>OX439477.1:5409391-7809391 GCA_949320105.2 Crepidodera aurea | reverse complement strand
GGAATGCAGACTTACATACAAACCTCAAGATTGACAGGGCTAAAGAATAAATAGATTTGCCATATTACCACCGAGATGTTGTAGCTCCTCGATCAAAATAAAGGAGATAGAAGACCTAAGAGAACAGAAATTGCAAGAAGCAAAACATGGTGTTATAGTTATAGTGTTATAGCACGAAACAAATTAGTAAGAGGTAAAGAAAACAGTTTGGACCTAAGACACCTAAGATTTAGGCATTTTTATTGATTCCCACACGAAAACTATTATTTCTTTATGTTACATTATCAAAAAAAAAGTTACAAAGCTTTTATTGTACCTGATTTAATGTAAACATGAGTTTCCAAAATCGCTTAATTTTTAAATGTAAAGTTAAAGTTCCAAAAATTGCGATAATGACGACAATACTGATATCGCCACCAGTAACAAATCTAGTCTTCTCGTCTGTCATACGCAGAGAATACACTGGCAGCTGTCTCATGTCTGTTGCCATACCTATCATTGTCCATATAGCTAAAAAGTTTAAGGATTCGTTGAGATAAAAGGAAAATAAAAAACTATGCTTTTGTTTTTGTTATACTCACCTAACCCGACAGACAAAGAGTAACTGTAGACCCCGTAAACGATTGACCATTTTAAACGATAGCTATTACCAGTTTTCTTGTAACTTATTGGAAACAGCCCAAACAATCTTGAAGTAATGAGTAAAGGTTGAATAACCTCAAATGTTGGGGTCGAAATGTATAAGTCCTCCACAATCATCTTGGATATGTTCACGTAGAAAACCTGTATACAGTATACAGGGTAATTCGCAAATTGTTCTCTTCTTCAGAAAACTTTAAATTAGCCACATTTGCCGAGGATATTTCAATACTAAATGCTGGAGAGACAAAATGCAATTAACGAAATATATATCTGGACTAACAAATGGCGCGTTAATATTAATAATTGGAAATCAATCCATATCAATTTTACTTATAAAAGAAGTAAACAATTACCCATTTATACTAAACAATAAAATTATCCAAAAATTTGTAGTAAAATTTATTATTGTTGGGAATTTTATGTGAGTGGGCATTATTGTCCCAATCCGTAAATTTACTAGGGAATATTCCGGCATATTTCAGAGTTAGTAGAACCAGTAAATAATATAACTGATTCAAAAAGTTCAGACGAAGTGCCTAATGTGGGGTCAGACGAATATATGCCAAGTGAAGATAAAGAAGAGAGTAATGACAAAAAATGCAATCATAAAGACGGCCATAAAGGAGAAAGCAGTGACGAAGATGACAATGAAGCATCCAAACCATGATGGAAGAAGAATGTTTTACGGATGAGGAAGAAGTTGTTACTAATGAAAAAGACGTTGTTACTGACGAGGAAGAACAAAACATTCTAAACCCAGAATGAAATTACCAGAGCAAAACAAAGGAGTGGTCCTGCTGATGTTGACTCGAGAATGTTCTGAATTAGATGACACATTGCTGATTGTACTAACAAAAGAATTAATCAAATACGAAGAACAAAAAATCTGAAATTCAACATTCAAGAAACAGATATGCATGGAATTCTGATAATTCTGGGTTGTACGCTAGTAATGGGTTACAACAAAGTTCCATCTTTTTCAAATTATTGATCCAAAACGAATCCATGGATAACAGAGTAATCAAAAGTGCTATAGGAATTAATCGAAAGTCTACAAAGTAGTGGAGAAAAATGTTCTACAAATTGTTAATGTTTGCCGTAAGAAACTCATGGACACTTCACTCCCATCTTAACTTTGGAGTGCGCAGAAACTCGTAAATAAGAGAGGACTTGACAACAGTGGAGAGCGACTAAGTTCGGTGCGATCATGTGACGTAGAGGGTTGATGAAGTGTGAAGGGCGAGAGACTAAGGATAAATTGATACGTATCATCTGATTTATTTCATTCAAACTTCTCGCAACTACCATAGAAATAGGTATTTTACTTTTTATACTACAGAAATGAATTCCGTAGTGAAAGGGTTAAATAATACTCAATTATACATTACAAGGGCATTCAACGAACCCTTTATTTTTAACATTATATAAAACAAAAATAACACAGGAATTGAGCCAATAAATGGAAATGCCTTAGTATCTTTGATTTAAAAATGTAAGGAATTTACTTCCCTGTAATGCATGTGGTCTAAATCTAAATTAAACGACCAATCACAATGTGTCGACCAATCACAAGAGAGTTTTGGACATGGATTCAAAGAACTTCTCAAATCTGTATGGAGATTAATACAGAATCAGTCAGTTCAGAGGTATTTCCGGTACTTTTAAGGACATAATTGAAATACAACTTAGGGGATAATAAAATGCAAATTAGGGTAACATTTGCATGAAGCGGGATTCTGAGTATCATTATTTATAACTGTCGAAAATGTCTTAGTTTTTACAACGATAAATATTGGAGATTTGATTAATTTTGAAGAGAATTTCTTTGGTAAATTCTTGTTCGACTTTAACTGTAGCCAGGGACGATTACTGGGTTTCGTAATTAGATTTATATTTGACACAAAGCCGTATTTATTTAGTATTTTCTTATATTCCCCAGTTATTTCAGAGTCGATATAAATATGGCACAATCAAAAAATAATTTACTAGGTAATAAGTAGATAAATATTATTAGGTGTACAGCTTTGCTTCCGCCGTTTTCCTATAGATGGCTTTAGCGGTAAGTAGTGAAATAAATAAACTTTGACATCTGTCAATATAACTTCATAGAAACATAGTCGATTTGTATCAGCATCATAAAGTTATTTTCGATTGAAAATGTCAGTTTACGCGACAAATTACCGTCATATGCGAGAAGTTTTAATTTTCTGCTTTAATGAGGCTGCTATTAGTAAAAGAACGTATTATAAGTGGTGTTTAATTTTCAAACAAATTAAACATATAAACCCATTCAACCGGCAACGTCGCACCAAAATACATTTGGAAACAGCGCTCAGACAGGAAGCCTCAACAAATAGTTTTTTATTCTACTTGCACAATAACACATACGCCAATATCACACCATATCTACGACGCAGATTTCTAACGGTTTTTGTCTAGACACATAAAAAACGACATGTGCACCAACGCATCCCATGCTAACAAATCTTTCTAGAAACAATCGCTGATCGGAGGGGGTAAACTTGAAGCGACAAAACTTCGCAAACTTTTAAATCAGTGCGTCTCTAACTGCAAACCAGCTTAGAACCCTCCGTTGACACCAGCGCAACGTAAACTTATTTCGTTTTCACTGTGGTACTTAGCTGCGAATCAGGCGGTCCACTTTATTGTTTATTATTATTTCAAACCTAAACTCAGTGCTTCTTAGTACAGCAAAAAGCAGTGTCCATCTATCACTCACTCATATCACACCCAAATATTTTCTGAATGATGTGATCATTTTTAATTCTTTTACTAATATGTGTTAGTGTTTGTTAAGCACATATGGTACCTATAATAATTTGTTCATTGATTACTTATTAAAGTAATCCATTGTTAAGCTGTTATGATGTTTATATTTATTTAACATTTTAATAAATCGTTAAATAAAAGTGTTCGTTGTTTTTGTCCATGGAGTTGGGAAGATAAAGATACTACAGCAGATATACAGTTCATTAGAAATACGACATAGTTTAAAAAGGCGATAATATCACATTGGTCGTCCTGGTAAACTGATGCAACATAGGGTTGGTTCCAGAACCCTCAACAAGTGGTCTCAACGCAAGAGAGATGGATAGACTCAACGACCAATTTCAAAACGGCTCAAAGATGCAGGATTGGAAGCCTTACACCCCTATCTCAGAAAATCATGGGGATATCCCGGCCATGCTTCCACGTCGTAGGCCGGATATTCAAGGCATCAAGGCCTTAGTGGAACCAGATTGTCGTAGTGCATTGTGAGCTGTTGAAACAGTCAACAACAACAATTAATGCGTTTGAACCGATCATTCAATCAAGTGATTTTTATAGGTATATACAAGTAATGTCTAAACAATAAACGAACGTGGTAAGACATCAACCTTCCTATTTACACGTAATATAAATATGTACAATAACATGACCTTAAACTATTACTAACAATTATGTGAAAGATTATGCTGGGCGATGTGTCTCTACATGCCACAGCACGATTGCTACTTTTTAATGGACACTCGAAGACCCTGAACGAAATATAAATACTTCTTGAATGGGCTTACAAACGAGAAGTATGATTACTACTAATTTGTTCTAGAAGTTCGGTACGAATTCAAGCTTTTTGAATATATCGGTCTTTTTCTAATGTATTGCTTTCTTTGTTTCGCGCAGGTGGTGGTTATTGACGCAATAGTTTTTAACGTTTTCATGTTCGAGTTTCTTATGTAAAATATGATATCCTTGCCGGTCGGTTTTATTGAAGTCGGAAGCGAAGATGATTTATAGCCCGCGGCGAGACACAAAGAATTACGCCGTAGTTAAATATTCACGTGATTGATTTGTTCGAGAATAATCTATTTGAAGCCGTCGCTAAGCGAAATGCAGCTGCGCGCTTCTTTATTTTTATTTAGTTATTTGATTGAACATTTTATTTATTTTGTTTGCCCTTTTTTGGCCCCAGAAAAAAAGTAGTGACCAGCGGTTTTTGAAAAAAAAACGGCGAAAACAAAGTTTTACACCTATTAAAACAAGATTACAGTGAATTCTAGCTAGTTATTTATCTAGTTTTGCCTCCAAAATTTAAAAAGCACTGTGCCATTTACCATTACCTAAAATACCTAAAAGAGTGCCACTCTCATTAAATTATTACTAACCTGTTAACAAATCGCCCTGTATACGTCCTGTTTCGATGCCTGTCAATAAAAACCAACCTTTTCCTGCGTATTTCTTAATAAGTATGTCACTTCCAGCTATTGTGGAAAACAACTGAGGATAAACGGAAATTCTGAGAACGACTATCCACATGTTTTTGAAACGAATCAAAACATGCTCATGTTTGCATAGAAACAAAAACAAATATGGTAAAAGTGTAACCGATTTATATCAACGCAAATATCTGGAAAACTTACGATATTATTCTTTTATTTGTTTTGAACAATGTGACGAAAAAAAAAATAGGTGAAGTTCGACTTGTGCCGGGAAACTGACAATAACAAAAACAACCAAAAAAGAATAATAAATGTGTAAATATCGGCGAAACCTGTCATTTCTGGGGAATAGAAAACATGTCAACTGAAGCACATACTTAATTCAAAAGAAAAAAAAATAAAAAAATGTCGCTAAATTTTTAATTCCCATAATGTTAGACAGTTGAATTAACATGTTATATGTTATATTAACAATATTTATTGATGGATCTTTATATAATATTTTGATACACTAAATATCAATACCAATTATAATTATTATTTGGCTAGCCTGGAACTAAACTGGTCTAAGTATCTAAGAACTGTTACGCGAAAAACACCATAAACGCCTTTCGGTTTACCATATACTTACCCTTTTAAAAATTTTGTTTAAATAAGTATGTGAAAATAAATTTTCATTCGAATTTTTTGACAATTGATATTAGTTACTTTTCGGATCGATATCAATCCCTCCCTCCAACTACTACAGAATTATTCCAGGACAGGTAAAAAGAAGATATAGTCCTTTCGTGGAAAAAATTAATGTAATTAACAATATTAAGTTATACACCAGGCATCTGTATCTGTAAATCTAGAAGGGTACATTTGGCCCATTGTGCGTCCTTCTGAGGTTGAGCCTTCCTTCTAGCTCGTCAGCCAGCCTACTTGTTTAAAGTAGGTGATGACGTGGCCTGAAGGTAGCTCCCTCATGTTGGCATGTGTTAGCCACCGCTCGTCGAAAAGAAAATGTCTCAT
This sequence comes from Crepidodera aurea, assembly GCA_949320105.2. Classification (NCBI taxonomy): domain Eukaryota; kingdom Metazoa; phylum Arthropoda; class Insecta; order Coleoptera; family Chrysomelidae; genus Crepidodera; species Crepidodera aurea. Next base: position 7,803,515 of record OX439477.1, on the reverse strand, counting down.
TTGTGAGGGTGTCGGGCATTCGCAAAGAATGTGTTCGACAGTCTTGTCTTCCTATTCACATCCTCTACACAGTGGAGTGTCAGATAACCCCATCCTGTAGAGGTGTTTTCGTAGATGACAGTGGCCAGTCAGGATACCTTACCTGTGGCTGTGCGCAGGTTCTGTCTGTTCATAGTCATGTATTTTTTGGCTGTTTCGCTGTTCGGATACTTTAATAGTTCCTTGGCTAGCTTGCAGCCTGTTTCGTCCTCCCATCTACCCTTAAACTTGCCAAGGGAGTGTTTATTTAGTAGGTCAGCCACAGCTGATGCCGATAAGCTTATGAAAGTGCCAGGTCCCAAACGTTTATGGGAGGCTGCTTTCTTAGCTAAAGAGTCAGCTGCACGGTTGCCTTTTGATTTTCCATCACCTTCGATCCAAGCTAAAGTGACCACGTTATTGTTGCAAGCTTCGCAAGGCCTGGTGACATTCTAGTACTAGACCTGATGTAATGCGTGGTCTATCCAGAGCTAGTAGTGCCTGTCTGCTGTCCGTGAGGATGTAAATATTATTACCAGTAATGTTTCTTCTGGTAGTCTCTTTTGCGGCGATGGAGATAGCAGTGAGCTCTGTTTGATCTACAATGTCATTAGAACGCATTGCCCATTTTATATTGAGATTCAGGGATCTGGAATAAATTCCACAGCCTGACCCCTCATTTATTTTAGACCCATCGGTGTAGATGCACAAGGTACCTACTGCCAATGTAGCCTCTTGTACGTTTTTTGTTATTACCCTGTAGATTCTAATTGTAAATATCCAAAATTTACTTATTGCTTCCTGAAATATAACTTTGAAGAAATATTTAATTTTGGCCGCCCAGATTGCTCAAATACCAGTCTGTGCGTTTTTCTCCTAGCTGTCAATAACGTCGTCGCCGTCGTCGTATTCGTTTGGTGAATCCTCCTCGTTCAAATCAGTTGCAGTGGCGTTTTTGCCTGCACATTTTTGAGCACCGGAGACCTGCTTTCTTGCAGCTGCAGGCTCTGGTGCTATAGCCTTTACTGCGCTTGCAAGGAGGATGTCATCCGGACAGCATGTTTGAGTAGTCAAAATTGTAGGAAAAAATCGGATGTTGCCATGCACATGACTTTACCATACTTTAACGGCCCTACGGGCTCATAATCCAATTACTCGTACATATTTAAGGCAGACCATGCCTGGCAAGAGCGTACAATTGTCTCCATGAAACAAAACACTTCTACTGCGCTTGCGCTATTATGCAACTATGTTATTCCATATTTTATTTTTAACTCGCTTATAATACAAAATTTGAAAAAAGTTTTTAAACAAAATTTATAGTAAATTTAATTTAAAATAAATTTTTTCTCTTAATATTTTTACATAAACTTAATAGAAACGATAATAATTGCGAAAATCTGAAAATTCTCAAGAGTAAACCCCCACTTCCGGCTGTCCGATTTTGCTCAAAATCTAATCAACTAATTAACATGTTGTAAAAATGCTAAATATAAAATTTGGTTAGGAAATTCTGATCGCAGAGCGCCCACAAATTTTTCCGGAATCCATACTCCATACATACATTTTCTGGAAATGGTCTTAAATGACTAAGGGGGTCTCAAAACATGTAAATCCACTGAAAGCTGAACTATTTTTTTTGCGATTACAATACTTTACCTATGGTAAAGTAAAAGTATAGGGATGCTTTTGCCGTAGGAAAAAACGTCAAATGTCAAAAAAATTTGCTGTTATCCCCCCTCCCCCTCCTCTTTTCGCAGGGGGTCCTCGAGGTCCAAAACTTGAGAAAATGTTAATTAACCATCCCTGAATAACATCCCAAAGGTTCATTAACTTCCGACCTTTTTCCACCTAACCCCACTTTTTCAATCTTAACGTTAGCTCACTCGTTAGCTTTTCTACCAATAAATAGTTAAAAAAAAGTAAATCTCTGTTTTGTATTTTGTCAAAAATATTCGACTTCCACATCCTAGTGTAGGAAGGCGACATATGGAAAGTGAACTTTTATTTTAAAACTGTATGGCGATCCACCGGTAAATTAGCGCTACAGCGAAGGTATCGTCAATAATATTATTATTATAATATTAAAAAAAATACATTCAATATTCTTATCTACTTATTTAAAAAAAAACAGAATTAACTACTAAAAACTTTAATCAATCTGATATAATATTACTAAATACGTTGTAACAGCTCCAGCAATCTGAAATTAAAACAAATTATTATTACATGAAGAATGTTATCCTTACTCAAATGCATGATTTACAGTATGTAATAAAGGGGAAATATTAATAAATATTTTATAGTTTTGAACCCGGACCATCTTCAAGCCTTATACGGGAATAAATTAATAATAATGAAATGTGTCACTAGCTCAAAAAAGATTGAAGATGGTAGAAAATATGGACATCGCATTTTATATATAAAAAACAACTTACAGAAGTCAATAGCGATCTATTGATTTTAAAAAATCCACATGAAGAAAATTTTAATTTGCAGTAATTCAGTTGTAGTGATAAAATTGTCATCTAAAAATAAAATAATGAAAACTTTGTGCGAATAAAATGGCTGGAAGCAAAGACATCATCGAAGAAATCGAGAATAATATTTCACGAAATGTTAGATATAACAAAGTAAAATAAACTCAATTACCGCAATGGTCATTCTACAAGCAATCAAATATTGATTTAGATCAACAAGTTCCTTATTTCGTTTATTATGTACAATAGAAATAACAGTGAAATATGTTGAAAATTCAACATATTTCTCCGCCGCTGGTCGCATTTCAATATAAAATATTGAAACAGATACGGGTGACCCTGAATTAGACCAATAATTCATAGAGCGACGCCACTTACAAAAATATACAAATCCCAGCATAGGAACAACTTAGAAAAATGCGTGGAAAGCAGTATTGCAGTCACCGGATGATAACATACAAATTTTTCGGTCACCGATTATCTGGCGCCGAATTTCTGTCACACCATTTCGAGATTTAAACAGGGTCACTTCACCCACGTGAACGGATGTATTGCCACACATGTGCTATTAGTGCCCCAATATTTTATTTATCCTGAGCAAATTAATGGAGTCGATCTAGCTTTCGAAAACAGACTGATGAAATTGAGTAATTTTTTCCCAATCGATGAAATCAGTTCCCCACATCATTCCTGCATGTTAAATGTTCGACCCAGGCGGCGGTGGAGGAGGGGGAAATCCTTTATCTAAACAACTCGATCCCACAAAAAAAATATTCTTACCGAAATTGAAGAGCTTGATGAAACACGATGAAAGAGTGAACAATTTGCGTCAGCTCTATTAATACGGAAGTTACGAGGGTTTCAATAATATTTGTTTCCCCCCCATATCTCCCCCTACTTGTCCCACCACCACCACCCTCCGGCACATAAAAGTACTCGGTATTACCCTTTTATTCACAAACAATTGACGCCCCATCTCCACTGTCTCTCGAGAAATAAATAATTTTTTTATTTTTGCAATGTCAAATCGCGATATTTCGCGAACTAATTGAGTTATCGGGTTCTGGTTGGAACTAGGTTAACTGTTTTGTCAAGCTCTTTAATTTTGGTAAGAACATTTTTTGTGGAATCAAACCCGGCTGAGATTTGTCGGAAAAACCGTTTTCAGATCTACTCCATTAAATGCATACTTAGTTAACTGGTTTTTTGTTACTGTTAATATAAAATTAAAGTAATGTATGATGTCAACTTAAAATTGGTTGGATACGGAATATCCCAACTATACAGGGTGTTCCCAACAATAATACCGATTTGGTCATGGCTAATTAGACGCGTTGATAGGCAGCAAAATGTGCAATATTCGCAGTGGGGTGCTGCGCATCGGTGCCGCGGATTCTGTTAAAAATGCGCATACGCGTACGTGTAGTGGGAGCGCGGGAAGTGTTAAACATTCTTGTTCTGCTCATTTTTGTTGTATATGTAATTGTTGTATACACATTTTTTATACAGTGAGGATCATAAGTGTTACCTCCCCTATCTAACTCGTTACTGGACTCTTGTTAGGAAAATCGCCGAGACACGTCGACTTTTGATTTCTATAATGTACATTTTTGTATGAATATATTACCCCTAATTTCATCCCTTACTTGAGGGGAGTAACCCTTTCGAAAAATTTAAATAGCATGGGGTGGTGAGTGATAGCTCATTTGAAACGTGTTGAGTAATAAGGTGAGGATCATAAGAGTTTATGATCCTCTCTGTAATATATTTTTGAAATGAATTTAAAATACGTACAGCTTTTTTAATTTCTTCATCCACTTCAGATGTTAACAGTTCGCAGATTAAACAGGAAGTCTTTTTGTGCTGAAACAGAAAAAATCATAATATGGAGTTTTCATAAAAATGAAAAGTTTTACTTTATATAGAAGCATTCTTTTGGTGCGATTTTCAGCAAAGTGATTCTAAAATAAATTTGTTTTTTAAAATAATAACGGTGTATTTTATGGAAACATTAAAATGTGTTTTTTTATTAATGAGGATTACTAGTGTCCCCTATAGCGCCAATAACAAAAATAAAATGTAAGATATAAAGAAAACTTTTTTAGTTACGTCGAATAAAAGGAAAATTGTCTTTGTTTTCTTTAAAATTCTCTGCGTTCCATGTTGAACACTATTCTCACGATTAATAAAATGCATTTAAAACAAATAGTAATTTATTTTTCATTGTGTGTCAACACATGGATTACTATGATCATTAGCCTCGTCTTCTAACTAGGCTTTGTTACTGTTTCCCAACACCACTTTAGAAACCAGAAACCGCCCTATTAATTAGAACCCTATGGTCAAGTGGTATAAAGAAGTTCTAAATTTTTAATTAATTAAAGAATCGGAAAATTAAAGATGAATTCATTTTACTGAAATTCCCCAAGTTAACAAATTATAAAAGTACCTAAATTACTTTATTTTTAGTACTTTTTTACTTACTTCCTTTATAAAATATTGACAAGGCTCCACAACAAGGAGGACTCTTCCTATATGGCACATTACCCATGCTGATTCTAACAATATATAAAGTAATCCCTTGTCTCCAAATATATCTTTCAATAAAAAATATGGTGTAACTATTAGATGTAAAAGGCAACTTATCATTATAATCTAAAATTAAAGTAAAAATCAAGTTTAAACATTTTACCTGGTCATAGGATGACAAATAGATGGTGGCACTATTGACCAATCGTAAATGGAAGTTGCGAGAGATATCTGACACCTTGAAGATGTCATTTTGCATAAACAGTTGTCCGTGAGAAAACTCTGATAGAAGTGAGTAAATACGTTTGTTCACAGTCGATCAAAAACAACAACGCAAAGTAACAAAGGATGAAACATGGTTCCAACACTACACCCCAGAGTCAAATCGGCAGTCAGCTGAGTGCACAGCAACCGATGACAGCGACCAAAAATTAAAATGCCAACTGGTAAGGTTTTATCTTCCTTTTGCTATGCGCACGGTATTTTATTAATCAATTACCTTAAAATAGGAAGAATGATCAATAGCGATTATTATATGATGTTATAGGTGCATTTAAAGAAAGATATTGCGAAGAAGCGACCTTAAATGAAGTAGAAAAAAATGCTCTTTCACTGTGTCACAAGTCAATCACAACAATGTCAAATTGCACAAGTTGCACTTTGAATAGCTCAATGTGACTCTTCACATCATGATCATTGTGCTCATCACAAGTGATGAATTTCTCTGTATCAAAAGTAATTTTTGTTTGGAAAAGATCAGGCTGGTGCGACAAGTTGGCGGGTATTGAAGGCAGCCTCATAAGCTAAGCTGGCAGCGAGCAGCTACGTGGCTGCCTGTGCAGGTGTGCAAGCTGTAATGCCTGCCGAAGCTAGAACTTCTTGGCTGCTTAGTGTGTGGTTTCTTATAAGCTATAAAGGCTCCACACTATGAGCAAGGCAGTGGCCCAATCCTTCTGGGCCACTGTGTAGACAGGGGTTGGCTTGTGTTGCTCATATTGGGCCAGGGTATTGGGTTGTGTTGGTTATCGGAGCGGTTTTTAACACTCATCAAAGCAGGTCAACATGCGTGAACCAAGTGTGCAGTAGAGTAGACAAGTGACGCGTCCCCACATTTGTCCAATGTTGGTTTAGGTTTAGGTTATGTTTATAATTATTATTATATATATTGTTATACGTAAAGAAAGTTTTATTTGCGGTTGCCATGGTAAATAATTACAAATACAAATTGTACCTAATTTGTTCTGTTCCGATGAATGGTTGGCGTTCACCATCTGTTTTGTTTCCACGTTTTTTTAACCATGTTCTTGTCAATAATATGTAACACTTATATGCCCTAGCCTAAATAGAGTAAAGGCAACTGATGAATGCTGGTCCAAGGTTTGCCATAGCACTGCGCCAGTGGCTGGCCCACTATGTGCAGGCAAAGTCAAGGCCCGTGCCGCCATTATGCCAATATTGGTGATCAATGCCTTTGCCTATCATAGTGTGGATGGGCCTAGTGGGCGGGAAGCCTAAAAGAAGCGTTGGAATAACTATCACTTTTAAAGGTCATCCTATGAACTTATTATGCGACATAGAGATGAAGGTTATTTGAGTTTCACAATTTTCATAGCAAATCAAGCATAGATACGAACAAAATTAATTTAATAAAATGTTACTTACATGAATGCAAAATTCCTTGGAATTATTTACAATTGTAACTGCTTCAAAAATTTTATCATAAAATAATGACAAATTTATGAACCTTTTCCCTAAAAATAAATAAATATGTACTTAAAGTGTGAGGCATGAGTACAGTCCTCTAAAAGAAATATCAAATAGGCATTAAGGAATCCCTATCTTTTTACATATACAATTTGTTCAAAGAAAAGGACGAAGGAAGAATAATAATAAAAAACAGTATTTTCACCAACAGAAATGAGTGAAACTTCATAAAACCAAACGTATTAGCTAATCGGTCGCAATCTCAGTCTTAAATATAAATGGTAAATAGATCAACAATCGATCCATGGTTTATATCAGAGACAACTATAAGACGGGTAACTTAATAGGAAAAAGTGTTCGGCAGCCCATATAAATTCTATATACAGAGTGCGCCAATTATTTCCACTCGATCTCTAGCACCGAAACTAAAAGAGATATCAACAAGATTTTTTGTAGGGGTAGACAGTGTCACTCGGACTACAATTTTAAAATATTTTAATGTATACAGGGTGGCTAATTTTTGTGGAATGAAAATTAATTTGGTTTTTTTAAATTGAACACCCTGTATACGATTATGTCTTCTGATTCTACTTAATATTAGATTTACGGTAATTTTTTGTATTTGTAAATCCGACGCGGCGTTGACAAGTTATTCCTATTTTAAGCAGATTTAATGAAAAAACAGCACTTCAGAAATATTAGCACAAAAACCACATTTTTTAAAAAATTCCTCAAAAAAGCTACTATGATGTAAATAAAACATGCACCTATCATAATAATCACACAACATCTTCACCTGTTGCACAGGGTGTTTGCCGATGGCGTGCCAATAGTCTATACGCATTGCACATCTAACTTTACTATTTACTTTAATAATTGACGTTAAGTGACAAACAACATATTTTACACAATTTTAATAAGTACAAAATTTTACAAAGTTTAATCGTAAGAAAACTACAATAGTGAAAGTTAAAATTTATAGTAGGTGTTCAAAATGTCTTCCATTTTCATTTATACATTTTCTTGCCCTTTTTTTCATTGATTTAGGCACATCTCTTAGCACTGCAGGGGTCACCTGTCTAAATGCTGCAGTAATTCTTTCTTTCATATTTTCTTTTGTGGTAACCTCTTCTTTATAAACAATATTTTTAATAAAACCCTACAAGAGAAAATCGCAAGGTGTAAGGCAAGGCGATCTAGTAAGCCAATTTATAGGTCCTCCCCTTTCTATCCAACGATCCTGAAATTCCCTATTTAACCAATTGCGAACATCTAATAGGTCATGTGGTGTGGCACCATCTAATTGAAACCACATTCCGTTGCGATAATTTTGAGGCACATTTTGCAATAAGTTGCGAAAATCATGTTCTAAAAAATCTAAAAATATAGCTCCATTTACAGTCCCATCAAAGAAATAGGGACCAATTACATAATCACCTATTATTCCTGCCCACACATTCAAAGACCATCGATACTGTGATGTGGTTCTAAATAAATGTTCATTGTGGTCCGAATAATAATGGAAGTTGTGTCTATTTACACAACCGTTCTAATGAAACGTGGCTTCGTCGGAGAATAAAACTTTGTTTAAAAAGTTACGCTCTGTATTTATCTTGTTTATTAACCATCTACTGTATTCCACTCTACGCGCGGAATCACGTGGTAACAATTCTTGGTGAAGCTGGATATGATAGGGGTGATATTTATTCTTTTTTATTATGCATCTAATTGTGGTATTGGAAATATCTAACTGATTGCTTAATTGCCTTGTGCTTATATTGGGATCTTCAACTATACTGATCATTACCTTATATTCGTTGTCAATAGTAACAGCTGTAGTTTCACGTGAATGTTTTTCATACTTGACGGTTCCTGTTCTATCAAATCTATTCTTTAAATTCTCAAAAGTATCCTTTTGTGGATGACGTCTTTCTGGGTATCTTTGACGATAGACCCTTTTTTTTTTTTTTTGCGGAGGTGAAGGAAAACCCTTTATGGGGAAGTTATGAGCCTAAAATCTCAAGGTCTAGTGTGAGACTCTCCTTTCAAACATACTCACTAAAAAACTTCACCCCCTGGTTGGGTCCGTCTGACCGAAGCCTCCGGTGACACTTAGGCCTGTCGGCCCATTGTATCTTCCCTCTCTGTTTACAATACCCAGTCCAGTACCTTAGTGCCCTGTACAAGCTTGTACAGGTCCTGTACTGAGTGGGAGTTGTATAGTTCTGGGTCACCTATTGGCTGCCCAAAAATTTGCTGTCTTTTGCGGTCCAGTGCCTCGCATCTACACAGTATATGTGTCACTATTTCTGTTTCCTTACCGCACAGTCTGCAGGTAAGGTCACCATTGTACAGTCCCATCTTGTTGAGGTGCCCCTTAACTGGCGCGTGGCCAGTAAGGAGTCCCGTAACTGTTTTCAGCTGGCTCCTGTTCATCTTTAACAGGTCTGCCGCTCTTTTGTGGCACGGTCCTTTGATGTATTATTTCCCGTGTTTGTTTCCCGGGACGTTTTCCCAGTAATTTTTATGTTTGTCCCAGATCCAGTTTGTTACAGACACTCTTGCTGTACGCTTTGGTACCTCTAGTGTCCGTCCATGGTTTGGGGGGTTTTCCGAGCCTCTTCTTGCGAGTTCGTCTGCTTTCTCGTTACCTGCAATTCCCTGATGTCCTGGCACCCATATCAGTTTGACGTGATTATGGTCTGCCAGCGATCTCAGTTCCTTTTTGCAGTCCCATACCAGTCTCGACGTCACTTCCTTGCTGCACAAGGCCTTGAGTGCCGCTTGACTGTCTGATAGAATATTAATACGCGCGTTAGCTATATCTCTCCTGTTATTCTCCCTCGCGCATTGGAGAATAGCATATACCTCTGCCTGAAAGACAGAAGTGTGAGTACCCAATGAGTAGCTGATGCCAGTCTGCGGGTTCCTAGAGAACACACCCGAGCCCGCTCCATTCTCAGTCTTGGATCCATCTGTGTACCAGATTTTCCCCTGTAGAATGTTCCTCAGCTGTGAGTCATTCCATTCAGTTCTATCTGGCACCACTACTTTGATTGGATTGTTGAAGTCGTATCTTTTCGGAATATGATCTGTTCTCGTCCCTAGTACGTCCCCGGTCACTATTCCGACGATACTCATATGTCCAGTCCCAACGTTCATATTGGTTTGTGTGTTCTGTAGTCTGAGGGCACCAAGCCTTGCCTCCCCTTGTACCATAAAGTGGAGAGAAGGCAATCCCAATAGTGTCTCCATCGCTAGAGTAGACGTTGACTTTATTGCCCCCGTGATTCCAAGACATGCAAGTCTTTGCACCTTGCTTAGTCTTGTAATGGCTCCTCTCTGATGCGTCTTTGGCCACCACACCAGAGAGGCGTAGGTAACGGAGGGCAAGACCACCTTGTTGTACAGCCAGTGCAACATTTGTGGTCTTAGTCCCCATTTTTTCACAAAAGAACGTCTGGCTACAACTAGTGAAGTCACCGCCTTTCTGGTGGTTTTTTCCAGATGTTGGTTCCAAGTCAACTTGGAGTCAAGAACTACTCCGAGATATTTGACTTCTCCCTTGAGCTGTATGTCTTCCCCTCGAAGTCTTATAGGTCCAAGACCATCCAAGTTGCGTCTTCGTGTGAACGCTATGATGTCCGCCTTGCTGGGATTGATATTCAACCCCTGCGAGTCCGTCCATCTTATTGCCAGGTTGAGAGCCTCCTGCATGCGATCTCTAACCGTCGTGTTGTATTTTCCTTGTACAAGGACTACTATGTCATCGGCATATCCAAGGGCTCGATGACCTGCATCTTTTAGTGTACCCAGCAGCCCGTCCGCTATCAGATTCCACAAAAGAGGGGACAGAACCCCCCCCCCTGCGGACATCCTCTAGTCGTTCTGGGTACTAAGGTCTCTTCTAAAATTGTTATGTGTATCAACCTGTTCCTTAGCATGGAGTCTATCCAGGCCACACACGGTTCCTCGATTTCTCTATGTCTAAGGGCTCTTGTGATTGAATTTATAGAAGTATTGTCAAATGCCCCTTCTATATCTAGAAATGCCGCTAACAACACTTCTTTATTTTCCAGCGTGTTTTCCACCTTTGTTACTAGTTGGTGGAGTGCTGTCTCCGTTGAACAGCCAGCAGTGTAGGCATATTGGTCGCGATGCAGTGGTCTCTCCACTAGCGCACCGTCCCTAATATGTCTGTCTACTAGCTTCTCTAAAGTCTTAAGTACAAATGACATGAGACTTATAGGTCTTAGGGCCTTCGCCGAATCCTGTCCTGCTTTTCCAGGTTTCGGTATAAAGGTAACCCTAACATGTCTCCAAGGTTTTGGTATGTGTGCGAGAGCCAGACTGCCTCTGAATATGTTACAGTGTCTGGTTTGCATTGTTTCGAGACCCCTCTGCAGCATTGCAGGATATATCCCGTCTGGTCCCGGTGATTTGAAAGGTTCAAATGTCCCTATTGCCCATTGAACTTTTTCGTGCGTCACGATCCTTCTAGCTATGTCTCAGCTTATCCTGGAGCCTCTTTTAATTATCTCCAGTTCGTCTGTTTGTTCCATAGCAGGTGTCTGTTCTAAATGTGCTCCAGGGAAGTGAACTCTAAGTAGTTCTTTGATTGTTTCTTCTCCTGTAGATGTATGCTCACCTTGCTCATTTTTCAGGGAGTATATTACTTGTTGTGTGTCCTTTGAGAGTACTTTTTGGAGTCTGGCACACTCTTGAGTCCCTTCTATTTCCTCACAGTGTCTCCTCCATGAGTCTCTCTTGGATTTGGTCAGAGCTTTTTTGTAACTGGCCAAGGCGTTCTTGTAATCATCCCACCTTCCTGTTTTTTTGGCTCTATTGAATTCTTTTCTCGCCTGCTTTCTCAGTTCTGCAAGTTCTCTATGCCACCAGGGCACCTTCCTGGTGGTGTTCCTTGAGATGAGTGGGCAGTGCTCATTGAACGTGGAGGTGACTGTGTCATTGAATTCTTTCACAGCCATCTCGAGGTCCTTATTTGTTCTTATCGTTCGCTGCGTTCCTTGGAATTTACGATTTAGGTCTGCATTGTATGCACCCCAGTTCGTTTTCCTTGGATTCCGATAAGTCTCTTTGTAAATGTTGCTTTTTATTTTGAAGTTGATGTGTCTGTGATCCGAGCAACTCACCTCATCAGATACCTGCCATTCCGTGACGAAATTACTCACAATCGTTGTGGCTATCGTTACGTCGAGAACCTCCTTCCTAGTTTTTGTTATGAAGGTAGGTTTGTTTCCTACATTTAACACGTCTAGGCTGTTAGCCATTGTGAATTGTAGTAAATTTTCACCCCTTTCGTTGGTGTTGGTGCTTCCCCAGGTGGTGTGGTGTGCGTTAGCATCACAACCGATGATCAGTTGCAGTCCTTTATTCCTGCAGTGTCTCACCAGTTCTTCTACCTCCCTGGTGGGTGGTGGTTCAGGATAATCCGATGGAAAGTAGGCCGGGTACTAGCTCCCTTATCCCATTCCCTTCCCTTACCCTGATCATAACTGCCGTAAGATCTCTGGTACAGAAAATCGTTAGCGGCAGTATCTTAATATTTTTTTTAATACATATACAGGTCCAAGGGGCTTCTGCGGATCTGCTGTATATCAGCTCTCCGCAGCCTCCCCCCAGGCCTCTTATTACCCCATGTCTTACCCATGGCTCCTGAATAAGGGCAACGTCGAACGTCCCTCCAGCCGCTGTAAGGACTGCCGAGGCCGCCTTACAGTGCTGGAGGTTGATCTGGGTCACCCTTATCCCCGCCATTGGCCTTTCGCTTTTTGCTCAGATCCGTGAAGTGCAACTTTCCGAGTCTGTCTATCACCGCCATCCTGATGCCCCTTGTCACCTCACTAAAGGTGCCAGTCGACACTGCCGTGTTCCTGGCCCTTTTGAAGTTTGGAAGGTTTAGAGGGGTCTGGGAATCAGGGCGAGGTTTTTTTTTTGTTGTCCTCGCCTGATGGTCCCACCCCCCCTTGCCTCTTTTCCGGTTCTTTCTTTTTGCCCGGATTTTCAGCCGTCCACGTCCCGGCTGCCATTTTCTTCTCTCTGAGGAGCTTCTTGCGTTGCGCCCCAGAGAGTCTTTTCTTGGCGAAGTCGATTTTCTCAATCCCCTCTACCAATTTCTCTGTGCCTTTGTTACCTGCCGGGTGCCCGGCAGACCTTGACACAGAGTCGCTTTCCTCACCGTCTGTGGCCATTACGTCCACGACAGTGGTATTCTCCGGTTCAGAGTCGGAGGATTCCGACTCATCCCCGGGTCTTTTTGGTTTTTTGTTTTTTTGGTCCATCTAGATCCCACGAGTGAGAGGGAAGGGGTGGTTCAGTCCTGCGGTGCCCCCTGCGCATGACTAAGACTGTTACTCCGGGAGGGCGTCCGGTATCCCGGGGCTCCGTTTAAGACGGTGCTCCCCCACCGCCATGCATCCTTAGGCACGGGTCGCTTCACACCTTAGATTGGGGATCTTTTAGTCGCCTCTTACGACAGGCAGACCATACCTGGGATCTATTCTAATACCCCGAATCCCCAGATAGACCCTACTAGCAAGAAATGCCCAGTATCCATATCATATCAATATTTTCTTGAACACTATAATTCTTATTAAAATCCATTTTTTATACACAATACCGATTAAATATAGTAGACGTGATACAATACAAAATTTTATGTTGACAATTAATGCCATAACAAAATATACCTACTGTCATTTTCATAGGTAACTTGATTTCTTATTAAAAATTGTGTAAAATATGTTGTTTGTCACTTAACGTAAATTATTAAAGTATATTTTTTTAATGCGTATTAGGGAGAGCTTCTAACTGAAGAACAATATACAGGGTGTCCCATTTGAAAAATTAAGTTATTGCCATTTGAAAACTAGACTATTGGCACGCCATCGGCAAACACCCTGTGCAACAGGTGACGATGTTGTGTGATTATTGTGATAGGTGCATATTTCATTTACGTCATAGTAGCTTTTTTGAGAAATTTTTTAAAAAATGTGGTTTTTGTGCTAATATTTCTGAAGTGCTGTTTTTTCATTAAATCTGCTTAAAATAGGAATAACTTGTCAACGCCGCGTCGGATTTACAAATACAAAAAACTACCGTAAATCTAATATTAAGTAGAATCAGAAGACATAATCGTATACAGAGTGTTCAATTTAAAAAACCAAATTAATTTTCATTCCACAAAAATTAGCCACCCTGTATACATCAAAATATTTTAAAATTGTAGTCCGAGTGAGACTGTCTACCCCTACAAAAAATCTTGATGATATCTCTTTTAGTTTCGGTGCTAGAGATCGAGTGGAAATAATTGGCGCACCCTGTATAACTTTCTTTCTCTCTTACAATAATCTGGACATACATCTATCTCGGTTGTTCAGGAGGGAGGCAGCCGTTGAGGTCGCTGGTGTTGCATATTTTGTGATTGACGTTTGAGGTTTTCGACAGTGTTAGACGTTGGATGTTATTGGTTGTTGATATGTATTTGAAGAATCCATTTTGTTTTTATGATTTCGTTTATTTCTCTGTGTGTGATATAGTTGAGTAATTTTAGTTTGTATAGTGATGATTGTGAGACTTTTAAAAACAATGGTGAATTCTTGCTTAATTTGTGGTTGCAGTGACGTCGAAGTTCAGAAACTGCGTTGTTTTCCAAGAAATAGTGATATGTAAGCATTTTATCTTCTCATTTAATTAAGCAATACACATGCAAAAAATACAGTTTTATTAGCATTAATTTTAATTCATATTAGGTGCAACATGTGGTGCCAAAGTCTGGGTGTAACCTATCCAAATATTAATATGAGGAACTACACAATCTGCAACCAAGCGCTGTACCACTTAAATTCAAAGAGGCAGATCTCAACACTGTAAATGTAGTAGAAGAGGGCGGAATTAAAGTCCAGTGCTCTACAGCTGAGCCACCAACCCCTATTTTGTATTATTGTTAGTGTAGTTTGTTATTATGTATCTTAAACAATACACAATTTATAGAAAGCAAAAAGAGTTTGGTCTATCATTTTTCTAAGTCTAAATATTAATAATCTAACGTAACTTGCGTTTCTTTGGCAAAATTTACAGGAGCAATAAAAAAGTTATTTTCACTACACATATTGAACTGTAATTTTAACACTTTTCAAGTTTGTAGTAAATGACAGTTTTTATTGTCCTGTAAATTTTGTATAGAAACATGATTTATTTCTAATATATACATTTTTGGGTCCAGTTTAATTTTAAATTTTCCCGCCACTGATGAATGGACACTGACAGCAGTAAGAGGCCTTGAGAAGAAGAATATTGTCTTCCGTTTACAATCGCACAAACAACTTTTACCGAACAAGAATAATACATTGAGTTGCCCGTCTCATAAGTTGTCTCTGTTTATATCTACCATTTTTACATGCGGCTTCAATATGTCTTGAGTCATAGAAAAAAGTTATTTATAGGATTATACAGTGAGGAGTTAAAAATTGCACAGGTTTACAAAAAAAAAAGGTCGGGACTATTTGACCAGACCATGCTATTCCTAGGTATTTTGGCGCCCTGAATCCGAATCCGGGCTCAGTTTTTCCCCAGCACGTCACGGAAACGAGATTTCAAGGTCATTTATAGATACTACATTCTGTGAGTCGGAAAAATATACAAAGGTTTTAAGCAGCAACCAAACCAACTCTCCCCCCATTGTCGAGGATGCTGAACACGATAGCGGTGGTGAAAATTCTTTTGGAGTTGACCCAACCCCCCAAACGGCCAAAAATCACTCCAAAAATGGGATAATCGCGACCTTTTTTTTTTGTAAACCTGTGTTGTTTACGATTTTTTCACCGCACTGTGGTATTCTCTGGACATTGCTGCTTCTTATTACCGGTTGTTCCAAAGGATGCAGCACGATGTGACAGGCAACCGATTCACTTCTTTTGCAGAAATCGAAAATTGGCTCCCAACTTGGATAGCCTTAAAAGACGAGTCATTTTTTCGAGATGGGTATACTAATAAAATTCACAGCACTGCTAGGCTTGATTTGATTTCAAATCAAACTTCTTAAAATTCTTAAAAACTAATCAAACTCGTGAATCTTTATGAGTTGCCCTCACCAAGAACCTTTTACACGGTGTAGTTAAAATTTAATAGATCATTCTTCTTTTTATTAATTAAAGAGTTTTTGTCTTTGACACTCCTAATTTTCAAAAAATCTTTTTGGCGCTTTGGAAGTAATGATAATAATTATTAATTAAATCTTATTACGTACCTAGTTCTGCATTGTCATCACTTTTAGTGTACGTAGCCGTAGCGGTATTTGCCTGCCTCTTTTCATGATTTTCAGAAAGTTTCTTCATATATATATTGCTAACTATACTTTCGAAAAAATAATTGCCATCTTTCAAATTAACTTTATCTTTAATTATGTTCAAATCTGTGTTTAACAAAGAAATTCTTATTTTTATAAGAAAAATAATATGCCAGTAAAAAACTTCCATCATGATGATTATACTATACAGCAAATAGAAAGCACAATAATGCTTTACGTACAAAATAGGCACTAATCCTCTTCGTTTTAGTTTAAGTGACCAGGCGGTGATATCAAAGGTAAATATTATCACCATGATGGCAATTACGCTCGCTTGGAAGATTATCGAAGCTTTTCTGAGTCGTTTGGAATTTTTGAAAGTAATTATACTGTCTGCCTAAAATTAATAAAATGTAGGAGTTACGATACACAAAAAAGGAGACCAGCAAGAATGTAAGAACTATAGAGGCATTACACTATTAAACGTGGCCTATAAAGTATTACCATCACTAATACAAAGGCGACTACTGGCACTTTCATAGGCTTATCGGCATCAGCTGTGGCTGACCTACTGAAGAAGCACTCCCTTGACAAGTTTAAGAGTGGATGGGATGACGAAAAAGGCTGAGAGCTAGCCAAGGAACTAGTACAGTATCCGAACAGCGAAACAGCCAAAAAATACATGACTGTGAACACACAGAACCTACGCACAGGCACAGGTATCCTGACTAGCCACTATGAAAACACCTCTCTCTACATGATGACACTGTGTAGAGGATTTGAACACATTCTTTGCGAATGCCCGACATTCTCACAAATAACAACCTTCAAGCGGCTTCATCACTAACTTTAAACAAGGCTGATGAGCTAGAAGGAAAGTTCAACCTCAGAAGGACGCACAATTGGCCAAATGTAGCCTACGTGCTGTGGAGTTACCCACCCTTCTATCTTTATAGATACAGAGACACAGGCGACTAATAACTAAAACTCAAAATATCATAGGACAATATCAATGTGGATTCATAAGAGGCAGATCAACACTGCCGCAATGCACAACAATTAAATAAATTATGGAAAAAGCAAACGAACATCAATATGAAATAGAAATGTTATTTTTAGACTTCGAACAAGCCTCTCTAAAGAGGGACGAACCAAGAAAGAGATGACAATGAGACAATCAAAAGTTAGTATCCTGATGCAAAAAGGACAAACGATAGAATTCGAAATAAACAAAGATGTAAAACAGGAAGACTCACTGTCAGCTACGTTGTTCAATCTAGCTCTAGAATTCGTTTTAAGAAAGATACAAAAGGGATATCTGGTTCGTTTTCACGTGACATAAAGTCGTGACTTTTTATGTCATGACATTGTGTTTTCAAGTAATTTTAATGCCACGGCATTTCTATGCATGCAACATAATTAATTTCATTCATATAAAAAAACAAATTGGCAACCGCGCCAACCACGTCACTGACAACGAACAGTATTGGCAACGGCGCTACTAGCAACTCGCCAAATATATCTAAATAAGAAATAAAATAAAGATAAAAATCTTTCACTCGATACGAGTGGAAGTTGGACGAAATCGCCATCTTTGAGACGGAAGAACTAAAGTCAAGCATCTCGGACTTCCGTTTCCCCGAACACCTGCGTCGAATTCTTTCACGTACTCGCATTTTTGAACGTAACCAATTTGGGCGGGGCTTACTTCGAAACGCTTAGAAGTGCGAATTAGAACATTATTTATTTAGTGTGCATCGAGCTCCCATCATGAGCGCATGATTTCTCTGACAAATTCTAGATGATTTTTATGGTGAAACATCTCCCTTTGCTAGGTCCAAAGGGTTGTAAACAATCGTGTAGTTTTGACTGTTCAATTGACTGCAACTCCGTTACCTTAACGTAAAAGTATTTCATTTAACAAAATGTTAAAAAAATACAAGAGTTCAATCTGAATGGCTAACAGTAACATAAATCATTTCATAGTTATTTAGTGTTACCAAATGTAGTAATTGTTGTTACGTTTTTCTTTAACCGTTAAAAGTTTAATAAACTTGTGCGTTTTATTTGAAGGTTTCTGGACAAACGAAAGTATACAGTCCACTTTATATCATTTTTCAAACAATGTTTAAAAAGGCGGCATTTTAACGCAAAACCTGCATCGGCCCACCTCAGAAACAGTTGCAAAAAGTATTCTTCTCATTGAAAATACGACGGCAGTTTAAGATGGCGCCAAGTTAAACTATTTTGGCTGCTACACGTGTTGTAAGTGAAATTATCAGGTAAAAAATGGAACAAAACGGTCTATTTTATTTAAATTAGCACTTCTTTGCTATTTCTTCCGGCCTGCCGATCTTTAAATTTCGCGTCTGTTTTATTCCAAAGACACGGATGTTTTTCGTAATGATTAAACAATTCCACAATATTCAACTTTTCCATTGCGAATATTGCAAAACATAACCTGCTATTTGTTTGTTTATGACACACGGTTCTCCTGATAGTCCCGAAATGCCACGGCAACGCACGAGAATGAACGAAGTTTCAAAAAATATCACAAAGAATCAAACCTCTCTGGATTCCGTGACATCGATGTCGCGACAGTACGACGTTGTGAGTTTTTCAGTTATCATGAAATTTAAAATAAAATGTCGGGGCATTCACTGTCATGACATAAAAAGTCACGACTTTATGTTACGTGACAACAAACCTTAAATATATAGTGACAAAAAAGTGAAAAAATGTTAAACGAGATTGAAGAAGAAGGGATGAAGAGGATGAAGTAAGGCAGGAGTTACAAGATATGATGCAGCAATAGTAAAATCTTAAAATAAATCCGTGGTTCAACAGCGTTTATACAAAGTAAACAATTTTAAAAAGAAAGCAACAAAGCTATCAATACCATTTTTATACCTGATTTAAGGCAAACATGACTTTCCAAAATCGTTTAATTTTTAAATGTAAAGTTAAACTTCCAAAAATTACGATAATGACGACAATACTGATATCGCCACCAGTGACAAATCTAGTCTTCGCATCTGTCATACGCATAGAATATTTGGGATTCTGTGTCATGTCTGTTACCATACCCATCACTGTCCATAAACCTAGAAAGTTTAAGATTTATTTGTGATCGGGTACAATAACAGCCCATTTATTAGGCCAGTAGATATAGACATGATTTTTACAAAATTTAACAATAATTACAAAAGTTTAAGTTCAAATGATATTGAGTCTTATTTTGCAACCTTTTATTCTGAACGGAAGATATTGAAAATCAGGATTTAATGAATTTCTAGGGAATTAAATTGACCTGAGCGTAATTTAAATGGAAATATTCGGTCAGCTTGTGTCCGCCTGTTTTCCAATGTAGTTATAGTGTGGAACGAATATCAGTATAGTTATGTCGCTGGTCCATTTGAAAGCCCATGTTGTAGACAGCACTACGCAAAAATTTATTTTGGACCCTTTCCAGTAACGTTTTGTATACTGAGTAAGAGGGACACTATACAATAGATGCATATTCTAAGTGTGACCTTATTAATGAACAATATATAATTTTCATTGTGTTAGCTGATAAGTCTTTAGCGATCCTACCTACATATCCAAGAAGTTAGGTGATTTTAAGGATATTTTATTGATATGAGTTGAGAATGATAATTTTTTATCAAATATAACATCAAGATCTTTCACTTCATCAACTTGGTTCAAAGGCAAAGAGTATATGCAGTATTCATATGTGATTTGTGCCTGAGAACGATTGAAACACATAACAAGACATTTGTCAAGATTTAGTTCTAATCAATTATTTCTACACCAATTGGTTAAATGGTTCACATCATCTTGAAGTTTCAAACAATCAACATATGATTCAATCACACAGTATAGCTTAAGATCATCAGCAAATAACAATCCCTCTGAGTCAGTAATATGTTTAATAAGATCATCAATAACAATATTGAAAAGTAATGGTCCACAGTGACTACCTTGGGGAACATCAGAACATGCTTCAATTGTATGTGATATGTAATTATTAATTTTTACCCACTGAATTCTATTTGAAAGGAAGCTGCTAATCCAACCCAAAACACTACCCCCAAAACCAAAAGATTCTAATTTTTGAATTAATACTTCATGATTAACTCTATCAAACTTGACACCGTTTCTCAAACGCGTTTAATATGTCTTTCTGATATGTCAGCAAATGTGTGCCTTTGGAGAAACCATGTTGTTGATTGGTTAGAGCATTGAGGCAGTGCCAAGAAAGCTGGTTGGTTACAAGACAATCAAATATTTTAGAAATACCAGATGGTAAACAGATGCACCTATAATTCTTCACGTTGCTCTTATCACCTGATTTATAGATGGGTCTGATAAAACTGTTTTTCCAGAACATGGGAAATTCACCATTTCTGAGAGATAAATTGAATAATAAATAAAGTGGAAAATTCAGGGTACTTACACATTTTTTTCAATAAAAGTGATGGCACACCATCTGCGACAAACGAAAAATATATTTTTTTTTGTTAAAATAAATATCAGAATTTTTACAAAAGCTTTGAATAATGGTTACAAATGAAGATGTCCTAACGTACAATATTTTCATTAATTTTGCAATCTCGCCCGCAATACGAAAATGAAGGTAAAATTAAAAAAAACATATTTTCGAATTTGTACTCTACCAAAAAAAGCAAGTTGGCAACATGGCAGCGAGTAAGACAGACGTGTGTGAAAATGTAATCAATCAGTACAGCGTATAAGAAATATACTGTATGGATAATCAAGTATTTAACTGGATCACTGTCGTGCTTTGTAGTGTTGCGCTAATTTATTCAGCTAGATTCCCAAATTAATGAGTAGTCTTAAAACTATTTGCAAATATTTTCCAATTTATGGTCAAATTGCGAAGAAAAACAAAACAATTGAATAAAAAAATGTTCTTTTGAAAAAAGACGGTTGTTATAACTGCAATTTGCAGAACTTTTGCAAATTATTTTGGCAGTCATTAATAAAAAAAATTAAGGTTCCGTTTTTGTTAATGTTAATTGATTGTCTATATCTACTGGCCTATAAGGGCCGTAGTAGCAGATCTGTTGATAGAAATTGAAAACTTCCTCTTTTGTTTTTAATACACTTACTTAACCCTGCAGAAAGACAATAACTGTAGACCCCATAGACGATTGACCATTTTAAACGATAGTTATTACCAATTTTCTTGTAACTTATGGGAAACAGTCCGAATAATCTTGATGTAATAAGTAAAGGTTTAATAACCTCAAATGTCGGGGTCGAAATGTATAAGTCCTTCACAATCATCTTTGAGATGCCAACCTGATAAAATATACAGATTAAAACCCTTTCGTTCGCCGTGTAATCAATTATTCATAGGCCACAATGATATTAGAAATTGCTTATATCTGTTTGGTTCATATTGTAATCATTAACGACAAAAAGTAACACCCCAGAGCCATCTCATAAGAAAGTTCCGGACAATCAAAACAAAACCATGTACGTATTACAGATACCTCTAACCTAGAATTTGTCTATTTCGACTCAAATTTTTTCCCTTAAAATTTTTAGAAAGAAAAAGAAAGAAAGTTTGCCTTTAAATTAAGAGTTCTTCTGCACACAATTTTTTTCGATCCATTTTTTTGGACCCACATTTTTTCGACCCAAATTTTTTCCAATAAAATTTTTAGAACCCAAAGTTTTTTCGTCCCACATTTTTTCGACCCAAATTTCTTCCGGCAAAATTTTTAGAACCCAAAATTTTTTGGATCAAATTTTTTTCGAACCAAATTTTTTTCGGCCCATATTTTTTTCGAACCAAAATTTTTGAACCCAAATTTTTTCGGCTTTAAATTAAGAGGTCGACCCAAATTTTTTCCAAAAAAATGTTTAAAACCACATTTTTTTCGACCCATATTTTTTTCGAACCAAATTTTTTAAACCCAAATTTTTTTCGGCTCAAATTTTTTCGATCCAATTTTTTTTCGACCCAAATTTTTTCCAATAAAATTTTTAAAACCCAAAATTTTTTCGTCCCACATTTTTTTCGACCCAAATTTTTTCCGATAAAATTTTTAGAACCCAAATTTTTTTCGGCTCAAATTTTTTTTCGATCCAAATTTTTTTTGACCCAAATGTTTTTTTGACACAAATTTTTTCTAATAACATTTTTAGAAAGAAGAAGAAACAAAGTTTGAATTAAGAGTTCTTCTGCACACAATTTTTTTCGATCCAAAAAACAAAGTTTGCCCTTAAATTAAGAGTTCTTCTGCACACAATTTTTCTCGATCCAATTTTTTTTCGACCCACATTTTCTTCGACCCAAATTTTTTTCAATAAAATTTTTAGAACCCAAAGTTTTTTCGTCCCACATTTTTTTCGACCCAAATTTTTTCTGGAAAAATTTTTAGAACCCAAATTTTTTTCGGCTCAAATTTTTTTTGGAACCAAAATTTTCTAACCCCAATTTTTTTCGGCTCAAATTTTTTTTCGATCCAAATTTTTTTTGGCCCACTTTTTTTTCGAACCAAATTTTTTCGATTAAAATTTTTAAAAAGAAGAAGAAAGAAAGTTTGCTTTTAAATTAAGAGGTCTTCTACACTCAATTTTTTTCGATACAATTTTTTTTCGACCCACGTTTTTTTCGACCCAAATTTTTTCCAATAAAATTTTTAAAACCACATTTTTTTCGACCCATATTTTTTTCGAACCAAATTTTTAAAACCCAAAATTTTTTCGTCCCACATTTTTTTCGACCCAAATTTTTTCCGATAAAATTTTTAGAACCCAAATTTTTTTCGGCTCAAATTTTTTGTCGATCCAAATTTTTTTTGACACAAATTTTTTCTAATAACATTTTTAGAAAGAAGAAGAAACAAAGTTTGAATTAAGAGTTCTTCTGCACACAATTTTTCTCGATCCAATTTTTTTTCGACCCACATTTTCTTCGACCCAAATTTTTTCCAATAAAATTTTTAGAACCCAAAATTTTTTCGGATCAAATTTTTTTCGATCCAAATTTTTTTCAGCCCATATTTTTTTCGAACCAAACTTTTTGAACCCAAATTTTTTTCGGCTCAAATTTTTTTCGACCCAAATTTTTTTTGGCCCACATTTTTTCCAATAAAGTTTTGAGAACCCAAATTTTTTGTGGCTCAAATTTTTTTTCGACCCACGTTTTTTTTTGACCCAAATTTTTTCCAATAAAATTTTTTGAATCCAAATTTTTTTCGGCTCAAATTTTTTTTCGATCCAAATTTTTTTCGACCCAAATTTTTTCCAATAAAATTTTTAGAACCCAAATTTTTTTCGACTAAAATTTTTTACGGTTCCCAAGATAGCAATGTTAAATCGCTATGTTTAGATCCTTAAGATTATACCAAACTAAAAAAATATTTGTAAAGAAACAAATTTTCATTAAATGACTTAATAAATAGATGATGATGTAAAGGAACGAGTTTTATTTGAATACTATTGTACAATGTCCAAATCTATTAAACGCAATTCTCTAATGCATATAACATAATACTAAAATATTTACTTCACTTATTATTTTTTGAATCTTAGTAATAGTAATATTAATTATAAAAAAAATTACTTTCGTACTTGGGGGGGGGAGGGTCATGACCCTCCTATGACTCCCCCTGGATCCACGCCTGTTGTAGCGATATTTATCTTATTCTTGTACTAATTGCTCCTTCAAAATTTAAAAAAGCTTCGTGTCCTTTAGAGCTAGATATTATTACTAGATTATTTTTTAGAAAAATTATCAACAAGAAAATAATACGCTTACCTGCTCTCAAATCGCCTTGTATACTTTCTGTTTCGATAGTTTTCAGTGGAAAAAACAACAAGTTTCCGTTCCGTATCTCTTAATAAGTATGTTACTTCCAGCTATAGTGGAAAATAACTGGGGATAAACGGAAAGTCTGAGAACGATTATTATCCACTTGTTTTTGAAACGAATCAAAACAAGCTCATTTTTGTCCAAGCATACAAACACAAATAAGTTAAAAGTGCAACCGATCTGTGTCAAAGCAAATGTGTGTCAAAATTCTATTATTTGCTTTGAAAAATGCGACGAAAAAAAAATAGGTGAAGTTCGATGTAAGAAAAACGAACAATATGTAAATATTGGACAAACTTGAGAAATAAAAACATGTCAATTGAAATGCGTACTTAATTCAAAAGCAAAAATAACAGGGATGAAAAATTTTTAATATAAATGTCTTCTTTTGATACTGATATGTTAGATGTTAGAGAATAGGTAATAGTATATTACGTAACAAGTGTGGAAAGTGACCAATTACGCACGAGTAGCGTTTAGCACGACCCCAACATTTTTAATAATCTAATTTTATTTTTTTTATAAAATATTAATCATTGGCTATATTAATTTTGGGATTTAAAATAAAATTTTAAAAATAATCTTTTATTGTGCTTTTAAGAAAATTCTAATATATTTATTAACTTAATTTAAGTATTGTCTTCAGAAAAAGAAGCTTTAATGCCATTTATATTTCTTCAGTCCATGAATTAGTTGTATGAATACCTTCCTTTTGGGGCAGCAGCTTTAAGCAGGTAATTTTAGCCGCCGCCACCTTCAGGTGAAGTAAATTCCATCAAAAATTCATCACTTTCCATTTTCACTACTAATTATTCATAACGATTGACAGCACTTTGACAGACGCTGTGCGAGAAAGTAAAATACTTAGATCATATATGCTACGCTAGATACTCAGGTTATTTGTTTTGGTGTACAGGGGGGAGTTTAGAGTACTAATCCACTGATTGGCCGATTTCAAATTTCGACGATACCCGCTTATACCGTAAAGTTTGACAGATGTCAGATATTTTGTTTTTTGGGAATTATTGCGCTAATCTTGTGTATTTTTATAGTTTTTTGAAAGTTTTTGCTATGTACAATTAGTTTAGAGAATAGTGGTCGCATTTTTTAACAAAATGCCAAAGTCTTGTTAAGTGTACAGGGTGGCCAAATAAGAATGCGAGGCTTGCGGAAAAAAAAGTTATCACTAAAACGGCCAAGAGAAAAACCTGGAAAATATTTTCAAGTTTCTGAAATGGCCGCTAGGGGGCGTAACTGCAATCTTGAATGTGATGTTTCTGTGAATTCCGCTATATTAACGTAACAAAAAAATACCTGATCTTTAAAGTAGAGGATAATCTGAACCTTTTTTGTTTGACAATTTTTACTCTAAAAATAAAGTGGTGGGAGGTATTCAATGGTTTCAGTCAAAAATACCCTGTCTATTCGAAACGGCTGAGCCGATTTTAACAAACTTGGGCTAGTTGAAAAGAGCTATTCTTGGGCTACAAATGTTATAATATTTGAAGTTTTGTTAGTTTCATATGTCGCCGCTAGAGGACGTTTTTCGACATTTCGACAGAAATGTTTAATTTTCTCAAAAAAATTAAATACATTGGTATGATTTTTTTTATGAAAAAGTAGCTAAATGATGCCTAAACAAGCTCGCGAAAACCGCATCTCGATATCTTGTTCCTAACCTAAAATTTAGGCCAAAGGAAATTTTATACGGAAATCCCTTAAATTTTCATTTTTTAAACTAATTAATTCCTTTTATTATGTAAGTTGTGGCCCTAAAAAGAACCGATTTAAAAAAGAAAGGATTTTAATGTCCCCGTAAATGCTCTAACTGGTGACCATCACGCTATATGCATTGCTGAAGCATCTCATGGGTAGACAAAACTGCAGCTTCAATTTCGGCACTCGGTATGTTACGTAATGCATTACGAATCCAGTTTTTCATATCTCTCTGGGCGTAGGTTGAGTCTGAAAATCAAATCAAGACAAGTTAAGTCTGGTTATCGCACAGGCCATGGAAACAGACTTCCTCTTCCAATTCACCGCTGTTGTAATACTGCATTAATATGCTCTCGCACAATAATAGCATAATGTGCTGGGCAACCATCCAAATGCAAAAACAAGTTTTGACGTGTTTCCAGTGGCAGATCTTCCAACAACAACGGTAATTTATTAGCCAAAAAGTCAAGAAAGATATTGCCGCTTAGGGATTGCTCGAAAAAATATGGCCCAATAATTCGGCCTCCCAGTATGCCACACCACACATTTAAACTCCAACGTCCTTGGTGCTGAACTTCACGCAACCAATGCGGATTTTCTGCAGACCAATAATGCATATTGTGCAGATTTTAAAGGTGGCTTCATGGGTCCAAATAATTTGAAATAAAAATTCTCCATTATAGTGCGAGAGCATATTAATGCAGTATTACAACAGCGGTGGATTGGAAGAGGAAGTCTGTTTCCATGGCCTGCGCGATCACCAGACTTAACTTGTCTTGATTTTCAGACAACATACGACGAGAGAGATATGAAAAACCGAATCCGTAATGCATTACGTAACATACCGAGAGCCGAAATTGAAGCTGCAGTTTTGTCTACCCATGAGAGGCTTCAGCAATGCATAGAGCGTGATGGTCAGCATTTACCGGGGCATTAAAAATCTTTCTTTTTTAAACCGGTCATTTGTAGGGCCACAACTTACATAATAAAAGGAATTAATTATTTTAAAAAATAAACATTTTAGGGATTTCCGTATAAAATGTTCTTTGGCCTAAATTTTAGGTTAGGAACAAGATATCGAGATGCGGTTTTCGCGAGCTTGTTTACGTATCATTTAGCTACTTTTTCATGAAAAAGAAATCATACCAATGTATTTAATTTTTTTGAGAAAATTAACCATTTCTGTCGAAATGTCGAAAAAAGCCCTCTAGCGGCGACATGTGAACCTAACAAAACTTCAAATATTATAACATTTTTAGCCCAAGAATAGCTCTTTTCAACTAGCCCAAGTTTGTTAAAATCGGCTCAGCCGTTTCGAATATACAGGGTGTTTTTTAATGAAACATTTGAATACCCCCCCACCACTCTATTTTTAGAGATACAGTAAAATTTGTTAAACAAAAAAGGTTCAGATTATCCTCTACTTTAAAGATCAGGTATTTTTTTGTTAGGTTAATATAGCGGAATTCACAGAAACATCACTTTCTTAGATTCAAGATTGCAGTTACGCCCCCTAGCGGCCATTTCAGAATCTTGAAAATATTTTCCAGGTTTTTCTCTTGGCCGTTTTAGTTACAACTTTTTTTTCCGCAAGCCTCTACGATAGATAGTTTCCCAGATACAGTACCTCGCATTCTTATTTGGCCACCCTGTACAACATCAAATTTGAGAAAGGTGCTGTCAGATCTTTTCATAGGTATGTATTCCATAGGCGTGCTGTTGGATAGGACAGGAAGTGAAAATAAGAACTAAACGTAAATTATGTAAACTTTATTTGAATTGTAAATGAATTGTTTAAATATCTATCTATTGTATGTCAATTTGTTTTATTAAAATAAACCATGTTAATCAGCAAATTTTTTATTTATTCCTCAACTCAATCTATACGAAGGTACATATTGACGTATCTTTTGTATTAATATACCTAAAAACTTTTCATAGTGTTTTTTCTGTATCAACGAGTTTATAATAAATTGAATGAACGAGTTTATAATGAATTGACATAATTGCTAGGTTTAATTATTGTTGCCAATGACGATTTGAAACCAATAAAGGCGATCATTGATATCATGATAAAATTAGCCAAGAAAATTTAGTCACAACGTGAATAGAATGTATGATTATTTTCAAATATATGGGTCTATTGCTGGTTACCAAATAAATAATATGGCATAAACATAACATCTACAAAATTAATACTAGATACATAAAGCATATTAAATGATATAGCATTCGAAATAAACAGAAACGCAAGATGATGGTATTCAACCTCAGATTATTCCCATTCCAAACAATTTTCGTAGTCTTGCATGGTATTTTATTTATTTTCGATTCACATTATTAATTCCCATTTTCCTGTAACCTACACGGAAGTCACTCATTCCTTAATAAATGAAATTGAAATATGTGTTGTATAAATATGACAATATATTTCACTGTACCAATATATTCCAAATGGTACGCCACTGTATCATAGTACGCTATTGCCCCTTCACCCCCTCTCGTCATTACCCCTCTAGAACCAAACACTATAGGATGTCGAAGCATAAATGATCTAAGGTAAAATATATCACATGACTGCGTGATATTGTTTCTTCTTTTTAACTTTAACGGAACTCGTGTGATATTTGTCACTTTCGAAGTATCAGAACAATTCGGAAATTGCCATTTTCATAGGTCGTAGAAAAAATTGTTTTTTAAAATGTAACAATTATAATAATATTAAACAATTAAGTACCTAACTGTAAAAATATAAAAAGCCGCATAGATAGTTATGCCTGATATTTCGCATAACAATAATGATAATTTGTGGCGAAGGGAAAATATATCCAAATTGTAATGGAGGGAAAATTTTTCATTTCAAAGTTCCAAAATACTTATAAATTCCTGGATTTCTCAGATATAATTTACAAAATAAAAGGCGACTTTGTTTATAGGTTTTTTTTTTCGCGGATCGACTCCACTGTATGCACTATTTGTGAATTCAAATGATTAAAACATTTGAGAGGGGAATATATTTAAATAATTTTAAAATAAAATATCTTTATTTTTATGTTTTAGTTTATAACTGAACATTTTATTTCATAAATTCTCCGGCACTATTTTACTATGTTGCATTGCTGCTTACCAGTTATCCAAAGAAAATGTGCTATTTTGCATTTTCAATCAGACTATACTAAAGAAATTTAATTATCGTTAATCTGAAACAATATTACTAAATATGTTGTTACAGCTCCAGCAATCTGAAAGCAAAACAATCTTGTTATTATTTTCTTTAGTTTAAATCACATTGTGTAAAAAACAACTTACGGAAGTCAATAGCGACCTATTAATTTTGAAAAATCCACTAGAAGAGAATTTTAATTTGGAATAGCTTAGTTGTAGTGATAAAATCGTCATCTGAAAACAATAAAATGAATTTTCTTTAAATGAAATGAAAATAAGTACGTACAGCTTTTTTAACTTCTTCATCCACCTCATATGTTAACAGTTCGCTGATTATAATGCAAGTCTTTTTGTGCTAAAACAAAATAACTCGTTAACTTATGGAGTTTTCATTAAAGTTTTTTATTTTATGTACAAGCATGATTGTATACTATAGGCGACTTTTTTCCGCATGTACAAATTAAAAAACATACAG
Organism: Crepidodera aurea; assembly: GCA_949320105.2. Lineage (NCBI taxonomy): Eukaryota > Metazoa > Arthropoda > Insecta > Coleoptera > Chrysomelidae > Crepidodera > Crepidodera aurea. The sequence continues at coordinate 7,774,269 of OX439477.1, read as the reverse complement.
GGTGATCAACTTCTGTGAAAAAGTCTCAAAACTTTCTAGCCACACTGATTTCTCCATTAAAGCATAGGGGCATAAGAGTATCTATTACAATCGTAGTTTCTCGAAATCTAAAAGAACAAGGTTTACATTCTTACCACGTTCGGAAAGTACAGGCGGTATACAGGGTGTGTCAAGAAGATGGCCCATTAGCAATATATTGTAATGGTATTGAATATAAAGCCTTTTTTAAACGTATAACTAATAACTTAGACAGGAAGAAAATATTACTTATAAAAGTTAATATTGTAATCACATAAGAAATTTATTTACTGGCATTTTAACGTAGAACTGAATAGAAAAATCCATAATAGAATGATCACAGATAAATCTGCTGATATAATAACACTAAGAACGTTATTATATCAACCAATGAATGCTCAAGGGCCTTAGGTTTCATTGTCAGAAATTCTCGGGATTTCACGAATAAAAATACACTGCTCCTGTTATATAATTCGTATGTTCGATCTAAAACAGAGTATGCATCTATCATTTGGTGTCCATATTATAATGTTCATTCAAATAGCCTTGAACGAATTCAGAAATATCTCTCTTTCAAGGAAGATGGTGCCTACCCTGCTATAGGAATACCAAATACAGCTTTGTTAAAGAGACATAACTTTACTTCTCTTGCAAGTGGGAGGAACACAGCTGCTTTGATTTTTCTTTATAAGGTGATCCATGGCCAAATCGACAGTAATGCTGTTTTGAAAATGCTTAATTTTCATGTTCCAAGAGTAAATTCAAGGCAGAACAATATATTTTATCTCGAAGCCCCTAGAACAAATGTACAGAAAAACTCACCCCTATTCAGAATTTGCAACAACTACAATGCTATCAATGATATGTGTGACATCTTCTCTTGCAGCATTGCTTCATTAAAAAAAATAAGTTTTTAATATTTTTTGTATATTATTTACTGTTTTATAAATTTCATTTGTATCCCATCCTGTAAATGGATTTCTGTTGGGTGGTGTAAATAAAAAAAAAATCAAAAGTTAACCTTAAAATTCAATCTAATAATAATTCAACATAATTAGTTTAAGTTAAACGAAACGATGGTAAAATAAATGTAAAGAGCTTAGGATTTCTAAAATTAAAGAAATATAGTAAAAAAGTACAATAATAATAAAGTTTAATGATATTTAGAAGAGCCTTTTTCACTTACAAATTGAACGAAGTTATAAAATAATATAATTGTATAGTAGAACCCACTTGTTTATGAGAATGAAAAAACGTTATAAAAACACAAAGGATACCGCCAATAGAAGGAATGCTGATGGATCTGGACATTTTTGACAACTTTAATGTCGAAAACACCGTACACTGTCCATATACATAAAAATAAAATAATATTTTGGCGATTAGGACCATTTTTTGATCTCTTGTGAGATTAACAAACGTTACTAATTAAAGTTTTGTCTCAAATTTTAATTCTAAAATTAAAAACACAGCGAATAAAGTCATAAATATTATAAATTAATTAAGCTTACCTACCCTATCTCAATCCTCACCATCGGATTCACTGTCATCAACAATGATAATAAATTGGGTCGGACTCGTTACATAAGAATTTTCTTCTTTGATGACATGTTTGATTTTTTTCTGCCAATCATCAGCTGAAATTTTGTTAATTTCTTCTTTTACCAAATTTGCAACCAACCCGTCAAATTTGGGAAACACGTTATGACGCCTTATTCTTTTTTTAAGTTGTCCCCAAATTAATTCTATCCAGTGGAAAGAGAGAGAGAGAAAGAAATTAAAATACAAACCACTATGAGCTTCCGAAATAATTCTATGGGGTTAAATACACAAAAATAGGGCGGAAGGCGCAATACCTCGTGGCCCCTTTTTGATGCCATTTCATCAATAAAGAATTTTTTTTTAAATGATTGTGTGCCTAATACTTGAAGCAATTGTTTTTTTGTACAATTTTCTTCGAAATAAAGTTCATGATTTCTTAAAAATACCTGAATCTCAGACTTATTTGAGTTGGTATTGGGAATTTTTCTATTAAGCGGGAATGATATGAAGCATTATCCATCACTATGATGCTATTTTCTTCAATATTGTTTAACAGCTGATTTTCAAACCAATCTTCAAAACTTTCTCCAGACATATTTTTGTGGTAATCTAAATTACAATCTTCCAAATTTTTTCCAGAGAGATTGAGGCAATTTTGTACCCACCCTGAGTCCGATCCACAGTGAAGAATTGTAAGTCGAGTTCCCTTGTTACAAGGAACATTTACTGAACATCTTCTTGTTCCGTCAGACCATCCTTTCTTTGGCGTATCGTGGGTATCGAACCACGTTTCATCTAAATAGTATATTTTTCTGTTACTATTTCGAGATGCCTTAATTTTTTCCAAATATTGTATCCTCCATTTTATGATCCTTTGGTGTTCCACTATTACAGTCCTCTTGTTGATAGTTTGGTATTTAAATCCAATTTTCGATATCCAACGCTGTGTTGTGCTTTTACAAATTGTTAAATCTGGCCTTTTACTTTTTAGTAAAGAAAATATACTATCCACTGTTGGGAACTCATTTCTTTGGTAAGATTCATAAATAATACTACCAATTAATTTTGATATTGAAGGATCTAAAGTTTTAACACATTCTTTATCACACAACTCTTTACGATTTTTTGGACCATTCTATATAATTCTATAAAGAGTGCTAATGGGAACATTTGTTAAAAAAGATGTTTTTTCAATGGCACTCCTTTCACCTTCGGAAGTTACAATATTCTTATAAACATTTATACATATCGTTTGGGCATCTTTACAAAGGTATTGTTTTTTCGAGGTGGATATTTCTTGATACTCTGAAGTTCTTTCACCAAAAATGTTCTCTTCCTCATCGGAGCTACAGGAATCTTTGGGACTACAACCTGATACCACAGAATCCATTGGAATATCATTTAGTGATTGTTCCGATTCTTTAGATCCACTTAAAGAAGCTGTATTTTCCCAAGGACGAAATATATTGAAATTGACACCGAATAAATAAATAAGAAGTACACTGTAACAATGTTTCAAAATAAAAAAAAGTATGTATATACACGGAAGCCAAGAATAATATTAACTGAAATAACTAGAATCACCTACCACCTACTATTCACTAAATCAAAAATCAAGTGCGAACACAAGCACAGTGTATCACTGTATGAATATTTTCCTAGCCCCCACTACTGAAGACAATATTTGTCTAACTTCTACTTCCTACTTTAATTGCAGAATTGAGAATTTTGTTTCTGCAATTGAAAATGTAAAAACTATAACCACACTTCCATTGTCGCCTCTTATGAGTGTAACCTCACACCCCACAGTTTAGTTAAATTAATTTAAGACAAAATTTTAATTAGTAACGTTTGTTAATCTCACAAGAGATCAAAAAATGAAGATATCAACCTCTATTCAAATCTAATATGCGTTATAGAAATTAAAATGTAAATTCATATTAAATAATTATACGCCATTCTCCCCTATAACGATATCCAGCTAAGTTGCTTATTTTATTTTTATCTATATGGACAGTGTACGATGTTTTCGACATTAAAGTGCTCAAAAATGTCCAGATTCATCAGCATTTGTTCTATTGGCGGTAATCCTTTGCTGTTTTTTAATTCTCATAAAGGATTGAGTTCGACTATACAGTAGTTTGTTTATTACAGCTGTCATTTTCTGACCTGACCTGATCATGCTAGATTATATTACCCACAAATTTATGTAAAATATCTCCAAATTATAATAAATCTAGCAATAACTTTACGTAACTTTAGGTATATGGAATGCTAATGCAGATCGAATGAGAATAAAAAACGTAGTCAGGCGTGATAATAAAATATAGGATGTTTCATTTGAAATTATCGAATTATTGAGAATTGAAAATATGGACATTGGACGCTCCATTGTAGGCACTTTCTATAAAATTGACGTTTCACCGTATGCTAGAACGATATTCTCACAATCTCTGTATAAAATTTGAAATTAATAGCTTAACAACTAAGCCAGATACGGCAATTAAAGTAAATGCGTGTTTTTCAAAAAATTTTATAAATATCTTAAATATCTCGGAAACTGTTAAACATACCTATGGTATGTTGATTGATAATTTTTTTGTTCCAAATTTGATGCTGAATCCAAAAATAAAAAGAAAAATTTGAAATTGAAATGACAAAGTTGATGTCTACATAACCGGAAGTAACCAGAAGTTGAAAATATTTTCATTGAATAGATCGTACTAACAAAGCCCCGTAACCCAATCTTCAAATTTCAAATATCTGTAGTTCTCTATATATGGCTAATGAGCCACCTTCGTGACACACCCTGTATGCAGGGGACGAAGAGAGTTTTGTCAGTGGTTATATTATCGCTGATATAGAAGAATTCTTAAACAATATTTTATTTATTGATAAGGCTACTTTATACATATATATGCAGTTTCTAACTGAATATTTCTCTCATTAGTTGGATTGGACCTACAACTTGGCCTCCCAGGTCTCCAGACTTAAACCCCTGTGATTTTTTTGATGCAGAAATTCGGTAGAATCCCGAGACAACTCGTATAGGACTCAAATTTCTCTTCAGCGGAGAGCAGAGATTTGCTTCTCTAATAATGAACGGCATTTTGAGCAACTATTATAATTCTCCATGTTAACAAATTTAAGAAATGGAATTACACTTAGTACTGTTTTGACTTACTTCATTTAAACAATATTGACAAGGCTCCACAATGACAAGGACTCTTCCTATATGAAATATCAGCCATGTTGATTGTAATAATATATAAAATAACTCGCCGTCTCCAAATAAACTTTTCAATAAAAAATACGGTGTAACTATTAGATGTAAAAGGCAACTTAGCATTATAACCTAAAATTAAAGTCAAAATCAGTTTTGCACAAATGGAAAACCGCCGTTTCTTTAAATTTAAGGCTATTGGAAAATGGTTACGTAATTTTTCTTAAAAATTTTGTGCATATATTGTGTATGCACCAAAATCACTTTGACGTGTCTCTGCTCATATTCTTGATGGTTTTCCTTCAATCCTTATCTCAAATGCATTCAGTATTCAGTAGCGAGCGCTTGTAATGGTTTCACCAGTTTGCAGTAGCTCATGGTACACCACGCCGAGCTGGTCTCACCAAATACACAGCATGGATATTTTCCTTGGTCCCACATTTTTTTTCTCTTTATCGTAATGCATTATTCTAATGGATCCACTTCTCACTAACACTCGTTCCTCCTTTGCTAACCATATTTTATCAAACCAACATTCCCCCCCTTTCAACTCCACACTCTTACATGACAGCAGTAAAGTATCTATATTGAACCTTTTAGAAATGTTTGAAATAAACTCATGTCTTAACAATGACAATTTAACTTGCCTCAACTAACAGTTAAGACCAAAAGAGAACCATATTTTCCTTTCTGATAACTTTTTATACTTTATTAATTGATTTGCGTGGTCATACTTTCGCTTCCCCAATTTATGTTTACTCCCCTGTTTTTATTTATCTCCCTTCTTAAGTTCAATCTTCGTTTTTATGTTAGTTGTGGTTAGAACCTCACTTTCTCCCCCATTCCGAGCCCCTCATTCCTTGACTGTCAACATCTCTTCTTCTTTTCTTAGATGTCCTGTACCCTATCTCAATCAAGCATGTTTAAACTCCAAGCTTACTATTTCTCTTATTTTCATTGTTTTACAGATCAGTTTCTTCTTTTTATCCGCCTTTTTATCTGTTGGGAAACAGCCGGTTTTCCATTTAAACTCCTGATAATTTATAGCTTGTTTGGGTTAACATTAACTTTCACTTAATACATTGTATAGGTAATAACAAAATTTGAACTTTGGATCAATCGACTGATTTAATAAAATGTATTTTACGTTTTTCCAATTTGATTTCAAAAAATGTTACTTACTTGGATACAAAATTCCATGGAGTTATTTACAATGGCAACTGCTTCATAAATTTTATCATGAAATATTGATAAATGTATCAACCTTTTACCTAAAATAAATAAATATATAGATTTAAAGCGTGTACACGATTTGGTAGAAATGTCAAATAGCCACTAGAAAATTTAGGCTCCTATTTTTTCTTAATTTATTATTAATAAAGGCAAATAAAATTAAACCGTTCATGTCATCTTTCGAAGCTGAAAAGACCATTGCTCTTCAATAAGATTAAACAACCAACTGATACCAAAAAAAGACGACTCATATTTATGCGGATCTGGCAAAATTTTAACGGAACATAGGATTTTCAATGTATATTGGACAAGAGCTCAAGTAGAAATCTAAAAAATGTTCGCGCACCACTGTTCCCCTTCCTGCCTCACATACACACCTCCTTTCCTAACATTTTCATATTGCTGCCGGTCAGTGCTCGTAAGCTAAGGCAGTCACGGGCTCTGCTAGCTGGGAGTAGGGATACAACAATGTAGAGTGGTTCAATTGAATAGTTAATAGGTCGTCGCGCAGATTTCTTATATCTTGTACTGGTCGACTTCTACAAGAGCTCTTGTCCGAAATACATTGAAAATTCTATGTTCCGTTAAAATTTTGCCAGATCTTATATCCCATTTCCTGTGTATTAATGAATAATTAAGTATTTTTACTTACCTAGTTCTGTATTCTCATCACAAGTAGTGGTAGCAGTATTTATGTGCCGCGCGGTATGTTTTCCGATAAAAGAAACTTGTTCCATCCTACCTATTTTATCAAAAAGATCATTTTTATCTTTAAAATTAACTTTCTCTTTAAATGTTTTCAAATCTTCGTTTAACAAAGAAATTCTTATTTTAATGAGAAAAATAACGTGCCAGTAAAAAACTTCCATCATCATGACTATACTGTACAGCACGTAAAAAGCAAAATAGTGCGTTAGGTAAAAGATAGGAACCATTCCCCTTCCTTTGATTTTGAGGAACCAAGTGGCCATATCTAATGATAACATTGTTGTTATGGTGCCAACTATGCTCACTAGGAATATTATGGAAGCTTTTCTGAGTCTTTTGGAATTTTTAAAAGTAATTATACTGTCTGCCTAAAATAAAAAAATTAAGTCGTTATCACGAAAGTCATAAGCTCGAGATTATTATCAACTGTCACCAATAAATAGAATAACTTTTATGTGAATCATATCATAAAGATTTAAGAAAAAGGAAACAAAGTCACTTAATACGTTCGTTGTATGTCTAATAAAACAACAACTTTTATGCAAAATTCCTCTATTCATCAACATAGTTATTGAAAATTCAACATAAAACGCCGCCACTGCTAAGGGACGAACAAAATAAATAAAATTGTATAAACTAAATGTTTAACAAAAGTATATGCGGGCCACTGTAAATCACGTAGCAACAGACAAGTGTTAATTTCTTCTCGAACCATCTAAAGACTCAATTAAAAATGCGCAACAAAAAATATATCGCTGAAGCCTTTCCTGTCTATTTTATTACTCCACCCAATCCAGTATTTTGTAACCTGTACTAATGTCGCATTTCCACAGTACATGTTTCACTGACTCTGGCTCCTTGTTGCATACCTGGATGAACCATCCGCAAACTATCCTCTGTCAGAAAGCCCGCCGAGTGGTGTCCCGTATAACTTCAAGACCTGGAGAACGCTAAACCGCATCAGAATAGGAGTTGCCCCGGGAAAAACCAACCTGATCAAATGGGGCCTTGCGGAACCAACTGACGACAAGTGCGAATGTGGGATGATAAAGGATATGGAACACCTCCTAAAGTGCGTCAACTGTCCCGTACACTGTAACCTAGGGATGGGAGAAACAGCCGAAATTGAATAACAGGTACAACCTGTTCCAGTTCTAAAATATACCTGTTCCAAAAAACCCGTTCCAGTTCCAACGTATTGCAAGTTGTATACCCTTAACTCCTGACTTTTTAATAACCTAACATTTTCTTCTATTTTTGCCGATATTATCAAAGTAGCTATTTTCAAGAAATGTAAAAGGCCTCTTCTACGAGTAGGGATGTGACACTGGAACAGAACCTGCACCTGTTACGTTTGGAACAGGGTACGCCCTGTCACAGTGACGTCAGAGAATTGTTTCAACGTACCTGTTATGTCTCTAATAATACCTGTTGCAAGAAATATTTGTAAAAACCTGTTCCAAAAGGAACAGGTACTGATCCAGTTACACATCTCTACTTTAACCTCGACGATTTATGGCAAAGCAAATCCAAAGCATTGACGTGGCCCAATATTGGGGCGAGAAATTGTAGAATATTCCGGACTCAAAAAAGTAAAGTAAGTTGCATACACTAAAAATTGGTTTTAGCGGTCCATCGCTAGAGGGCATGACTTTCAGCGCCCGCTGACGTCAAATAAGCTCAAAAAAGCTCAGTTTTCAATGAGAAAATATATCTAACCTAACCTGTCAAAATATGACGCCTTTCAAAACATGAAAACTGTCAAGAAGTAACACCTGTCAAAATGTGAAATTTGCCAAAATGTGACACCTGATAAAATGTGACACCTGTCAAAATGTGAAACTTGCCAAAACGTGATATCAATCAAAATGTAACAACTGTCAAAATCGATAAAATCTAGTAGGTGGCTGTTTCAAGATAGGCATAAAAGCTTTTGTTTAGCAACAAGGATTCACCCCCTAAAAACCTTAGCACTTATTTGGTAACACCGTGCAATTGAAAATAGTTCGGTTCTTAAAGCAACCCGTGACATAAAGAAGTCCTAAGAGCAACATCTTCAGATTTAGTGCGAGTAGTGATTGATGAAAGGTTAAAATACAAAGCATGATATTATAAAACAATTAAAGAAATCATCTTGTAGTATGATATTATGATTCTTGTACCTGATTTAGTATAATCATAAGTTTCCAAAGTCGTTTAATTTTTAAATGTAAAGTTAAAGTTCCAAAAATTGCGATAACGACGACAATACTGAAATCGCCACCAGTGACAAATCTAGTCTTCTCGTCTGTCATACGCAGAGAATATTTTGGATGATGTCTCATGTCTGTTGCCATACCCATCATCGTCCATATAGCTAAAAAGTTTAAGGACCATAGTAGTCGACCTCTTGACATAATTTAAAAATAAAAAAACTCTGGTTTGCTTTTTGTTATACTCACACAACCCGATAGACAAAGAGTAACTGTAGACTCCGTAGACAATTGACCATTTTAAACGATAGTTATTGCCAGTTTTCTTGTAACTTATGGGAAACAGTCCGAACAATCTTGAAGTAATAAGTAGAGGTTGAATAATCTCAAATATTGGCGTCGAAATGTATAGGTCCTCCACAATCATCTTCGAGATGTTTACGTAGCCAACCTGTCGCAAGTTAATTTAGAAAGTAACCTAATTTATTTAGTATAGGTACATATGAATAGTATATTCTGTAACAAGGTTGGAATGAGAATTCGACACGAGTGGATGATTTTCATTCCAACAGAGTAACAGACTGCTGCTCGTGGGATTAATCATGGAAAGGAAAAACCCACAAAACCACAGCGCGACATCCCCGCTACTCATACTAAAACGGAGCATGCCATCCGTTCACAAAAGAAACCCCTATCTCATGTGAGACCTCCTCACAAGGAAAGAATAGGGGGGGGCAAGAAGAAAGGAGAGACAGAGAAGGAGAGAGAGAGAGAGCATCCACGCTCCCTCCACATCCTCCTCGGTCTCTTCGACAAGGCGGGAAGCTCCCCGGAAAAGAGAGCAGAGGAGCAATCTGCCTCACCTACCCGAACCGGGTCAACCCGGGGGTAGAGATGACCCTCTGAGACGTAGACCCAGTGGGGCAGGAGTTAGGTGGTCCCTGCGCTACCTCAACCAAGGGCTTGCACCTGAGGAAGCCAGGAAGAAAGCCTTGGGGCACAAAACCCAAGAATCGGAGCACGGGACAACCGAAAAACGAAAGCGGGATGAGACAAGCTTAACGCAAAAGCAAGCACCTAAAAGAAGGAAGGCGGAAAGCACTACCACGGGCGGCAGCTAAGCAGCTGCCGTGAAAACTGAAAAGCTTGCCATCCTCCCCAAAGCGTTCCCTGAGACATCCCTCAGTGCGGACGAACAAACTAATCTGGAGGAGGTACTAGTAGAAGAGATGTGCGACGGGTGGGAGCATAAGCTCCATTTCGGGGGCATCCATTTCCATCCGGGCATGATCCTGGTCGACTGTGAAACATCACTGTCAGCGGAATGGTTGCGGACGAAAGTTCCTCACCTAAAAAGCTGGGAGGGAGTAGAATTGATGATGTGTGCGGGAGACGACATCCCAAAGGTACACAACATCACTCTCTTTCTCCCCAGAAGCCAGAAAATGGCGAAGAAAAGCTTCTACGTTTAATAGAAGCTCAGAATGCAGCGAACTTGTCATTTTGGTAGTATTAAGAAAATAAACAACGAACAGCCTCATTAAAATATGACTCACCTGCTAACAAATCGTCCTGTATAACTCCTGTTTCGATATATTTGAGTGAAAGAACAACCTTCCTTTCTGTATTTTACTTCCAACTAAAGTTGAAAATAAGTGTGAATATTTTTAAAGCAAATCAAAACACAACATGTACATAGAAACAAAAACGAATCAAAACATGTTCACAACATGTACATAGAAACAAAGTTGAAAGTGCATCTGATTTGTATCAACACAAACAAGTGAAAAACTTACGATATTATTCTTTGTTTTGAACAATGTGAAGAAAAAAATAGGTGAAGTTCGATGTAGGCCGGCACACTGATGATAATAAAAACAACTTTAATAATAAATACGTAAATATCGGCGAAACCTGTCATTTCTGAAAAATAAATACAAATCAACTGGATTAAAAAAAGAGTTGAGAACTCTATTAGATTCGACATTCCAAGACTGGTTTTTGAAAACACCCAGTGAATTGCATAGATTTTTTTTTACATCCTGTTAGTCTAAATTGACACACTTATTTGGATTATAAATTTTCTTTTTCCGTAAACAGAAAAATCGATATTTTATATTCATAAACAAAACAGTAATTTTTATGCAGGAGGACTCAGAAACTGTCTGTAATTTCATTTGAACTGAATACTTTAGACCTCAACGCTTTGATGGCTACTTGACTATCTGACGTGATGATAATCTCTTGTCTGAGTTTCCGCCTGGATTATGCTTGGGTCTTTGCGCAAGCTTTTAGGCTGCCTGATTCCAGGAACATGGCACGTTTCTTGGTCACAGTGGCGATGGAGTCTCGGCTCCATTTTCTTCAGTGGTTTTTGGACTTTTGACAAGCTTTTACAAAATTTCCCATCTGAGAAAAAGCACTAAATGAAGTTGGAATTAGCTAGATGTTAACATTTCTAGACAGTCTTGTTAGCGCAACTTTATAAACAAACTGAATTGTACAGGCGCTCTGTATATTGTCAACCCAGACTTTGAAGAAGACACCCTGTAGATGTCCCTGTTCCCGTTTAATTGGACATAAACGAGCAATTTGTTCAGTGGACTGTATATCTCTTTGAAGAAGACACCCTGGTATTGACGAACAATTTAAATTTAATACAAATTATTATTATGAACCCAATCAAAAACTACTTTTGCATTTGTTTTACAAAACATGAAAAGTGTAAAAGAAATTATTTTACATCGTCTTGTGCCGATGGAGCTTAATTGAGCACTAATTGAAGACTAATATTAGGTTTGTTCCAACATAACACAAAACCAGTTTTCGAACGGTCGGGATTCTGCGCAGACTAGAATCGGTGTCACCAAATCTGGACTACGCAGAATCCCGACCGTACGAAAACTGGTTTTGTGTTATGTTGGAACAAACCTATTAAAACTTTAAAATATATCATGTGTGTTCTTAACTACGCCGCCGTAGAGACCACGTAGACGTGATGACGTAGTCTATAGTACGATTGTTTTAAGCCAATTATATTGTTTGTGGAATTTCTCTTTTATGGCTAACTGTATATAGTTCAAACGTGTTTACTTCTGCATATCGTGAGGATGATCCTTATTGTCTAACTGTATAGAGGCTATAAATGTTTTTTATGAAAGTGAAATTATGTTTTCGTACGGGGTAGTATGTTATAATAACGAAGTTTCTAGTGTGGTTGATTAACAGCGCTTTGATTCAAGGTCAACAACACATGGGCGTGCTATATTTATTTTATTTGAATATTTTTATGCCCTTTTTTATCATGGGCGTAGATCTGTAGATGTTCGATTTCGAACAAGTATCTTAAAAACATTAAAATAAAACAACTTTAAATATTAAATTTTATTGTAAATAAATCAGTTAGCGACACCAAACAATCTGAATAAATATCTGAACAATCTCCATCCTTTTTGCCAATTTTTTCAGCTAGTAATAATTTTTCGGTCAATGTTCTTTTTTTGCTCGTACTATTCGTTAGTTTTCTCGTATCTCGAAGATCCAATGATGGTCTGTGAAGAAAATATACACTTTTAAAAAAGATATTTGAAAGTAGCTCCACGAAATTTGGGACAAGAAGTTTTTCGTGAACAATTTGGTTTGGCACGCATGCAAGAGCGCGAAAGGGAGAGACAGTGCCTTAGTATAATCATCTAAACTTTGAAGATCAAAGAACATGGATGATGTTACTAGACTATTAACAGTTATTTGTATTTATTTTACAATTAATATATTTAATTACTTATTTTACGATTCTCTGAACAGTTGTCTCGGTATCTACTAATTGATCAAAATGAGCATATGTTTTTTCTGTTTATCATATTTATTGCCTGAATAATATTTGAACAAATAAAGTTAATTTCTTGAAATTCTTGGATAACATACCTTTACGATTGACAACTCCGCGGTTAAAATTGATATTTCATAGAAGATGGCCGTTCAATATAAAAACTAGCATTCAGCAGTCACATTCTTTGATCAACAAAATTTAAATGATTGTACTAGAACTTTTGGAGGGAAATGGAGGGAAGCGTATTTTCCAAAATATATCGCGCTGAATCACGCGAAGAAAATCAGGGTCTTCGAGTGGGAATCTAAGTAAAGGTATTTATTTTTGATGAATATAAGAAAAAATAGAAGTCAAAACTAAAAGTGAACATACACATTAAACACTTACGTAAAAATAAAGTGTACTAGTTTTTCTAACAAAGTTTCTTCATCTTTAATATGAAGAGGAGTTTCTGATATTTCACAAATAGACCTAAGCAAACATTGTTCTCCATCTAATCCAAAACTGCAACAAAAAAATTAAAACAATAAATTACTTCAAAACACAAAATAGTTGTTTATTATAATAGTCGAGTCTGCAAATTGATAGCCGAGGCGCAGCCGAGACTAGCAAGCAGGCAAGACAATAGACAGTTTTTCATCCGCAAACACTTTTCGTCCGCTGTAGTCACTAGGATACGGCACGGTGCGAGTCATTTGAGGACGAAAAGTACTTGCCTTCAAACATAGTTGACTTTTCATTCGGAAATTAGTACGTAAAATGTCATTTTTTGTAGAGGTCGACGAAAAAAAGTTTATTGTATTACCGGAGCATTTATCATTTTTTTTTGACGTTTGTATACCAACATAAAACTCTTACCTGTCTAAAAACGTCATAATGTATTTATAGACTGTTCTTCGTCCCATGTGAAAAAATGACGTTTTGTCCCTAGCCGCAATAGTTTGTGGTGTGAAATTCGTTAAATTCCATGGTAAAAAATAATTCGCTTGACCTACTAAACTCAAATTTATGGATCGCCTAGGTAAAACAAGAGGTACTGTAAGGCCCGTACTGCACTAAAAAACAACAAAAGGAATGTGTAATAGTATATTACAAACCGAGGTGGAAAATATGTCATGATGAATGAAATTTTCCACTGAGGTTTGTATATATTATTTTATTCACATAATCTATAATTAATTAAAATTTAATAGTGTACAAAATATATTAATATAGTAGTCGGTGACAACCCCCAAGAGAACATTTTCCAGACATTTTCGTTGAACGGTTTGTGATATTTTCCATATGTTCGTCAATACTCTAACAAAACTTGATCATTTGTTCAATAGATAATTAGAAATTTGCGAGCGTACAGAGCTTAGTTGTACATTTTGTTACAGATTATTCCCAGAACATTTTTCAAAAAAACCACATGTCAATCGGATTTCTCCCCAAAAAGTTACTAGTTTTCAATTTTTTCATTCTAATTTGACCCGACTAATAGTGGATTCTGCTATTACCAAAAGAAATACTAAATTTTAGTGAGTCGGAAAAAACCTCAAAAAAAGAAAATATTTTCTAACGTAACGAAACTAGTTACCCCCCCGTTTTCGAGGATGCTGAACACGATGGCGTTTAAACTCTTTTTGAGTTGACCATCACCCCCCCAAACAGCCAAAAACAACCCCTAAAATGGGTGAAACGCGAACACACCGTCTTATACCGAGAAAAACTGCGTCTCCTCCCGTTTTCGAGGATGCTGAACACAATGGTGGTGGAATAAACTCTTTCTGAGTTGACCACTATTAGAGAAGCTATTGTTATTAACATCCCACAATAACGTATGTAACTTATAATCTTCAATAGAAATTAATATTTTATTATCTCGCGACATGTTGAAAGGTGTGTTGAACAGAGAATCCACCACTTCTGGGAATACAGGCAACACTGGCTTGCCTCTTGATTTGAGGAACACCCCACCCCACTCTCCTTCAATAGTTGCATGTCTCTGATGATCAAAAGTTGAACCAGGCGCTAACATATTTTTTTATATATTAATATTACTGCAACATATGGGAGAGCTGTGCCATTTAAGCCCCAGACATTTCCACTTCATAAATAATTCAAAATCAATTTCGAAAACAGATTACATATTTGATACATTTGAAATCAGTAAAAATACCTTCGTGACCTCTCCAAAATCAGTAAAAATACCTTCGTGACCCCGCTCCCTAATGGAAGTCTGGAGTTCATATATCAGATGGTATACCTAGTAGGCCAGTAGAGATAGACATGATTTTTACAAAATTTAACAATAATTACAAAAGTTTTAAAACTTCAGTTGAATGAAGAGTAAGTTCAAATGATATTGTGTCTGATTTTGCAACCTTTTTTTCTGAACGGAAGATATTGAAAATCACGATTTAATGAATTTTCGCATTAATAGCGCGAAAAAAATTCCAAAAGTTCTGCAAACTTTCGACGTTTTGTAAAATAGCATTTTACATCCTCTCATTTTGGAAGCTCATAGTGGTTTGTATTTTAATTTCTCTCTCTTTCCACTGGATTAAAACCACTTAGTTGTTAAAAAAGTTTTTTTATTGACGTTTCGGCTTTCCAGATCGAAAGCCGTTATCAAAATGACATAAAATAAATAAATTTACTAGAAACAGAACACTTGATAATCTTGCAAAAATATGACATCAACATAGTATACATAGAATAAGATTTTGAGATTGAAGATGTCAAAATCTGTTTCAATCATATTTTTGTGACGTTTCTGGGAACGAATTTTTGAAAGGATAGCGCATTTGCATATTATAAGAGAATTTATACTTCGTCATAAATGAAGTTTTCTTATTAATATTATCATAAGAAAAACCAGATAAAAACTTATGATACTATCCCGATATAGAGGGTATCCTTTTTGCAATTAACTCTTTTTGTAAAATTTGCAACCATTCAAACAATACGGAAAGATTTCTTTTATCGAAATTAAATTGTTTTTCATCGCAATTTTTCGAAAAAAATACCAAAAGTTCTGCAAATTTGAAAAAATAACTAAAATAATGTTATTGAGAAGTGCTGTAATTTGCAACCTCTTGCGACAAACGGAAAACATATTTTTTCATGAAATTGTTTTTTTCTATTAAAATAAACATCGAAGTTTTTACAAAAGTTTTGAATAATGGTTGCAAATGAAGATGTCCTAACGTACAATGTTTTCATTAATTTGCAACCTCGCCCGTAATACGGAAATGGAGGTAAAACTTAAAAAAAAACATATTTTCGTATTTGTACTCTACTAAAAAAGCAACTTGGCAACATGGCAGCGACTAAGCAGACGTGTGTGAAAATACAATCAACCAGTACAGCGTATAAGAAATGTACTCTATGGATAATCAAGTATTTAACTGGACCACTGTCGCCTTTTTTTGTGTTGCACTAATTTATTCAGCTATATTCCCAAATCAATGAGTAATCTTAAAACTATTTGCAAATATTTTCCAATTTATGGTCATATGGCGAACAAAAAACAAAACAATTGAATAAAAAAATGTTCCGTTGAAAAAAGACGGTTTCAAATCTCTCTCAAAATATTAGTTGTTGTTATAATAGTCCAGTCAATGAACGATTAAAAGGGGGGGTGTAGAGTACGTGAGCGAACGTGCAAAAACGGACTTGAAGGATGTATTTGGAGTAGTTAGGAAATAAATATACTAAAGGTCCCGGAGCGTAGGAGGTGCGAGGGCTGCAGGGGGACACGGAGAAGGTCACTTTTTTCGGCTTTTCGCTTATATCTCGAAAAATATGCAAAAAAGTCACCCAATATCATAAAATTTACTACAAGATTGTTTAAATTCATTTTTTCTATCTCTTTTGATTCTAAAGATATTTGCTAGCAAAAAATGCCAAGTTTTGAAAAAAGTTTTTTTACCTCTCGCCCCAAGAGACTCAAGACAACTCAACATTAATTTCTTAAGTAATATTTTTTTAGGTATAGAAGGTTATAGCTCTTAAATAAATAACAAAAATTAGAATGTACAGTTTTTTTGCGAATGTAGAAATTTTCTGTAGCTTTTGATTAGTTTAGGTTAAAATAATAAATAAATATATCAATTAAAAGATCGTTAAATCCTCTACACCTTCTTTTAGAAAAAGTTTGCTGTAAAACTAAAAGTTTAGCCGCTAAATAATTAAAAAAAACATAAGTTAAAAATTTTTTTATCAAAAATATGCATTTTTTTCTAGCTAATATCTCTAGAACCAGAAGAGATAGGAAAAAATGAATGTAAAACAATCTTGTATTAAATTTTATGATACTGATCGTTTTAACTTACTGGCCTATTCCTTGAAAAAGAAAGTGTTTTTATAAGTCGTTATTTTATCTGTAGAAAAGTAATGTATAAAAAATGAATGAATAGTATTTCTTTAGAAATAAAAATTATAAGTTAAAACGATCAAAACAATTTGTTCAACTTATTTTGAAGGCAACTATACCTCCTAACTATTCCAAATACAGCCCTGAAGTCCGTTTTTGCATGTCCGCTCACGCACTCTACAACCCGTTCATTGACTGGACTATAACTGCAATTGGCAGAACTAATATTAGTAAAAAAAATTAAGGTTCCGTTTTTCGTATGGGGTTGCAAAGTTACATATCCACTGAGACCGATATTCTCTTTATTTGCAACCATGATAAAAAACTTTTGTAATTAGTTCGAGGCTTGTGTGTATTGAAAATGGCCGCGCCGAGAAAAAAGGTTTGATAAATAAATGATCCGTTTTTCAGAAATGGTTGCAAATGTACCAGTATATGTTACATTTTTTCCGTTTACTTACCCAATTTGCATAACTTTTGTAATTTTTTTAAACAAATTACAATAAAAAACTTATACAAATGAGAAAAAAACAAGGTTCCGTAGCTGTTGAAAGGTTGATTGTCTATATCTACTGGCCTATAGTTGAACTATTTTCAATTGCGGATCAAAATTTATCCCACTTTATACAAGGATCATTTAAAAAATTATTAATATATATAAATAATAATAATAATAATAATAATAATAATAAACGTCTTTATTATTCTCTTGGGTTTTGTTTTTACAATAAGTAACAATTAAAAATATAAGAGAACAAAAGGCGAAGTTCAGTTTAAATGGCGTCAAACGCCATTAAACTGCTCTTCCACTTAACCAAAACAAAGAAAAAAAAATAATACCTTAGTCTATTCTTTATATAGCTTTAAATTTTAAAATATAAATAAAAATGAGATTGGAAGTTGGAAGTCTGAACAGATAATCATTTTACTACTGCTTATTAAAAAGATGTTTTTTTAAACGTGCCTTGAAACTTTGTATTTTGCAGTTCTTAATGGAATTAGGAATTCTATTGTACATAGAGTATATTTGATAACTATAACAACGTCTAAAAATTTCTAGATTAAAACGGGGTGGGAACAAAGTTCCTTTATTTCTAACATTTAGGTTATGAACATCTGTACGGAAATTAATTTTGTTAATTATTATTTTTTGGTAAGGACTAGATGAGTGCAAAATTCTTCTATGATACATACTCAACCAGCCAGCATCTTTAAGTTTATGAGAAATACGTTCTCTCCTACGAATTCCAAAGATTAAACGGAGGCAGCAGTTTTGTACCTTCTGAATCTTGGTTGCATACTGGCTCATTAAGCATGGACCATAGAGAGAGTCAGCTTAGTTAAACACTGATAAAACCAGGGTTTCACATAATGTTTGTTTTAATTTACATGTCATAAGATGCCTACTCCCATAAAGTATTTTAAGAGTCATATATGCTCGTCTAAGTAAATTATTGATATGATTTTGAAATCTTAGATCAGAGTCCAATATAACACCAAGACTTTTAGCTTCATCTAAAATCTGAAGAGGTTCGTTATTAATCGTTATATTGACATTATCTGAAATTGCCTGGCGTTTATTTTTAGTACCAAATATAATTAGGTTTGACTTACTACAGTTAATGTTCAAGCAATGATAATAATAATAATAATAATAATAATAATAATAATAATAATGTTTATTTACTAAAATACAAAAATATACATAAATATTACACGATGTAAATAAACTAGGAATGCCACTGAATCTGTTCACTGTACTATGTACAATGACAGATTGTGCATGACATACATAAATATATATATATAGAAAAAACATAATGTAAAAATATACTATATACATAAAACTAATAATATACATAATTTAATTTTTTTTTTTTTTTTTTTTTTTTTAAATTTTTTTTTTTAAATTTTAGCGAAAGAAAGAGTGACCCATTTATTTTTAATTTTAAATAATTACCTTTACAACATGAATTTGATTAAACTTTATACTTTATTATTATTATTATAATTTTAGTATTTTTAAAGCTTACAGTTTAATTTTTTTTTGAATACTTTATTTTATTATATTGTGGAAGAAGTGACGCGGCATTTTTTTTATAAATTCTTTTGTAGATTTTTTAAAATTTTTTATTGATTTTATTTCTCTAATCTCTGGTGGAATACTATTAAAGATTTTTGGTCCTAGATAGCTGTAACTGTTTTGTCCAACTGATTTATTCATACGTGGCGGCAAGAAATTTTCTCTATTCCTTGTGCCATATTGATGTAAAGCTGTGTGAAGTTCATTTTGATTTTGGAATTGATGGGTGAGTATTGCTTGATAGAATAATTGCCTTAAATCAAATATTTGAGTTTCATGATAAACATTTTCAGTAGGATATCTTCGGTTTTTGTTAAGCATTATTTTTAAAAAACTTTTTTGAATAATTTCTATTGGTTTTAATTGAGTTTTAGTGACTCCACCCCATCCGATTATTCCATAGCTGAGATGAGATTCAAACAGACTGTGATACAAAATTTTTCTCTCTGGTAACTTTAGGATTGGTGATATTTGTATGAATTTAAATAATACACTACGCAATTTGTTTAGTAAGTATTGAATATTCTTATCCCAACGCAAGTGATTGTCTACTACTATACCTAAATATTTTATTTTGTTTTCAGATAATATACATGTACCGTCCCCGATAGCGATATTTTGAAATTGGGGAAGACCTGAAGCTAGACTGCAGAAGGGTAAGTATACTGTTTTCTTAAAATTAATAGATAGTAATTTGTAGTCAAAGCATATTTTTATTTTGGGTAAATCTTCTTCAATCAACTGTTTCAAGTTATTCCAGTCAGAAGCTTCATAGTACATTACTGTGTCATCAGCAAAGCTAATAATATTTGCCTTACTTTCAACTAAAAAGAGATTGTTTAAGTATACAATAAATAGCAGGGGTCCCAAAACTGTTCCCTGTGGTACACCACATATAACTGTTTGATCTTTGCTGATGACATTTTGTATTTTAGTTTTCTGTGTTCTATTACTTAAATACGATTTCATTAAATTATAGGCTATACCCCTTATACCCATATCTTCAAGAGCATTTAGTAAATGCCAGTGGTCCACAGTGTCGAAAGCTTTAGCCAGGTCTAAAAATATTCCTATTGATGGCTTTTTCTTGTCAATTGATTGGTAAATTTTATTAGTCAGTTCCTTAATCGCATCTTGAGTAGATATTCCCTCCCTGAAACCATATTGGGCTGTCGATAGCAATTTATTTTTGTCTAAAAAACCATTTAGTCGTTTTTTTATTACTTTTTCTAGAATCTTCCCTAGTGCAGATATCAGAGCTATCGGTCTATAGTTTGATATTTCGTTTTTTTCGCCATTTTTATATATGGGAATAATCAAAGACTGCTTAAAATGTTGAGGAAAGATACCCGTAGAGAGACTTGTATTAATAATATTAGTGAGTGGGGCAGCTATAAAGTCTGAAATGTGCTGCAGTGTTTCTGCAGTTACGTTGTCCAATCCTGGAGCTTTCTTCTTTTTTAAACTGGTTATTATATTTTTTACTTCGGTATTAGTTGTGGGAGTTAAAAATATGGAATTATTACATACATTCTTTCTTTCTTGATAATTTTTTGTTTTTTTAATTTTTTTTGCTAAATTTATTCCTATATTTGTAAAGAAGTTATTAAAATCATCTGATATGAGATTTGGGTCACTAATTAAATTCCCCTTCTCAGATTTTATACGTGTTATACACTGTTTTTCTTTGTTTTTTGTTAATTCATTTATTACGGACCAAAGTTGTTTGGAGTCATTCTTCTTTTTATCAATAATGTTTCTATAATAGTTCATTTTTGCTTCTTTAATTTGGGTTTTTATATTTTTTTTATAATTATTGTATTCCTTGCACAGAATTACATTTTGTGGATCATTTTTATATTTCTTGTAAATTTCATTTTTTTTGTTAATGAGTTTAATCAATGACCCAGATATCCAAGCCTTTCGTTTTCGTTCATTACTTTTTATTTTAATTTTAATTTCAGATTTTTCGACAGCATCTTGAATGCAGTCTACAAGTTTTCCAACTGCGAAATCTAGATTTTTTATTATTGTAAATTCATGCCAATTGGTATTTTGCATGTGTTGTAATAATTTTTTTTTATTAATTTGTTTGTAATAATTTTTATGTTCGTTCATAATAGGATTTACTTTGCAATTCTTAAGCATAATTTGTAATAATATTACAAAATGATCTGTAATGAATGTTTCTACAGTTGTTGATATTATATTATCCAATCAGTTGCACCTTTAATAAAAACTTGTAAATCTGTATTTATGTTGACACAAGCGTTATCTACCATATTTGGATTAAAACTGTAGTAGACTTGGGTATCGTCTGCATATATATGTATATTACAGTATTGGAGATTCTTTTCAAGTCTAGATGTATAAATAGCAAACAACAAAGGACCCAGAATAGAACCTTGTGGAACCCCACAATAAAGTGGCATGTATTGTGAAGATAAATCATCAATAACAACTTTTTGCTCACGACCAGTTAGGTAAGTCCTGAAGAAACCAATGGCATTTTCTGAGAGACCAATGTAATGCAAAATTGCCAACATTAAGTTATGGTTAAGAGTATCGAAAGCCCTGCTAAAGTCTAATAGCACTAAAATTGTACACATTCCTTTATCAATAGAGTAAATAATATCATCCGTTATGTTTAGGAGAGCAGTTGTACAGCTGTAACCTTTACGAAATCCAGATTGTGTTACTGGCAGTAGTGAGTGAGTTTCAACATACTTTTTTAGTTGTTATTTTTTTTTTTTTTTTTTTTTTTTTAGTTTATTATTTATTTTCATTTGGTATATATTACATTTTCTAGGACATTTCATTTTTCTAATGCCCTGCTATAGGAGTTTTCCTCCTTTTCAGGGTGAGGCCCTGATTACAATATTAGTAACCTAGCTAGCTAATTTTTCCTAAGGTTTCTGTGCGCGCTGGTGTGTTATGTTTTGTGTGTGTTGGTTGGGGCCTGTGTGGGCAGGAGCTGTTTCCCAGTTTTTTATCTAAGAATCGCCAATTTTGCTATTTCCACCCTTATGTTTGGGGAAAACGGTGCCCAATCTAAGGGGGGAAATATGATTTAGGAAAACCACGAAAACCTAAATCACGATTCTGTACAGGTGTAGTTGTGATTCTACTGCTCTCTCTAATATCTTCGACAAAGTTGGAAGCAAACTTATTGGGCGCAGGTCTTTATAATTTTGTGGATTTGCTTTTTTAGGTAACACCCTTACAACTGCTCTCTTCCACACTTCTGGGAATATATTATTAGTTAAACAGAAGTTGATTATGTGTGTTATATACTGTATTATATACGGACAACATAATTTTATAAGTCTTACGCTAAGACAATCATAACCTGCTGCATTTGTTTTAATATCTGAGATTGCTTGAAACACAAAAAGATCATTTACTTCGATAAACTCGAAACTAAAATCTAATAATTTATTATTTGCATAAAAGTTTAATAATTCTTGAGGTGGTTGTGTATTTTTAATTGAGCTAATAAAATAATCATTTATTTCCATAGGTTTTTTGAGACTTTCCGAAATTTCATTAGACTTACTTGGTAGAACTTTATGCATCTTCAGATGATTCCACAATTTTTTTGAATTTTTTTCCATAAAAATATGTTGAAAAAAAGCCTGTTTTTCTCTTTTAATTGCCGAGTTAGTATAATTACGCATATCTTTATAGAATTGAAAATCACCATCCAACTTAGATCTTTTATATTTTTTTAAAGCTTTGTCCCTAATATCAATCATTTCTTTAATAGTGTCTGTTAGCCAGGGCGATCTGGGCTTTGTTACTCTCACCGTAATTAAAGGTATATGCCTGTCAAAGAGATTAGTTAAACAATTTGTTAAATAAGAAATTTTTGTACTGACATCCTCCTGATCATATATCTTGCTTATACATCTTGCTTATTTACATACCCCCTACTTGTTCAGTTGATGATTATGAAGTCGTTCTGGAAACAATATCTCTATTTACAGCTTTATACGATAAACATCTTCTTGTACTCGGAGATTTCAATATACCTGAGTATGTCTCTCATATCAGTGGTGCTAGTATGTCCTCCAAACTAAACGTTGTCCAAACTTTTGCAAATTTCTTTAATTTAAAACAGTTCAATTCAATGAAAAATAAATCTCAGCGTTTATTAGATCTAGTTTTCTCAAATAACGCATGCCAAGTTTCTAGACCTGATGAAATAGTCTTGAATGAAGACGATTACCACCCATCATTGTGCATAGAGATATCAACAAAAAATAAACATGCACCAATACCCTGTAAACCTGATAATATACAGTTCAATTATAAAAAAGCTAATTTTTCAAATCTCTACAATGCATTAAATAATATTGATTGGAGTTTTCTGCAAAATGTTGAAAATGTAGATATTGGTGTTCATCTATTGAACAATAAATTATATGATATTTTTAGAGATCATATTCCTATCAAGAAAACAAGCTCCAGAACTTATCCGCCGTGGTTTAATGGCAATATAATTCACATGATTCGACAAAAAGAAAAAGCATTCAAAAGCTATAAATCCACCCAGCTCTTGGACACTTTGAATAAATTTAAAATCCTCCGCTCTAAAATTAAACGAGAAATTTCAACTGCTCGCACTTTATATTTGCAAAATATTGAAAGAGATATAAAAAGAGATCCCAAACAATTCTGGAGTTATGTGAATTCTAAAAATTCTTCATTTTCCGTACCAACATCAGTTGAGTATAATGGCTGGTTTATTGAATCTCCACAATCAATTGTCCAGGCTTTTGCAGATCATTTTTGCAACAATTTTTCTCAGACAGCAACCACCAATTATGTAACTGAATTAACATCAAATTTGCCAATGCTACATATAACATCAGTATCACACGATGAAACTATCAAAGCTATTAAAAAATTGAAATCTAACATGACAATGGGGCCTGACTTACTTCCTTCATTTCTTGTGAAAGACTGTGCATACATTCTTGCTACTCCCTTACAAATAATTTTTAATATGATCTTAAAATCTTGTACTATCCCTAGTGACTGGAAAATATCTCGCGTAACTCCTATTCATAAAAAAGGCAACAAAAGCGATGTTCAGAATTATAGACCCATTAGCATCATATGTAACTTCGCTAAGATATTCGAGATCGTTCTGCATGATCATATGTCAAATCATATCAAACGATCTATATCCCCTGATCAACACGGATTCATGGCAGGTAGGTCTACGGTCTCAAATCTTATTTGCTCTACACAGTTCATATCGGAGGCCTTAGATAGAAGAGGTCAAGTAGATGTAATATATACTGACTTTTCTAAGGCCTTTGATAGAATTGACCATGTCATTTTACTCCAGAAGCTGTCATCTATAGGTTTAAGTCCACAGCTACATCTGCTAATGTCGTCGTATTTGAAGAACAGACATCAGTATGTCCAGTGTCGCGGTTTCAGATCAGATAAATTCCATCAGGCATCAGGAGTTCCGCAGGGATCAATTTTGGGACCGCTTTTATTTACTATTTTTCTAAATGATATTGTTATTAACATCAACGATATAAAAGTTTTAATGTACGCAGATGACCTGAAACTATTAGTTGAAATTCGTTCTTTCAATGACTCTTTACTTCTCCAAAACTGTCTAAATGATATAGCAAATTGGTGTCAAAATAACTCACTTCCGTTAAATCCAGACAAATGTTCTGTTATGTCTTTTACCAGGCGACATACAGCTCTTATTTTTAATTATGAATTGCATAATATTATTCTTAACAGGCCGAATTTTGTGAGAGATCTTGGAATATACTTTGATCCCGAGTTAAATTTTGTTAAACATATAGAATCAATGGTGTCATCTGCTAATAAAAGTTTAGGGTTTGTCATAAGAAGCTGCAAAGAATTCTCAGATATCTCTACATTAAAAATCTTATTTAACAGCTTCGTCCGATCGAAACTCGAATATGCATCGGAGGTATGGTGTCCTAGGCAGAAAGTCTATATTGACCTAATTGAAAAAGTTCAAAGGAAATTTATGAAATCGGCTTCTTTTATATTGGACGGTATTTACCCTCCAAGGGGCTACCCTCATGATCTACTATTAACACGATTTAAACTTCCTGATCTAGAAAAACGCCGAACTTATCAGCAAATTTCATTACTCTGGAAAATTCTTAATGGTCAAATAGATAGCATTGATTTGTTAAATTATGTTCATTTTAAAATACCACGCGCGGGTCTAAGAGTTTATTGTAGTTTCTATTTGCCAGCTGCAAGAACAAATATTTTAAATTCATCCCCATTATACCAAGCAATCAATGAGTATCATAATATCCAGGACAGCTTGGATATATTTGCCTGTAATAAATACCAAATCAAAAGTGTAATTCTCTAGGTACTGATGTGTATTATATAAGTATTACGAACTTTTAGAAAATTGTGTAATTGCATAGTAAATGTTCCGTACACTACCAAGTTGTCCAATGTTAACGTCCATTTTTTTTCCTGTCTCACGCAGACACAGGTTTTTTTTTAATGGGCGTTAACCATGGACTGCTGGCAGTTTTTGTATTATATATATTGTGCTTGTTATTATTAATATTTTTGTTATGTTGTCCATTTCCCACCCATTAAATGGTTGGTACAACTGTTGGGTGGTGTATCAAAATAAATAAATAAATAAATAAATAAATAAATAAATAAATATCTGAAAAAAAGGAGTGTTATAAAGATCTCGCAAAAAATCTGCTTCATTAAAATATTTAAACGATCTATAGGTTATTAATCTGGGCCCTTTGTTGTCAACCCTTACGTTTAGCTTACATATAAACTTGATTGATGTATGTCTTTATGCCGAATTAATTAATTAGAACAAATTTCGCGGATTTGAGAGGCATTCGATTGGCTAAGAAATGTCGACATTTTTTATCTCTGCGTTTGAGCGCGTTTCAGTTACATCATTGATGAGTCTGAATGTAATGATTATTTATAAACACGCTTCGAAGAGGAAGAGGTTTGGAATTTTATTTATATTTTAGTTGAATCTTAGAGTTTGTAGGAAAAATGTGAATAGAATGTTTTATTTTGTTTATTAGCAAAGAATTTATTTTCAAGCAAACAAACTATAGCATGTTTGCGAATTTAGAGACAAAAGTAAAAAGTAAATTTAGAAAAATAAATTCCTGCTTACCTGCATTTGTGTATACCTAGGAAAGAGTAAATACCTCTTGAAAAGTTTATGTTCTCCAGTAACCGATATACTTAAAGCAGCAAAAAATAAAATTATTATCCAATTCGGTGCCATTTTCATTAAATTTAGAATCACAATCTCTCAAACTGCACTAATATCTTAACTTGGGACGCATAGAACGGCAATTTTTCTCAGCATGTATGCCTTCCTGATTATTGAAATATCACTAATTTAATTTAACAAGAAGGATCAATAATCAACAGTGAACAGTCAATATTGGATTGTGTGTTGAGTACAGTAATAATAACAGTTATAGATCTTGTCATATTTGGGTATGTACCTATCTAGTCAGAATTTTTATTGTTATCCTGATATAAACTTACCTACTGTTTTAACACTTTTAAAACCTTGATAATAAGTTTCAATACTTTTTAATGGATAAATATGTTTTTGTTGTCATACAGAATGTTTATAACTTACGTATGTTTTCTGTATTAATTTTTACTCTTTCAGTCTTCGTTGGCGTGAACAAACTTAAATATTTCTTTTCAAATTATATTGTTATATTGTTTATATTTTGTTAGTTAACTGTTTTATTTTATTCATTGAATTGTTTTCATTATTCTAGAATAAATTATTGATATTTTGCAAACTATAAACGTCACTAATATTCTATCGACGGTTTACTGGTATGTTGATACTTAATAGCAAATTTTATCTCAAACTATAAAAATGCCATTTTTGGTTTTACTGTACAACTCAAGAAGATCAATAAACCCTGATTTTTTTTTATCTCTAATTTTTCCAAAAAATTCCATTTTTTTCCCATTTCATCGTATTCCTACCTGTTATGGTTTAGAATATAGCAATGTTGGCACATAATAAAAGAAACATGAACTCAAAACACAAAAATAAGAACGCTGCAATTGTATTATTGTCTTTGTAAATAAAATTTTCTTATTTGGTTTATCATTTTTATATTTATGCAATTTTTTTATTCTCTTTAATCAGAAAGAAACATTCTAAGTACGCAATAAAACTTTAAAATATACGTACCTATACGAATTTAATAATATATCATGAATTTAAATTTTCGCGGGAACTCACAGCTGTTGGTTGAAACAGTTCATTTGGCAACGTGGGTTAGATACGTTTCGTCTGAATGTTGACGAGATTTTAGAGCATTTATATTTGCATGTATATTTTTTATTACTCTGAACACTAGGTGCTTGTTGCGCATGTCGTTTAACTGTCATAACGCGGGAATTTTTAAAAATAATTCAAAATTATTTGTTATCTATCCATTAGAATAAAAATATATAAAGTATTTTAGAAAATAATTAGAGGTAATATTACAAAGTAAACGATAAGAATATATATTCAAAATAAATGATATTTTGTATGACTTTCATAATAAATTAATTTTTACTTTTTTTAGTATGTGTAGGAATCAAGATTTTTCTTTTTTAATTAGTTATAATCACTACTAAATTGTCAATGTTTCAAATTATTACTTTTCATGGAACACTAATTTATCAAAAAAAAAAATGTAATAATTTTGTGTATAGACCAATATAATGAAAAAATTAAATATGCGAATTTTGTCATGAAAATCGGTATATGGGGTTAAAATAATATTCTGAACAACTTTTTCTAATGTTTTTCGATATCCCTAACGCGAAGCAAAATATCGAGAATCGGTAGTAGGCTGATGAGTTTGAAGTTCTGATTTTATCTGATTATCTTAAAAAATGTGACCCGTCACTTTGTCCAATTGTGCAAAAATTTAAAAGAAAAAAAGAACGTTTTCAAAAAAAAAATATTTTTCGGTCTTCCGTGCAGAAACAATAATATTGCATACTTTAAGGATCTTATTCCTGTGTATAAAATCCTATCCTGTAGACCAAAAGTTAAATCGACTGATTTCCGAATGTAATAGGATTTAAAATTTAATTTTCAGACAATTTTTTTTAATCTTTAATAGTACTTTTATCAACGCTGCTGTTGTACACCCGAGGAAACAATATTGCTAAAGCGGCTTACTTCTTTGATACAATTATCTAGGAGTCTAGGGCCACCGTGAGCTGAACCAAAGTTCAAAGGAAGCCTGCCGCCTTGACTTAAAGAGTGGCTCTTTGATCTACAACTTGACACGTGTCGATAGTTGTCATAGCTATATACTAACTTTGAAATGAGCAATAACATCACTCTGTAGCAATAACATCACTCTGTAGCAATAACATCACTCTGTATCTATACATTTGAAAAGGGCATTTTATTTCGAATTGTTTCCGACTTGTAAATATCTTTGACATGTTCATCTAAATCGTAATTATTCATCGTTCACGTTTCTCACATAAGTAGGTACTTCATAACGAGGAACAAATAACTGAAAAGAAAATGTTATTTTGATATTATCAATGCCGCAGTAACAAATTATTTTAATTTTAAGAATTAAAAGAAAGATCTTATGGAAGTATCGTTTTCATTGAAAGGCTCTGTATAAATAAAATATACCTACAAAGAAAATAAATGAAAAATAAAAAGTTAAGCTTATACATTTTGATGATACTAAATATTGTTCTCCCCTTGTATTAAATATAATAAACAATGAATTTCTAGAATGATTTCTGTAACGAGAAAATTTCAAAGGAAGGTTTCTGTAACTATTTTGTTTAATTTAAGCATTTATTACGAGATACCAGCACCTCCCGGCGCCATCTTATTTGACATAATTTGGCTGATATTTGACGTACAAGACCACGCCCTTAATGTTTGCTTATAACCTGAATGCGTAATCAAAAAATGAATAATATATTCTTAAATATTAGGATTTAATCTTTCATATTATATCTTTAATAATCTTTTTTATGCTTAACTTTAAGTTGCAGGAATTAAAATAAGCAAAGGACACGCTTTTTCTTATATATTTCTTTTATCAAAAATTGCTCAAAAATATCAAGTTTCTGAATTATTACATATTATAAAGTGTATTTTTAACTTTATTAAAAAAAAATGAATTTCTGATTTATACAGGGTGAATCACGGTAGACGCGACGGTCCATTGTGGCTAAACGGTTAATATTTTGAAAATTTTGTTTATTCGTGGATATGTGGGTTGTCCCAAAAAAGTGTGGCGTATCAAAGTTATATTATTTTTTATGGAAGACCCTATATTTTATTGAATTTATAGATTATACGTTAAAAATAAGATAAACTTTCTTAAGTATTCCCTACACCTAACCTTTTTTCTTTTCGAGATATTTTGATATTCCTAAAAATGGAAGCACTTACAAGAAAACCAATAACTTTAAGACCTATTTAAACAGCCAAATCCAATTTTAACTGAAAAAAATTAGACTAATAATTGAAAGCAATAATGTATTTAGAGTTGCTTAAAATTATACAGGGCGTCCAAAATGGCGCGTTTCTCTAATGACATATTCAAACGACAATATCGTTATTTTAAATAGGATACACTGTATTTTATAATCCTATTATAAAGCAAAATTCTACTACCTTTTAAAAATTATAAAGGTTTACTATGCCTAAATCTATTAATTTTGGAGTTATTTTTATTTTTGTTAAATTTTACATTATTTTTTCCACCGTAATGCCTAAATATAACACCCTGTATTTGATCAACTTAGACTATGATCCGAGAAAATTACAGATGAATCCACTTTTCATAATAATGGATTAGTTAACCGTCATAACTTCCATTATTATGATACTCAAAACCAACATTTGTTCCACACAATAGATCATCAGAACCGGTGGAACATTAATGTATACGGTGGAACTATATATAGGCGACCAAGTTATTAGCCCATATTTCTTTGATGACCATTTAATGGGAGGAAATTTTTGCAATTTTTAAGAAAAAGTTTCTGGGAACTGTTGGAAAATGTATCATTAGATATTAGACAAAAAATGATGTTGCAATAGTCTAAGCTGATCAAATACAGGGTATTATATTTAGGCATTACGGTGGAAAAATAATGTAAAATTTAACAAACAAAAAAATAACTCCAAAATTAATAGATTTAGACATAGTAGACCTTTATAATTTTTAAAAGGTAATGGAATTTTGCTTCATAATAGGATTATAAAATACAGGGTGTCCTATTTAAAATAAGAACGATATTGTCGTTTGAATATGTCATTAGAGAATCGCCCCGTTTTGGACGCCCTGTATAATTTTAAACAACTCTAAATACACTATTGTTTTCAATTATTAGTCTAATTTTTTTCAGTTAAAATTGGATTTAAGAAATGAGAAGCTTATTTGTATAACGTGTAGAATTTTTTTATTTATTTTTGCATAGCATGCTTTCGAGTCTATTCGAAACTCATCATCAGTGCTTAATTGTTAATTAATAAAGAGGTATCCAGGCAACATTGCCTAATTTGGTTAAAAATTTTTTGTAACATTGTGAATACAACACATAATGCCAAATTCTGTGTTGTATTCACAATCACAAATTTAATCGCATAATTACTCCCACTACTTTACTCCATTTTGCAACATCATCCTTG
Source organism: Crepidodera aurea (assembly GCA_949320105.2). Taxonomy (NCBI): domain Eukaryota; kingdom Metazoa; phylum Arthropoda; class Insecta; order Coleoptera; family Chrysomelidae; genus Crepidodera; species Crepidodera aurea. The sequence continues at coordinate 7,743,359 of OX439477.1, read as the reverse complement.
AGAACGGTGTTGATGCCAAACTTGTAGGACACTTATTAATATGTCATAAAAATAGAGAATTAATCAAAAACTCTCAATGGACATAACTAATTACTACAATTCAACGCGTGTTCGAATGTATACAGCATTATGGTTCTATTTGGACTATCTGTCGAGTTAAAATATTTAAATATAAATAAAAAACAGGCAGTTGGACACCCTACGGTGTTGACGTTTTAGCTATAAATGTGGCAAAAAACACTAATAATATTTTATTTCAAGGTGTTTTTACTTAAGAGATATATAGAACAGTTTAGATAAAACGTGTTATGAGGCAAGTGATAACCTGTTTTCAGCTGAAAAAATCAACAGGATACAGATTGTCCCCTTTTTATGGAATAACCCAAAATCTATAAATGGAACAAAATATAGGGTCTTCCATAAGAAATAATATAACTTTGATACGCCACACTTTTTTGTATAATTCAAAATAATTTTAAAATGTAGCCTTTACCAAACCACATATCCATGAATAAACAAGATTTTCAAAATATTAACCGTTTAGCCACAATGGACCGTCGCGTGTACCGTGACTCACCCTGTATAAATAAATAAATACTAGTTGTTTTGAAAATAAAATTGGCGTCGAATGAATGCTGTAAAAAAGTGATTATTTTTATTAAACAGAGATAATTTTCATCACTTTATTATTTTTACATCAAAAGTAAAAGGGTGATAAATGTACAAGGATTTTTTTTTGTTTTTAGTCCAGTAAATGAAGGCCGGAAAAGGTATCAACCTGGGCATCAGGTTGCACAAGAATATTTTTTTTTTAATTTGTAGCTATTCATGGGTACATTGAAATCTGAAAATCTCAACTCCGTGAAATGTGTGGAAAGGTGGAAAAATGGCCCTAAAAATGATAAGGATCATTTTTGTAGGCAATAAACTGCTCTTTATTTGTTGTCTGAACAAAAATTCTCTGAGAGTCATATTTTGGGAGATATCGGCCAAAAACGGATTTTCCAGAAGTCTGGGGCGATTTTCCCACCCTTCCACAAATTTAAAGGAGTTGAGATTTTCACAGTTCAATGTAACCATGAATAGCTGCAATTCTGCAAATTAAAAAAAAAATTATTCTTGTGCAACCTGATGCCCAGGTCGATATCTTCGTTTACTGGACTATTTTTTAATAAATATCTTCAGTTTTATAGTGAGAATTTTAGAAATTATAACTTTCAGTCAAATTTTCTATGAAAAAAAAAATTAAAAACTAATGGCTTCCTGAGAAACCTTAGAGTCTCCCCTTTAAATTGTTTTTTGCATACATTTTTGGCAAAGATACTTTGCTTGAATATTTGAATTCGGCAGCTTGGCGCTCGTAGAGTTTTCGAATTCGCTTTCTTATTATTAATAATTTTTTATAATAATATTTATTAAGAATGGGACATAGAACAACCGCAGATTCTCCAATTCAAAATAAAACAATTAAGCGAAATATGCTTATATAAAATGTTACTCGTTTCCGAAATACGGGGTGTTGAAGTTGAAAACTGAAAAGTTATTAATGGCCATATTTTTTTTAATACACCCTAAATCGGCACACTTGTTAAATATCATAAAATGCACCTAACAGTAAAAAAAAACAGTTCAGTACGCTCTACCAGTGGCGTACGGCAGGAGTAAGTAATGCTTGTACCCCTTCTAAATGTTACGCCGCTGTCTAAATTTTAATTTTGACTATAATTTTAATTTTTTTGATATTTTCTAAGTCAATAATGTACACTTGTTAGTTTGTTGTAAAGTCATTGTTTTTCGAGATATTCGCAGTTAAAGATGATAGACATGTAGTTTTTATTTGTATTATTATTAATAATATTCATTTTTACAATTAATAATACAAATAAAAAGTACATGTCTATCTATCTTTAACTGCGAATATCTCGAAAAACAATGACTTTGCAAGAAACTAACAAGTGTACATTATTGATTTAGAAAATATCAAAAAAATTGAAATTATAGTCAAAATTAAAATTTAGACAGCGGCGTAACATTTATTACTTTACTTTATTACTTACTCCTGCCGTATGCCACTGGTAGAGCGTACTGAACTGTTTTTTTTTACTGTTAGGTGCATTTTATGATATTTAACAAGTGTGCCGATTTGAGTAAAATGATACGGTGTATTAAAAAAATTATGGCCATTAATAATTTTTCAGTTATCAACTTCAACACCCCGTATTTCGGAAACGAGTAACATTTTATCTAAGCATATTTAGCTTAATCGTTTTATTTTGAATTGGAGAATCTGCGGTTGTTCTATGTCCCATTCTTAATGGGACACCCTGTATAAATTCTAGTAGAATTGTCCACTCTTTCACGTGGTGCTATTTTATTTTTCGAGATATAACGAAAAATATTTTTTTTCGAAATTCTGAACTTAGCATACATTTTATATCAGAAGATTTTTTCTTCACCCAAAAAAGGTACCTAAGAGCCTAGTTTCAGCGATATCACATTTTATGAGAGGTCAAAGTCTCTGACTACTGGTCTACAACTAAAATGACCACTAAAGAAATTTAAACAAATAAATCAAACATAATCATTAAATTATCTAAAAAATATATTTGTCATTATTTAACGAGTGCAAAAATCTTAAGACACATTTTTAGTGAAAAATAATATGTTATAAATATTTTATAATAATAATAAAAAAGTTAAAAAATATGACTGAAAACAAACGTTACTAAAGACCACAAAATTTTTAACGCCAAAAATCCCAGAACTGCTTTCAATATTTGATGGGCCCAATAAAGTCTAAAATTAAAAAAAAACATAATTAGAATGTTTGTTCAATAAAACAACTTGTAAAAATTACCAATTAATATACCGCCACAAAAAAATGTTTAATATGACAAAGCAATAATTGTCCATTATAATTTATTAACTGACTGACATTCCTGTCAAACTTTTACAGCGATTTTAGTAGATTCTCATTATACATGGTGTATCATAAGAAATGGTCAATATTTTAATCATAGGTTCAGGACCTCCAAATATTCATATTTTACTAAATAACTCTAAGATAAAATTTATTTTTCGTTTTTTTGCAATAATTTCTTTATAGTTTAATATATTCACTTTAAATTTGGTATGGTTATATTTTTAAGTTAGTAAATCATAAGCGTGTATAAATTTATTAAAATAAAAATGTTACCTCCTCCATTTAATTTGAGCTTCTGGTAAAGAATCCATTGAATCGTTTATTAAAAATACTCTAATGCCTCTAATGTAAGCTTTCAAATATTCTTCCCAATTAAGTTGCTTCAAGTCGGTGAAGAAAATCTGGTTATCTCTGTCGCTCATTTTTTTACACACACGCTGTACATTTTCTGATTTAAACGTCCACGTTTGTGTGGCGAAGTATGACAAAACTCCGCTGAATTTGTGAATTTTCGAATATACTTTTAACATTCTAAAAATAAAAGAAAATAATGGCTCACTTCTACAAAATTAGTATTTAAGAGGAAATTATGGTCATATATAGTAAGTGAAAATATTATTGAAACGCTTAGGTTCACTTAGGTCCGTACTAATTGAGCTAGCGCAACCAGCCAGGGCTCAAGTTGTTCACTTCTTCATTCGCCAAAAGATGGTACTAGCGAGAAAATTCTTTTTCGCAAATGCGCGCTTGGCCCGTAGCTCCCTTCCTAATTATCGAATCGAGTATCTGTGGGGCTCAAATCAAAGATAATAAAAATGCCGTCGAGTGGTAAAAAAATTTTTTCTCATGTTTCATGCCAAAAACCGCGAGCAAAAACTTATTCATTTTTTATTTTGCGCGCCAAGCGCGCATTTGCGATAAGGAAATTTTTCCCTAGTACTATCTTTTGGCGAATGAAAAAGTAAACAATTTGAGCCTTGGTTGGTTTCGCTAGTTCAATTAGTACACCTGACAGTGTCAACAGAAGCACTGCAAGTCATCGCCTCGGTAGTACCAGTGCACCTACTAGTGGAGGAGAGGGTAATGTTGTATGCGCTTGGAGACGGATATCAAGAAGCTAGTAGATGAGAGGTAAGAGCGGAAATGGCTGCGAGGTGGCAGAATGAATGGAGAGTGGTGATTGGAAAGGCCCAGTGGACCCGGCGGCTGATACCGGATGTGGTGGTTTGGCTGACTGTAAATCCATCAGGACAAACTATCACTGTCCGGACGCGGCTCCTTCAAGTCGTACACGTACAGGATTGGAAAAAGCGATAACGACGAGTTTCTGTACTACGAAGGATATGCTGATGATGCGGAACACACGGTGTTTCTATGCGACAGATTTGAAAGGTACAGAAGCGAAATGGAGAGAAGTCTGGGTATGGTCTTTACTCCAGATAACTTTCTGGAGGTGGTAACAGGATTCGAGGGAAATTTTAAGGTAGTGTTTGGGACAGGTATGTAAGATGATGAAAGAGAAAGAGGAGGAGGAAAGATTGGCTCAGGAACGAAATGCATGGAACCTGTGAGGTGGGAGTAAATGAGGGTGTGCGTTGGAGTGAGCGAATGAATGAGTCCCTCCCGTGGGTTTGATGTAATGCCGATAAGGCATATCCGAGCTCTCGGGAGGCGGTGTGCGGGGTGGATGTTTTAGTGAGTATCCCCCAACTACTAGACCCACCACATTTGGAGACGCTCAAATGGGAGGTTTTCCCGCACAATTTAGTGTTCATCCTTTGATTTAATACGCTTTTTTGTTTTTGGTCAGGTCCTATTATAAATTTTCTTTTGCTTTATTTTTCGTTAATTTATTATATAAATAAAGATTTAAACAAAAGTCAACTTGATGAGGAAAGAATGAATTTATGAATACTTACTTTGGTTTTTTGCCAACACAAATAAGAGCTCCATCTATGATATAGGCAGGAACTGTGTGTAAGAAGAAAGTATAAATTAAATATATTAAATAGTGTTTCTGCATGACAAAGCAGAAATACCAAATTGATTTTATTGAAGGTATGGTCAGTCCATATTTCATTGAAGTGTTCATAAAATAGTCCCAATCTATAGGCTGGAAATAAAAATAAAAATTGGTATTTTTCTAACAACTGTATGAAATTAAATTTTCCAAATAAATGCGTATTTGACGATACTTAAAATATTGTAAAATTCGGTTCGGACATGCATTTTTTTAAATTTTTTTTATTGGATTCTACAGATACGACTTTATGTATCAATTGTTTTTCCTACGGTTGTTTGAGAAATAGTTTTTAAGATACAGCGGTTTAAAAGACGTTCCGGCCCAAAACGCCTTGGTGACCTTGGTGACGTCACGGTTGCTCATCCGGTCGGCAGCTGACTGACAGTAGACTTTTGGCGCGTTTTCCGAGTTTTTTTTTGTGTTTGAAAATGTTACAGCCAGAACAATTTGTCGTGAATTACCTCGCTTTATGATAAAAATATCTGGTCACCGAGCTTCGCTCTTAATATTCAAATCTACATTTTTAAGCAGCCCAATGAGTATATAATTTAAGTATATTTATAACATGACAAATTATTAATTAATTCGCGAAAATCACGGAGTGGGCGACATCTACTTGAACTACTGATAGGGAGATAAATAAAAAGTTGATTGGCGATTGGCTTGAAAGTAGGCGGGAAAATTAAAAAAGCTGTCAGTGTTAATTTTCAATTGGCTGCAGCTGTTGTTGACGTTTATCAACTGATTGTCACAGAGGTTAGTTAAATGCATTAAAGTTGCCTAGTTTCTGGGGATTTCACCCTTTTAGGGCAACTTCTACTGACGCTTGATCTTCGCGAATTGTCACGGTGGACAGGCCCCGTTTCCGGGACGGGCAACAGCAGCGTGTAGGGCACACGTCCCGTCAACAGAAGATCGCTCAGCTCACTCTATTTATCACTATATAAGAAAAACTCTATGTTCAATTGATTTTATTATTTTTTGATCTGCAGTGAAGGAAAATTACAGGTCTGATATTCATACTTGGGTAAAAACCTCCACAAAAACCTGTGACCAGACTCTCGACGTGTGGCAGATATTGATATCATATTTTTTCAAAAATTCTTTCTCTCTCTCTCTCTCTCTGATCATGAAAACTTAAATATTAAAACTGTCCGCATAATAAAATAGTAGCCGTAAGGGGTAGTCTCACACTATCGGGGAAGGGAAGACAAGTGTCCATTTTAACAGTGTTACTCAACGTTCCTATAAATATTTACCTAAACCCATGATTTCTGAAATTGAATTGGCAACGTTGTATTTTCAACTTTGAATTAATAAGATGGCTGTCATTTGACAAGCAAATTATTTATGTCCGTCAAATGAACCTTTCCTTTTTTATATAAAGCGACAAATTTAAAATTGAATTCTTTCTGATTAAAACGCCAGAAATTAAATAAAGTCAAACCTTTTTACTACTATACTATACAGAAGAAAGGAGTGCAGTATTTAATTTGCAGAACGTAGTACAGGTTCAAGAGGTAGAAATTTTATTTTTACCTCATCCTTCAATGCTTATTTGTAGTTAAAATTTAAATTTTAATACATCTGATCGGCCTAATATAGTTTTTGTCTAGATTCTTGTTTCCATGGTTTTTACTGTAATAAATTTGTTCTTTTGACAGATAAGTCAGACTTTATTTATTCATAGCCGTATCGTATGTATTTTAATTGATTCAGAATTTTGTATTAATATATATTTCAAAATGGCTTCATCAGTCCTCCTAAATCCTTGAAGGCAGAATTATTAGTAATAGCAAGGCAACATAAAAACAAATTCAAAAAATATATTATGGATGAGATGGCCAGAGAAAAAGGAATTAAAATTCTCAGATTTCCTCCGAACCACGCAGAGTTAAATTCCATTGAACTGATCTGGTCTCAATTATTAAAAGGTTATGTTTCTCAAAACAATAAAACATTTAAATTTCCTGATGTGCGAAATTTGTTTTTGAAGGCAGTTTCAGATGTAAATAGAGAACATTGGGGAAAATGCATTGATCATGTTAAAAATGTGGAAAATTAATTTAGGAAAGTGGATATATCAATGGATAATTTAATAGAACCGATAATAATAAACCTCAGAAAAGACAATTATAGTGATACCAGTAGTTTTAGTGAAGACAGTGACTTTTAAAGATAGTTCTTGAACTAACTTTTTTTTTAATCTTTGAGTTTAGGTAAGTACTGAAGCGTTACTTTTAATGCCAAGAGATTTAATTTAATCCCAACATATAATCCTCCTTGTTATTTATTGGTTAAATTTAATTCGTTCAATGTTAAAGTGTCGGATGCATAAAGTTTATTTTTATTTTTTGTAAATAATATAACTTCAAAATTCAATCTACGAAGTGCGTATATATATTTTATATGCTGTGACCTTATTTATATTATAGAAACTTATTTTGCAAAGTACGCCTATGGAATGTGACGTTATATCCCCACTTTGACTGTACTCATCTATCCTTTATAGTATATATTACTATAGAAACAAGTTATTATTATGTGCCGTTGCTAGGAAATAAAACTAAAAGCTTAACTTTTCTTGTAAATATCTCGGAAGATCGAATTTTCACAGACATGAGACCAATATTTTTCGCCGATTTAGATAGGAATTAGTCTACCCTGAAAGTTTCATTGAATTCTGACGAGTGGATTTCGAGATCCTCTGGACACACATACACACATACAAACCTTGCTCGTTTAATAGTATTTGATGTACTAATTTTTTTAGAACCAACTGACAGTAAGTCAAATTATTTATTTCTCAATTACGTCAACGTGAAAATAAATACATACAAAGAGATTAAAAATTAACGTAAATTCTTGCTTTATGCAACATTTCATTGTAGGCAACATTGTCGTAACGTATAAAAGGTACCGCATTCTGTAGGCCGCGACTTTGAGACATCTTTTTGTTATAAACAAATTTTTTAATTTCACTTTTTTCAAGTGGGATGCTAATTTTTTAGCTTAATAATCACTACGAAAATAAAAAAAGTCAAGTTTCAACATCATGTCCCAACCTAATTAGGGGTACTCGATTAATCAAGCGTCACTGTAACTTTTGAGCTAAACGTCATGAGATTTTGACACATTTTTGACACATTTGGATTTGTTAATAGTATCACCTTCAAAAAGTGGTCCTGGACAACAAGCCTTAGAGCTTCAACATCAAAAAGTGGTTCCTGTGTAGTCTACTTTCAACAGCTTGCAGTTCCATCTACGGCAATGTAAAAGGTTTAGTGCTCTATACGCGGGCGTTCTGTCGACCACAATCAAACTTCCACCGCCGTGAGTGGTCGAGGCCGTTTACTGACCATAACCCGACTGCAGCGCCGTTCTTTTTTCATGGGCCACGTACGAAGCGACCACTCTGTTATCGTCTTCGTCGATATTATTAGCTCAATCTCAAGTAATTTCTTGACGTAGCACAAGCGTTTGATAAGGTTTGGCATGAAGGCTTAATACATAAGATCAAGCTTTTCCTTCTGTATATCCTCCTTTCATATAGATATCGGAAAGATACTTCAGAATTAGGCAAGAAGAAGCCTATTCCGATCTTACAGAAATTAAGGCTGGAGTACCACAAAGGAAGTGTCCTAGGACCTGTCCTATACTTACTATACGCATGTGATATTCCAGAGTTAGAAAACGATACCATAGCCACCTTCGCCGACGACACTGCCATTCTAGCAGTAGGAAAGAGCAATGAAGAAGCAACCCACAAGCTGAAAACAACTGTCCACCGTATCTATGACTGGACGAAGAGAATAACCTGATTCCTTATTCAAACACAGCAAAATACTTAGGTATTACCTTAGATGCCAAACTTCGATGAAAAATGCATGTTAAAAAGAAAAGAGAAATATAGAAAAATGTACTGGCTAATTGGAAGAAACTCCACTCTACCTCTACATAATAAGCTTATGGGGATGCACCAAAGCAAGCAACTTAACAATCATCCAAATTTTTCAAAACAAAGCTCTGAGGAAGATAGTAGATGCTCCTTGGTAGATTCGCAATAGTGACCTCCATACGGATCTGGAAATGGACACTGTTGACCAGATCATCGAGAAATTAGCTAATAGTCATGAAGAAAGACTTCATCAATGTCGAGGCTATCCAGCTCGTTGACAATACTGGGTTAGAAAGAAGACTCAAGTCCTTTGAGTTAGTTTAGTGTTTTTAGTGCAAAAGCAGAGCTTGTGTATGCACGTTAAACTTTAGTGCAATCCATTCTACAGAACCTAAGGAACGCTGATGAGTATATCTTAGTTTTAAGTTTCAAACTCTATTAGATTAAGTTAAAATTAAATGGCTCATTGGTCACTGTTGACCAGATTGTAACATACTAAATGCCTTTATGAGTATTTAATAATAAAAAAATAATAATAATAAAAATTTAAAGTAATAACTCATCAAAGGATCGCGGTGACATTCTCAAAAACACAAAGAACTTATCGGGATAGGTACGAAGTTTGTGGTATAACGTATGAAATTGTCCAAACTGAAGCCGAGTCCTCGGATTGGGATGGACCGAAAACTTCGGAGATTTTTTTTTTCACTCACATCTTCGTTTAAGCAACTAAATAAATAACCCAGCAAACAATGAATCTCTGGCCCAATGCATGATCGGTCGGCAATATGCTAGCAACGGCAAAGCTACATCAGCAAAATGATTTCCAACGTTTTACCTTCAGATGCCCGTCATTCACAAGATACTATTGTCCAGCATTGGCTTAGCATTGGCATATGCTGTGCCAGCATAAGTCTGATCAAAATTGTTTGCTGGGAGCTTCTTCATCGGAATTCATTATTTTACTACTGCAAAGTAGTTTCGTACCTACACTTACTGAAATTTCCGCGCCAATAGAACCAAATTTTGACGTTGGCATAACTACAAAATGTGGCTGCGACTTCAAAAAGTTGCCCGTAAAACCGCTCTTAATGTTTGAAGTGGACTACATTCTAACAAACTTATAAATATAAATTGGGTATTATCTAACTTCTTTTTCTACTTACACAGTCATTACTGCTTTCAAAATTATACACTGGAATGTCTGAACTCTTCGTTATATTTTTCGAATCTAAGAACTGTTGATTGACGTCCCAAGCTGCAGTTATCATCGAATTAACACACATATCTACTGGTACTATGTTAGCATTACAGTCCTTATCAGCATTTAATGTTCTTAATAATCCTACACCAGATCCTGCTACTACGCCGGTTACTCCGTACATGTTATTTATCCAGGCACGAATCGGCTCTTTTGATGTTGATACAACTAAAAATAAGAGAATTATGCAATATAAAGATTTATCTAGTAGTAGCTTCTAACCGTTTCTTCCCTAACCAAAGAGATACTTTGTTGGCAGTCTGAATCCATCTTACCCTTTTGGATAGTTTTCCGTTATTAGGAACTTCGTTTTTGATAAATAAAATAGTTTTCAGACATAAGAACTTACCTATCGAAGGCCTGGTAATTCCAACGGGAATATTTTTTCCTAAATCTTTAACAACATCTTCAGCAATCTGTTTGGTAAAAGCATATGTGTTTGGATAATTTTCTAGGAGGCTAAAAAAACAAGAGTTATTTTAAACCCAAAACGCTTATTCCATCAACCATATGATTAAGCTTAATCTGTCTATGAAATAACAATTTGGAAGTACACTTACGTTGGTGTCAAATTATCCAATAATTTATCTGAAAGTATATCAGCCATCACTATAAGTTTCTTGTAATCCATAGCTGGAGGATAAACTTTTTCTTCTATGACTTTTTCGATGCAGTTGGAGAAGGCGGTGGAAACGTGGATGTATGACTTGAGTTTTGGCATTTTTTGGGCAAGAAGGAGCATGTCTTGTGTTGCTCTAACGTTTATGGCTACTGCTGTTTTGAGTTTTTCATCAAATCTGACTGTGGCTGCTACGTGAAATACCATATTCACCTAAAAATCATTTTTAACAGGATAATTGAAATGCCATTTATATTACTCGAGGAAATTTAACATAAAAATAGCCCAAAATCCGGAACTTTGGTGCAGTAAGTCAGATTGAGATGGGGTTTTTTGCATTCGCTTCGTTATCTAGTCTTGAAAATGTGTGCCATATTTTGATACTGTACTTTTTTGAAATTATACGTGCATCTATTATAATTCATTTCTTGCACAGAAAACATCCTAACCATACGAATTTGAATACCCGATGGTGCTTTGGGTCGCTTAATCTGAATATGATGGCCAAATGAGCTCTCCGTGTACCTGGAGATCAGGACGGCGCCAGGAACGTCATCACCTGGTGGTCCCTGTTAACTCATCAGAAATCGATCTAAACTCTTTACCAGGGGGTTTTCGGGTCGATCTTCCCAGTTCTGACATCGAAATCGTTCTCTGGAGGCTCTGGTGTATGCGACCTGGCTTAAAACGTCATCTCCTGGAGTTTTACTGTAATTTTGTCGTCAAACTGTCTAACATTGCTTTAGTGAATGCTAGTCAATATATTATTGAGAAAACAAGTCTTCCACAGCAACCTTCTTCATTACTTCGACGTTTTCCTGTGGAAGTTCCATCATCTATTGTGGGAACGTTTTCATTTGCCATAATAGTAATATCAGAGATCCAATTCATGTGACAGTACCAATCTTATTTACTTGACAACTCTTAATAAGTAAATTGGTGTCGACTTACCTTCTCCGTTAAAGTTTTTCTATCTTCCGACGATATACCAAGGTTAGGTAGCGAACAATCACCAGCTATTCCAATCACTTTGTGTCGAAATTTCGGACATTCCTTCTTTAGTCTTCCAAAAATGACTTCGTCAAAAATTTCTTCCACTCTGGTGGTGACTTTTTTTCCTTTTTTGTTCCTCACCAAGATGTAAATTGTGGACAATTGTTGACATGATCTAAGGAGTTTTTCTAATAAGATTTTTCCTAAAAAACCTGTGGCACCACTGATGAAAATATTAGCGTCTTTGTAGAATTCTTGGATTTCTGTGAGGTCTTTTGGATCTGTCGAGTCTGCGCTTACTGTCTCAGGCTCGAAGTCTCCGAGTAGAAGTGGATCTGGAAATAAAACAATAGTAGGAATTAAGTATTTTTATTGGTGCCCCAGTTTACCTATTTAATTGAACTTTCAAAGACGCGCTTTTTTTATGATTACCATGGCTACATCAACAACTGGAGAAACGTGAAGTCAAAATGACAATTTTTTTTATTATTGATCTGACAGGAGTACATTGTAACGTCAAATAAATATTACTAACATCAGGTTATTCTATCTAACACCCTGTATATGTATATATCCTTTGTCATATGTACAATTACTCAAGAAACATCTCTTATATCGCATACAACTAAAATCTCGTCCATGTTTTTTTATGTAGTTTCATTATAATTATTTTCGTCATGTTTTCAGCCATGCCAATTTTTAAGCGCATTTCTATGACCAAATATGAGTCAGTATAAAAAAATGCAACATTAGTATTCTTCTATCAGCTGCACATTATTATCAGTTTGGGCAATTACTGTCCCTTATTCGGAGATAATGTTAATGTTGCGTACAAATAATTTATTTTTTTTCTATTCCTAACCTTGAGGTAACTATACTTTTACATAACTTTAACTGTAAATAATTTTTTTAAGTAAATAGAATGTAGAGAGGTAAACAATGAACCGTGGCGGACTTATGTCGACAATTTTTTCTTTCAGAAAGTGCATATTGATGAATTCTTAGCCAAATATACTCAAGAAATTGCATATCGAAATAAAGTTTTCTTTATTTATCTACCATATACAGGGTGCGCCAATTATTTCCACTCGATCTCTAGCACCGAAACTAAAAGTGATATCAACAAGATTTTTTGTAGGGATACAATTTTAAAATATTTTGATGTATACAGGGTGGCTAATTTTTGTGGAATGAAACTTAATTTGGTCTTTTTAAATTGATTCTACGTAATATTAGATTTACGGTAGTTTTTTGTATTTTTAAATCCGACGCGGCGTTGACAAGTTATTCCTATTTTAAGCAGATTTAATGAAAAAACAGCACTTCAGAAATATTAGCACAAAAACCACATTTTTTAAAAAATTTCTCAAAAAAGCTACTATGATGTAAACGAAACAGGTACCAATCACAATAATCACACAACATCTTCACCTGTTGCACAGGGTGTTTGCCGATGGCGTGCCAATAGTCTAGTTTTCAAATGGCAATAACTTAAAAACTTGAAAACTAGACTATTGGCATGCCATCGGCAAACACCCTGTGCAACAGCTGAAGATGTTGTGTGATTATTGTGATAGGTACATGTTTCATTTACATCCTAGTAGCTTTTTTGAGGATTTTTTTAAAAAATGTGGTTTTTGTGCTAATATTTCTGAAGTACTGTTTTTTCATTAAATCTGCTTAAAATAGGAATAACTTGTCAACGCCGCGTCGGATTACAAATACAAAAAACTACCATAAATCTAATATTAAGTAGAATCAGAAGACATAATCGTATACGGATGTTCAATTTGAAAAAACCAAATTAATTTTCATTCCACAAGAATTAGCCACCCTGTATACATCAAAATATTTTAAAATTGTAGTGGAAATAATTGGCGTACCCTGTATACAGTGAATTGTGGATAAACTTTTGATAAGGTCAGTTTTTACTTTCAAATTCGCAAATTTTGACACAAGTGTCAAATTTCTAAATCGTGGTGGAAATAAAGAGATTATAATATTAGGGAGGAAAGGAGCAACTTTCAACCCTTAAAATAGGGAGGAAAGTCAATTTTCAATGGAGGTGTTTGTAGTGAAAATGGCTCTTCTGGGTTGAATGAAGATTTATTAAATCTGGTAATGACTTAAAGTGAATGCAATCGCGTAATTAGTCGTAGGTACGTGCCAATTATTCGCAGATACCCAGAAATCGCAGACCCAATAGAAGTTAGTTGAAGAGAATCTTTTAAAACAATTCATAGGATCTTCATTACTGTAACCCAGAAGATCGATTTTCACTTACAAATTAAACGAAGTTAGAAAATAAAATAATCTAATTGTCCAGTAGTTTGTTTATTAAAACTGTCATTTTCAATTTTCATGGCACGCTAGATTATATTACTCACCAATTTATGTAAAATATCTCCAAATTATAATAAATCTAGCAATAAATCAGAAATACGTAACTTTAGGTATAGGGAATGCAAATACTGATGATAAAAAACTGATTCAGGCGTGATAATCAAATATAGGGTGTTTCATTTGAAATTATCGACTTATTGAGAATTGAAAATATGAATATTTGAAGTTCCATTCTAGACACCCTGTATAAAATATCGCATTTGACGTTTCACCGTGTGCGGAAACTGTTACACGTAGACCTATTATATCTTAATAATTTTTTGTTTAAAATTTGATGCTGAATCCAGAAATAGAAAGAAAAATGACACATGTCATTTGAATTAACAAAGTTGATGTCTACTTCCGATATAACCGGAAGTAACCGGAAGTTGAAAATATTTTCATTGAATAGATCGTACTGACAAAGCCCCGTAACCAATACACACCCTGTAGAATATAGTGGTTTTCTCACAAAACATAGAACTACAATGTAATATGTTCCTTATGTCGTGGAATAAGTTCACTTATTCCACAGTACATCAGGGCCGGTTTAAGGCGTACGCAAAGGATGCGGTCGACGACGGGCGCCGCAGCCAGGGGGCGCCACAGGTTGATTTTTTTTTCTGAATGTAATGTAATAAAAAGTAGCCCAAAACAGCTTTTTAGGCTACTCAAATTTTAAATTTTTTTCCAGACCTCCCGGCATTACGCCTCCGCCCCGCCCCCCTCGCATCCATTAAAAAAATTTCTAGGACCGGTCCTGCAGTACGTGCATTTAAATGGCAAAACAAGAAGAAATCAAGACCACCTACTATTTTATGTAGGGCTTTTTTATTGGTTAGGTACGATCTTAAAATGTCAAAGTTTAAAAATAGATAGTCAACTTAACAGTAAACGTGTTTTATATTTATAAATGGCTAGTGCATTTCATATACCTATTGAAAAACTGGTTAAAACGTAATGAAACATCTGGCGTAAACATTCAAAATTGTAGCAATTTCACTATAAATTACAGTATTAATTAAATTATAGGTTTTGAGCTGGTATACTGCATTACGATATTGCATTTAACTAGTTAATAATAAACAAATTTAATGTTTATTCTATGGTAGTTGTAGAAAAAGTATAGTGTGCAACACGTGGGAAAGGACTTTTCTAACTCGTGTGATTGCACACAAACTTTAAAGCTCATGAGAAAAGTCTCATTTTACCCACTTGTTGCACAATATAATAGCCGTTATTTTTCCACCTTCTTTCTACACGTTTTTTATTTTTTTTTTAATTGAAACTCGATGTATAACTTTTGTTTTAATGTTTTAATTAATAATCAATCAGGTTTTCGGAATCGGCGTTACAAGTTACCTATACTTTGCCACATAAAAAGTAATTTGGATAAAAATAAATTCATAATACCTGTATTTCTCGACTTAAAAAGAACCTTTGAGATAATAGACAGAGAAATAATAATTTCTAAACTTAAACAATGTGGTATAGAGGGTACAGTGATAGAACATCCTAAACAGAGAGTGCGTTTTAAAGATCAGGTATAATCAAAAATGTATAGTGATGGGATACAGGGATTCCGCAAGGAAGTATACTGGGCCCGCTTCTATTCATTTTGCATATTAACGATATTGACCAATTTGTAATCTGTGAATTCATTAACCTGTTTGCCGATGATACTCTAATTTGTTGTAGTGATGAAAATTTGGATGTACCTATTCAGAAAATGAATGTTATTCTAGATAAGGGTAATACATATTTGAAAATAAACGAAATGCAATGATCTTTACTACGAAATATAAATATAGCGTACTTGATACTAAGGGCGTAAATTTAAATATTAATAATGAAAAAATTCAAATTGTTACATTGCTTAAATATTTGGGGTTTCACCTTGACAATATTTTAAGTTTTGATAGTCATTTTGAATACATCCATAAAAAAATATCAAAAAAGCTGTACTTCTTTAGCAGAATATCTCAAAATTTGTCAATACTGTGAAGCGTTTGGTTGCTTATGTACCATGGTGCATCCACCAGAGTTTTGTTTTGGAACCTTTGTATAATATTTAGGGATGATTGTCTTATAGTACAATACTTAGAACTTTATTAGAGAGAGAGAGGCAGGTGGGCCACCCTGTATGTAACTTTGTTTTTAACGTCGAAAGTGACTAAATTTTTTTGACCAATTACTTATGTTTATATTTTATTTATCATATCATTGTTTTTACGATTTGCAGCGTGTATTGATACACCCTGTACAAACATATAGCAGCTAATTCTGGAACTATTACTCCAAATGACAGGATTGTTATCATTTATCGTTATAATTAACTGTAATTACCCAAGCGTTTATTTGAAAAGTGATACCTTTCATGAAAGTAATAGTTAAATGCGGAGAAATGTAGAAAAACAATTCAAAAAAATTTTCCATTTTCGAGAAATTAACAGAAACTAAATAACAGTTATTGCGTAGGATTTCAAATAATTTACAAATAATTTAAAATTACCATTAGTATATATTATACACCTTTTCTATTATTTCTAAATTAATTATCGATTACCTAATTTGAAAATATACCCTTTCTGGAAAATATTTTAGTGCGGTTACAATTTCTTTTACTAAAATTCCATTAAACCTTAACCATAGACGTCGTTTAAAGGGGTTTACAATATTTAAACTGTTCCGGAAAGGTTTTTTATCCAGGATGTCCCTTTCTCTTACTATCGATATCTCATAATATGACCAAAATACTTCAATTTCCATCGTTTAATCGTATCTTTAGTCATGCTTCTCAATATCTCCACATTTGTCATTCTGTCTGGCTGGATGGCTCTCGGCCACATCTCAGAAATCCTTTATAGTACAGAAAATTTAATTCATGTATAAAAAATCCCATAAGCCGCGTGATTTTGTCATTATGACAGCGAAAAAAGTTTGCCCTAACTTTTCCAGCGACAATAACGGAACCTAACTTTTGAAAGCATGACAACCAGCATTTTAAACAAATTTTTGATGACGGTATGTCAATTTTTCTCAAACTTGCGTTGTCAGAAAAGTTTTCATTAGTGGTAATGTCGCGATTTGGAGAGTCTTCGAGTGGAGAAATTGAAAAAGCCATCAATGATAATGTGCCTAGCAATACTGTGAATTCAACTACATCAATTTGGCGACCATTTGCGATGTTTTGTTTGGAAAAAAAATATGAACTCATTGCAGAAACTTCCACTGAAGAGTTAACTTCTATTTTATGTGACTGGGCATTCAACATGAAGAAGAACAATGGAGAAGATTATAAAGAGAAAGCAGTCAAGACGATTTGGAACACTTCAGCAAAAATGTTACAAGAGAAGTACTTTAAAGATTATAAAATAATTTTTAATCCATTCACGGACATACAGTTTAAGAAAGCGAGAAATGCACGCGACACAAAACCAAAATTTTACAAGCAATCCCAGAAAAAGGGAAGGTGAGTTCTAATGCTCTCACAAAACGAGAAATTTTTGAAATGGCACTGTCCTGGAGTGAAGAAGAACCTGTAGGCCTCCAAAGAAAATTTGCACATTGCTGCGTATGAATTGGCTTGGAGAGTTGGAGAAGCCGCAAATTGTAAGGTATTCTATTTTAAAATCGAGAGAGACAGCCGTGGAAGAGAGACCGGAAGAGTTGAATATAACCCAGTGTTTTCGAAGATAGCACAAGGGGGAAATCAGAAGTTGGCCGACAGTAAATGGTTGGTAGCAAACACTGCAGAAGATTGTGTTTGTCCAGTAAGATTGTTTAAACAAATTATGGGAAGACGGGGAAACCATATCACGTGTGAAAAGTTTTTTTAACTCCAAATCCTTTCTGGCAAAAAACAAATTCGAAAGGATGGTATAAGAATTCTCCTATTGGGATAAACGAAATATCTAAATGGACCAAATCTTCGGCGAAAAATATTAGACTTGATGTCAAGCGGGTGAAAATTACGAACCATTCTAATCGAGCTACCGCCGTAACTGAATTGTCCAGGAGTGGTATAGGTGAACAAAAACTTGTGAAAATCGGCAAAAAATGTAGGTCTCATGTCTGTGAAAATTCGATCTTCCGAGATATTTACAAGAAAAGTTAAGCTTTTAGTTTTATTTCCTAGCAACGGCAGATATAATAACTTGTTTCTATAGTAATATATACTATAAAGGAGAGAGGAGCACAGTAAAAGTGGGGATATAACGTCACATTCCATAGGCGTACTTTGCAAAATAAGTTTCTATAATATAAATAAGGTCACAGCATATACGCACTTCGCACTTCGTAGATTAAATTTTGAAGTTATATTATTTACAAAAAATAAAAATAAACCCTATGCATCTGACACTTTAACATTGAACGAATTAAATTTAACCAATAAATAACAAGGAGGATTATATGTTGGGATTAAACTTTTTTTAATCTCTTGGCATTAAAAGTAACGCTTATGGTATAGGTGAACAAAAACTTGTGAAAATTACGGGCCATAACAACCCATCGTCATTAAAACCGTACCTTCAGTTAGATGAAGAACATCATAGATCAGAAATCATTGGTCCCATTCGTACTACCATCCATGAAACAGTTACTACCACCGCTCAAAATACTAGTGAAGTGATTTGAGCACCTTTGAAGCGGTTTCCCGGTACAGCCTTGTCTTGCTGACCTTTTAAACCCTGTTTGATTTTATGCTTTCAATAATGTGGACTGTATGTGTAGGACGTACAAGAATTCTTTCCCCCGTCTCTCCAGTATTACCAATAAAACATCAGGAATTTCATAACACCTTTTATTTAAATTTCTTTAACGAAGAACAAGAACAACACATAAAAACAGGTAATAACATGTACTATAATTTAACTATAAATAACTAGTGTGATACCTCAACTAGCTGAGCAATTCACTGAAGTGAATGTTTAAAAAGTGAATTTGGAAATTGAAGTTGCAAATATTCGATCATATCGATTTTGTGCGATCCGAACTGAACGGGGTGTTGAGCGATACTGGTTTAACTTTAATTTTTAATTGCAAATATTTTCCACCGCATCGCTACGATGTGAACGATGAGGCGGGTTGAGAGATACTAAAAAATTACGAACAAGCGCGGCTTGCCGGTAGCAACGAAGCATCCAGAGACAAAAGAGCTGGATAAAAAAATTGTTTTTTGGCTGGCTAATATTCTAACCGTCGAAATCAAGGTTGAGTGTCTAGACTGTTTTTTTATTGTTATTTACCGCGTCGGCCTGTGCGAGGTGGCGTGTTTTCACGGCGTTGTCGGATTTATGCAATACTAATAATCGTTATGCAAATTACGATTTATGTTCAATTTTTGATTGAAAATTGAACAACTAGCATGCAGCAAAATACTAACAAAAGACACGAAAGTTATGAAAATCAAGCTATTTTTAATAATTGTGTTTTTAACAATTGTACTTTTCCGTTAAATTAAATCAACTAATTTACATATCATTTTTTAATTTATTGATTTACATATTCATTAAATTGTCTTACCGAATTACACTCTAGCTTTTTTTTTGAGTCGAAGTAAACTTGACATTTATAATTCGAATTTTGTTGCCATTAGGTAATTCAACTCAAAAAACTGCAAGAAAAAATTACTCGTCCTACGGACTCGTAATTTTTTCAGATGCAGTTTTTTTCGTTAAATTGCCAGGCAACAAAATTCTTATTGATACATGTCAAGTTTACTTCGACAAAAAAAAAAAGCTCTCGTCTAGTTATAAGTGACTAAAACCTGGAAAATTTTGCATATTTTTGTCTAGAACAATTTGACATATCATGTAAGAGATAAGGTGAGTGGGAATCATTTAGAAATGGCATTCCTTGGCCTACTGATAATGATTTAAATTGTTTTAATATTACTGTCACGGTCACCGGTAGAGGGCGTTAATTTTTTTTAATAAATATATAGTGAATTAAAAACTTAAAAATCTACAGGACAATGTAATTAGATAAATTTTGTCTCATGATAGTTATTAGCAATCGAGGTTGAAATTATTAATTAATTATTAACTAGATTATTGGAATGAAATTTTGCAAACATAAAATATAAAAAGAAGTAGTGGGTCATGGAAATAAAATAAAGCGGACATGTGTCAAATTTATTACCTGTCATCGTGATTTTTTGCTATTACGTCTTTACTCTAATTTAAAATTAAAATGTAAAAAATGATACTTGTAAACCAAAAAGCATTTGATATAAATATTAGGGACATTAAATGCATAAGAAATGCAACAGTTGCTGCCAGGATGTGCGCGTTTTAATCTAATGAAAGACGTCACCCCAAGGGAAGAAGTTTTCGTCGACTAGCGGATCATTTAAGAACTACGAATATATACCCAGCAAACAATGAAAGGAAAGCCATTTCTAACAAATCTAAAATTATTCAATTCTTTGCAGTGGAACCAGGTAACAGATGCCATCTATGATTAGAAGAGAGTATTGACAATTTTTAAAGCAAATAATTCCCGATGTATTCGGGTTGCATACACAATTTGCATTGTGTGTTGCAAAGCTTTTTATTTGACTGATTCTAGTCACAATGTCACTCTCTTCTTTCGTATCCCTTTCAGAGATTAATACAAAGTTAGAAAACGAGTAAGGAATTTAATTTATCAGATTCGACATCCTAAGACCGGTTTCTGCCTTTCGGCTTCGTCAGTTAGGCTTTTCGAATCTAATAAATAAAATTCCAAACTCGTACAAGTCAATAGCTATATCCGCTATAAGATAAAATTTTTAGATGTGCTGCCATCTATGATTAGAAGAGAGTATTGACAATTTTTAAAACAAATAATTCCCGATGTATTGGGGTTGCATACACAATTTGCATTGTGTGTTGCAAAGCTTTTTATTTGACTGATTCTAGTCAAAATGTCACTCTCTTCTTTCGGTATCCCTTTCAGAGAATAATACAAAGTTAGAAAACGAGTAAGGAATTTAATTTATCAGATTTGACATCCTAAGACCGGTTTCTGGCTTTCGGCTTCTTCAGTTAGGCTTTTCGAATCCAATAAATAAAATTCCAAACTCGTACAAGTCAATAGCTATATCCGCTATAAGATAAAATTTTTAGATGTGCTGCCATCTATGATTAGAAGAGAGTATTGACAATTTTTAAAGCAAATAATTCCCGATGTATTGGGGTTGCATACACAATTTGCATTGTGTGTTGCAAAGCTTTTTATTTTACTAGAAGAGAGTATTGACAATTTTTAAAACAAATAATTCCCGATGTATTGGGGTTGCATACACAATTTGCATTGTGTGTTGCAAAGCTTTTTATTTGACTGATTCTAGTCAAAATGTCACTCTCTTCTTTCGTATCCCTTTCAGAGATTAATACAAAGTTAGAAAACGAGTAAGGAATTTAATTTATCAGATTTGACATCCTAAGACCGGTTTTTGCCTTTCGGCTTCTTCAGTTAGGCTTTTCGAATCCAATAAATAAAATTCCAAACTCGTACCAGTCAATAGCTATATCCGCTATAAAATAAAATTTTTAGATGTGCTGCCATCTATGATTAGAAGAGAGTATTGACAATTTTTAAAGCAAATAATTCCCGATGTATTGGGGTTGCATACACAATTTGCATTGTGTGTTGCAAAGCTTTTTATTTTACTAGAATCAGTCAAATAAAAAACTTTGCAACACACAATGCAAATTGTGTATGCAACCCCAATACATCGGGAATTATTTGTTTTAAAAATTGTCAATACTCTCTTCTAGTAAAATAAAAAGCTTTGCAACACACAATGCAAATTGTGTATGCAACCCCAATACATCGGGAATTATTTGCTTTAAAAATTGTCAATACTCTCTTCTAATCATAGATGGCAGCACATCTAAAAATTTTATGTTATAGCGGATATAGCTATTGACTTGTACGAGTTTGGAATTTTATTTATTGGATTCGAAAAGCCTAACTGACGAAGCCGAAAGGCAGAAACCGGTCTTAGGATGTCGAATCTGATAAATTAAATTCCTTACTCGTTTTCTAACACAGGTAACAGATATTTAAAGAAAAAATCATAACGTTTGCACGTTTCCTAAGATATTTCTGGATAAAAAAAGAGATTGATACTGGATTTTCGCTGATTTCTTGGTAATCTAGTTTACTCTTTTAATCCATGGTGACGACAACATACTTCCATTCAATATTTTTGAGAGAAAACTAGATTTCTAAAACAAAATAAAAAGCGCCCTCTAGCGTGTACGTTAAACGTAACATCTATTAACAAATACTTCTAAAAGGTATTTGTACAGTACCTTACAAATTGCGTAAAGCATCTTCTTGGTATGCAAGACGTAAAAAAATTGACCTGTAATTCAACCATTACATCAATGTACTGCTGTAAACTTGACCTCCTTACATCCAATTTAAAAAGATACTCATAGAAGAATGTGCGAAGTGTGAAGAATCGAGAGCAATGATAATCAACTTGTGATTTTAAAAATATCAATCCAAAAGTAAATAACCAGTCATAATAAAGGTCAAGAATAAATAAGTATAAAAAATAAGACAAGTTATTTAATTTAAAATGAGAGCGTTAATCCATAAATTCAAGTTCATAAATTACAATCTGGTTAATTTGATTTAAAAGAAAATACAAAATGCAATTAAAATTTAGAAGTAAAATATAATGTTTGAATACTTGAAATTGAAGACCTACATTTGGAAAATTATTCAAAACAAAGCTATAGTAGGGGAGGCCAAGTGGGGATTTTCCGCGTTACTCGAGCGCGTCAGCAATACATATGGGGAGAAACCTTGCACCCTGTAATGTACCCCTACCATATATGAACCCTTAATATAGTGGGGTGCGCCGAGAGAAAAGTGTATATTTCAACAATCTGTCAATTTGCGCGTGACATAAGAAAATGAGCGAGTCACAAAGTTGTAAAAAAAACCGTCGATTTTGGCTAAACGGTTAATATTTTGAAAATTTTGTTTATTTATGGATATGTGGGTTGATAAAGGCTACATTTTAAAATTATTTTGAAATATACAGGTTGTCCCAAAAACGTGTGGCGTATCAAAGTTATATTATTTCTTATGGAATACCCAATATTTTATTGCATTTATAGATTATACGTTAAAAATAAGATAAACTTTCTTAAGTATTCCCTATACCTAAGCTTTTTAGATTTCGAGATATTTTGATATTTCTAAAAATGGAAGCACTGTGTTTCCCCTGATAATTAGATGACTTGCACGAGCTTCGTCCTTTTAAGAATGGTTAGGATCCATGACAGTGGCTCTCTGCCTGTGTTCCCTTCTGTGAAAATCTTGTACTTGCTATTCCATCGCATTCGCATAGAATATGGATTGAGGTTTCTTCCTCTGTCTGGCAAAACCTGCATGTGGTTTCTTCTGCCAGACCTATGTTTTTCATATGCTTGTTGAGTTTACAGTGTCCTCTAAGCATGCCTACTATTGCTTTTACGGACCTTTTGTTCTTGCTTAGTAGGTCTGCCGTGAGTGTAGGCGATGGTTTCTTGAGAAACCTTTTTGCCTGCCTCTGTCTTGGGGATTGTTCCCACCAGCTTTGGGCTTGTTTTTCCACCCATTTGCTGATTGCTTTTTTAACTGTTGTTTTTGCTATACCGCAGAAGGGTTCTGGACCATAAAATGTCATTGACGAGCCTTGTCTGGCCAATTCGTCGACTTTTTCATTTCCTCGATGCCCTTTGTGTCCTTGAACCCATGCCATGGTCACTTTCTTGCGGTTAGCTAGTTGATTCAGGGCACAGGCACAGTCCCACACAAGTTTGAAGTCTACTTGGGTGGCCTTTAGTGCTTTTAGTGTTGCCTGACTGTCGGAGAATATAACAGCGAACTGACCTATGCTGTCTTTCCTGTTTATTTCTCCTATGCAGAGGTGTATTGCTGCTACTTCTGCTTGAAATACTGTGGTGTCTTTTGACAGGCTCACCGGGATCATTATCCTTGGTTTTTGCCCGTATATTCCGGCTCCGACTCCTTCTTCGGTCTTCGAGCAGTCTGTGTACCAGATTGTTGCTGCACTGATGGGTGCTCCTCCCTCCTAGTGTTCTCTCTCCAGTACTTTTACTTCGTATTTCCTGTTGAAATTGTATTTGGTTACCATGGTGTCGCTGGGCATTCCTGTAATTGGATCCGCCCTTAGCTCTTCTTCTAACCTTTGGTAATCGTGGAGTTTGGTGATGGGTCGTGACCCTTGCATAAGTCTGTAGGTGACCGCTCTCGCCTCTCCCTGTATGTATATGTGTAATGGTGGTAGGTTCAAGATGACCTCCATCGCGGCCGTGGGGGTGGTTCTCATGGCCCCTGTGGCACTGAGACACGCTTGTCTTTGTATGCCTGTTAACTGCCTTATGATTCCTGACTGAAAAGTCTTTGGCCACCACACCACTGACCCATATGATATCATAGGCCTGATTACCCTTGTGTATAACCATATGGTCATTTTGGGGTTGAGTCCCCAGTTCTTGCCACACATCCTCCTGCACCTGCCTAGTGCGATAGATGCTTATTTGGCGATTTTTGTTGTGTGGGCATTCCATGTAAGCCTTTGATCGAAAACTACCCCTAGGTATTTCGCTTCTTTGGCCAAAGGAATTGCTGTGCCCTCCAGCACTGGTGGTTTCAGGCCTTGCAGTGCTCATTTTTTTGTGAATGGGACAATTTGTGTTTTCTGAGCATTGACTGACAGCCGTTCTCTTTTGCACCATTTATCTACTATGTTTAGGGCCCTTTGTGTTCTTTCTGAAAGTATCGCTAAGTCGTCTGCATATCCGAGGCAATGAAAGCCTTCTTGGATAAGTCTTTGTAAGAGATCGTCCATTAAGGTTGCCTACAGAAGCGGTGACAGTACTCCTCCTTATGGGCAGCCTCCGCCTGCTTTTGCCATGATGGTAGCCTCTCCTAGAGTGGATATAATTGTCCTTCTCTCTAGACTGGCCCTTATACATGAATTTAAAAGAATGTTATATAATTATTTATTAAAGAATGTTTTCTATTCTCTTGAAGAGTACCTCAGAGAAGCTTAATATATAAATAAACATGTATTTATTATTTTGTAATTTTGTTCATTATATTTTAATGTATGTGTGTTTTGTATGATTAATATTATTTTTTAAGTGTTTTTATTATATATTTTAGACTAGTAACTGACAAGTCAGATAAGTTTTTTATAAATTGTAATTTTATGGACGATTATTTTTTTCATCTGTCAAAACAGTCAGATTTTGTGGTTTCAGCCAATAACAGCTCAGGATCCTAACCAATCATTGTGTTTTATACTGATTAAACTATCTATCTATCTATCATGTTATTTTCTAACGGTTCTTAATATTACTAATAAGCAGACGTTGACAGAAAGACACGAGCCGCCGTAAATCACCCATGTGAATAATAGCCACCATTATATTATGTCAAATATTTGCCCCCTCTTATTAATTTTTTTAAACTTTATTTTCTATATTACTTACGCATATTTTCTTAATATTTAAATTCGCATTAAAAAAAATTATCTCTTCAAACGAATTAAAATATACTATTTCATTTTGTCAGGTCAAGAATATTTTACAGATATCCTGACTGTATATTAGAAGTCATTCAACCTGTGAGATTTTGCAATTTTTTTTCGTCAAACAAAATATTTATACAACCGTTCTTTAATCATGAATCAGTTATTATTAATTCGAGGATATGATTAAAAAATAGTTCCTATTCTCTCTATGAAGGTTATATTAAGCTGGCCATAGACGTTCAATTCTTTTCTTGCTAAACACTTTATTTAAGAGCGAATTAAAGTTTTCATCGGGATTTGAATAAAAAAAGCTTTGATATCATTTTTAAAGCTACTTGTTTTAATTGTGAATCTATTTTTGGCACGGACTCTTTTTCAGATATATTGAAACTTGGTAAATAACACCAGTTTTTTCAAGAAATAAACAAATATCACCCTGATATAGTTCCTTCCACTTTTTTTAAAGTATTTTAATACTGTTACTTAAATAGACTTCTGTATCTATTAAGAAAATAACATCTTCTCTACCAATCAGCATGGATTTTTAAATAAAAATCAACAACTACCGCAGCCTATTGCAGTGGCGTAGCCAAGGGGGGGGGGGGCGCTATTTTTTA
This sequence comes from Crepidodera aurea, assembly GCA_949320105.2. Taxonomy (NCBI): domain Eukaryota; kingdom Metazoa; phylum Arthropoda; class Insecta; order Coleoptera; family Chrysomelidae; genus Crepidodera; species Crepidodera aurea. The sequence continues at coordinate 7,717,092 of OX439477.1, read as the reverse complement.
CTAGAAAAAAGCATACTTGTTATTAACCTTAAAACTTAATGGTTTACGAGATAATCGCATTTTAGGGATCAGCTGCATGATTACACTGGTCGGCAAAAAAAAAATTTTTTCTGGTCCTGACCCCATTCTTGCTGATTCTTATGTAGAATGACCTCCTGAATCCGACCTCAGTTTTCCCCCATCACCCACCTTTTTTTTTCATTCCTCCAAATTATGAATAAGTGATAAAAATAGGTGAGGGCCACCCCCCGACAACGGTGGGTGATGGGGAAAACTGAGGTCATATTCGGATTCAGGAGGTCATTTTACATAAGAATCCATCAGAAATGGTGTCAGGGCCCACCAGTGTAGTCAGTAAGCTGATCCTTCAAATGCGAGTATCTCGTAAAACGTTAAGTTTTAAGGTTTTCTACTAAAATAAGGTGGATTTAATATTCTTTTACAAAAATAACGCTAACTTAAAGAGCGAAAAAGTTTATCGCACATTTATGCCGCAAATGTGGCCTAACTAGCGCCCTCTATAAATTATATCGAAGTAGGTACCAGATTCTGATTTCTCGTGCCCAAAAACTCTCAGTTGCAAATTTTTATATATACATATCCAAAAACGCTAAAGTTATTGCAAAAAATAAATCTTAAAATTTAACCTTTAACACCCTGTATATTCCTTTCCAGCACCATTTTATTAGAGCAAGTTGGTTCAAATCGTAATATTTTATTATGTGCAATTAGTTAAGGACCACCCTGTATATCTACCAGAAATAGTAGGCCCCCTCCGAAAAAAATTCCTGGCTACGCCACTGGTCTATTGATAGTCAGTTAATAAATCACATTGAAGTAGGTGAGTGTCCGGTTTGAATAGTTTGCGATCTCAGTCGGGCTTTGGACTGAGTTAATCAAGAATTTCTTTTAAATAAACGCCCCTTAATTGGATTAAAGATTTTATGGTTAATCGGATACAGTATGTAGTTGTCGAAAATATTTCATCAGAACAGGTGTACAATGACCTTGGTTATGTAGTTTTGCAAAGTATCTATTTTCTGTAGTGAGTTCCTGTACATTCCTCCCAAAATAAAGATACCATATCGAAAAAACGATTCAACTAGGGATTTGTATATTAATAGTAACAATGTTCTTGAGAGAAATTCTCTTAATTGATAACATTTGTATACAGGGTGTATCATAAGGAACGGTCAATATTTTAATCATAGATTCAGGACCTCGAAATATTAATGTTTTAGTAAATAACTCTGGGTCAAATATTATCTACTGCTAAGATACAGGGTGTTGAAGATAAAATTTATTTTTCGTTTTTTTGCAAAAATTTCTTTATTATTTAACATATTCACTTGAAATTTGGTATGGTTATATTTTTAAGTTAGTAAATCATAAACGTGTTATTAATTTTGAGATTCGATAAAGAGGGCGCCACCTAAACTCTACTGGATGAAGATAAGTATCAATTTTTTTTTTCCTGGCCTTTTTTGAATTTTTTTTCAAGTGTTTATGATACGTATACCCTGTAAATTTGAACAAAAAATGTATATGTGTTTTAATAGCATAAACTCAGCTCATTTCGAGATATTTGCATTTAAAATATTCTAGCCACAGTATCTATTTAATTTACTTAAACATATTTCAACATAGTAGGCTTTGAAACCAAAATGAAAATGTACAGCTGTCAAATAATTGATTGTTAGATGGCAGCAGCAAGTCCAGAAAAGTTTATTTGTGCATAAACACAAAAATGATATATCTTATTTCTGAATTGGAGAAATGATTGTGTCGTGGCATTTTCATTACCTACTTAGATGGAATTTAGTGAACAAAATTACATCTAACAATTAATTATTTGACAGCTGTACATTTTTATTTTAGTTTCAAAGCCTACTATGTTGAAATATGTTAAAGTAAATTAAATAGATACTGTGGCTAGAATATTTTTAATGAAAATATCTCGAAATGAGCTGAATGAAAGCTGAATGAGCGGTTTTGTTCAAATTTACAGGGTGTATCATAAACACTTGAAAAAAATTCAAAAAGGCCAGGAATAAAAAAATCATCCAGTAGAGTGTAGGTGGCGCCCTCTTTATCTAATCTCAAAATTGATAACAGGCTTATGATTTACTAACTTAAAAATATAACCATACCAAATTTCAAGTCAATATGTTAAATAATAAAGAAATTATTGCAAAAAAACCAGAAATTTTCTCTTAGTAGTAGATAACATTTGACCCAGAGTTATTTAGTAAAATATTAAAATTTCGATGTCCTGAACCTATGATTAAAATATTGACAATTCCTTATGATACACCCTGTATAAGTGTTCCCACCTTTTTCGATAGGTAATCTACGTGATTACACCATTTTAGATTTTTATCCATAATTATACCCAAGTATTTGACTTCGTTTGTCTCTTTAATTTCATCTTGCATACCTGTGATTTTTATCCTAGTAAAATCTGGTCTATTTGCTTCTGTTAAGGTAAATGCGAGATAGTTTATTTAACATTTAACGTAAGTTGGTACATATTTAGCTATTTCATAATTTTATCTATACCGAGTTGAACAGCCATTTTAGTTTCTGTCCAAGATTCTTCGCGAAATACTATGACTGTGTCATCCGCATAGGATACGATAATTGCCTCTTTTGCCATTGACAAGAGGGAGTTTATATACGTCACAAATAGTACTGGTCCAAGTATTAATTTTAACACATTGTTCCCGATTTGTGAGGTACCTTTAAAAACATCCACGAATACCATAACATTCTAGAATGTGTAGGAGTTTTTCATGATTGACAGTATCGAATGCTTTAGCCAGATCAAGAAAAACTGCTATACATTTCTAATTATTGTCTAAACCTTCTTAACCTTCTTAATAAGTGAGCACATAACGTCAGTTGTTGATTTTCCAGCTCGAAAACCAAACTGTTGTTTATGTAATATATTATTGCTATCAAAGAATTCCACTACTCGAGTTTTCAAACACTTTTCAAAGATCTTTCCAATATTTTGGAATGGAGTAATTAGAGATTTAAATTGTCTGGGGACAACACCATTCAGAAATATTAAATTAATTAAATGTTTAAGAGGTTTTAAAATATATTGGCAATTGTTTTTTATTACATCAGCTGTTATTCCATCAATTCCTGGTGAACTGTTGTTTTTTAACGGAGATATATGCTAAACTAGTTCTTTATCTGTAGCAGGATTAAGAAACATAGTAGGTGAATTTTTTGATACAATATCTGTGAGGGTACGTTTTTTACCATAATCAAGCCGACATTGATGTAGTAATCATTACAGTAATTTGCCTAAATGAGCAGTCATTTTTGGATTTTTTTAATAAAACATGTAAGTAATGAAATTTTAGCCTTTTTTTTTAATTTGTCCCTATGTTTTATTGATACAATTAAGCCAGCTGTTATCCATTGTTTTAATTTAAAATAACTATGTGCAAAATTCATGATTTGGAGAGTTCATAATCAAGTAAATTCATTTTCGGAAACTGTTTACGTATGTTGGATGAGGCAAGATATATTTGTTTTAAAAGTTTTTTATTTTTTTGGTAATAAAAATGAAAAAATGCATTCCACTTATAAAACACATTCTTTAGCATATTATTATTATAAACGGGGTTGTAGAAAAAGTATAGTGTTTCACTCGTCGAAAACATTTTTTGAAGCTCGTGAACTGTTCTCTCGCTTCAAAAAATGTTACTTTTGTCACTCGTAAAACAATATACTATTACTCAAATTCTGAAAATCTTCTGTTAATTATTTGTAAACCACAATAAATTTCGTCTCACAAATTCTTTTACAAGACAGTGCATTAAAAAAGTAAAGTTAGCACTTAACCTTGTTAATTTTCAATTTACATAAAAGCACTTGTTACAAAACAAATAAATTTTTCCATTTTAGTGCTAATTTAAATAAAATAAAATAAACTTCTTTTATTGGTTTCTCTACAATGAAATTACCGATTTTTTAAAAACAGAGGTTAATAAATAGAAACCAATTAAGGGTAATTAAATGGAATATTTAAGATTAAAAAAAAATTCCAGTCAATTGTTTCCCATATATTTTATTTATGAATCAGTACGCATCATTTTTATAGGGATTTTCCACGAAAAGTAATTACGTGGTTATAATGATTATTTATTTTTGTTTATAATTACTTGGTTTATTTCCTGAATGTTTTATCTTTGGTCAATTACTCAAATATATTTTAATAGGCAAGTGTTTATATTAGTAGGAATAAAAAAACAAAAAATGTTTTATCGTCAAAACAAATTTAAATATTAATAATTATCTGAACAAAAAAGTTATAGGTATAATTGTTTTTAACAAAATAGAAAACTACAACTAAGTACAGGAATTTTCTTTGATGTAATTATTAAATAATATACCCTGCAGTGGATGTACAAGTCAATAGTGAGACCGACTATAACTTACGCCTTACTGGGACAGCAGTACTAAGCTGGCCAGTACAAAGGCAAATCCATCGAAAATTCAAAGACTAGACTGTACGAGAACGTGCCAGACTGCCCTGCCATGGAGATAAGCCTAAGCCTTACACCCCTCCATATAGTGGTGGAGAGTATGGCGATAAGGACAACATAATGACCAGAGAACCATCCACCAAACGAAGGTTTCGACTCCTTCCTGGAAATCACCAAACCTGGGATATGCCCCAAGATGAGATGATGAAGAAGTTTAGCTTTGTGAAAGAATTCAACACAAAGCTAAGTAACAAAAGCGAATGGGACAAAGGGACCATCCCAAAACTCAAGAGAAGTGCCATTAAATGGTCCAGAACTACAGAAGGAATAGGAATATATTGGCCTGGAACCAAATATTCCGAAAGTCTTGACATTTTCCAAGCTGAAATCTACGACATCGGAAAATGTGTCCAGTTTGAGGAAGAAGAATGCAGATTTTTCGAGGAAGAGGTGGAAACAAATTTATAAGCACGGATTATAGATTGTGGTGTACTTAAACGAAATATTTTAATAGAATATATTTCTGCATTTTTTCGATACGTACTTACTTAACTTATACACATTATAAAATCGTGCAAAGAAAGAAACAACGTCAGTTGTTGATTTTCCAGCTCGAAAACCAAACTGTTGTTTATGTAATATATTATTGCTATCAAAGAATTCCACTACTCGAGTTTTCAAACACTTTTCAAAGATCTTTCCAATATTTTGGAATGGAGCAATTAGAGATTTAAATTGTCTGGGGACAACACCATTCAGAAATATTAAATTAATTAAATGTTTAAGAGGTTTTAAAATATATTGGCAATTGTTTTTTATTACATCAGCTGTTATTCCATCAATTCCTGGTGAACTGTTGTTTTTTAACGGAGATATATGCTAAACTAGTTCTTTATCTGTAGCAGGATTAAGAAACATAGTAGGTGAATTTTTTGATACAATATCTGTGAGGGTACGTTTTTCAATGTTTTTTACCATAATCAAGCCGACATTGATGTAGTAATCATTACAGTAATTTGCCTAAATGAGCAGTCATTTTTGGATTTTTTTAATAAAACATGTAAGTAATGAAATTTTAGCCTTTTTTTTTAATTTGTCCCTATGTTTTATTGATACAATTAAGCCAGCTGTTATCCATTGTTTTAATTTAAAATAACTATGTGCAAAATTTATGATTTGGAGAGTTCATAATCAAGTAAATTCATTTTCGGAAACTGTTTACGTATGTTGGATGAGGCAAGATATATTTGTTTTAAAAGTTTTTTATTTTTTTGGTAATAAAAATGAAAAAATGCATTCCACTTATAAAACACATTCTTTAGCATATTATTATGATAAACGGGGTTGTAGAAAAAGTATAGTGTTTCACTCGTCGAAAGCATTTTTTGAAGCTCGTGAACTGTTCTCTCGCTTCAAAAAATGTTACTTTTGTCACTCGTAAAACAATATACTATTACTAAAATTCTGAAAATCTTCTGTTAATTATTTGTAAACCACAATAAATTTCGTCTCACAAATTCTTTTACAAGACAGTGCATTAAAAAAGTAAAGTTAGCACTTAACCTTGTTAATTTTCAATTTACATAAAAGCACTTGTTACAAAACAAATAAATTTTTCCATTTTAGTGCTAATTTAAATAAAATAAAATAAACTTCTTTTATTGGTTTCTCTACAATGAAATTACCGATTTTTTAAAAGCAGAGGTTAATAAATAGAAACCAATTAAGGGTAATTAAATGGAATATTTAAGATTAAAAAAAAATTCCAGTCAATTGTTTCCCATATATTTTATTTATGAATCAGTACGCATCATTTTTATAGGGATTTTCCACGAAAAGTAATTACGTGGTTATAATGATTATTTATTTTTGTTTATAATTACTTGGTTTATTTCCTGAATGTTTTATCTTTGGTCAATTACTCAAATATATTTTAATAGGCAAGTGTTTATATTAGTAGGAATAAAAAAACAAAAAATGTTTTATCGTCAAAACAAATTTAAATATTAATAATTATCTGAACAAAAAAGTTATAGGTATAATTGTTTTTAACAAAATAGAAAACTACAACTAAGTACAGGAATTTTCTTTGATGTAATTATTAAATAATATACCCTGCAGTGGATGTACAAGTCAATAGTGAGACCGACTATAACTTACGCCTTACTGGGACAGCAGTACTAAGCTGGCCAGTACAAAGGCAAATCCATCGAAAATTCAAAGACTAGACTGTACGAGAACGTGCCAGACTGCCCTGCCATGGAGATAAGCCTAAGCCTTACACCCCTCCATATAGTGGTGGAGAGTATGGCGATAAGGACAACATAATGACCAGAGAACCATCCACCAAACGAAGGTTTCGACTCCTTCCTGGAAATCACCAAACCTGGGATATGCCCCAAGATGAGATGATGAAGAAGTTTAGCTTTGTGAAAGAATTCAACACAAAGCTAAGTAACAAAAGCGAATGGGACAAAGGGACCATCCCAAAACTCAAGAGAAGTGCCATTAAATGGTCCAGAACTACAGAAGGAATAGGAATATATTGGCCTGGAACCAAATATTCCGAAAGTCTTGACATTTTCCAAGCTGAAATCTACGACATCGGAAAATGTGTCCAGTTTGAGGAAGAAGAATGCAGATTTTTCGAGGAAGAGGTGGAAACAAATTTATAAGCACGGATTATAGATTGTGGTGTACTTAAACGAAATATTTTAATAGAATATATTTCTGCATTTTTTCGATACGTACTTACTTAACTTATACACATTATAAAATCGTGCAAAGAAAGAAACAACAGGCAATCGTGACAATTAACACCGACATTATTCACGACGTCATTACAGCCTACCGTCCTTTACATTGCCCCTTTAATGTTGGTAAACACGCCTCCCTTTAATCACTTTCAAGTTTCACTTATGTAAATTTGCTCCTGCTTCTTCCCGATTAGACTTGATACTATTTCCTTTTACTACCTTATATGCCTTTAAGTATATACACCAGCGTCTTATGCTTGTTTATTCCAACAAACTGAATTTGTTCCCGCTTGTTGATCCCTCTGGTAAAGATCCTTGTTCCTAGGTAAGTATTGTTTAAGTATTTTCAATTGCAGAACAAAATGTATCCCGCTTTATACAAGGATCATTTAAAAAATTATGAATTAGTAATACGAAATTATGGGACAAAATATAATGATCTCTAGGTATAGTCGAACTCAATCCTTTATGAGAATGAAAAAACAGCAAAGGATTACCGCCAATAGAACAAATCCTTATGAATCTGGACATTTTTGAGCATTTTAAAGTCGAAAACACCGTACACTGTCCATATACATAAAAATAAAATAATATTTTGGCTATTAGGACCACTGTGCAAAGATTCAATAACCAATTTAGCTGGATATCGTTATAGGGGAGAATGGCGTATAATTATTAATTATGAGTTTAATATGAATTTACATTTTAATTTCTATAACGCATATTAGATTTGAATTACTAATTAAAATTTTGTCTTAAATTAATTTAACTAAACTGTGAGGTGTGAGTTTACACTCATAAGAGGCGACAATGGAAGTGTGGTTATAGTTTTTACATTTTCAATTGCAGAAACAAAATTCTCAGATGTGCAGACAGGTTACTTTGGCGGCTTGTAGATGTGCCGACAAGTGGCTTTGTCGGTATTAGCGACTTGTATAAAGCGGGATCATTTTGTTCTTCAATTAAAGTAGGAAGTAGGAAGTTAGACAAATATTGTCTTCAGTAGTGAGGGCTAGGAAAATATTCATACAGTGGTACACTGTGCTTGTGTTCGCACTTGATTTTTGATTTAGTGAATAGTAGGTGGTAGGTGATTCGTGGCGTTAGTTTATTTCAATTAATATTATTCTTGGCTTCCGTGTATATACATACTTTTTTTTATTTTGAAACATTGTTACAGTGTACTTCTTATTTATTTATTCGGTGTCAATTTCAATATGTTTCGTCCTTGGGAAAATACAGTTTCTTTAAGTGGATCTAAAGAATCGGAACAATCACTAAATGATATTCCAATGGATTATGTGGTATCAGGTTGTAGTCCCAAAGATTCCTGGCATCAAAAAGGGGCCACGAGGTATTGCGCCTTCCGCCCTATTTTTGTGTATTTAACCCCATAGAATTAATTTGGGGACAACTTAAAAAAAGAATAAGGCGTCATAACGTGTTTCCCAAATTTGTTGGGGGCTGATAGCAAATTTGGTAAAAGAAGAAATTAACAAAATTTCAGCTGATGATTGGCAGAAAAAAATCAAACATGTCATCAAAGAAGAAAATTCTTATATAACGAGTCCGACCAAATTTATTATCAATGTTGATGACAGTGATTCCGATGGTGAGGATTGAGATAGGGTAGGTAAGCTAAATTAATTTATAATATTTATGACTTTATTCACTGTGTTTTTAATTTTAGAAATAAAATTTGAGACAAAATTTTAATTAGCAACGTTTCTGAATCTCACAAGAGATCAGAAAATGAAGCTATACTTAGGCCAGGTGGAGTGGTCAACCTCTATTCAAATCTAATATGCGTTATAGAAATTAAAATGTAAATTCATATTAAAGAAAGTTAATCAATATAGAAATTTTACGCAAATTACCCCTAACGATCTCTTGGTTATTGAATCTTTGCACAGTGGTCCTAATAGACAAAATATCTTTAGATGTGCTACCATCTATGGTAAGAAGAGAGTATTGACATTAAATATTGACTGAATCTAGTCAAGATGTCACTCTCTTCTTTTTTATCCCTTTCAGAGATTAATACAAAGTGAGTAAACTGGTTTACAGACAAAATATAATTTTATTTTTATGTATATGGACAGTGTACGGTGTTTTCGACATTAAAATACTCAAAAATGTCCAGATCGATCAGTATTCTTCTATTGGCGGTATCCTTTGCTGTTTTTATAGCGTTTTTTCTTTCTCATAAAGCGGTGGGTATACCTGTATAAATTTATACTTTGCCACACCCTCATTCAGTCCATGTGGACTTGATTGACGGGTGTCAATATGTAGAATTAACCAATTAGAACAAAGTTCGTCACCTGGAGAGGCATTCGACTGGCTAAGAAAGTACCCCGCAGTTTTTGATGCAGAAATGCCTTTCGGTCAAATTTTCTGAAACGTTGATATGTTGAAGAACTTGGACAATACTATTTTTCGTTAAAAAAGTCTTATACCTACATTCAGACGAAATTCAAACATACTAGTGACTATCCACTGACGGATTATTCGCATCATTTATCAGAGGTTTACCAAGGCATAATACATTTAAAATTGTTACTTCTAGTCTCCGCCTGTGTATCTTCATCTTTAATAAACTTGTTTCAAATTAAACTGCCGTGGTATTGATTTTGTGTAATCACTGTCTACTTGTCACATTTGAGTTATGGATACCTTTTCAGATTTAATGAAGATTATGTTAATTCGCCTTTTAATACATGTGAAAAAGTTATTAAAAGCAGTTGTGTTATTTGCTGAAAGATTTTCAGATAGTACAAGACCCAGCTGTGTGAAAAGATATACAGGGTGTTCTATTTAAAAAATTTGACCTAATTAAAATGCTCTTTCTAGCACAAAGTCAATTGGTAAGGATGATGAACATCGATCTAGTACACATTGAAATGGAAAAAATTAACTTATTAAAAAATAATTAATTTTTAATATTAATGATAACTTCCGAGTAGCTTTTATATATACGTAGGTATTTTTCTCTGAAATAACTACAAAATAACTATGATTAAAATACTGTTCGCACTTTATATTTAATTGTTTTACTGGTTTTAATTTACATAACTTTGAATTCAATAATCGATCCAATATTCTTAGTTCCATTTATGGTTTGACGTAATATTACTTGTAATTTTAATAATAAATTCTGTCAATTAAACGGTAGATGGAAAAAATTTTCTCTATCTTCGAAGTAATTTCATGTCTACGTATCTACTTTTCTTTGAAATAACTGTAAAATATAGTTGATTGAAATTTTGCTATTTCCGTCCATATAAACTTCACAAATAAACGTGATCAATATATCCCTATTAGAATATACAGGGTGTTTCATAAGGAATGGTCAATATTTTAACCATAGTTTCAGGACCTCTAAATATTAATATTTTACTAAATAACTCTGGATCAAATGTTATCTACTACTAAGATATTATTTAATATATTGACTTGAAATTTGGTATGGTTATATTTTCAAGTTAGTAAATCATAAGCGTGTTATCAATTTTGAGATTAGATAAAGGGGGCGCCACCTACACTATAGTCGTATTTTATATTAAAGGAAATAATACAATGGCCCTGTTTGATCATATTATGGCACACTGTAGTTTGAATAGCCACCATAGAGTCCATATTTGGTACCATATGATATGTATTTTTTTCACATAAAATGTACCAAATAATATTACGAAAATATGTAAATTTCCAATCATTAAGTATAACCATGTAAATTCTTCGAGATAAAATAATATAAACGACTTCATACTATCTGGTTTGCATAGCCCACTTACATAAACGGTGAAAAGCTTGCAAACAAGTCATCTGAGTAGTTTGACCTGCTCTAAAACTGGTGGGGAATCCCACTCACTTTTTTTTACCGATTCTTACCATTCATTAGTCGTTGTCAGATAAAAATTCAAGATTTATGACGAACGATAAAGATCAATTTGTTTTTGAACCATCTTGTCTAGTTTATGAATTGAAATATTCAAGTAGTTTTTAATGAAAAAGTTTTTTTGATTACTATTACTGCTAAAAAGAATACAGAAAAGATGTATTAATGATGTAAAGCCTTGTTCAGATGGCGATACCACTGTCGCGATATTCACTGCCATGACAGTAGTGTCGCAATCTGAACAGCTGATGACATGGCACTTCAATCCCATGACATCTATCCAATGCATCAAAACTTTTTGATATTGTGGCACTGAATTTTTGGTAGATACTCTATTTTGTGTTGTTTTGTCTTGTAGCTATTTTTTATAAAGTTTTTAGTTTTTTTTAATCCAGTATAGTAGTGACGATGATTTAGTATGATTAATCCACTTTTTTAAACGATTGTAACATATTTCATAATTTTTTCTTGATTTACTGGGTAATAAGTTTGAAGACACTGTATTTGCTATTTTACTGACTTCTGGTGGGGTCCCAAACAAATTCTTCTTCATCACTATCATCAATTTTTCTGATTATACAACTCATCATAAATTTAGCAATAGCAGTTACTAGATACAAGTGAAAAATAAAATAATTTGATATATTAAATGCTCGCCTTTTTTTTTCCAGTATTTTGATATATTATTCTGATTATTTTTTATTTATATAACAATTTTGCAAGCATTGTTTATTTATAATTGCGTAATTTGCAATGTAAAATAAAACAATATCCGCGTATTAATTATTTTTTTGTTGACACCGTTATATCAGTTCAATGAATTAGAAAGATATAAATATTTAATTTGTTTTAAATTTATGTTTATCTGCATAAATAATTCGAGATGCAGGTATTGGAGTTACCTTGAATTTTTAAACACTTTACTTTACAATTCGGTTTTATTTTTGTTATCGATAATCTATGGAATTTATTTTTAAAGTACTATTAGAAGTCAGAATTGATTAATTCTCTGACATATATACTTTAATTTCTGAATAGATCTGTTCACTTTATTATTTGACATATTTTTTTAGTTCATCAGAAAATAACGTTACTGAACTGTTAAATTTCTGAAGAATAATTACCTATAACCTACAAAAAAATGTCATTAATCGATTATTTGGATTGCTACAATCATACCAAATTTCTATATTTTTACTTAAATATTTCAAGCCTCTAAGTGTAATACTGTTACCGCGATATAAAATTCCTTTAACTTGTAATAACCATCTATCGGACAAAACTCGTAATTAACGACATTTATACCAAATTCACATAAAGATTACCCAAGCAGCATGAATATAACTTTGGCCGATCATCTATGTTGCAAAAAAAATTGCAATAGAGATGGTTACAAAACGAGAGATTTATTGTAAAGATATTATAGGAACATACGTTCATTCTGTTGAAGAAAGCTGTTTTGTCTCATTGTGCAATTTTCGTATATATTTATTTTCCAGTTACTATTTCTGCTATTTACCCATTTATACTTAATGTAATGAGATATATTGTTACACAATAACTGGAAAATACATGAATAAAAGATATGCTTCTTTTAAGCCAGTCGAGTTCTCACCACAAACGGTTGTTTAACAAATAATGTATATAATTACTATATTTTTAATGGTAGTAATTAGGTGTCAGAAAAGAAGTTATGAAATATTTTAAATTACACATTTAGAAATAAAAGAATTAATTAGTTTATTTGATAAGTCAAGAAAATGATTTAGTGTAAAATAACATTTATTTGAATTGTTTTAGATAAAACTTTGAGTATTAGCAACCACTTCTTACAAAAAATCTAAATTCTAATTAGATAAACTTATTCTCTTCACATTTCGACGTTATGCAAATGTAGATTTCAAATATTTGACAATAGGCCGTGTCGATTTAAATCGATCGTTTAAGTTTAATTGAAAAACTCGCTTATTTATTGTTATTAACCCTCCACAATGTCGGTTTTGCTAAGATGTGGGAAAAGCCTCACTAAAGGCAAGAAAGCCATCATGTTTCCGGCGTCTATGAGTTAAAAATTGATGGATCATCTGAGATTAAAGGAACTGTTTAGCGAGAAACCCCTGGTGCACTAAGCACTAAGACGAAAATAAACCTTTACAAGCAGACAATCGAGGTATGGATATAATTATTATAATTATTGTATAAGTTCTAATAACAGGTAATAACAAGTTAAAGAAACGTAAACGGCACTAATCAAGTACACAGAGTCGTATTAAGGGTGTTATAAAAATAAGTATGTAATCGATTTGATAAAAAAATATAATTTTTGATTTTTTAATAGGTAATACTATTTTCATTGTAATATGTATTATATTATGTACAGCGGGTTTACTTATGTTATACCAAAAACTTTTTTTAAATTAATTTTACGAAAAAAAGTTACTCTACAAAAAGTTCTGCATCGTGTAAAACCCATGATGAAATAATAAGACATTAACATTTGTAGATGTAGATAGAGTTGATTGATTTTAGGTTGATCCTGACAGAAACGTTTTGGATACAAACTGCACTTGCAAAGGAGGAAGAGGATTCTGCAAGCATACAGCAGCGGTCTGCATCTACGTCAATGAAGAAGGAAATAGATTTGTAAAATATTAATGCCAAACACTATTATTATTTCATCAAGGGTTTGACACCATGCAGAACTTTTTATAAAGAGTAAATTTTTTTCGTAAAACCAATAATAATACATATTACAATAAGAATAGAATTTAAAGTATTATTAAAAAATCCAAAATTATATTTTTTTATCAAATCGATTACATACTTATTTTTAAAACACCCCATAATAATTTACTACACAGAAGGGAAGGCTTGTGTCGGTATCTTTGATCTAGTGGGGGTCAAATTTTCTATAACGGTCGACGTCGCTGCCTATTCTAGCTACACTGAGAAAACTGAATAAATATGTAACGTGCAGGTAGCGCTGGTAGTACACTAAGAAAAGGATAACAGATGCAATGTTGCAAAAATTGTTTGTTGAAAGGGTTTTTAACAAGTGGTGTAACAAAGAACTTGTTTTCTTAATAATAAATCTTTATTAAATATTTTAAAGAAAATTTCTTATTTTATTTATTTATTTCAATGACAACCTTATACATATTTTCGTATATTTTTAAACATAATAGGTGATGCTCCTGTATGTGCATTTTTACAAAATTTTTAAATGATTTTAACACATTTTTTAGGAAATTTCAATGCAATACAATATTAGTAAGAAAAAAATTAATAGTTAAAAATAAAAAACAGGTTAACAAGTTCCCATGACAATTAGATAAAAAGAAAACAAGAAAAAACAAACATTATACATTGCTAATATAAAAGATAATAAAAATTATTATATATGGGAAAGAATTCTAATTTTTCTAACACTTTTGTTATTTTTATCCCTTTTAATTTCTTTTATTTCTCGATTTGAATATTTAAGGGTATAAAATATTCTTAACCTAATAAAAAGTTTTAAAACATACGCTTTTGGGAAATTAGGACAAGGATGTTCAAATTGTATGTTTTTCATTACGTCGTAAAATGTATGTGATATTCCTGATAAAAAACAGATTTCATCGAATTTTGATAAAAAAATCTGTTCTAATTTGTAAATATAATTTACAAACTTCTCATTATAAATAACTGTCAACGGCAACAACGCAACAGAACTTTTATCTCGAAACGACTAAAATGCGTGACAGTTTTGCCACTTAGAACATGGCGATTGCGAAGATGCGCAGATGAAATTGACCCCCTGAAATAGACAAGCCTTCCCTTCTGTGTAGTTAACTATTCTGGGATAACACCCATAATGCGAGCCTGTGTACTAGAACTGTCACAATTTTCTTTATCTTTGCCGCACAATTTTTGTCGGCCCCGGTCGCCAGATGTCGCGTCGGGAGTCGGGTTGGCGTATATGGAACATAGAACATTGTAGGATTGAGGGCGGGCGGCAAAGGGGGCAATTGCCCCGGACGGCAAAATGGGATTGAGAAAATGATTTTTTTATATAATTTCTTGCCCTCCCTGAGAAATTTCGAGGAGAGAATTAGATCCTACACTGGTAGTGTATGATACAAGGACGAGAAGTGTTACTTTTTCGGACGATTATGGAGTTTGCCTGCTGACGACAAGCCTGCAAAGGATAAGACCTTAAAACTATAATTTTTATTTCTATATTTTTAAAGTCCTCGTTCTACCATAACGAATATAAAAACATCTAGAAATTTGCAAACATAATATTAACAGTTATTGCACGAATCGGCTTGTAGAAACGATTTCAAGAGAAATATGTATTTGTATAAATTTGAACGAATATCCTGAAAAAAAAATACATACAAACAATGTAAAAACGTGCTTTGAATGATAAAAACACGATTGTAGACTATTACCCTATCAATCAAACACGGTGTTTATATTCGTCCAACCATAAGGCCATAATTTAACTGTAAATCTGCTAGTTATTATCTGAGAAGCTTAATTTACAATTAATTATCCTACAATAAGACAGCTTGTGTGTCCTTCTTCAGTCATAAAAGAATGATTCATGCTTGGATAGCAGGACACAAGGAAAGCAGGATTGTTAAAAAGCAGATTAATTAGCGTGCCAATGAACCACAATGTATATTCCGAGATCCCTATGACGTACAGTCGTTTTGACTTACTATCTCTTTTGAAAGGATTATTAGTAGTAAAGGTGGGAAATCTCCGGGTATATATACATTCTTTTAATTGGATAATAAACCACCTATTCAAAAAAATATTTCCGGAGTAATCCAGACCCTCCTCGTCGAATTAGCGGGCGTTGTGGCCATAATGCCCGCTCATTATGCCCTAGGACATTATGAGTGTATTTATAGCAACCGTATCCAAGGTAAAATCAGGGCCGGTTTAAGGCATACGCGAAGGATGCGGGCGCCGCGGTCAAGGGGGCGCCACAGCTTGAATTTTTTTTTTTAATGTAATGTGGTTCATAACTATTGGGACAGAGGCTAAGGGCAGGTTATTTGGACCAAAATATGGCGATAGGACCAAATATACCTTAATAAAATATTGCTGTGGGCGTTAAAGTTGAAATTTTTTTTTCGTTTTTTTCTGATGATGTCCCTGTATATTATCAATTGTTATCAAAATCGGCACAGAACCATAACTTTGGACAAGGAATATTATTTTATGTATTATTTCAAATTTTGTTATAGGGGGCGCCACGTGAATGATTCCTGATGATGAAATTAAGTGGTATCTTTTTTTGGCGAAACTTTTTAGTGATTTTGATTAGAAAATCTGACGTAAACATCTTTTCTAATATTGATACTCTTGTTTAAACACGATAATTTCAACCGTTTTCGAGAAAAACGCGATTGAACAGTTCTGAGAAGGGGATTTCAAATAACAGACAATAAAAGGCTTCTATTACAACGGTTTATAAAGCAGAATTAAAAATAATTTTACATAAAAAGGGCAAACTTAAATTAAATGTTCTACGTGGCCTCCTCCGACCTCTATGCCTTTTCTGTTTCTTGTAATAAAGGATATCAAAGAAAACATTAGAAAATTACCTGTTCAATTGCGTTTTTCTCGAAAACGGGTTAAATTATCGTGTATAAACAAGAGTACTAATATTATATAGAAATGATGTTTACGTCATATTTTCTAATCAAAATCACTAAAAAGTTTCATCAAAAAAAGATACCACTTAATTTCATCATCAGGAACCATTCACGTGGCGCCCCCTATAACTAAATATGAAATAATACATAACATAATATTCCTTGTCCAAAGTTATGCCTCTGTGCCAATTTTGATAACAATTGATAAATATACAAGGATGTTATCAGAAAAAAACGAAAAAAAAAATTCATCTTTAACGCCCTGTATATTCCACAGTAATATTTTATTAAGGTATACAGGGTGGGCCACGCTCAACGGGACGGAGCTTACTGGGAAAACGAAAAATGTTATGAAAAAGTTATTTGGCAGGAGTTAGACATATACAGGGTGTTCCAAAAAAGCGTGATATATCAAAGTTATGTTTTTTTTAATGGAACACCCTGTATTTTATTTTATTTTTGAAGTATATTGAACAAAATAATGTCACTTTGTTAAGGGCTCCCTATACCCATTCTTGATAGTTTTCGATTTAAATGACTATTTTTGCGAAATTAATATGGTTTAAATACATTCATTACACTTCGTCCCATAAAAATTAACTAACGCATTTTTGTTTATTAATTGCCAATTAGGAAGGCCATCGATACGAATTATTGTAATGTAAAGTTTATTTACAGGGTGTTGTTAATTGAGAGTTTCATGACAATACAATATTTTATACGATTACTGCATTATTCTAAATGGGACACCCTGTATTTTGTTATTGTAATAAAAGGGTAAAACAATTCCCTTTCAAATTACTATCAGGTTCCCTATACCAATATCCACCAATTTCAGACTTATTTGCATTATTTTACCTGCATCAATAAAAATCGGTAATTTTATAACACGTTTTTATTAAGTAAGCTATGAAATAGACAAAACAAATAACTTTACAACAAATGTTCAAAATGGTGCCCATTTTGTTCGATACATAATCGGACTCTCTTCTCAAAATTTTTTTTTACACTTCTTAACATTTCTGGCGTTACGGTTGCAAACGCTTCACGGATACGAATTTTCATATCTTGGGCAGTCGTGGGTGGAGTCTGATACACTAAATTTTTAATGTACCCCCATAAAAAGAAGTCCATGTTGATTAAACAGGGAGATCTAGGGGGCCAATTGTTAGGACTACCTCTACCAATCCACTTTTCCGGAAATTTTCGATTTAAATATGATCTTACAATGAGAGAAAAATGTGCGGGAGCACCATCGAGCTGTACCCACATTCTGCTTCTTACATTCAAAGGGATATTTTCTAACAGAACAGAAAAATCTCTCTGAAGGAATCTGGAAAACTTACGTCCATTTAAAATGCCATTAAAAAAATACGGTCCCACAACATATTCTCCTATTAATCCTCCATAAACGTTTAAAGACCATCGGTTTTGACGATCTATCGTTCTAAATTCTTTTTTATTTTCGGTACTGTAATAGTGAAAGTTGTGTCTATTCACTAGTCCACTATTATGGAACGTAGATTCGTCTGTGAATAATATTTTTTTAAAAAAGAATTCGTCTTCTCCCGCTTTTTCGAGAAACCATAAACAAAATTCCAATCTACGGTGAAAATCCGTTCCATACAAATGTTGGTGTATCTGAATGTGGTATGGACGGTAACAATGATTTTTAATAATTCTTCTGATACTAGTCCGACTTATTTCCAATTCCCTGGCCATAACTCTTGTGCTAGTGTTTGGTTTTTCAATAAGTGATTGGAGAACTTCCAACTCTGTATTTTCGTTGCGAGCTTTCTAATATCTCGTTTTTTGTAAGAAACACTGCCGGTTTCACGAAACCTTGCTAGCAGCCTTTCAAATACCTCTTTGCGAGGATGATCTTTTGAAAACATTCTCCGAGTATGAAAATCATATTAACTCTATCTTCAACTGTATATTCTTTCATTTTGTATCTGAACGACAGCTAATAACACGGTAAAAATTAAACTATTGTCACAGTTTGACAGCAAACTAGTGTTTTGTCTATTTCATAGCTTACTTAATAAAAACGTGTTATAAAATTACCGATTTTTATTGATGCAGGTAAAATAATGCAAATAAGTCTGAAATTGGTGGATATTGGTATAGGGAACCTTGTAGTAATTTGAAAGGGAATTGTTTTACCCTTTTATTACAATAACAAAATAAAGGGTGTCCCATTTAGAATAATGCAGTAATCGTATAAAATATTGTATTGTCATGAAACTCTCAATTAACAACACCCTGTAAATAAACTTTACATTACAATAATTCGTATCGATGGCCTTCCTAATTGGCAATTAATAAACAAAAATGCGTTAGTTAATTTTTATGGGACGAAGTGTAATGAATGTATTTAAACCATATTAATGTCGCAAAAATAGTCATTTAAATCGAAAACTATCAAGAATGGGTATAGGGAGCACTTAACAAAGTGACATTATTTTGTTCAATATACTTCAAAAATAAAATAAAATACAGGGTGTTCCATTAAAAAAAAACATAACTTTGATATATCACGCTTTTTTGGAACACCATGTCTAACTAATTTAGAAATGTAGTCGTCACTAACCTACGTACTCCTGCCAAATAACTTTTTCATAACATTTTTCGTTTTCCCAGTAAGTTCCGTCCCGTTGAGCGTGGCCCACCCTGTATTTGGTCCTATCGCAATATGTTGGTTCCAATAACTTGCCCTTAGCCTATGTCCTAATAGTTATGAACCACCCTGTATAATAATAATAATAATAATAATAATATACGCCCTGCAATTCACTCCCTTACGAGCGAACCCCAGAAACTCTGCAGCTTGTGCGGGGGAGGGACGGCTATTATTATTATTTGCCGCGGCGCTCTGGGGCGACTTACTGATGCTTGATGGCGCATTTGCTTTACAGTTGTGGGAAAACCCAGAAAAACCACACAACACCATCATCGACAACGATGGACTCCCCCAGGATTTTAAATCTTTGCAGCGTAAACTAACATCAAAGTAATTAATTTTAAATACGCTACAAATCATGCCCAGAAGTAGGCAATGAAAATTTTTATTTAAAAATCTCATTGTCTAGACGGGGCACGAATCAGAGCATGGACAAACCTATTAATGATACATATTGAAATGTAACCGCCTTTGCCAACTGAGCCACCGTCACCTAAAACAGCGTTTTAGACTACTCACATTTTAGAAATTTAGAAATGACCTTCCCCCCCCCCGTATTACGTCCCCCAAGCTACGCCACTGTTATGAGAGGCGCCAGTAAATTGTTCGCATCCACTAGAAAAATGTCTAGGACCGGCACTGGGTAAAATAAACAAATAATATGCAAGTGAAAAAGAAAAAGTTTTTCTTTGTCCCAATTATCCGGTGATGTTTGTATAGTAATTTATTATTTATTAATATTTTATTAATTAACTAAAAAGTTATTTAAAAACAAAAATGATATTATTAGCCATAATGGGTCACCTAAATATTATAAAAATGATATTAGGCAACATTAATGCTTCTATGTATGTAATATAATAAAAGACAGCATCGATTTTCGGAGATGAAATAATACTCTTCTCAACATTTTCACAATTCTCTCGCATTTTCCCACTGTTTTTCCTCCCTTTTCCCATCAATAATTTTTATTCCAGAACCCGTATCCTAGGTATAGGCATCGATATTAGGTTTGTCCAAACGTTTTCACAATTTAAATGCTTTTTTCCATAATTTTCCTACCGATTTTTGGTATAAAATTTTAAATTTGTTTGGGAATTTAATTTTCTTTTAAAAAAGTGGAAAATCTTTTAAAAAATCGCCAATTTACAGTAATAGGCATTTATATTTTTTAAGTCCGCAATTTTTTATGAATACGTGTTACAGATTTTTAAGATATGTAAAATATGCAAAACTAGAGTAACAAGTTCCTATAAACATACTCTTGTTTAGATGCAACAAGATGTACCGATTTAGAGAAAAATCGATTTTAATTTTTTAAACTCTTCACTCTATTTTTGCATGTTCTACATGCCCTAAAAATCTGTAACACGTATTCATAAACACCCTGTATATCCGTAGAAAAAAAAGACTTTGGTATTGATTTTAGAATTTGATTTTAAGATTTGACATAATTTTTAAACCTATTCAGAATTTTCTCGCATTTTTCAGCACTTTTCTTAAGAATTTTTTTTGCAAATTTTAATAATTTCAATTATTTTCTCAAAATAATTTTCTTTTTATTTTTATACGGCGTTTTGTGAAGCCTTGGATTTTAAACTTTCTTGTAAAAAATTGGAAAATCGTCGAAAAACAAATAGGAAAAAAACGAAAAACCCTTAAAAAACCGACTATTAAGTTTTTCAAATTTAGGATTTTACATAATTTTTCATATATTCTTACAATTTTTTCATATTTGTCCATTCACTAACTTCGATATTGCTAATCGATTTTTAAATTTTTTTTTTTGTTTTATTTAGGTTTTTAATTATCTTCTAAACAATTTGAAAATTGTCGAAAAATCTGCTATTTAGATCACCGAACCTCTGCATTTTTAAAATTCACAATTTCTTATAGTACAGGAGCCAGTGACGATTTTCTGTACTTATTTTCCTAGTCAGCAAACATGGATAGAATTGTAAGGTTACTAATTATAAGAAAAAATCATATATATTTAGGGGGGGTTAAGTCGGAAAATGCGTTGTCATCATATCAAAATCAAGGCATTTGATTGGCTTAAACAACAGGTATAAAATTTTCACTAGTAATCTCCCTAGAGAAATATTTCCGAAAGCATGAATTTTTTCTTCCCGAAGCAAACAAATATTCGTGATGAAGAGCCACTTTTTTTTAATTTATAATAATTATATTGAGTCTCCATATACAGGGTGGTCCTTAAGTAATTGTACATAGAAGTACGGTAGATTCCTCACTTTAAAATATTACGATTTGAACCAACTTGCTCTAATAAAATGTTGCTAATAAGGAATATACAGGGTGGTAAAGGTTAAATTTTAAGATTTATTTTTTGCAATAACTTTAGCGTTTTTGGATATGTATACATAAAAATTTGAAACTGGGGGTTTTTGGGCACGAGAAATCAGAATCTGGTACCTACTTCGATGTAATTTGTAGAGGGCGCTAGTTAGGCCACATTTGTGTCATAAATATGCGATAAACTTTTTTGCTGTTTAAGTTAGCGCTATTCTTGTAGCAGAAAATTTTCAGGAATAATTTAAGCTTGCGTGGTATTTGGTAAGAAAATTTCACACCATAATTTGGAAAAAAATTATTAATCCAACTTGACATTTTAAATTAATTTCACTGCTTGTCAAGTCGGCAAGGGTATTGTTGTTATTTTTCTTATTAGTCGATATCATTAGAGATTTGTCAATGAAGATATTAGTTCAACATGAAATAAATTCTAAAGATATCATATAGGTATATCCACCATAAATAAAAAAAAATTACCAACTTTAGTTAAACCAAATGCTAAAACTCAGATGACTAGCTAGTCTATCGCCCTTTGGTAATTTTAGTTAACTAAAGGTGGTAGAAATATATGTTTTACAAGTAACATGATGTAATTTCAAAGAAATTCGTATGTAGGTGTATCCACTATATTTCGTTAAATAATAGTATATTAAAGAACGAGTTTCATAAGACGATGTTTATTGTATGAGTTCGAAATTATAACGCGAGCCGCTTGGCGGCGAGCGTTATAACAAACGAATACAATAAACGGATTATGAAACGAGTTCTTTACGCTATTTTTTAAAATTTTCGCCTATTTTTATTATACAGGGTGTTTCATTACTAATTGGAAATATTTTAACTGTAGAATCCTGAGCTTAAAATATGAAGATTTCTCCCAAATCACTTAAATTAAATGTGTCTCCTGCCTGAGTTACAGGGTGTTTTATTTAAAGATTTGAAAATGATTTTCGACCATTACTTTAAAACTATTTAACGCATTATTGTCATACTTGGCGGTAAGTCTAGGTACTATACACCCTGCTAAATTATGTTAAATAAACGTTTCTGGCTACTACCAAAGGCGTACGACAAGGGCAAGTGACTGATTGATCCTTCCCAAATTCTACGTCACTGGGGGAATTGCAATTTTATCACGATTTTTGGTTTCTCCAATACTTTCTACGTAAATATCGTACTCTTTCTTCATAACGATAAAGTCATTATTTTTCGAGATATCTTAAGTTAAACATGAAGCTGCACAATTATTTTGATTTTAATATGTATTAATTATGTCGGTGTTTTGGGTCATTGGATTGCATTTATTACACAAATGAACCTTTAATCCGTATTAACAAAAAGAAAACAATCTTATTTGTCGATATTTCTTGAAACGAATAAACACATTAAATTATTAAAAACAAATTGTGGTTCTGAAAATGTTATAATCTAAATAAAAGAACAATGTTAATAACAAGAAAACATCAAAATGCATATGAACAAAACTTAAAAAGCTTTTATAACAAATGTTCAATATGACCCCCGTTGACCTCAATAAGTTTATCCATTCTTTCGCTGAACGATCTTCTAACTTTAAAAAATATGTTTGGCTGATTGGCAATAAAATTAGCGGAATTTATAATTTGCTGCCAAAGTTCCTCACGAGTATTTATTGCTTGGGAGTATACTAGTGATTTCATATGTCCCCAGAAATAGAAATCTAAGGGATTACCGTCGGGAGTTCTAGGCGGCCACGGAAATTCACTCCCTCTGCCAATCCAACGATGATCGAGATAGTTCCGCACTATTAGAATGAGGTGGTGCTCCATCCTGCATGAACCACATATCTCTCCTTCGATTAAGTGGCAATTGTAAATACGAGTTACCATTCAAATTTGCTGGTAATTCATAAGGACCCAACAAATTATCTCGAAATATACCGCACCATACATTAATCTTAAATTCGTGTTGAAAATGTGATTCTCGGAATAGATGGGGATTTTCAATATCCCAATAGTGACTGTTTCTCCAGTTGAAAACTCCTCTACGTGTAAATGTGGCCTCATCAGTAAACATTATTTTTTCAATAAAATTACGATTTTCATTTTTTTTATTTATGATCCAATGAGCAAAATTAATTCGTACATGATAATCTCTAGGCAATAAATTCTGTACCGGTGTAAAGTGGTAAGGTCGTAAATGTTCTTTTTTCAGTATTCTAAAAACTGAAGTGTGGCTTAATCCAGTCATTGCTGCTAAACGCCGAGTGCTTAGTTCGGGATTATCAGCAATTCGCACTAAAATATCATCCTCCTGATCCACAGTTAATATTTTCGGTCGTCCCATACCACTGTTACGCCTAAATTGTCCAGTTTCTCCTAATCGACTAAAAACATTACTGAAAGTCTGGCGATTGGGTTGAACTCTGTTTGGATACATTTCTTGATATCTTCGAGCAGCAGCAAGGCAGGAATAATTTTCGTTTACATAAACACAGAGCATGTCTCGCATTTCAAGATTAGAAAAATTATTGTGCCGCGGCATTTCCACTTAATCGACTTTTTAAATTTTACAATAATCACAATCTTAAAGCGGCAGTAACAATAATTAACAGCAATGACAGCAACCTACTAGATCGAAACAATTGAGTCAGACCAGAGCCAACTATACAAAATCTAAGCTTATTTTCAATACGTCGTACGCACTTTAATACTACGACAGCATGTAATGTCAATGATATGGAAAAAATGATTAAAGTAATGGTCGAAAATCATTTTCAAATCTTTAAATAAAACATCCTGCAACTCAGACAGGAGACACATTTTATTTAAGTGATTTGGGAGAAATCTTCATATTTTAAGCTCAGGATTCTACAGTTAAAATATTTCCAATTAGTAATGAAACACCCTGTATAATTAAAAATATTTCGTACTTTTAATAGTAACGTAGTTCCTTAATTTTGTAGCAGTTTGTAACAATGATTTGACATTTATACTTGACAGTCATTTCAAGTTTGAATTTTCATTTTTTCATTTCTTGTATTTTAAAGTTTGTAAAACCTATGTGAAAATGAGTGATGAAATGTGTACAGGAGACAGGACAGGAGACACATTTTATTTAAGTGATTTGGGAGAAATCTTCATATTTTAAGCTCAGGATTCTACAGTTAAAATATTTCCAATTAGTAATGAAACACCCTGTATAATTAAAAATATTTCGTACTTTTAATAGTAACGTAGTTCCTTAATTTTGTAGCAGTTTGTAACAATGATTTGACATTTATACTTGACAGTCATTTCAAGTTTGAATTTTCATTTTTTCATTTCTTGTATTTTAAAGTTTGTAAAACCTATGTGAAAATGAGTGATGAAATGTGTACGCCACCAAAAATTCGAAAAATTGCGGAAAATAGTACCTACAGGTAATTTAATTCCCGATAAATCTCGGCATCTTTATGAGAAAGCATATAATAAGTTTCAAGATTGGTGTCGTGAAAGTAATATTGAAAATGTCTTTTAAAATCTAACGCCAAAAATTTAAATCATCTACCTTATGGACGACTTACTCAATGTTAAGATATTGTCTAAATTTATACAAAAATGTTGATATATCAAAATTTAATAAATTGCACGCTATGTTAAAACGAGTATCTATAGGTTACATTCCAAAAAAATCACAAATTTTAGAACCAGAAGACATTAACAAATTTATAAACGTAGCTGAAGATAAGATGTATCTCGCAATAAAGGTATGTTTATTAAAAAATGATTCTTAATTTCTTTGTAGTTAGATTATGTATTTTTTACCTTTATACTTTTGACATTTATACTTGACATGTAGGAAATTATGTTATCAACTGTGAAAAGGCGTGCTATAATATGCCCGTTATGGCCTATTATAGCACTACTTTTAGTGTTATAATAGCTATATTATAAAAGAAAATTTAAAAAAAAAACCAAATGCTAAAACTCATATCTATCGTCCTTTCATAATTTTAGGTCACTAAACGTGGTAGAAATGTATTTTTTGTTACATATTATTTAATGGTTGTAGATCATATGTTTACTTTTTCAACTGTCAAAAAATTTCCACTTAAATATCGTGGCGGCTCGAAAAAATTTCCAGGAATTTTTTCAGTTGCCATGGCAACTAGTCAAAATTAAGACATCTTATTGGTTGAAAAGTAGAGTTGTGAAATTTTAACTAGTAATCTCCCTAGAGCTTGAATTACTATCGGAAATATTTGCGAAAGCATGAATCTTTTAAAAGTTATCCCGAGTCGAAGACGAGGGAAACTTTTTTAAAAAAAATTAATATAAAATATAATATGACATTTTCGTAAGATACCTTCATATATACCAAAAGAATATGTTCCTAGGATTTTAGTAGTATGAAATAAACATTTGTTGGTCTAAAATAATCTATCTATTAGCTATCAGTCAATCTGATGTATGTATGACAGAAATACTATCGCTGTGGTACACCTCAGGATAGGAAAATACCTTCGCCCAGTTTTTTGGTTGCTACAGTAATGAGCTGAAACGAAAGCTTATTATTGGTTAAAAAATGTTGGTGTGAAATTTTCCATAAAATTATAGTATAATATAATCTATCATGTGACAAGTTTTCAAAATTACAGTTTCTGATTTCTCTCTCTCTTTTCACTGGATTAAAACCACTTAGTTGTTGAAAAAAGTTTTTAATTGACGTTTCGGCTTTCCTATCGAAAGCCGTTATCAAAATGACATAACAAAATAAATAAATTTACTATAAAAACAGAACACTTGATAATCTTGCAAAAATACATCAACATAGTACACTTAAAATAGATTTTGAGATTGAAGATGTCAAAATCTGTTTCAATCATATTTTTGTGACGTTTCTGGGAACGAATTTTGAAAGGATAGCGCATTTGCATATTATAAGAGGATTTATACTTCGTCATAAATGAAGTTTTCTTATTAATATTCTCATAAGAAAAAACCAGATAAAAACTTATGATACTATCCCGATATAGAGGGTATCCTTTTTGCAATTAACTCTTTTTGTAAAATAGGTATCCAAATTTTTGAAATATCGACCGAACAATTAGAAACACATTCGTTATTATTTAAGCATATCAATGCTGCTTCTTTAACTTTGCGTTTATAATTATTCGGTTCTTTTAATAATCTAGTTGAAGAATTCCATTGTATTTTATGACCAAAATCCCATGCATGTTCACATATTTTGGATTTTTCGAATTGTTTATTCTTGGATTGGTATTCATTAAGTCTAATAGAGTTTCTCCTATATAAAATTTATTACATTCGCATGGAATTTTGTAAATACAATTTTTTGTATTTTGAATTTCATTAAAAGGTTTTGTATTTACTATTAAAGATTTTAATGTATTATTAGTTTGAAAAACTGTTTTTAAATTAAATTTATTGCCAATCCTTCTAATTTTTTCCGATAATTTTGGAATATAAGTGATTTTTACTATATTTGAATGAATTATTGGGGGATTTAAATTTTGATCTTTAGTTTTGATGTATCGGTAAAGTTCACGATTTATAAATTTACTTGGGTAGCAGTTCTTAATCAAGACAGATTTAACAAATGATAATTCATTATTTAAGATATTGTCATTTGAACAAATTTTTTTTGCTCTATCGGAAAGAGATTTGACAATACCTCGTTTAACACAAATTGAGTGGTTTGAATTAAAATTTAGATATCTATTTGTATGTGTTTCTTTTCTAAAAATTGATGTTTCAAAACAATTGTTGTTATTGTGTATTAGTACATCAAGAATTGGTAATTATTTTCAATTTCAAATGTAAATTTAATAGTAGGTTCCGAATTATTAATAGTATATAAAAATGTATCAATATTTTCCCTATCGTGTTGCCAAATTGCAAAGATATCATCTACATATCTAAACCAGAAGGTCTTAAATTTTGTTTGTTTACAATTTCCATTTCAAAATCCTCCATGAAAATTTCACACAATTTTGGTGATTAAGGAGAACCCATTGCCATGCCAAAATTTTGTTGATAAAAATCACTATTTAATTGAAAATATGTAGTTTTAATACATAGTTCCAATAATTCTAGAATTGCCGAGACGCTTAATTTAGTTCTATTTATTAATGTATTATCACTTGTCAAATTTTGTCTTACAAGATTAAGAGTTTTATCGACAGGAACATTTGGAAATAAACTGACTACATCAAAACTAACCATTATATCTGAATTTGTAATTTTGATTTTTGATAATTTTTCAAAAAAATGTTTTGAATTTTTGATAAAGGAATTAGTATTTCCGAAATGAATTACAGTTTCTGATTGTATCAATTTATATGCTACATTTCAAGCCTGGAAAAAGAATGGTTTGGGATCTGCAAAATCCCCTATCTGAGATAAGCCAGACTGCTATTTTTATAAATTTTATGTTCTACTTTAGTAAGTAAATGTAAAATATTTATTACTGGGAAAATAAGTTGACGTGCATTGTGTTTTATTTTTTGAATCCATCCAAAAATTTTAGCCAGACTCAAAAACTTTGTTTTTTGTCACTAAGAGAACAGATTATTTGTATTTATCTATACCGCCTGAGGAAATAAGGGCTATTATGCATCTCAACAGAAGAAAGAAAGTTTTTAACATCAAGGTTAGGTTTTGACTTAATTTTACATTTTCATAATTTGTTTATGCCACTCCACAAAAATGTTATTTATATATTTTTAATTTCATACATTTTATCGAAGAATGTTTTAAATTCAGAATAGAAACAATTTCGAAATGGTAAAAAAAATAATAAAAACTTCAAATTAAAAGAAACAAAGTCTAATTAACTTATAAAAGTATAAACAAAAAACGCGCACATTTGATAACTAAAAAACGCGTTTAATATTTTAAAAAAAGTTAAAATTTGAATTAATGAGACATATACAAATTTTTAAAAACGCTAGTAAATTTTTTCAGGGTTTTAAAAAGTCATAAAAAATATTTTGTACTTAAATTTTGAATTACCTGAAATAGTCATCCTGTAAATGAATTTTCTCCAACACACCAGATACACAATATAAAAACCGAAACTATATAAAGACCAGTTCCACTAGTCTCTCGTTCTTAATTAAAAATCAAATACAAAATGTCTATTAAAGCATGAAACAATTTTTGAATGTCGCGCTTTCTACCGATCACTGGTTGAAGAGTTGAATGCTTTCGCGCGAATGCTCGACCAAGCTGTTGCTTTGCTGCTCGATGACGGACAAACACTAAGAATGGTCGCGTACTTGCTTTATTCGATTTGAATTCAAGGTAAAAAAAAATAAGTAAAATGGCTTAGTATGCACCCGTTGAACGAACAAGTTTAAGGTTGCAACAATATTAAAAGGTTTAACGTAGACCCCAAGAGAATTAATTAAATATAATCGTTTTGATGCGTTGGTATATTGTCAGTAATTCAAAATATTATTTTAATTATTAAGAAGGCGTTTTTATATTTTTAACTTTTATTCAAAACAAATATCAGGGTATTTGGCGAGTTCATAAAATATCTGACATTTTTAAAATTAAAAACATTGACAACTTATTTTTCCTAACTATTGTCAAACAAAAAACTCCTTATTACACTATAAAAAAACTATAACCTAACTTACACACTACATAACCCCCCCCCAATATTTCAAAAAATTTTTAAACAGTAAAAATATTTTTAAATGTTATTGAACATTATTTTTTTTTTTCATTTTTACTTTCTTCCAGTTTCTTTTCTTTTTCTTTACTGTTTTTGTTTTCTTCCTTCTTCTAATTCTTTTTGTTTGGTATCCTATTATTTTATATTTACACCTTTTTTTAATTTTAGGTTTGTACGCCCCCCAGCGACGATTACCTAAATTTTGTACATTTCTTTTTTCAATTACTTTATTTGTTATTTCATGTATTTTTGCTTTATCACATTTCTCTTCTTCTTTTTCTCCTTTCTCTTCTCTTTCTTCTTCTTCTTCATAAATTGTAAATAATTTTGTTCTCTTTACCATTACATTTCTTTTATGACTCACATATTGTTCTGTTTTTGGATTTCTAGCATTTTTCTTTAAATTATCTTCTAATTGCTTTAAAGCTACTTTACACTCTTCTTTGTTTTCTTGTAAGTCCTTCTTATTTTCCTGAAAATCTTTTTTTAATTCTTCCTGATTTTTATCTACTCTATTAGCCACTGCATTAATAGCAAATTCTACTTCTTCTCTAATTTCTTCTATTTTTTTATCTGTTTCATTTTCTTGTTTCTCTAAGCTCACTTCAACTCTTTCAAATTCTCTTCTTATTAAAATTATCATCTCCTCATTATTTCTTTTGAATTGATTTTCCATCTGCATTCTATTCTTTTCTAGATTTCTTTCTATGTAATTCTCCATCTTTTCTTGATTTCTGTTCATAGTAATTACCATTTGCATAATTGTATCTGATCTTCTTCCATCCATCTTTTTGTTCCCACTTCTTAAGTACATTTTTTTTACACGTTTTTATTATTTTCTTTTATATAAAGGCGACATATATTTTAATTATTAAGAAGGCCTTTTTATATTTTTAACTTTTATTCAAAACAAATATCAGGGTATTTGGTGAGTTCATAAAATATCTGACATTTTTAAAATTAAAAACATTGACAACATATTTTTCCTAACTACTGTCAAACAAAAAACTCCTTATTACACTATAAAAAAACTATAACCTAACTTACACACTACATAACCCCCCCCAACATTTCAAAAAATTTTTAAACAGTAAAAATATTTTTAAATGTTATTGAACATTATTTTTTTTTTTCATTTTTACTTTCTTCCAGTTTCTTTTCTTTTTCTTTACTGTTTTTGTTTTCTTCCTTCTTCTAATTCTTTTTGTTTGGTATCCTATTATTTTATATTTACACCTTTTTTTAATTTTAGGTTTGTACGCCCCCCAGCGACGATTACCTAAATTTTGTACATTTCTTTTTTCAATTACTTTATTTGTTATTTCATGTATTTTTGCTTTATCACATTTCTCTTCTTCTTTTTCTCCTTTCTCTTCTCTTTCTTCTTCTTCTTCATAAATTGTAAATAATTTTGTTCTCTTTACCATTACATTTCTTTTATGACTCACATATTGTTCTGTTTTTGGATTTCTAGCATTTTTCTTTAAATTATCTTCTAATTGCTTTAAAGCTACTTTACACTCTTCTTTGTTTTCTTGTAAGTCCTTCTTATTTTCCTGAAAATCTTTTTTTAATTCTTCCTGATTTTTATCTACTCTATTAGCCACTGCATTAATAGCAAATTCTACTTCTTCTCTAATTTCTTCTATTTTTTTATCTGTTTCATTTTCTTGTTTCTCTAAGCTCACTTCAACTCTTTCAAATTCTCTTCTTATTAAAATTATCATCTCCTCATTATTTCTTTTGAATTGATTTTCCATCTGCATTCTATTCTTTTCTAGATTTCTTTCTATGTAATTCTCCATCTTTTCTTGATTTCTGTTCATAGTAATTACCATTTGCATAATTGTATCTGATCTTCTTCCATCCATCTTTTTGTTCCCACTTCTTAAGTACATTTTTTTTACACGTTTTTATTATTTTCTTTTATATAAAGGCGACATATATTTTAATTATTAAGAAGGCCTTTTTATATTTTTAACTTTTATTCAAAACAAATATCAGGGTATTTGGTGAGTTCATAAAATATCTGATATTTTTAAAATTAAAAACATTGACAACATATTTTTCCTAACTACTGTCAAACAAAAAACTCCTTATTACACTATAAAAAAACTATAACCTAACTTACACACTACATAACCCCCCCCAACATTTCAAAAAATTTTTAAACAGTAAAAATATTTTTAAATGTTATTGAACATTATTTTTTTTTTTCATTTTTACTTTCTTCCAGTTTCTTTTCTTTTTCTTTACTGTTTTTGTTTTCTTCCTTCTTCTAATTCTTTTTGTTTGGTATCCTATTATTTTATATTTACACCTTTTTTTAATTTTAGGTTTGTACGCCCCCCAGCGACGATTACCTAAATTTTGTACATTTCTTTTTTCAATTACTTTATTTGTTATTTCATGTATTTTTGCTTTATCACATTTCTCTTCTTCTTTTTCTCCTTTCTCTTCTCTTTCTTCTTCTTCTTCATAAATTGTAAATAATTTTGTTCTCTTTACCATTACATTTCTTTTATGACTCACATATTGTTCTGTTTTTGGATTTCTAGCATTTTTCTTTAAATTATCTTCTAATTGCTTTAAAGCTACTTTACACTCTTCTTTGTTTTCTTGTAAGTCCTTCTTATTTTCCTGAAAATCTTTTTTTAATTCTTCCTGATTTTTATCTACTCTATTAGCCACTGCATTAATAGCAAATTCTACTTCTTCTCTAATTTCTTCTATTTTTTTATCTGTTTCATTTTCTTGTTTCTCTAAGCTCACTTCAACTCTTTCAAATTCTCTTCTTATTAAAATTATCATCTCCTCATTATTTCTTTTGAATTGATTTTCCATCTGCATTCTATTCTTTTCTAGATTTCTTTCTATGTAATTCTCCATCTTTTCTTGATTTCTGTTCATAGTAATTACCATTTGCATAATTGTATCTGATCTTCTTCCATCCATCTTTTTGTTCCCACTTCTTAAGTACATTTTTTTTACACGTTTTTATTATTTTCTTTTATATAAAGGCGACATATATTTTAATTATTAAGAAGGCCTTTTTATATTTTTAACTTTTATTCAAAACAAATATCAGGGTATTTGGTGAGTTCATAAAATATCTGACATTTTTAAAATTAAAAACATTGACAACATATTTTTCCTAACTACTGTCAAACAAAAAACTCCTTATTACACTATAAAAAAACTATAACCTAACTTACACACTACATAACCCCCCCCAACATTTCAAAAAATTTTTAAACAGTAAAAATATTTTTAAATGTTATTGAACATTATTTTTTTTTTTCATTTTTACTTTCTTCCAGTTTCTTTTCTTTTTCTTTACTGTTTTTGTTTTCTTCCTTCTTCTAATTCTTTTTGTTTGGTATCCTATTATTTTATATTTACACCTTTTTTTAATTTTAGGTTTGTACGCCCCCCAGCGACGATTACCTAAATTTTGTACATTTCTTTTTTCAATTACTTTATTTGTTATTTCATGTATTTTTGCTTTATCACATTTCTCTTCTTCTTTTTCTCCTTTCTCTTCTCTTTCTTCTTCTTCTTCATAAATTGTAAATAATTTTGTTCTCTTTACCATTACATTTCTTTTATGACTCACATATTGTTCTGTTTTTGGATTTCTAGCATTTTTCTTTAAATTATCTTCTAATTGCTTTAAAGCTACTTTACACTCTTCTTTGTTTTCTTGTAAGTCCTTCTTATTTTCCTGAAAATCTTTTTTTAATTCTTCCTGATTTTTATCTACTCTATTAGCCACTGCATTAATAGCAAATTCTACTTCTTCTCTAATTTCTTCTATTTTTTTATCTGTTTCATTTTCTTGTTTCTCTAAGCTCACTTCAACTCTTTCAAATTCTCTTCTTATTAAAATTATCATCTCCTCATTATTTCTTTTGAATTGATTTTCCATCTGCATTCTATTCTTTTCTAGATTTCTTTCTATGTAATTCTCCATCTTTTCTTGATTTCTGTTCATAGTAATTACCATTTGCATAATTGTATCTGATCTTCTTCCATCCATCTTTTTGTTCCCACTTCTTAAGTACATTTTTTTTACACGTTTTTATTATTTTCTTTTATATAAAGGCGACATATATTTTAATTATTAAGAAGGCCTTTTTATATTTTTAACTTTTATTCAAAACAAATATCAGGGTATTTGGTGAGTTCATAAAATATCTGACATTTTTAAAATTAAAAACATTGACAACATATTTTTCCTAACTACTGTCAAACAAAAAACTCCTTATTACACTATAAAAAAACTATAACCTAACTTACACACTACATAACCCCCCCCAACATTTCAAAAAATTTTTAAACAGTAAAAATATTTTTAAATGTTATTGAACATTATTTTTTTTTTTCATTTTTACTTTCTTCCAGTTTCTTTTCTTTTTCTTTACTGTTTTTGTTTTCTTCCTTCTTCTAATTCTTTTTGTTTGGTATCCTATTATTTTATATTTACACCTTTTTTTAATTTTAGGTTTGTACGCCCCCCAGCGACGATTACCTAAATTTTGTACATTTCTTTTTTCAATTACTTTATTTGTTATTTCATGTATTTTTGCTTTATCACATTTCTCTTCTTCTTTTTCTCCTTTCTCTTCTCTTTCTTCTTCTTCTTCATAAATTGTAAATAATTTTGTTCTCTTTACCATTACATTTCTTTTATGACTCACATATTGTTCTGTTTTTGGATTTCTAGCATTTTTCTTTAAATTATCTTCTAATTGCTTTAAAGCTACTTTACACTCTTCTTTGTTTTCTTGTAAGTCCTTCTTATTTTCCTGAAAATCTTTTTTTAATTCTTCCTGATTTTTATCTACTCTATTAGCCACTGCATTAATAGCAAATTCTACTTCTTCTCTAATTTCTTCTATTTTTTTATCTGTTTCATTTTCTTGTTTCTCTAAGCTCACTTCAACTCTTTCAAATTCTCTTCTTATTAAAATTATCATCTCGTCATTATTTCTTTTGAATTGATTTTCCATCTGCATTCTATTCTTTTCTAGATTTCTTTCTATGTAATTCTCAATCTTTTCTTGATTTCTGTTCATAGTAATTAACATTTGCATAATTGTATCTGATCTTCTTCCATCCATCTTTTTGTTCCCACTTCTTAAGTACATTTTTTTTACACGTTTTTATTATGTTCTTTTATATAAAGGCGACATATATTTTAATTATTAAGAAGGCCTTTTTATATTTTTAACTTTTATTCAAAACAAATATCAGGGTATTTGGTGAGTTCATAAAATATCTGATATTTTTAAAATTAAAAACATTGACAACATATTTTTCCTAACTACTGTCAAACAAAAAACTCCTTATTACACTATAAAAAAACTATAACCTAACTTACACACTACAATATATTTCTTATTTATTTTTTTAAATATTCTACTGATAGGAAAAGGTACAGGGTGGCCAAATAAGAATGCGAGGTACTGTATCTGGGAAACTATCCATTGTAGAGGCTTTCCTTATAAAATTTTCTTTGGCCTAAATTTTAGGTTAGGAACAAGATATCGAGATACGGTTTTCGCGAGCTTGTTTAGGCATCATTTAGCTACTCTTTCAAGAAAAAAAAAATCATATCAATGCATTTAATTTTTTTGAGAAAATTAACCATTTCTGTCGGAATGTCAAAAAATGGCTTCTATCAAATATCTATTCAAGTATTATAACATTTCTAGCCCAAGAATAGCTCCTTTCAATTAGTCCAAGTTTGTTAAAATCGCATCAGCCCTTTCGAATATACAGGGTGTACCTCGCATTCTTATTTGGCCACCCTGTACTCAAAGTCTGACAACCACTATTTAATTATAATGGAACAGTTGGGAGTCCTTTCGGCCTGAAAACTGACCATCTTCAGGTAGTAAATTATTGATTTTCTAAAAAATAAAATCTCATGGATTGACCAATTATACAGGGTGGCGCAAACTTCTGGCATCGGAGGATTACATCGTTGTGGTAAGAGATAAAACTGTAAAATGCTAGTATAGTTACTGAGTGCACATGTTGAAAATACTTTCGATTATACAGGGTATACATACTATATTTCGTTCAAGAATCGAAAAGATCTCACCGAGAGCGCTAAAGAAATTTAGCATTATAATATATTATATGGGTGTTTTAAAAGATATGGCCAATTATTAGCAAAAATGACTCCCCTCCCTTAACACTCTGCAAAATAGTAAATCAAAATAAATCAACAAGTCTTTGTATGCAAATGTCATTCCCGTATCGTTGGTTTTTTTATCTGTGGCTTCTTTAATACAGGGTGAAACAGAACTCAAATCAAGCAATATCCCAAAATTTTTAAACGAATCATCCTATAAGTGTTTTTCCAATTTGTTAGTAGGTACAAATAATAACCTTTCAGATAATATACTTAGTACATTTAGGGTTTTAAAAGTGTAAATATTTTATGATAACGGAAAAATCATGTATTTTACATACACAAACTAAATGGTATTACATTTTTACATGAATTTTAATGTCTTTGTTCTTGGGAACAAGTGTGATTTTATTTCATAACCTTAAATTTTAAGTTTGCTAAGGCATTAAAATAATCTACAAATCGTAATCGTAATTTTGGATGTGTCTATTATTTTTTACTATTGCTACTGGAGGACGGCATACCTTTATAGAGATATTTGGAATTATTAGTCCATTCTGTAAGGAAAAAACCTTGAACAATACAAATAAATTTTGACGTCCCCAAATTACCCCCCCCCCCTCCGTTTTCGAGGATGCTGAACACGATGGTGGGGATTACAATTCTTTTCGAGTTGGCCCCACACTCCAGAAGGCCAATAACCACCCCCAAAATGGTGTATCGCGCCTTTCATCGGCAAAACTAACGTAACCCCCCCGTTTTCGAGGATGCTGGACACTATGGCGGTATATACAAAACCTTTAGACCCCTCAAACGGCCAAAAATCACCTCCAAAAGGGTAAAAAATTTGTTTTTCGCAATAAGTTTTCGAGGATGCTTAACGCGATGGTGATTTTGAATCTTCTCTCGGAGTCGACACCAACCCCCAAACGGCCCAAAAAAAAATTTGGTCATATCTTTTAAAACACTCATATAATATATTATAATGCTATATTTTTTTAAAGCTCTCTTAAAAAAAACGTAAGTTTTTGCTGCCACGACTTTTTGGAACACCCTGTACAGGGTGAGTCACGGTAGACGCGACGGTTCATTGTGGCTAAACGGTTAATATTTTGAAAATCTTGTTTATTCATGGATATGTGGGTTCATAAAGGCTATATTTTAAAATTATTTTGAAATAAACAGGTTGTCCCAAAAAAGTGTGGCATATCAAAGTTATATTATTTCTTATGGAAGACCCTATATTTTATTGCATTTATAGATTATAGATTATATAAAAATAAGATAAACTTTCTTAAGAATTTCCTATACCTAAGCTTTTTAGTTTTCGAGATATTTTGAAAAGAAAGAAAGAAAACCAATAACTTATGGAACCTATGGAATCAGCCAAACCCAATTTTAACTGAAAAAAGTTAGACTAATAATTGAAATCAATAATGTATTTAGAGTTGTTTAAAATTATACAGGGCGTCCAAAATGGGACGATTCTCTAATGACATATTTAAACGACAATATCGTTCTTATTTTAAATAGGACACTTTGTATTTTATAATCCTATTATGTAGCATATTCCATTACCTTTTAAAAATTATAAAGGTCTACTACGCCTAAATCTATTAATGTTGGAGTTATTTTTATTTTTGTTAAATTTTACATTATTTTTCCACCGTAATGCCTAAATATAACACTCTGTATTTGATCAGCTTAGACTATGATCCGAAAAAATTATCTTTGAAACTATGTGTTTGGTTTAGACAGTATTAAAAATGTTTCGATATGCATTAAAATCTGTATGGAACAGATTTTCAAAGAGGGGTAGATTTTTGTTTAAGGGCATTGGAGAAGGTTAGTGAAGATAATTTTTTTTATAATGTGCTGTTTACAGATACGCCACCCTTTTTTGGGACAACCTGTATACAGGGTGTCCCACGACGTACTGTACACAGTCCAACCATAAGTACTATGGACCGAGGCCATTTCATATCTGGTATTAAAAAATGCCTTGTTACGTTTTTGACGGATATTTGAAAATATGTGAATTATTCTACGTTAAGTATATCTAAAAATAAAAATCTCAGACCAATCAAATTTGACACACTAAGTGTGCTCCCTGAGCTCAATAAAATATGTTTTAAAAAAATTTTTATTTCAGGTCCGGACTTAGTTTTTTTTTAGATTTTTATTGGTTTTTTGACAACAACACCCTGTAAGCCAGATCAGACCATTTTTTTTTTCTCACTTTAAAGCTTAATGATAATACTAAGCAACAGTTAAAAAAAATTGAACGCGCAACTTTTTGTTTTCTGCAGAAAAAAATAAAACTTTTAAAAATAGTATAATTTTAATGGATTCACATTCTTCTTATGACTGATGCGGCACTACATTGATAGCACATCATCATTTTTCAACAAAAATCATAAGGAAAGTTCATTTTACTCGATATAAAGTATTATTCAATCAACCGTTGAAATTCCAGGTCCGTATTTATTTTTTTAAAGTTTTTATTGATCCTGTAAAAACAACACCCTGTAAGGCGATTTGAACAAATTTTGTTTCTGTCACATCAAAGAAAAAACTATTACTTTTGATAATTGTGCAAATGCAAGTAGGCTTTGAATTCGCTTTGACGTCTATTTTGACAGTTTGTGTTAGTTCTTTATCACGATGCCTCGTCAGTTTACCTACATAGAATACGCAGATATCATTTTTGTGTACGGATATTGTAAGGGAAATGCCAGAGCAGCAGTCAGGGAGTACCGGAGAAAATTCCCTCATAGAAGAATCCCCAACCACCAAACGTTTAACAGCTTTTTTCTACACCTGCGAGAAACGGGAAGATTTCCTTCTGGTACTGCAGAACGTGGTGAGCGACTGACAGAAGGCCAAAAAGAGGGTATTTTGGAAATGGTAAATCAAAATGAGAAGCTTAGTACCCGGAGAATATCCAGTATTTTGAATATTTCTAAGTCCACAGTTTTCAGGACGTTAAAAAAAGATCTCCTCCATCCATATCACCCCCAACTGGTACAGAAACTACGATTATCCAGGTGGATCTCTGCAAATAGAAGACACATTTATCAAACATTGTTTTGCGATGAATCCCAGTTCACGAAAGACGGCATAAACAATTCCAGAAATAATCACAACTGGAGACATGAAAATCCACATGTAATAAAGCAAACTAGATCTCAAGTTAGATTTTCTGTTAACGTTTGGGCAGGTATCATCGGTAATAAATTAGTGGGTCCGTATTTTTTGAACGATATATTGAATGGGCAAGAATACCTTGATTTTCTGGCGAATGTTCTCCCAGTTCTTCTAAAAGATGAGGAAGTCGATGTGAGAAGTATGAGGTTTCAACACGATGGAGCAGGACCCCATTACACCAGGGCAGTTAATCAGTTTCTGAATCAAAATTTTTCCAATAGATGGATGGGACGTGGTGGGCCAATTTCCTGGCCGGCTAGATCACCTGACCTTACCCCAGTAGATTATTATTTGTGGGGCGTTTTAAAAATCATGGTCTATGAGGTAGAGATTACATCAAGAGATCAGCTACGTGAGAGAATATTGAAGCATTTCGCTTCATAAAAAGACATCCAGATCAGATAAGAAAAGCTATAAGCAATATCTTGAAAAGAGAAAGGAAGTGCCGGGAGGGGAATGGATGGCATTTTGAAAATAAACTTAAATCAGATTAATTCTTTTTTAAAGTAGTGTTTATTTAATGTTATTGTTATCGTTGAGTCAATTCAATTAAATGTTCTAGAAAATTGAATTTAGTGTTTTTATGTCTGTAGTGGAAAATCAAACATTTATTTATTATAAGTATTTTCAAAATGTACACTCAGTAACTGTAGTAGCTCACACAAAATTTGAAAGTTTTATCTCTTACCACAACGATGTAATCCTCCGATGTCAGAAGTTTGCGTCACCCTGTATAGAAATATAAAGTTATCTAACATTGTACAATTTAGAAAATTAATATTTTACTGCCTGAAGATGGTCAATTTGTAGATCGAACACAGGAGCATCTGTTTAATTAAATAGCGATGTTTTTTAGGTTAGCAAATTGGGCATTTGATAATTGTGATTAAAATTATTGTCAGGCAATTAAATGCCTTAATTAATAATGTAATGATGTTTTTGTTTTCTTTTAATCGTATATTCTGGTTAATTAAAAAAAAAACTTGGAAGAGCAAAATCATTAAAATTTCAATAATATTTTAAATAAATAGTTTTTTGTTAGTGTAATTAAATGCAAAATTTAATGCCATAATTAGAAACATAATGATCTTTTTGTTTTTCCAATCATTTAATCTACTCAGCTTAAGAAATAGTAAAGCGGTATATCCACAAAATTGGCATAAAAATATGAAATATGTAGTTTTTTGTTAATACAATTATATGCCATAATTAGACATTTAATGTTTTTTGTTTTCCTTTACTGGTATGTTCTGCTAGCTAAGAGTAACATTATTAATTGGGATACAAAACGAAATCAATAGTTTTTTTAATTATTGCAATTAAATGCCCTTAATTAGAAATGCTTTTATTGTTTTCCTTTACTGGAATATTCTGTTAGCTTACCAAAAACTTGGCAGAGTAATGTCATTATAATTTGGATACAAAATGAAATCAATAGTTTTTTGTTACTGCAATTAAATGCCCTAATTAGAAATTTAAATGTTTTTTGTTGTATGTCCTACTTACCAAAAACTTGACGCAGCAATGTCATCAAAATTGGGATACAAAAAGAAATCAATGGGTTTATGTAAGTGCAATTAAATGCCCTGATTAGAAAGGACCAGGCACCGTTCTTATGTGAAAATGGCTATGTTGTATGTTGTAAAACTCCATGCACTGACAAAAAATGTCCATTGGCCCAAACCGATCCTATGGCTAGTTTTCGAAGTACAGGGTGTTAAACATCGGAAATGCCACTTTTTTGTAACCAGATTTCTCATAACAGACCTGTTTTATTGGCGTTTATTGTAGAAAACATGAATTATAGATTATTTAGCATTAATATTTTATAAATAAGAACCGTAGAACCACAGGGTGGTTCTAAAATAAGTAATATGGTTTTTTTGAAGAAATCATTTTTATAACAGCTTTAAAAATACAAGCAAAAGACATTGCATTATGAATATATAGTTTAAGTCCAGTAATTACTTCTTGGTTATGAATCATATTTTATACAGGGTGACTCACAAAATGTTTCAGAGGGCATATAGTGTTTTTAGCTTTAACGAGTTACCCCGTATAAACGATGTGTTATAAAATTTTTGTATTATATTAAACAAATGTACGACCTGCCACTCTATGTCATACAGGGTGTTAAACCGATTGCAAACTAGTTGAAAGATGTTTTTAATATCTATGGGTACACATTTTAGGAAAACTGGTCATACGATTACAACAAAATTTTGCTCAGTTAAATAATAAACTTTTGTTAATGTGAAAATATATTAATTTATAAAGTTGGCGGAGAAACTTTTAAAATACAGGGTGGTGCACAAAACTCAGCTTTTCTAAATTTTAAAGTTTTTGCAATCGGTTTAACACCCTGTATGACATAGAGTGGCAGATCATTCATTTGTTTAATATAAAAATTTTATAACACATCGTTTATACGGGGTGACTCAAAGCTAAAACCACTATATATGCCCTCTGTAACCACATTTTGTGAGTCATCCTGTATAAAATATGATTCGTCACCAAGAAGTAATTACTGCTTCTATTTTTAAAGCTTTTAGAAAAAAAATAATTTCTTCAAAAAATCATATTACTTATTTTCGAACCGCCCTGTAAAAAACCAAATTCTACGGTGATTATTTATAAAATATTAATTCTAAATAATCTATAATTCATGTTTTCTAAAATAAACGCCAATAAAACAGGTCTGTTAAGAAATCTGGTTACAAAAAAGGTGCATTTCCGATGTTTAAAACTAGCCTTAGGATCGGTTTGGGCCAATGGACACTTTTTGTAAGTGCATCGTGTTTTACAACATACCAACGTTTCAGAAAATTTAACGGAAAGCCATTTTTACATAAGAAAGGTGCCTGGTCCTTTAATGCTTGTTCTGTTTTCTTTCAATCTTATGTTTTGCAAGCCTATAAAGAAGTTTAAAATGTAAAATAAAAATTCAGATCCGTATTTAAAAAAATTAAGTTGATGGTGGATCTATAGACGAAACGAAGTTTTAAGTTTCGAAAATGTGACTCCTTAGTGTTCAATTCTGCGTCATTTCAAGAATTTTTCTTTATATTTTTCCCACATAACCCGAAAACTATAACAAATATTGTAATTGTTTTTCATAATTTCTATTAAACTCTCATTATATCATTTACGGTAGAGCAATGTCCAATCATGATAAAAAACAGCATGTTTAAAATATTACTAGAATTTGTATTATTTAGATTTAGAAGGTGTTGGTGACGTATGCTTTCAAATTTCCAAATACGCTATTTTTGATCCGTCTCTGTGGTTTTACCACAAAAAAAAAATGTGTCATGCGGACCCTAATATTTGTAGAAGTAATTGTCGTTATTATTCATATGGGTTTCATAATTTGATTTTTTTTCCTTGAAATTCATACTTAGAAATTGAAGGTTTTTAAATAAATCTGTACATTATTTGTATTATTTTGTTTTTGGTAATTGTCTTTTTAAATAACTAGCATTTATTTTCATTTGACTTGTTAAATTGTTTGCCTACCGAAATATTTACAAAAGTACTGGGCACAGGTTTAAAGAATACGGTTTTCAATAGCCAAAAGTCGTCAACACTTTTATTAGGCTTTGTATGAAAAATAATGATAATATGGGCTATTAATCGAGGGGACCATGGGAAATTAGTACAGTAAAAGAAATAAAAATTTGGTTTTTTGTTACTTTTATTTTATTAAATAGTTCATTAAAGGACCCTTGCCAAAATTCGCGGCAAGAAGCCAAGCCAAGAAGCCAAAATAGACGACAAACCAAGATCACGGTTGAGCTCCTGAAAGGGCATTGTAAGCTCTACGAACACATGTACAACATCTGAAGGTTCTGATAAGAGGATGAGGAAACCTCAGCGCAGATATTCGGCTACTGCGAAAATCTGAGATGTGAAGTCTGGCATATGGAGTCTACTAATAAGGACGGGTCTAGACAGGGAACTCACAATAGATCTGCGAAGATCGCACTGAAGAGGCTTCTAGACCACAATCCCCATACAAATCTGCTATTATTTAATATAGCCACGCAGATAACTAAAATACATTCGGTCCCATTCCCGCCTCATACAGTGAAAGAGTGTGTCACAGTATAAGTATTTCTCCTCCTTTGATTTGCACTACAAAGTAGACTTTTCTTTTTGTTCTTATACCAAGGGCCATTGCATTTACAGTTTTAGAGCGTAGGTACTGATTTTGCCACAATGCTGTCTTTACACCAAAAGGATTTATCTAAACCACACAGACCGATCTCTTTTTTATTCATTCATGTTAAAGTAATAAAAAAACATATATGGTGTCGCGGTGAGCTCTTGTGATTTGTTAACATTTTTAGCAGTTCTAGGAGCATTCCTACTCAAGCAATATTGAAGTAAATCTATGTTGACATGTAGGAAATTAAAGTATATCTAAGTCGATTATGCGAGTGTCAGTACCAAAAAGATGTCCGCATGGTAGAGTATTGTTTTCACTCTTCTGGAATCCAGACGAGCTTCTAATGAATAAAATGAATATCATATTTCATTTCAAACACGCCATGTGAATCACGTAAAACTAAAGCCAAGCGGAGAATCTTCTAAATCTTTTTAAAATAGCATTAACTCTTTTCACAAGAGAAGATGAGCTGGAATAAATAAACTTGTACAATGAAATCAAGTATCTAGGTAAACGCGAAACTAACCTATAAACGATATGTTCAGTCATTATGTGATTGCAAAGAGTACTTGTAAAAATACGGGGACTTGAGCTACATGTAGAACTGTAGTATAACCCTATAAAACAAATAAAAAATGGACGAATAGCAGTCAATCCAAACAATGAGAATAGATAACATAATTACTAACTTTCTTATAGAAATGAAACTGATAATAAACTTCAAAATTAAACATTGAAAATCGTTTAAAAACCAACATGCAATGGGATGAACAGCAATTCAAGGACAACCAGACAATTTTCTGGTCCGGTATGACATACTAAGGGCTCCAAAACCGATACAAGTATGGATGCTGGAATTAACACTGGAAGTGCATTTAACTTTATTTTAAACAGAAAACTACA
The DNA here is from genome assembly GCA_949320105.2 of Crepidodera aurea. Lineage (NCBI taxonomy): Eukaryota > Metazoa > Arthropoda > Insecta > Coleoptera > Chrysomelidae > Crepidodera > Crepidodera aurea. The sequence continues at coordinate 7,673,198 of OX439477.1, read as the reverse complement.
CCATTGACTTGTTCGCAAAGAAAAATATATTGGGATACTATTTGCATTCCATTGAGCAACCCTCAAATAACCTCCTCGGCCAAAAGAATTGAAGGGAAAGAAAAACACACTGAGGCAATAACACTTGAAACCATTACGCGAATGGATATTTTCTCTTTCTATATTCCCATTATATGCAGGAGTTTTCTTAAGTTATAGTGGCCTGAAAGTAGGCCATTAGATTGAAAGATGTTTAGACATTTTCTAAATAATAAAAGAAAATACTTTGCCCGAATCAATTTTGTTCAGATAAACAAACATTGTAGGTGGCGTTAGCCGGAACTACTACTGCCTACTTTTTGAGACAAAAATTGCATCACACTGTATAATTCATAATTTAATTTTAACCCAGCTTAAAAAGAGATGCATCTACCATCCAAAAATTGTTTTATTTTTATTATCCTAATTTGATTCTTCAAAGCGAAAAATATTACTTCAGTAGTGACTATATAACCGAAAGATTGATCTTCAAAAAAAGTAAATCGAAAAATAAACGATGCAATAAACAATCATCCGCCGGTTTTTCTCCCAAAAGTTAAGGCTTTAGTAAAAAACTGGTTATATATTTATGATTCAAAGTATTGTCTATCGCTGGCCACTACTTTCTCCCATCTTTCGGGCAGCGTACAGATCCCGCATTAAAAAAAACTGGAAGCCAGGTCGTGTACAATTGATAGTCAGAGTGAGCAACCTCTGGAGAATAAAGCGAGTGGGGTAGAACTTCCAAGTATGTCTTGACCACTTTCTGAAGATGAGGTCCTTTGTATTGATGTATTGCGGGCATTTGTCTTACAATGATCGACTCAAACGCATTATCTCAATCGGTTTTAACTGCTCAAAATACACTACGCTGACCTGGTCCCACCAAATACAGAGTATAACCTTGGAGCCGTGAATATTTGGTTTAGCTGTCGACGTGGAAGCATGACCTGGATATCCCCATGATTTTCTGTACTCGGAGTTATCGTAATGAACATATTTTTCAAACGCCCTTCAACATCTCTCTGTTTCAACTCGTACGGCACCCAATTTGCTTGCTTCCTATATCTTGGAAGTATTTTGAAATCGTTGTGCGAATTCTTCTTTACATTGACACGAGTCTTCATTAACTAATGCATCCAATTTTGCATCTTCGAAAACTTTCCCTCTTTCACAGTTATGCCGGTCTTCGACATGAAACTCATCGTTCTTGGATCGTTTACTACAGTGACTTATGATCTACTTATTTCGGAGGCGTCTCCCGACAGTATGAAATTGGCTAACGGGCTACCGGGCTACAGGCACCGCAGTAGAAAAAAATTAATAATTTACAGGGCGAGGTCAGGTAAGATAAGGGTACCTTAGGTCAATTTTTATCAGTCCACGGATGCTTTGGTAGTTATATCAAAAGAACAGGGAAAACTGGAGCGAGAGAATGTATATCTTGCGACACCCCAGAGCACACTGTGATGCTGTTCCCGGTCGGCATGGGGAAAGGAAGGTAAGTGGAAATCTTGGTAGGCCAAAGATTAACGCCCTACAACATCATTGAGCAAATGCTAAGCGGAAAAGAACATTGGGAAGCCATACATAACTTCATACCCCAGGTAATGATATAGAAGGAGACTCTAGAAAGAGTCAAATAGGCCGCTATGGAGGGTAATTCCTTCGGGTGCCGATGTATGTTTTAACGAACGATCCCAACACCCCGGGGGAGATGCAGTGGAGTTTTAGTGCGTAGTAGCCCGAAAGGGAGTCTCATACTACCTGGGTTAGTCATAGCCATAAAGGATTTCCCCACTAAAAAAAAGGTCAGCTCAGCTCAAAAAAATGATGTACAAAGTAATAATATTTCAAGTAAATATATTTTTGATTCTGCATATTCATACTGTCGCGAGAAGCTCGTCTTATTTCGACCACTACTTACCGCCAAACCGCGGGAGCAAAGTTGTACACTTAATAATTGATTAAATTGGGAAATTGTTTAGTCTATCATCAACTCCTGATGATGCCAACATAGTTGGCGAAACGCGCGTAGAGTGTGTTAAAATTGTGTTTTGGTTGAGTGGTCGACGATAGTTTTCAACTTACTTAATAATTGATTTTATCACCGTTTGTGAGAGCTTTCTCTTAAGTGTTATACATAACGTTATTGGATATTACTTGTAGTGGCTTCTGTGAATCGGAAAAAACTTCAAAAAAAGAAAATATGTTCTAAAAGATCAATCAACAAACGAAAAATCATCATCCGGTTTGTATTCAATGATTTGTTATTCATTTTCTCTTATCGGAATTTTCTTATCCACTTCATAAGACAGGGTCTCACGGGGTAGCTTTTGTCCGGTTCAGGGGTTGGTTTGTTTCGGGGAGACGATTCAGAATCCCCATCATGTTCAACATACTAGAAAACGGGAGGAGACGCAGTTTTTTTCGGTATATAAGGTATATTCACGTTTCACCCCTTTCGGGGGTGGTTATTAGCAGTTTAAGGGATGGGGTTGACTCGGAGAAATTCAAAAGCACCGCCGTCTTGTTCAGCATGCTCGAAAACGGGAGGTGACGCAGTTTTTTCGGTATAAGGCGGTGTATTCGCGTTTCACTCCTTTTGGGGGTTGTTTTTGGCCGTTTGGGGGTGATTGTCAACTCAGAAAGAGTTTATACCACCACCATCGTGTTCAGCATCCTCGAAAGCGGGGGGGGGGGGTAACTAGTTTCGTTACGTTAGAAAATATTTTCATACTTTTCCGACTTACAGAAGCCACTATTGGTCAAATAAGATGCTCAAATTTGATTTCCTAACTAAACAATTTTACTTTTTTAAAAATAAAATATGTTCGAAAAAGAAAGGAATCTACAATATCTTAATTAGCGGAGCATTAGACACTACCATTCCGTTTCTTATTTATATGGATCTAACCTTGAAATATAAATAAGATTTGTTTATTTGCGAATATTTTTTAAAAATAATAATTAAGGTAGATTGACCCGATGTATTTACCTGCCTTAAATTGTTAGACCCGGTTCATCATTTTGTATTTTCCAAAACCACAATTGTTGGGAAAGTAAAATACAATAACATTTTTAAAAATGACGGTATATGAAATATAAATTAGTTAAATTGACGGATGGGATGGATAATTTTAAGGTTTCAGTCCGGATGGTACGAATGATTCATTCTCAACCTTTTTTTTTATTTCACTAAGTATAGGTACCCTAGTATTATTTGTGTTTAAATGTCATGATGGGCCCTTGTTTACAGTGCACTTTCTAGATGGCAAAATCTTGCAAACAAATACAATTTAATAATTTGAACTCACTATTTATCAATTCTTTAACAGAAAATGACATATCAGAAAGCATTTCAGCCCAGAAGCCAAAAAATCGTCAGGATTAGATAATATCCCTATAACATTAATAAAAGAAAATGTTGATATCCTAAAGAGTCCTCCAACATGTTGCTAATTAATAAAATATTCCCAGATTCTTTTAAAAAATCGGTAGTCATATCTTTACACTAAAAAGGTGATAAGAGTTGATCCATGCAATTATCGCGGTATTTCTTACCGTCTGTCTCACAATTATTAGAATGGTGTGTAAACAAACAATTAATTACTTATTTAAATAAACCCAAAATACTTACGGAATGTCAATTTGGTTTTAGAAAAGATCTTAGTACTACTGATGCAAGGTTTGCTCTAATCAGTCTAATCCATTAGGCATATTTTGCGACCTGTCAAAAGCTTTTGATTGGTTAAGAGACTCTCATTCCTCTACTGACCGAGTAGGTGGCGCCCAACAGAAGTTAATTACGTTCTGACTAAGATTACGTCGGAAGGTAACAAACAAAAAAATTAACTTAATAAAATTTGACTAAAAATTAATAAATTAGAATCTAGAATTTATTTATTAAATCCGAAAATAAAATTAATAATTTTTAATAAGTTACTTACAAGGATAAAATTAAAATTTCAGATAAATTAAAGTTAAATTAATATTTGTAGATGTGCTACCATCTAAATTAATATATTGAATAAAAGTTAAGTATTTCACATTTTGCTTCACACGAGAACGATTTGAGAAATAGACGGTAAGTAACAATATATTAGGACCAACATTATTTCTTATATACAGAGTGTCTCAGAGTAGATTTTAGGTTTTAAACTTACCTTACGCCGATCCTGTTCGAAATTCCATGACAATATTACGCCGAGCGTATACGCCAACCCAGAAACGCTCAAAGCGACATCTTGTGGCGCGGCCCGTAAGTTAACAGTTAATGTTTGTTTACCTAAAATTCCGTTAGAGCGGCGCTCGTGTGAAGTTCAAAATGTTATGTTTGCTTACCTTAACAGTTATGTGTGTTTACCTAAAGCGACATCTTGTGGCGCGTCCCGTAAGTTAATAGTTGTGTTTGTTTACCTAAAATTCAGGCGTATAGCGGACAGCTGCGGATTTCAGTTATCACGGAACAGTGGACGAGTTCGCAGCGTGCTTACATGGTTGAGGCGTATTTTAAAGCCAACGATTCGTACACAGTTGCTTAGTGGCGTTTTTGTGATGCGCCATCGCGTGGTAAAAAAATTTAGAGAACAAGGAGTTGTTACAAATGTCAAACATCAAGGTCAACCTAAAACCAATCGAACTTCTCCCAATATTGAGAGAGTGCGACAGGCTGTAAATCGTAATCCTCTCAACCCTCAACCCTTGTTCTCTCAAATTTTAAACCCACGCCTGAACTAACATCGTCGATAGCGCATCACAAAAACGCCGCTGAGCAACTGTGTTCGAATCCTTGGCTTTAATTTTAGAATGCAATAATTGTTGTCCTTCCCTGATATTTCGAGATTGAAAGATAGACTGCACACACTGCATAATAGTATCTAACATTACTGCCATTTTTATTATTTTTTGAGCCTCATATCTAAAAAAAAACCAACTGTTCCCTATCTTTTAACGTTTCAATTGATTTTACGTAACATTGTTTTAAAACTCTATCTAGGTTTTCATTATCGATGAAGGTTAACGCTCGGCGCGTTTATATCCTTTTAAGAAGTTGTCTTAAAAAATCCTTGGCAATATACTGAAAACAATAAGAATAAAACACTACTACACATACAGAGTGGTGTCTGTTGGGAAACTAATTCAATAGGCATTCTTGATATCTAGGGCAATTAGGAAAAATAATATGACAACAATTCTCCATGAGCTAGTTTCTAGAAAACCAGTTACTTTATTTTTCTCCTTATTTTAGGCGCATAAAAAGTACTGAATCTAGACCATTTATTACATACGCTCCTTTTAACTCCATTTGTTGTATCAATAAAAAAGTGAAATGAGTATATTTCAACGGCCGATTTTAAAACCACGTAAGTCAGAGTTTAACAAAAAAAAAATATTCGAATATGTCAGCTATGTTCTATAATATTTGTTATATTTTCTTATCGGAATAACATATTGACTTGCTATGATATCTGTTTTTTTAAAAAACCAAGTGACAGTAGAGAGTGGGGCGCTTCATCGCATTTTCCCGAGAATGGGCCACTGCGGCGGCGCTAGCGGCTGCTCGTAGCGGGTGGCGACGTGTGGCACGCTGGTCAGAGGGGCCTTAGCCTATATCTCGGTTATTATTGGTCCGATTTGAATGTTACAAACGTCATTGTGCTATACGATGCATACAGATTAAATATGTAAACAAAAAACATGCGCAGTAGCGTTACCAAAAGGGCCTTAGCCTATATCTCTGCTATTATTGGTTCGAACGCGAAAAACAGTATAGTAATGTACAAGTCGTTAGACACGTAAACAAAAAACACGCGCAGTAGCGTTACCAAAAGGGCCTTAGCCTATATCTCTGGTATTATTGGCTCGATTTGAATGGGACAAACGGAATACGGAGTATACAGTTTAAATAGGTAATGGAAAGGTTGCCAGAAGGGCCTAAGTCAATATCTCTGCTATTATTGGTCCAATTTGAATATGGAAAACGGAATAGTAATGTACGTAATATATGAGTATCTGTATGCATCGTATAGCACAATGACGTTTGTCACATTCAAATCGGACCAATAATAACCGAGATACAGGCTAAGGCCCTTCTGGCCAGCGTGCCACACGTCGCCACCCACCGAGGTCGCCTCGCTAGCGCCTCCGCAGTGGCCCATTCTCGGTAAAATACGATGAAGCGCCCCACTCTCTACTAGTGACATTTGTAGGTTATGTTACAATGTCAAAATAGTTATAATTTTTGTTTGAAATTTCACATCTCTTACAACTGTGTTCCGTTGCTTTTTAGTATAGTCTATATTACACTGACAGAACCGATCAGCTATTCGCAATCCTCAAATTCAATGAAAAACTTTTTATATTTTGTTCGGTGAAATTAATCTTGATAAAAAAAATATGAATAAATTTATAGGAGGATCAAAATATCGAGCAAAAACAACTTTGGCCCGGTTTTATTTGCCGATGATACGAGTGTAACCCGGAGTAGTTCTGATATACAGACATTACAACCCATCATAAAAAAAGATCTAGTAACTATTTGGTTCTGCTCTGACTCGAATGGGCTATGGGCTATGTTTCAACACCAGTAATGTCTTACAGAGGTACTTTACAGCCAATAATCCGATTCTAACGGTGAACTAATTTTTTAGGTCTTTATATAGAAAACTTCCTAAAATGGTCCACTCATATTGATACCTTTGCCAAAAAATTATCTCTGCATGTTTTGCCATTAAACCTGTTTCTAAAGAGCTAACCCCTACTACTGCATTAATGACCTACTTTTCCTTATTCGAATCTCATCTTCGCTATGGTTTGCCGTTCTAGGGTTCTTGTAGCTTATACCACTTCGAATCTATTTTCAAATTACAAAAAAGAGCAATTCGTTATGTATTTGGTTTAAGTGGCAGGGCACACTGTGAAAATTACTTGAAAAATTTCAAACTTCTAACCCTTCCTGCTCTATTTATCTTTAAATCAGTCTGCTTAGTTCGCAAGCACATTCAAAAGAAATTTAGATACTGATGTTTATTTAACTATTCCCATTTCTGACCTAATAAAAAATTCTATTACCTACAATGCCAAAAAATTGTATAATCACCTCCCGATACAGTTAAAATCTATAAATTCATATGATAAGTTCAGAAGATCGACTAGGGCTTTTCTTCAAGAAAGGCCATTTTACACAGTGGCAGAATTCTAAAACGTGCCTTAGACTTTTGGGTTGCAGCATATAGAAGCAATAATTAAATTAAGTTAAATTGGAAATTTTAATTTACATTTTAAGTTATAGTGACGGATATTGCATAACCAATGCAATTGTTATTCATAATTTGTTTGTGTTTTGTTTTGTCTAGTAATTTATTTTTATTATGATTAGTTATAATTTTAGGATGTATTTGAGACTAGGGTTGGTTGAGGTGGTTTAGCACTGGCATTCGGATTTGTATCCATTATTAGTTTTATACTTAATTTGATTTATACTTATTAATTTCAAAATATGTTTATGAAACAATGGGAAGTTGCATCAACAACTTCCCATTGTTTCATAAACATATTTTGAAATTAATAAGTATAAATCAAATTAAGTATAAAACTAATAATGGATACAAATTATAATTTTAGCTTTGTCTATAAAATTTTTGTATTTTTTCTATGACAATAAAGCAAATTCTCTCCTTCTCCCTCTCTTATTAAAAATACATTTTACCAAAATTTTACCTTGGAAACAAAAATGTTTTTACTTATTTTATTAAATGGCTTTTATTTTTATTATACATATAACAAATAAAAAACAATAAAATCTCATTTATTTGCAAGGTCACATAAACCATTGTACATTAAAGAACTTGTAAAACACATAAACGCTCATTTGGTGATTATCATGCTGAACTCCTTACATAATTCATTGAAGCAGTATATTAAACAAAACGCTGGTCATTTGGAGGAATTCTTAGTATAAACGTCCAGTCATTCTTTCACTTTCCCTAAATTCGATGATTTATTGTAAGAAGCTGATTATGTTTTATTAATTTTTTATTTTATTTGTTTTCAACAAACATCAGAGACTATTCAGCATATAATATCTGGCTGTAGCGTGCTAGCTAATACTGACTATCTTTATAGACATAATCAACTATACAACATCGTCTACCAGAAACTGGCTAACAAGTTCGGTCTTCTTAATACCTATACATCGTACTACAAGTACCAGCCGGAGAAGATGCTCGAAAATGACAACTTTAGACTCTACTACGATAGGTCCATCATCACCAATAGACAGGTGACGAATAACAGAACTGATATTGTAGTATTGGATAGAAGAGTCAACTCGGTCCTCTTCGTCGACATAGCGGTACCGAACACCTACAACATTATCATGAAAGATCGAGAGTAAGTATGCGGATCTCGCCATTTAGATTAAGCAGATGTGGCATTGCGAAAAAGTGGAAATAGTCCAAGTAATTATATCATCGACCGGCGTAGTACCCAAGACCCTGCTCGACAGCCTCGCCAAACTGGGACTACCTAAAAACACCTTTTCTGACATCGAGAAGGCAGTTATCCTAAATACCTGCCATACAGTGCGTACGTTTACTATGTAAGCTGAGCCTAATCCCTTTGGTACTTCTTACCCGGGATAGGTAAATGATACCCAGCTCCGAGCTGAGTAGTGCAAAAGACATAATAAAAATAATAATAATAACTTTATAATGTGATAATAAATAGCATTAGCTTTTTTTGTGTTGCAGTTATTTTCCTATCTATTCTCGTTTGTATGTCGTTTCAAAAATTTCCAGTTATCTGGTGATTTCCTGGACTATTTCCATTTAAAGTAGTCATAATTGCCTTCTTACGTTCTTTTAGTTTTAGTGAATTCTCTTCAAATACCTCATTGTATCCTCTATTGCCTCGTACTTATTCTAGTAACGCATTAAAGTATTATTTCTGTCTCTTCATTCTTCTGTTACTATATTGCATTGTAAATCTTTAAATGTTGTCATTTTACTATTTTTGTTTCTTAGAGTTTTGTATAAAAGTTTCCTTTACTATCTCTTTCTAATTTATCTCCAGATAGTTTCCATGTACTTTGCTTCTCTATTATTTTGTTCCTTTACCCCTCTTAGTTTTTTCAAAGGCCCTACAGGGTAATAATAAAAAACTTAAACGAGGCTACATTGGCAGCAGGTGCCTTGTACATCTACACCGATGGGTCTAAAACAAATGAGGGATCAGGCTGTGGAATTTATTCCAGATCCCTGAATCTCAATATAAAATGGACAATGGGTTCTAATGCCAGGGTAGCTCAAACAGAGCTCACTGCCGCAAAAGAGACTACCAGAAGGAACATTACTGGTAATAATATTTACATCCTTTTAGACAGCAGACAGGCACTACTAGCTCTGAATAGACCACGCATTACATCAGGTCTAGTATTAGAATGCCATCAGGCCCTGAACAATAACGTGGTCACTTTAGCTTGGATCAAAGGCCATGGAAAATCAAAAGGCAACCGTATAGCTGACACATTAGCTAAGAAAGCAGCCTCCCAAAAACTTCTGGGATCTGGCACTTTCATAGGCTTATCGGCATCAGCTGTGGCTGACCTACTAAAGAAGCGTCCCTTGACAAGTTTAAGGGTAGATAGGACGATGAAACAGGCTGCAAGCTAGCCAAGGAACTATTACAGTATCCGAACAGCGAAACAGCCAAAAAATACATGACTATGAACTGACAGAACCTGCGCACAGCCACAAGTATCCTGACTGGTCACTGTCATCTACGAAAACACCTCTACAGGATGGGGTTATCTGACACTCCACTGTGTAGAGGATATGAACAGGAAGACGAGACTGTCGAACACATTCTTTGCGAATGCCCGACACTTTCTTTTCGGCGAGCACACGCTAAGGGTAAAAACACAGTGGAGCAGGGCATGTCGCTGGTAGCCTAGCTGGTCGCTTACTCGCTTACAGCGATGTAGAATTAAAGCGTGATTCCTTACGGGCGTATACACGATGGAGCATAGCAGTTAGTTGGGATAGTAGCAGTGAGCTTAGCTGTAAGCTGATATAATTGCCAAGTCGTTTGTTTATATCGCTTAGAGCGAGGATGCTCCGGCTCGCACACGCGCGTTGACCCATTTTATGTGACTTTAAATAATAACATTTTCTATTAAGTGATGTGTGCGGTGAAAGCTAATTTTATGAGATTTACTGGTGTTATGTGAGCACCATGTAGACAGGTTAGTAAGTTCTAATTGCAACAATGAAGCATCTGCATAATTGTTAATAATTTTAACATTTTAGGTCATCAGCAAATAGAAGGGCACAGCTGGCATGGAAACAGAACGTAATATCATTGATAAAGAGATTAAAAAGCAGTGTACCCAAGTGGGGCCCCTGGGGTACCCCAGAAGTAGCTGAAAATGTATGAGAATAGAAATGATTTACTCGTACCTGTTGGCTTCTGCCACATAGTTAGCTATTAAACCACTGCAGCATGGAACCACGTATGCCATACAAACGGAGTTTATGGACCAAAAGCTCATGCTTGACTCTCTCAAAGGCCTTGGAAAAGTGTAAATTGAATCAACTTGGAGTCCCTTTTCCAAGGCTTCAGATATAACAACAACAAGAAAACTCAATTCTGCAGATTTACCCGAAGTGAAACCAAATTGCTGAGAGTTAAGGATCCCAGAACACTCATAGGTGAGAAAAAAAATATTTAATCGCAGAATAATTACCTGTTATAAAAAACGAGGATATTAACCTGCAGTCTGTAGAATATTTAAGATTTTTTCGTTCTACTATTCAAGAATACATTCAATTGTTTTTTGTAACTTTGTGTAAAATGGTGATTTAAAAACAAAAGCGTTGTTGAATGGAGGACGAGTTTTTTTTTCAGAACAAACCATGTGCCGATTCAAATGCGTAAATATTGGACAAATTTAGTCAAGTCATTAATTATTTACATAGGTTAACTTCTTTGTTGCAAGTGACGAAATTCATTTTCATTTCTTTTGTAAATTGTAAGAGCAAAACAATTTGTTAATTTCATGCCACGATATTTTGTTTAAATTGGTAATAATTTATAATATTAAGTATAATTTGTGTTTTGGGAAATTCCAAATAATACCAAATTTGGAGATCCAAACTTATTAGGCCACACCCTTCAGATGGGCCTGTCCCAACTTATTGTAGATTTAAGTTGCTTGAGAAATTGTGTTGACTGTATAGAGGTTGTAGCGAAATTATACACTGATTACTTGAATTTTATATATTAACGATAACTTCGTAAAAAACAAAACACTTTTTAACAAACATAGAATATAACAAAATTCAAAACTGTGTTTGCAATTGCTCAAAAAATAACTGAATGTGAATACGGGTATGTATAAGTTAAAAATTGCTGAATTTATTACGTATGAACAGTCCCATGATTGCGACCTGTTCATACGGAGATAGAAGTTCTACTGGTTTAATTTTGATTTATTTGAGACGCCAATCACGGGTATGTATTTTCGGCTTTAATGTTGTGCCTTTTTTTTATCTCTTTGCCAACTTGCAGTCTCGCCAATGTGTCGCGATGTATGTAAAGGCGGTTGCCGACAAGGGCGGCTTTAGCATTGTTGTTTTATCTCGTCGGTGAGTTACTTCCGCGTTGATTAACTGCGGGATGGCCTTGATTCATGATGCGTGTTGTACTGTTGCTATGCTGGGCACTTAGGCGTGCGGTTTGGTTATTTTTCTCTCTCTTTCCACTGGATTAAAACCACTTAGTTGTTAAAAAAGTTTTTTTATTGACGTTTCGGCTTTCCAGATCGAAAGCCGTTATCAAAATGACATAAAATAAATAAATTTACTAGAAACAGAACACTTGATAATCTTGCAAAAATATGACATCAACATAGTATACATAGAATAAGATTTTGAGATTGAAGATGTCAAAATCTGTTTCAATCATATTTTTGTGACGTTTCTGGCAACGAATTTTTGAAAGGATAGCGCATTTGCATATTATAAGAGAATTTATACTTCGTCATAAATGAAGTTTTCTTATTAATATTATCATAAGAAAAAACCAGATAAAAACTTATGATACTATCCCGATATAGAGTTAAAGAAGCAGCATTGATATGCTTAAATAATAACGAATGTGTTTCTAATTGTTCGGTTGATATTTCAAAAATTTGGATACCTATTTTACAAAAAGAGTTAATTGCAAAAAGGATACCCTCTATATCGGGATAGTATCATAAGTTTTTATCTGGTTTTTTCTTATGATAATATTAATAAGAAAACTTCATTTATGACGAAGTATAAATTCTCTTATAATATGCAAATGCGCTATCCTTTCAAAAATTCGTTCCCAGAAACGTCACAAAAATATGATTGAAACAGATTTTGACATCTTCAATCTCAAAATCTTATTCTATGTATACTATGTTGATGTCATATTTTTGCAAGATTATCAAGTGTTCTGTTTCTAGTAAATTTATTTATTTTATGTCATTTTGATAACGGCTTTCGATCTGGAAAGCCGAAACGTCAATAAAAAAACTTTTTTAACAACTAAGTGGTTTTAATCCAGTGGAAAGAGAGAGAAATTAAAATACAAACCACTATGAGCTTCCGAAATGAATTGGTTATTTTTATATCCTTTGTCGCCATGGGCGTAGGTAAAGTTCAACTAAGAAGAGTATATAAGAGGGTAATCCCAGAAGTGCCCCGACCACACGTTGTTTGAAAAAAATGAGTATTACAGAAAGTATCAACCTTACAAAGTTTAAGTTTGAAATTTGACGATGTTTTGTGGTTCAATATTTGTTTGGCAGCCATAAATAGTGAACGATCTTTGTGAATTTGTAGGACAGGTTCCCACGACAAGAAATTTGGGAATGCAGCTGGAGAAAATAATGCAAGTTTAACAAGGTTCTCTCTACGTACCCGTGAGTTTTTACGCCTCTAAAAATATTTGTAATAACTACTGTGTTTTTGACTCGCTTAAATAATAAAAGCCAATCATGTACACTGAATAAAGATCAATTCGACTAAATCGAGCAATATAAAATAATTACATTTTTAATAAAGACTATTTCCCTCTCGTCTTAATTTCCACTAATCACAAACGCGCAATTTTCAATTACAAATGGTTTCTAGATGAAAAAAATTGTATGACACCTCCTGTCAGCAGTTTTTTCGAGTTTACCCGCGGCATAACTTGACAGCTGTTTCCACTAAAAATTATAATACCTATGATAATAAGTAATTATGGTCTCCTAGGACACCAGAAAACGAAGCTAAACAATTTTTCTGATTTTATTGTCAATATATTTTGTAATATTGTTTTTAAACAGTGCTAGTCAGCTTATGTAGTGAAAATGAGTCGCTTTGGAAGTGATTCTATGACTAATATTGATCTGGCGATTGAGAAAAGTGTACCGTACAATACCGTTAAAACACATACGTCAATATGGAAACAGTTTACGGAATTCTGCAAGGCAAAGAAATACGAGCTTTTGGAAACTACAAGATTAGAGCAACTAAACCTAATACTGAAAGATTGGGCGTGGAATATGAAAAAGAAAACGGTGAAAATTACAAAGAACTAGTTGTGAAGACAATGTGGAACACCGTTGCAAAAAAAATGCAAGTATTGTATTTTATGAAGTGGAAGATAATTTTTGATCCATTTAAAGATATCTTCAAGTCTAGTAGGGAAGCTCGTAATGCGAAACGCCTATAAGAAGTCCTGCTCCCTCAAACGGGTCTAAGTCAACGGTAGAACCACCTCCTGGTGGTGCCAAGAGTTGGATCAGCTCAGGAAGATGGCAAGGACATGTTTTAATAATGCAAAAAATACCAAACTTGAAGAGGACTGGGACATATACAGGTCTCACCTCAGAGAGTACAAAAAAGTCGTAAGAGAAAAACAAAGAGAAGCTTGAAGAACTACTATGAGGAAATCGAAGATTTTACTCAAGCAGCTAGACTCCAAAAAGCTCTCTCTAAAGACCCTTATCGCCATATCGGTACACTAACCAAAGAGGATGGCACTAGAACTGCCAACCTTAAGGAAAGTCTTGAACTGCTAATGTCAACACACTTCCCTGACTCCAGGAGCACTTATTTGTTAAAAAAGTTTTTAACAAATAAGTGGTTTTAATCCAGTGAAGAGAGAGAGAGAGAGAGAGAGAAATTGAAATAGAAACGACTATGAGCTTCCGAAATGACGATAAAAATATTATGCGAACACACATTTTGACATACAGATGGAACCCTATAATTTTTCATTCTTTGAGCTCATAAGGCTCTTACAAATATATTCCATAATAATAATAAGTGCTAGCTCATGGGCACAAATTGTAATTTCTCACCATTTTGTACATTGTTTACCCGTGCAGAATACTTATATGGAGTATAATTAAGTGTTTAATTTCATTCCAACTCGTCCAAGCCTACAAGAACGAACCGATGAGGTCAAGCGGACCTATGATTCGGATTCAGCCACCCTGAAAACCTTTGTAAGAATTTTTTCAGATTTTTCTAGGTTTCCTCAATTTAACCTCCAAATAACCTTGACCCTGACCTGATGAGATCGAGCGGACCTCGAATTCGGATTCAGCGACCTGGAAAACCAATGTATGAATTTTCAGATCTTTCTAGCTTTCCTCATGTGATGGTAAAGGTTCTTCTAACGTTTTCCCAAACTGTTCGATAGTTTTTGACCCTTGTTTAGCATTATGCAATTGTGTAGCTAAGCATGTTGAAGATTTTTTAGAAATAAAATACTTTTTTGCACGATTAGAGAAGAGTCTACTTCTAATTGGACATCACTTTCAGTTTGCTCTATGTGCTGTTCAAATTGTAACCTTTCATCTAAATTAACTTGAATTACCTCAATATATTTATCAATAATGTTTTTAATCTCAGTTTTTAATCTAATTTATTAAATAATAATTTTAACTCTTTAAAACTATCTCTAAATTTATCTAATTTCTTAAACTTAGGGTTAGTTACATTTGCGTCACTTCTTCTTTCACTACTGTCTTTTAATAGATTTCTATGAAACACTTTTAGTTCTTCTATTAAATTTTGTACTTCTTTTGTAAACTCATTCCATAGTTAATTTTTTTCTTTTCTTTCAACCTAAAAACCTAAAAAAATAATTTCTTCTGTGCTTCTCTTGTCTAAACTAATTCTTGGCTAGCTCTAATTTGTTTGGCCACATTTTTCTCTATCATCTTCTGGCATTATTAGTAAACTAGTATCAACAAAAAGACAAATGCCAATACCATAAACATTGCTTCCACTACATTTTTAGGAGTAAAAATTTCTGTTTCATTTGTTTGGCCTTCATTGTTTCCGCTTTGGGCAATGATTACTTCTTCCTTCAACTCTTTGAAATTTGTATTCCCAGCCATGTCTTTTAATTAAATTTTTAATTTTCTTCCATTTATTTTCCACTCCAGTAATTTTCATAAATTCTTGTTCTAAACGTATTATTTTCTTCTTTCCAAAATATTCCGGACTGGCAGGATCGCCATGTGATAGTACAGGTTCTTCATATTCATTGCCAATTCCAACAGACAACAAAATTGCTGCGTCGTCAGGAATAGTGTCGAGTCATAACTTATAACAATATAAAATTAATAATAATAAACAAATTACTTAACCTAGTTTTAAACAGTTCAACAAACTATAAAATATAGAATGATATACAGTATGACATATATTTGGATGCATCCAATAAAATAAATCTAAATACTAATATTATTACACTCAATTTGACCTTCAAATGGCCTTGACCTGACCTGATGAGGTCAAGCGGACCTCGGATTCGAATTCAGAGACCCCAAAAACCCCTAGTTACAGTAGGCGCAAACAAAAAAATTTTTGTGGAGCTGCGTTAGTGGCACCATCCATGTGTCATCCTACGAACTTATTGACTGACCAAGTAAATCAGTCAAATATCATGTACTTCTTTATGCATTTTCGCTCAACTCAATTCCTCTTAAAGATGTCATATTTAATTTATTTATAAATCTACCTACTACTGCCAAAAATGCAACAAAAAAAATTTAATTAGTTAATACAGTTAAAGGCATGAAATATTTCATAGTATTCTATAATAATAAGCAAAAAAAATCGAATATATTACTTTAATCCGTATTAATCAGATCGAAGAATAATTACCTGTTTTAAAAAACGAGGTCAACAACCTGCACTCTGTAGAATATTTAAGATTTTTTCATATTCTACTATTCAAGAATATATTCAATTGTGTTTTGTTATTTCTGGACAAATTAATTCTTTTGTAAATTGTAGGGGCATAAGAATTTGTGCTTATACCACTATATTTTGTTTAAATTGGTAATAATTTATAATATTAAAAGAGCACAATTTAAAAAAGTAAGTTCAATCCACATCTTAATCGGACACCGTGGCTCAGTTGTTTAGGGCACCAGCCTTTAATCTCTGGGTCACTGTTCGAAGAGTAGGTTCGAATCCTGCCGCATTCAAGTGGAATAAAAGTCAGATAAGACTTTGGGCAAGTGCAAAAAGGTATTTGTGTCATACGCAGTTTCATTCACGCCGGTATACAGGCCGGATGAGATCGGATATCTCGTGGAACTGACAGGGGTTGGTGGCACATTTACACACGTGTTAGTCGGTAGATCACCTGCATGACAAAGGCATAATCGTGGGTTTAAGGTGATTGAGGAACGGGGTTCGGAGCCCACGATAAGCTGTAGGTCCCGTCCAGATTAGTCTTAGTTGCAGAAAGGAGACGTTAAAATTAACCAAAAAAACCCACATCCCCAACAAGTCATTCCTAAGTTTCAAATATTCTGTGCCCAAGGATGAAGTGAGAGAGATATATAAAAAGTTAGAACATGGCGTCCAATTTATGCTGCGATGCATGGGCGTACCGAACAAAGAGCAGCATGGGAGCCTGTTGTGAGGCAGTCGAAGACCTCCCACAAGTTTCTAGGCTACAGAAGGCGCTCTCAAACGACTACCATAAGAGAATCGGCAACCTCCAAGAGAGCGCCGAGATCCTTATGGAAACTCACTTCCCAGGTTCTGTTTTTCCTGGAACGACGAACTGGACGGAAGAACCAGCAACACCCTCCCAATACGACTGGCAATTCGCTAGTACAGTAATTGGTTAGGATAAGAAAAGGTGGGCCGTATCAGGCTTTTCCCCTTTCAAGTCACCAGGACCTGACGGTATAAGTACAGCCCTACTTCAGTGGGGAATGGATATCCTTATACCGCACCTGGCTGGAATATTGAGAGCCTCTCTAGCTCTGAGGTATATTCCTAGAAAGTGGAGAGAAGTACGAGTGGTATTCATACCCAAACCAGGAAGGATGGATTACACCTTACCAAAAGCATTTCGACCAATTAGTCTCACATCGTTCTTTTTAAAAACAATGGAGAGGCTATGTGAGAGGTATATAAGAGATGAGGTGCTAGTTCACAACCCACTTCATCCAAACCAGCATGCATATAGTAAAATTCACAACACCTTTATTTTCCAAAAAAAACCAAACTTTATTTATTTAAAATACAAAAATGGAACTTTCAAATTTGAATAACTATGTAATACAAAATAATGTTTATTCAATGATGATTAAAATTAAAAGAACATTCATTAACACTTTTCACCCATATTTATAAACTCAGGTCTCTGGTATAAAGTGCTGGCTTGCTGATCTAGCATTCCAGGCAATGACCGCTAGGTTGATGTTACATTTCAATATACTCCGGGAAGATCCACAGATTCGGCCCTTCACCTAGTGGTTGGCAGAATTGAAAGATCATTGGGTATATTCATAGATATTGAGGGAGCGTTTGATAAAACAACCTTTCCAAAAATTACCCAGCAACTCAGCTCCAGGAATGTACCCCTGGTAGTGAGCGAATGGATACTCAAGATGCTCTCTAGTAGAGCAATAAGTATCATTGTAGAAGACATTATAGTGAGAGGGCTGGTCATACGGGGATGTCCACAAGGAGGGGTCTTATCCTTGGAAGATAGTCCTGGATATCCTGATTAATCGCCTCAACAATAATGGCTTCTACACAATTGCATACGCAGATGACATAGTTGTCTTGCAGACCGGCAAATTTGAGAACATACTATGCGATAGAGCGCAGGATGAGCTCAAATTAATAGAAACCTGGTGTAAGAAACACTCACTGTCTATCAATCCCAACAAGACTGAGATTGTCCTTTTCACCAGGAAAAGAATAATATCGAATATTTAATAAGAGAGCAACACTCACGTCAAATTTAAATCTTCACCCTAATTGACGCCATCGTGTTGTTTATTTAGAAATCTAAATATCCAACTGTGGATCGTAGTAAAAATAATAATGAGGCTATCATTTTTCATTTGAAAAAATATTATGATACAACACTGTTTCTAAGAAAAAAAAAATAATCTCGTTTTGACCAATTTATTTATTGACCCCTTATACCCAGTATCGATAAGACGTATTTTTTAAATAATAAATAACCTATTTACAATAAATTCTATGAGTTGATATTAGTGACAAGATGCGTAACAGACATTGTTCTATTTTTTTCATTGTAATTTGCTTGGTTTTCAGTTTTCAAATATGTATAGCGGTAAGTAGAAGTAGGCTTTAAGAATATATCAATAACCTCTAAGTTAATCGAAAAATCAGTAAAGTCCGGACTATCAAATTATCTCTTAAAATATAACACAAATTAATATTTAACCAATATTCAGGAAAATCTACTATTTAGTATTTAGCTTTGTTAGAAATATATTTATATATCGGAAGGACTCGAAAAAGCAGATACTGGCTTTATTTGTTGATTAAAGGAAAACCTCTCATAGTATTCCACATAATACTTCTATCAAAACTTAAAATGTATGAAAAATGAGGAGAAAATACTTGATGGACCCATAACTAGTAATCTGTGAGTCCTTGGGTGAGACTACAACGTTGTCTCATGTGTTACACAAGTTAACATTGTTAACTACGAGTTAAGTTTTGAACCATTATTTTCTTCCTTAGCCTAGGGTCTTTTTAAAGAATGATTTGATTGATGGCAAACTATTACTTTTTCTTTTTACCAGCAGGAGCTTTTTTATTTCCTCCTCCTCCTGTCATGGAGGAAGTGTCTTTGTTGTCGTACTGGGTGTCCCTAGTTTCCTTTCTAGGTATCGGTTTCAATTCGGGACCTTTCGGAGTACACAGCTTCAATTCTAGGATCTGCTTCTTGTCAGCTCCCTCGGATTTTTTTCCAATCCTCAACACGAACAATTCTTTATTGGGATGGGAGAATTCACAGCGACTTGGGCACCGTCGGGGCTTATGCTAACTGGGGGATTAATGACTACTTAGTTACCAGCCCCTTTGGTACCGCTAGATCCCATTTTGAAGGCGAAAGGAAGATGCTCCCCTTGCTGTTCTATCCCAGGACTTATATTCATGTTCATTTTGTAGCCGGGTGACGGGCATGGTGGAGAATAAGGACAGGATTTTGAATAACCAGGTGGTGGCGGACAAGAAGGTGAACAACATTGGTGGAGGACACGCTGGTGGACAACCACCATAGGTTCTGTCCCCCTCCGGCTTGTCAATCGTGTGGTGGTTGTCCATCAGTGTCCATCATGTCCTAAATGTTGTTCACGTTGTCCGCCACCACCTGGTTGTTCAGAATGCTGTCCTTATTATCCACCATTCCCACCACCCGGCAACAAAATGAACATGAATATGAGTCCTGGGATAGAACAGAAAGAGGAGCATCTTCCTAATGGAATTGTATGCAATTTCAAACGTCCATATCTCATTACAGACAAAAAATACGTTTCCATAAGAACTACTTTACATCAAACGGGAAAATTCATTTTTGAAATAAATAATGACCGAAATTGTATTAAGACAAAGTGTACTGCGCAGTACCAGGGTGTAATAATAACTCTAATAAATGTCTGGACGTCACTATTTTCCGGAGCCGGATAAACGAAAGGGACTATTTTTTTTAGATCAACTGCAAAACGGGTGTCCCTTTCATGGGCGAGTTTTGACCTGTGGAAGGGTTGGTGGAGGTCGGAAGTGATAAGAACACCCCTGTCGGGGGTGATTTTTGGCCGGTGGAGGGGTTGATGAGGGTCGGAAGTAATCTTCGATACCACCACCGTGCTCAGCATCCTCGAAAATGGGGGGAAAGACGTTTTTTTACGGAGAAATGATGTGCTTTAGGGGATAGTTTTTGACCTTTTCAGGGGTTCAGCTGGCGAAAAAAAAAATTCTGATAACGCCATCGTCTTCAGCATCCTCAAAAACGGGAGGAGGAGGTACTCTCGATCCGGGTAAATTTTGGTCCATGTTCTTCCGACTCACACACGTCACTATAACCTGTAACAATGCAACAACACAGCACGTAACAATGCAGTGTTTGCATTTTCTCCCTGAACCAGCCTTGCAGGAACAAACAACACTTGGTCCGTCTCCTGCAATTTTCCCATTAATTTGATGGGGATTAGCTCGCAAATTTGACGTTGATAAACAGAAAGCTACCTAGTCCACACAGCTTTTGCCACTTTCATTATCTTTTTCACGCATTTAACCAAATGTACAAAATGCGTTCAGCTTGTCTGAAATTTAGTTTTCTAGGGTCTGTTGTAGCCCTTTCACAAATTTTGTCAATCGTAAGACTCATTTTTTATATTTAATAAGAGAGCAACACCTATGTCAAATTGAAATGTTCACCTTAATTGACGCCATCTTGGATAGGCCACGCCCCCATGTCAGAGCTAAAAATTACTGGACAATTGTAGAAACGTATGTTACGACTTTCTGCAAAGGATTTTTTTCAAATGCCACAGTCTAGATGGCGTAATAAAAACTTGAAAAAAATTTATTTTGTTCATAACTTTTTTCTGCTTATCTTAAACGATTCTGGATGGTCTTAAAATGTTCCCAAGTTGTTCTGTCATTAGGATGTTATATACTTTTTTTTTGTGGAAGTCGTATTTTTCCAGATATTTATGCTAGAACGATCCAGTTTTTTTAAACACCCAAAAATAAAAAATAAATGATTTTAATTATTAGCTCAAGGCCATAAAATTAGTTCATATCAATTTTTACGTAATACTAACAGATTTTCGGTCATATTTAAAAAAAATTTAGAAATGTACGATTTTCTACGCCCTATAACTCGGGAGGAGTTTATTTTCATGAAAAATTGTATTTTACATTAATTCATTAAAAAAGGATAATTTATCGATTGAGCAAGTTTTTTTCTTTTTTCTTCCCCCACACTACCTTCTTCTAAGGTATAGTGGAGGGCGGAAAAGTAAAAGCGATAAAAAATAACATTTAAGTGTGTAGTGTCAAAAACACATTCCAACTTCTTTAGAGGTATAAATCTATCGGCTCTCCTCGTCATTTGTCTTTGCATTCTCTCCGTGGGTTTAATTTCTCGACTTATTCTTCCGGAACCGCTTATTTACTAGTTTCTTTGTGGCATCATTCCGATAACTAGGATGTGACAGCGCTGGACTGGCACGAACAAGTGTTTACAAGGGGCCAACTACCACGACAGCGCTGGCGATCAGTGAGACTGTCGCCAGCTACTGGATACGTCTAAATCAACTTTAACGTTTTTCGATACAGATGTTTACCTGAATGAGATCATTTTGAAAATTTAACTGAAACCAGAACTGTTATGATATGCAATTTTATACAACAAATTTTTTCTAACAACCAAGGTTCTTGTTTTAAAATGTTCCAATAAAAGTATTTTTTTAAATTGTTTTACGTAATTTATAATGTAGTATTAATCATTTCAGATATACTTTCCAATTCAGGAAGTACCACGTCCAGCTTATACTGCGGGTATAAAAACCACCTATAAGAAACCATCAAATCCCTCCACACTTCAGAACTACAGTAAGGTAGTCGTACACAATAGACCAGATTCTCCAGGTGCCCAATATGTTGTTACTCAAGCGCAAGAAGTTCAAAATGTTTACCCTGTGTATAACGCTCATACTTATGGGCAAAGGCCGGCACAAATCCACGAAAATATTTTACAAACGCAAGCTCATACAGGTTAGTAGGTGACATTAAAATTACCTTTTTTTTAATTTACAACTCACAGCGAGTAGGAAAGGAAAGAAAGAAGGGAGAAGAGGCAACAAGGAATAAGTAACAATGCTTTGGGTGTCAACTAAGGCTTCGGAGGCCCTAACCGTAGACCTCAGAAGCCAGCCGCTCAAAAGTTTTCACTCCACCAAAAAAAATAGACGTAGATGGCTTTAATGATCTTTTTAAAAACCTATCTCCAACCCAATCATCATCCTTTAACCTAACGGATTAAGTAACTTGGTATATCATAAAAACGTTATCGATAATACTTTTTGTCTAAGAATCAATCAAGGCTTCCCTTTAGTCCAAGCTCCTTTCGAACTTTAGAGTCCCGTTGTGTATGACAGCTTCTCCTTTTTTCTTGTATAATTAGCCAATTTTAGTAAATTCATTGTAGAAAACTACGTCATGTAAGTATATTACAATACTTCATCGTCTTTAATATGAAAGATGTGAGCCTGATGGATCTTTATGAACTCCCTACATGTCTTGGGGGGAAATGTTTTTTTTATTATTAAACACCCATAAAGGCACTTAGTATATTACAATCTAGTCAACAGTGACCAATGAGCAATTTAATTGAAACTTAAAACTAAGGTATACTCATCAGCATTCTTTAGGTTCTGTAGAAAGGATTGCACTAAAGTTTAATGTGTGCACACAAGCTCTGCTTTTGCACTAAAAACACTAAACTAACTCAAAGGGCTTGATCCTTTTAAGTCTTCTTTCTAAC
This sequence comes from Crepidodera aurea, assembly GCA_949320105.2. Taxonomy (NCBI): domain Eukaryota; kingdom Metazoa; phylum Arthropoda; class Insecta; order Coleoptera; family Chrysomelidae; genus Crepidodera; species Crepidodera aurea. Next base: position 7,650,305 of record OX439477.1, on the reverse strand, counting down.
CCAGTATTGTCTAGGAGCTGGATCGCCTCGACATTGACATGATGATGAAGTCTTTCTTTATGACTGTTGGCTAATTTCTTGATGGTCTGGTCAACAGTGTCTATTTCCAGATCCCTATGGAGATCACTATTGCGAATGTACCAAGGGGCATCTACAATGTTCCTCAGTGCTAAGTTGCTTGCTTTGGTGCATCCCCATCGTTGGATACCATAGGTCCATACAGGCTTAAGTATCTGCTTATAAAGCATAAGCTTATTATGTAGAGACATAGTGGAGTTTCTTCCAATTAGCCACTACATTTTTCTATATTTCAGTCCAAGTTCTTCTCTTTTCTTTTTAACATGCACTTTCCATCGGAGTTTGGCATCTACGTATTTTCTTCTGTTTGAATTTGGAATCAGGTTATTGTTTATTCTAACTGAAATATGATTTATCCTTTTGTTTGTAAAGTTAACGTGGAGTGATTTAGTTTTATTAAGTTTAATTTTCCATCTCTTCGTCCAGTCATAGATAAGGTGGACAGCTGTTTGCAGCTTGTGGGTTGCTTCTTCATTGCTCTTTCCTACTGGAATATCACATGTGTACAGTAGGTATAGGACAGGTCCTAGGGCACTTCCTTGCGGTACTCCAGCCTTAATTTCTTTAAGATCGGAATAGGGTTCTTCTTGCCTAATTCTAAAGTATCTTTCCGATATATATGAATGGAGGATACCTGTATATTGTTTTGGAAGGAAAAGCTTGAGCTTATGTATTAAACCTTCAAGCCAAACCTTATCAAACGCTTGTGCTACATCAAGAAAGATAGTAGCACAAATATTTTTCTCTTCTAATGATTTCTTTATAATGTTGGTTATTCTATGAACTTGGTCGATCGTCGAGTGATTATTTCTAATTCCAAATAGGTTATCAGGGATTGAAAATGAACCGCTAAAGGACCTCGCACGAAGCTTACGGAAATTGTCCACGTGTTATTCAGCGCCGATATTTGGATAATATCCACGAGTATCAAAAATTTTAACCGGGGGCCAAGCTCCGTGCGGGGTCTTTTAAGTATTATAGGACCTAAATTCGAAAACTATTTTACTCTTTAACTTTAAAAGATTAAAAAATATATTTTTTTCTAGAAATAAATGCTGGACTTTTGGGATTTTCTACAACAAAGCCTAACAGAACAATCATAAAAAGAAGAATCGAAACGAAGACTCTGGAAATTTTTAATAAGTGTCCTCCTGGAGAAACTGGACAATTTATATATTCGCTATCCTGTAACCAATTTTTAAACTGCTGGAAAGGAAGAGGCACTGTACAAAACTGCGCTCCAGGAACCTTATTTAATCCGAAAACTTTGGAATGTGACTTTCCCGACAAAGTAGAATGTGTATCAGGTACGGTTAGGTATAAGGTGAAATACATGTATGTATTAAATCAAGTTTCCTTGATCTGTGGGAGAAAATACCCGACACTGATTTATTGAGATGGGTCAGGTTCAAGTGATTTATTTAAGTTCAATAGATTATCAAGCCGACCCAGTTCATTATTTACATTAGAGGATGTCGTGTTGTTAACATTGTTGCTAATCAGGTGTTTATATGTCTAATTATAGGTTTGTTTATTTGCTCTAAAAGTGCGGCACCAGGACTAAAGTGCTGCACCAGTCTGTTTCTTTGTCCAGTTAGTTCAGAACTAAGGTGTTTCATTGAATACTTGATGCTGCACCGATGCTACACTGGTGCTCTTTTTCTCCACCCACTTCAGACTGTGTACTTCCTACACCAGACATGCGCACTGCGAAGTTGTCTAGTTTTGACACAATCATATCTTTTCTCGACATTTTTTTCTCTACATAATTTTGGGTAATAGTAAACAAACCTTCCTGAATCATTTCTACACCACCATATTTCTTTCATTTTGCTACACTGATCTACATCACTGGTGTTGGTGCTGCACCTGTCGGATGTATGGTGTTACACCAAATATTGAAAGAAACAGACCTTATTACTATTTTAAACGAGTTATTTTTACAATGCCGCCATTCATAAACATGACACGGACATGGTATTACCTAACCCGAAACATTTCCCAGGCCGTAGAAGTAAAAAAATCTATGATACCGTTATTTTTTACCCATCTCCAGTAACGTTTTTACGTGGCTGTTGTCCCAGAGCCCTAATGTGAATTACCAAAACATGATTTCCCTGAGCTGAACAAGAAGATACCAGCTAAATAGTTTTCCGAACCCATAGTTCCTTCCCCAATTGAAGAAACGCCTTATTTATTAAGATAAGTTATATAAAATTGATGGTTCGAGTAATATACTAACTTAAAAGTATTTTTTGTAGTAAATTAAAATTTGCTCGTTATAGTATTTAATGTTTTGAATAAAAATAATTATTAATGATGTTTCCACATTTTATCATACTTTGTAATCTGAATACTTATTTTAAATGTAGTGTCGCCCCAATGAGTGAGTTATTTATAACCTAATGTCAAACCCATACGCAAACTAGTACATTTGTTTGTTTGTGACTAGCGCGATAGTTTTTTGCGTGAAACAGAGTTACTGAAACCATACTTCTGTATCATTTGCTTTTATGAGGCGTTGCCAAATATAAATACTTCAGTAATCAAATAACACAGAGCTCACATTTGACTATTGTCGTATCGAGAGTACTAACCTAAGTGCTTGATATAATAAAGTGTTTTTTACAATATTTTTCATCATTTTCAGTAAGTCTTATGGTTACAATATCTTTTTATAGTACTAATTTTGTCAATGGTAAATTTCCCAAATGTTCGGTCAAAGTTTAATGCAGGTAAGCGTTAAATAATCATGTATTTTAATATCACTCTATATAATTAAGTTATTATATAGTTGATATTCTTACGTAGGTAGTCTGTTCAATAAATACGCGAACTGATGCTATAAAAACTTTATTTTACAAATTTTAGAGTACATCAATCTTATTCCCTTCAAAATACTCCCCATTTGTAGTAATACACTTATCCCACCTCCGTTGTCATTGTTGAAAACATTCCTGGAAGTCTTCAGAAATCAGACCTTTCAGTAGCCTTTTTTCGTTTCCACCTCATCCCAGTGCTGCCCCCGCATGACCATTTTACAATTCGGGAACAAAAAGAAATCACAGGTGGCTAAGTTTGGTAAGTAAGGAGGACTATTTAGCGTTGCGACCGAATTACGCGCCAAAAACTCGCGGGAAATTACTGCTGAATGTGCAGGCATTGTCATTGTGCAGCAGCCATCCATCACCACTACACAAATTTAATCGCACTCGCTTCACACGATCACTAAAGAGTTTGATAACATCTATGTAGAAGGCAGCATTTACTGTCTGTCCTTCAGGAAGAAATTCATCAGCTCACTAAAGCGCTTGATCCACTTGGAAAGAGCTGTTTTCTTTAGTGCGTTACTTCCATAAACAGCCCTCGACATTTCATGAATAGTTTTTCCCAAGTTTCACCAAAAATTTGAAGTTGAGTAGTTGTTACATCTGTTCGTTAATCTCCATCGTGAAAAAGAGCAAAAAAAGGATGCCACAAAACATCCCACCTCTAGCTATACCATCGCCTCGACGGTTTGGCGGTTAGTGACGCTCTAGTGGTTCCCCCTCCATCAGCAGACATTGCGCAAGCCACCCTAGTATATTAACTTTTTTATTTACTTTTCAGGTCCTCGTTCAAATACCATACAAAATTTGAGAGTCGAAAAATCGGTTAAACAAGCGTCTTGTCCCGAAGGTTTTTCCGGAATTATCCCAGACTACTTCGACTGTTCCAAATTTATAAATTGTGATAACGGCCAACCTAATAAAATGGACTGTGCCCCAGGAACGCTTTTTGATATGAATAAAAATATGTGCGATTATCCCCACCAAACTACATGTTTTAACGGAGAAAATATCATAAATGTACGCACACAACCCCATGAAAATCAACTTTATTATGATGTAAGTATTAAAACACTCCTATATGGATAATAGCTCTTTATGTGAATTACATGATATAGGAACCCATGGGTCTGGTTCAAATAGGTTCAAATAATAATGTTATCTATCTATCTGTTGATGGGGTGTCGATGCACTGCGACCTATAAGATCTATTGTGTCCCCTTCAGGTCCCAAAAATAGTGTTTCATCCCCTTTTTTTGCGAGTACGTCTCCTATTTCATTACCCTCCAGTTCAGTGTATTCCTGTTCGTTTAGATTCTCTAGGCACTTCCAAACCACCTTGGAGTTGATTACGTGGGAGTTCAAAGCAATAATGGCTGCTTGGCTGTCTGACATGATGATGATCTCTTGTCTACGAAAATTTCTTTCTATGTTGAACTCGACACATTTTCCGGTGGCGTAGATTTCAGCTTCGCATAAATAAGAAAAATAAATTTGATTCAACAGCTCAAGCCCAGTTTCTGCCTTTCGACTTATTCAATTGTGCCTTCGGATCCACGCGTAAGGTCAGTAGCTAGATCAGCGTAAAGATAAGCAACGTAACCTTGCTATCAGCTACCAGCAAAGCAGAAAAATTTCTTCTTCATATATTTTTCCTATTTTGATTGTATGCCAAGTTTCCTCTATTAATGCATCCTGCATCTATGACATTACATGCAGTCTTTTTGGAAGGTCTCGCAAATTATGCATTTTGTTTCCTGGTCTCTTGTTAAGTTGCTTTTATTGGTTGCAGCCTTCTTTTTATCAAATGTAATAAGTATTCTTATTGTTTACAGAACCATGGGCAAAACAATTGTCAAGACAACAATTGCAAACAGGATACTCAATACACAAATCAACAATCTGGCCAGTCTTCATACTATACGGGCTACAAAGATCCAAAGCAAAACATTCAGTCACAAACATATTGTAATCCTCAAACACAAAACTGTAGACCAACTCATGGACAAGCAACAACAAATTATGGACAAAGTGTGACTCATACGCAAGGATCAACTTATGGACAAGATACAGCAAACTATGGACAATCTGGAACAAACCTAGGCACAGGTCAAACTACGTTTTACCCTCATCCTTGTAACCCAGATACTCAAGACTGTGGACAAACTACAGGCTTTGAGCAAAATTCGAATAATTTAGGTCAAGGGACTTATGGGCAATCTCAAACAGTAACTTACAACTATGGATGTAACCCTGCCACTCAAAACTGTCAAAATTATCACCAACCAACACAAAATGTTGATCACAAATGTAATCCTCTAATTCATGATTGTTCTAATCAAAACTCCTTAAACAGCAATGATTTAGCCACTGGTCATAGTCATGCAGTTTCTCAAGATTGTAACCCACAAACTCAAAACTGTGGACAGTCCAATAATCAGAGACCTAACGGTCAAACTGTTATTTACACTCAAACTATTACACAAAGATGTAATCCTAGAACTCAAAATTGCGGTCCAAATACTGGACAACAATCAAATAGTTATGGACAAACCACAATTGAAGAAGAAAATACTGGACAACAAACAGATGACTCTTATGACAGTAATGTTAGTTTGAGAAAAACTTACTGTGATCCTAGCGCTAATAGAAACTGTAAGGGGACTACAACTGAACAAAAACCAAATATTGGACATCAAGAGGAATATTTAGGTAACGGACATGGTGAATTAAACAGACACAATTGCAATCCAGCTTTACACGATTGCAACAGTTATATCCCAAACCAAAATTCTGGACAACAAAATGAATATTTAGGTAACGCGCATGGCGAATTAAATAGACACAATTGCAATCCAGCTACCCATGACTGTGACAGTTATGTCAGAAATCAAAATTCAGGGCAAACAAATAACTACGGGCAAAATGAATTGCGAAGACACAATTGCAACCCAGATGTTCAAAATTGTGATCAATACGTTGGACAAAGTACTTCTACGACTTACACGCATACACTAGGATCTTCTGGACAAAACCATGGCCAGACTGTCGATTCAACCTATACACAAACTAATAATTTGGGAAACGGCGATTCCTTTCAGTTTATAGGAAACTGTAATCCTTTTCTTCAAAAATGTAACATAGCCACTGGACAAAACGGTTACCACCAAACAAACATTCCACAAACTGGTGGAACATTCATATGTAATCTTTCGGAACCAAATTGTGGACATGGCCAAAAAAATACCGTTACCGAACACACGCAGGTTCAGCCCAACTATGGCAAAGTATGTAATGTAAATGACAAGAACTGCGGGCAAAATCAGTGGACTGGTACAACAACTATAACAAAGCAGGTAAGATTCAGATATGAAGATGATCTTGAATAAAAGCTTTTACAAAAGAATTTTTAGGTCACAAATCCGGAGCCAGTTTGTGCGGATGGCGCTGTGGGAATGCACAAACATCCAACAGACTGCAAAAAATATTTAACTTGTGGCAGTGGACAAACTTTTGTGATGGATTGTGCAGCTGGTACATTATTTAACACTAAAACAGGAATGTGTGATTTCCCATACAATGTCAAATGTGATATTTCTGAACCCAATACGAATACAGGATCATATGATAATAGTTGGCAAAACCAGTACGAGAAAAATGTTATAGATGATGGTGAAACTGGCGGACATGGTGAGAAAACAAATTAATTAAAAAATTAATGAAGAATTCTATTTTTTCAAATTTTGGTCAGATCTATATGTCCTGGTACTACAAATAACTGTATTTTCTTTATCAGGTGTCTTTCAGGGGATTTCTTAAAATGTATTGTCTATACACTTCCATTTCCACTGATCCCTGGCTCATTCATCTGGATCATTGTTTGACCTTCTCTCTTCCCATACTTCTGTATTTGAATTTTCTTTTTCCTCGTTATTAGTGGCTCTTGTTTCCGTTTGTTTCATGAGACCTCGTTCCTTATCGTATCAATTTTTTGTATTCATGATCCGTGTCTCACTAACGTACAGTAAAGTGAAAGAGTGATGGTTTTTCATGATCATTATTGGTACCATGCGTCCCAATGGTGAGCTGCAGGTTAAGTGACAGGAATATGCACTTTGCCTCTCCCACGCATAATCCGGCGTAATGGTAAAAAGTTATCTTAGAACTGTTTAACCATATATTTCAATGATTGTTCCTGAATATCAAAATTACTGGTTATACTCCATCTGTGATGATTCTTGGAAAAAAATTAAGCTTTTGCATGATCGTCTTGTCGAAAAACTACCTCCTGGTGAAGAAGAGAACGTGAACTAATATAAGTAGATATACGCCTGCATAATGTCGCTAGTAAGAGTTGCTTGAGAAAAAAATGGGAAAAGTCTACGAATTTGCTCGGGTATATTGTGATTGTGAGTAAAAAGTAAATCCAAGATAGTTTATATTAAAAGGTTAGTTCCATAGGCACCCTTAGACTTACTCTGATAAAGTAAAGACAATTACTTAGTTGATTTATTTACCCTCTTTTCCTAAAACTTGCAGCTTGGTTTGTCCTTCAAAAAATAGTGATTCGCTAATAAAACATTTTAGGTCATATTAAAACTACAACGGAACAAACCAGTCATACCTGGGGCCAACACAGCAACAACAACTGGGATCAACATGCCAATAGTAATTGGGCACAATCCTCGAATAATAATTGGGGTCAACGTACGGACAACAAGGGGCAACTAACTGATAACAAGGGACAATATACTAATAGCTGGGGTCAACAAACTGAAAATAACAGAGGTCAACAGACTGAAGATAACTGGGGTCAACAGACTGAAGATAACTGGGGTCAAAAACCTGATAATACAAATACAGTAACAGAAAGCAATAGAGGTATGTTTAATAACTTTTTAGAATATAGAAAAGATTTTGGAATCGTTCCTATATCAACAAGTTATGAATATTTGTGGATGTACAGAGCGTCAATTTATTTATGGGCGCACTGATTGTTATCTTTGAATTTTTGAGCCACTCATAGTCTTGGGGGCGGTTACTAGGATTAAATGATAAGTCCATTGATCTTATGTCCTCTGTGCACTGTATGTAGGTCTTAGAACTATATATGACAGATCTTCCACTTTTATTGATTTTAGAGCGTTTGTGCATTTCTGTATGGTCAGGAAGTGTCTTCGGACAGGCATCCCTGTCAATTTTTTTTATAGCTTAATGTTGTTGTTTAATCAGTCTACGTCTAAATGTTTCTTTGGCCACCATACCACCAACCAACATGTTATCATAGGTGTTATGACTCTTTTCCCGCATATCCTTCTACAATTGTTGCTACTATCATTGCTTTGTCTTCCAAAGTTTTTGACACTAGCCTATTTACTTCGTCCATTGGCAGTTCTCTTGACTTTCCAATAACAACAGGCTGGTTGGCTAAGAGAACTTTGGCATAATCATGTCACATATCCGATTTGAGGCAAGGTATATGACTTACATCTTGCCAGATTTTGGGTATATGTCGCCAGACTATTAATTGATTAAGACGATATGTACCTGACCGAGGTTTATAAATGCCTCAATACTGCAGCCTTAAGACTTATTGTATATGTCAGTTACATCGTTTTGTTCAGGTGAAGAGGATTGTTACCTTTATCAGGCTAAGTAGCCTTTCACCAGATTTTCTTTTGGAAAGTCCTCCTGTGGGTTTACCAGCCCCAGTAGGTTATACCTCCAGTGCGCGAGTGCTTGGCACTCTAGTATGATATGAGAGGCTGTTTCATCCTCCTCATTGCATAGTCTACATATGGGTTCATCTTGAAAGATGCCCATTTTGTGTAGATGTTCCCTAAGGCGACAATGTCCGGTTATTAGTCCCATGACATGCCTTATTTGATTTCTGCTGAGATTCAGAATATCACCTCTCAGTACTTTTGATGGCGCTTTAACGATTCGTTTACTGTTTTGTTGGCCCGGCACGAGATCACAGCGTGACCGGTGTTCTTTTAACATCCATCTAGTCAGAGAGCGTCGTACCGAGGATGTAGTAATGCCAAACGCCGGTTCAGGACCAGTAAAAACGGTCGCTGAGGCTTTCCTTGCCAGGGCGTCGGCTTCCTCGTTGCCTTTTATCCCTTTATGCCTTGGGACCCACCTAAGTGTTACCTTATTAAGGTTGGCCAGAACGAGCAGGGTTTGTAGGCAATTCCAGACCAATTTTGTTCTGATTGTCCCGAAAGTTGTTTGTTTCTCTACCTTCCCATCTCAGCTGAACGCTGAAGGGCTTTATGAAGTTGTTTTTTGGTGCCATTTCATCACTTCTCATCTCCATCAATGTGATGATTTTTATGATTATGTGTCCTTGTTCATAAGGATCCCAGTAGCCATTGCATTCCAACCTGAATGCCCCATTCTCGCCTCCGTTCTGATATAGATATCAAGTGGCGGAAGGTTTCCATTGCTGCTGTTGGACTGCTCCTCATGGCACCTGTAATGCTGGAGTTTAGCAAGCTCCAGTATCGCCTTCCTTTAGGCCACCACATCGCATGACTATACAAGCTTTGAAAATGCTACACAAGCATGGTCGCTTCTGGTATAAGAGATAACTTATCTTCTCCAAGAGATTTGAATTTATTAGTAGACTATCTAATACTATGATCAGGTCATAATATTTTAGTAGCTAATCCTCAATTCTAGTTACGCCATCATCTAGAAAAAGACTACTTTGGTCAATACTGTGTCATTCCTGGGACAGTTATTAAAGCCAACTTTTTTCTGCATTAAAAATTATTTATTTCGATGATCCTTTGCTTAAATACATGCCATTATTCTTAACTTAGGTCAATCTGGTTACGTCAGCAGACCAACCCAAAGATCAAACGATTACGACGACATTTATAATCCTAACGACCACAAAGATATTGCAACTACCGCTAGAAGCGCTTGGCCACCTCCGTATCAAGTTGAAGATGACATCAATAAAGTTGATTACGTTTTTACATACGACGATGGAACTCCTGTTACTTTAGAACCAGACAACATCATTACTGCTGAAGAAAGAAAGAGCAAACATTGCGAAGACATTGATTTCCGATGCACTCCGAAGTTGTGCATATCTTTGAGTATGGTTTGTGATGGTAACAGGGTAAGTTTATAAATATAAAACTATTTTAGCAACAATAATTAAACCTCTTGGTTTTAAAAGTCATGTCATGGCTAAATAAAAATTTGTAATTGAAGAGTTATTTAGAAAATATATAGGTAATACCCTGTAGCTTTACTAGTTGCTTTTACAACAAAACAAAAAAATGGTAAGAAAAGATAAGAGAAACCGAGTCAGTACGTAAATTATATCACACATTCATATTGTACCTTTCTTGGTTTATTTTCATTGTTAGATTCAAGTTCAATCAAAACTCGTCAATTATTTGACTTTCAGTAGCACCAGCAAAACTTACTACATGCAACTAGAAGTAACGATCATCTTTTGACGTTATTAATACCAGCTGATCTTGTTCTTGTATTTGAAGCACATTTCCAGTTTCAAACATTTTTTAATGTTTTACAGAATTGCGATGATGGAAAAGATGAACTAAATTGCCAAGAATATACACAACGATTCTCGGTTGCCAAAAACCACCAACTGGTAGTAGTAGAAAACCAAAGATGGATAAATGTGACACATTCCACATGCGCCTTGCTCTGTATACAAAACACCAAATTCACTTGTAGATCCTTTACCTACAGCAGACCAGACAGGACTTGTTTCTTATCTGATAAAAATATCGGGCTTACCGGATCTTTGCAATCGCACCAATCCAGTGATTACTACGAACTGAAAGACGGTACTATAGACTGTTCAGACAAATCCAAATATTTTGAGTGTCCGAATAAAAAATGTTTGACTAAGGAGTATTTATGTGATGGGTATGATGATTGTGGTGATAGAGAAGATGAAAAGCACTGCAATCCCGAAAAATTTGGTTACAAAATCAAGCTAGCTGGATCTCCAGAGAAACATGAAGGTAGAGTTCAAGTTACAGGTAAGAATCAATTAGACAAGATACCTTAATAATTTTGAACTAATGCCGATATTTTTTAGCATTTGGAAGTACGGGATACATCTGTGACGACGAATTTGGAATAGCCGATGCAAATGTCATTTGTAAGGAACTAGGATTTGAACTGGGGGCAGCAGAAGTTAAAGGTCAGTCACAATTCGCCAAAGATTTGAAAGAAAGCAGCACCCTATACATGATAGATGATTTAAATTGTCGAGGAAATGAAACTACTCTTATAGGTAAAGCTTTCTTATATATTATATCACAATGTACTTAATACACTCTATTGGCGAAAAAGTCGTATACTGTGCCATTATTTGGGATATAACCATTTTGGTTGACTTGACATATTCACGTCAAACTTGTATGATAAGGGATACGTGCGCCATCTTACGAAAAGTAACTCTACTAGTATTTTAAACCGATACAATTTATTTCCATGTCTTTTACGTATTGAATTGATTTGAGATAGATCAGACATTTTTAATTATCCAGTAAAAATGAAATTTTAACAAGATCTTCATTTCAGATTGCAGCTTTCCTGGTTGGGGAATCCACAATTGTAAAGATCAAGAAATAGCGGGTGTTGTATGTAAAACTCCACAAGAAAAATGTAGCAACGATTCATGGAAATGTGACACCGGAAATGAATGTATACCTTATGACTTCGTATGTGATGATGTGGAAGATTGTACTGATAGTTCGGATGAAGGTAGCCAACATTGTGAGGTAAATTTATCGTTTGTTGTAATATTTTTTAATGTTCTTCTAAATTTTACCATCCATATTACAGACATAATACTTTAACACGTTGGGTGTAACCATTTATTGAAGAATCTTTTAGGCCAGACTTTTTTTCAGTAGTTACAAGGAAATAACCTTGAATTATCAATAGTAATACCACAAGTGATTGAATTTTCGCGATAAGTCTGTCGATTCATTTCATAACGAAACTGAGTTGCTTAAAAACACCACGAGTCCGCAGGACGAGTGGTGTTTTCTTCAAGCAACTCAGTTGAGTTATGAAATAAGAGACAGACTTATGAGATGAATTCAATCACGAGTGGAATTTTACTAGACTATTTCACAAACAAAGTAAAAGGTAAAAATCTGCTCAGTAAATTGTATATTTATTTTGCAGTAGTATTCCACACGGGTTTAATAACACTCTCCTTATAATCACTAATAAATGCTAATTTTTCGTCGTCGTTTCCTGCATCTAATTCATAATTGCGTTCCGCACAGAACTCCATAAATTGTTTCCATATATAAGTTTTGGATTTTTTTGTATTATAAGGTATATTTTCATCAATATTTTGGTTTATAACTTCGTTTGAAATAACACCGAAGCGACTCATTTTGACGTCTGTAGCTGTAATTATTTTTTTTCAAAATGTCAAATTTTGTTTTGCAATTCGTATCCATGGTTACGCCGTGAAAATACCACGCTGATAGACCAATCAGGATTGAAAGACAGCTGGTATTATCAGTAGTAATACCCCTAGGGCCTTGATAATACCGAGATAATTTTGTCATAGAGAATGCTGAAAGCGTGTTGCTTGATAATGGCCCGAGGCCGAAGGCCGAGGGCTATTATCCTTAAGCAACACGCTTGAAGGATTCTCTATGACAAAATTTTGAGGATTTATCAAGGCCCGAGGGGTATTCGATAAGATAATTTTTTACTTTGTAGATTTAAACATTTTTAAACTAGTTGTCAGTTTGACGTTTAATTAATTTTTAATCAAAAACTTGACTTGCTGAAAACACCAAACTGAAAACACCACATGTAGGGTGTTATCGCTGTAATCCATAGCTGATTGGATGAAATTTGACACATGACTCTAAATTAAGTAATTTGATTGGTTACAATAGTTAGTAAAAAATTATCAGTAGTAATACCCCTAGGGCCTTGATAATACCGAGATAATTTTGTCATAGAGAATGCTGAAAGCGTGTTGCTTGATAATGGCCCGAGGCCGAAGGCCGAGGGCTATTATCCTTAAGCAACACGCTTGAAGGATTCTCTATGACAAAATTTTGAGGATTTATCAAGGCCCAAAGGTATTCGATAAGATAATTTTTTACTTTGTAGATTTAAACATTTTTAAACTAGTTGTCAGTTTGACGTTTAATTAATTTTTAATCAAAAACTTGACTTGCTGAAAACACCAAACTGAAAACACCACATGTAGGGTGTTATCGCTGTAATCCATAGCTGATTGGATGAAATTTGACACATGACTCTAAATTAAGTAATTTGATTGGTTACAATAGTTAGTAAAAAATTATCGCGATAATACCAGCTGTCTTTGGTTTGTGATTGGTCAGATTTTGTGAAAATTCGAAGATGAGTGAAATAGTCTTATATATAGTATAAGGAAAAAACAGGCCCCAAATGTTATTTAAAAAGCGAAAGCTGACGCTTTGGCGTCATATGGGAATGAACTTGTCAAACGTCAATCTGAAACTGAAATACAATTAAGCGGCGTTCAGACTTTACAAGTTACTTGAATTCAAGTAACTTGAAAGGAGTAACCTGAATTCAAGTGAACGTTTATACTATTTCAATATTTGATTCAAGTCCTTTCAAGTTGACATTTTTACTTGAATGATTCCTGTTTCAAGATACAAAAATGGCGTCGAATGATGTGATTCCTGCAGGAATAAAAGTTGTAAATAAATAAATTCTACACTTCATTTTACAAAAAAATAAAAACAACATAACCTCACAATTTGTTTTTTTTTAATTTGATGTATTAGGTAGGTGTTAAAAAGGCTCGTTCAGACAGTACAATAATTGGTGCAACTTGAAACAAATTGAAAGATGTGAACATCATTTCACTTGAATTCAAGTAACTTGAAAGGTGCTTTCAAGTTTCAAGTAGAAGTAGAGACAAAGTTAACTTTTGCTTTCAAGTTGGGGACTTGAATCACAGTTGAATAATGTGAACTGATATTCAAGTGCACTTGAAGTCACTGGAAGTAGTGAAAGTTGTTCTGCACTGCGGCAAATTAGTCAACCACATTTACGTCTACGGTCCAGTCGTTTTTCGAGTGCCCACGCTGTTGCTAAACTTATCGCTTAACCTATTTTTTTTTTTTTTATTATTAAACACCCATAAAGGCATTTAGTATATTACAATCTGGTCAACAGTGACCAATGAGCAATTTAATTCTAACTTAATCTAATAGAGTTTGAAATTTAAAACTAAGGTATACTCATCAGCGTTCCTTAGGTTCTGTAGAAAGGATTGCACTAAACTTTAACGTGCACACATAAGCTCTGCTTTTGCACTAAAAACACTAAACTAACTCAAAGGGCTTGATCCTCTTAAGTCTTCTTTCTAACCCAGTATTGTCAAGGAGCTGGATAGCCTCGACATTTACATGATGATGAAGTCTTTCTTCATGACTCTTGGCTAATTTCTTGATGGTCTGGTCAACAGTGTCCATTTCCAGATCCCTGTGGAGGTCATTATTGCGAATGTACCAAGGCTTAACCTAATGCACGAAACATTATATCAAAAAATAATATAATTTACAGGGTGAGGTCAGGTAAGATTAGGGTACGCCAGGCCAGCTCAGTTCAGATAAATGATATACAAAGTAATATTTCAAGTATATATATTGTGTTGGCATTTCGCAACACCGTGGGCACTTGAAAAGCAGTTGGGATGTAGACGCGGACTCTAGTGTGAACCACCCACGGAGGGTTCTAATTGTGAGGTTATTTTGTTTTGTATTTTTTTGTAAAATGAAGTGTAGAATTTTTTCTCTCTATAATTAACTTATTTATTCGAGCAGGAATCACATCATTCGACGCCATTTTTGTAACTTGAAACAGGAATCATTCAAGTAAAAATGTCAACTTGAAATGACTTGAATCAAATATAGAAATAGTATGAACCTTCACTTGAATTCAGGTTACTCCATTCAAGTTACTTGAATTCAAGTAACTTGTAAAGTCTGAACGAGCTTTTCAACTGTGATTCAATTCGACCTTCCAGTCCCCAACTTGAAAGCAAAAGTTGACTTGCTCTCTACTACTACTCGAAACTTGAAAGCACCTTTCAATTTGTTTCAATTTGCACCAATTATTGCACTTGAATTCAAGTAATCTGTAAAGTCTGAACGAGCCTTTAAGTATATAGATAGAAACAAAAGTTCTTTTAAGGCACAATTTACAAATGCTTATTATCTCTTGAAATCATGTTATAAGGATTAAAGAATTATAATATTAAACTAAAATATTGTTTTTCTTAGCTTTACCAGTGCAAAGTCATTGATGGCATCATCAAACGATAAATTGCGTAGTTTATCACTTTCTGAGACTGAAAGAACATAATTTAACTTGAGTCATTGTTGTTCTAAATTTATTTTTTATCCTCTTCAACTGAGAAACAATCTCAAAATTGGTTGTACATTAGGGAATGTTGATTGGACAGGAACGTTAAGTATTACCCTAGACAGATCCTCATGTGCTCATGTTCCATGAGCATATTGATGAAATGTTTGACTTCTCCTTCAAGATTCATGTCCACATCTTCAGGATATGTTTAGCATAAAGCACTAACTCCTTCACGAATCTCTTATTCTGCAGCTCCTAATTTTGTTAAGAATGAAAACTTTTTTGCAGCAGCAATATTGTATAGTAAGGCCATCTGAGCCAAACTTGTAATGTATCCATCACAGGTGTAAGTTTTTTTATTCTGAAGTTGTCTCTTGACTCAAGGTTCTCTAACGCATCATCTTCATCATCATTGATACGCCTTCTCCTATATCTGATTTTCTTGTAACCAATATAAGTCAATTTTTCCGTTCTTTTTTCTTCAAAATGATCGAACATATCCTTGGAACCTTTAACAAAAAGTGAAGCATAAGATTTTTAAGTGATAATTGTCCACTCGGACAATTTTTTGAAGTCTGAAGTGTAACATACCACATGAAAATGATTTTTATTGAGTTTAAACAGCTTCAAAAAGCGTGCACCAGGTCCTCCGAAGGACGATTCTGATGTCAGAACTTTGACGATCGACACGAACAACTCCCGGGTAAAGAGTAACGATCGATTTCTGATGAGTTAACAGGAAACTCCGGTGATGACGTTCCTGGCGCCGTCCTGACCTCCAGGTACACGCTGAGCTCATTTGACAATCATATTCATGTTAAGCGATCCAAAACACCTCCGGGTACTGAAATTCGTATGGTTCGGATGCTTTCTGTGCATGATATGAATTTTTCTTCAACACTTGGAAAGATGCAATCATAAGAATGCACTTTTTGATGCAGCGATGCAATTTCAAAAAAGTACAAGATCAAAATATGGCACAAAATTTCTAGACGAGCCAGAGGCGGATCCAGAGGGACTCTGCCCCCCCCCCCCCCAATTATTTTTTTTTCAATAGCGCTCCCTGATAGGAGCCCAAACTTCATCTTTACTTAACCAAAACTAAAGGGAAAGTAAACGGGAGAGCGGGAGCAAAAAATTAAAATTAAAGCAAGTAAAACAAAAAAAATGATGCATGTTTTTCCAGGCACCAACTGAACTCCGATTAATTGGTGGTTCCCGTCCAGGAGAGGGAAGAATTGAAATAAAGCACAATGGAATCTGGGGCACTATTTGTGATGATGATTTTAATGAAGATGCCGGCAAGGTTGTTTGCAAATATCTAGGTTATAAAGGAAGCGTATCAGTCAAAAAAGAGGGATACTTTGGAGCAGGTAAAAATTATAAAAAAATTGCTTGTGCCACTATTCTATGCATTGCCCTCAAGATGAACACACTCTTTTTATTGTCTACGACTGTTTCATAGAAGAGTTGCTAAAAACTAAATGATGATGATGATGATGATGATAAAACTTAATTTTCATACTAAATCTATATGCATTTGGGGTAAAAACATTGTTCTATAACCCCATCTAAGGCAGTAACATACATTTTCCGCCTTGTAAATCGTAGTACTTAAATAAAAACTTAGAAAAATTAAAACCAAAGAAAACATTTTCACCCGAAACCCCAAACATAGTGGAAAATCAATCTTCTCAAACTTTTGACAAAACTGAAATCGCGCTTTTGAATAAAGGTTTGGGTTTTGCACTGCCTCCTAGAGACGATCTGGGTGACTTGATCGGACATATTGAAGGTTCAATTCAGTATCTCCCTGAGAGTACAAAAGGTTTTGTCCGTGAGGCATGCCGAAACCAGACCTCCAAAAATATTGTATCCAATATTAGCGCCCCATCCCAAGAGGATAAGAAAATCGTTAAAAGGTTGAGAGAGAAGGACTATTTTTATTTGAAAGGAGATAAAGGAAATAAGGTTGTCGTATTAGATAAAAGTGACTATTACGATAGAGTTAGTAATTTGATTAAATCGGGTCCACACACTTCAGTTCAAAAGAATCCTTTGCCAAAAATGATTAGGGAAGTTAATAGTACTTTAAAAAGTGCAACAACCTTGTTACCCCACGAAATAAATATAGATTTACAATTAGCAATCCAATCATGTCAAAGTTGTATTGCCTTCCCAAAATACACAAACCTGGAAAGGCAATGCGACCCATTGTGTCTGCAATAAGCACACCTAGTTATAATATTTCCAAATGGTTATCAAACGAGTTTGAAAATTTACCTTCACAACTTAAAAATTTTACTGTTAAAAATTCCTTAGATTTCATGGATAAAATTACGGTACTTATCCTTGGTTGATTAGTCACCCTTGGCTGATTAGGTCACCGGGGATGACAGTGCCAGGAACCGCCGGGGGAGGGGGGTTAGTCATTCAGTATAAATAGCTGTTAGAAATAGTTAGTTGTTTAGTCTATCATCAACTCCTGATGATGCCAACATAGTTGGCGAAACGCGCGTAGAGTGTGTGAAAATTGTGTTTTGGTTGAGTGGTCGACGATAGTTTTCAACTTAGTTGATAAACCAAAGGTTCCAATTTCCCAATTTAAATTTAAAGTTTTTCACAGGTTTTGGGCCAATCTGGTTAGACCAAGTGTCCTGTTTTGGAAACGAAACGGAGTTACACAAATGTACACACTGGAATTGGGGCGAACACAATTGTGAACACAG
The DNA here is from genome assembly GCA_949320105.2 of Crepidodera aurea. NCBI lineage: Eukaryota > Metazoa > Arthropoda > Insecta > Coleoptera > Chrysomelidae > Crepidodera > Crepidodera aurea. The sequence goes on along the minus strand of OX439477.1, from coordinate 7,632,268 downwards.
CGAAGACGTTGGTGTAATCTGTTCCAACGATCTGGACGAAGTCAAAATCGAGAGGCACTCAAATTTTCCCACCAAGATTGAAGCGGGTTTACCAACAAATTGTGGTTTTAGAAAAGACAATCAATTTGTCATCCATGATTTGATCCATGCTAGAGTCATCGGGGGTGGAGTAGCTAAAAAAGGAGACTACCCTTGGCAGGTTTGTATCGAAGTATAAAAAAAATAAAATTGAAGTAATTCTATGAATACATTGGTATAATTTTTCTTAGAAGCCGCACAAATTGTCGTATCGATAGATCGATTCTTGAAGTATCATTTGAGTGAAGACAAACTCGGCACTGGCACTCTGGGGCCTAGAAACTTGGATGGTACTAAATTTTATATTTGGTTTCATCTTTGGGGTGCTAATTTGCCATATGTGTGTACGACTGATTTTTTTTTATTGATTCACAATTGATTTACAATCTACTTAACAACGTAGGGAGTTTAGTAAATTTCATGAGTGGTGTATGGCTTGTGTCTGTGAAGGCGTCTATTAGTTAATGGTGGTTGGTACAATTTTCTTAGTGTAAAGATCAATGGCATTTCTTATAAATGGAATTCCAAGGTCATGTTGGAGACGTACCGAGGAGCGTTAGTTATCATTCTAAGAGTTTTGGACTGGGTTTACGAGAACCCCATAGTTCAATCCCGTATGTCTAAATAGGCTTTAAAATAATCTTCTATATCAATATTTTATTCTCAAGTGAGAGTTGAGACCTTCTTCCAAGTAGCCAATACATTTGCCTGACTTTTGTATTTAACTGTGTTCTTTTGGCTTCTATGTGGTTTTTCCAAGTAAGCTTTTGGTCCAGATGAAGTCCTATGTACTTTACTTCAGTTTTTTGTGAAACTTCATTATTATTTATGTCGACTTGAGGGGTTGTAAATGTAACCTGTGTGGATTTATCCGCATTAACTAAATAATTTTGAAGTTTGATGGCAGCTCTATTAGGATCTGTATCTGATGTTAAAATTGCTTTATCATCAGCAAATGTAGCCATTAGGATATCATCATTAGTAGGTATATCAGCTGTGAAAAGGACCAAGGACACTACCTTGAGGAACTCCAGATTGGATAGGATTATAATTTGAAGTTGAGGAACTTTGACTTGGAAAAATCGATCGGTGATGTAAGATTTGAGGATAAGGTATATTTGGCTAGGCACGACTGAATTGTAGCGACAATTCGTTCGAGAACTTTTAATATTTATGAAGTATTTCGTATGACACTTTTTAAATAAATATATTTTTTTAGGCTGCATTGAAGGTTCGAGTAAAGGATAAATCAGCCCATTGGTGTGGAGCAGTGATCATTTCTAGTAAATGGGTTCTCACAGCAGCTCATTGTCTACAAGGTTACACTAAGGGCGCTTACATAATCGTAGCGGGAGAATATAACACGGACGATACTGAAGGGACCGAACAACAGAAATATATAGATGAGTTTTTTATCCACGAAAAATTCAGAAAAGGACATAAGTTAAACAATGACATAGCGTTAATCAAAGTTAAAGGTGCGGGATTCGAACTGAACGATGATATTCAACCTATTTGTTTGCCTGATGCTGATACTGATTATGCCAAGGATTTGAATTGTACTATTTCTGGATTTGGCTCTATTAAGAGTGGAGTTTCAGGTAAGCATGAAAAAAATTTGAGTTCTGTATTGGGATCTGACATGAGTCAACGCACGCCGCCTGGCGAGAGAAATGTGAACTTGTTTCGTTATATGAAAGCCAGTGACATCAGTGCGTACAATTCGTCGTGAAACATCCTTTATATTAATAGAGGCATACATTGTACATTTATCATCATTATACTTTTACTTTTGATGTAAAAATAATTATAAAATAAAATATATTCAATAGTTATTAAGCTTAAAAAATTATCATTTTTTTAAGCTTAAGTTGCAAAACTATCACATCTTTTTTATTCCAAATCAAGAATATGGAGGAACAACGTTTAACGGTTTGCTTTCTTCTAGACAACTTCTTAATCGATTTGTTTAAATTTTAGACGCTCTTTGGCAAATTTGAAGAATCATTTGTATTTATGTCGACTCTACAGAATGCATCAGCATTGGTATTAGCTTTTCCTCTCTTGTAGACAACTCCCTAATCGATTTGTTCTAGTTTTAGACCCTCTTTGGTAAATTTATATATTTTTTTATCTTGACTACAGAATGCGTCAGCATTGATGTTAGCTTTTCCTTTCATGTAAACAACTCCAGATAAGCGGTCAGCACCGGTGTTATCTTTTCCTTTCTTGTAGACAACTTCTTAATCGATCTGTTACTCTTTTAAGGCGTGATTTTGTATTTATACCGACGATGACAATATTTTGAATTTTCAATCTAGTTTTGATTTGTTCTCCATAGTCTCCTATTATTGTCTGTGATTTGTGAACTGGCTAGGCACAAGTCAAATCAATTATATATTTCTTATATTAAAGATTACTCAGAATCATCAGTGTCAATAAAATGCTCCTCAAGTTGATGTTCGTCTAATTCCTGGAAAGAATTGAAGATATAATCGCGATATTGACAAGGATAGAGATGTTTTGTAATATAATGTTGTACCATATGTTTATAGTCTTTAAATTCTTCGTCACAGTATTCACAGGGCACTATCTTGTCCTAAATAAAAGTATATGAAATTAATTTTATCAGAAATTATTATTGTAATATTTTACAAATACATAAGAATTATTATTTTTTATTTTTTATTTTTTATTTTTTGTTGTTTTTATTATATGTAGCTGCAAATAAAGATTATTATTATTATTATTATTAAAAATATAAATTAAATCTAAAAATTACAGAACCTACAGAATGAATTTAAAAAAAATAGTTTCTATACCCAAGCAAATGACTTTCTTTTGATAAAATTAAATGTACGTCTGTCCGTTCTCTGGTTTATGCCCAGGTCTAGCGTATTTGACATTAATTACTTTAATGTTAATTTACGCTGCAAAGATTTCAATCCTGGGGGAGTCCATCGTTGTCGGTGATGGTGTTATGAGGTTTTTATGGGTTTTCCCAGCAAATGCGCCATCAATCATCAGTAAATCGCCCCAGAGCGCCACGGCAAATAATGATAATAATAGCCGTCCCTACCAAGCATAAGCTCTGCTTTTGGGGTTCACTCGTAAGGGGGTAAATTGAAGGGCGCACATTATTATTATTAAATTTCAAGGTCACTTTAATGTATACTTTTATTACACATTATTAAACGTAAATATTAAAATTATGATTCTCTAGATCCAAAAAATCTTATATTTATTATAGTTATCTGAAGTCACTTTACTTACCATTTGTTGTAAAAGCGAAATAACCTTCAAAACAAATTTTTTGACGTGGGAATCCCCAAAATGAACAAAAGTTGGTAATTTATTTATAAGAAAAGTATTCGAATGAAAAATAATCGGTCATTCGAATTCTTGCAATAATCGACATAATTCGATTTTGAGAAAGCGCCTAAACACTCCGCGATAAATGAACTAAAGCGTCCCCTAGACGTTCGATGTTATGGGCAACATACTGCACAATATGATATGACCGTATGTCGATAAATATTGAATCGTCTGTGGGTTATTCCTTCGAATCACATAAATCAATTTCGTGCTTACAAGCTGAACGACCAAATTATTTGGAAAAATTACTGTTGCAGCTTCAATTTAAAGCCAATCGCTTTTTATTTTTTTTAGCTTATTCCCATGACCTACTTGCTGCCTGGATACCCATAAACTCCCAAGATATCTGCAAAATGCCACATGTATACGGTGAAGTTTTGACCGACAACATGATCTGTGCTGGATCCATGGATGGTGGTTTGGATGCGTGCGATGGTGACAGTGGCGGACCACTGGCTTGTTTAAACCAAGGTATCACAAATTTAATTAAATTCAAATTAGATGGCGTGGAATTCTTTAAATTACATTTTTGTAGAATAAATACCACGCATTTTTAACATAATTTCGCTACATTCAACCGCTCACTATTTAGAATTTAACGCCACCCATGTTTCGCCACGGGGTATTCAAAACAACGGAAAATATCCGAACAAATAAATCAGATAAATTGTACCCAACCCCAAGCGTCATCACGCCACTAGACAGCCAGCAAATTCCTTCTGGAACGTTCCAAATCATTCGATAAACACGTGTAAAAACATTGCATCATACAAAAGTTAACTGTGCGTCGAAGTTTCAAGCGATATTTTTAATTTTAGTAGCAAGTTACTCATTTTTCTGCACACTGGGTGCTCGGAGGATTTGTCAATTTCGCAATTTACCAGAATTTCTGAGTAATTGGATCCAAGTTCCGTTAAAAGTTGTAATCTGTGACATAAAAAATGTCACATTGTTTTTTTGCTGTTTAAATAGAAATAAGTTATTTGTTGGGAGATACTTTTTATTTCATCGCTTACAAACCAGCCAACTTATCTACAGTGCAATATAAACATACAGTCCACACACAAATTTGCCAATATCAATTCGTCATATTTTGTGGAACAGATATATCTACAGAGGGGTGTTTCTAAACAATACCGAATTTTTAATTCAAAATTAATCTAATCGATAGAAAGTACACTGTAGCTCCAATTTAGATTTTTCCACTCTGTATATTTTTATAAATCCTAACTATTTTAGTTTGTGCTTTTAAAACACCGACTGAGCATGATAAAAAATTCAAATCAAACTGCCCAAGCAGAAAAAAACATTACTTAACCCTGTGCTATGAGTCGAACTTTCTTAGCCAGTCGAATGCCTCTCCATGCGCCAAACATTTCTAATTGGTTAATTCTGCATATTCATTAATCAAGTCCACATCGACTGAATGAGGGTGTGGGAAAAAATGAATTTATACAGGTAGAGACTGGGATCATTATATTTTGTCCAATAATTTAACATTAGCTCTGTACTTTATTTATACAGGGTGTTTCATAGTTAAACCGACATACGTTAACTGTAAATAGAGGGTACTTAGGTGATTCCAAATAACCTTAGTTAACGCTTTTAATAACCGAGATACGGGGTGTTTCATCCATTTCGGCCAATATTTTGATAAGCCGTAACTTTAGAACCACCCTGTAGATTTCTCTCATACTTGGTACAGGTATAGTGTGTTAATAGCTCAATCCTATAGTGAAAGAACTACAATTAAAATCGGATTAGGAAGAATTTTCAAAATTTGAAAATCTCCAAAACAACACCCTGTATATCAGATTTTTTAAAATTGGGATGAATATTTGAAAAGAACGTAAAAGAATGAGTTAAAGTGAAATTTTTTTTAAGTGCACATCCCATTCTACTACTAGATCTTTAACGTCAAATTACATCAAATGCATTTTTTTTATTTTCACAAGCAGTAACTTTCGAAATACCTGGTAAATTTCTTTCATATTTGGTACAGATATCATTTTTTAGTAGCCCAATCGTATAATGTAAGGACTATACTACACTTAAAATCCAGATATGGATTAAGAAAGATTTGTAAAATTTGAAAATCCCCAACGCAACACGCTGTATATCAGATATTTTTTAAATTGGATGAGACATTCGAAACGAATGGAAAAAAGTAAGATATTCTGACGTATGACTAAACTTTTAAAGTAAATTCAATTGTCATTTTCATAAGACATAACTTTGGAAACACCCTGTAGATTTATTTCATATTTGGTACAGGTAGATTGTTTAATTAGCCCAATCGTACAATACAAGAACTAAAGTTAAAATTCAGATCCGGATTAAGAAAAATTTGTAAAAGTTGATAATCTCTAAACTAGCACCCTGTATATCAGATTCTTTAAAATGTAATCAGATATCTATTTGAAAAAAGAAAAAATGTGTTATTGCCGAAGCTTACTGTTCAATGCGTTTTGTATCCGGAATTATAAAAATATTTTAGTATAACACATCCTTTGTCTTTTTTTTTCTTTTTTTTAAATAGATATCCGATTACATTTAAAAAAATTTGATATACAGGATGCTATTTTAGAAATTACCAACTTTTTCTTAATCCGGATCTGGATTTTAACTTTAGTTTTGTATTGTACGATTGGGCTATTTAAACAATCTACCCGTACCAAATATGAAAGAAATCTACGAGGTGTTTCCAAAGTTAAGGCTTATGAAAATGACAATATGTATTGCATTAATTGAATTTACCTTAAAAGTTTAGTAATATATAAAACGAGATGTGCATTTATAAAAATATGTCAATATCTTAGTTTTTCCCATTCGTCTGATCCAATTTAAAAAATATCTGATATACAGCGTGTTGCGTTGGGATTTTCAAATTTTACACATTTTTCTTAATCTGTATCTGGATTTTAACTGTAGTATAGTCCTTACATTATACGATTGGGCTACTAAAAAATGATACCTGTACCAAATATGAAAGAAATGTACCAGGTATTTTGAAAGTTACTGCTTGTGAATATGAAAAAAATGCATTTGATGTAATTTGACGTTAAAACTCCAGTAGTAAAATGGGATGTACACTTAAAAAAAATTTTCACTTTAACTCATTTTTTTTCGTTTTTTTCAAATATCCATCCCAATTTTAAAAAATCTGATATACAGGGTGTTGTTTTGGGGATCTTCAAATTTTGCAAATTCTTCTTAATCCGGATCTGGATTTTAATTGTAGTTCTCACACTATAGGATTGGGCTATTAACACACTACACCTGTACCAAGTATGAGAGAAATCTACAGGGTGGTTCTAAAGTTACAGCTTATCAAATTATTGGCCGAAATGGATGAAACACCCCGTATCTCGGTTATTAAGGGCGTTAGACCAAGGTTATTTGGAATCACCTAGGTACCCTCTATTTACAGTTAACGTATGTCGGTTTAACTATGAACCACCCTGTATATATTCGTGGATTTTTTAAATAGATCTAGAAACTATATTTAGTATTTTATTGGTCCAAAAGTAAATTTACAATACATGGAAATTACAATATACAATTGAACAATAAAAGGACGGATCCTGAAGAATTCATTCTTGTACGGATTCTAAAATAATATTTACCGACGAAACATTAACAGCTCGGGCAGAACCTCTTGTCATAATCCTTTTCATAAAAGAAGCGATATCCTCATGGTGGATAAGGATTGCATGGAGAACACATATTTAACTGTTTAGTTTTTTTTAAAGCGACACTAAAATTTGGAAATTACAAACCGATAAATTAAGTACTGACAGTTAATGACATTAATATTAAGTTTTTAATTTCAAACTAATGTCTGAGTTAAAAATAAAAATAAGTAAATGACGATAGAGTTTTTCAAATGCTATTAACAACATCTCTGATGTATGCTCTTTCTAACTACGTACAATATTTCTAGCAAATGTTAGCACAAAGTTAGAAAAGTGTAATCTACTCTGTCAACACCCCTTATTTCGCCTTTCATTCTATTGCTTGCATTTCCTCGATTTCTTCGGCATATACAAGTTCTCTTGCTCGCCCCTAAACACAAAAATCGAGTGGAGTCAAGTCTGGAGTCCTTGGAGGCCACAATATCGGACCATGTCGGCCTATCCAAGTATTTGATTACACTTTTCTAACTTTGTACATCGTTATACAGAAAGAGCAGATATTTTTAATAGCTATTGAAAACCTCTATCGTTATTTACTTACTTTTTTTAACTAGTTAGTTTGAACTAAAAAAACCTAATAGCAACGATTGAAAATTGTTTGTGATTTAACCCAGTCAAAAACGTATTTTAATTTTTTTTGTTTTAGGTGTATTCACTCTCTATGGTATCACGTCGTGGGGTCAACACTGTGGTTATGCCAATAAACCTGGAGTTTACGTCAAAGTAGGAAATTATAGGCAATGGATTGAAGAGACAATTTCCAAACACTCCCAGTGATATTTTGTAAACATTAAATTATATAAAAATAAATTTATTTAAAATATTTAGATGCAACTTTTATAGTTATTACTCGGATACAAAAATAATAATTAATTTTTTTCTTGATTGTATGTTAAAATTACTCTTATGTCATAAATTGTCAATATCGGCAGGTATAACATATTTTTTCATAGTCGCGTTTTAGTTTTTAAAATTAATTTTCAGCAACAGTATAGAAGGATGACCAAAAAATTAACGTACTTTATTTTTTATTGAACTCAACATTAACATTACAAAAGTAAAAAAAATACAAGAAACTAGAAAATATTCTTACAAAGTACAAATATTCTAAATTTAAATATTAGAATATTCATTCATTTTTAACTACAAATAAAAACAATCCATTTGGTTAAAAAATATGAAGAACTACCATTGTGTTTTTTAAAAGAAAACCTTAATAATGTACCATTTTTTTGATAAACTTTATCCACATTTTTTGCATTTTTTATATGTTTAAAAATTCTCAAAGTCTCTATAATTAAAAAATAATAAAAAAGGCTCAGGAAAACAAATGCAAAACAGAAAAAAATGAAGAGACGTATAGTAAAAGAATTCAATGACCTAACTCAACTGACTCTGGTCTTACACCCGTATATATAGAAAGGCTTTAGAATTAAGTGAAAATAAATATTCTTTCTATAATTAAAAAATAATAAAAAAAGGCTCAGGAAAACAAATGCAAAACAGAAAAAAATGAAGAGACGTATAGTAAAAGAATTCAATGACCTAACTCAACTGACTCTTGTCTTACACCCGTATATATAGAAAGGCTTTAGAATTAAGTGAAAATAAATATTCTTTCCATTGTGATATTTTCAAAAAAATTTGGAGTTTTGACCATTTGGAGCCCAATATGGTAAAAATTTTAAATTATTGTGAAAAGTATTATTCAAATCAATCAAAGACCTTTCAAAACAGGGGTAACACGTCAAAAAAATTAGAGGTGACGTTACTATTTTGACAGGTACTTTAGATATTTGACAATTAAGTATGTCAAAATATGCGCATTTGGAAATCAAAATTAGATTTTAATTTAGAAACGTAATTTTTAAACTGCTCCAAGTTTCTTATTTATAATACAAGAAAATATATTTTTCTATTATTAAACATTTCATTACATATTTATTCTATGATAAATGACATAATGGTGGGATCTTGCGCGAACACTCTCAAATATTAAAGAATAATAATTAATGTTTATTCTATGGTAGAAAGTAAAATGTGCAACACGTGGGGAAAAGACTTTTCTCACTTGTTGCACAATATACTATTTTCTTTTACACATTACAGTAACTGCTTATTCTATGATAATTGGCGTAATGACGGGATCTTAAATCATCAGTGTCAAATATTGAAGAACAATAATTACATGGAAAGTAATCAACATCTTCATGTTTGGCGCTTTTATGCTGTTCCATGTGTTCTTCCTGCCTAAAAAGCCTGTTACAATATTGACATGTAACAGTTAAGTGTTCTTCTTGATCATGAACATCTAAATCATCCTGAGAGGAAAAATAATAATTACAATACTTGCAAGGAAAATAATGTTTGTCATTCCAGTGTTGTGTCATAGATTCTTCAGTTAGGAACAAGTCATTACAATTTTCATCAGCACATTCCACAATAAAATGTTCCTCGTTTTCATGTTCATCTAATTCCTGGGTGGAATTGAAGAAATCATCGCAATATTCACAAGGAGAGTAATGTTTTGCATTCCAATGTTGTACCATATGTTCATATTCTTTAAATTCTCTATCACAATATTCACAGGGCACCATGTTGTCCTAAATAAAAGTACATGAAATTAATTATATCAGAAATTTTTATTGTAATATTTTACAAGAATTATTAAAAATATAAATTAATGTTGGTTTATATTTAAAATGCGTTTGGAGTGCTGTGGTTTTGTTAAGCACTGTATGTGAGTTTTTTGTTTTGTTGTCCTAGTGAAGTTTGTTTATATTATCAAGTCGCTAGTTTAATTTGGGGACACTGCTACAGGTTGTATCAAGGAGATGATGATTTTCGCGAAAACGGACAAATGGCGACCCAACTTCGGATTTTGTAAATTTGATGTTTCTATTTTCGCAATGAAAGAGTAAATTGGGTGAAATTTTTGGACGTCATGACTTTTTATCGTACGTCCAAAATCGTTGTGTGTGTCCGCAGCGTAACTGCACCAAAGTTCCGGATCTGGGCTATTTTAGTGTTAAATTTACTCGACTATTTGGTTTACATTTTTTTGAATGAAAAGACAGTGTTGACAATATGACATTACTGGAGAAACTTAAACTTGATTGCATTCCCGGCATACATAATTTTAGTATAGTATTCCTTACAATTTCTGAGAAAATGAAGAGTTTATTATTTTGGTCTATACCTATTGAATATACACATTTTTCAAGGATCTTAGTTTAGATATTTCCTGGCAGCATTTCTCATTTTCGGCACATGCCAGTAATTACCTGCAAAACGGCAATACCGCGACAATTCGAATAACGGAAATGATGATTGACATTGACACAACTTAAATCGCGCATGCGCATACAAATTTGTTATCAGGAAAAACAGCTTTCTTTCGCCTCTTTTATTAGATGGAGTACTCTGTGATATTATGTCATTTTAGTTTATGCAATAAACCTTTTTCCAAAGCATAAGTTCATTTATAATTATATTTTATATATTATTATATATTATATATAAATTACATGTGATTGTATATGGATATATGGATGAAAATCTTAATAAGTAAATAAATATTGCTTGCGATTTTTAAAAAGCATGAATTGTTGGTTGAAATTTTATTTCCTAACTACAAAGTTCAGTCTAGCGATTTACCTAAAAGTTGTCATAAATTGTATATGATTTATGAAAAAGAAGTTGATGATATTAAAATAATAGAAATTTTTTGACGAATCTGCATTTCTACTGCTTGAAAAGCTTATACACGAAAGAAAAAAATGAAAAAATCGTTTTGCAAGGTTTGAAAATGATAACCAGAACATTGTTAAACATAAATATTAAATTATGATTCTCTTGATCCAAAAAATCTTATATTTATTTGTCAGTTTACTTACCTCACGTCTCACGTCTGATTCTTCTTCCTACTTCAACTTTAAAATTAACAATTAACTGTTGACGTTTTAAAACTAACTTCATAAGTCACTTATTGTTGAAAGTTGTAAAAGCGAGATAACCTCCAAAACAAATTTTTTTGGCATGGGAATCCCCCAAAATGAACAAAAATTTATAATTTATATATAAGAAAGGTTACTTCAAAAGTGCAATAAACTAAAAAACTATTCGAAACAAAAACATCAAAACAGGAAAGAAGTTTAAATTTTAAAACGTGTACCTAGAAACACGACCTCAAGGACATTATAGGTAGTGATGGGGGACTCGGATACCAAGAATCGAGTAGTATTCGATTCTGAAAAGTATCGGAGTATTCGAATACCCGAACCGAGTACTCGGTGTATTCGAATACTGTCAGAATCAAAGCGGTGAACTTTTGAAAACTAACGAAAATACGAAAAAGAAAAACAAAAGTAAATCTAGCCGCTGCCATCCTACCACTTTCTCCTTCTTAACCTATTCAAGTCCATATACCCAATCCCTTCCCATTCGCATTACGCTTACGGAAATAGACGACCGAAAAAGTCCGATTGTATTGAAAGAATTCGAATACCCGGTACTCGGATTAGTATTCGATTCTGAAAAGAATTCGAGTACCGAGTATTCGATTCTTAAAAGTATTCGATTCTGCCCATCACTAATTATAGGGTCATTCGAATGAAAAATAATCAGTAGTAATATCACAAGAGCTTCGAAAATAATCGATTATACTTCCGAGTCACGAGACGTATTTGGCGAAACACCACGAGAGCGGAGCTCGACAGGGCCCCGATGTTTGAAATGTGTGAGTACAACTCGTCTGCGAGAATGTACCACGTGACATTTCGAAATCGTGTCAACGTTGCCAAATTCTAATTTAGACAGTTCAACAATAAGTAGAGCAAAACATATTTTAGTTCACTTGAAACCTTCGTACAAGAAGAAATAGAAGAAGTGATTAGGACAGACAGCCAAATTATTGGATTCAGACCAATTATAAGCTCTTTAGATCCGTTATGGAAATATTAATTCAAAATATAACATTTTTCAGAAAAATTATCAAAAATTAAAATGACAAAGCTTAATTTTCAATCGAAAATATTACTTTATACATTTTCAATTTATTATTTTATCCAGAGGTCATTTGTTAATTATCTAATGGTATATGTCTACATAACTGCCTATCCTTAAAAATCAAATAACTCACTTATTTTTCATCTAAACTTCAACATATTATACATTTTCGGAAAGGGAAAGAGTTCACCTTTCAGATAGAATAAAAATATATAGGGTGTGTCGTTAAAAAAATCGACGTTATTTGCATTTTAAAAAGACCGCTTTTTTAAAACACCCTATAAAGATTTTACTAAATAAACATTTATACTGAAAAAAACTTTACATAAAAAGAAACTGTTCAGTGAAAACCGCACCTTCCTATCGTTTCTGAGTTCCGAGATATTTGCAGTTAAAATGGGTCAGAAACTTCTGGGACACCCGGTATTTCAAAAATAAAGGTACTTTATTCCTGAGTAAATTTCATTTCTTGGCAAATCTCGTATACGACTGAAAAAATTTGATATGAGATAGTTGCATTTTAGGTTTTTAAATAAAAAACTGTTACTTATAAAAGTCTTTTTAATATAATAATAATATAAGTGTATTTTTTTGTATGAACTTTCTGGTTACCGGTTTTGATATCTGAAATTTCATCAGAATTTATCATAAAAGTATATTACAGGAAATCTTTGAATATGTTTGCAATAAAGTATATTCAAATCTGTTTAGGATTATAATAAATAGGACCTTTTGAAATTTGTTTTAGGGTAAATCGGCGTTAGTCTACAACAGCGATGGCTTAATATGACTTATCTGTATACACGGAAATTAGTATAATAAAAATAGTAGTGGTTTCCCCTACTTTAAGGGAAAGAAATCTGTAAATTCTCTTTTCCAATAAATATTTTATTTATTCCTAAAACAAATAGTGTTTAGTGAAGTTCGCAACCAATATAAATATATTTTTTTGTGTTTACCAATATTTTTCCAGTTTTGTATTTTTTATTTGGTGTTTTTCAAATAAAACTTTTTCATTTTATAGATTTTATTAATTTTAAATATTAATTAATATTTTCAAGCAAATCAGCAAAATAAACAGCTAATGATTGAAACGAGTCCTAACGAAATATACACAAACACTCTAAACAGAAAACTATAAATCACATACCAAACTATTAATATCAAAGATATAGGTTATAATTAATATAAATTTGACTTGACAGTCTCGACACTTAACCAGCGTTGCCAAACTGCGGGGAATCTCAAGATGATTGGGGATTTATTGGGGATTGGCATTATGCGGGGAAAATGCGGGGATTTTGAAATCTCATCGTTAAACAATATAATAAATAATCATGCAGGAATTAAAATAAAAAAACAGTTCAGATTGGGCATAGAACTCAAGACCATTTGCACAGCAGCAAATCAATTGTCCATTGCACCTACTTTTGTTATAATAAATCATATTATAATCGGGTAAGTTCGTTTATATCCGCGCGGTGCGAACGCGAACACATAGAGAAAACCTTTCTGTGATTCCCTTAGTTTTAGAGGCTTCTAATTTGCTAGCTTTGCGTTAGATAAGTTGATTTTGTATTCTGTCGCGAAATAACGATACGATTTTGTGCAAATATGGATAAATGGTTAATAAAAGGTTAAAACAAAGAAGATAATCCTAAGGTAAGGTACTTAACCTATTGAGGGGAATTTTTGGGGAATCAGCAGATTTTTGTCCCCAAATTTTGGGAATTTGACTTTGGGATATTGGGGAATATGATAAATTGGCATCGGCAACACTGCACTTAACGCCTTCACGGCGCTAAACTTCCTAAACTCAACTCTACTGGTACAACCCAGTAGAGCACTTCTATGCGAACTTGTAGACGATTTCTCTTGGTTTCAAACATACCGATTTTGTGACGCTGAGAGAGTAAGGAGTGATCACGTGGTACATTCTCGCGCACGAATTGAAAATTTATAAACTAACTTTTTCGATTGAAAATTAGGCTTGTTCTTAATTTAAATTCGTATAAATTTGAAAATTAAATATTTTGCTTTGAAAAAATTACTACTTTAATACACAAAAAAGAAAAAGAAAACATGGTTTTATCGTATTTGTATTTTTTTTCTAAAGGCTGATGTTTTAAAACAAATTGTTATTGATGTTTATTAGTACATCAAGAAACGGTAATTTTTTTATATTTTCAATTTCAATTGTAATTTTAATGTTATAACTTGTCTACTTTTTTCTCATAAGATTAAGAGACTTATTTATCTACAGGAACATTTGGAAATTTCTTTTTTGTGTTTTAAATAACCCGTAATTTTGCCAAGACAAAATATTGAATTTTCGATTTTATATTAAAAAAATATTATAATTATTATACTTTTTTTAAACAATATATATTTAAGAATTTTAAACTTCAAACTATAACACAATTAAATTTACTTCTTATAAAGTTTACCAGTCTGCATGGTGCATACCTGTGCTGTAATCCAATCAGACAAAGTTTCTTGAAATACAGCGATAACCAAGGAAGAAAATGAGCTCTGATAAAATTATAAATTGAAAATTTATAAACTAACTTTTTTTTCGATTGAAAATTAGGCTTTTTCTTCGTATAACTGAAAAATAGATATTTTGCTTTAAAAAATTGTCATTTTAATTTTTGATAATTTTTCTAAAAAATGTTTTGTATTTTTAATAAAAGAATTAATATTTCTATAACGGATCTAAAGAGCTTATAATTGGTCTGAATCTAATAATTTGGCTGTCTGTCCTAATCACTTCTTCTATTTCTTCTTGTACGAAGGTTTCAAGTGAACTAAAATATATGTTTTGCTCTACTTTTTGTTGAACTGTCTAAATTTAAATTTGGCAACGTTGACCGATTTCGAGATGGTCACGTGGTACATTCTCGCAGACGAGTTGTACTCACATATTTCAAACATCGGGGCCCTGGTGTTTTAAGAGGGGCGTCGCGACAGGTATGCCAAACTACAAACACCAAAAATCCCCATTTTTATCTTTATCTTTTATCACTGTCTTTCTGCAATAATGAAGAGAGATAGATATCTTAAGACTTCAGTGAATCTCCTGTATCCTAGGTGGCGCTGCTAGTATTAAAATATAATATATTATTTGGGATATCTAAGGAATCTGAGAGAATAAATTTTCTTTATTTTCACGATTGGTTTTATCGCAGAGAGCGCTAATAATCCATTTGTCATGAGTTCGATACCGGCTTCAGCCACGACAGAAATATTATTTTTTATTTTTAGGAAATGTCATTTTTTTTGTTTACTATTTTTTTTCTAGCATCAAAATAGAGTTTATATTTTATAATTTAATTAATTTTCAATTATTTTCGAATAAATCCGTTTATTTTAATATGAATAGCGCTGCCACGCGACTAATCTCTCTAAATACATCAGATAGGAATGGAGCTCGGAAAATAATATTTCTAACATAAAAAAAATATTTAAACATCAATGGATTCATACGAAAATTGAGAATTATATAAATGTATAATCTTTAAGGTGAAGCAAGAATTTTTTTAAAAAATGAATTAATAAATAATTGGCGGCCCCAAACGCAAAATGTTTTTATCAATATCTATTTGTTTAAACAATTGCAGAATACATGAGTTATCGACACAAAAAACTGCGTTCTATGAACAAAATGCAACATTGTAACCACAATAAATTATCTGCAAGTCCTTTTATAAAAAAAAATTGTTAATGTTGGAGCATTAATTTGTATATAACAATTGAACGGTTACAGATAAAAAATCGCTGCAAGTCTTAAACCATGGGTTATGATAAATTGTTCATGTTTCATCCCTTGAAATTTTTTTTGTCCGTGTCACCATTTTCGTTAAAAAGTCCAAAAAATAGGGTTGAAAAATTAAAATGCTCAGAAACGATCGCTTTTAACAATGAAGACGGCTATTTATAAATTTTTTAATGTCACCATTGTATTCAGTGTGATTTTTCATATAAGAATAATATACAACAATAAACCTACTTTAAAATTTTACCCAAAAAACCAGTGACACGTATTTAGTATCCATTCTAAACTTTATACTTTATTTATTTACCGCAGCATCAGAACAGTGTCGAAAATACCTACCTAGATATTTCTTTATTATCAATATACGATATGAATTTATATGAAAAGCGTTTTTATATTACATTCCAAAATATTTTAAATGGAAAATATAATATGTACATTTATTTTAAAAAAGCTTTTTAGTCATTGATAATTTAGAGGTGCGGGCATTACGGCAACATTGGTGTGTTTTTTCATTACAGTTGTTAGTTTTTTGCCTGTTTGTCTTTGTTTTCGCTCTATCCGCTCTCTAATTCTGAAATAAAATAAGATAACACTACTAATTTTAATGATTAGACAAAGAGCGGCAGCAGTTCTTATTGTGTCTTCGAGCGGGGATTCTTTGAAAATGTTTGCAACTAATGTTTTGTGATTTTGGCGGTTTTTCCATCCGTTTTGTGACGTGATTTTACAATTTAGTTATTAGTCGTGATTTGGTTGGTCTCTGATTGAGTAACGCATATTGCATTTTTGCTTTTATCTCCATTAGAGCTATATTATTACGGTACAAAAGTGGTGTGAAACGGACACAACAGTATTTTTAGGTTTTAGGTTTTAGATTCTGATTGTTTACCCTCCTCGGTGAAAAAGGACACCATTTTCATTTTTGTGAAAAAAGACACAATTTTTTTTTTTATTATTTTTTATATATATCCAAAAGATGCCTCGAAGTTCGCGTAAAACTAGAAAGAAGAACAAACGCACTGCAGCTTCGCGATTGAATTGGGGAAATAGAGAAAACAGGGACATTTCCACAGAAATATTAGAAGAATCGTAAGTTTTCTAAAGTTATATTTTAGCCATATTTTTTATAAGTTATTAAGCTTTTTATTTCAATTTTTTGATTATGTACATTTTCTTAGGTTTAATGAAGAAAGTGTTCCAGAAGAGAACATCCAAAAAGAGGGATTCCCACAAGAAAGAATTACAGAAAGAAAGAAAGAAGCCGACAATCAAGAGGAGAGTTTTCTGCAAGAGGATATTTTAGAAGAGGTCATCCAACTCAATGACTTTCCACGAGAAGGAAATACAGAAGATATTGAAGAGGATTTCACACAAGAAAATTTAGAAGAGGATTTCCTGAGCCAAGAAGAAATAAATTTAAAATCATATAATAATTCAGAACCTGGAATAATTTCTTCAGATGAATATGACAGGTAAGAAATATTAGAATATTTGCATAAATAGAGTTTTTACATACCAAGAATTTAACTAGATAACAACAAGGAAATTCTTGTGTCCGTTTTGTTGACAGTATTGACCAAGGCATTCTAATTAGGTGAATTAATATTTTTAATGCATGGGTACATTATATCTATCTTTAGACTTATAAACCATAATGAAAATTCTTGGCCAGCTAGCTATCTACATGGTGTATCATAAGGAATGGTCAATATTTTAACAATTGGTTCAGGAACTCGAAATATTAATATTTTACTAAATAACTCAAATGTTATCTACTACTAAGATACAGGCAGGCCCGGATACAAGGGGGGCGATGGGGGCGACCGCCCCGTCAAACGCAAAAAATCACATATACAAATAAATAACTAAAAGGTAATAAATACATTATTTCAAAAATTTTCTGGACCCCCCGGAAGGTCCCCCCCCCCAAATCACGGCTCTGAATCCTGGCCTGGATACAGGGTGTTGAAGATAAAATGTATTTTTCGTTTTTTGCAATAATTTCTTAAAAATATAACCATACCAAATTTCAAGTCAATATATTAAATAATAAAGAAATTATTGCAAAAAAACGAAAAATACATTTTATCTTCAACACCCTGTATCTTAGTAGTAGATAACATTTGACCCAGAGTTATTTAGTAAAATATTAATATTTCTAGGTCCTGAACCTATGATTAAAATATTGACCATTCCTTATGATACACCCTGTATAATTTAATATTTCATTAATTTTCTAGCATAAACAAACATGAGCTAGAATATGAGAGAGTACCGAAACCTGAGAACCCGATAACAGGTATGAGAATTGTAGAACTTGGGTATGTACTGGATTGGGCTACTAATCTACAATACGATCACTCCAAAATATGTACTCTCGGAAAACTAAGTGTTAAAGAAGAACGCCGAAAGGGCAAGGGGTTGACTAGTACAATAGTCTGTCTGTGAAAGAGAATATCAATATGAAACTGAAAATCCAAATAAAATAAAATCCGTTGCTAATATTGGTGCAGTGTGGGGAACTATTGCATCTGGAAGCACATATTCACATACTAGTGAACTGCTTTCATCCATGGATATACCCACCATGAGTTCGAACATGTTCTATAAGATTGAAAATGAATTAGGACAGGTAAATAGTTGTAACTTACAGAATTAACAAATATTTATGAAATGATACATATTTTAGGAATGGGAATCTTCTCTTCTCAGGTCAATGAAAAGAGCTGGAGAAACCGAAAAAGAGATTGCAATTCAAAAGAAGCAGTTTTGTATGGATGGTACTCCTTGGATAACGGTTTATGTTGATGGATCATGGAGTAAACGGTCATATGGTACAAACTTCAATTCACTATCTGGCATGGTTGCAATAATAGGAAAAAATACTGGCCACGTATTATTTATTGCAATTAGAAATAAATTTTGTGCTATCTGCGCTAGAGCTGCTAAGCACAATATTGTTGCTAAAAACCACAATTGCTACAAAAATTGGGATCAATCGGCTCCTGCCATGGAATCTGACATGGTTGTCGAAGGATTTAACTCTAGCCAAGAGATGCATGGTGTAAAGTACTTGCATTTATTAATCATAAATTTATTTCAGATTCTTAGTTCTAGTACTTGCATTTATTAATCATAAATTTATTTCAGATTCTTAGTTCTAGTACTTGCATTTATTAATCATAAATTTATTTCAGATTTTCAGTTCGACTACTTGCATTTATTAATCATAAATTTATTTCAGATTTTCAGTTCGACTACTTGCATTTATTAATCATAAATTTATTTCAGATTCTTATTTCTAGTACTTGCATTTATTAATCATAAATTTATTTCAGATTCAGGGGTGTGTAAAGTTAGCTCGCCTCCACGTGGTGCACCCTGGGTAACGCTAAAGAGCTAACAAACTTGGCAGCCGGACAATCTTTTGATCTCCCGGCTAAAGCACATGATGCCTGACGCGACATTTAATCCAACCATCCAACCATATGCAGTGATACGATAAATAAATAAATAAGTGCTAGTACTTGCATTTATTAATCATAAATTTATTTCAGATTTTTAGTTCTAATATACTTGCATGTATTAATCGTAAACTCATTTCTTTAATGTTAACTTTATTGTAAATCATTAAATATTATAAAATCATTTTTGTAAGAAAATAAATTGAATAATTAATAATTATTTCTTTATTTAAAAGTACCTAATTACAGTTATTCACTAAAACAAAAACAAAACAATACACTTTGAAAAAACTGCATTGCTTTTTAGCAATGGACAAAAGACATAATAGCAAATAAAATGTGTAACAAACCTATATCAAGAGTCCCATGGATGGGTTAATATGTGAGACATACTGTAAATATTAATTTCTGCAAATGTCTGTGATTCCCAACTATGCAGACACTATTTTGAATGCACGAATAAAAATCACAAAAAACTGTTGAATTGCACATTCTCCATATTACTAATCACTAATTTTTCACATTGAATATGCATAAAAATTGAAGATTTTTTGAACAGCCTCTCGAGAATGGAATTTTTGTTCGTGGAAATATTTTTACCCGTTATAGCTTACACCTTGGAATAGGACATCTCCATTAATTGAAATACTTTAAACTGAAGAACTGGTTTTAGTTAATACTAATTTACTCATTAAAAAAAATTGCAAAACGAATAAATTAGCCAACATAACCTAAAATGTCAGTTCTAAACATCTAAACTTTCTTCGTATTCGTAAAACTGGTTGCATACATCGTTCAAAATAAAACCAAAAAGCGCCACCGTCTCAAAGTGTCAGGCGGAAAACGCCTGAACTATGGAAAGAGAAAATCTTACTGGGATATAGGCAACTTACATAAATTTTTTTTTTCTGGAGAGTTAATCTCAAAAATTATAAAGTTTTGCGAATTGGTATTCTCGGAAATTAATTCTGTATCCTTCATTTAGGACATCTCCTTTTCACGTTAAAATTGGTGATCACAAATTGTCAAAACTGTCAAAAACACACCTCCACTAAATGGCTGATATCTTTTTTATTAATCCTTAAAATTGACTCAAAAAAGGAGATGTCCTATTCCAAGGTATAAGCTATAACGGGTATAAATATTTCCACAAACAAAAATTCCGTTCTCGAGATTAACTCTCCAAAAAATCGTCAAATTTTTATGCATATTCAGTATTGCCAACTGAAAACGAGGTCGGCAGTGGCAAGGCCCCTCTTAAAAGAAATACGTCGAGCGAGGAGGAAGTATAATCGATTATTTTTGTATGCTCGCGTGATATTCGATACGATTATATAATTATTTTTGGTGACGTTTGCTCATTATAAACGTCAAACGTATTGTTACTATGACAAACTTTTCAAGATGGAAGGATGCGAAAATCAAAAACGGTTATACAACGTCGTCAAGGGTATATTCGCTTATCAATACATGGTAACTAAGTAAAAATTGGCTAAATTTATGATGAGTTGTATAATCGACATAATTCGATTTTGTGAAAGCGTCAAAACACTCGATAAATGAACTAAAGCGGCCCCTAGACGTTCAATGTTACGGTAAACATATTGCACATTATAACCGTCCGTCGATAAATATTGAGTCGTCTGTGGGTGATATTGCGCAATATTACTTTATTCTATGGACTATTAGACCAGTGCAGAAAGCTTGGAAAATGGGAAAAAGTGAAATAAAATAATAGTAGGATGAAACCCATTGGAAAAGGAAGGGAATATAACAAACATGAAAGGAAAAATAATTTACAGGCGCTCTGGGGTCGGGAAGTGGAATGGGGGAGTTTTTAAGGGTAGAAAACTGTTTATCTCGATTTCCGGCAAAACTACAAGTCCTATGGAAAAAAGTTAAATGGCAAAAGTTGTAGGTAATAAAAAGATCTACAACTTTTATATTTACACTTTTTTCACATAACCTCAAAATTTATTTGAAAAATTCAAATAGTTTTTTGTTTTTTATTTTTATCTTTTACAAAAAAAAATTTCTTTTCACGAAATTTGATGTAAACTTACCTTTTTATGTCCCAAACACTGTAATTTTTTTGTTTTAAAATATTTATTTTTTTAACCTTATTTTGACTTAATATCCAAAAAGCAGTCTAATTTTCAATCGAAAATTCTCACGTCAAAATATCTGCTCTTTTAAAAAACTGGGTGGGCTTTTTGTTCGTTGAAATCTCTACTTTTTGATGGTGTAAAAAAATATTCATTACTATGGTAAATGTTCTCAAAAAATGCAAATAAGAAACGAAGAAAACTCCGAATTTCTTTTTTTTAAATCATCATGTACAATTTTGAGCTATTTATTTAAATGTATACTTTAATTACTCTTTTGTTTATTAATTTAATACGGAATCTTTCGTTTTTCGAGTAATTGAAGTATAAATTTAAATAAATAGCTCAAAATTGTACATGATGATTAAAAAAAAAGAAATTCGGAGTTTTCTTCGTTTCTTATTTGCATTTTTTGAGAACATTTACATAGTAATGAATATTTTTTTACACCATCAAAAAGTAGAGATTTCAACGAACAAAAAGCCCACCGACTTTTTTAAAAAAGCAGATATTTTGATGTGAAAATTTTCGATTGAAAATTAGACTGCTTTTTCGATATTAAGTCAAAATAAGGTTAAAAAAATAAATATTTTAAAACAAAAAATTACAGAGTGTTTGGGACATAAAAAGGTAAGTATACACCAAATTTCGTGAAAAAAAAAATTTTTTGTAAAAGAAAAATAAAAAACCAAAAACTTGGTTATTTGAATTTTTCAAATAAATTTTGAGGTTATGTGAAAAAAGTGTAAATACAAAAGTTGTAGATCTTTTTATTACCTACAACTTTGTCATTTAACTTTTTTCCATAGGACTTGTAGTTTTGCCGGAAATCGAGATAAACAGTTTTCTACCCTTAAAAACTCCCCCCCTTCCACTTCCCGACCCCAGAGCGCCTGTAAATTATTTTTCCTATCATTTTTGTCATATTCTCTTCCTTCTCCAGTGAGTTTCATCCTACTATTATTTTATTTGGTTTCAAAAATTATCTGCACTGGTATATATGATTAAAGACGAAGAAAGTAAATTTAATTAAGAATGATATATAGCTACATGAGTTTACCAGATTTGTAGATTAGAAACAATGATTGTAGTACCAGAATTTTAAAAAATATCTTAATTTTCCGAAAAACGCGGTGGTACAGAATAGAACCAACATTTTATGTTTATAAATGAAGTACCTATCGCCTATCCTTTTATTATTTGGATACAAGAAAAGTACAACCTTTCATTTTAAGTTTTATTTAGAAGTCCCCAAAAATTGTTAACAATATATATTTTAGTAATGTTATAATTAAAAACTAGGTTACAATAATAATAATTATTAAATAAACATAGAATGCAATGAGTTCCTAACTAATTTAATATTTAGATATAAACTTAATTCTACATGGCTATAAAGTCTTAAATAATTAAATTATTATGCCTATCTATGTTACAATTGATAAAAGTATAGTTGCCTTCAAAATATAGTGGACAAATTGTTTTGATTTTAACTTATAATTTTTATTTCTAAAGAAATGCTATTCATATTTACTTTTCTACAGATAAAAGATAACGCCAGTAAGTTAAAACGATCAAAACAATTTGTCCAATATATTTTGAAGGCAACTATAACTCTGATTACAATTTAAAAATGTCAATATTTGTTATAACAATAATCTTTGCTATGTATAATAAATGTAGTAGAATTTTTATTGTTAGGTTGCACTTTTTTTACAAATTTATTCCTTAGTTTAATGTTTATTAATAATAATAATAATAACCGTCTTTATTATTTTCCAAGATACAATATTTACATGATAAAAAGTAATAATCTAAGATAATTTAGGAAAATAAAGGGCGAAGTTTATTTTACTTTACCATAGGTAAAGTATTGTAATCGCAAAAAAAAGTTCAGCTTTCAGTGGATTTACATGTTTTGCGACCCCCTAAGTCATTTAAGACCATTTCCAGAAAATGTATGTATGGAGTATGGAGTATGTAGTCCGGAAAAATTTGTGAGCGCTCTAACTCCAACTGCGATCGGAATTTCCTAACCAAATTTTATATTTAGCATTTTTACAACATGCTAATGAGCTGATTAGATTTTGGGCAAAATCGGACAACCGGAAGTGGGGGTTTACTCTTGAGAATTTTCAGATTTTCGCAATTATTATCGTTTCTATTAAGTTCATGTAAAAATATTAAGAGAAAACATTTATTTTAAATTAAATTTACTATAAATTTTGTTTAAAAACTTTTTTCAAATTTTGTATTATAAGCGAGTTAAAAATAAAATATGGAATAACATAGTTGCATAATAGCGCAAGCGCAGTAGAAGTGTTTTGTTTCATGGAGACAATTGTACGCTCTTGCTAGGCATGGCCTGCCTTAAATATGTAGGAGTAATTGGATTATGAGCCCGTAGGGCCGTTAGAGTATGGTAAAGTCATATGCGTGGCCACATCCGATTTTTTAAATATGCACTATACCTGTGTAAAAACAGCATACCTAAACAATGACAAAATCCAGAAATAATAATTAAAAATGCATTTTCAAGATTGGTGACCTATTTACACTAACAAAATTTGTCTAACTACATCAAAAATTTAAATTCAGAAACTCTAAAACTCAGCGCAGTGAGGCAATGCAGATATGTTATGAATACCGACCAAGAAAAAAAAATAATAATTAGGCTTGATTATCTAAGATATTTTTTAAATGTTGTTTTGAGTTTAGAAACAGTATAACTTTTAAAATCTGTTAAAACCAGGTTGTAGAGATAATAAACTTGATTAGTAAACCAGTAAGGAATTTTAATTTATTAGATTCGACATCCTAAGACCGGTTTCCGCCTTTCGGCTTCATCAGTTAGGCTTTTCGAATCCAGTAAATAAAATTCCAAACTCGTACAAGTCAATATCACATCTAAAAATAAACTTGATAACTAAATGATCGCCTAAATAGCTACAACTTAAAATGGGGGATAGATAATAATCCCTTGTTTCTAATTTCTTCTATTTTTCATACTCAGCCATTCAATTTCCCCCTTAACTTACGCGACACTCTTTGTCGTCTTCTGATGCGGAAGATCAAGCGAAGACATGAATTCTGAACTTTCTGAACTTTTTTCTTATTCTATAGTAGTGGTAGAAAAAGTACAGTGTGCAACTCGTGGACAAAGGACTTTTCTCACTTGTTGCACAATATAATATTTTCTGTTATTACAGATTACATTATTTGCTTATTCTATGATAATTGTTATAATGATAGGATCTTAAATGATCAGTATCAAATATTAAAGAACAATAAGTACAAGGAAAGTATTCAACATCTTCATGTTTGTCACTTTTATGCTGTTCCATGTGTTCTTCCTGCCTAAAAAGCCTGTTACAATATTTACACGTAACAGTTAAGTGTTCTTCTTCATCATGATCATCTAATTCATCCTGAGAGGAAAAATAACAATCACAATAGTCGCAAGGAAAATAATGTTTGGCATTCCAGTGTTGTTTCATAGATTTTTCAGTTCGGAACCTGTCATTACAATTTTCATCAGCACATTGCACAATAAAATGTTCTTCATCTTCATGTTCATCTAATTCCTGGGTGGAATAGAAGGAATCATCGCAATATTCACAAGGATAGTTATGTTTTGCATTGCAATGTTGTACCATATGTTCATATTCTGTAAATTCTCTATCACAGTATTCACAGGGCACCATGTTGTTCTAAATAAAAGTATATGAAATTAATTATAATATATCAGAAATCTTTATTGTAATATTTTACAAATACACAAGAATTATTAAAAATATAAATGAAATCTAAAAATGTCAGAACCTACAGAGATTATATAGGGATCTGAGCTATGAATTTAAATAAAATAGTTTCTATATCCAAGCAATTGACTTTCTTTTGATAAAAATATACAGGGTGTCTCGTTGGTAAACGGAAATATTTTAAAGGTAGGTAGAGGTCACAAAGGCGATTCTAAATAATATATATAATAATTATAATGGGTCTCTTGGCTTCCATAACCGAGTTACAGGGTGTTTTATCAATTATGCATAATTATTCATTTGACCAGAACTTTTGAATCACTTAGTATATATTTTCCATTTTTGGCATACATCTTACACTTCTCACGAATAATGTACTGAAATATTGAGAGATATGAAAATCCAGGTTCGGCTTTAGGACAAATTGAAACATATTAAAAATATCAAAACAACACCCTGTATATCACAATTTTAATATTTCCATTTTAGATTTGAATAGATGGAAAAAAACTGAATTGAAACAAGTTGTTGTTGTTATCCCGCCACCGAATCGAATGGGAAAATTTTGATATTGAAAGTAAGTTTTCCTTTAAATTTAGAAAAAGATATTATGAAGCTCATTTTTTCTCTAACAATTTCAAAAATTCACTTCGCTTCATTTACCTATTACTTGTTTATTCGGCTTAAAATAATTTGAGATTGTACTGGTGTACCTACAGGCCCGTACTTAGGGGAAAATATTCAATTAGGTATTTATTTTTTAAACGCCCAGTATAAAGTAAAGCTCATAGTAAAACTAACAAACATTTATTAATAATTAACGAAATTGCTCAAAATGTCCACCATTTTGTTTTATGCACTTTCTTGCACGTTTAATGATGTCCCTTACTGATTTGGCCAAAATTGCACAGGAAGTGACACAATGTTAAGTAATCAAGTTTTGTACTTTATTTTCTATTATTTTTTACGTGAAACTAATAAAGTGCAAAAATAAAATTATACGAGCCTATCGAAAAGTAATCAATTTAATATTTTGATTAAAGTACGGATCTGCAATATTACTTAAAATAGTGTTAAAACGGACAAATAATAAAAATATGAACAATATAAGACTGTTTTAAATGATAAAAAAAATAAGCCGACTATAAACAAGCAATAGGTAAATGGCACGAAGTGAATTTTTGAAATTGTTAAAGAAAAAATGAATTTCATAATATGTTTTTTCTAAATTAAATGAAAATTTTACTTTCAGTTTCAAAATTTTCCAATTCGAATCGGTGGCGGGATAAAAATAACAACTTGTTTCAATTCAGTTTTTTCCCTCTATTCAAATCTAAAATGAAAATATTAAAATTGTGAAATACAGGGTGTTGTTTTGATATTTTTATTGTTTTAATTTTTCCTAAAAAGCCGAACCTGGATTTTCATATCTCTTAATATTTCAGTACATTATTCGTGAGAAGTGTAATCTGTATGCCAAAAATGGAAAAAATATACTAAGTGATTCAAAAGTTCTGGCCAAATGAATAATTATGCATAATTGATAAGACACCCTGTAACTCGATTATGGAAGCCAAGAGACCCATTATAATTATTATATATATTATTTAGAATCGCCTTTGTGACCTCTACCTACCTTTAAAATATTTCCGTTTACCAACGCTATGAATTTAAAAAAAATAGTTTCTATATCCAAGCAATTGACTTTCTTTTGATAAAAATAAATATTCAGATCATTAAATTTCAAGGTCACTCTAATATAAGTATAATTTTATTTTTAATACAAACGATGAAAATGGTAACCAGAACATTATTGTTAAACAAAAATCTTATATTTATCTAATGAAGTCACTCTTTACTTACCTCACGTCTGCTTATGTATGACCGTCTAAACCGTCTGTGTGTTTTAACTTTAGAACTGTTGACGTTTTAACTGCACAATTATATATGTACTTATCACATCACTAGTTGTAAAAGCGAGATAACCAGATAACCTTCAAAACAAATTGCTTGACTTGGGAATCCCCCAAAATGAACAAAAGTTGGTAATTTATTTGTAAGAAAATTTTTGGAAAAGTGCAATAAACTAAAAAACTATTCGGAACAAAAACACCAAATGAGGAAATAAGTTTAAATTTTAAAACGCATTTCGCACTTAAGGACACTGAATACTGGTTAATTATATTATATAGTTACATAGGGTCATTCGAATGAAAAATAATCGGTCATTCGAATTCTCGCAATAATCGACATAATTCGATATTGTGAAAACGCCTAAGCATAAATGAACTAAAGCGGCCCCTATACGTTCAATATTATGGCCAACAATATGACCGTCGGTGTCGGTCGATAAATATATTTGGTACTGATTAAACATTTTTAAAATTATTTTATTGTATGACCACGATTATAGACGAAGAAAGTGAATTTAATTTAAAAGGTACCCACTAAACAAAATACATTTACTACAAATTGCAATATAAATGAAAGTTTCCTTGCAAGTTCGTAAAATATTTATTAATAGCTTTCATATTTGGCTAATGCTAGCCAAGACAAAAGTGGACTGTATAGTTACGTTACCTGCATTTGCTCCTTCCTGTCCGTAAAATGCGACACTTACCAAAACTCCACTTATTATAGTTAGAGAGCCAGCGACGAAAAAAGCCGATTTGAGTGCAACGTCAGATGAAGCGGCTGTAGGTACAACTTTTTCCTCTGGAGTAATCCTCTGCCGCCTTTCTGGAAAGCGCTACAGCCCTTTTTAATGGGACCCCGATTGATTTTATAAAGTACTACGTCAGAAAATCATTTTACAGCTTTTAGGGGACCCGAGTGCCACAAAAATCGCATTTTCTGACACCACCCGACTTGCACAAACTCTTGCGAAGGCAACAACAAATCGGGAAACATGGGGTTATTTCTAGCATCATTAAAAAAAGTGAAATTAAAGCTGAAATTCTGTAGTATCTTACTGTAGACATCCTACATCCTACAATTTTTTTAATTTGCAAAAAGGAAATGTATTATATTTAGTATATACTTTTTTTAGCATTTACTTCAAAACAGGGTGAGTCTCGGTAGACGCGACGGTCCATTTTGGCTAAACGATTAATATTTTGAAAATTTTGTTTATTCATGGATATGTGATTATTAATATAAATATAAAATTATTTTTAATTATACAGGTTGTCCCAATAAAGTGTGGGGTAAAGTTATATTATTTCTTATAGAAGATCCTATATTTTGTTGCATTTATAGATTATACGTTAAAAATAAGATAAACTTTCCGAATTATTCCCTATACCTAAGCTTTTTAGTTTTCGAGATATTTTGATATTTCTAAAAATGGAAGTACTTACAAGAAAACCAATAGCTTGGAAACCTATGGAATCAGCCAAATCCAATTTTAACTGAAAAAAATTAGACTAATAATTGAAAGCAATAATGTATTTAGAGTTGTTTAAAATTATACAGGGCGTCCAAAATGGGGCCATTCTCTAATGACATATTCAAACGACAATATCGTTCTTATTTTAAATAGGACACCCTGTATTTTACAATCTTATTATGTAGCAAATTCCATTACCTTTTAAAAATTAGAAAGCTCTACTATGCCTAAATCTATTAATTTCTCCAATGCCCATAAACAAAAATCTATCAGTCTTTGAAAATCTGTTCCATACAAATTTAGCTAGTAAGCTAACGCAGACACGCGCTCTGCCAGCGGAGAGTAGGAATACAACAATGTAGAGTGGTTCAATTGATTAGTTGATACGTCGTCGCGC
The DNA here is from genome assembly GCA_949320105.2 of Crepidodera aurea. Taxonomy (NCBI): domain Eukaryota; kingdom Metazoa; phylum Arthropoda; class Insecta; order Coleoptera; family Chrysomelidae; genus Crepidodera; species Crepidodera aurea. Next base: position 7,603,220 of record OX439477.1, on the reverse strand, counting down.
AGATTTCTTATACAGGGCTTTTCACGATGAGCGCTAATTAGACGTTTCTGGCAAACCAGACAACTGATCATCCTGAAAATTTTACAGTATGCACAAATTAATATGATCTTCACGCCTTTAGACGATGCTGCGTTGTCGCTTCTACTATAAAGTAGCGGCTACTTTGATTTTTCAAATGAAACACCCTGTATATAATATCATATTATGATTTCTTATCATTTTGTCAACAACTTCATGTACTATTTCCCTATACCTATCTGTTACCGTTTAGAAGATATAAATTAATTTCGATTTTTTTTTACTTTTATAAACGCTGATAATCTTGAACTCTCTGGACGATCAAATTCGAAATGGAGTGGAGTGACACCATGAGAATCTTCACTTCGAGTCATATTTTTATTTGCCTCATACAGGGTTTTTAAAAAATGCAGATACTTTGATCACATGAAAAAATGAGTGGAAGACAATTTTTTCAAATGGAACACCCTGTATATTTCCACATTTTTGAGTTCTACATCCAATTTTAAATTGACTTTGTTCAGATTATCCTATTTCGATTTCGAACCGTTTTGCTCACTGTATAATTCTGGTTCAGCGATTACTGTTTGCCAGTGTCTCTTAATCCTGAACTGAACAATAATAATTCCATTTAGGTCAGTCCTAAAAATAAAATGTTTGTTTATTTGATTCACTGTATAATCACCATATGTATATTCAGTCACATAAATAATGTTGTACTTGCCTAACTATTATTTCTGTACTTTTCTTTTGTATATATTATTACTATGTAGAAAAAAGTTTTAAATCCAAGAAAAAACGAGGATTTATCTTGAGGATGCAGTAAAAAAACTGGGTTAGGTTAAAGAATACTCTTTGTTATATGGTCGAGCTTTCGGAAACGTTTATTTCCTTTACCAAGACATCTACAAACGATCACGAAAGTGACTATCACTTTCGTAAAATTAAATACCAAACTCAAAAAAATATCGTGAAAATTACGTTAAAGAATTTATTAACATATCAATAAATAAATATAAAATGCTGTAAAAACAATAAAATATAAAATACATTATAAACGTCACAGATAAGATGCGAATTACAGTGTTTGAACAAATTCAAAAAATTTACATTTTTAAGAATATTTACGTCATTTGATACTATTTGGTAACATGTAAAAATAAACTAAGCAATACAGTATATCCCAAATACATTTACTAGGACTCTTATTCTCAATTTTTTCTTAAAATTATCAGCTGCAAATATTCGAAAGGATTAAACTTTTTTAATAATTATGATCTCTACATTTTTGTAAGGATTTTTTCTGGGACATACTATTTACAAAAAAAGAAAAATTAGAGCAACATAATTATAAATATTAATACTGTAATTACGTAATTTTTAATATCAAATAATTTATTAAAAATTAATTATATATAATTAATGGTTAAAATCTTATAGTCTAGTTATTAATTAATATACATAATTTCAAATATCACAACATACAGTGTTCACTAAAAAAATAAATCACTATTGGGTCATTCTATAATTATACATACTAACTACAATCAAAAAATATCGTACGTTCTTTTGTTATTCAAATCATATATAACCATAAGATTGTTCACGTGGAGTGTCAAAAATCAAATAGTAATGCTGCCTACAAGCAGCAAATAACTGCAAGAAATTAATAATTTAAATCCCTTTATTGATATTCAAATTATCCCATTATCTCGCTGGTTTAGATCCGGCTCGAAGGACCACATGTTTGGGTATAAAAATCATGTCAATTTCAGGATTAAAGTGGGCTGTATGTAATTTTAGTTTTTTGTTGATTAAAATGCATTCTTGATATTTACTAATACTGTCGTTTATTAAACATCTTTCTGACAAGACATAACAGTGAAAGAAGAAAACTTTTTCAAAATATGTACGACAAGAGAAAAGAAATGAACAGACCAAGACAATATTAAGAGAACTGGGAGAATATCCCCCACATCTACAGAAATAGAAGTCCATCCCGAAGTAATACCGCCAGGTGGTTCCAGAAGTGGGGATATTAGGTGTATCGTGAGTTAGAAGGAGGAAGAAAGAAGAAGACAAGACAGGCTGTAGAGTTGAAGAGATGCCTTACGGCGATTCCGAAAGTATATTCGGACATGGTGAGGTTTTAGTGGGTAAACCGCAAGGGGAATCCCACACTACAGGGGAAGGGAGGGAGTAATTTGTACCCGATGTCCCTAAAGGATTTCCTCACCATAAAAAAGAAAGGTGGTTCCAGGACACATCCTTTCCTACACCCACATCCCCTGCTCCACATACACACACTCACGGTAGACCTACTGAGCAAGAACAGAGAGATTCGTAAAAGTCATAGTAGGATTGCTGACAGGACACTGTAAACCCAATAAACACATGAAAAACATAGGTCTGGCAGAAGAAATCATATGCACATTTTGAAGAAGAAACCTTCATCCATATCCTATGCGAATGCGAAGGAATAGCAAGGATAAGGTTGCCACAGAAGGAAACGGAATACCCAGAGGTAGAAAGCTACGTTGAAAAGCCATTGTGAGTGATCCTAAACATACTTAAAAGGGCAACGGAACCACAATAGATCTGCAAAGGCCGCAGTTCACGCTTACCCTGCCAGAGGACATACTGCACTGAGTCTACAGTTACACTATTTGATCAGTCATATTTTTTCCTAATTCCTATCGAGTTAAAATTGTTTGACTCGATTGATAATGCGGGTTGTGTAATTGGATTTATTGCCGTTGAGAATATTAATAAAACTAAATAAGAGTATGTAGTAGTATTAATATTGAAAGTACGTGAACCATCTTTGTGTTATCTACGATTCTAATTGGTCTACTAACACTCCAAAATGTGATGAAAACGTTTTTTGTTTAAAATATATGTGCCCATTTGGTCCTAAATGTACGGGGTGGTCCGTGTAAGTAGATTTTTTTTAAAATATTTATGATAAGTGTCATAGAGTTAAGAATCACCCTGTACTATAAATTTCTAATTTTTTTTAGTACAATTCAACAAAAAATTATCTAAAAATTTGTCTACAGCATTTAGTCCGTTTGTCAGTAAAATAAAAATAAAAGCTTTTAGTAATTTTACATATGTGCAAGGTTTTTTGAGTCTCCTACATACATTTTTGTGCAGAATCTGAATAAGATCTCAAAAATTAGTTATGGCTTCGTGTTTTAGGGAAAGGAAGCATAAAAGGAAACAAAACATTATTTTCTTTTAGTGTACATCGTGTTAAAGGTTCCATTCTATACAGGGTGACCGGCAATCCTTGTACAATATTGAAACTGGTGATAGACCAGGTCATGACTGTTCCGAATATCAGAATTTCACCTCAGTAAAAATATCACCGTTTTCGAGATAATGGACATTTTCTAAATGCTATGTCTACAAATTAAAACTAGACATAGCACTCAAAAATCCAGGGTGATGTAGTAAGTTGGAGGTTTCCTCATATCCCAAGAGCATAGTTTACTCCTGACGATAATATAACTCAGTGTCCAAATCGCGCCTGTCGCGTTTTGTTAAAATAAATTATTACATCTATAGAATGTAGTGTAGTTGGTGACACATATCAAACAAATATCTATCAGTCATAACTATTGAAATAGCTTATAACTTTCTTTTTGGCCTATTTCACAGACACAAGTTTGACGTATTGCTACAACAAAGATGACATCACAATCATCAGAGATCTGTCACCGTTTTGTACCTGTATTCGTTCTAAGTGCCCATAGCTGAACTAAAGTGCTTGCAGTGGTGCCCACACAAGTAGCCGAAACGCGATGGGCGCGTTGGGGGTACTACTACAAAGCATAGTAAAACGCGCTAGGCGCGTTTTGGGCAGTGAAAGATTTAAGAAGAAAATATCACCTTGGTAATCAAGTGGAGCGAGACATTGTGAGATTTGTATCGTCACCCAAACGGGTAGCTCCCCTATGAATGTAAAACAGAGATACTGTTATGGTCATATATGCTGCATGAAAAATGAAAGAACGAAAAGAATTTTTGAAACCCCAAGAGGGTTTGGATCAGATTTTCCTGTTTCCAATAGGTCCTCAAAAGATGCATTTATATTCTACCTTTTGATATGAAACTTGATTGGAAGACATTGATTTGGTAGACTTGTATATAACGTGTAGATATTTTCATGGGCGATGCTCTTCTGAAATATCAGCAATCACTCCTCCTCCAGCGGTCTCTTGGAGATTGACCCGTCAAGATCGGTCTTCACACCCCCTTTGTGGTCACTTTGAAGACCTGCGGAACATCTCTTTCCAAAGACTTGTTCATCCAACAAACAGCGAGGCTGTGGAACACATTGGCAAGGGAGGTGTTCCCCGAGGCATACAACCTCCAGATATTTAAGAAGAGCATCAATTCCTACTTTCTTTCCCTTGGTTTCCACGATGTTCCAGGATATCCCCTTTCGTGGGGACCAAAAGAACTACTCTTATTGGACAAAAGCTGAGAGTTCTTAAACAAAATGGGACTGTACATCGGAGACCTTAAGTCTATGCAACAAGAAACCAGAGACAGTGACACATGTCCTGTGCAAATGCGAGGTATTGGATCACTTTTTGGGCAACCAACTAGACCCAGAAAGTTATAACAAACACCAAGCAAAAGAACTGTACAAACTAGTACAGGGTACAAAAATATTGAACTGGGTAGAGTAACCAAATGGGCAGTAAACGCAATAAGCAATATCGGAGATCTTAGATCAAACTGATCCAGAAAAAAAAAACGTGCTGTCATTCTTAAGGAGGAAGATATGGTTAGAGCAGCAGACAACTATGTCGCTAATTTGTGCCAAATGCTTGATAGACTTAGGAGAGAAAATGCCACTGATAATCAAAGTTGGGAAAAGATATCAAATGACTATTGAGATTGAGACTACTATACAGTAATTCCAAAATCGTATAGAGTAACTTATTTTTGACTGATACTGAAACAGAAGATTAAAAAGTGACTTAAATAGCAATTCGCGGTTGAGGTAGTTTAGAATAACATCGTTTTTCGTGACTTCACAAATAGTTGTATAGTCCACCTATCAGGGGTTTCTTTTCTACTGATTTTACTTCCAGTTTTTTATTATAAACGAATTAAATCACAAAGGAAACGTAATCTGTCTTGTCTAACTTATAAAACAACCTAAACAACTAATAAAGGAAGATCAGTGCTATTTGGTACGATTTGGCAACGCCGATTTGATATTTTACGATTTTTGCTGCTCTAATATTTGACCGTTTACGAGGATTGTCTTTTACGTTTTCGTTGCTTTAGGCCTTCTATGGATTTGATTTGTGTTTATTATGCAGTGTAAAGTGTAATTGTTTAATAAATCAACGTTGAGTACATAATAATTAATTTTTGAGATATAATCCAGAGTCGCTATTTAAAACTAGAATTAAAGAGTACATTTTCACAAGTTCCTAAGCCCAGTAGTTTTTTTATGACATTTTTAATTTTTCGATTTCAAATTTCGTGAAAACGTACTCAAAATATGTTTTGCCTACATCAATAACATTACCCAAAAATGCATACACAATATTATTAAGAAAATAATTTGATTATTAAAATATTGTTTTTTTTTTACTATTTTAAGAATGAGATTATATCTTGTAAACGACGATAAATTTTCACTATATTGCAGAAAGTTATTTTTGAATGATTTTATTTAATTCTGGTTTTTATCACTTTTATTAATTAGTTAAATAGACGAATATTCTTATATAAAGAGTTTTATTTTCGGGGGCAGAAAAATCGTTTTTTTTTAATCAAACAAATGACATAATTAAAAAGCAGCCAATTTGAATTTATCTGATAATTTTGTAATTTTTTTTTAAATTGTCTCAGACTACCTCTATTTTAGCTTGTGGAGAGCACGAAGTATTTTTAGAACTTTTCCAGGTCCAAATATTTGCGTTGTCTATTTTTGAATCAGGTTTGTAGGAGAATGTGCGAGGGTAGACCCAGAAGTAACCGACCTGACGTACAGATGGCGGTTGCTGTTTGAAAAAAATACTATCGTAGAAAGTACCAACCCTGCAAAGCTGTAGTTTGGCAGCCATCAATAGTGAACGCCCTCATAGTGGAGTAGATCTGACGAAAAAAAACGGCTCTAAAACAGACTGATGAAATCGAGTAATTTTTTTTCCCAATCGATGAAGTCTGCATGAAATGTTCGACCAAGGCGGCGGTGGGGGAGGGGGAAATCCTCTATCTAAAGAACTTGAAAACGGTTTTTCCGACAAATCTCAGTCGGGTTTGATCCCACAAAAAAAAATCTTACCAAAATTGAAGAGCTTCACAAGACACGTAACCTAGTTTCAACCTGAACCCGATAACTCAATTAGTTCGCGAAATATCGCGATTTGAAATTGCAGAAATGAAAAAAATTAATTATTTCTTGAGAGGGCCTCAATTTTTTGTGAATGAAAGGGATACAACGAGTACTTTGATGGGCCGGAGGGTGGGGATGGTGGGAAAAGTAGTGAGGAAGATATGGGGGGGGAAACAAATATTCCGTACTAATTGAGCTGGCGCAACCAGCCACTATAATACAATACTTTCATTTGAAAGGTCTCAATCCAACCAATATCAAAGAGGAATCTGCTCTTTCACATGCGACAGTAAAATACGATGAAGATCGCAGTGGTCGATCAAATGAGATGGCCACACCAGAAATTGTCAATAAAATCCACAAAATGGTTTTGGTTGACCGTCAAATGAAAGTGTGCGACTAAAAATTTGAACAAATCGTAAGGATGTTTCAATCGAGTATTTGACGAAATTTCACAGCAATAAAGGCAGTTTTTGCCTCGATTAATAACCATGGATGAAACATACGATCCATCACTTCACACTTGAGACGAAGGTACAGTCAGTACAATGAAACAACTCCAAAGAAAGCGAAGACAGTTTTAGCTACAACCCAACGAACAATCAAGTGCCGGGAAACTGCTGGCCTCGTGGTGTAAGTGAGGGTACTTTTGATGCAAAACTGTTGCTGGGCTACAAGTTACCCATTTATGATAGGCCAATATAGGCAAATTAACGGTGGCCCACTAAGGGCAAACCTGCAGTTGCCCACACTATTTTACAATCCTACGAACAATGTTGCCGGGCTCGTCATATCAAAATACCACTACGAACAAGGGAAAATACCCGGACACCCCTAGATGATAATTTTGTTAATATCTTGGCTGAGAGTTTAGTTCATGTTTTAGTTTTTATATGGAAATGTATACAGTTACCAATATTTAATTTACAATATTTTTTAGATGATTATCAGAAAACAGTAACTAAGTTGAAAAAACTAGAAGAATTTTTCTGCACTCGAATAATCAGATAAAATTGTAGTGTACCTTAGGCTACTGTAATTTGTATCATTGCTTTGTTATACAGGGGCAAATTCAATTGAACACTATTGGGATTTCGGAAACCCTTATAGATATAAAGTTGGTTAAATGGGAAAAAAGATGCGTATTTTCAAGACAAATTGATAAGTTTTTGAAAATTAAAATATCAGGTCCGGTTTCTGCGATATTTCTATAATTAACTCCTTAATTTTGAAAGATAGAAAAACAGTTTATAAAGCTTTTTTATTGAAGGCCAAATATCACTTAACATAGCGTATCCAATTTTTAAAACAACGTTTCGTCTCTGCTCAGTTCCCTGTTGTGCGATCACCAACTTGAAGGGTGATTTTGAATCCATTGTCGAGCTCTATAGGATAACATCAGAAAATGGCGAAATTTTAAAATTTAAACTTAGCTAATTCTTGGTGTTCAATTAAATTTGCGCCACCCTGTATATTTAGTTTTAATTTGTCAATTAAAAAAAGTTTAGTTAAAAAAATGTAAGCGCTCGTAGGAAAAGGGCTACATTACTATTTAACCTGGCGTTAAATAATAAAAAAATAAATAAATAAATAAATTAATACTTTAGGCTGCTATTAATCTCGCGTTAATCTGTGCTTCTTCTATTATCATATTAATATCTTCTCGTTCGGCTTGATCAGCTTCTTCAAGCCACTGCGTTATTTCCACAGCGTACATGTGGTGCTGAAGGACTTCCCTGGTTCTTCTTCGGCGTCCTATATAAGCAACTACTCCCTAAAAAATTAGAAACGTTTAAGGAGTAGCCAAACAAATTATCTGCCACAACTTCCAAAAAATTGCAATTAATTATGTACGCCACTGATTGGACAACAGAAGTTTCAATTAATAAGTAAATAAAAATAGAAAATTATTTGTCTAAACTTACCCCAACTACAAAATCTGTCTGGATAATTTCCAGCAGTCTGACGTCTTGAAGTTGGGTCTGCAAAGAAATCCAGTCCACTACAACCTCTTCATGAAGCATTAATTCCTCTAGAAAATCATAAAAATGAGATTATACATCAAAATGCAATGTTTGTTAAAAAAATATTTAATTTTGTACAGCCTGCTGTTTCAACACGTTCATTATAAAGTGACCTGCGGACAACGCACCACCAAAAGAAGACCACAACAGCCTTAGAAGTCCCTCTGTTTATTGAGGTAGAGGGAGAGGCTAGAAGTGCTTTAATTAGGGTCTATTAATGGCGACAGTAGTTAGGCACAAGTTCCGATTCAAGACATAAACATTTTGAATAAACAAGTGAAAAGCTAACGGAAAATCTTCCTAGAATGGAATTAAATTCCAAGGGAGCATATAGAAATAAATTCCTGTACACCGGTTAGGGCATCAGTATGGAATACTAGACACGCGGGTTCGATTCCCGCTTGAGGCAGAAATTTTTCGGTTTTCACCTCTGGTGTACAGGAATTTATTTTTGTATGCTCCCTTGGAATTTAATTCCATTCTAGGAAGATTTTCCGTCAGCTTTTCAATTGTACTTTCAACTTACGAGCACGTCGTATAAGAAAACACCACTCCCAGGTGCAGAGGTTTTAATGTCAACAAAGTTTGGGGAAAAACCTTGACATCCTGAAAAGTGGCTAAAGAAAGAAACCGTGAAAGATCTGAATTAGGAAGGACATCCCTAATATATCTCCTCTTAACCAGCTAGATCGTTGCCGGATTACATGCCTCGGAGGTCTAGCGGTTAGGGCATCAGTACGGAATACTGGAGACGTGGGTTCGATTACCGCCTGAGGCAGAAATTTTTCGGTTTCTTTCTTCAGCAGTGTTCACCTCTGTTGTACAGGAATTTATTTCTGCATGCTACCTGAGGTGAAAAACTTTTTCTCCTTATGCCTTCGTCTTCCGGACAAAAATATTTGATATTTAAATTTTAATGGTGTTTGTAAAAAAATGATATACGTGCTAAAAGTGATTTTATTTTGTTTGAAGGGATGGAACACTCCATTTTGTCACTGATAGCCATTCAGCTTTAAATACTCTGGCATCATTTAGGATTACCTCACAAGTGGCAAATTTAGGTCATTGTACACAGCAACGACACTCTGGCTAGGGTGGAGAAATGATCACAAAAAGAGTCGTCTAAACAGTGGGTTATGACAAACAAAGCTTTTCAGAAAGCGGACGTGTATAGCAATGATTCAGTTATTTTACGCCCTTCAATTCGCCCGCTTACAAGTGAACCCCAGAATCATTGTGCAGGTTATGGATGGCGAGAACGCTAGTGGAGTGATGATGGAAAATCGTCATAAGAAAATAACCTATTTTCGTAAATGTCAACGTCGAGGTTTGACTTTATTTAATTTCGCCATAATAACATACAAATTTTGACAACTACTGACACGCACATCTCTGGGCAAACGTTAAGAATATGGGGCCGGCTGGGATTTTCATGAAATTTTCTCCCTTCAATTCACCCCCTGCTGCTGTTTTAATGTCAAGAATATTTTGTATACATTTTTATATTGTAATATTTTATTATGCAGCCAGTTTTAATATTTTAAGTTTTCATTATCATAGAGAGAGAGAGAGAAAGAGAATGAATGCTTGTACACTGCGCGTCATAAAAAACTGGTACAACTCTTATAATCGAAAATAATGTTTTTCTAGGTGTGTAAATGCATCTTTTAAAATGTGTCAATACTAAACTAGTTTTTATGTTATAATTTCTAGGGCAGTGATGCCAGGTCAATAAAAATTTTAGTAGATGTAACGATAAAATTAAATTTTTTACAGCAATAAAACGAGATGGAGATATTAAAAATTTCAATTCAATAATTAATAACTTGTCATAGCCCCATTACTATTAAATTTTCATCTTCTGCCAAGCTATTTCGGAAATTATTCGGATTTGATCAAACTTACTTAAATGGGCTGGCATTGTGGATATGCGCTTTGACAAATTTGACAAATGTGACGGTTATTTTGATTGATTAATTAAGTTAGGTTTACATTGGGAAAAAAAAGTGTACCAGTTTTATATGACGCGCAGTGTACATGTGTACTATTAACATAGATTTCAATTTTTTATTTGACAAGAAACTTTAAAGAGACATTTAATATTCTCTATTTTCATAGTACATTTTAAGGTTGATTGTCACTTTGTATTTTCCGAGAACAAATTGTAATGTAATGTACGAATGAACTATTTTTGTAGCTCAAAAACTTTGAAAAAATATGATATCAATATCTGCCACACGTCGAGGGTCTGGTCACAGGTCTGGTATCAGACCTTTTCCTTCACTGCAGATCAATAAATAATAAAATCAATTGAACATAAAGAGTTTTTCTTATATAGTGATAAATAGAGTGAGCTGAGCGATCAGCTGTTGCCGGTACCTGTGCCCTACACGCTGCTGTTGCCCGTCCCGGAGACGGGGCCTGTCCGCCGTAACTGTTCGCGAAGATCAAGCGCCAGCAGATGTCGCCATAAAAAGGTGAAGGGTGGAGTTTCCAGAAACTAGGCAACCTTTAATGCATTTAACTAACCTCTGTGACAAGCAGTTGATAAACGTCAACAACAGCTGTAGCCAATTGAAAATTAACACTGATAGCTTTTTTAATTATCCCAAGCCAATCAAATTTTTATTTATCTCCCTTTCAGTAGTTTAAGTAGATATCGCCCACTCCGTGATTTTCGCGAATTAATAATTTGTCAGGTTATAAACATACTTAAATTACATACTCATTGGGCTGCTTAAAAAGGTAGATTTGAATATTAGAGGTGAAGCTCGGTGGCCAGATATTAGATAGTTTATTAAATAATGTTTGGATTAAATATGGTACTGAAGGACCATGTCTGAATTAAATCCGGCTCGAAGGACCATGTCCTCGATTAGACGGGAATCGTGCTATTCCAACCCTAATCGCCTAAATATTTGATTAATGAATAGCCAAGACAAAAGTAGGCTTTATAATTAGGTTATCTGCATTTGCTGCTTCCTGTTCGTTCTTGTAGACTTTGAAACTTAACAAAAGTCCACGTTATTGTCTGAACAAGTTAACCACAAATTACAATGTAAAAAGCGTAAGAAAGTTACAAGCAATTGTTCGTGAAACGAATTTGTTATTCACTACCGGAAATTCTTTGTGTTGAACCGAACCGATTTTGATCTCACGGTCACTGTGAATTGTTTGTTTGATTTGCAAATGACCATGGGCGTGCGTAATATTTTTATTTTTATTAGGAATTTAATTATTTTGTTTTAATTTCTTCGATTTGGTTTTTATTGAGAGAACAGAATTGACAGTTTTTAATTAGTTAAATATACAGTAAAAACTTTGTATGTATCAAAAATATTGTAATAAAAAATGGCACTAACCGTCTTTCTTTGAAGTCTGCTGCTTATACTGGATCCTGAATCTGAAAGCCTCCAACACCGAAGCGACAACTATGGTCAACACAACCATCGTAAATAAATAAAACAACATAAAGTAACATCTGGAAAATTTGTTCGAAACAGAGGCATAAGCATCCATTACTATAAACCAATTATTGACTACAGTCAATTCGAAAAGTGTTACTCCAGAAATTAGTAAATTGGAAAAATTATTGAGGTAATAATAACCGATGCCACTAGAGGTGCCGTTGGATTTGTAGAAGTCTTCTACTGTCGTATTTCTAAAAATAAAACGGATTTATTAATTTTTTTTTGTGACAAAGGGACAATTATTTAAGTTTACAAAATGTAAGCATCCACATTGTGTTTCGTCTTTTTTCAACCGACAAATAAATGAAAATGGCCGTCTGGGAACACTTTGACCCCAAAGTCAAACATTTTTTAAACGGTACACTACCTTGGGGTACTCCTGCCTTAATTTCTCTTAGATCAGAATATACATCTTCCTGTTTTATTCTGTTTGATAAATAGGATTTTAAGAGTTCTGAATACTGACGTGGTAGTAACAAATTTAACTTGTGGTTAAGGCCCTCATGCCAGACTTTATCAAAAGCCTGGGCCACGTCTAGGAAGACGGTGGAGCAGACTTTCTTTTCCTCTAAAGACTTTTCAATTATGTCTGTGATTCTATGCACCTGGTCGATCGTTGAGTGTTTTTCTCTAAAACCAAATTGATGGGAGGGAATCAGGTCCTTTTCTTCTATTGTAGGTTTTAATCTCTTAAGAAGCAGTTTTTCGTAGAGTTTCGAAATAACAGGCAACAAAGAGATTGGTCGGTATGACGTTACTTCTTGGGGAGGTTTACCTGGCTTAGGTATCATTATAACCTCTGCTACTTTCCATAGCTGAGGTACGTATCTCATCCTAAATGATGCATTGATAAGGTTGGTCAGTTTGACAACAGCTTTACGTGGGAGTTGTTTAAAGATTTCCCCGGTGATCAGATCAAATCCAGGGGCTTTTTTAGGATTTATATTTGTTTCGATTTCCACATAAACTTCTTTTGGAGAAGTAGGTCTAATCACTGAATCTTTCTGTTCTGGTTCATTCCAGTCTTGGGTCTCTTCACCATCGTTGGTCTGGAAAGTCTTTTCTAAGTGTTCTGCGAATCTGGTTGCTTTTTGTATATTATTTCTTGCCCAACTCCCGTCTTCCTTTCTAATTGGTGGTACAATAATCATGAAATTATAATCATTTTTTTTAGTATCTAAGAGGACATTTTTTATATTTAAGTTATAGGTAAAATTTTAAAAAACAAAACAACAATAAGTTTGGCATTACTACGACACACCTAAAGGTTTTAAAATATCTTATAATACTTACACGCAACAATTTTTTAAATTATAGGAAGAAAATAGTTCCATTCCTATAATTGCGAAAAAATAGTACATAACCATCATTACAATACCAGTAGACCACATCAAGGGGCTGAGGAGTACCAAAGTACCAAAAATGTCACGATAACGTTTCTTTAATTTGAATAACCTCAATAATCTAAAATAAAATATGTTTTATTTATTATCACTATCAATAAGATGCATTTTGACAAAACTATCTCACATATTTACCAAAATACCAACCTTAGAGGTCTTAAAATGACGACAGCAGTAAGATTGGGCATCATTGCCAGCAAAAACGCTCCGATCAGTGCAAACAATGTAACAGATAGATCAAATATATTCCAACCTGAAGATATGTATTCTGACCAACCAAGTCCGACAATTCGAAGTAAAGCTTCGAACAAAAACACTGAAAAATATTTCTCTATTAGAATACTCTGAGACACCCTTTATAATCTAATGTTATTTTTTTATATAGAGTAACAGAAGAATATTTTTGGACCTCACTAAAGCTTTTGACACTGTGGCACACCCAATCCTCTTAGACAAGCTAAACAAGATTGGTAGCAATACTTTATACTCATGACCACCTTTAAATAGGTATTCAATAATCGTTAAATCTTTTGAATACGTTATACAAATCATTTTATCATTTTATCATTTTATAGCCGCCCACCACGGCGACCCCGGGAAGATTTCCTTAAGAGTATACTAAATTGCCAACAAATCAACGTAAAGAAGTCGCCAATGTAATGAAAAATATATAAAAAATTACTTATTATTAAATTAAAAATGTAGAACAAAAGGACTACTTACAAAATAAGAAGAAATAAGTATCCCATGATGCACAAAATAGTCTAGCGCCTTCCTCCAACGATGAAGAACTTTCCATAACCCTCACAAACATGGCAATTCCGTTGGATATTATCAAAACATCTAAAAAGAAAATACATTTTAAACAATTTTTAGTACTAAAATAAATTTCATATAAACAAGAGTTATGTTCTAAAACTTACAAATGATATGTTCGAAAAATCTCCAAGTTACAATGGTTTTAGCTGCTCTACAAAACATTCTCAACGGAGGCCAAGCGGCTGAAAACCAAGGATCCAGCGGCGTTTTATTTCTCCACCTTAAAGTCAAACCGTCGTAAATATTCAAAAATTCTTCTTGGGTTATTTGACCACTATTCGATTTGTTCAGTTGGCGAAATATCAAAACTACGTCTCTTAATCCTAAAATAGAGGTACTTTAATTTTGATACTACCAGCCGTAGATCGTTGGAGCTATATAACAAGTAGGTAGAAAAATTGACTGAATATCGGTGAATTATCAGTTTGACTAAAAAATAATCTTAACCCTTTCAGGGGCACATTTTTCTAGGAGGCCGATTTAAATTTGAAATCTCCCACCATCTGTTTTTGAGGTGGCTGACCACAATGCCAAAACCACTTTCAATAAATCGAAAATGTCATTCGTCAAAGACGCTCATGATGATTCCAATCTCGGAAACATATTTTGACAACTGACAGCTGTCAAAACCACTTGGAATCAAATGTTGATGACTGACAGTTGTCAAACCACTATGGGTTTAATATAAAAAAAGAAGAACTTATAAAACAATAAAAACCCTTTAAAAGAAATGGTTCCTTACTAAAAGATTTATTCACTGTACTAAAACAAATAATGATTAATTGAGAGTTCGCAGGACCATAAACCAAGTAAAATAGCGTTGTCATATCTCATTGTTATTTGTGGCTAATTATGGATAAATACACAATAAAAGTATGATTAAACAATATTATTTAGTTAAATTGGAAACTTTGGTTTATCAACTAAGTTGAAACACTATCATCGACCGCTCAACCAAAACACAATTTTAACACACTCTACGCGCGTTTCGCCAACTAGGTTGGCATCATCACTAGTTGATGATAGACTAAACAATTAACTATTTCTAACAGCTTTTTATACTAAATGACTAACACCCCTCCCCCCGGCGGTGCCGAGCACCGTCATCACCTGTGACCTAATCAGCCAAGGGTGACTAATCAGCCAAGGATGACTAACCTGCCCGTACCTAATGGATTAAACTAAAAAGCGGACTAAGAGGAATTGGTCCTTTGTCTCTGTTTAAACTAGTTTTACATTTACCTATTTCTATACTTTCAAATGCGTCCAACAACTTATTATTGGATACATTTTTAAGTAATTTTACATTGTCTATACTTATTCTATGATTTTGATTAAAAGCTTGTTCGGCTATACTAGATTTTTCCGTACGCCCATATTTTAAGTGAGCCAAGTGCTCTTTAAATCTTACCTGTACAGAGCGTCTAGTCTGCCCAACATACTTTCTATCACAATCCCGACAACTAATTTCGTAAATACCACTTTTTTCCAAATACTGTTTTTATTCTTGGGATTACCTAACAAATGTTTTAAGGTGTTATTAGACTGAAAAACTAAACTTAAACCCGCTTTTTTGAACACGCTGGTAAGTCCTTTGGTGTAAGTGGGATTATACGGTATTGAAACGAATTTTTCAGTCTGTTTTTCGTTTTGGAAAAACGTGGTGTCACGTAGGTTTTTCTTAAATTTATGTTTGTTGATTAGTTTGTCAAGTAAGTCTTCGTCATAACCGTTTATTGCAGCTATATCCTTAATCAAATTCTTTTCCTTATTAAATCTTTCTTTACTTAGTGGGAAGTTAAATAAACGATGTACTAGGAAATGTAAGCTAGCCATCTTGTGTTGATTACAATGAAAAGAATCTGATGGGATATCTTTTCTAAAAATGTCAAATTCTAACTTATTCTCGTTCCTGATAACCAAAGTGTCTAAAAATGGTAGTTGTCCATTGTTTTCTATTTCATAGGTAAACTTTATGCTGTTAGAAATAGTTAATTGTTTAGTCTATCATCAACTCCTGATGATCCCAACATAGTTGGCGAAACGCTTTTTAAAATTGTGTTTTGGTTGAGTGGTCGACGATAGTGTTTCAACTTAATATTATTTAGAAAAAGAAAATCATTAATGAGTACATTTCCTCCCATTTCAAATTATTTATTTTATTTATTGCTTATTCATTTATACAACTCATGGCAACTCTTTATGGATCTATATTTGTGTCTTTGTCCGTACATTTTAACGAGCGAGTAAGTAGTAATCCGTTTCCTATCTGCTAACACCACGAACGTAACATCGTAGGGTTAACTTAGAATAACGATTATTTAATGGCCAATAAATGCGTCTGCATCTAACGAATCTGAGGTGGAAGATTAGACGAAAGGTATGATCTACGGTTTGTATAAAGATACAAAAAATAAAAAAGAAGCTTTTAGTTTATTGTAAAAATAATTAACTATGTATTTGGGTTAGTCCTTAACTCTTTCAAAAATTACTAAGCACGCCACTGCCTTCAATATGCCAAGGATCATTTCAACTCTCAATCATTGTTTGTTCGAGTTTAGCTTACATAATTAACTTACTAGTCTTTGGTGAGTAAAAACGCATTAAACCATAGAACTGTTTAAATCTGATATGGTTGGGTGTCTGTTTGCTTACGAGGAGCCTAAAAGCAAGTTTGCAGGCTTGCCTTTTGTGTAATAATAGTTTCCTGAATTTGTCTTTTTCTATTCCAGTGAATGTCTCGTACACTACGGCGAGCATCTTTAAAGAAAAAGTCATGTTTATATTCTTTTAAACTAACACTGTATCAGTTAAACTTACCAAATTCATTAGTACGTAGAGTACAGTCGAAATATAAGATATAAAAAAAGCTGCCGTCCATTTTGATATAGCGTAAGAAGGCATCATTACATCAGGAAAGCTATAATTTAGGAAAGTAATAACTGTAGTTTAATCTCTTTTAATATTTTTGTAAATTATCTTACTTGGCTGTGGTCAGTAATACAAACATACTGACGAAACTGTCACCGAGTGTTCGGAAATAAAGGTTCGTCTCGTGTCCACTGAACAAGAAATATCCGAGAAGTGCATAGGAACACACGAAGAACATCAAGAGTCCTAACATGTCCAGGATTGGAGGTAGAGACTGGAGAATTTGACGAATGTATCTGTAGATTTTAACAAATTTTACAAATAAATAACCAAATTACTATAAACTATATGAGCAAATTGGAAAATTACTCTGTAACTATCCATAATGCTATAAATCACGCCTATAAGAAGTCCTGCCCCCTCAAGCGGGTCGAACTCAACTGTAGAACCACCTCCTGGTGGTGCCAAGAGTTGGATCAGCTCAGGAAGATGACAAGGACATCTTTTAATAAGGCAAAAAATACTAAACTTGAAGAGGACTGGGACATATAACAGGTCTGTCCTCAGAGAGTACAAAAAAGTCGTCAGACAAAAACAAAGAGAAGCTTGGAAGAACTACTGTGAGGAAATCGAAGATTTTCCCCAAGCTGCTAGACTCCAAAAAGCTCTCTCTAAAGACCCTTATCGCCATATCGGTACACTAACCAAAGAAGATGGCACTAGAACTGCCAACCTTAAGAAAAGTCTTGAACTGCTAATGTCAACACACTTCCCTGACTCCACAACCACTAATCTGGCAATCTGGGAGGAAGAGAAGCAACGAAACCTCACAGAAGATAACTTGAGAATAGCAGACCAGATCGTCAATGAGGACAAATTAAGGTGGGCCATCTCGAGCTCTCCCCTTTTAAATCACCAGGAATTGACGGCATTTATCCAGCACTACTTCAGTGGAGCCTGGATGCATTAATGCAGCACCTGGTAGGAATCCTCAGATCCTCCGTGGCACTGAGGTATATTCCAAAAAGCTGGAGAGGAGTCAAGGTTGTCTTTATACCAAAACCAGGAAGATTGGATTACTCCATTCCAAAAGCATTTCGACCGATTAACCTCACATCGTTTTCAATGAAAACTTTAGAGAGGCTATGTGAAAGATATATAAGAGATGTAGCGATAATACAGAACCCACTACATCCGAATAAATATGCGTACACCCTAGGAAAGTCTACTGATTCAGCCCTCCACCTTGTGGCCGGCCACATCGAAAGATCGCTGGACTCTAAAGAGTCCACCTTGGGTGTATTCATAGACATTGAAGGTGCGTTTGACAAAACCACTTTTCCCAAAATAGCAAATGCCTTAGCTAATAAAAATATACCCAACACATATATAACATGCTCTCAAAGAGAGCAATAAAAATCAGTGTAGATGATGTCACCATAAGAGGCATGGTTGTAAAAGAATGTCCACAGGGAGGGGTGCTCTCACCACTACTGTGGAACATGGTTCTAGTTTCTACACTATAGCTTATGCAGACGACCTAGTGATTCTGCAAACAGGAAGATTTGAAGGAATACTCTGTACTAGAATACAAGAGGCCCTTAACATCATAGAATAGTGGTGCAAGGACCACTCACTGTCAATAAACCCAAAAAAGACAGAGATGGTTCTTTTCACGAATAAAAGGAAGCTTGCAAACATCGAGGCCCCAAAGCTCCTAAATACTAAATTGAACTTTTCTGCAGAGGTGAAATATTTGGGGGTCACCTTTGACAGCAAGTTAACATGGAACTCTCATCTAGAAAACAGAGTCAAAAGAGCATACATATCTTATGAACAGTGCCGAAGAACCATTGGCCGTACCTGGGGAATGTCACCTAAGGTTACGGCCTGGATCTACACTGCAATCATAAGACCTATGCTAACGTACGGTGAGATTGCCTGGCGAGTCAAAACTAGCCAGCGGACAATCGTACGCAAATTGGATCAAATCCAAAGAATAGAATGCCTCAACATAACAGGGGACATGAGAACCACACCAACGAGAGCAATGGAGGTGATCCTTGGTCTCACCCCCCTTGATATATTTATTAAGGAGGCTGTGGTGATGACCATGACACGGCTACGCTCTACAGGTATACAACCTGACGTAGGATCTGGTCAGTCGAGGTGTAACTTGTGGCACAAGGTCCTTGGAGAGGTCCCACTGCTACAAGCCAACACAGATTCGATTACACCAAGATAGGCCTTTCACAGGCCCTACAGGGTAATAACAAAAAACGTACAAGAGGCTACATTGGCAGCAGGTGCCTTGTGCATCTACACCGATGGGTCTAAAACAAATGAGGGGTCAGGCTGTGGAATTTATTCCAGATCCCTGAATCTCGATATAAAATGGGTAATGGGTTCTAATGCCAGTGTAGCTCAAACATAGCTCACTGCTATCTCCATCGCCGCAAAAGAGACTACCAGAAGAAACATTACTGGTAATAATATTTACATCCTCACGGACAGCAGACAGGTACTACTAGCTCTGGATAGACCACGCATTACATCAGGTCTAGTACTAGAATGTCACCAGGCCCTGATCGAAGCTTGCAACAACAACGTGGTCACTTTAGCTTGGATCAAAGGTCATGGAAAATCAAAAGGCAACCGTGCAGCTGACTCTTTAGCTAAGAAATCAGCCTCCCATAAACTTTTGGGACCTGGCACTTTCATAAGCTTATCGGCATCAGCTGTGGCTGACCTACTAAAGAAACACCCCTTGACAAGTTTAAGGGTAGATGGGATGACGAAACAGGCTGCAAGCTAGCCAAGGAACTATTACAGTATCCGGACAGCGAAACAGCCAAAAAATACATGACTATGAACAGACAGAACCTGCGCACAGCCACAGGTATCCTGACTGGCCACTGTCATCTACGAAAACACCTCTACAGGATGAGGTTATCTGACACTCCACTGTGTAGAGGATGTGAACAGGAAGACGAGACTGTCGAACACATTCTTTGCGAATGCCCGACACTCTCACAAATGAGACATTTTCTTTTCGGAGAGTGGTGGCTAACACATGTCAACATGAGGGAGCTACCTTCAGGCGACGTGATCACATACTTTTAAGAAGTAGACTGGCTGACGAGCTAGAAGGAAGGCTCAACCTCAGAAGGACGCACAATGGGCCAAATGTGGCCTACGTGCTGTGGGGTGACCCACCCTTCTAGATTTACAGATACAGATACTATAAACTCAGATCAGTATAACTTTGGGTGTACGTCATTGACATAAACGATATGAAATAATACATGATAGAAAACTACATAAACTTACTATATAAAATTGACAAGGGTGTCAAAATAAAATTGAAATTTTTTAGTAATTTATGTATCAAGGGAATTATACGGGCCTTAATTACCGAAGGCAAAGTTTGCGTCCCGAGGGCCTCTGATATACAGGGTGCGCGAAAATAGTGTTACTTTCACGTACCCATACAGTTCAAAAGTATCATTAAAATCTAAATTTGTCATTCTTTGAATAACAACCTTTATCTTTCATGTAAATAGTGATAAGGAAAACAAAGTTAAAATAATGGTGTATCGATTAAAAAGTAAAAAATATTCAGTTTGTTATATTGTTTTTTTATGGACCTATACAACCAGAATTTTATTTCTTCTATATCCACACACAATACGTCTGGTTTTTAATATGTTTAAATTAAATATTTAGAAGTATGACTAATTTTAAAATACCTTCGCACTCCACCACATGCTCTTGTGTCCACTAAGAAAATAGGTCGCAACGCCCTAGTAACTCTAAAATGGGAAGACTGTCTGACTAGAACTGTGACTGCTTCCAGAACCATAATGGATAGTGTCACACACTGTTAAAAGAAATAGCGTCTTAAAAAAATATAATCTTCATGCATGTTTTCAAGCATATCGAAATATGAATATTATACACCATATACATTTATTGAATTTTATACTCCATGTACAATAATATAAGTCCATTGAATTTACATTGTCAATGTGTCTCCATCTATCTCATTCCAGTGTAAACACATTGACTTACCCATCGAGTCGCCTCATGCCGCTAACTTCATTGTTTGACGTTTAACCTTATTTAACCATATTAGAAAATTTGTTGAATTGAATTGAAAATGTTTATATAAAATGCCTATTAAAGAAGTACTGATTGAAAAATGTCGCAACCAGAAGAAGAGTAACAAATTGTACATTTAATTTCATTAATTTTTTAATAAAGAAAATTAAGAAAATAACATAAAAATTGTTTTATTTTTTTTGACACTTCAAGTAAAATGCTCTTCCTAATGAAATTGTTTATGCTAAAAAAAAGAGAAATCATTAATTGCATCGCACAGAGTTCCGCAGCTTCGGCAATTCGCCTCGGCTGCGAACACTGGGCTCAACTATACTAAAAGATTTCTCAGTCTGTTAGATAATATACTATTTTAATTCATTTTTTTAACTATAACAGCAATGGTGACGTATACACATATTTCTTGCAAAAAGATTTTCACCGAACTTTGTTCGGTATCTGAGTTCGATCTGTGTGTGTGTTGATTTTTTGTGTTTATGAATTTTAAAATTCTGACTTCAGATTTTGATAGAGTTAGGGTTTGATGTGCTCCCCGTTACCTCTTCGGGAACACCAAAATGGCGTCCAAAATATGAAAGTTTTTAAGTTTAAAATGTCATTGAATTTAAAGTAGACACATGACTACTGTGGCTTTGTTGATTAGAAGAACTGTTAATCTAAAATGTTATTAATACTTTCATTACAATTTGTTCGGTATATGGCAATGCTAGAAGACCATTCTCAATTGGTTTAGTTTAGTTTTATGATTATGGATTATGGATTTCAGCAGAGAGATGGTTACAGTATTTATTCTATAAGTTGTGTCTATTATTATGCAACTGGTTATTATTTTATAATAATAATAATAATAGTAATAAACGACTTTATTGTTCCCACAGCAGAATCCCCTAGGGAGCGCACATCACTCTATGTAAAACAAATACCCTGGTTAGGTAAGGGAGACTTTTCGTCACTCTAAAATTGCGTACATCAAAACTGAAGTGAAAAGGTGCAAATGAAAATTTTATGATAGCACGTGAAACTACTACCAATGATTATATTAAAAGTTTCACCAAGAAATCTGACACTCTTTCATCTAAGCTATTTTTAAGAATCTCCTATAAAAAAAACATTTAAATCTTTAGCTAACTGTTATTACTATTTCAAATTTCTTAAACCTTGATTGGTTGTTTTTCTAAGAGAGTAATAATTACAAATAACTTTTACCTTGACCATGGTTCTCTTGTGCCTTAATATGGTCCTCCATCCAATCCACCTCAATTTTAGCATCAGTTCGACTCCGATGACACCCAAGGCCACCAATTCGAGAGTGCTGTGGATAGCTACTGGAAAGTAGAAATTGTCCAGGGAAGGTTGTTCCACCAAAGCGAGCAGTAGGAGGACAACGGAGAAGAAAATATCAAATCCGTAATACCAAGAATTATGTACCAGCAAATAGGCGGGTAATTCTGCAGGGTGGTTGGGGTGAGAATCGAATTTCTCATTGTTTGCCCCTTCCTGTAAATAAAACATTGAGAGAAATTCATTAATATTAATTACAATGACTAAAAGGAGTTATATAAGAAAGTTTAATATTTAAACTATATAAATAGTATTGATTCCTGTCACATTGTTTAATTTAAATTAACTTAGGGAAGAATTACTGGTAATTCATCTCTTGTCTGAATAGGTGTACTTGCAAACTAAACTTAGATAATCCCACAAATAAAAATCACATGGGTTAATATCTGGGAACGAGTTGGCCAATGATACGTTCCACCTCTTTTGATATGATGGTCATTTACAACAAGAGTGTAATGAGGAGATGCCCCATCATGTGTAACGCTACTTGTTTTAATAAAGCAATAGAGTATCCTGCAAAAATTGTATATAAGACTGTCCATCTAAGAGATCATTGAGGATAATGAACCAATTAAATAGTTGCCTATACGTTGACTATGAACCTCTTTCGATGTTTATCAGAATCGTTTTTACTCATCTCTTATAAAATATGAAGGCAAAAATTCACTTTTCTAGATAACACCGTTACTTTAGGAGAGGTCGTAAAGACAAACATCAGAAAATTAAATATAGTGACTAACAGAACTACAAAATTGTAGAAAAAAATAAGCAATTGTTCTCCATTAAAAAATATATAAACCCCTTTATTTAATTATTGAAAATCTATTTTGCACTTAATTTTTAACATTTTTTCTCAACGAAATATTCATAAGCAAGCAATTTAATTTTTTTTGTATAAATTAGAATAAATACCACTTTAAAATGTGAATTGTAGATAAAAATATATCATCATAGTTGGTTCTTTGTTAAGAACTATAATTTCTATTTTGTGACTCATACAGGAAAATTAATACTAAAGGAGTAAAAATATGCTGATTATTAACAATTATTTTTCAAAAGAATTGACATTGAATTTTTGTACATCAAAAAGCATTTATTTGTTTGTTATTTTGTTCAGGAACACACAAAATAGCGATTCTGTACGTGACACAAAAATGTTTTTTTTTGAGGACATAAAAAGTAGATTTTGTTTTGTGTTTTCCTCTGAAATAAATAGTTGATATTAGTTTGAATAAACGCGTTACCCCACTTTTGAAACATTTCAAGTTCACATAACTCGGAAAATATACGGTTTTCCAAAAAATTATCAAGATTAATCATTTTAACGGTTTTTTGACTAAACAAATTGTTAAGTTGAAACACTATCGTCTTACTTAACTTAGTTGATAAGCCAAAGGTTCCAATTTTCCAATTTAAATAAATTGTTGACAATTTTATTTTATAATAGATTCATATACTAACCAATTAAAAAATATTTACTCAAATTCATGCAAACTGGAAAATTATACAAGGGGAAATACATTTAGACTATACTACCTACCAAACTGTACCCAGTTATATTAATAATAATAATAACAATAAAGGTCTTTATTTTCCTTTCATGTTACTTTCACTAGTAATCGCAAAGTTTTGTGATTGCTATAGTAACGAGCTGAAACGAAAGCTTCTTATTGGTTAAAAAAAATCGGTGTGAAATTTTCCTACAATGTATCCTGAGCCAAAGAAAAAAACATTAAGACAGCACAATGGTTTCAACTAAGAGAAGCCTTTGTGTTTGGAAAAAATGCCACTATCAAAAATTTTCCATATCCATTCACTTGACGAAATGATAAATACTCATGAAAGTGAAAACCCTTGCTAAAAACATATCTCTGACAAATAGGTGGTTACTAAGTTTAGAAGGGGCTAGACCTTAGTACACTAAGGACACCGTATAGTAAAATTAAATTAAATACTTAATTAAAGTGGCTGAGCCAAGTGGGTGTTATCCTATTTCCGGTATTTTCAATTATGTAGATACATAACACATAAATATCAACTGGAAAGCCTAAAAAATATATTCGCTAAGATATTACTGCAATATCTGGTGTCAATTGATTTTATTAAAATATTAATATCACCTTTAACATTTAACATTTATAATAAAAATACAATTATTTGGGACCTAATTATTAATATTGTTGTTAATGAAAAACAATGACTCATTGTTTTTCTGACAATTTGAATTGGAATTAAAATCTGCAAGTTCATTATTATTTCCTTTATTGTGAATGATATATTAGTCAATTATTTGAACACTCGTCAGTTTATTAATACATCAAGTATTTTTTAATACAATTAATAATATGAAAAAAAGGACAAAATTCCAATTCTTAAAACAAAATTATATAACTTAAAAAAGGGGACTCAATTGATTATATTAAAAGATTAATATTACCTTTAACATTTAAAAATAAATAAAATGTGTCGCCTTATTTTTTTAGTTACTATAAACATTTGACATTTATAATATAAATACAAATATTTGGGACCTAATTATTAATATTGTTGTTAATGAAAAACAATAACTCATATTATTTTTCTGACAATTTGAATTGGAATTAAAATCTGCAAGTTCATTATTATTTCCTTTATTGTGAATGATATATTAGTCAATTATTTGAACACTCGTCAGTTTACTAATACGTTAAGTATTTTTAATACAATTAATAATATGAAAAAAAAAAGGACAAAATGAAATGTTACCAATTCTTAAAACAAAATTATATATATACTAAGTTTAGAAGGGGCTAGACCTTAGTACACCATATAGTAAAATTAAATTAAATACTTAATTAAAGTGGCTCAGCCAAGTGGGTGTTATCCTATTTCCGGTATTTTCAATTACGTAGATACATAACATATAAATATCGAATGGATTATGAAAGTAATGCCTAAAAAATATATTCGCTAAGATATTACTGCAATATCTGCTGTCAACCGATTTGATTAAAAAATAATATTACCTGTAACATTTTAAAATAAATAAAATCTATCGCCTTATTTTTTTTTTGTTTTTATAAACATTTGACATTTATAATATAAATACAAATATTTGGGATCTAATTATTAATATTGTTGTTAATGAAAAACAATAACTCATATTGTTTTTCTGACAATTTGAATTGGAATTAAAATCTGCAAGTTCATTATTATTTCCTTTATTGTGAATGATATATTAGTCAATTATTTGAACACTTAAATATATTGGGGGTTGTTGGTAGTAGGAAAAGGCTCAATATAACACCATATCCATTATTTCAAAGGAATGTACTGGTTCTTTTTTGCAAAACTGGTAAGAGATATGTCCATAGAAATAATATACAAGTGTTTAATTCCATGTGGTCAAATATAGATAAAATATAGAAAAGTTGTATGAAAAAATCAATAAACACACATATGAAATGTTTTATTTAAAACTTACCTCTAAATATATTGCAGCTTCGTGATAGTTCATCTCCCACTGGTCCATATCGGCGAGATCATCTCTACTAAGGCTTGATCGGCTACCCATTTCGTCAATTGGATCTAAAAATTAAATGAAAAATGTAATTTAATGCTTGCTTAAACTATTATAAATTTAATTACGTAAAAACATTTTTTCGCCTACTAGACCGCCTAATAACTAAATCACACCTTTAATTTGTAAAACTTAAATTACATATATCAAAATCACTACATAATCTGGGTTACAAAATAAAGCAAACAGATTCTTGGTAAAACTCATATTAGATAATAAACAAACTATTTACTGCATATCTGATAAGCCTTATCTATAAAAAAGTCTTACTTGATGTATTTGAACCATATGACACATTGTGTATGTCTTCCGTAAATCTTTTGTAACCATCATCATCAGGTGAACCTCTGCTCGTGGAAGCCATTAACGAACTTGTAACTGTCAAAATTAACGCCTTGGTTTAGATCACATCTATTTATTCGTAAGTGTAATACTGGTTGCATAGATATAGCTTTAGAAAATCGTAAATTTTTAAAAATTCAAATTGGATTTTGAAGTATTTTATTATTAGGAAATATATTAGTTAAACAAAATAAAAAATCTATATTTAACTGAATGAAATTATTAGAAACAAATAAACTACTTTGGACCCAAATTTGTAAATGAATTTTCTTACCCACAGGAAACATTTGTGAATTTAACTAATTACATTACATTAATGAAATACTTAATGACTTTCTATTATGATCAAATAGCGTAGGTAGGGAGTTACTAAATTTTGTTATAATTATATTATCTGTAAAATTACTTAAGAAAAACCACATCACGATACGCTTTCTTTAACTCGAATGAATCGGTAGTCCTACACCAACGTTATCGACTGGTGTTTGTACACTTTTAGAACATGTACTGTTTGTAATGCCCTTTATAAATACTCGTTTCTGTAATACATCAAAGTTGAACTTTATTATGGATGTAAATTAAATTCTCACGGTAGGGTGGAGGAGTAGGTACTTTGCACTTTCTATAAATTTACTCTGTTATCACATTATTACTTATTTACTAAAACAAAATATTTATTTAATTATTTGTCGTTACAATATCCCACACAGCACAGGATATTCCCATAATATCCTCACAAGATACCAATGTTATTTTTGCCGAATATTCCTAAGCAAATATTCTGAGAACGATCATAGAATGTATTGGATATATTAAAATACAAATATTTGGGACCTAATTATTAATATTGTTGTTAATGAAAAACAATAACTCATATTGTTTTTCTGACAATTTGAATTGGAATTAAAATCGGCAAGCTCATTATTATTTCCTTTAATGTGAATGATATATTAGTCAATTATTTGAACACTTAAATATTCTAAATACATTCTATGTACATACTAATTATCTTTTCTTAAAAATAATATTGATGGATTTTTTTATGTTGGCCATTTTCATATTTTCAACAATAAATAAGTGTAAAAAAATAAGCGCGTTAATTTGAAACCTTAGGAAAAATCTATGAAAAATTTTGAAGTTGTAAAATCTAAGTCGTAATGTAAATCAAATGCGCAAGCTCAATACAGCATTGCCATCTTGTAATATAAAGCTAACGTGAACAAATTAATTCATATTTTTATTTATATACTCCTATTCTAAAAACATTTAATTAGGTTTGTACATTAATTTTCACTGACAAGAGTTGCAATAAACATTTAATTAACAGTTAAAACCAAAAATCAACTTATCATAAATACTATACGGCAACGTCGCTGTCACGTCACCCGTCACTCCCGTCAGTTTTGTGGTTAGGTGTTAGGTTTGGTGTTTACCTATTAGTTTATTGCAGGGCTCTTAGTATAAGATATATAATTTAAGAACCCTGGTTTATTGAAAAAACAGCTATGGAAGGTAATGAAGGTAAGTCATGACATATTTTTTTAGTCCTAAAATTGGAGCCCTACCCCTACATTGACAATCACTTTTTACATAAACATGTTTTTTTGACAAATTATTATATTGGCGGGATTCTTTATAAAAATATATTTTTGACAGATTATATTGTGTATAGATCGTATAGATAATATTTAAATAATAAGTAACAACTTTAAAGAGTAAATATAGTAGAGTTTTTATGTTAAAATGCCAAAAGGACGTCCAAGGTCCTACTACCAACAGTCAACAGAAGGTGCACATATAGTGCTGTTAGATAGTGTTGATGGCAAGAATGTGGACGAGAATGTGGATCAGTGACTACCCTTCTACTATATATATATATATATGAATAGCTGGGCTTCCGGGATCTGCTCCGTATTGTCACTGGTTGATTCTCAATAGAATCGTTCAACTGACGACGTTTCGGCACAATCTCATGTGCCATCTTCAGGTCTTTGCTTCTAGTTAAACTGACTTCTCTTAGCGTTGTCGAAGGTTTATGTACTCTCTTCGTTTTCCGGTCTACTGCACACAGGTCTGTTTGTTGGCGGGGGTGCGCGGGGCTTTCTATTTGTGATCTCCTCCCCGTAGAGTAGAGTTATGTTCTGCTTTAGGTTTCCACGGGCATTATATGAATAGCTGGGCTTCCGGGATCTGCTCCGTGTTGTCACTGGTTGATTCTCAATAGAATCGTTCAACTGACGACGTTTCGGCACAATCTCATGTGCCATCTTCAGCAGAGCAGATCCCGGAAGCCCAGCTATTCATATAATGCCCGTGGAAACCTAAAGCAGAACATATATATATATATATATATACATATTCTTCGTAACTTAATAGAGAATTCTTATGAAAAACCATTTTGTCTAATTTTGGCGTTAATTTCCTATAACGAAAATGGTTCAATTTTATTACATATTGTCACTTTAATAAAAAAAATATTAATACTCTAGGAGTCTCATATCCTGTCACAATCTGATGATTATGACATGCCATACTTTTTATTTTAAGATAGTGTAAGAAAACAATTTGGGACATCCACAGAGTCAGACATGGAAACTGGCATCCAACTAGTGAAGAGCAATGTGCATCAAAAATTTGAAGTTCTAAAACGTTTTTTATAACTTAAGTTTTAAGAATAAAACATAAGAAAATATTTATAATTTTTTTTGGTCTATCCTCCTTTATTTTACAAAATGCTATAAAAATACCTAAAAGTATGGCATAGAATATTATAAAAACATTTTCAGCACATTCTCATGGATGTTCTCAGCACTTGATAAGACCCTGGCCTTTGCCACATTCTAGGGATATGCATATCAGAAATTAGTATATTCATAGAACATTCAAATATACTTTTTCAATATTCTACGCACATTCTAGGAAGGTGATTGTGCTGTGTGGGTAAGAATGCATAAATGATTTGTTTATTCGGCGGCAATATCTTTTGTAAATGTATTTTGCTGTGTTGACAAAGTTGGAAAAGATTTATATTTAGACACGCCTACTTTTGCTGCGCGGTCAAGGGGAAATATCGTATGAAGTTATGACTTATGACGCGTTAATGAAACCCCTTAACGCTATCCAATTGTCAAAAAAAGTTATGATTCAAAAATTTTTGTATTTTAAAAGTATGTCAAACATTTAAGACGTAGCCCTGGATATATTAAGACGCTTAATAGTTTGATAAGAAAGTTCGTTTGAGTTTTTCTTAGAGGAAAGGATGGTGAAAAAGAAACAAGAATTTTGGTGATTTTTTTTTATTTTACAAATTTCGCGAAGGCACAAATCTCAAAAAATAACCACTTAACAACAAAACTTAACATATTGATACAACCAAAAATTTATACATACATTTTTCAAAAAAAAAAAGAAGGAAAAACAAAAATTTCCTACAAACTTTCATACATACACACTGGTTTTTGTATTTTTTCTTAATAATATTAAGAATTAAATACTAAGTTAAATATTCCCCTTTGAATAATATTGTCATAGACGTGCTTAAGCCACTTTTGATATATTTTTAGGGGCATGCATTCAGTTTTTTTTTTATAAAAATCACGTACTTCCTAAAAGTGATGCAAATTACTTTACGGACTGCCAACTTCGTGTGTAGAATTAAGATATTTCAGAAAAAATACCGTCTAATTCTGATGATAACTCCAGATTTGTCGATACGTTTGGATTTTCCAACAAATGGCAGTTAAAAAGTAAATGTAAGTGAATACTAATTTTATCTTTTTTATATTAAACTTTGGTTATGAAATCATTAATATTTTAAGTTTTTTGGAAACAATTTCCAGATCATTAAAATAGTATTAAAAACCATTCATTTTCAATGGTAATTCTTATGTTAAACCTAGTGATTATAGCGGATATATGAACATGAAAAATTTTTTTTTTGGCAGTACGAAAGTTTTTCAAAAATATCGTTGCAAGAAAATCATAAAAAGCATATATGCGTCTACACAGAACATTCAAAACGAAAAAACTTAAGATTAACCAAAAAATCGCTTAAAAATTATGCATTTGGTGGCACCACTAGATAATAAAAAGATGATAATCCACCTAACCTATCCGCTAGATTTATTAACAATTTTTAACAATAAAAAAAAACAAATTAAAACAAAATTATCTATGCAGTTTGTCCCATTATTTTTAACAACTCGTATGCGAGACATCCTGTATATCGTGTACCATATTATACTCGACATACTTAATTAGAGGCCAGTCGAACAAGTATACATGGCGTTTCGGCATTTTTGACCGGTTCATTCTCTGGGAAATATGGCCACACGTTCAGTCTCCAAATAGGCCATATAATTAAACAAGCCCCTGTATATTTCAGTATCATTCAAAATACCGCATTTAAAAGGAACAGAAGTAAACAAGAAAGTTAAAAAAATGCAATCACATTTTTAGTTACTGCAATTAAAAACTTCAAATTTCAATATATCAATATAAAGTGTAAATTGTTAAATGTGCTGCCATCTATAAATGGTTAGAAGAGAGTTTTTGTCACTTTACAAAGCAACGATTCCCTTGTATTGGGTGTTGCATATCACACAATTTGCATTGTGTGTTGCAAAGTTTTTATATGACCGATTCTAGTCAAGATGTCACTCTCTTCTTTGTATCCCTTTAAGGGATTAATACAAAGTTAGCAAACGAGTAGTAAAATCTCACTTGGCAGCTTTTCTTTTAGAATGTTTGCTGTTCTTTATCGACGTTATTTTGAATAACACTGTAATAAACACATAACCGATAAAACAATCTCAATAACAATAACAATTTGAGCACCAATTGCAATCATTGTAACAGTCTGTCACCATCTTTTGTATATTTACAATATGTCAAGTTAAATAGTAACATTATTTTTGCATAAAAATAATCATTTAATAAAGAGTAACGGCGACTTTAGAATTACAGATCTCTCTCTTTCTAGTCCTTGATCACAAGGCCTTTTGGAAGAATTTATAATAGCAAGTATACAGGGTACACCAAAAGTTTTAGTAGCAGTTGAATAAGCATAGCAACAAAAAATAAGCTTTTTTGAGTCTATCGATATATTCCTTTAAATTGTCTTATTATACTGATAATAAAAATTAAGGCTACCGCATTAGTGTCACTCCAAGAAACTTGCTTTTGAGATATTTTGTTCATCACAATACGATTTAAGTACATTTATTTGAATTTACCCTTTTTTGATGTGGGATATTTATTTTTTTACATCTTTAAATTCAACATTCATTAATATAACAAACTTGCCGTATAATAAAATTAGATAAGTACTTGAAAATTCGAATATTCAGTAAAAATTTAAAATACTATATACAGAAAACGTATTATTAATTTATGTTTTATATCTTTAAGTAAATGTATTAAGTTAGAGTAATTTTTTTAAACAACTTTGCGACCCATCAGTTTGGTTATTGCGTTTGTACTTTTCATTCTCAGCATTAGATTTTTAATTAATTTTAAAATAAAAAAGGGTCACTTTCATACGTTAGACATGCATCTTTTCTAACAATTAAAAAAACTGAGAATTGACATAATCAAAATGCTAGATTAATTTTTCATAATTTAAACTAGTCAAAAGTTGTACAGTACTCGTCTAAAGTCTTGTTTTGGATTGACCAAAGTTTATAAAAAAAACATTTTTTTAAAAATAGCATTATTATCTTCTCTTAGTTCAACTAAGAAGAGGGCTATTTTTATTTTGAACCATTTGCTGAAGTAATAATTAAATAAAACATATTTCCTTTTGGGGTACACAAACCATATATCATGAATTTTTAATTAAAAACAATTTTATGTACGATTGACCAATAAAACGCTGTTTATAGAACAGTTTTGCGTCAATAAAGTAATTGCCAACGTCACTGACAAGCTGCAAGACAACTCATTTGACATGTTTAAAAAATAAACATCTACTTGTCATCGCCAAAATCGTATCAAATTTTAATTATTTTTTAATTGCAATCGAACATAAAATCATGTATATAACGCGTACATAAACAGGCTTTATGGACTCATCATTTTATAGCCTCTCTCGCAAGCTCGCTCGTTCAATAAAGCCCTTGTTTATGTACTTGTAATATAAATAGCTATTATCTACAATTGAACATTAAAACGCTCTTTATAGAACAGTTTTGCGTCAATAAAGTAATTGTCAACGTGATTGACAAATTGCAAGACAACCAATTTGACATATGTTTAAAAAATAAACATCTACTTATCATCGCAATTGCTGTGAGCTAAAATCGTATACAGGTATAATCAAATTTTTATTTTTTCTACTTATTTTGCAATCGTACATAAAAGCATGTATATAACGCATACATAAGCAGGCTTTACTGACTCATTTTAAAGCCTATCTCGCAAGCTCGCTCGGCCATAAAACCATTCGTTCAATAAAGCCCTTGTTTATGTACTTGTAATATAAATAGCTATTTTTCAAGTGGCTAGTGTACATATACAGGGTGTTTCCTAATTGAATACCGATATTTCGCGGGGAGATTCTTGAAACATTTTTAAGATAAAATTGTCATATGAACTTAGGTCCGCAAAGGTTTCCGCTTGAAGATATGGCACGTTGAAAAAAAAATTTATACCGGTTTTTTTAATTATCTCAAAAACGCGTTCAAATATTGGACCGAGTTTTTGGCTTAACTGTGCATTTTA
This sequence comes from Crepidodera aurea, assembly GCA_949320105.2. Lineage (NCBI taxonomy): Eukaryota > Metazoa > Arthropoda > Insecta > Coleoptera > Chrysomelidae > Crepidodera > Crepidodera aurea. Next base: position 7,570,167 of record OX439477.1, on the reverse strand, counting down.
TTAACATTGAGTAAGCGGGCCAGAGGGTCATAGTGCGTTGTGAGTGTATTTATAGCAATCGTATCCAAGGTAAAATAAACAAATAATATACAAGTGAAAAATAAATTAAATTAAATTAATTACTTAAAGAACCTCGCACAATAGCATAGGAAATTGGTCCACAGTGGGATTTGCCTGAAAGTACCCCGCAGTTTTTGATACGGAAATGGCTTTCGGTGGATTTCTCCCAAATTTCGGAAATTTATTCGTCATCCCATCCCGATCAAAAGTGTCCACGGGCCCAAGTCAATCCTATGTACAGATTTCGAACTAGCGCGAGTTTAACCTGATTAGATATATGCCCATTTATGGGCAAGTTAGGGGTTCACCGTTTTACGTTTATGGTTTATATGATGAATATATGTCATACACACCCACGCACACATACAGCGTCTTTTAGAAGATTTTATTTTGATTTCTACTTTTCTAGTTTTAATAACACAGTAGTTATATTTATATTATAGAGTTAGATAATTCAAAAAGTAAATGACCGATTTCAATAATCAAAACGCTGTAGTTCTTTCCTGTTACTATCTTTCTTAAAAAGCTACATGATAAGTCCTACATAAAGTTTATAGGTTAGGCCGACCATCTTGGATATTAAGATGGCGACCACTTTTGTTATGTACACTAAGAAAGCTACATTCATCTATCAAACGAGCTATCAACCACTGAAATAAGACAAGAAATAAGAAAGTTATAAAAAAATTAATGTGATTCGGCTTTTTTTTGAACCACTTGGCAAATACAGTTTTACTAGATACGGTCCTGTAGGAGAAAACATGTTTCACAGAGGGCTTGTGCTAAAAAACAAATGCTAAGATTTTGTAATATTTCTTATTTAACTAAATTCTAATAGGAAATAAAAAATTATGGGTTTTAGAAAAAAGTGTCATTGTTTATGTGGCACCAATATTAAATACGGCCCTGGGAGCTAAATCATTGGTCTTAGAGGATAGGGCCCATGAGAAGATTTGGTCAGAAACTCAATGTATGTAAATTTCAGGCAAATCCCAATGTGTCTTAAATGAATTTATTACCATTTTATTTTTTAACTTGAAAACAAGAATCTCTCAGTGAAATATCGTCATTCAATTAGGAAACACCCTGTATGAGGAACATAGCTATAATATTAGTACTCTTTCATTTTAAGTGTCGAAATAAGGGAAGGATGTGATATAACTTTGAAATATCTTTTATTAAAATTGAGGTTAATTTTATATTTATGAAAGAAGTTTTCATAATTGAAAATTCTTAATTTGTATTTTAAAATTATAGACCATTTGGTATTCCTTATAGGATTTTTTGTTTTATTACATTACATTGCAGCAAATGGCTCTGTAAGGCAAGTTGCCGTGTTTGGGGTAATTCATACTTTTCGCTTTTTCTCGTACTTCTTTTTGTAACCTCAAAAAATCCTCGTTATTTCCGTATTTACTCTCGTAAACCACCAATTCTTCTTCAGCTTCGTTTTCTTCAGTTTCTTCGTTAGTTTGATTTTTCTTTTCTTCGTTTTTCGGGTCTTCCCAGTATTCGAGAAGATCTTCGTTGCTCCCTTCTCCCGTTTTGTCCGCTTCTTCGGTAGTAAAAAGAGTAATTTCATCTTCTTCTACACTAGCACTCAGTTCGTCTGATAAGTTACGCGAATTCCACACTTCAGTGTCACTATTTGTATCACTTTCGCAGAATTCTTTATAAATAGTACTCGGGCTTTTGAAAATCTCAACGTCGGGTGTAGTTTCGCGTGTTCTGCACATCCATTCTTTCACAGCCTCGGTGATGGGATAGAGACTTTTCGGTTCCTCTGGTTGAATCACGATGAGGTCCGGATTTTCTAGAAAAATCTCCGATGACTCTGAAGCAGGTAATTCATCATTAGTTTTTTTACTTTCTAAATTTTGGTCTTCACTTACCGGGTCCGATTTAACTAGAGGTATTTTCGTAAAGTCTGGCGACTTTAAGAATCCTACTGGATCTGGTCTATTAGCGACAGGCACCTTGCTGAATACGGATTGGAAAAATCCGTCAGTCTCACTTAAGTTAAGCGATTTCATTTTTTCCTCCAGGCTGCTGTAAATGCCCTTCTGGATCATCTTATCGAGTTCCACGGATATTTCGTCATTGGTTTTGTCTGTCTCGGTGGCCAGACTTGGATCGAGCAGAAGATCATACGCATCCTCTGTCAAACTCAATGTAGTAGTCGAACTTGATAAACTGCCACCTTTTGTTGCTTTCTTCTTTTTCTTTTTGGTTTTCTTTTTATCTTCTTCAGGTTCTTCAACAACTGTTTCAACTTTAACAACACTTTCTGTTTTAGCAACTGGTTCTTCAACTTCTTCTAATTTAATATCCGGTACTTCTTTAGGCTTATCAACTATTTTGACGATTTTCTTCATCGGAGCTTTAACTTCTTCATATTTATTAGACATATCAACGTCTGTAATAATTACCCTTTTGGTAATAGATTTCTGAGTACCTTTTTTCGACTTTTTCTTAGATGACTTATTTTCCTCGACAATTTTCTCTTCTGTTTCAGTCTCTTTTTGAATTTCGAGAAGTACCTCTATTCTCGTTTCTTCTTTTGGTGATTCTTCTTTAGCTAACAGTTCATTTTCTATGTCTGTTACTGATCGTATTTCTGGGGTTATACTGTTATTTTGAACATTATCAGGTTCTGTTTGTGCGATGGTGTTGATAATATGTTCAACTTTTTCCTCGGTAATTTCGACTTCGATGGTTTCTTCCTCGGGCTTACTAGGAGGAACGACGTCTACAAGCATACTGACATCGTAACTTTCGAATTCATCTTGATGGTATTCGTCCGTTGGAGTGGCATCTTCAAAAGAAGCGTCACTTTCTTCGGGATTTTTGTTCTTCCTTTTCTTCCTACTAGATACGGAAATCCACTGATTGGGTAGTTTATCAGTAGGTAGACATATTTTAGGCGATGAAGGTATTGAAACCGGTTTTACGGGTTCTGGTTGGTATTCTTTAGTAACTGGGCTGTTTTTGAGAGTTTCAGAATAGTGCTTTGTACCTTGCTTAGATTCAATATTCGTTTGATGTGATGGACTTTGTTTTGGGCTTCTATAGGCACTACTGGGTTGCCATTTGTTATTTCCACTTTTCCAATTCTTCCTGAATCTCTCCGAATTAGTTCTTAAGAACTTCGTATCAGTCTGTGCTTCAGTACGAGTATCGCTAACGATATGTTTAATTTCGGTAGGCTCTGTGATGTTGGGGTTAAGTACATCACCATTTTGTCTTTGCGGTGAGTTCCTGGGACTATTGTAAAAGGTTCGTTTGTAATGATTTCTGTATTTGGGATTCGTTCTAAAGGGTTTTTTCTTCGGGCTGTGCTCAGAATCAGGAGTTTTCGTTATATCTTCGTCGTTTTCTTCCTGTTCTTTAGCAGCTTCTTCTAGTTTCGAGACGATAGTAGCGATATCTATCGTTTTACCGCTAGTTACGATTTTTTCTGGAGATTTTTCCGTTTTATCGGGTAATTCATCTTTGGCAGTGTTCGAATTGGTATCACAGACCTTTGAGTTTTGGTCATCGGTTACTACTTCTTTGATTTCATAGATTTTTTCAGAGATTTCTTGATTCTTGGGATAACTAGGAACAAAGTTGACAAAGTTGGGAGGAAATAACTTTGCATCAGGAGGTATGAAGTTGATTGGTATACTTCCTGGGGGGATAAATGCTGGATTGATCTGCCCGTTGAATGGTACTACTGGTACCGGTACAAAGTTGGGCGGCACTTTGATGAATTGGACAGGACTAAGAGGAATTTCTGGAGTGCGATACGCTCTTGGTACGAATTCTTCTGCGTCTGGTTTTAAGTTGTACTTTTGGGATTTGGGATGGTCAGTATTACCCTTATCTTCCTGAGAAACCGGCACATTGTTTTCTGGAACGGAAACAGGCATTTCTGGCAGATTTTTAACGCTAATTTCGTCTTTTTCTTCTACATCGGCGCTTGTTTTGATTGTTTCGTCTGGAACAACAGGACAATCTGCTTGGCAAGGGATGGGACTATATGTTTCGGGTTGTACGACTACACCGTCTGCGAGTTCTAAATCTTCGTCTTCGCTGCATTCAGTGCTGTCGTCCTGGTTATTACTTTGAGACTTGGAAGTCTTTCGGCGCCTGCGTTTTTTGATCTTTCGAAGTTGATCTGAAGAATACTCGTCACCTTCAAATTCTGAAACAAATTTTAGGGTTATTAAAACCATTTTATTTCTAAAATTTATAAAATCTTGTTACAAAATTGGCATTGGTGAAAGTGACTCATATAAAAATAAAAAACATTTTTTAAATACAATAATGTCAAATGACTATTTTCAAGTATATTGAATCTATTTTGAGTTGACTTATGTTCATCGTGATTGGAACTCATTCCATAGATACACATTTTTTGGCAAAACATCAAGACGTTTATACTTGGGTCACACCTCCTTTTTCTCCGTTTGATTATTAGAACAAGATTTTGACAGCGTAGAGAATTTGCCCTATCTACGATTCAACCTTAGTTTATTTTTGGAGCTACTGAAGCATTAGGATTGTTTCTCTGGTAGAGAAGTAGAAAGGAAACTAATATTGTTTATGACAATTTAATTCATGTATAAAAAATCCCATAATCCGCGTGATTTTGTCATGACAGCGAAAAAAGTTTTCCCTAACTTTTCCAGCGACAATAACTGAACCTAACTTTTGAAAGCATGACAACCAGCATTGTAAACAAATTTTTGTCTTGGAGAGTCTTCGAGTGGAGAAATTGAAAAAGCCATCAACGATAATGTGCCTCGCTATACTGTGAATTCAACTACATCAATTTGGAGACAATTTGCGATGTTTTGTTTGGAAACTTCCACTGAAGAGTTAGCTTCTATTTTATGTGACTGGGCATTCAACATGAAGAAGAACAATGGAGAAGATTATAAAGAGAGTGCAGTCAAGACGATTTGGAACACTTCAGCAAAAATGTTACAAGAGAAGTACTTTAAAGATTATAAAAGAATTTTTAATCCGTTCACTGACATACGGTTTAAGAAAGCGAGAAATGTACGCGACACAAAACGCAAAATTTTACAAGCAATCCCAGAAAAAAGGAAGGTGAGTTCTAATGCTCTAATGGCACTGTCCTGGAGTGAAGAAGAACCTGTAGGCCTCCAAAGAAAATTTTATCACATTGCTGCTTATGAATTGGCTTGGAGAGGTGGAGAAGCAGCAAATTGTAAGGTATTCTATTTTAAAATCAAGACAGACAACCGTGGAAGAGAGACCGGAAGAGTTGAATATAACCCAGTGTTTTCGAAGACAGCACAAGGGGGAAATCAGAAGTTGGCCGACAGTAAATGGTTGATAGCAAACACTGCAGAAGATTGTGTTTGTCCAGTATGATTGTTTAAACAAATTATGGGAAGACGGGGAAACCATATCACATGTGAAAAGTTTTTTTAACTCCAAATCCTTTCTGGCAAAAAAACAAATTCGAAAGGATGGTATAAGAATTCTCCTATTGGGATCTAAATGGACCAAATATTCGGCGAAAAACATTGGACTTTATATCAAGCGGGTGAAAATTACGAACCATTCTAATCGAGCTGCCCCGTAACTGAATTGTCCAGGAGTGGTATAGGTGAACAAAAACTTGTGAAAATTACGGGACATAGCAACCCATCGTCATTAAAACCATACCTTCAGTTAGATGAAGAACATTATAGAGAAATCATTGGTTCCATTCATACTACCATCCAGGAAACAGTTACTACCACCGCTCAAAATAATAGCATGCAGCAAAATATTAACAAAAGACACGAAAGTTCTGAAAATCAAGCTATTTTTAATAATTGTGTTTTTAACAATTGTACTTTTCCGTTAAAATAATAAACTAATTTAATCTCATTTTTTAATTTATTGATTTACATATTAATTAAATTGTCTTACCGAATTACATTAGCTTTTTTCAACTCAAAAAACTGCCAGAAAAAATTCTTATTGATACATTTCAAGTTTACTTCGACAAAAAAAAAGCTCTCGTGTAATTATAAGTGAGAAAAACAGTGTAAGTGTTCAATATGGGAAAAATGAAATATATATTAATCCTTTGAAGCACAGAAGTAGCAAGGAAACTAATATTGTTTATGAGGAAAACAGTGTAAGTGTTCAATATGGGAAAAATATACATTAACCATTTGAAGCACATGATTTTGTAAACAGGAATACTTCGAGTTGCAAAGAAAAAATATAATTTCTCTCTCTCTTTCCACTGGATTAAAACCACTTTTTTGTTAAAAATTTTTAATTGACGTTTCGGCTTTCTCTATCGACAGCCGTTATCAAAATGACATAACAAAATAAATAAATTTACTATAGAAACAGAACACTTGATAATCTTGCAAAAATACGACATCAACATAGTACACTTAGAATAGATTTTGAGATTGAAGATGTCAAAATCTGTTTCAATCATATTTTTGTGACGTTTCTGGGAACGAATTTTTTAATGGATCATAAATGAAGTTTTCTTATTAATATTATCATAAGAAAAAACCAGATAAAAAACTTATGATACTATCCCGATATAGAGGGTATCCTTTTTGCAATGAACTCTTTTTGTATATAGAAAGCCGAAACGTCAATAAAAAAACTTTTTTAACAACTAAGTGGTTTTAATCCAGTGGAAAGAGAGAGAGAAATTAAAATACAAACCACTATGAGCTTCCGAAATGAATTAAAAAATATAATAATAAAAAAAATATTAACTTTCAAAAGTAAGCCATACATACAACATATTTTGACGAAAATAAATCTTTGTTGTCATTGTGCGCGATTTTTTTATTTGGTTGTCAAGGCAACCTATACTAACTAGATCAGATAAAATATTAACCTTTATTAGCTATGTAATTTAAAGGTAGGTACAACAATTTTGTATCCGCTAATTACGAATTGGAGGTGAAAAAAAGTGAAAATTCAATATGGCGCCCGGAAAATCACTTTTCCGAGGCAAGAAAGTGACTAAATCATTAGATTTATACCTCGGAAGAAGTTGGCAGTTGGCAGTTAGCAATTATCAGTTTCTCTTTTGGAATGTGTTCGATTTTCCGGGCGCCATATTGAATTTTCACTTTTTTTTCACAAAACTCCTATAGTCGAAGCAATGAAGCACAAAATTTTTGTAAAAAATGTACCTACTTTGTATACAAACCGGAAATTGCTGCAGCCGAAAATGCATTTTTTGAGACGGCTTTTGGAAAAATGAAAAACTTTGTAAATCAGAGTCCGAACTGGCCCAAATCGGGTTCACGGGGGTTTTCGAGGTCGCTGATCACGATTATGATGTTCAAATTGACCCACAGCCGACCTGGAGCTCAGGAACGCCGATGAACGTCATCTCCGTGGGACTCTCCCAAAATTCACGCGGGGAAGGAGAGAAACTCGGCGCCCGTGGGTTTTTTGGGGCGCTGAATTCAAATATTGCATCGGCGAACACCCTCCAGACACCTGGTGCGCCGGACGTGGAAGTCATCTCCGAGAGTTTTCCTGACAAGATTGCCGGGGCCCGCAGTTCTCGATGAGGCCCGGGCCCGTACGAAAAATCCCTGTTCGCACTACGCTTCACTTTTGCCTAAAAAACTATTAGGTAGTAAAACCAGTAGTGATGCAGTAGTTCTCAGAAGTGCGACTTGTAGTGTTCAAAAGTGCAACTTGTAGTGAAGCATCTACACTACTGATCACTACGAGTCGCACTTTTGAGCACTTCTGCTCCACTACTGGTTGCACTAATCAGTAGTTTTTTCGGCAATAGTGAAGCGTAGTGCCAATAGTGGTTTTCCGTACGGGGGGCCCTGTTCCCAGTTCATAAGAAATTTTAAAAATTCTATAGAAGCTCGTAACTTTTACCCCGGGCGCGATTTTTCTCTCTACGGGCCTGAGGAGAATTACGAGATTAATCTAGAATAAACTAGAATCAACAATTCCACACAGCTATTGCAGTATTGACGTCAGTCTCTAAGACGTCAGGTTTGGTTGACATTCATGGGAATGACATCGATGTCAAGATAAAGGTTCCGGTGCACCAGGTGTTGGGAGGGTCGTTTTCGACGTGACATTCGGATTCAGCGCCCCAAAAAACCCCCATAACGATTTCCGGTTCGTCTTTTTCGATTGTCTGAGGAAAACCCACGGAGATTAGGTCCGCGTCCAGGTTCCGGTGCACAAGGTGTTCAGGGGTTCGTTTTCGAAGTAAAATTTGGATTCAGCGCCCCAAAAGACCCCCAAAATGATTTTCGAGTTGTCTTTGGCAATCTTGTCAGGACAACTCTCGGAGATGACGTACACGTCCAGGTTCCGGCGCACTAGATGTCCGGGGGTGTTCGCCGATGCCATATTTGAATTCAGCGACCCAAAAAACCCCATGGCGTCGAGTTTCTCTCCTTCCCAGCGTGAATTTTGGGAGAGTCCCACTGAGATGACGTTCATCGGCGTTCCTAAGCTCCAGGTCGGCTGTGGGTCAATCATAATCATGATCAGCGACCTCGACAACCCCCCGTGAACCGAGTTATTCCTGGCCTATAGATGTATCGAGTTAAAAATTGATTAGGATGTATAAATAAAAAGGATCAAATTTAATAAAGTATAGCTAACTTTGTATTAATCTCTGAAAGGGATACGAAAGAAGAGTGAGACATTTTGACTAGAATCAGTCAAATAAAAGCTATGCAACACACAATGCAAATTGTGTATGCAACCCCAATACATCGGGAATTATTTGCTTTAAAAATTGTCAATACTCTCTTCTAATTATAGATGGTAGCACATCTAAAAATTATTAAAGTATATTGGGGTAAAAATTGATTAGTAACCCCCTGTATAAGTGAATATTTACCTTGAGGTGGACACACACCGTTGACGAAATAACCAGGATATACCATGTTGTAGACACTGTGGTGACTGCTATAATCGGAAACGTTGTTTGATGCTTCACCACCGCTCAAGTCTTGACTAGTTGCTTCTTCATTGTTCGGACTCGTTGATTCCGTCTGAAACAATAATTAAATAATAGAACACACAGTCGGTAGAATATTAAGAGCAATTTGCACAGATTCACCTCAAAAGTTATTCTTAGCTAAATAGGCGAGAAACTTAAGGTGTACCTTAAATTCAATGAGGTTTGCAAAAGTCTTCTTTGAAAAAACTTAGCTAAGCCTAACTATGAGCTGACAACACCGCTGAAAATTAGTAATTTTGATCATTTGATCAAACTTGTTTGACAAACTTGGCTTGTCAAGCCAACTTGACAAATTAGTTGGATCGTGTGTAGGTGGAGTTTGTGAGTTTGATGGCTTGATTATAAGTTTGATACTTTTCTGTTTTTGCCTGAAATGAAAAGTAGTTTGCGGTTTGAAGGCTTGTCAGTCAAGTTTGACGGTGTGTCATCAAGCCAAACTGTCATACATGTAATTCAATTCCCATCCGCAGGAGCAGTTTAGTACTGATAATACTTTACATTTTTGTTTATGTGTGTGTTGTCTAGTGCTGTTTGTGCTTAATTTAACTTATTATTAATAGTTCTGTTTGTGCGATTTAATTAACAATGAACGTAATAAGTTGGAATAATACAGAATTTTTTGATTTGTACAAATCTATGCCTGAGGGCACAGGGTAAAATCAAAAGATTATGCTAATAGAGAAAAGAAGAGAGCTGCTTATGAAATACTGCTCTCAAAACTTCATGAGATTGAACCTGGTGCCAATATTGAAGTTTTGAAAAAGAAAATTAATTCCGTACGAACTTCTTGTAGAATATAAAAAAATATTGAGGTCTACTACTAAAAATGCAGTTTGACAAACTTGAAGGTATAGTGTCTGGGATCGCAGGAACCTCAAACTTGCTTGACAAACTTTTGAACAAATTTAGTTTGACAAACTTGTTTGATAGTGTATGGGAGCCATAACAGTGACGTGACAGATACTTTCGAGCTTCTCACAAATGCGATTTTTGAAAAAGGGCCCCCAATTTTTCTGCTGCAGAAAAAACTGTTCTTTTGAAAAATATCGATAGTTCGTTCATTGGTGCCATACTGTTTTTGCTGTAATCAGAAGAGCAACCTGTGATATTGACTTTTTTATGCCACAGATAATCTTTATTTCATTAATGACGTATAAAACTAATATTACAATAAAATCATAAGGATCCTCGATTTGGACGTCAATTTCTTTCAATATTAAAATTGCTGTAGGCTTTGTAACTCTAAATCTTTTGAAAAATGTGAGTTCGTCAAAACTATGGTAATAGTCTGCTCGATTGTATACTCTTCTTGGAATTCCATGAATTATTAAATTCAATTCATCAAGATCATCATCTTCATATACAATAATCTCTGGTAACAAATCCATTTCATTAACCATTCGATCAACAATTGATGACAGTATGATGACATTAAAAAGTATGGTTAGTTCTGCATCAATTTGGTTTTAGAGAAAAACACTCAACGATCGACCAGGTGCATAGAATCACAGACATAATTGAAAAGTCTTTGGAGGAAAAGAAAGTATGTTCCACCCTCTTCCTAGACGTGGCCCAGGCTTTTGATGAAGTTTGGCATCAGGGCCTTAACCACAAGTTAAATTTGTTACTGCCACGTCAGTATTCAGAACTCTTAAAATCCTATTTATCAAACAGATATTTCAGAATAAAACAGGAAGACGTATATTCTGATCTAAGAGAAAATAAGGCAGGAGTACCCCAAGGTAGTCTACTAGGTCCAGTACTCTACTTACTGTATACCAGTGATATTCCTAACCTTGAGCACGATAATATTGCAACATTTGCTGATGATACTGCCATTCTGGCTGTTGGAAAAGACCATGAAGAAGCCAACCGAAAATTACAAACATCTGTAGACCAGATTAACACCTGGACTAAAAAATTACTAAGTTATTAAGTTAAATGAAAATAAATCTGTTCATGTTAACTTTACTAATAAACGAAACCAACACATTCCCATAAGAATAAATAACGCTCAGATTCCCTATGCTAATACATCTTGGAATGACACTCGACGCCAGACTTCGCTGGAAAGTCCACATTAAAAAGAAACGTGAAGTGCTTGGTATAAAATATAAAAAGATGTATTGGTTATTAGGAAGAAACTCCAAGTTGTCCACACATAACCAACTGCTCCTCTACAAGCAGTTATTGAAACCAGTTTGGACATATGGTAGCCAGCTTTGGGGCTGCGCCAGTAAAAGTAACATTCAAGTTATCCAACGTTTTCAAAATAAAGTATTAAGGAACATCGTCGATGCACCCTGGTACTGTCGCAAAAGTGATCTTCATAGGGACCTGGATGTAGAAACTGTTGACAAGACTATATCTAAATCTGCCAGCAGCCACGAACAACGGCTGCTCCAACATGGGAACATTGAGGTTATCCAGCTCTTCGATAATACCAATTTAGTAAGAAGACTCAAGAGAACCAAACCTTTTGAACTAGTTCAGTGAGAGTGCTAGTTACAAACAGAGTATTGTGCGGATTTTATGTTACACGTTACCGGTAGTGTTACTAAAATTATCACTAGTGAGTAGGACCTTAGTATTTAAGAATTCTAGTTAAGTTAGGTTAGAACAAAATTGCTTATTGCTCTTTATGATCAGATTGTAATTATAGAAAACATTCCCACAGAATGTTTTGCTACGAAAAAAAAAATTCTGCTAAGAGAACCTTAAGCCGCGAAATTCTACAGCTTAGCTAAGTTGTGATTTAAGCCGAGCTTATGTGGCAACAGATCAACGGAAAATATAAATCTAAGTTTCACTTATGGTTAAGCTTTGCTTATATTCTATTAAGTAGAACCCGTGCAAACGGCTCTAAATGATAATGAAGTAAGGAAATTTTAAATATTGTGACATAGGTACATCGCTAGTGTAAGTTAAAAGTTGTGTTAGTTTACCTAAAATTCCGTTAGAGCGGCGCTCGTGTCAAGCGAAATCGAAATGGGCAGGCGTATTGCATTTTTTATATCACTTGAATTTTGAAGTTTGGTTGGAAAACTGATCCTATTTCCTCTACATAATTTCGTAAATCTCCAAACATTCTTGAATAATTACTTCACACCAACTTTAATGATAATGTAAAATAAAAATAAACTTTGCATTATGACGGTACAAAGTTTCACTTTCAGAAAGTAGTAAAAATGACATTAACAGATTACTAGACATTTCTAGTGTTAAATTTAAATTTGTCATTCAACGTGGCGTCAGTTAGCTTGTTGTTGATTTATTTATTTTTGCTCGTTCGGCTCGACTAGTCACATTTTTTGATTTCCACGAGACGAAACGAGACGAGCTTTCATCAGATCCGGTTCAGTCACAAATTGTCTACTAAAAAGTTTTCAAGTTAGCACCGGTAATCTATAATACTCGTAAGCTTTTAGGATTTCATTTTCAATTTACATCTCTTAATTTAACAGCACAAAATGTATGTAAATTTAATTCGCTTAGACAATATAAACATATTGCCCCAGGCTCTAGCGGCCGGACGAAACAATACTTGTGTGCAGATTTAAACCGATTGCGCTGCTCACGCATAAGTATGATTGCAAATAGTAATTTGTGTATCAAGGGAACTATAAGGGCCTTAATTCCCCCGGCCCCCTCCCAATGGTTCCGCCACTGGTTCACATTGCCCCAGGATGGGGATAGATGCGCAAGTTCATTCTTTATTTTATAAGGGATAAAATGTTTTCATTATTATATACTATTAAAACTTTACAAACATCACAATTATCTTCCAGACCTTTTCACGGTTTGCTCAGCGCAAAAGCATCCGCCATGTTAAAAGTCGGGGGTGGTTTTTGACCGTTTGAAGGGTGGGGTCAACTCTAAAAGAATTGTAACCACCGCCATCGTGTTCAGCATCCTCGAAAACGGTGGGTTACGTTAGTTTTGCCGGTGAAAGACGCGATTCACCCCTTTGGGGGTGGTTTTTGGACATTTGGGGCGTGGAGTCGACTCGGGGATTTCACCATAGCGTTCAGTATCCTCAAAAACGGGAGATGAGGCTGGTAAAACAAATTTGTTCACATTTTTGGGGGTAGTTTTTGGCCGTCTGAGGGGTGGGGTCAACTCTAAAAGAATTTCAACCACCGCCATCGTGTTCAGCATCCTCGAAAACGGGAGGAGGACGTACTTTGGGGACGTCTAAATTTATTTGTATGTTCGTCCGACTCACAGAATGCACTAACAAGGGTTGTTACCTTTATTACTAGTGCAATTAAATGAGCAATTAATTTATATTACCTGACATTCTGAAATTCTGAAATTTTTAAAATCTTGTCCTTTTCAATAATAAATAGATATTTGTATACATTGTACAGACATCAGACATCCATGGTTATACACTAAAATGTCATCCTACAAAATCAGCAATAGTTTATACCCATGCCTAACCTTAAATAAGTATTCGACAAATCTTTTGAATACATGCTACAAAATTTGGCGAAGTGGGACTCGTTTGAGGTCAGTCCACCACGTTACACCCTCTCATGGCGACTCCGCATAGATCCCAGATGAGTCTGGAGTCTAAAGGTTGATTTAGACGTATCCAGTAGCAGCAGTCTCATTGGCCGCCAGCGCTGGAAGAAGATCAATTGCTTGTCTTAAGACAAATCTCTGTAAATCAATCCAAATTAGTCCCATTTGGAGAAAACACAGCATCCACTGGACAAACGTCCTATGATAAATGCATGGGAAAGCATAATTAAGATAATCATAAAGAGATACAAAGAAGAGAGTGACATCTTGACTAGAATCAGTCAAATAAAAACTTTGCAACCCACAATGCAAATTGCGTGGTATATGCAACACCCAATACATTGGGAATCGTTGGTTTGTAAAGTGTCAATACTCTCTTCTAACCTTAAATGGTAGAACATCTAAAAATAAGAGAATCATGCTGAGAATTATATCATTGTTTATGACAGGTTATGTACCAGTAAAAGGGGACCAATGCACAAGACCGCAGAAAACATGAGCAACCATATAGCAAATTATAAATGTATTGGACGAAATTGTATGATCTATGAATAATGCAGTGGAGATAATTAAGAAAAAATATAAGTTAGTGTAGGTCTGTAGGTGTACCAAGAAGGGTATTGTAGATGCTTGCATAATCATTAATCGGATTTAAGCATTACAATATGCTTAAACCGGCGCTGATCATCAATATTAATATTATTCAGCTATTCTCCGTACTTTTAGAATACGAGATATGAGAAACCAAAATAACTCTGTCTAGGCTGGAAGGTATATTATTATTTTAATTACTACCCGGTTACTCAATAAGTTTATAGGATTACATATAGATGGTGCCACTATTGACAAATCAATTAGGAAATACTTACCTTGATACGTGCCAAAATATCGGGTGATTTTTGGCCGTTAGGAAGGTGGCACTAAGTCGAAAAAAAATTTGAATACCGTCATCGTGTTCAGCATCCTCGAAAAGTGGGTGGAAGATATATTTTGCCGATGGAAGACGTGGAATCCGCGATTCATCCATTTTGGGGGAGATTTTTGGCTGATTGGAGGGGTGGAGTCAAGTTGAAAATAATTTTGGATAACGCCATCGTGTTCAGCATCCTCGAAAACCGGGGTAGGAAATATTTTACCGATGTGAAACGGAATATTAAAAGTTAATCGATATCTCAGACCATGATAATAAGGCACATTTAGGCCAATATTGCTCAAAAGAGCAATATCACAAGAAGCAAAGAAAGTCGACCTTGAGATAAATCAAAATAAGACAAAATATATGGTGATGATAGAAAGGGAGAAGATTATGGAGGAAGATGTAAATCTAACTCTGGCTATAACCAACAAAGAATCGTATATCTAGGAGTTACCATATAAGAAAACGGACACGAAGAACCTGAAATGTAAGCAACAATTGAAAAAGAAAACTATAAATATGGATGTTTAAAAAACCTTATGAAAACAAAGTGCGTATCGAATATACCAACAACAACAACAACAACAACATACGCCTGTGAGACGTGGGTTTTAAATAATAAAGCAGAAGAAGAAAAAATGAATAGGTGGGAAAGAAAGATGCTAGAGGAAAAACAAACCAACAGGAATTGGAAGAACTGTATAAAAATCCTAATATCATAACAGTTGTCAAGGCACAACGAATAAGGTGGTTGGGACATGTAGAAAGGTTAAATAGAGATAGACTGCCAAAATTAGTTAAGAAAAAGAAAGGGTAGACCAAGAAAGATATAGATCAACAATACAGAAGAAGATCTAAAGGCAATAAAATCTACAAACTGGAAAGAAAAGACAGCAGCCTAAGTTGTTTTTTATTCATCCTACGATTTTATTGACTGACCCTTTTACTTTTAATAAAGTTGTTTTTGTTGTTCCAGTCTTTAATCTTGAGGTAGATATTCTAACTATAGAAGTATCAGCATCACCTTGTAAGATTTCAGTTACATTCATCACACACAATAAATTATTCTGTTATCAGAAGCAGATGACATTTTTATTTAAATTGTCAAATAATAACATTTTCAAACTACGCTTTCACGATGATAAATCATAAATTTTGTTGGTGCGTTATTTTAAACTCTTATCTATATCAAAAATTGTGTCATTTATTTCGTACATCTTGTGACGACATTTTGTATTATCGCAAGGTCCTTTTAGTTTGATAAACGTATTGTTACAAGATGATTACTTTAAATATACATCATTAGACAAAATAACTAGCAAATAATGTTACTACTGATAAGGAGACGAGTTTATTAGCGAAATTCTCCCGCCATAAATATTCCTAAATTGGGTCAAATAGTTTTAAGTAAAACAGTTAAAGTCTGACTTCCGACTTCATTACAAAGTTCAGGGTTATTGGTTATATTATGACCCCTTTATTTATATATCTAAAGAACTTGAAAACGGTTTTTCCGACAGATCTCAGCCGGGTTTGATCCCACAAAAATATTCCTACAAAAATTGAAGAGCTTGACAAAACACGCAATCTAGATCCAACTTGAACCCGATACCTCAATTAGTTCGCGAAATATGGCCATTTGAAATTGCAAAAATGAAAAAAATTAATTATTTCTCGAGAGGCAGTGGAAATGGGGCTTCTGCAAGGAAAGGATAACATTAAGACAGGTAGAGGAGGCGTCGATTTTCATGAACTGCATTCCAAACAGATTGACGCATTGAGGAAATATTTTCATAACAAAGAACATCCACTACACAAACCTTAAAATTTTCAGAAACCTAGTTTCTTCTTAGTTAGGACCAAAAATGAGAATATTAGATTTAGAACCATTAATTAATAAACAATGATCGGTGGCCTGTTTAACAAAATTGTTTAAATCATCATTTATTGTTTGACACTCCTTATCAACGTCTTGTGGTGGGAAACTACAATATATTTGGGTATCGTCCGCGTAAAAATGAGCTTTACAATATTTTAGACTATTTATCAAAAATGAGGAATAAATGGAAAAAGCAATGGACCCAAAATAGACCCCTGGGGAACGCCGCTTTTTATAGGAAGACAGTCAGAGAAAGCATTATTAACAGCTACTTTTTGATTTCAGTTAGAAAAATATTTTTCAAACAAGGTAACAGCAGAAGGTGATAAACCAATATAATGTAAAATAGATAACAATAAATGATGATTTATAGTATCAAAAGCCCCTCAAATATTATTGAAACGCTTGTAACTTCCTTAATAATTGAGCTAGGGCAACCAGCCAGCGCTCAAATTGTCCGCCAAAAAGATATTTTTTTCACAAAACCGCTTGGCGCGCAAAATAAAAAATGGATAATTTTTTGCTCGCGATTTTAGGCATGAAGAAGGGGGTTGGGGGAAAATTTCTTAACCATATCTAAATTAAGAGTGTTTTTAGTATTTTTGTAAACTAGGATTGTCAGTTTCTATTTTGTCAGCTGAAATATAAACCTTTTGATCAAATAAGTAACAAGAAATAACTAATTGTTTCTATCTCTATCTATTTCTATATAATTTTCAGTGACAATTTAATTCATGTATAAAAATAATAACGGAACCTAACTTTTGAAAGTATGACAACCAGCATTGTAAACAAATTTTTGATGACGTTATGTCAATTTTTCTCAAACTTGCGTTGTCAGAAAAGTTTTCATTTGTGGAAATGTCGTGATTTGGAGAGTCTTCGAGTGGAGAAATTGAAAAAGCCATTAATGATAATGTGCCTCGCAATACTGTGAATTCAACTACATCAATTTGGCGACAATTTGCGATGTTTTGTTTGGAAAAAAAAATATGAACATATTGCAGAAACTTCCACTGAAGAGTTAGCTTCTATTTTATGTGACTGGGCATTCAACATGAAGAAGAACAATGGAGAAGATTATAAAGAGAGTGCAGTCAAGACGATTTAGAACATTTCAGCAAAAATGTTACAAGAGAAGTACTTTAAAGATTATAAAAGAATTTTTAATCCGTTCACGGACATACAGTTTAAGAAAGCGAGAAATGCACGCGACACAAAACGCAAAATTTTACAAGCAATCCCAGAAAAAAGGAAGGTAAGTTCTAATGCTCTCACAAAACGAGAAATTTTTGAAATGGCACTGTCCTGGAGTGAAGAAGAGCCTGTAGGCCTGCAAAGAAAATTTTATCACATTGTTGCGTATGAATTGGCTTGGAGAGGTGGAGAAGCAGCAAATTGTAAGGTATTATATTTTAAAATCGAGACAGACAACCGTGGAAGAGAGAGGCAGTTTTTTTCGTTAAATTGCCAGGCAACAAAATTCTTATTGATACATGTCAAGTTTACTTCGACAAAAGAAAAGCTCTCGTGAAAAAATTAAGAAATGACTGAGAACAAAAGCCCAGATATTTCTTTTCCACTTTTATACATTTTTTGTATATTTAAACTTCAATATTTCGTTTTTTAAAATCCATTCCAGTTTTCGGGGCGACTCCTGTTAATAGACGAATAGATAGAATGTAAGAGACTTCCTAAATTTGCTAAAACAAAGTTTAGAAGTCTAAAAAGAGGTGAATGACACCGTCTTTTACAACCAATTTAATTAAAACAGGTGAACATTTTCACCAAAGGTTCGAAAATAATCTTGGCCCAAAGATCAAATAATCAAAATCCCATTTATCAAATATCGAGTGTTTCAAGTGCAAATAGTCTAATTATCCGGTACTTTTGTTACAATTAATTTTATCTATTTATAGAATCTATTGGAGATCCGAAATAGTGGTTTTTGGTGTATAATATGTTTCGTAATAACTAAGTAAACACAATTATTAACGAATTGAAATAGTGTGCTTATCGGGAGCAAAAATTAAACTAATTGTGATTAAAAACATGATTACCTATAGTTAATTTTACGTTGGAAATTTTTATACAGGGTGTTTCATTGGACAAGGGAAATATTTTAACAGTGAAAGTTCATTTTGGTCATTTCTTTATTGCCTCCTGTGATTTTAACCACTCGGTATAATTTTATATTTGGTAAAATTGACAAATTCGTTCCGCTCATAAACAACACCCTGTATGTTAAATTTTCAAAAACATTTTACGATATCTAAAAAGAAGACAAAGAATTGAAATTAACGATATACTTTTTATTTTTGCAAAGATGATTTTACCAGTCATAAATTGTTGTCTTTTTACATTTTTGGAGCACCAAAGTGCTTAATTAGTCCTATTAAGTTGTAATGAATATTATTTAGCCTAATTAACTATTTGGTTTAAAACTATGTTATACCAAAATTTTTTATAGTCATCCATGCCTATGAAAACAGATTTACAGGACCGTACTAGGAATTAAATGTCACATTAGATTTACCTATATAACAAACATTTTATTTCTTTTAACTTTCCTTATGAAAATTTGTGCAGTTTGGAGTAGAAGAGTAAAATAAACTTAAATTAAATTTTTGTAAATGATAAAAGTACATAAAAAGGATTGTGAATGTGACGCTTTATTTATTGAAAGTTATACGCTATACTATTTGTGAAATTAAATAGATACGTCAACAACACATGAGTCAAATAAATAAAAATCATTTTTAGTTAAATAATATCTAATTAAATTATAAATAAAATTAAAAAAGACTAGAAAAAACACAGAAGTTTAAAAAAAATTATAATAATTGTTCGAAATGACCCCATTCGTTATTATGGAAAACACGCATACCTACTAATGAAACGGAAACAACTGAGATTGAGACTCAGTAAACTATACTGGATACTATGACGCAGATCACAATTGTCAGTCAACAACAAATTGTTGGTCTACAAAGCTATTCTGAAACCAATGCAAAGACCACTCACTGTCAATAAACCCAAAAAAGACAGAGATGGTTCTTTTCACGAATAAAAGGAAGCTTGCAAACATCGAGGTCAAAAGAGCATACATATCTTATGAATAGTGCCGAAGAACCATTGGCCGCACCTGGGGAATGTCACCTAAGGCTTGGATCTACACTGCAATCATAAGACCTATGCTAACGTACGGTGCGATTGCCTGGGGAGTCAATACTAGCCAGCGGACAGTCGTACGCAAATTGGATCAAATCCAAAGAATAGCATGCCTCAACATAACAGGGGGGGAGAACCACACCAACTAGAGCAATGGAGTCGATCCTTGGTCTCACCCACCTTGATATATTTATTAAGGAGGCTGAGGTGATGACCATGACACGGCTACGCTCTACAGGTATACAACCTGACGTAGGATCTGCTCAGTCGAGGTGTAACTTGTGGCACGAGGTCCTTGGAGAGGTCCCACTGCTACAAGCCAACACAGATTCGATTGCACCAAGATATGCCTTTCACAGGCCCTACAGGGTAATAACAAAAAACGTACAAGAGGCTACATTGGCAGCAGGTGCCTTGTGCATCTACACCGATGGGTCTAAAACAAATGAGGGGTCAGGCTGTGGAATTTATTCTAGATCCCTGAATCTCGATATAAAATGGGCAATGGGTTCTAATGCCAGTGTAGCTCAAACAGAGCTCACTGCTATCTCCATCGCCGCAAAAGAGACTACCAGAAGAAACATTACTGGTAATAATATTTACATCCTCACGGACAGCAGACAGGCACTACTGTCTTCTAAGATTATATTTATATATTTAAATTTTTATTGATTATTTTTATAATAAAATTTAACTATACCAGCAGTATTTACAATTCGTTTTGACTTACTATTTATGTTTTTTGACACTGGTGAAATTAACACGAATTGTGTAAACTTTAATTGAATAAAAATCCTTTTAAACAACTTTAATTACGTCAGTTTTCCATTTTTACTTTCGTAAAATTATCTTATAAATTAAAATTTGGGACAAAACCACTTCGTCTCTTTATTATCTTCATTATCACTTATCCTGTCATTTCCTAACAAACAGCATTTGTCGTCAGTGTTATATTCAGACATTTTGGGGTAGATGAGAAAATGCTTTTAGCTTGAATATTTTATGCCTTCAAGATGAGGAAGCAAAACACAGCTCGTCTCTTTATAGTTAAGTAATAAAAGGGGCTTTTCACATAGTTTATAAAATGTATTCCTTTTATATTAGCTTTTTGGGAACGGTGTCATTTGTGGTCGAAAGTTACTTTATGATAATTAATTGAGCTATACTGTAAATTAATGAAATAATGCTTTATTGGAAAATTCAATTCGTCTACTGGTTCCCGGTATGTTCAGTGTTCCAGAAATATTTATACCAGGTCTATAAATATGAATCCGGAATTGTTTTATCAAAAATACACGTTATTTGTATGAAAATTATAAAAAAATATTTTACTCAAAGTATTGTCCATACATGGACTATAAGGAATCCTGTCCGATGAGAATGATCCAGATAGATGGCAAAACCAATACCGGGCGATGTCCCGAACTGAAACACCTCAGAAGGACAGCGAGAACGACCTTTAACAAGGCGAAACGAACAAAACTGAAAGAGGACTGGGAAATGTACCAAGCAACCTCAAAGAGTTCAAAAAAGTCTAGACAAAAACAAAGAGCAGCCTGGAGAGCCTATTGTGAGGCAGTCGAAGACTTCCCACAAGTTTCTAGGCTACAGAAAGCGCTCTCAAACAACCACCATAAGAGAGTCGGTATCCTGACGAGGTAAAATGGCGACAAAGCCGCCAACCTCCAAGAGAGCGCCGAGATCCTTATGGAAACTCACTTCCCAGGTTCTGTTTTACCTGGAACGACGAACTGGACGGAAGGTGGGCCGTATCGGGCTTTTCCCCTTTCAAGTCACCAGGACCTGACGGTATAAGACCAGTCCTACTTCAGTGGGGAATGGATATCCTTATGCCGCACCTGGTTGGAATCTTCAGAGCCTCTCTATCTCTGAGGTATATTCCCAGAAAGTGGATAGAAGTACGAATGGTATTCATACCCAAACCATGAAGGATGGTGGTGTACGTGCGAATATTTGCATACGTTATACGAAGGACCGTAAGTGTGTCTACGGGTGACTATATGATTGTACAATGGCGAGTCGGAAGTCCGTTTCGATTCTTCCGTCTCAAAAGTAACAATTCTGTCCCACTCGCTCTCGCATTGAGTGAAAAATATTGACTTTATTTCGATCGCATAATTTAAATATTAGTCTAGCCGCTTAGTGCACTGTTGCCAGGTGTTGTTCTTTGTCAGAGACGCGGCTGGTTCGATATTTGGCGTAGTTGCCAATTTGTTTATTAATGAATGAAATGAATTATATTTAATTGGAAATTGAACACATATTAAAAACTAAGTTGTATGAAACTTGTAATGTGTCTTAGACGCCTTTGACAGTAACTATATTAATAAGTAGGACGATCTGTTGTAATCTATAAAGCAGACAAAATATATGAAGTTTACCACTTACGCTAGTAGTGGAATATTTTCTACGAAATTGCAAATAAACATATTGCAATAAACATAATACTTACCAATGAGCCTGTGCTGTATCTCTTGGATTTTGAATTCGAAAATTCCGTGTAGTACGTAGGGGGGTTGTATAACATTAAAGGATATGGCTCAAAACCTGCAAAAATAAAAACGCTTTACAAATATCTGAAAACTTCATTGTTATCGTCGCTATTATTAACTATAAATAGTTTTTACTTCTATTGTGAAACTTTGTAATAATATTGAACAAACAGTATACAGATCTGGCAAAATTTTAACGGAACATAGGATTTTCAATGTAGCACAAAATCTAAGAAATGTGCGCGATGGCGTATCAACCCTTCAATTGAACCACTGTTCCTCTTCCTGCCTCGAGCAACTGGCACGTGATACTTGTCACTCAGTCTACTGAAAGTCAATCGCAGTAGTATTAGTATTAAGCCGATAACGATTGAAAATAAAATTTTCACGTTCACAAAGAAGGAAAAGATTTAAATTTAAAGTGGTATTTTGGGGGTCATTCGATTCAAGATACAATAAATTTGTTTATAGTTGAAAATAGGCCATTTCTCGATTTATTAAAAAGTTCGATATGAGATTATCTCTGTTTCATAGATTTGGCTATTGTTTGGCACAAAAAGGTGGTTTATTTGAACCTTTATTACATTAGATTCGTAGTTTTATTTTTAGTTACATTTTAATTTATTTTTACCGTTGTTTTTTAAATCGTAGAATGTATTTTATTTTCAAAGCCTTTATGGCAAAAAGGAACCACAGTACTTATTTTCAGAAGAGAGATTATTTGTTACATTTATTGCAGAAAATAATTTCTCGCATACAATGGAACTTCGGCGTCGTAAAATCTCTTCCTAAAAGTCTCTCATACACACCTCCTTTTCTAACATTTTCATACTGCTGCCGGTCAGTGCTAGTAAGCTAACGCAGACTGGCTCTATGCTAGCGGAGAGTAGGGATACAACAATGTAGAGTGGTGTGAGTGAATAGTTGATATGTGGTCGCGCAGATTTCTTATATATTGTGCTGGTTGACTTCTACGTGAGCTCTTGTCCAAAATACATTGAAACTCCTATGTTCCGTTAAAATTTTGCCAGATATGTATATTCCCAACTGATTACGTTGTCATGGTTACTTGGAAGACACTACAATATAATTCTGGAACACGTGAAAAGAACTCCAAAATTACATGAAGATAGGATATTTTTGGTGTTTATTTTGGTAATTGGTTGGTAATTATTTACAAAGTCGACGGGCTTAAAAATGGCCTAGTTTAATATATAAAATAGTAGTGGATTTCAAGCACGGTTAGTTAGTTCGCCTCTGATCGAAAAAAATATCCTCTGCCTTTCCTCATACTATTGTAATTTCTTTTCAATGTTTTGATGGTCATTAGTCTAATGTTGAACATGAATTCCAATTAAATTTCTACGTTATCTAGGAAATGATCTTAATTAATATCGTACATGCAATGAAGTTGCCAATAACTAATTTTCTAAATACCATTTGATTATATCATCAGAGGGCTTTTCCATAAATACATTTTTAGGATTACATAAAGTAATAAAACGAATTCTTTCTGGTGATACATATTGAAACAAAAATTATTGACTCTGATACAAATGTTAGTAGTTTTTTGTTCTTGAAGTTTTTATCGACAGCGAGGTTAATTGCAAAAATATTAAAGTAGAGTCCTGCTAGGCGGAAACAACTATATTTTGGAGAAATTTGCTAGCTACCGCGTCAAGGAATTTTTATGAGTTTGCAAAATAAAAAGGCAGCGAATTACTCGTTTTGATGCAGTGTTATTCAATTTTTATGACTCAATTTTTTCAAATAGTATTGACATTGGAACACCAGTTTTAAAATAAATCATAATTGCGAGACGTCGTATAGTTTTAATCCATCTAGAACCGAACCTTGATCAACAGCTATAAAGTATTGGCTGTATTATTTTTACTACAAATTCCATGGCGTGTTTTTCGCTGAAAAAATTCCGTTAGAAGTTTCCAATTCATGTAAGAAATTTTGCAATAGTTGCGGTACTAGAGAAATGTTTCTCGGGAAAACTCTATGAGACGGTTCTTTATCATCAACCGCAGGGCTCGGTGCTCGCCCCACTCCTGTTCAATCTCTACACAGCTGACCTACCTAAAACGAGATGTAGAAAATTTGCGTATGCAGACGACTTAGCGATTTCCTACCAGCACAAACTCAAATTGCCAGCTGAACATGCTTTGAATGAAGACCTCGCCAAGCTCAACGACTTCTTCAGAAAATGGAGACTATGCCCAAGTCTGTCTAAAACAGAAGTCTGCTGCTTCCATCTATCGAACCGACAAGCAAATGATACCCTGCGGGTAGAATTTAATGGCAGAACCCTTAACCACAATAAAAATATTTTCGATCGATCACTAACATTCAATACACATCTTGGAAACGTGGCTGGTAAACTGAGAACGCGCAATAACATCATATCCAAACTTGCTGGAACAACATGGGGAGCTACAGCGGTAGTACTCCGGACAGCGGCTCTGGTCTTGGTATACTCTGTCGCAGAATACTGCTGTCCTGTTAGGATCAACAGTGCACACACCACAAAAGTAGATGTGCAACTAAACCAAACAATGAGACTGATTACTGGGACTATACGGCCAACACCAACGCGCTGTGGAGATGGCGTTGGGCTCTCCTCGTTCGTGATATACTTGCTTTAACGCAAGTACGATTATCAAGAGCAAGGAGGGCCGAATTCATTTTCAGACATCCTTTAGTGACAGGATGTCGAGCTAGCCTGCTTCTTATTGATGGAGCACAATAATGCCGAAACCGGTCTAAGAATGGCAAGCTCCTTTAATGACAAAATCGAAGTTTTTGGGTTAAAGCCCCGATTTGGTCGGGCACCAAACCACGTCTGGACTTTCGTAATTCAATACCTGGTGGGGCATATAGCCCAAGGAATAGTTGTTGAAGTCCAGACGCTGGTGCAGTGTAGGACATTTTTAATGTCCTTGTTCTTCGGAGCTTCTGTGATTTTATTTCACATCACATTAATTTCTGATTTATATAAACACTATTTTGAAAATAAAAATGGCGTCAAATGAATGCTGTAAAAAATGATAATTTTAAAACATAAGTTTGTAACAGTTGAATTATCAATTATTATTTGGGGCGAGATTTAAACAATTAGCCTAATGAGCACTAAACGCTTTATTTCACAATTTGAATAACACTAAAATGATTAAATAACTGATTGGGGAAAGTATTGAATTATAAAAACAAGTTTAAAGTTTTAAGCGTGAAGCATTGAAGTTAACTTTTTAAAACAAAATTAATTACTGTTCAAGAAACAATTAGAGTGAGATAGGTTAATAACGCCTAAGGGGTTGGCGGCGTTGCCGGCTCGCGCATAATATCTATCATCTTCTTACAAGTTTTATTAAACAAAGACAATGTTTATCATTTTAATCAACAAACATCCCACATATCCCAGTGAAATATTAGTTATTAACCTGTAACTAACATCTGAAATTAAATAATCGGAAAATATTAGATTCCTAAGAAACATTTGATAATAAAACTTTATTGTTTTTGTACGTAAAAGTGATTATTTAATTACCTAATAATAAAAAAACTTATTAAATTATTTTTTTATTTATGTTAATGGGAATTATATATTGAATTTATAAAAAGACACTTAAATTGTTTGTTGCCTTGGCAATTTGGTAATTATATTTTTTATAATAAAAAACTCAAATTAAATTAATATTTTTATGTTTTTTCTCCTACATGAACGTTATACAACTTTTTTCAGTGTTTACTGTTCACTTCTTGAGCTCAATTAAGTAAAACTAGGTACTATTTTGAAAGCATTACTACATTTTCTCAAAGCGTTCTTTATAACAACAAATACATGGAACCAATTTTCTGCGACTTCTCTTTGACACTCGGTATTAGAAATAGGTCGATGGATGCCAAATCAGGAATATATGGTGGATGTCCCATCAAGTAATTTTTTTTTATTTAAAACTGTCCAAGCAGAGGTATGTGGACAAGCGTTTTTAATTGTATTTTTGATCTAATCCACCTTGATAAATTCGCGTTATTCAATTAAGTGAAATTGATAAAAACACGGTGAAATTTAGGCCAGTCCGTTGACCCGATTTGACGCTGCTTGATTCTTTTTTGTGTGAAGCTATTTAAAATCAAATATCTACTTTAATGGACTAAATAACTTCGATGATGTAAAAAACAGTATAGAGCCAGACATATCACTTTAAAGTAATACTCAGGTTTTCCCGCTGGTTTGTATAAATGAAAGAAATACGCCAGCCTTCATCCGACAAAAAACTCGTCGAAAGCCGTCATGTTTCCGACATGCACGAGTTGAAAATTGACGGATCGTCTAAGATCGAAGGGACTATTTTGCGCGAAACACCTGGTGATGATGCGTTAAGCACTAAAACGTTTGTTTTTGAAAATATGTATTTATTAATTCTTCTAACGATCTCGAACTTTACGTGGGGCGGAGGTTGCCCACCGATGGATTAGATGGACTAAAGATCATCATGTATAGTTTATCCATTTTCAATTTCAGAAATATAAAAACAAAATTTCCATATGCGCCGACATTTTTTAATGAAAAAAATTGGTTCTGTGCACCATTTTAATTACAATTAGCGGCATGTGGCCTATGCATGTTTTTTTGTGCTTTTTTTTATTCTTCTGATTAAAATAAACATGCATGTTTTAATAATTAATAATTAAATAGTAATTTACATTGGAAAATAAGACGGTTTAAAGTTTAAAAATGTATCATTTAAAAAATAATAATACACTCTAAAAAATGGTTGTGAAAAAACTTGATAAGTATGGTAATTTTCACAAAATGTGACCTACATTTTACATTATATAAGCCTCAAAAGTACATTGTAAAATTATTCACAGAATAATGTATGTGAACGTGAAAATACATTGTGAACATTACTGATTTACAGAATTCATTCTGTGAATGAAATTGTACAGGTTTAGTTATGTGAATACACCACCACCTGAATTGCGCACTGTCGAATTTCTATTTTTGTCTCAGAGGAAAGCTGATGTTAGGTAAATTAGTTGAGGGTTACGAGAGATTGGAACGCAGTAATATTGTTTTTCTCCCTAACCTAAGTAATATTTATTTGTATTCCAAGCAGTTTTGTGGTGTGAGTCGACCAGAAATCGAAGTAGGTGAGTATTCAATTGTATAAAATTGTAATTTTTCTTGTAAATGTTGTATGACTAATGCTAACAATATTTTCTTGGTTAGAAACCAACTACGACACTTTATTTTGTATATCTGGAAAAGACAAAAATAAATGATAATGGACACGAAAATTTCTTAATTTTGAATATAAAATAGCTCAAGGATTTATCCAGAACCTACAACTATGGAATTCATACAGATAATTCAAGAAAAGTGTCAGCCGTTAAAAAGAAGGTTTTCAATTTCATTAAGAAGTTAGTGGCTATGTGAATCATGTATTCACATTAGTGTATTGGTATTTTTCATATAATAAATATACTTATTCTGAATAAAATTACGTTTCTTTATATTATGTGTTTGAATGTCACTGTGAATTCACGCCAAATAATTACCAAGTAAATTCACAGATTAATGAAGAAATCACAGTAATCATTTCGTAAGATTACACAATAAATCTACGTAGTTTCAATTGTATTTTTACAGAATTCATAAGGCAATAGGATTAGCACATAATATCTGTATTTTCACATGATTTTACATAAACTTTTTTATCAGTGTATAGTTGGGTTCCCTTTTGGCTCCCATTCGCAGTTCGGAAATGAATAATATGCCACATGTCAAGTGTCTGACATACAATCTGACTCTAAATTGTTGTCGGCAGTGGTCACCAGATGTCGCGTCGAGAGATGTCGGGTTGGCTTATTGTTCGAAATCGAACATTTTAATCTACGCCCATGGCAATAAAAGAAAATAAAAATAACCAAAACGCACACTTATGTACCTGCGTGGTAACAAAGAACAATGTAACACGTGTCGTGAATCAAGGCCATCGCGCAGATACGAATTAACGCGGAAGTAAGTCACCGACGAACAAGAATATCAAACTTCAATGCGAAAGCCACCCTTGTCGGCGCGCGCCTTTTACATATTCCGCGACTCACTTGCGCGACAATAGATTGCCAGAGAGATAAAAAAACACACATCTATAAAGCCGCAAATGGATTGCGGTGATTGGCCGAAGGGATTTCGCCCAACGGCAGACGTTTCAAATAGATCAAAAATTAAACCAGTACAACATCAAACTCCGCGTGGATCAGGTCGTAATCTTGGGACCGTCCACGCGTAATAAAATTAAATCAGTAGAACTTCTAACTCCGTGTGAACAGGTAATCGTGGGACCGTTCATGCGTAATAAAATCAGCAATTTACATTATACAAAATTGCATGATATCAAATGCATACCCTTATTTAAACTCACATATTTCTTGAGCAATTGCAAACCCAGTTTTGAATCATTGTTAAATTCTACGTTTGTTAAAAAGTGTTTTTTACGCAGGTTATTGTTAAATATAAAAAATCAAGTAACCAGTGTATACCTTCATTACAAACCACAATGCAGTCCACAATCAACTTACTCTACAATAAGTTGGGACAGACTCATCTACAGGGTGTAGTCTAATAAGTTTGGGTCTCCAAATTTAGTAACATTTGGAATCGCCCAAAACACTTATATAACCGCAAAATTTTATTTCTAGTTGTGAAATGTCTAAAAACAAAAAATGTAAAATTTGAATTTGGTAGTTTAAAAGTTTTATTGGTGTATTTATTTAGTATCTTATAATAAATGGATAAGTGATTGGTACTTACTGTTTACGTAGTAAATTCCATTTTGATCTACGAATCCGTTCGGGAAGACGAAGTGGGAATCGTATTCTAAATCTAAAACGAAAATTTGTGTTCATCAAAAACTGTTCTCCCCCAAAATTTGAGTTATCGAATTAATAACTTTATATTTGATAGGTTTAAACATGGTATTAAGCTTTCTGGAAATATATCGGGTGTACCAGGTGATTAAGAGCCGTTTGAACGTCGTAGTTTCGCCTCTAGAGGGCCTAATTCGATATGGTAAGGCTCGTTCAGACTTTAGAAGTTACTTGAATTCACTACTTCCAGTGACTTCAAGTGCACTTGAATATCAGTTCACACTATTCAACTGTCATTCAAGTCCCCAACTTGAAAGCAAAAGTTAACTTGGTCTCTACTTCTACTTGAAACTTGAAAGCACCTTTTAAGTTACTTGAATTCAAGTGAAATGATGTTCACACTTTCAATTTGTTTCAAGTTGCACCAATTATTGCACTTGAATTCAAGTAACTTGTAAAGTCTGAACGAGCCTTTTTAACAAATTAAAAAAACAAATTGTGAGGTTATGTTGGTTTTATTTTCTGTTTGTATTTTTTTGTAAAATGAAGTGTAGAATTTTTTCTCTGATTTTGGAAGGAGATCCAAACTATCATTAGAAAATAAAGTATTGCTCTACAAAACAATCATTAAACCGATATGGGTATACGGCATAGAACTTTGGGGTTGTGCTAGCAAATCTAATTTGACAATAATCCAGAGAAGTCAGTCAAAAATTCTACGAATGATCACTAATGCTCCCTGGTATGTGTCAAACCAAACACTTCATGAAGACCTCAACGTACCAATGGTTATGGATGTCATCAAAGATAAAAGCAGACCACACCACAACAAACTTCAAAATCATGCAAACACACTCCTACACCCACTACTAGAGCAACAGATTCATAGAAAACTTAAGAGGAACTGGCCTATTGATCTAAAGAATTATTAAGCGAGCCTCCTCTCTGGAGAAGGCTCTATCACGTCATAGAAGAACTACAAAAGCTAGTTCTTAAGTCATCCACATTAGCCTATAGAATGTTTTGTTCTGATTGTTAATAAAGTTTAATAACAAAAAATTACTCCTTTCAAGTTACTTGAATTCAAGTAACTTGTAAAGTCTGAACGCCGATGTAATGCAAAAAACTCATTTATAGTTTGGAGAAGAAAGGAGTGTAGTAATTTAATTTGTAGAAGTAGTACAGGTTGAAGAGGTAGAAATTTTATGTTTACCTCATCCTTCAATGCTTATTTGTAGTTAAAATGAAAATTTTAATACATTTGATCGGCCTAATAAACGTTTGATTTAATCATGTTTCCATGGTTTTTACTGTAATGTACGTATTTTAATTGATTCGGAATTTTGTATTAATATAGGTATATTTCAAAATGGCTTCATTCTAAAAATATTATCAGTCCTCCTAAATCCTTGAAGGCAATAGATGAGATGGACCGAGGAAAAGAAATTGACATTCTGAGA
Organism: Crepidodera aurea; assembly: GCA_949320105.2. Classification (NCBI taxonomy): domain Eukaryota; kingdom Metazoa; phylum Arthropoda; class Insecta; order Coleoptera; family Chrysomelidae; genus Crepidodera; species Crepidodera aurea. The sequence continues at coordinate 7,539,764 of OX439477.1, read as the reverse complement.
TTGCCTCCTTACCATGCAGAGTTAAATCCCATTGAACTAATCTGGTCACAATTAAAAGGTTATGTTTCTCAAAACAATACAAGATTTAAATTACCTGATGTGCGAAATTTGTTTTTGAAATGAAGAACATTTGAGAAAAGTGAAAACAGTGACTTTTAAAGATAGTTCTTGAACTTTTTATTTTTTTTAATCTTTGATTTTAGGTACTGAAGTGTTTTAATGCCAAGAGATTAAAAAAAGTTTAATCCCATTAACAACATATACTCCTCCGTATTATTTATTGGTTTATTTTGATTTTGAAAAGTACGCCTATGGAATGTGACGTCATATACCCACTTTTAAAGCACTCCTCTTTTATTCATAGTATAGATTACAGAAATGTCCAATAATAGGGTAATAATAATAAAATAATACTCTTGAGTAAATTTTACGAGTTTCTTTTACCACTTTTTTGCTCTATATAATAAAAAAACTGGCAGGAGGGATTGTGAACCTTCGCTGAGGAGCATTCAAAATGTTTTTGACATGCTTCTAAATTAGTATACAAATTATTAAAATATATTTTTACGTAGATTCACTTGTCATTTAAAAGTCACCCAGATTATCTCAAGAATTTTATTTATTAATTTATAGGTGGACTATTCACCATTAATAACTTGCTTATATGCAATCGGAGCATCCTCAAACATTCAAAATGTTTTTGACATCAGCTTCAATATTTTTAAAATTATTAAAATATTTTTTTTTTCAAGCGTATCAAAATATAAATATTATCTTACGTAAATGTTTTCTTACGTAACGAAACTAGTTACCCCCCCGTTTTCGAGGATGCTGAACACCATGGTGGTGGTATAAAATCTTTCTGAGTTGACCATCACCCCCAAACGGCCGAAAACAACCCCCAAAATGGGCAAAACGCGAACACACCGTCTTATACCGAGAAAAACTGCGTCACCTCCCGTTTTCGAGGATGCTGAACACGATGGTGGTGGTATAAAATGTTTCTGAGTTGACCATCACCCCCAAACGGCCAAAAGCAACCCCCAAAAGGGGTGAAACCCATTTTCTTTTTTTGAGGTTTTTTCCGATTCACAGAAACTATAATAACTTGCGTATATCTTGGGTTAGCAACAAAAAATGAGACGCAGTTCTTACTGGTTTTGTCAGAATGTAATATTATTTTTAAATGATGGATAAAAATAATAACACTCCATTTAAAATCGAAGAAAACTTTGAAAAAATGGTTACTGTTTAAACAACGCCACCCCGTGATCATTGAGACAACTGGATCAAAACTGTTTTGAAGTACATTTTCTTTTAAAAATACAAAAATTTTCAAAATCAGTTCAACGAAACTGTAGTCATTTGTTTTATTAAATTAAGGCTCCCAATCGCCTTTACCACTCATTAAATAGAGCAAAAAGAATTGAATGAAACTTTTGCATGCTATTATTGGAAAAATTGATTTTTAGCGTTACCTTAGCGAATTAGGCCCTCTACCGGCGAACCTATAAAGTTGAATATAATTTCCATCATTTTCTATTGGTCGACTTTGGTATATTTTTTTTTCGATGCCATAGGATAAATAGATTCTTACATACAGCCACTTACAGCCCTTAAACACACACTCGGTATACTTTGAAAGAATAAAATCGTGTTGATGAGTTACAGAGCCAATTTATACATACAAATACCAGTTCTTTTAGCATCGGAGTTCAAAATACTACCATAATCACTAAAAGTTTTTTTAACTTTACGTTTAATCAGCAATTCTAATTATAAAATCCTATTAACTAATATGTTGGCTTGTTGTTATAATGTTATGATAATAATTTTTTTAACCTTATATAAGATCGATAATCAAGTTTTTTTTCTATCTGCTTTTGTTTTTCTGCGCCAGAAAGGGTTCGACAAGTGGTTTGTATTGTTATGTACTCTTACGTTCTTGTAAATCATTTTTGACAAAGGACTTAGTTCAATACATACCATGGGGTGTTGATCATAAAATTAAAGAAAAAAATGTATGTTATGATGACCCGCAAATTATAGTTCAGACCAAACGAGTTCCATAAAATTCTGTCAAACAGAAACTCTGATTGCACATCAAGACGAACGATGTATTTTCAACCTAGTTTATGCTGGAATATGCACAGGTGACTTTCTAACATTAACCTAATCCTAACATTAACCTAACTATGTGCGGAAATAAAGTTACTGATTAAAGCTAGATGAAACAAAATACATGAAACTATAAGAAGAGTTAAAGATGACTAGATAGTGGGAATTAATGCCATCACACGAGATAGTTTTACCCAGATCCCTTATACTAATTCAGCAAAGTATCTAGGTATTACTTTAGACGCGAGACTACGCTGGAAGGTCCATGTCAAAAAGAAACGTGAAGAGCTCAACATAAAATTCAGAAAAATGTATTGGCTGCTAGGAAGAAATTCTACCCTGTCATTATATAACAAAATATTGTTATACAAACAAATTCTGAAAACGGTATGGATATCTGGTATCCAGCTTTGGGGATGTTGAAACACTATTTTAACACACTCTACGCGCGTTTCGCCAACTATGTTGGCATCATCAGGAGTTGATGATAGACTAAACAATTAACTATTTCTAATTGTTGGACGCATTTGAAAGTATAGAAATAGGTCAATGTAAAACTAGTTTAAACAGTGACAAAAGACCAATTCATCTTAATCCGCTTTTTAGTTTAATCCATTAGGTACGGGCGGGTTAGTCATCCTTGGCTGATTAGTCACCCTTGGCTGATTAGGTCACCGGGGATGACGGTGCTCGGCACCGCTGGGGGAGGGGGTGTTAGTCATTTAGTATAAATAGCTGTTAGAAATAGTAAATTGTTTAGTCTATCATCAACTCCTGATGATGCCAACATAGTTAGCGAAACGCGCGTAGAGTGTGTTAAAATTGTGTTTTGGTTGAGTCGTCGACGATAGTGTTTCAACTTAGTTGATAAGAAGGTTCCAATTTCCCAATTTAATTTGGGGATGTGCCAGTCAGAGTAATTTACTCATAATACAGAGACTCCAGAACAAAGCATTAAGGAGCATGGTTAAACGCTCACTGGTACTGCAGAAATAGTGACCTCCACCGGGACTTGGAGTTGGACACTGTTAACCAGACAATTAACAAATTTACAAGAAGTCACGAACATCGACTCCACCAACAAGTGAATATCGAGGCCATCCAGCTGCTGGACAACAGTGATCTAGTAAGAAGACTCAAGAGGAAGAAGCCCTTTGAGTGTAAGTGAAAGTGACAGAAAAAAGCAGAGCATAGTGCGCAGTAGTCAATACACGTTATGTAAGGTGTAAAATAATTATCAGAACCTAAGGTACACTAGTGAGTAGACTTTAGTTATCCAATCTTCACGTATTAATTTAAGTTGGACAAAAATTACTCATTGATCGTTATGTGATCAGATTGTAATATTAACAAATGCCCAGTAAGATGTATTTTAATATAAGAAAAATCATAAAGGAGTGTCAGTACTAGTTTGAAAAATCATATAGGAAAGTCAGTACTCGCTGTGTCACTAAGCAAAAGATACGAATCACTCTGAACTAAAGACAAACAAGCAACAGTACACCAGGAAGAAATTGTTCCAATACACCATAGCGTAAAAGAGCCATTGTCATATATTTAGACAAACAATCGGCGTCAACAGCAATCAGTTCCATGGAAGTGATTTTAAAAATTGTACGAAACTATGTAAAAGCATTTAGAGAAGAAAGGTAAATACAGGATACAGAAGGCATAAGCGTAATAAGGAAGCTATTCAAATAGCCTCAGAAGGAGCCTCAAATTGGATGAACAGTCCAGTATTATAAACACACAATCAGAGTGATTAAAAATTAATGGACGAAAAACTAATCTCAGGAATTGCAGGAAGAAACATCAGGACAAAAACACACTGTAGGACAAGAGGAAGAAGAAACGTTAGTATGAAAGGAGTCGGAGCCGGAATATACGGGCAAAAACCAAGGATAATGATCCCGGTGAGTCTGTCAAAAGACACCACAGTATTTCAAGCAGAAGTAGCCGCAATACACCCCTGCATAGGAGAAATAAACAGACAAGACAGCATAGGTCAGTCCGTTGTTATATTCTCCGACAGTCAGGCAACACTAAAAGTACTAAAGGCCACCCAAGTAAACTCCAAACTTGTGTGGGACTATGCTTGTGTGCCCTGAATGAACTAGCTAACCGCAAGAAAGTGACCCTGGCATGGGTTCCAGGACACAAAGGGCATCGAGGAAATGAAAAAGCCTACGAATTGGCCAGACAAGGCTCGCCAATGGCATTTTATGGCCCATAACCATTCTGCGGTATAGCAAAAACAACAGTTAAAACATCAACAAGCCCAAAGCTGGTGGGAACAATCCCCAGGACAGAGGCAGGCAAAAAGGTTTCTCAAGAAACCATCGCCTACACTCATGGCAGACCTACTAAGCAAGGACAGAAGGTCCGTAAAAGCAATAGTAGGCATGCTTACAGGACACTGTAAACTCAACAAGCATATGAAAAACATAGGTCTGGCAGAAAAAACCACATGCAGGTTTTGCCAGATAGAGGAAGAAACCTCAATCCATATTCTATGCGAATGCGATGGAATAGCAAGGACAAGGTTTTCACAAACGGGAACGGAATACCCAGAGGCAGAGAGCTACGTTGAAGAGCCACTATCAGGGATCCTAACCATATTTAAAAGGACGAAGCTCGCACAAGTTATCTAATTATCAGGGGAAACACAATAGATCTGCAAAGGTCGCAGAGGAAATAGGCCGTAGAGGCACCCCTTTTTACATCTACATCTACATCTAGTATGAAATGAAAAGTTGGCATGTCAGGATCAATGAACAAAAATGTAGACATGTCAGCTTTACCCAATGAAAAAACATTTGTCCAAGAGTCTAAGCAACGAGCAGATACCATAAGTCGAAATCCCTTTAAAATACATTGTTTGGATAACAAAATAGTGTACACACAAACGAACATAAATAGATTTTGCTGAAGGGAATAAAGGACACAAGACACATTAAAGTTTTGAACAAGTAAAGACATTTAAATCTCTAAACGAATGTATATCAGGAAGAAAGAAGTGAACCGATGGCCTGCCATGTCATTTCCAAATGTTTTTTACGACTTTTGAAATTGAAACATTGAAATCTAGCAATGATTTCAGTCATAAGTCGTAAGAGATATTTTTAAAACCTCATATTTAAGAGAATATTTTTTTACCTGTTGATTGGTGATCGGGAGTTCCGTTCCCCGTGGTGGAGTTACCCGTAGAAGTCGTGGAAGTACCAGTTGACGTTTGCGTCTGGTAGATTTTGGGTTTATTCAGGTAACCCTTCTTAAATAGAACATCTTGTCTAGGAGTCGTGATTCTAGTGTATTCATCTGTAACAAAAAAAAAACACTTTTAAATCGGAATTTTAAACAAACGTTTTACCAATGATACAGACAATGGAAGTAAAAAGTTTTAGTGCTTTCCAGTTTGTGCTCATACCCAAGAAACCGAAAGCTTCAATACCTGGGTCATATAATGAGAGAACAGAAATACACCCTTCTCCAACTAATAGTCCAGGGAAAGATTGGTGGAAAGCGAAGCATTGGCAGACGCCGTGTGTCTTGGCTAAAGAACCTGAGGGATTGATTTAACTGTAGCAGTGTTCAACTGTTCAGAGCTGCAGTCAAAAAGGTCAAGATTGCTGTGATGTTAGGAGATGCACTATAAGAAGAAGAAGTTTGTTGTGAGCTATTCAGTTACATTACTGTTTAAAATGCTAGCTGGCTTTATAGGTAGACTATTAATTTTGTTTGTTTTCAATAGCAACCCCTAAACATTTGTTTCATTTGAGCAAATTTACTATTTCCTCATTTAATCTTAGAATGATAGTCAATTAACTTTAAATATATATATTTACGACTCGTGGTCATCAAAAATAAACACAGACGTATTACATGTGTTAATATAAGGAAGCGCTTAATTATAATATTGTTAAAATGCCGGAATTTCAGAGTTACAGTTCGTTAGTAAGAGAGTTTTACTTTGATGTAGTAGAATTTTTCTGACCATTACGTTAAATCTCTCGACAAAAAAAAGTAATTTTATGGTTTCCAAGAGAGAAGATAAATGATCTTAGCGTTAGAAAAAAGTATGAAAAGAACCACAACTCGATAAATTCTTTTTGTTGTAGACATTTTTGTGCCTTTTGAAAAGATGTTGCAATAATAGAAGAATATAATTTGGATTATACATATGTGCAAAAAGAAAAGCAACGTAATTATATTGTGATGGACTATTTAACCGACAACAAATTATAGTAAAAATTTTACCAAAGATAATCCTCCAAATTTAATCTATAAAATTTAAGAGGATATAGTCATTTATGCAGAAGACACTTTACACACAAATTGTATGCAATATTTTTTAAATTTAAACGTCAAATATTGAGGTGTTATAGATTTAAATACAGCGCTCACTTGATTTAATTGATTGTATACTAATGTAATACAAGTTGCCTATCTAGAAGAATAATAAACATTAAAGTAAAGTTCAAACATGTAATTTAATTAAAGTAATAATTTGTGTATGTGCTTAGAATTTTTTAACTTATTCTAAATTCTAAATCCAACAATTTATATAATGTAGTTCTTACATACTTAGTTAACTAATATATATTGTAATGATTTAAGAAATTATGGTTTTTACTTTTTAATATTTTATTTTTAAAATTCAAACCTTTTGACAATTCTTCATAACTTCTCAATCATAAACAAAAACAAAACCCTGTCACATTTTAAAGCCTCCAATTACATAATTGTTCTTATAAATTTTGTTTATGTACCAAAATCAATTTCAATATATAATCAAAAACCCTTCTACGATATAGTATGGTGTAGGGAAGTATTCTCGTCTTATCCATGTACGAATTTCCATCATTGTTTCTTGTTTTTTGCTTTTGTTTTTGGTTCGTTCCACGCTAAATTTTTCTCTTTAAAGATTTTTGTAATTGTTTTGTCCCAGGTATTATTTGGTCTTCCTCTTTTGCGTTTGTTCTCTAGTCTTGCCTGCCATACTTGTTTGAGTACTCTGGTATTCTTCATTCTCTCTAAGTGGTAAGATAAGACAATGTTGCGTGAGCGGTCTGTGACTAATAGCGAAGAGGATCGCAGAGATAAGTTCACCGCAGCGTGAAATGCCTTTGGTCGCGTATTCGTTTAGGTACAACTTAGCGATTGCACATGTTTTTATTTCTTGCTCCCGAGCTATAAACTAGAGAAGAACACTTTTTGCGACCAGATAGGCCCTGCATTATATCTCCTGTTCTTACTGTACCTCTTAAATTTTAATAAAATTGTTTTAATTTCCGTAAATATAAATTTTATCAAAAAAAAAAACAATTTTTTAGCGCCATAATAATTGATAAGAACCTTTTAAATCACCATGTATACAGAAAACGTTATAAATTGTTTAGTGAATATAACTAGTAAATAACCTTATCACAATCAACTTCTATTTCGCGCAATAAATTATCTTCTTCTTTAATGTTTTGTAATGATGTTCGTTCATGTGGGTCAAGTCAAGATTTTGGTTGTACGATAATTTTAAAAATAATTTGTTTATTACATTAAGTACTCTTATCATCATTAAGTAAACAAAAATTTGTTCCTTGTAAATATGCACAAATAATCTTGTGGTGAAGCTCTTGAACTCTCAAATTAAATCCTTTATTTTAAATTTCGCGTTTACGTTAATTTTTTTTAATATTATTGTGTACAATTTCTAATTCAGTTATCAGTTGTAATTTACTGAAGGAGTTTAATAAAATATTCCAAGTGAGTAAACCAGTAAGGAATTTTAATTTATTAGATTCGACATCCTAAGACCGGTTTCTGTCTTTCGACTTCATCAGTTTTAGGATGTCGAATCTAATAAATTAAAATTCCTTACTGGTTTACTCACTTTGTATTAATCTCTGAAAGGGATAAAAAAGAAGAGAGTGACATCTTGACTAGATTCAGTCAAAATTTAATGTCAATACTCTCTTCTTACCATAGATGGTAGCACATCTAAAAATATTATCTTATAGCGGATATAGCTATTGACTTGTACGAGTTTGGAATTTTATTTATTGGATTCGAAAAGCCTAACTGATGAAGTCGAAAGACAGAAACCGGTCTTAGGATGTCGAATCTAATAAATTAAAATTCCTTACTGGTTTACTCACTTTGTATTAACCTCTGAAAGGGATAAAAAAGAAGAGAGTGACATCTTGACTAGATTCAGTCAAAATTTAATATCAATACTCTCTTCTTACCATAGATGGTAGCACATCCAAAAAATATTCCAAATTCCATTATTTGCATAGGGCTGTAGAAAAAATATTGTATGCAACTCATGGAATTGCCGCACTCGCCTAGCATAAATTACTATTTTTATTCGACTATTTCCCTCGTCTTAATTTCCACCAATCACAAACGCGAATTACAAATGGTTTCTAGATGAAAAAACTGTATGACAGCTCCTGTCAGCAGTTTTTTCAAGTTTACCCGCGTCAAAACTTGACAGCAGTTGTCTCCAAAAATTACAATACCTTTGATAACAAGTAATTATGGTCTCCTAGGACACCAGAAAATGACGCTAAACAATTTTTCTGATTTTATTGTCAATAAATTTTGTAATATTGTTTTTAAACAGTGCTTATGCTTATGTAGTGAAAATGAGTCGCTTTGGAACTGATTCTATGACTAATATTGATCTGGTGATTGAGAAAAGTGTACCGTACAATACCGTTAAAACCTATACGTCAATATGGAAACAGTTTACGGAATTCTGCAAGGCAAAGAAATACGAGCTTTTGGAAACTACAAGTTTATAGCAACTAAACCTAATCCTGAAAGATTGGGCGTGGAATATGAAGAAAGAAAACGGTGAAAATTACAAAGAACTAGTTACATATTTTTTAAAATAACTGATTTTCAAAAATCCTACTTTTTAGGAAGAGTAGAATATAATCCTCTCTTCAATAAAACGACCCAGGGTGGAGAAAAAAAATGGCCGATAGTAAATGGCTGGGGTCCCCAACACGAAGAACCCTACCATTTGTCCTTGTCCAGTCCGTCTTTTTAAAATTCTAATGGTTAAACGTTCATCTAGAATAACAACTGATAGATTACTCTTAACAGTAAACCCATCATGGAACAAAGAACAATCAAGTGGATGGTACAAAAACACTCCAGTGGGAAAAAACGAACTTTCGAAAGGGACTAAAGAATCAGCAGAGAAGGCAGGGTTGAATACAAAAGACATAAAAAGCATTATTCCAATATCATAAACACCCTTAGAACCTCCAGTTAAAAAACAGAAAACGGAAGATCCTACAGCCTCTCCTCGAGCTTCTCACTCTACAGCTGACCCACCAACAACATTAACGATTTACCTACACCCAACGTTATCAAGATTTCAAACAATTCTCTTACTGTGTACCAATATTGCAAAAAAATTAGATGCCCTTATGATATTACTCAAGACTATCGAGTTTTTTTCGTTTGAAATGACCTTCGCATAGTTTTTCTTTAATGCTCGAAACAGGCTAACCTTTGCTGTTATTTTAGGTAAACTAAGTTTAATTTCTAAGCTCTAGAGTTGCATATTTTTTATCGGTTAGGCTGTCTTCGATTTGAATCTTACGATTCATTTTGATGATACAGTTTCGAGGTTATATTTCATTGACTTATATTTTTGGGTTCGGTGAAAAAACATTTTGTGGTCACCGCATGGTAGCTCGGTTACGTAGTTTATCTTTTAGTTGATCCGGATATTGACCTTACGCGTGTTTGAAATTTGATTTATTGGATTCGAAGGTCCAACTGACGAAGTTGAAAGAGAAAAACCGGTCTAGGGAGCTAGAATCAAACTCGCTTTTTGATTTTGTTTTTCTCTTTGGAGTGGATACGAAGAAGAGAGTGACACTCGGACCAGAATCTGTCAAAAACTTTTCAACTGTCAGTCTAAATTAGAAATTTAAGTGTTAAAAACTCTCTTCTGGGCTTTATTTATCAATTTCATTGATAGATGGTAGCACGGTTGCGTGGTTTATATTGACATTTGTCAAAACAATGTCACGGGCGACATTAAGTAAATATGTTTCCTTAAGGGGGTTCTATACCCTCCGCCATATTGGAAATGCTAATATTAAAATTGCGGGCTTAATACTAGAATGGCGGATGATCACTTTTCTTTATATACATAAAAGAAATAACATGAAAAAAATATAAAAAAAGTCATATAAGTTATCATCAGCCGTTCTTCATTTACCACTGAACAACTTTTGTATTTACCATTTTTGAAAAAAGTAAGTAGTTTTCTCTAAAATTGAAAATTGCTTCAAAATCTCAGAGAGTACCGGGAGGTGCTGCCCCCCGACGGTCCTCTTTTAAAGCAATTAAAAATTATTAAAATTTTACCAGAAGATGTATATTTCGAAAGGTTTGTCTTGTGTGTAGCGGCTCCCGGGACTTCTCGCATTGCGCTCGTGCTCTGTCGGAGTTTTACAGAATCCTGGCCAATCAAAAAAGGTCATTGTATGGCGAAACACGAATTCGAGTTTCGTTAACGCAAACGAGGAAGTTAATTGAAGACAACAGTTATTCTGATTGCACTTATTTACATTGGATTGTTGTGTTGACTTAAATATAGACCATTCCAGGATGATGTAGGTGACAGGTCGGCCATATTTGCTGGGAGGGACACAACTTTATGACACAACGTTAGTTTCATATGTAAACATCAGAAAGATTTTTTTTAAAGTTCTTTATTCAGAAGAAATAAATAGAAAATGCCACATTTTTGTAGAGTTATTAAATGCTCAATGCTTTCTGAAAGAGATAATGTATCATTTTTCTGATTTCCTGCTGTTTTGATAAACGGAGGGGATCATTTAAATGCGTTGTCTAGTGAATGAAGAAATGCTTTGACTAAAGCTTTGAAACGAGGTACATTTTCTGAAAGCCAAGTGACTAATAGACGTGTTTGTTCTAGACATTTTATAACAGGTACTTTTGGCGATCTTTTATAAGTATTTTTTTATTATTACTTGTGTAAATTTTCAGTAAACCTGCTCTATTAAAACACTATAGTGACAAATTTTTGACAGAAAACTGTGGTTTTTTAAATTTAATTTTACCAGGTGATATTGTTTTAGCCGACAGAGGTTTTTTAATTCAAGATTCTCTACAAATATTAGGTGCGAATTTAAATATACCAGCCTTTACAAAGGGAAAAAATCTACTACATCCCACTGATTTGGAAAATACACATAATATTGCCACTGTACGAATTCATTGGTCTTTTAAAAAAATAATATTTTTCATGATACAATACCAATGAGTATGTTGTCGAAAAAAAGAGATGGTTATATACTGCATTGGACAAAATTTATGTGTCCCTCGCAAATACCATTGAATTATTTTTTTTTCATAATTGATTTTATTTTATGAATATATAAACATCTAAGTTTTACAATTTGTTTTATTTGTATTATTTCTGTATATTAAACACTATTTTCACAATTTGGCTAAAACACTATGAACAGCCCTGGCTTCAGACTGCTTATAGGCTTGCAAAGCCTTAAGCTGTGGTCCCGAATAAAAACTGTGAGTTAGTATACAAAATTTATAGAAAAGAGGTTTCTATACAAGTTACTCATATTAGTTTCGTTAGCGCTCAAATTCAAATGCTCAAATGTCAAACTGCAGATAAACAAACAAACATTACGCGTTTCTGGCAGTTCAAATTAATACCGCTAGATCGCATAAAGTTGTGTTCATGTCAATAGAGATCTAATTTCCATCTACGACTCAAAATGCTACGTCTAGATGTCGCCTTTATCCGAGATTTGGTAACTATGCAACCGCAAATACATAGATGTATTCCATGCTGCCAAATAATTTCTTGAGAGGGGGGTTCAGCGAAGACATAAGCGACGAGGATTTCGAGGTTATGTATGAAATTGACAGAGTGGATGGATATAGAATACTCTTAAGTGTTAGAAACCTTCTTCTGGGCTTTATTTATCACTTTCATTGATAGATGGTAGCACGGTTGCGTGGTTTATATTGACATTTGTCAAAACAATGTCATGGGCGACATTAAGTAAATATGTTTCCTTAAATTACACTTATTTCAATCAAAAATACATTTTTTCTGAGTGTAGATACATAATCATCGAACCGTACAATTTATAGAAAAAAAAATTGAAGGTAGTAGAAAATCGTGCATCATTTTAAATATTTCATTCATCGAAATTCGGAAACATCCGGAACAGAGTTGTTTGTTTTCTATTTTTTTTTTTTATTTTTCATTCTTTGCGTGTAACAGTATCGCCGATGACAAAGTGCTTTCCGTTCAATAATGTAATTTCGTTATAAAATAATTGTAGGTTTACATGACATCGCTTGTTAGTCTCTGTACTCGTTCCCACGAACCCGAAAACATATTTTGGTTAATACTACTAAAGATTAAGTCAGTGCATTCATTGTATCTCATTAAAAAGAGATCTGGTCTAATTAGCAACAAAACATTTCTACTTTACAAACCATCATGATAAACAGAATAGCCAAATTATAGGATTATATACCAGATATGGTAGCTTTGTTAAAGTTTTCTAATACTCTTTTTGGTTTCACCAATTTACAATTTGTAAACTGCAGTACAATTTTTGCAATTTACTCGCCCGCGCCTGTGTAATCTTCTAATTACCATCTTATAATATAAATTATGCTAATAGATGGTCCATAATTTACCAGAAATATTTAAAAAATCATTATTTACGTTTTATCTAGCATTCAAAAATCAATCAAATTTGAATAATCCGACCACTACCCGAATATTTCCGAATCGGCTGTGACGTTCTTATACCTGTTGTCATTTATGTTTGTTTACTTCTGACTGTGTTGTGACGGTGACATTTTATGAAAGCTAACCTTACTTTTATGAAATAAAACTTGTCAAAGTCAGTACCACAGCTTTATTGAACAAATTAAAATTAGGCGGCTACTAGTTTCGGCATATTTTTATTTATTATATTGTTTTGAGTTTGTCAAGAAGACTAGAGACAATAATTTTGTGTTTTTTATTTCTTCAATACTATGGCGTGTGCATATTAAGGAGAATACAACTTTAGTAAATTTAAGAATCGTTTTTTCTCAGAAATGGTTTGTTAATGCTATTTTTCTCATAAAACTAACCGTTTCGCTAAAAAATCAAAGAATATGCTTTTGTTTCTTTTTATAGACATTTTTAGAACGTTTTTTTTTATTTGTTTGTTATTCTATATTTTTGGTCGATGAATAGTAATTTTACGATGTTGCCATTTTACAGAAATATGCTCTGTTTTGAAGTAAATTTTCTAACCGATCTCCGTGTGGACTATAATTTAATATATATTTTCTTGTTTTATTTTGTTTTTTCCCCAAATTTACCTTGTGGAATATAATTTTTTTTTAAGAAATGTAACTAACTTAATAAAAAAATTCAAAATAATAATTTGTGCCCTTATTTATACACCAAAATATAGGATATAAATCAAATATTATTATTTTTTTTAAAAATACCAAATGAATGCAAATTTGGGGGAATTTGTTATGATATTAAATGACATCAAAATTTTAAATGTTATCTTTAAAAGGGGAAATTGTTATGGTATAAAAAAAATGGGACAAAATTATGAAAAATGTGGATTTTTAAACGAATTAAAAAAAAATATGTGAAACGGACTTAATAAAAAAAAAATGGTGATGGTTGTTAGGAAAGTTTTTGTTAGTTGTTGAATATAGAATTTTGAAGTATGTAAAAAAATGTCAGAGATAAAGTTAAAAATAAAAGGAATTTAAAAAGTAAAAATCGTATAATTACAATATTATTAATTATAATATTTTCTCAATATATATTTCTAATTTATACATGCAGAAAAAAGTCGCCTCTTCTGTATTGTCGTCAACCATTTTACTTTAGTTTGTAGAGGTTGTGAGTTACTACAATGAGTAGCTCGCTACCTTTTTGTTAACTGTAAACTTGATTGATGACAATTTATGGCTTGCAGCGGGGGCGAGTAAATTGCTTTAACTCTACATGTACGCACTTGGTTGGATTGCGGAATATAGAGGTGAGCAAACAATTATGTTTTAAGGCAATTTACTCGCTACCGCTGAAATGACTTTATGCAGAAACGATAAAGAAGGGGATTTAGTGTTTCTAGGTAAAAAGATCTCAATATATAATTACCCGTTTCCAGAGAAATTGCAATTTAAAGAATAATTAGTATTAAATCTCCCGGGTAAATCTAACCAATGGCGTGGCCATCTCATGCGATTAATTTCGTCGATGTTGTCATTTCTGGGTTAAATTCTCTTAACTCGTGCTTACACCAGTCACCAGTTCGACGTAAGTCTGTCATAGGAACTGTTGTTATGTGAAATTCTGGATTGCTGTTTGCTCTGTAATTTTTTTGATTTCTTGACTGTTTGTGTGATTTTAGTGTAATTATTTGTTTAAATTTAAAGATAAACAGGAATAACTTTAGAAATAAATGAGGTTATATTTATATCGGGGGCGAGTAAATTGCTTTGACTCATGTTCGCTCTTGGCTGGATTACGGAATATAGAGGTAAGCAAACAATTATGTTTTAAGGCAATTTACTGGAGGCTATTGCGAATAAGATAAAAAACTGTTATATATTTATCCTTTGTTTCAATTTTACAAAACGCATATACTAATTCAATGATCTTCCATTATTAATTTTTTTGAATTGCCCTCAATTTGGTTGAATTTCCGCTCGTTAACGATAAAAATAACGATATGACGGAAATTATTGATGCTATATAGCGGAGGTAATTTCACTAAAGCATCACACAATTTGTGGTTTATGTTTTATACAGGATTATTCATAATTTTTTTTAAATATATCAAGTAAAAAATGTTTTAGATTCAAAAATCGTTGAATTATTCTTCATGTTTGTTTATGTGATGCTCTTGTGAATTCACCTTAATTTGTATTATAAAGTTGGCAACAATGTACGACAATGACACTGTCACTTGTCAACATGTCAACGGCGGTTCCTCCTTCGTTCCTAGCCAGGACAACATGTCTTTGAATAAACGTTCAATGTTTATAAAATTGTTTCAATGAATCTGCAGACATCCTTCATCCATTTATTGTCAGAATCTATTTAGTCCAAAACATAACAATCTTGAAATACTAAAGCACAACAAATAACTGACTGCTTGGCATGCAAGCGATTTTTTTAAATTTAATCGCCCAAAGAAGCAGATGAAACATATTTTGGGTAAGCGTAACATTTTTGAGCAGGAAAGTGCTGTAGAAATCGTATCGAACGGATAAAAAAGTGTAAACAAAGCTGAATGCTTTGAGAAACAATAAAGTATTTTTCTTGATAAAATATTTCTTTCCCAAACAAAAAACTTGCGTAGCCTGTCATCTGTGAAACTCACTAACTTGATAACAGGTTGGTTCAATAAAATTCATTCAATAATAGGAATTAACAATGTAAATTCACTTGATGTTTCGAGCGACAAATTAGTTTTCTAACTTCGGAATTTAATTATAACTCAAGAACAGCCTAAAGTGTAAACATTTCCCGACATTTCCAAGTTTTTAAATTACGATAGTCCTTGAAAGTTTTCCTCTTTTACCTGAAGAACAATCGAGTTTAAAGCAAATTAAAGTTTTGCTTTTTTACTTTTAGTTTTGTGTTTTTATTCGAATTGTTAGAAGCCGACTTCTGGAATCGATTACGTTGCTTAAGATTCTTGTTATTTCGCTTTTGACGACAATTATTATTATGTTTTAGAAAATAAATTAAAAACACAAGGATATAAAAAAATTAGGACCAATAAAAATAGAAACCTTAAGAGTAAAACAAAAAGGAATAAAGAAAAACTCTGTTCGATGTGGGTACAGTTTGACCATTTTCAATTGCAGACATATAAAAATAAACCCTCGCTCGACCAGTCAATGTCAAAAAAATGATTTATGAGTCGAAATTTCTTAACCAGTCGAATGACTCTCCAAGCGACGATCTTTGTTCTAATTGGTTAATTCTGCATACTGACACATGTCAATCAAGTTCGCGTTGACTAAATGAGGGTGTGGCAAATAATAAATTTATACAAGTAGAGATCATTATATTTTGTCTCATAATTTCGCTTTAGCTCTGTACTTTATAAATATTCGTAATTTTTTAAATGATCCTCGTATAAAGCGGGATAAATTTTGTCCTGCAATTGAAAATAGTTAAACTATACCGCGTCTCGCAGTCGATCATAATTAACGAAGCGTCGACGATTCAGAGCGCTCCGAATTTTGGGGAGCGCGCGGTATTTTATTCATCAATTACCTTGCGTGCGTTTGAAGGAAGAAATTGACAAAAAAACAACCAGAAATGAAGAAGAAAAAAGGAGTTTTTCACCGACGATGGCAAAGTTGGACGAAGTACGCTTTCAATTGCTTCCCTATCCACCGTATCCTCCGGATCTGTCTCCCAGTAACTAATACCTGTTTGCAGGCCTAAAAATAATGACCCGGGGAAATAAATTTCTCTCCGATGAAAAAGTGATTATTGAAAATGAAGCCAAAGATAAATTGCTTTACAAAAAAGGAAGTAGTAGAAAAGCATTGGAATGAATGTATCACTCTTGAAGGAGACTATGGGCCCTTTCACATTTGGCGACACGACAACGACACGACAGCGACACGACAGCGACACGACATAATTCGTTTTGAGCGTTTTCACACTTGACGACACGACAGCGACACGACATAATTCGTTTTGAGCGTTTTCACACTTGACGACACGACATCGACACGACGACGACACGACACCAACAATGATTTGTATTTCAGTATTTAAGTAACATTTTAAAATTATTAAGAGTGGTACATTTTTCTATAGATTCAGGTAATTGGTTGAACTTTAGGTCTAAATGACCCCGGGGTCCTTTGGATCTGACAACTGGGCAAATTACAAATACTAACTTCTTTTTTTCTTTTCTGCAACTGACAGTTGATCAACTGCATTATCCAAATATTCATGGATTTCTTGCCAACAATTTTCTCTTAATATTTTATTTTTATTGTTTTCATTACTTTTATCCCAAATACATGCATTTTTTTCAATTAGTTCAATTAAAGTAACAATATCGAACTTAAACGCCATCTTATAACACGAAGGAACTGAATTAAACTAATCAGTTTTGGCTGTATGAGATTTGCGCCTACCTGTGCTAATCCTCCAGACTGAAGGAGTAATGATTATAGCGAGGGTGAGATGCATTACCTAAATATTCGATTAGCACTTCATCAAAATCGCAGAATGAACCCCAATAAAAGTTATTAAGAATCTATTATAGGGGCACAATATATCTTAGGTCGCAACCTCATCAACAGAATAGAATAGGGTTTATTGGTCCGAAATTCATTTACAACCTACCAATAGAAACCATGTGCTACTGTCGTTGCCGGCTGCCGGCATGCCCGGCAAGGAGCATTCTTGCCACTGGTTTCGTCCCGATTTTTGAAACAAAATAATTAGTAAAAACAATAACTAAATAAAATTGATTAGTTCAATTCAGTTCCTTCATGTGCTTTAAAATGGCTTTTAAGTTTGACCTGGTTTAAAAAGTCCCTGTGTTGAAAAATAATATGAAAATAATAAAAAAAATTATTAAGAAAAAAATGTTGGCAAGAAATCTATCAATCCGTATATACGTCTGCACTAAAAGTTTACAACTCTCTTCCTGGTATACAGGGTGAGTTATCTGGAATTGTACATACTACTACCTCATATTGAGGCCCCTATGGGAAATATCAAATGATCATTAAAAAGTGTCTGCCCCCCATTGTTTAATAATATATAGGGGGTTGTGAATTTTGACTGAAATTTTTTTTGGTCATAACCTTTGAACGATTAGTTTGATTTGTCTCATATTTTGGCAAAACTACTACCATTTAATTAACCGAAGCTAGAAAAAATCAGGTCCGGTCTTAAAAAAATAGTTCGTTTTGTTCATATAAAACATTTCACCTTGTATATGGTTTTTGAAAACTCTAATAAGGATTTTGCAAAGTACAGAAAAAGACAACAAAAATCGGATTTATTTTTCCCCCACGATTACTCAATTTCTTAATTTTTTGTACAAAAATGTAATTTTTAATTACTAATTCCACCATGTTCCAGTGGCGTAGCCAAGGGGGTATAAGTTTTATCAAAATCAACCAATTTGTATTAGAGCAATTCATAAAAAACTTTTTTGTTCTAAAAACAAAGCAAGTTAGGACCCATGATTAAGGGAATAAAAAATCTAATTTTTTCCTGAAAAGCCGATCCTGAACGTTTGACGGTTTAACCCTGGGTCACCCTGTATATTTACCCCATCCCTGCTGAAAAAAGTATTTATATATTTGACGATTTAACCCTGAGACACCCTGTATATTTACCCCATCCGTGCTGAAAAAAGTATTTATATATTTGACGGTTTATCCCTGAGTCTCCCTGTATATTTACCCCATCCCTGCTGAAAAAAGTATTTATATATTTGACGGTTTAACCCTGGATCACACTGTATATTTACCCCATACCTGCTGAAAAAAGTATTTATAGTAAATAGTATTATAGACGAGAAATTGTGGGCCCCCTCCGAAAAAAATTCCTGGCTACGCCACTGTCACGTTCTAGTTCATTTCGAGAATCGGCTTTTCTCAGAATTTCGTTTCGAAAGAAAAAAATATAGTTTCATCCTTTTAAATTTCAAGAAAAGAAAATAGAACATTAAAAATGAGCGCATTTATTTATATTGTTAAGTGTGAACGCGCTCTATGTTGTAGAATAAAGTTGAATTTTGCCTAAAAGTTGCTTTGTTAGTCATCCTATGAACTTATTGAGTGACCCAGTAATCGTTCCCTTTATGTTTACTATCATAAATGGACGCGATTGATGAATCTGTAAAATGTTGAAAACCAAACATTTATTTTAGTGTGTAATTTTATTTCGTGAAACTTCACACCTACCATTCACAAATCGATAAAATTCAACAATAAAGTTTTTACCTTCGAGCACGATTCTCATTAATCGTAAAAGTAAGATTATCACAATGTCATTTTATAGTGTTTAACTTTAATAATCACGTTTAGTTGGCTAAGATATCGACCAATTGTTAGACATTTAAATCAACAATAAAGTGTGTGTCATAAAAAAGTACGTAAATACTACAGGATCGGCTTTAAAACAAACCTATTCCATGTTACATTATTAAACATTTAAGATCTTTAGCATATATACGAAAAATTATTAAGACTGGAGATCAAATTGGATGTTTCGTTTTTCTAAAACTCAAACAACAATAACAGGTTTCCGAAAGAAAAATCTCATTTTTCCATTAGGTACTTCTTAATTAAATACCGAGAAGAACACAGAGCTACATCCAATAAGGTCAGGGGTTCTGTAAACTGCATTTCTTCCAACAACAAGGTTAACTATGACTAACATTCGCTGACGATACGGCGAAACTGGTCTTACATCTAGACCCTTGAAAAGCATCAATAAATTTATAAATCATCTAACTAATGTTCCACTGTGACTAAGAAGAATGCGCATAAAGGAGAATTAAACAAAATCAAGACTTGTCGCATTTACCGTTGCCGAATACAGAGCGCACCCATCTAGCTCAAAAAATCTCTGCACTTGAAAGACGTATGCCAATATCTACCTTTTCGACTTCCATCTGGAGAAGTTTATAACAACGTCTCCAGAGTCCCAATTGTCTCTCGTTTCCAACTCCTCAGGAAACAATACGTCTCTCGCACTCTGACAGGCTCCAATACTCATGCTCAAAGCACTCTTCTCACTCCTTGGCGACCTCGTCGCCTCCTCTCTTCAAGAAACCCAAACTGAAACTCCCCCAATCAAACCTAAGACTTCTGGCTAACGTCCAAGAACTTCCCCTCCTCCCACGACCATTAAGATCTATTGGACACCGCCCCCTATCGATACGATAAAACTCACTTAACTTAACTATACACACATAAGAACCACTGTGTACAGAATCGTGATTTAGGTTTTGTATTTTCCCTAAATCATATTTACCCTTATACTGAGATACCCCAAATATAAAGGTGAAAATAGCCACACAGGTCCCAATCGCGAACAGATCACCCTTAGGAATTAGCTAGCTAGGTTAGGGCACTCTACCCTGAAAAGGAGGATAACTCCTATAGTAGGGCATTAGGAAAATGATAAGTCCTAGAAAAATGTAACACACAATCTGAAAGTTGAAGTAAATATTAAAATTAAAAAAAAAACAATCGAAGAACGCCCGTATGTACTAAACTGTGTGATCTACTGTGACTTCAAATAAAGGAAGACCTTGATAAGTTTATGCTCATCCAAGCAGCCTAGAGTTTACTGCCAGATAGATTGAAAACAAAAATTCAACTTGATCATGTACCTTATTAGAAGATAATACGAGACCCTATGTTAAGATATTTACCAAGAATGATGGTTCCAATCTTTTGGTTTTGGGGGTAGTGCTTTGGGTTGGATTAGCAGCTTCCTTACAAATAGAATTCAGTGGGTGAAAATTAATAATTACATATCACATACAATTGAAGCATGTTCTGGTGTTCCCCAAGGTAGTCACTGTGGACCATTACTGTTCAATATCTTTATTGATGATCTTATAACATGTTACTGACTCAGAGGGATTGTTATTTGCTAATGATCTACTGTGTGATTGAATCATATGCTGATTGTTTGAAACTTCAAGATGATGTGAACCATTTAACCAATTGGTGTAGAAACAATTGCTTAGAACTAAATCTTGACAAATGTCTTGTTATATGTTTCAATCGTTCAATAAACTCTTTGCCTTTGAACCAAGTTGATAAAGTAAAAGATCTTGGTGTTATATTTGATAAAAAATTATCATTCTCAACTCATATCAATAGAATATCCTTAAAATCACTTAAACTTCTTGGATATGTAGGTAGGATCGCTAAAGACTTATCAGCTAACACAATGAAAATTCTATATTGTTCATTACTAAGGTCACACTTAGAATATGCATCCATTGTATGGTGTCCCTCTTACTCAGTGTACAAAACGTTACGGGAAAGGGTCAAAAATGAATTTTTGCGTAGTGCTGCCTACAAAATGGGCTTTTAAATGGACCAGCGACATAACTATACTGATATTCGTTCCACACTACACCTAACTACATTGGAAAACAGGCGGACACAAGCTGACCTAATATTTCTATTTAAATTACTGTCAGGTCAAGTTAATTCCCCAGAACTTCCCTCTTTAGTTGGTCTGAGAGTTAGGCAAAAATTAACAAGGTATGATAAAACTGTTTTCGTAGAGAACTGACATTCTATCAATTACGGATTTAATAGTCAAGAATGTTAAGGGAAGCTAACGCATCAGAACTTGATTTTTTTACTAATTCCTTGGAGGCATTCAAAAAGTCTGTCATTAATTATGTATTTTATCTGTAGATCTATGTTTTTTTATGTTTGTTAGTTTTTATTACTTTGTTATTTTTACCGTATATTTTTTTAGCTTTATTCATTCCATTTCTGGACATAAGCCTCCTTCATATGTAACCATTTGTTTCTGTTCCCGTATATACCAAAACAAAAAAAAAGACTGAACTGTCAAGATTTCAATGAGAAGATAAATCCATATTTGAATTTTTCTACTGTAACATCAATCAACACAAAATCTCACCCAAGAAAAGTTACATAAAATATTTGTGAAATATTTTCTCTTTTTACAGTTTGCTACAAAACCAAATTCAGTAGTTCGGTCCTGACGAATGTTTGAACTCCCGAGGGTTGGTAAATCTTTGACAGCTATATGTGTATAGGAAGCATCGGTTGAAGTGCTAAATAGTCGTGCAAACGTTGGAAAACCAGTCTACGAGGTCATTAGAGAATGTTACGTTTACTTAGGCACTTCATTCGTTTGTTAGGATATATTTAATAGAAAAAGTTAATGTTGACTACCGTCGGGAGGTACATTATTTGTTATACAGGGTGATGCAGTGTTTTGAGTTGTTATTCTGCGTTTTCAGTTTGGTAATTGGCTTCTTAGTGTTGTTTCCTTTATTGGTTATTTTTAACTGTGAGACGGTGAAACGTAGGAGCCTTCATTTTCCGCAATTTCTTCCTTCAAACGCACCAAAATCGTCATATAGTATTGGCTATTGATGGTTCTTCCTCTCTCCAGGTAATTGATGAGTAAACTACGGTGCGCATCCCAGAATACGGAGGCCAGAACCTTACCAGCTGAAAAGCGCAGCATCGAGTGCTTGTTGAAGTTTAAGATGAGGCTGCTCCAACTGAGATTCGACGTTTCAAGGACGGATATTTCACTGGTGAAGACAAGACTCGCTCTGTATAGCCAAAAAATTTTCAAGCAGAAGTAGCAGCAATACACCTCTGTATAGGAGAAATAACCAGACAAGGCAGCATAGTTGTTATATTCTCCGACAGTCAGGCAACACTAAAAGCACTAAAGGCCATCCAAGTAAACTCTAAACTTGTGTGGGACTGTGCCTGTGCCCTGAATGAACTAGCTAACCACAAGAAAGTGGCCCTGGCATGAGTTCCGGGACACAAAGGGCATCGAGGAAATGAAAAAGCCGACGAACTGTCCAGACAAGGCTCGTCAATGGCATTCTATGGTCCAGAACCCTTCTGCGGTATAGCAAAAACAACAGTTAAAAAAGCAATCAGCAAATGGGTGGAAAAACAAGCCCAAAGCTGGTGGGAACAATCCCCAGGATAGAAGCAGGCAAAAAGGTTTCTCAAGAAACCATCGCCTATACTAACGGCAGACCTTCTAAGCAAAGACAGAAGGTCCGTAAAAGCAATAGTAGGCATGCTTACAGAACACTGTAAACTCAATAAATACATGAAAAATATAGATCTGGCAGAAGAAACCATCCATATCCTATGCGAATGCGAAGGAATAGCAAGGACAAGGTTTTCACAGAAGGCAACGGAATACCCAGAGGCAGAATCTTACCAGCTTAAAAGTGCAGCTGAAGCCCATCGAGTGCTTGTTGGAGTTTAAGATGAGGCTGCTCCAACTGAGATTCGACGTTTCAAGGACGGAGATTTCACTGGTAAAGACAAGACTCGCTTTGTATAGCCAAAAAATTTCGAGAACAAAGAATTAGAGGCATTACTCGAAGAAGATCAGAGTCAAAGGCAAGAGGAACTTACACAATATTGGGAGTGACTCCCCACAAGCCGTTTTCATAATATTAAGAAACATGGCAATGATTCAAAAATAAGAAAATTGAGTACCGTATGTCAATTTGTATAGTACAATCCTTTTTTAGACACTTTGGTTATTAGGAACGAGAGTAAGTCAGAATTTGACATTTTAAAAAAGATGCCGCCACAAGCAGGTATATACCATCAGATTCTTTCATTGTAATCAACACAAGATGGCTAGCTTACATTTCCTAGTACATCGTTTATTTAACTTCCCACTAAGTAAAGAAATATTTAGTAAGGAAAAGAATTTGATTAAGGATATAGCTGCAATAAACGGTTATGACGAAGACTTAGTTGACAAACTAATCAACAAACATAAATTTAAGAAAAACCTACGTGACACCACGTTTTTCCAACACGAAAAACACACTGAAAAATTCGTTTCAATACCGTATAATCCCACTTACACCAATGACTTACCAGCGTGTTCAAAAAAGCGGGTTTAAGTTTAGTTTTTCAGTCTAACAACACTTTAAAACAGTTATTGGGTAATCCCAAGGATAAAAACAGTAATTTGGAAAAAAGTGGTATTTACGAAATTAGTTGTGGGGATTGCGATACAAAGTATGTTGGGCAGACTAGACGCTCTGTACAGGTCAGATTTAAAGAGCACATGGCTCACTTAAAATATGGGCGTATGGAAAAATCTAGTATAGCCGAACATGCTTTTAATCAAAATCATAGAATAAGTATAGACAATGTAAAATTACTTAAAAATGTATCCAATAATAAATTGTTGGACGCATTTGAAAGTATAAAAATAGGTAAATGTAAAAGTAGTTTAAACAGAGACAAAGGACCAATTCCTCTTAGTCCGCTTTTTACTTTAATCCATTAGATATGGGCGGGTTAGTCATCCTAGGCTGATTAGTCACCCTTGGCTGATTAGGTCACCGGGGATGATGATGCCCGGCACCGTCGGGGGGATGGGGTGTTAGTCATTTAGTATAAATAGCTGTTAACAATAGTTAATTGTTTAGTCTATCATCAACTCCTGATGATGCCAACATAGTAGAGTGTGTTAAAATTGTGTTTTGGTTGAGTGATCGACGATAGTGTTTCAACTTTGTTTACTATTACCAATGATAAGTTAATAGGATTAGATAAAGTTCCCAAGTAAAAGGCCAGCAAGCTGTCATCAGTCTCAAAGATTTTGAATCATATAGTAGCAGGAGTTGAATGAATTGTGAGTCGGAAAAAACCATGAAAAATGGACCAAAATTTACCCGGATCGAGAGCACCTGTCTATAAATTTTACAGTAGACCTACTTTTTAAGGTATTCCATTATAATTTTTCAACTAAAGGGGGAAGAAAGAAAATTACAACCAAGAAGAGAATTATAATTATTTTCCCCATTCACAGCATCGTCGGAAACGGGGGAGGGGTTAGTGAAGGTCGGAAGTAATCTTCAACACCACCATCGTGTTCAGCATCCTCGAAAACGGGGGGAGAAGGTACTCTCGATCCGGGTAAATTTTGGTGCATGTTCTTCCAACTCACACACGCTATTTACAGACTCCCTGCAACACACCTTCATTGACTTCATAAAGTTTGGAGAATCTGTTGAGATAAAATGACAAAAAATGTAAAACTTTATTTATACAACACTGAATATTTATAGTGTCAACATTACTGTCATTTGAGACAAGTAATGTAGGTTAAAACACACGCGTGATTTGTGAGTCATAACTCAAGCGTGGTTTATAATCTACTAACGAGTAAATAGTTTTTTTTGATACTAATAAAAAACTTTATTTATATTTTTAATAACAATAATAAAATATATTTAGAAATATTTAAAATTGATATGTTTTTGACATTATTTTCAGCAGGAATAAAAATAAATATTTAAAAAAATAAAACTGTCTATTTTCAAGATAAACTTTTGTTACAAAACGTTTCCTGAAACGCTGTTTATTTAAAAATATATAACGTTGATTTGGATCACTAAGAGTTTTGTCAGCGCCTAGTAATAATCTATCAATACCTGCGTTTCTAATTTAAAAAGCAAGGTTAGTTAAAATGTATTTTTAATCAGGATACTAGTATTACATTTACATGGTAGTGCCAAGAGTTGAAGTTACCAGGTAACAAAACTTTTGTCCAGATTAGTGTCACGGAGGTCTATCGTAATGAATGAACCTGAACCTGTTATACAGGCTGACACACGTTTTCGAGATATTGCATGTGGTTTCTGTTTTTCTAAACATCAGTTATTACAAGTGAAAGGAAATACATTTATTTAACAAAATAGACATAGACAATGATAGCTTCTGGCCAGACAAACAAAACAAAAATTAAAGTGGGGTGATACCCGCTTGTATCCACCCTTGCTAGTATATACGAGACTCTGTAGGAGTTAACACCCCTTCCCTAGTTGTTCGTGGGATTCAAATGGCCACACCAGAGAAAAAGAAAATATTGCGCGATACAAAGGGCCGTAAAAAATGGATCCGGAAAGACACTGGCAAAATGTGTCAGGACCGTGATCCAAAAGAACAGATGCGAAATGCTGTTATTGGACAAAAGTAAGCTGATAGTGATAACATAACTCGTCATACACCTGTAAAAGAGTTCCTAAATAAAATAAAATGTATACTGGAGTCCTTAAGTGCAGCAAGGAACCAGATACAGTGAAATTTGTACTAATCAATAAATTTTTAATAAAATGAATTGAATGAATCGGAAAAAATGTGGTTACTACTTGCTTTTAATCTTTTAACATATGCTTTTAACATATTTTGCGACTACTTTGGAGGATTTTGAGATAGGCACGCACGCCTTTAAAATCTTAAATAAAAGTTTATAACGAATGATACCTTATTTTAAAGATCTTGATGACTTAAATTATTTGGCGTAAATCCGAAATCTTTCTTTATTCAGTTTCACATAGCGATCAGGTGGATTGAAAAACTTGGCATTAAATTACTTTTTTATTTAAAAGAAGGTGTCTACTACTAACTGATTGGCAATAATAAAGCCAAATTCAGACCTCACTAATAATTTAGGTAGTTGATTTTTAATAATGTCCCGATTGCTGCCAAAAACAAGTATTTCAGGTTATGAGCCTCTGACCTTTCTACGATGTGGGCCACATCTTCATTAATTAAAACATTAAGATGCATCACATCTTGGGAAGTATAATTGGGTATCATCTGCATATATATGAAAATTACAATTCCTAAGACTAGTATAGACAATTGTATATATACAGAAAAGGAGAGGACCTAACACAGAACCCTGTGGCACGCCACATTTTATTACTTCGCTGCTTGAAACACCATTACTAGTTTCAATAAATTGTGTTCTATTAAGTAAATAGCTTTTTATTAAATTTCTTGCATTACTGGAAAACCCTATAAAGTGTAATATTAAATATAGAAGTTGGTTTGTTTAACTGTTCTGACAAGCCAGCGTTTTTAGGTTTATTATAAATGTTTTTGCAACTTTTTCCAGATTACCTTACTATCATTATTACCAACTACATGGCTTAAATACGCCTTTTTTTTCATTTTTTATAGAAGTGTTAGTTTCCATGTCACTAAAAAATTCACGGCAATATTTATATCTCCTCCACAAATTAAACTGTCACATTTTGTGAGAGGTCAAAGTCTCTGACAACTGGGCTATGTGAAGTTATTTGAATTTCTAGCATTATTTAACTCATACTACTCGATTCTGAGTTTTTGTTGAATACTTATGGGACACCCTGTATATAGTATTTGTATATTTTTATAAAATGTTTGTTGGTGAAGGGTATTTTTGGGTGGCTAGTGAAACGTCGATGTTGTTTTCAATAATAAAAGTTTTAATTTCATGACTATATGAATTCATTCCATTTGCAATCCGTTCAGCTATTTTCAGCAATTGCCTATTCATTTTGATAATTTTCTTACAAAGGTTATGATCATCTTCATAATTCCTGATTCCCTCCCATCAATTTGGTTTTAGAGAAAAACACTCAACGATCGACCAGGTGCATAGAATCACAGACATAAATGAAAAGTCTTTAGAGGAAAAGAAAGTCTGCTCCACCGTCTTCCTAGACGTGGCCCAGGCTTTTGATTACTACCACGTCAGTATTCAGAACTCTTAAAATCCTACTTATCAAACAGATATTTCAGAGTAAAACAGGAATATGTATATTCTGATCTAAGAAAAATTAAGGAAGGAGTACCCCAAGGTAGTGTACTAGGTCCAGTACTTAACTTACTGTATACCAGTGATATTCCTAACCTTGAGCACGATACTATTGCAACATTTGCTGAGGATACTGCCATTCTGGCTGTTGGAAAAGACCATGAAGAAGCCAACCGAGAATTACAAACATCTGTAGACCAGATTAACACCTGGACTAAAAAATGGCGTATTAAGTTAAATGAAAATAAATCTGTTCATGTTAACTTTACTAATAAACGAAACCAACACATACCCATAAGAATAAATAACGCTCAGATTCCCTATGCTAATACAGCAAAATATCTTGGAATGACACTCGACGTTAGACTTCGCTGGAAAGTCCACATTAAAAAGAAACGTGAAGTGCTTGGTATAAAATATAAAAAGATGTATTGGTTATTAGGAAGAAACTCCAAGTTGTCCACACATAACAAACTGCTCCTCTACAAGCAGTTGAAACCCGTTTGGACGTATGGTAGTCAGCTTTGGGGCTGCGCCAGTAAAAGTAACATTCAAGTTATCCAAAGTTTTCAAAATAAAGTATTAAGGAACATCGTCGATGCACCCTGGTACTGTCGCAACAGTGATCTTCATAGGGACCTGGATGTAGAAACTGTTGACAAGACTATATCTAAAATTGCCAGCAGCCATGAACAACGGCTGCTCCAACATGGGAACGTTGAGGTCATCTAGCTCCTCGATAATACCAATTTAGTAAGAAGCCTCAAGAGAACCAAACCTTTTGAACTAGTTCAGTGACAGTGCTAGTTACAAACAGAGTATTGTGCGGATTTGTGTTACACGTTACCGGTAGTGTTACTAAAATTATCAGACCCTAAGGTACACTAGTGAGTAGGACCTTAGTATTTAAGAATTCTAGTTAAGTTAGGTTGGAACAAAATTGCTTATTGATCTTCATGATCAGATTGTAATTATAGAAAACATTCCGACAGAGTGTTTTGCTACGAAAAAAAAAATCTTCATAATTGTTCCCATTTTTAACATAAGATCTTTCATCGTAAGATCTTTTGTTAAAACTCGTAGAATAGAAACGTAGATTAAGTAATTCCATTTTCTACTTTGAGAAACATTTTCCGCAAATAAAGAGTTCCTTCTGGAACAAATTAATAGAAACGTGTTAAAATTTCCTAACCAACACACGTGGTGTTTGTAAATTTCCCTTTTTTGGAAAACATCCTCGGGTTGTATTCGTGTGTTGAATACAACGGCTGTTAATAATTAAAATTTAATTCCCAGGAGACAACCAAGCAATGTCGGCCTAGAGGATAATTTTAAGTAGGCGATTTCAGCGGGAATTATTACATGCTAAACTCTTGTCGCACCCCAAAATAGTGAAATCTAGAAATTAACAGACTACGCAAAAAAAAATCAAGCGAAACCAATTCATCAATATTTATTAATTTTTTAATGATTTTATTCTTACCTTCGTTAAAGGTAATTTTGTTTTCGCTTGCTGTACTGCTACTTCTGGTAGATTTTGTGCTGTCATATTGGTACTTCCTCCTTGGCGTCGATTGACTAGAATACGGTAGTTTGTTGTAATAAGATTTCTGCTGAAAGGATTTTGGTAACCTCGGGGTGGTTGTGGTATGTGATTCTTCGCTGTCGCTTTGTTCATCTGGAACGAAAATAGATGTGGTAATTATTAAAATGTCTTGATGCATTAATAGATGGGATGTTTTCAGATAAAAATGCCAAAGATTCGCGGATAACATGAAAAAAACCATGGAAAAAGTAATTTCAAAAGAATCAGGGAAGCCAGTGAATAAAAAACTTAAGGAAGCAGATAGAAAGAGTTAATTAAATTGCCATAAGCACTATCCTTCTTTTGTAATAATAAAAAATTCGTTATTTTGTTATTTGTGTTTGATTTGGAAATAGCCACTCGAGCCCTGCTCCCGTGACTATTGCCTGGCAACAAGTTTTCAAAAAATCTGTCAAATTATTGTCAATTTATTCTCACTCTCTTGTTATATTATTACGCCGGGTCCACACATGGGACCCAACGTTGGCGCCAACAGCATTCGTCCAATGGGCGCTTTCACACTAGGCAACACGACAACGACACGACATGGAGTAGGGATGAATTTACATTGAAATCGACGAAGCCACTACATCGCTTTCAATGTAAATTCATCCCTACTCCATGTCGTGTCGTTGTCGTGCTGCCAAGTGTGAAAGCTGCCAATAGCGTTGGAGCCAATGTTGGAGCCAATGTTTTTATGATTCGCGCCAACGTTGGAAGTTGGCCGTCTCTTGTCGGTTTTTCGACAACATCAAAGGGATTGGCCCCAATATTCGTGTTGCCGTGTTTCCTATTATATTGTGAGGTTATGTTACGGCAGTCGCATGTTTGTTGGCGTGTGGATGCTCTTACAGAATTTAACAGATACCGCGAACAGGAACCAACGTTGGCGCCAACGTTGGGTCCCATGTGTGGAGCCCGCGTTACTGATTATTTTTTGACGTTTCTTAAAACCAATAAAATGCTTCTTCATTTGTCACAAGGGTAAGTTTCAACCAATTATGTCATTATTATAGTGGAAATAAATCTCTTGTGATTATTCTCGGGAATTGATTGATTGATTGATTAAGACGATGTACCTGACTGATGTTTATAAATACCTCAATACTGCAACCTTAAGACTTATTGTACTATGTCAGTTACATCGTTATGTTCAGGTGAAGAGGTTTGTTACCTTTATCAGGCTGGGTAGCCTTTTCACCAGATTTTCTTTTGGAAAGTCCTCCTGTGGGTTTACCGGCCCCAGTAGGTTATACCTCCAGTGCCTGGCACTCTAGTATGATATAAGAGGCTGTTTCATCTTCCTCATTGCATAGTCTACATATGGGTTAATCTTGAAAGATCCCCATTTTATGTAGGTGTTCCCTGTCCGGTTATTAGTCCCGTGACATGCCTTATTTGATTTCTGCTTAGATTCCAGTGGCGGATCCGGAGGGGGGCTTGGGGGCCATGCTGGTTACCAGCCGCGAATTAAAAAAGCCGTTACTCTCAGCTGGGTGTGATAACAGAACCCGCAGCTGACACCGTCAGCCGGCGAATATTTGTCAGCAGCCTAGTCTGACCCGTGCTTAAGCGAGTAAGCAACCAGCTAGGCTACCAGCGTCCAGCCATGCTCCACTGTGTTTTTACCCTTAGAGATGTCTCAACGACTCGGTCGCTGCTACCCGGTCGCAGGTAGCGGCTACCAGCGATCGTATAGGAAACCAAGCCTTTAAGCACGGGTCAGACTAGGCTGGTTACCAGCCGCGAATTAAAGAAGCGGCTGATAACTAGCCTAGTCTGACCCGTGCTTTAGCTGTAAGCTGACATAATTGCCAAGTCGTTTGTTTAGATCGCTTAGAGCGAGGATGCTCCGGCTGGCGCATTAACACATTTTATATGACTTTAAATAATACCATTTTATAAAAACACAATTTAATTAATAATAGGTGATTAATTCTTAAAGCTAAATAGATTGGTAATTCAATTTTATTATTATTAACATGATATGTAGCATGTAGCGTAATTTATACTACGAAAATTAAGTTGTATGTGTAATTTAATTCTGCAAGACACGCTTTTGTATGTTGAATTTATACCTACTTTGAATATTCTGGAGATACAATGTTTTCAAGTATGCAACAAAATGTTTTTATTGTTAATAAAAATGAACTCTCCATCTTTAACGCGCCGACAAGCGACTGACTGAAGCTCCAGTGTGTGTGTTTACAGCTTCCTGTCAGGTAACCAGCGAGTATGCGAGTAAAGCACGGGTCAGACTAGGCTGGTTAGCAGCCGCTGCTGATCAGCTGAATCACGTGACCCGCTATCTGCTACCAAAAGTTGAACATGTCCAACTTAGCCAGTTGCTGACAAATATTCGCCGGCTGAAAGTGTCAGCTACAGGTTCTGTAATCACACCAAGCTGATAGTAGCGGCTTCTTTAATTCGCAGCTGGTAACTAGCCTAGTCTGACCCGTGCTTAAGCGACCATCTAGGTTACCAGCGACCTGCTCTGCTTCACTGTGTTTTTATCCTTAGCATCGCGCAAGCGCTCTCAGAAAAAGTTTGGGCGGGAAGGCAGACTTTCGCTTCTGTATAGATAAGGTAATCTGTGGCCTTGTCGCCCATTCGTTAACAAAAAAAATAGCGCATGTTAGAGGATGGCCCCCCCCCAGAACATGTCTCTGGATCCGCCACTGTTAGATTCAGAATATCACCTGTCAGTACTTTTGATGGCGTTTTAACCATTCGTTTACTGTTTTGTTGACCGGGCACGAGATCCCAGCGTGACCAGGAATAATCACTGTAGCTTTTGTTTGCTTAGCAAGTGTCAGATAGTTGTCAAAATAATTACCTAAATGTGTCAACACGTTATATAAAATGAGTGAAAATCATCGGTTTATTACCTTTTCTGATGCAGAAATAACAATAAATATTTTAGAAACTACTTAGAAAAACACTCTAATGAGTAATCAGTCGATATGTAGACAATTTAAGACCTTCACCATAGAAAGAAATTATATTCTGGATCAATCTATTACAACAGCTACTCTGGCATTAATTTTAAAAGATTGGGCTTATAACATGAAAAGAAAGAACGGAAATGATTATACAGAAGCAGAAATAAAGACTGTAATGAAGCTGGAATTAAATGAAAATTTATTTAAAATTAATTTAAACGTTCGATTTTTATTTGGCCCCCCGGGTACATTTAAATTTTCAACGTCACAAAACCCGTTTTGGTCTAGGACTGCGCGCACCGTGAATTACGTCAACTAGGTGGGAGAGATTTTGAGAAGTAGGGACACTTCAGAGGTTAGATGAAGAATAATTTTAAAATAAGAATTAATTCACTTTCTCTGATCAAAACTAACCAGTCGATCTAAAGTAATTAGTAGCAAGCTCCGAATTTCTTTCCGCCGCCGTCATAAAAACCTTAGGTACAAAACTGATAACGTTGTTTTTCCGTGTTTTGAATTTAATTTATCACCGTGTTAATTTGGGACTAAATCAAATAGTTTTATTTTGCTTAGAAACGCGTTAAATATTTCAACCGAAAAAGATTCTTGTAGTTTTAATCTTTTTGATTTCCGTTCGTTTTCTTTGGGAAAATTTATTTCTTGGGGAATAATATTTGTTTTATTTTATACGGAGAGTTATTTAAATTTTGGAATTAAGATTTTCACTTTTAGTTTTTATTATTGTTTACCGTGTAACTGAATAAGTCGGTTTATTAATTTTCTTTTGTTTTATGAGTTAGTTTGCTTGTAATTTTTATTAGTAATTTAGATTCGTTATTTGCATTATTTTTTTATTCTTTTCCATCCAGTCCGTTTGTTTTACTGATTAGTAATTTTGGGGAATAATTGATTTAATTAGGGATCCGTAACGCCTTAATTTCTTTTGGAGAGTTATTTACGTTAAAAATATAATTTTAATCTTTGATAATAATTACCGAATAGTAGTATTTTCCCGTTAACTAAGTTAATTATTTCTACATTTTGATTGATTTTGGTTTTTGGTCGCAGTGGTTTTGAAATTGATTTATTTAATTGAAAGTTGAAATTACATTTTTGCTTTCAGTTATTTATTTTACATTTTAAAACAAGCTACCTCTCCAGATTCTGAGACTTTGGGATTGATCTAGCTCTATTTAGGCTCCCCATTACCACTTAGGCAATTTCAATCCCTTACTCACTCTAGTTTGGCATTGGCGTCAATCGTATTGACTGTCAATGTTGGCTAAGCTGAAAGTCTTAAGAATCCGTCCGTGAATTGCTAATAAACTCCGAAACCTTTGGGACTGATTTTGCTCTATTTAGGCTCCCCATTACCACTTAGGCAATTTCAACCCCTTACTCACGCTAGTTGGGCATTGGCGTCAATCGTATTGGCTGTCAATGTCGGCTATGCTGAAAGTTTAGGAGTTCGTCCGTAAACCCGTATTAAATTCCGACAACTTTGGGATTGATCTAGCTCTATTTAGGCTCCCCATTACCACTTAGGCAATTTCAATCCCTTACTCACGCTAGTTTGGCATTGGCGTCAATCGTATTGACTGTCAATGTCGGCTAAGCTGAAAGTCTAGGAATCGGTCGCGTCCCCGTTTAAAATCAGAGTAGAAAAGTAGGATAAATTCACCCGTTAGACTGTATTTTAAATATAATAACTCTCCCGAATTTATTTATTTATTTTCTGAACACAAATAATTGTGAATTAATTTATTTATTTAGTTTGATTAATTTCTAAAAATTAATGAAGTTCACTAACTCTCCCGTTAATTTTTGATAAACTCCGCTGTTTCATCTTATAGATTAATAAGGTTAAATAACTTTTAATATAAATATTTAATGAGACTTAATAAATTCTTCCGTTTAATGTAATAATTTGGTAAATTTAATTATAGTCTGATTGAGTCATTCCGACAGTAACCGCCGTCAGACACTAGCGCTTAAATCGAACGTTCAGGGTTTTAAAGGTTGGGCTTTGAAATATAAAGAAATTTTATTTTGTAAAAATAGTTAAAAACAATATAAGTGTCACGTTAATTTCCTGGTTTATATTCACCAACTTTACCTCTTTTCAGGGCTATTAAAGGTATATAATAAGTTGAAAAAAATAATTGAGTCTGGAGATCAACAAGACCCCTGGAGATTCCGTATCTCCATCTGAAGCTACCTGTGCCCCTCAGACGCCGTTTCTAAGGGCTGTGGAGTAAACCACATTAAATAATCTGGCGCTCGAACAAAGCCTTACAAGACAATGTGGAATAAAACGGCAAAATTAGTTCAAGAACTTTACTTTAATAAGTATAACAGGTCCTTTGATCCTTTCCATGATATAGAATTCAAAAATGCTCGAAATGCAAGAGATGCAAAAAGAAAAATTTTACAAAAACATCCTGAAAAGCACAAACAAAGTTCTGTGGCACTTTCTAATACAGAACTGAAAATTTTTAACTATTGGGACGAGAATACACCTTGTGGATTGCAAAGAAAGTTTTTTCACGTTGCATCGTATGAACTAGCTTGGAGGGGAGGAGAAGCTACGAAATGGGATGATTAAATACAGGCCGCATTGAATATAATCCCATCTTTACAAAAACTGCACAGGGTGGAGCATCTTTTAATGTACTCACAATGTTCCAACGATATTTTTGTATATTATAATAATTAATTAAATTAAATTTTTCAATAGTTTCATTGATCTTTTATTGTAAAAATTTGTGAATCAACAAATAATCTAGTCAAATATAATTCGCGAGTTCGATAAATAGCCACTCGACCCCTGCTCTCGTGACTATTGCCTGGGAACAAGTTTTCAAAAAATCTGTCAAATTATTTTCAATTTATTCTCACTCTCTTGTTATATTATTACTGAAAATTATTATTTTCAGTAATTGTGCGTGTGTCCGATACCTCCCTCCACTTTTTGAAAATGGTAATTTGCAAGCACATTTTGTTTCGTGTACGTCAATATCTAAAAGCAAATAATTCAACACACTCTTCATATTGCACGTATGTAATATATTGAAGAGTTGTTTTATGACTTTCCAGATCTAATTCAGGCAAATCCAATTCTGTTTTTGAACAAAAACCTAAGGTTTTTTACCACTAAAAAATACGTCACTTATTAATGCGAAAATTTTTGGTACTGCACTGTATGTTTTCATGTAAGCAGATAGTCAGAATCTTTTTATAACGAACAAATTATAGCCAAAAAACTTAATTTTCTACAATTAAAATGCAGTTTTTTTTAAATCATTATGTAATGGAATAATTAAAATTTTAATTAAGAAAATTTAAACAAAAAATACTATAAATGAAAGAGTAACGCCGCCTTTACACGAAGGTTAAATGTATGGTAAAATAAAGTTTTATATTCAATAGTCATGCATTTTTTCAAGGTTGACTGCATAACAATTGGTAATTTACCGAAAACCCGCATGTTTATTTAGGATTGTTTAAAATTTATTAGTTTTTTTACAGAAAGGCAGTATGTGGGTGTTCTGAAAATTTTCGGAATAATACATCTACCAATTGATTAACAGTCCCAGCTTTGATGTCAGACAAACTCGCAGAATTGCCTTTGAATAATGCTCATTCAAAGTTCAATCTTATATTAATTATTAGTTGTCTTTTAATCTTATCTTAATAATTAACAAATTGTTTTTAGATGTGCTACCATCTGGTTTACTAACAAATTGTTGTTAAATAAAATAATGTATTTAAATAGCCTACATTGTAGACAGGGTGACCCAAAGTTAAACGTTCAGGATCGGGTTTTCAGGAAAAAAAATAAGATTTTTATTTCCGAGTTTTTAATTTTTTCTCAAAAACTAAGCCAGATACGAATAAAATTGAAAAAGCAAAAAATTTGTGTATTCAGTTTAATCCAAGAAAAGTAACGAACATACAAAAAAACAGTGGCGTACAATGATTTGTCCCAATATCAATTAAATTACCTTGTGGAACGTCACTGGAATTAATAATTTAATTCTAATAATATTTAAATTATTGCTGCACATAAGCGTGCCAAGTTTTATCAAAATCAACCAAATTGTTTTTTGAGCAATTCATAAAAAACTCTTTTGTTCTAAAACAAGTTAGGACCCAGGATTATGGGAATAAAAAATCTTATTTTTTCCTGAAAAACCGATCCTGAGCGTTTGACGGTTTAACTCTGGGTCACCCTGTATTACCCCATCCGTGCTGAAAAAAGTATTTATAGTAAGTATTATCTACGAGAAATGGTGGGCCCCCTCCGAATAAAATTCCTGGCTACGTCACTGTACTAAATCAAAACGAAAACTTTGATTAGGCCGATCAGATGTATTAAAATTTTCATTTTAACTATAAATAAGCATTGACGGATGAGGTTAAAATAAAATTTCTACATCTTG
The DNA here is from genome assembly GCA_949320105.2 of Crepidodera aurea. NCBI lineage: Eukaryota > Metazoa > Arthropoda > Insecta > Coleoptera > Chrysomelidae > Crepidodera > Crepidodera aurea. The sequence continues at coordinate 7,503,251 of OX439477.1, read as the reverse complement.
AACCTGCACTAAACGTTCTTCAAATTAAATTACTGCACTCCTTTCTTCTTTAGACTATAGGTATAGTTTATAATGCAACAAATAAACCACCTGTCAACTGTGTCTTGTTACAATATTTTTATGTCAAATGCGGTTTGTTCCCATAGCAACCAAAATATATTGTCATACAACGCTTTCATGTTAGTTTAGAGCTCATGAGTGATATTTTCACTCGCATTTTCACCTATTTAAAATAAAAAAACTGTCTCAAAAATGGACATCACTGAAGAAGCACTTCCAGAAGATGTCCTAGAAACCGCCAACATGGCTAATTCGCAATTGCTGCCTATCAAATCGCGAGATAAGTAAGAGAAACACTACGAGTTGTTTTACAATGAACAAAAGGAAATACAAACATTAAAGGAAGAGATACAAAATATTCAATGCTCAGAAATGTAATAAAAATTAAAAGAGACATCGATATTTATTTTTATAAGCTCACTGCATTTCTGAAAAAGCAGAATATTGGTTTTAAATCGAAAAAAGCAAACATTTTTACGAAAGAAGAAATATTCGAAGGTAATATCCCAAGACTATGACAAATAGCCAGACTATTATTTTCTGCCTAATTCTATCGAGAGTACCTTGTATTTCGAGACAATTTGGTGAGACCATATGAACATTAATAACCTGAATAACTCCCAAGAGCTTTAACTCGAGGGATAGATTTGCTTATATTTTCACTGATTTCCGTAGTGGATCATGAACCAAAACGAGACATTTTCAATTTTAAGTGAATGTTACGTCAAGTTTTTAACACTTAATGGCACACTTATACAATCGACTAAAATAGCCGCTCATATTTCTTTATTTACCTAAATAGTCGATCATATTGCATATCATGTGACTAAATTCATGACATTTCATTGGCGCAGCCATGTGTGAATGAAATAATCAGTTTTATTAATTCGGCAGCAGATGAAATTTACCTTTTAATTAAAGTTACCACTATTTTTGCACTTGCCGGCGCAAAAAATTATACAGCAAGAAACTTTATAATATTGGAAGAAATTCATAAGGGAGCATATCTGCAACTGTACAGAAAATACACCAGCTTACGCCAGATAACGTCAAACTCCGTTTTTTCTTATTCTACAAAAAAGGTAAATATGTTTCACAATTTATTGGAAAGTAAGTAGTTTCGGAAAAATGCCTTCTTTATCAGCAACTGGCCAATTCCGGAGAAGGAATCACTGACATATTGATACGAAATGCCAAAAGTTATAAATTTTATTTAAACAATTTCAGATGATAACATTGAACATTGCATTCACGTTCATATTAGTTACACTGTATCAGTTTTCTCCAACCTACCTTCAATTTCTGTTATTTTTACCTGTTGTATTCCCATAGTGTTATTGATGAATTGTTGTATTAATTTAGTTTGTTTTTCAAAGTGTGTTTTCATGTCTTTGTTTTGTGTTTCCAGTTTATTGTTTTGTGTTTCCAGTTTATTGATAATTTTGTTTCGTGTTTCTAATTTATTATTGATACTTTGTAAAATATTCATAATTTGCACATTCATTTTTATTTAATTTTTCAAAGTCAATATCAAAAAATATTAAAAAAAATTTTATGTCGTGAAATCTTCAAATCAATTACAATAAATAATCACCCTGTTTTATTAAAAAAATTCAGCTAGTGAGATTGCCGAGCCCCACGTTGGGCGCCATTTGATACGAAATGTCAAAAGTTATAAATTTTATTTAAACAATTTCAGATGATAACATTGAACATTGCCGAAAATTGCAAATATAATTATTAACAAAACATTCACACTCACTCACTCTCTATAATATAATATTGAACAATAAAAATAACAAAAATAGTCTAATACTAAACACTGAAAGTTTCAAGTACCTTTGACCTGTATGTGAAAGTCCTTCTAAGCCAAATCAAACTAGTCTTCTCATCTAGACGTCCTCGTACATTAACAGAACTCTTCTAGGTAGTTACAAACTTCCATATATCATACAACTTAATATTAACATAAGTTATTGTTATTAATCAATTGCAACTTTCTGTTGGTGGTGGATTTAAATTTTTCTTTTTAATATTTCTCAATTTTCATAAAAAAAAACCTTTTGACATCCCCTTTCCTTCAGTAACTCTCAAAATCCCATTGTCACTCTTTTCTTGTTTTTTGTTACCTGGTTACCTTCTACATACAAGGTGATTATTTCATTGCAATATACTACTGCGGTGTAGCTGAGGGATACATCGATGAGTCCACAACTTATAAAAAAGAATTAAGCAACAAGATTTTAAGCTGCAGCCGTAAAAAATGGGAATTATTATTATTATTTAAGGTTTTTTAGTACTTTTGAGGTTTGACATAATACGGTTTTATAGCGTTACAACACATTTATTTGTAAACAGAGTGGATCGGAAATTATTTATGAATGAGAGGCCAATCTTTTTCACTTTTAAGTAATAATATACCAACCTAATACTCAATGGGAGGTATTTTTTAATTATAAATTTACTGAAGGGGTTCATTCTGGTGGACGCAAGAAGAGGAAAAGAAATAACCAAGAAAAAATGTTATTAGAAGAAACCTACACCAAGAAAGAGATTCTGGCTTGGGGCAAAATTCATTGGGATATTCAAGAAGATACCGACGAGTATTTATTAATCAATACAATCAATAAATGTACTGACTCACCCAGTATAGTTTTTTTCCGTTGTCTCTTATTCATGACGTAACAACAAAAGTATTATATCCTCTCAAGAAACACCTGCACTAAACATTTATATTATAGTAGACTGGTCTGGCCAACAATTATAAATCATTTAAATATATAAAGCAAAATTTTGAAAAATTTCGCTTGTGACATATTCTCTCGAATCGTGACCAAAGAGTGACACGTGAGAAGAAATGTAGGTACAACAGAAACCGTAATTTTTTGATCGTGAATAGTGAAATTATTAATAGAAGGCATCGTTGACATAACCAAAAATACGCTGAATGCACATGGTCATGTCCCAACATGTGATTTTCCATTAATATCAATTTAGTCGGTGAGCCAAAGTTCATGAGCGGAAAAGTTTCGGCAATACTCCAATTTTGATTTCGATAGAACGAGGTGCGTGATCATTTGATTGATTGATTGATTATAACGAAGTACATGACTGAGGTTTATAAATGCCTGCAGACTTATTGTACTGTCAGTTATATCGTTATATTCAGGTGAAAAGGTTTGTTACCTTTATCAGGCTGAGTAGCCTTTTCACCAGATTTTGTTTTAGAAAGTCCTCCTGTGGGTTTACCTGCCCCAGTAGGCTATACCTCCACTGTGTGAGTGCCTGGCACTCTAGTATGATATGAGAGGCTGTTTCATCCTCCTCATTGCATAATCTACATATGGGTCCATCTTGAAAGATGCCCATTTTGTGTAGGTGACAATGCCTTATTTGATTTCTGCTTAGATTCAGAATATCACCTGTCAGTACTTTTGATGGCGCTTTAACCATTCGTTTACTGTTTTTTTGGCCCAGCACGAGATACCGGCGTGACTGGTGTTCTTTTAACATCCACCTAGTCAGCGAGTGTCGTACTGAGGATTTGGGAATGCCAAACGCCGGTTCAGGACCAGTAAATACGGTCGCTGAGGCTTTCCTTACCAGAGCATCTGCTTCTTTGTTGCCTTTTATCCCTTTATGCCCTGGGACCCATCTAAGTGTTACTTTATTTTGGTTAGCTAGAACGATCAGGGTTTGTAGACAGTTCCATACCAATTTTGATCTGATTTTGTTACATGCTAAGGGCAGCTTGACTGTCAGAGTAAATGAGGATTGTTTTCCCTCTATACCCCCTGTTAATATTCCCCAATGGTGCATTTATGTTGCATCTGGGTGTTTCACCATATATTCCAGCTCCAGTTCCACTTGGGATTTTGGACCCATCAGTATACCAAACCAATGTTTCTTCCCGATAGTTGTCTGTTTCTTCACCTTCTCAACTCAGCTGAACGCTGAAGGGCTTTGTGAAGTTATTTTTTGGTGCCATTTCATCACTTCTCATCTCCATCAGCGAGTTTGTGATGATTTTTGTGATTCTACTACGTCCTTGTTCATAAGGATCCCAGTAGCCATTGCATTCCAACCTGAATGCCCCCATTCTCGCCTCCGTTCTTATATAAATATCAAGTGGCAAAAGGTTTAGTACGGTTTCCATTGCTGCTGTTAAGGTGCTCCTCATGGCACCTGTAATGCAAATGCAGGGCTAAACGCTGGAGTTTAGCAAGCTCCAGTATCGCCTTTAGGCCACCACACTAAAGATCCATAGGTTAACATGGGTCTTACCACTGCAGTGTACAACCAGTGTACCATAAATGGTTTTAAGCCCCATTTAGTGCCTACGGCTCTTTTAGCAGCCATTTTACCCTTGTTAATGGTTTTTTCCAAATGCTTGTTCCAGGTTAGTTTAGCGTCAAGGATTATACCTAGATACTTCACCTCCTGGGTTAATTGCAGTTGAGTGTTGAAGAGCTTGGGTAGTCTGAGACTGTCCAACTTCTTCTTTTTCGTGAAGGCAATTAGTGCTGTTTTAATCATACTTCAACTTATTATTTTTTTTAACCAATATAACTCAAAGTCATGTACCACAAAATATTACCGGCGACTAGTTTCGGATAACAACCGGGATACCTCGAGGTAGTGTACTTGGGCCACTGCTTTTCATAATGTTTATTAATGATACTTTTCTATTCGACCTGAAGGGCTGCAAAATGTATCTTTTTGCTGATGAGACTAGATATTCTGATACAAATATTCATTCATCGATAGAAAAATTGAACAATAATTTATTAAAAATCAAAAATTGGATTGATAAAACCCCCATTTCCAAATTTTTGTATACATATCCAAAAGCCCTAAAGTTATTGCAAAAAATATATCTTAAAATTTAACCTTTAACACCCTGTATTATTAGCAACATTTTATTAGAGCAAGTTGGTTCAAATCGTAATATTTTAAAGTGAGGAAACTACCATACTTCTATGTACAATTACTTAAGGACCACCCTGTATATGCAAAAAGATTTCAAAAAACTCGGTTCCGCTTATCGTGTAGGTCAAAATCTAACTTTATATTATAAACAGGTGATATATAATACAATAATTAAATTACACTTTGATTATTGCGCTTCCATTTTCTATATGTGTAATGAAACTGACCTAAATAAACTTCAATTGCTACAAAATCGTTGTATGAGATTCGTATTAAAAACAAATAGATATAGTAGCATAACTTTAATGCAATTAACTTTAAACTGGCTTTCAATCAGAGAATATATTAAATTTTTTTGTGTTACTTAATTTAAATTTAAGTACTTTATTAGAATTAATTTTGGTGTTTTGTTTTCTATTAATGAAATTTGTTTGCTAACCCACGGACTATAACTTAAATATAAATAAATTACTGCTCGTTCTCTTTTAGTGTGTAAGATAATGGTTTCAATATTGTTAGTTTCCATTTATTTAATCAAGAATTGCATAATAGTTATCAATAATGGGTAACTAGATTTCGTTAATGAAATGTTTGGAACTTTAAAATTAAAATAGTTTTTGAAATGGAATTTTAAAATTGGCATAAAGGATGTACTTAAAGTTAAGTTAGTTGTTTAACAGAAGCTCTAACTCTTTGGATAGGTGTTGTATAGTAGAATTTAACTTTCTTTTACTATATACCACAAAAAAATTGCATTTTGTTGTCTTTCGGCCCCACCGGAATTTTTTTTACGGACGCCCTTGATTAATAATGCAGTGGACAACCAATATGCAGCAAGCAAGACAATTATTTATGTATATGTATATAAATACATGTTTATGCCCTGAGAACGACGATTTCACAAACACGAGAGTATTTTAGTAACATTATTGTCATTTTATCTAGTAGAAAAGAGAATCCTTTAGAAAAAACAACCTTGAAGACGGCTGGCAAAAAACTCAAACCAACAACTCTTAGAAATGTATACACTTCTAATGGCGCAAAGAATACGCGATACATCATGCGAATGTCAAACGAAAGGGTATCAAAGAAATTACAGTCATGTTGCGTTAGAGGGAATGATAGAAGAAATAGGTCAAAAGAAGGAGGGAGAAAGAGAGAGGAGGGAGAGAGAAAGAGAGAGAAAGAGAGAGAGAGAGAGAATGAGACGGATAACTATTGAAGACATAATAAGAGATTTGAACGTTATGGGTTGAAAAAAATTTGGAGAGTGACACTAAATGAAGCATTGGTCGTTCTATGTATTGAAAACAATGTAATGTACAGTTTCCTGATAATAAAAAAGAAGTTAAAGGAAGCAATTGTAAAGTTCACAACTTATCTTCGTATAGTATAATTGTGTTTCACCACTAGTAGTGGAGTCTTCGCCTTCCTTATATATTTTTTTTTCAATTCAATTCTCGATTCCATGATCCTGAGATACTCTACAGATCCTTTTACTGGAATATTTTCCATATTTAGATTTAGAGCGCTCTAATTTCCGTCTGCGGTGCATATGACCTTGGTCGATTTATTGAAATTGGTATTTACACCTCAAAGACAGTTAATTTGTAACAGCCATTCCGCCCTCAAAGGAACACAACTGACTTTATTACATATATTTGATGTTACATAAAAATCAAGCTATTAGTTTGAATTGTTGGGGTATAAAATAAATATATTTCAAATGAATAAAAGCATAATAAAAATTATTATACCTAATCAAATATACAAGAGTTGGTCCTTCGAGCCGGATAGTTTGTTAATCAAATCGAAGAAATCGATTGAAATCGAATAGTAGCGAAGAGAAGCGTTCGTTGTTGAAAATTGGAAAGACGTTGGAGTTAGTGGTTGAGACACATAAGCAAATCGAAGTAAATTTGAGTTTTTATACTAATTTAAACTAATTGTGCATTTATAGTAGGTAAGTCTGTTCTTTATTCTTTGCTTTTAAATAAAACTGTGGATGTGGAAACAAAACAAAAAGTTAACGACCCTAAAAGCTGAGAGAGGTTACATTAAACAAATTTATCTAGATTTATTAAGATTCTTGATTTTACTAAATATATCGTTATATTTACAATGTGCCATTAGCTACTGCAAGCTTTTATGAGTCCTTTAAGGGTCCTAACCAAAACGTTAACTTGTAGGTTCCACAAATCTCCTGTCTGTAGACAATCTCTCATTACATGAAGAGTAGTGACCGATTTGCAGAGAATTGGGAGCCGCTCTCGAATAATCCTTGTTGTAGTCCATGAAGAAGAAGAAGAAGAAGAAGAAGAAGAAATATCAAATCTCTATGAATTAATGGGTAAATGTTGCAATTTTAGGAAAATATTTATACAACGATTTCTATATTTTTTACAGTTATAATAGTCGCTACCTCACAGATTCCATCTGTCTAGTGTCTAGTGAAAACGGAATGTTTAGCCATTTACTTTATTATGTTGACGTAAATGCTGGTTGACAAGCGGAAAAAGGAAAAATTAAATCGAAACCTCATGACTCCATTTGTCATCAGGAAATAATACTTTGCCAAAAGTTAAATAACCTGGTACCTAGTTAAAATTATGGTTGCTATAAATAAACGAAAATGCGGAGAGTAACCTGTAAGAATATGGCACTGAAAATTCTTTAGATGACCTTTTCCAGATTGTTTAATTTTTGTCAAAAAAAAAACGTTTTTTGAGATAACTAAAATTTAAAAATTTAAAAAAAAATAGTTTACATATAAACGTTTATTTTTCATCTATAGAGCAGTCCTGATATTTTTATGGTAACAAAAATTAATGTCGCAATTTGAAAATATTAAACAGCCTTAACTTCATTAAATAAATAAAAAATTTACTGGGTTCATGGATGCAAATCAGGATCAGGTAATTATAATAACACTTGTCAAGTCGGACAAGTGCAGAAAGTGCCCTCAGAAATCAGAGTTGATTCAGCACATACCATCGGATACCATTTGGATCTTGTGCCCAGTGTGTAACAGATCTAAACATGCCAAACGGGTCTCGATCGCACTGAACGAGACATGCCGAATTGTAACTGGCTGTATGAAACCTGCCCCTGTACTCTTACTGTACGCTGCAGGCTTTGCCTCCCCAGAAGATCGACGCGAGGCAGCTCAATATGTCGAAAGATTCAATCAAGTATTTGATAAAAGACACCTTCTCCACAACCGTGAGGAACCCCACGGAACCAGCCGCTTAAAATCTAGGACACATGAATAGAACCACCAGCGAATTTCCAACTCCAACAAGAACCGCTCCGAGGGATGAATCTGGAATGGAAGACATGGCGAACCCTTAATTAGATTAGAACTTGTGCTGCCCCCATCAAATCTAACCTGGCAAAATGGAACATAAGGAATGCTGACGAGGTAATCTGCGACTGTGGAGAAGTACAGACCACTGATTTCCTTTGAACATGCATGCACTGTCCATCGAAATGTACCCTTGATGACTTATGGCATGCTAACACTGAAGCCGTGGGCGTAGCCCGATACTGGGCAGAAAGATTGTAAAGAATTTTGTTTCTGGATTCGAAAAAGTGAAGTATGTAACCTGCAAATATATGTCTGCAAGAACATTCATCAAAAGCTGGCCAAAGGCCTACACTTTCTATTCCAAAAACCAGCTCCAGTCAGTACAGTAGAAAAATGTATTTTTCCGTCATCCTGGTTGCCCCCCCCCACCTACGCCAAACAAAACATTTGATTCTAATTGTTTTCCTTAATTTTTTATTCAAAATTGATTGGGTTTTTAAATCCCTAGGATAATAATACTAATAATATAGTTTAGGCAGATTATTAATCTAAAGAAGGAATAATACAGGGCCCAGAACAGAGCCCCGTGGAATTCCACTCTCGGTAGGAGGGATACTTGAGTTTACATCATCACAGTGGACGTACTGTCTATTTGACAGACAAGAGTGATATACTCGTAATTCATTAGATCTTATACAAAAAGTCAAATTTGTATTTAATCTCTCATCAGGATTTTCCACTGCGTATTCAATCATATCTAACATTGCTTTGGTTGTCAACATATTTTTCCTAAAGCCATATTGCGCAGTGGTCAAAATATTTTTATTTTCACACTAACTGATTCATTTTTGTTTAATGAGAATTTCAAGTATTTTATTTATAATGCAATAGTTCTTTAATTATCAATGTCATCTTGATTAACTTTTTATCGACAGGTAGAATTTCAGTAAGCTTTGAGATATATTTTTTAAGAATCTATAGGGAATATTGCAATTATGGCACTTATTATACGTTTTTGAGCAGTAAAAACATTATTGGATGATGTAGGAATACCCCAAAAATAGATAACATACCTTAATTGGAAGATGTTACACAATTCAAAGACGTGCCTCTTAGTCCGTACATTTCTAAAATCGAAAAATGTTAAATGATTGCCCAGTCAAATGCTTTGCTTAGGTCAGAAAAAATCATGGCAGTGTATTTTGCTGAGTTAATCAGAAAACTGAGATATAGCAATCATGGAAAACCTCTCGCTCTGAAATCATGTTCCTTCAAGGTCATATTACTGTCTAAAAAATTAACCATCATCATCATCATCAATCAGCCCTCTGTGTCCACTGTTGAACATATGCCTCCCTAATCATTCTACATTCTAATCGATCCTGTGCTGTTTGTATCCAGTTGCTGCGGGTCCTCTTAATATCGTCCGACCAGCGCGTAGGCTTCGCTTGTCCGTTCTGGGTTTCCACTCAAGAAGCCTCTTTTCCCATCGTTCATCCCGCATCCGTGCAACGTGGCCAGCCCAGTTCCACTTAAGCTTCGCAATAGTTTTAACGACATCGCTGACGCCGGTTCTTTCGCGCAAATCCTCATTTCTTATGTGGTCCCTCAAGGTCACACCAAGCATGGATCTCTCCATCTTCCTTTGTGTAACTCTAAGTTTCTTAGCTGTTGCTGTTGTTAGTGTTAGGGTTAGTGTTAGGGAATGTCACTCTTGAAAACGTCTTCCAAAAGCTGCCCATGAGAGAGTGAGCCTTCTCTTTAGTTCGCATGTCTGATTATCCCTTGAGATGCTGGCCTCATGGCCAAGGTACACATATCTATCCACCATTTGAATCTCAGCTCCGCCAATCCTTAAGCCACAGCTGGGAACAAGGTTTGTCATGAATTTTGTTTTTGACATGTTAATATTAAGAACGACCTTTCCACACACCTCCTGCAGGTCCTGCAACATCAGTCGCATTTCTTCTAGATTGTCTGAGAATAGCACTATGTCATCTGCAAAACGCAAGTTGTTTAGGTTCTTGCCATCTATGTTTCTACCTCTCTGACTCCATTCCAATTGTTTGAATGCACTCTCCATGACTGTAATAAATAGTTTTGGTGACATCGTGTCGCCTTGCCGAACACCACGTTCAATAGTTATGAGGTTGGTATTTTCATGCAGTTTTACCGTCATTGTTGCATTTTTGATTGTGGATGAGCTCGGTATATCGTTAGTGGACTCTACATTCCTGAAGTGCATTCCACATTGCATTTAGTTCTATTGTATCGAAGGCTTTGTGGAAGTCCACAAATGTCATTACTAAAGCTCTGTTGTATTTTGACGCTTTGAAGGTGGTCATTCGTTCCAAATCCACGACGAAAGCCTGCCTGCTCCACAGGTTGATAGAAATCCAATTTATTTTCCAGTAGGGTGGTTATATATAATTCGAGTAACCAGTTTGTAAAGGTGACTTAAGAGGCTTATTGGTCGGTAGTTCTCTAGTTCTGCGATACCTCCCTTTTTGTGAAGCAGGATTACAATGGAATTATGCCAATTTTTGGGGACTTTATTATTGATTAGACAGAGATTAAAAAGCTCTTTTATTTTCAGCAGCAGATGTTGGCCTCCTATTTTTATTGTGTCTGCAACTATGTTGTCTTCCCCTGGCGCTTTATTATTTTTTGTGTTTTTTAATGCTAACTCTATTTCCTCTATGAAAAAAAATTAACAAGGTATGCTTATTGAAATAGGTTAGATAGCGAGTTAGAAATTGCAGTAGGACGATTATTTTCAATACTGACACAGTCATTTTTTTTAAGCAACGGTAAAATTTGAGCCAATTTTAGTGTATCTGGAAATTTTCCTGTAGAAAAGGATAAGTTGGAGGTTTATTACGGAGTCAAAGATCGGAGCAGATCTTTTGTTTACTAATTTATGTAACAACAAATTCAACAGTTCATTTTTCCCGAATGGTCTTAGAAACATCGTCTCAAATTTCACATTTCAAGTTTCTAGAATGCGTAAAAATAAACATTAAATAATTATTCAAAGTGATAAGAATAACTTTCATCAGAACGTTGAACTGGAATTTGCCAACATCTTTTTGTCTGAGAATTTATTGAGCTAAGATAACGTCTTCCTAGAAAAAAACTATTCTAACGTATTTTGTTATTTACCTAATACGATCTAATCAATGTGTGATATATCATAAATAATCCTGCGTTTCACCAAAATGGCAAACACAAATATTGATAAATTATGGTAGCAAACGGTTCCTCTATAAAAGTTTGAAATATTTGAGGAGATTTAAGAACATATTTCATTATAATTTGATATACGAAAAAATTTAAAAAAATTCGAACGTTATACGTAAAGAAGACTATCCTCTACCACTTTTTTATTTTTTATAATTTTAATATTATTTTATGGAAAATTTACTAGGAATTTACCGGGAATTTTACAGTAAACAACATTGGGGACGATTCACGGGTGTTATTTACTTATTTATAGTTATTACCCACGATATGAACCATCGTCAAAACCAGACTTTGTTGATACGTTTTTACGCTTTATATAATTTTTCTAGAGACTAAATTAAATTAGTGATTGACTGTCAACAATATGGTAAGTATTTAGTAGTTGTTGACGCTTTTTAATAACAATTAGATGCATCGCAATAAATAATATGTTGACTGGTGGGTTTAGTTAAAAATGACTTGTTTGGCGTTATAGATCAAGAGCCCGTGACTGCCAGACTTACTTCATTGTATAAAAACTGAAATTTTCTCAGTGCATACTTCCAATACAGGTAAGAATGATGGGCTAACTAAGAACTTTGGTTCATGGTGGATTTGGCAGGTAGCAGGTGGCAAAGGTGTATAAAATACCGACTTAAATGATCTCGCACGGAAATTGGCCGTCGGTTAAAATCTTTGATACTCGGGGATATTATCCAAATATCGATGTTGATAAAAAGTCTCAACCGGCGCGAGGTCCTAAAACGCGATTCTCATGAGTTATTTTGACCGCAATCAGAAGAGTGGGTATTTTATACACCTTTGCTGCTACCTGCCAAAGCCACCATGAACCAAAGTTCTTAGTTAACCCATCATTCCTACCTGTATTGAGTGTATGCCCTGAGAAAATTTCAGCGTTTATAAAATGAGGTAAGTCTGGCAGTCGCGGGCTCTTAGACTCTTACCAGAATTGTGCGCATGTAGTTTGATACGTTGACTGACACGGTAATTTACAGTAGTACGGTCTAAAAAGCCAAGTTAATTTAATAATATATTATTAAAAACTCTTAATTAGAGTCTTTCTTGAGTGTGTTTGTTTGTATATTAATGTATGCCCAAGCTAGAAAAACGCACATAAACGCGTAATTACTGTCCATCCTTGAAGACAAGTGTGGACAATCAATAAAAATATTCTTTTACTTGCTGATATTGTATAAATTTAGCCTAATTATATTTTCTGTTCAGAAGCTGTCTATTTAGATTTACAGTAATATACTCCGAATTTAACCAAAGTGGCACGAAAATAAGTAAACAATTAATCAAAGTTGCACGAAAATAAGTAAACAAACTAACAAATAAGTCGTAGTCGGCGTCCTAGCCAAGAACATAACGTGTTAAGATGGTAACGCTTCTATAAGCAAGAAATTCGGTGACATTTTGCCGAAGTATTACACAACATGTTAAAGTTTGTGCCAAAAAAGAGTATTTGCGAGGAATTTTACTACTTTGTTAAAAAAAATCTTGAGCTGAAGCACGTAGGATTCTTATTTAGACTTACTGCAATTATGCTCTCTCGAAGACAACATGCAAATATTGGTTTAGATGCTTTAAAAATTATGGTTTTGCTGTTGAAGCTAAAGACTTGTTCATACTTTACAAGTTACTTGAATTCAAGTAACTTGAAAGGTGCTTTCAAGTTTCAAGAAGAAGTAGAGACAAGTTAACTTTTGCTTTCAAGTTGAGGACTTGAAGGTCGAGTTGAATCACAGTTGAAAGGCTCGTTCAGACTTTACAAGTTACTTGAATTCAAGTAACTTGAAAGGAGTAACCTGAATTCAAGTGAACGTTCATACTATTTCAATATTTCGTTCCAAGTCATTTCAAGTTGAAATTTTTACTTAAGATTCATGTAGTTTCAATAATCATACACAATGACATTACCAAAAGGGTCCTAGCCTATATCTCGGTTATTACTGGTCCGATTTGAACGGGGAAAACGTCATTGTACTGTATGGGGTCTACAGATTGAATACGTAAACAAAAATCATGCGCAGTAGCGTTACCAAAAGGGCCTTAGATAATAACTTGGGTATTATTGGTACGATTTGAATGGAGAAACGGCATAGTACTGTATGGGGTATACAGATTAAATATGTAAACAAAAAGCATGCGCAGTGACGATACCAAAAAGGGCCTTAGCTTATATCTCGGTTATTATTCGTCTGATTTTAATGGGGAAAACGGTATAGTACTGTACGAGACGTTGGTTACGTAAATAAAAATAATGCGCCTTCCTTTTCTGCTGATAATGCCTAAAATGGACGTAATTACAGGTTGGAATTCAACTTTTGAAATGTTACAGTCGAGGGTCAACCTGAAAAAATCTTTGGATATTCTTTGTGATAACATCAAAAATATGAAAACGTGCAAGTTAACAGAAATGTAATGTAATCTGAAAGTATTTGAAGATATTTAAAACTCTTTCCATTGCATTGAAAGGAGAGAGTTATTGTACACTTCCAACATTAATAGTTAGAATAAAAATAATATTCAAGCAACAAGAGACAATATTCTCAAACATTACAGAAAAAGTAAATGGATGTATTGTGTTGTTCTCATATTAGACCCCCGATATAAAGTGGAAACTTTTAACAGGACAAACTGAGAAAAAGATTTGAAGAAAGATGTAGTGGAGAAATTTAGAGATTTTTAAACGGGATTACTACAAAACCAATACAGCTGCTTTCGTACTCGCATCATCTTCAAAAGCAGACAAACAGACACAGAACAATCACAGTGAATTTGATATCGATTTATTTGGTTTGTTCAAGAAGTCTCCGTTACGTAACAATTGTGATTGGTATCACGAAATTCATCAATATTTAAAAGATCCACGAGCGGAGAGCACAATAGACATCCTGCAAAACGATTTTTAGCTACGCCAGCAAAGTCAGCTCATGTGGAAAGACAATTTTCCAGGGCTGCACTTACGGTAACCAAAACAAGAAACAGGTTAAGCGAAAAATATGTCGTGGTTGTCAACAACAGAGAATATGAAAATGTTTATTTAATCATTCTTATTATATTGTAATAATTAAACTTGTTTAACAATTTATTTATTTATTTAAAAACTGTTTGAATTAAGATTGACTTGATTTTCAATACTGTTTGATGCATCTCTAATGCTGGCAGAAATATATTGTTTATGTTCTGGTTCCCACGAAAGAGGATATTCTGTAATGTTCAGAGAAGGTAGGAATTGGTGTTCTTCTTAAATTGCTGGAGGTTGTATGCCTCGGGGAACACCTCCCTAGGCAATGTGCTCCAAAGCCTCGCTGTTCGTTCTAAGAACCAGTCTTTGGAATGAGATGTTCTGCAGGTCTCCAAAGTGACCACAAAGGCGTGTGAACACTGGGATTGACGGGTTAATCTAGAACAGACTGCTAGAGGAAGAATGATTGTTGGTTCAGAAGAGCATCGCCCATGAAAATATCCATAAAATACGGTGTTCCAGAGAGGTGAGCGACTTTGTAAGCGAGGTACCACCGACGAGATGAATTGCCCTTTTTTGGACAGAATCTATGCCTTATAGATCATAAGCTGACTGGAAGTGAAATAGCTCTTAGCACGAAACAGAAAACCACGTTTTTGGGATGCACTTTTGGCAATGGACCTCACGTGATTTTCCCAAGAAAGGTTATTGCTGATAGTAACACCAAGGATCGAGATGGATGGCATGGTTACACCTGACAAAATTAAGTTGGCCACAGTGGCCCTCGTCTAAATTTTTTAACCAATCACAAACACAAACGTGCAATTTTGAATTACAAATGGTTTCTAGATACAAAAACAGTTTGACAGCTCCTGTAATTCTGTTAAAAAATACTATACAGTATAAGTACTCGCAGTGCTTGAGTAGGCATCCTACCCCACTAGAATAAAAATCTGATGTATCCACATGAATTTTCTATAAAGTTATCAAATATATCGTTTGTGTTTACAATATGAATTAAAGACAGGGCCGTCGAGAGAAAATCTAGGCCCGGGCGGAATCTCAGAATTTTTTTTATAGATAAAGCCAAGTAAATTAATAGCTAAACTTAATATAAATAACTAAACAAAATATAGGATTAACAATTGCACTGGAGCAGCAATATCTGCTGTTATAATTAAAATTTACAATTTAATTAGTGTTTCTGTATGTGGAACCCAAAAGTCTATGGGTATGTGTAATTTAAGCGAGACGATTATGTAACTAAATTTTCTTCAAATACAAAATATAAATGTTCCACTTTAACAAAATTGAGACCACATTTTAGTGAGGAGATCGTTTTAAGACTACATAATACTGGTGTAAAATATTTAACCTTAAAAATTATTGTATTTTGACGTTTACCTTCGTTAACATTTCCTTTTGTCTTTTGTACCTGTTCAGAAATTTTAGGCAAATAATAATTACTCTAGACTAACCTGGACAAACGGTCTAAGAAAATTACTCTACTCTCGTGTAAATTCATCTGAACGCGCTCTTGTTAGACAAATTGGGCACAATATTTGGTTTCTAAATTATACCCAACTTATCAACAAATTCTTTTCAGGGAGGCCACTGGGAGTTTTATATAACTAATTTACCTGGGTACTGGAAGTTATTGTTACCGCTTATGTAGAGGTTTCTGATGGTATAGAACGTCCAAATGGGTAGGTGATATGTGATGTTTCCTAAGTCAACTAGAGATGTAAAACCTTCCAAAGTTTCCAAGAAGAATAGAATGATACTCGAAAGAATTGAAGAAAGTTAAAATGAAGTAGAAGTTAAAGTAGAAGGCCTAAAATACAAGCAAGTCCTCATTTATATGTACTTTTACAAAATATTATTTATTACAACTATAAAAGTCTTACCAAAGGTGTAATGGGGCCTTCGTGTAAAAATGTCTGTCTCCTAAGACAGGGATACCAGAATAAGGTTTGTAAACTATGTATTAAGAATCCCTTAATCCAATAATTAAATGTAAGAGTTTCTATCCAGAACAACTCCAAATCTGGGATTATTAATTAAGCTTACGAATATAAATCTTGCAAAAATTGCAAACCTGCTGGCACGTGCTAATTGCTTATCCAGAAGATAAAAAAGTGATCGGTTCTACCTTATTCGAGTATTTCCTGTTCCAAGGATTTGTTCAATTATTCAGTCCTTGAATTAATTACTTATCCATGACTCAGCTAGATAAGAAGAGAGATGGATATTTCTTTGTTTTAAAGAAAAGAAAAGGATAGAAGGTTCCCTTACAACCTTTTGTCCTTAATGATAATTCCATAAAACCTTTGATGAACAAGGATAGTTGTTACCTTTCATTTGTCATATTCGTAATACGACAAAGTAAACAAATATTTTTAAAATAAGAATTATAAGTTTATATTTTGGTGGTAAAAATACCTATAATATGAAGGCTTACGTCATACTTCTGTATTTTCATTTCTTTTTTTAGGGTCTCAGAAATATATAAAGAAAGTAGATTCAACATCAAGTCATCCTAACAAAAATAACAAAGAAAAGTGGATATTAAAAATCATAGTAAATAGCTGTTCCCCAAAACGAAGAACCCTACCTTTTGTCCAGTCCGTCTTTTTAAAATTCTAATGGTTAAACGTTCATCAGAATAACAACTGATAGATTATTCTTAACAGTAATCCCATCATGGAACAAAGAACAATCAAGTGGATGGTACAAAAACACTCCAGTGGGAAAAAACGAACTTTCTAAATAGACTGAAGAAGCAGCAGAGAAGGTAGGATTAAATACAAAAGAAATAAAAATAACAAAACACACAATGCGGTCGAGAGCAGTCAGTAACCTGGCTAAAGGAGGGATCGGTGAACAACAATTAATTAAAATTACTAGCCACAGTTCAGCCAACTCAATTAAGCCTTATCTGCAAATGGATAATGAGCATTATTCCAACATCATAAACACCCTTAAAAGTGACGCCTCAGAACCTCCAGCTAAAAAACAGAAAACAGAAGATCCTACAGCCACTCCTCGAGCTTCTCACTCTACAGCTGGACCCATCAACAACATTAATGATTGATTTACCTACACCCAACGTTATCAATGAGTTAACAAAGATTTCAAACAATACTCCTACTGTGTACCAAAATTGCAATTTATATTTTAATTGTACCATAAAAAATTAAGATTCTAGTATTTTGTGATTAAATAAATGACCTGTTTTTCAGTTTTCAAATTAATGAATTAGTCTTGTCAAATACCATTCGGGCATCTAATTTTTCCTGTGAAAAAATTAGATGCTTATGATATTACTTACGAAAAGACATGCTTGGGGGAAAAAATACTGGCTAGAGATAAACAATACTTTTAGTGACATGTTTTTTAATTTTTTTTTTTTCAAGTAACCTAATACCAATTTTTTTTCTGGTCCCCAAAAATTAACAAACTTTAAAATCCTTTTGGTAAGTCACAAATACTTTTTATTAAAGGGATTAAGAGAACAAGTCTGTAATAAGTAGGTTAAAGTCTTAAAGGTAATACAAAATTGATTAAAAATGTTTTAGAAAAAATCCGATATCAGCAAATAATCTTGAAATTCAAACGTTCCGAACTCGTCGGATGTGATAAGAAGATTATCTACTCACCTATTAAGCACTACTTATAGTTATTTGATGTGATATCTAAAATTGCAACAAATATCTTGTCTCAATAGAGGCTTATCTTTTATTTACTTTTTTTCCTATATGAGAAAATGTTTTTCCCATTGGGTAAACACGAGTATTTTCAGTAGTAATACCCCTAGGGCCTTGATAATACCGAGATAATTTTGTCATAGAGAATGCTGTAAGCGTGTTGCTTGATAATAGCCCGAGGCCGAAGGTCGAGGGCGATTATCCTTAAGCAACACGCTTGAAGGATTCTCTATGACAAAATTTTGAGGATTTATCAAGGCCCGAGGGGTATTCGATAAGATAATTTTTTACTTTGTAGATTTAAACATTTTTAAACTAGTTGTCAGTTTGACGTTTAATTAATTTTTAATCAAAAACTTGACTTGTTGAAAACACCAAACTGAAAACACCACATGTAGGGTGTTATCGCTGTAATCCATAGCTGATTGGATGAAATTTGACACATGACTCTAAATTAAGTAATTTAATTGGTTACTATAGTTAGTAAAAAATTATCAATAGTAATACCCCTAGGGCCTTGATAATACCGAGATAATTTTGTCATAGAGAATGCTGAAAGCGTGTTGCTTGATAATAGCCCGAGGCCGAAGGCCGAGGGCTATTATCCTTAAGCAACACGCTTGAAGGATTCTCTATGACAAAATTTTGAGGATTTATCAAGGCCCGAGGGGTATTCGATAAGATAATTTTTTACTTTGTAGATTTAAACATTTTTAAACTAGTTGTCAGCTTGACGTTTAATTAATTTTTAATCAAAAACTTGACTTGTTGAAAACACCAAACTGAAAACACCACATGTAGGGTGTTATCGCTGTAATCCATAGCTGATTGGATGAAATTTGACACATGACTCTAAATTAAGTAATTTGATTGGTTACTATAGTTAGTAAAAAATTATCAACTTTATACTTTATAAAACGTTATTGATTGATAATTTTGTTAAAAATGTCAACGTCATTTTAGTTTTGATATTCAAAGTTCAGATATTATTTTTTTTAATAAATGTTTATTTCGTTGAATAAAAAAAATGTAGATTAAAGGTATAAGTTCAAGCCAAACTTAAACTACTCAACATTAACATCTTTAATACATTTAGTAAATATTTGTTATTATTTTTACTATGAGAAACAATATTGCTTCCTGTTATCAAAAAACTTAATAGTAGAACATTTACAATACAAAAGGTGCATAAAATCGTGACAAAAATCCCTAGAATGCCAGAAGAAAACAAACCTTAGTCAGATTTGGTACGAGAGCCTAATATTTCAGTTAAACATCCATGTGTTCCTGAATTATATTATACACAGATATTTAAGAGTAAAACAAGAATAGTAATATTCACAATTAGACCTGGCCTACCGCAGGGAGGCGTACTGGGCCCCGTCCGTAACAGTGTCATGTTGAATGAAAAACACATGGTCCTTCGGTAGTCAACTCAGCTTGCGACAAGGTCCTTTTTTGGCGGATGTATCGTTAAATTTTGACAATACCGTTTACGTTCTATATATTTTATTAAGTAAGTGGATATTTTCGTGACTCTTCAATAGTAATTACATATGTAGATTATTTTTTTATCTGTCAAAACAGTCAGATTTTGTGGTTTCAGCCAATAAGAGCTCAGAATCCTAACCAATCATTGTGTTATATACTGACAATTTAATTCATGTATAAAAAATCCCATAAACCGCGTGATTTTGTCATTATGACAGCGAAAAACGTTTGCCCTAACTTTTCCAGCGACAATAACGGAACCTAACTTTTGAAAGCATGACAACCAACATTGTAAACAAATTTCTGATGACGTTATGTCAATTTTTCTCAAACTTGCGTTGTCAGAAAAGTTTTCATTTGTGGAAATGTCGCGATTTGGAGAGTCTTCGAGTGGAGAAATTGTAAAAGCCATCAATGATAATGTGCCTCGCAATACTGTGAATTCAACTACATTAATTTGGCGACAATTTGCGATGTTTTGTTTGGAAAAAAAATATGAACTCATTGCAGAAACTTCCACTGAAGAGTTAGCTTCTATTTTATGTGACTGGTCATTCAACATGAAAAAGAACAATGGAGAAGATTATAAACAGAGTGCAGTCAAGACGATTTGGAACACTTCAGCAAAAATGTTACAAGAGAAGTACTTTAAAGATTATAAAAGAATTTTTAATCCATTCACGGACATACAGTTTAAGAAAGCGAGAAATGCACGGGACACAAAACGCAAAATTTTACAAGCAATTCCAGAAAAAAGGAAGGTGAGTTCTAATGCTCTCACAAAGCGAGAAGAAGAACCTGTAGGCCTCCAAAGAAAATTTTATCACATTGGCTTGGAGAGGTGGAGAAGCAACAAATTGTAAGGTATTCTATTTTAAAATCGAGACAGACAACCTTGGAAGAGAGACCGGAAGAGTTGAATATAACCAAGTGTTTTCGAAGACAGCACAAGGGGGAAATCAGAAGTTGGCCGACAGTAAATGGTTGGTAGCAAACACTGCAGAAGATTGTGTTTGTTCAGTAAGATTGTTTAAACAAATTATGGGAAGACGGGGAAACCATATCACATGTGAAAATTTTTTTTAACTCCAAATCCTTTCTGGCAAAAAACAAATTCGAAAGGATGGTATAAGAATTCTCCTATTGGGATAAACTTGTGAAAATTACGGGACATAGCAACCCATCGTCATTAAAACCGTACCTTCAGTTAGATGAAGAACATCATAGAGAAATCATTGGTTCCATTCGTACTACCATCCAGGATTATCATTGATGCATACACACTGAAACCGATTGGCGAGGAAACTCTGTACCCATGTAATTACTGAGACATTCATATTCATAGCCATCAGTTTTTGTATCTGTAGCTGGTTGAATGGAAAACAAACTGTATAAGCCAAGAAGTGAAACCACCGAATTATTTGAAGTTATTTATTTGTCTTGAAAAGGATTGTTCATTTATTTCAAGATGTTTCCTTAGGAAAATCCTAACTAAACTAATTTGTTTTTGATTCATATCTTATAGTATTTATTCTTTTAACAGTTTACCACATAAATTTAGCTGCTCAAAAAAAACGTGACCAATGGATCACGTGAAATCCCTCCGAACTTTTAAAATAGTTATATATTAGACGGTGGTATTTTTAGACAGTATTGTCGAAATGGAAATAGAGAAGCACATTGACGTTAAAAGCATGTGATTCTAAATGTTTTTGTGTAATAGGTGTTTTTTTTATAAATAGAACTCGCGCACCGGTCTAGGGAATGTCGGTTGGTTAAGTTGATGGTTTTATTTTCGAACAAAACGATTTTACAACCAGAGTTAATGAGTGAAGTACGTTAAAATCAATAATTTAACGAGTATTTAATAGTTTGACGTAAAGTGCTCGTGTTTTTCTTATTAATGTTATAAATAATTGTCCACCAGGACACAAATAGTATTAAAGGAATCGTGAAATCAATACCACATAAAAAAATAATTTATATTATAAGGAACTTCCTGTCCAGGGGTCGGAACTGAAATAACTGTACCAGAATTACTATAGAACGATTTTCAAAAAACCAAAGACAGTTTTGCTTGGTCGTCGGAATTGGTTCTTTTTGAACCAAAGCTTTCTAAAGCCAGGATCCAACAGCTCCTTGATTGCCACTCTACGCGACAAACTTGTCCGTTCAAATGCAGTCAAGGTCGGGACGTTTCAACAATGCATTGAGGATCGCGCTCTTTGAGTTCCTTTGCTTGATTTACTGACAAATGACGGGACTCAACGCGCCGATCGAAGATCGCCAATCCTCCGCTATCCAACGAGCAAGCTTGGAGCGTGGATTGGTATTCAACGAGCTGTTGGATCCCGACTTAACTGCTGTCAGACTGCTTCTGAAATAGCGCAAATGGACAATGGCCGGATATCCTAACAAAATGAAAAAGAAGTAGTAGCAGTATAGAAGATACAGTATTCCCAGTTCAGGAAATTTCTAGTCGGAATTTTCAATTCGCAGTTGCGAGTGTTAGGTCTGCGCAAACGACGAGTTTAAGAACACCAGGCACTCCTTGCATAGTTGTTGCATTTGAAAAGTTTCACCCAATCTACTGTAAAATATATTAGAAGTGTTATAAAAATTTCATAAAGTAGTCACTTATTTCAATCAAATTCTGTTTTCAGGAATATTTATCGATGGGGCGTTGATCCCTATGTATGTTCCACTTAAGTATTTCATTGAAAAGTGATAATTTTCACTCATTTTATTTGCTTGAAAACAGCTCTTTTTAATTTTACATAGGAATCCATTTTTTTACAAACCGGAAATATTAATTTTTAAAACCAGTTTTGAAACCGGAAGTCGTAGAAAGCTGAAATTTAGGCGTGCACACTTTCAAGGTATCCTGAGTTCATATCCGTTGTCCGTTAGTCTCTATCGGTTCTGGAAGCTGAGTTATAAATGCGTACAGACAGACAGACGGACGGACAGACAGACAGAAGCGTTCCATAAGACTTTTCTAAACAATAGGGTTAGAAGTCTAAAATTAGTGCTTCAAACGTTCGTCATTTCATTACCGCCATTTTGGATCTATTTCTCGATACCCGGTCCTTAATGCATCCGCCTTACCGACATAATTTAGATTATGTGAAGGAGGCATTTTAAGTGTTGTTCGTGGCAGAATCCTGAGATTAGAAACAAGTTTTCATAGTTTTCGGGCCTATATCTTATAAAGTATTCGAGACCTCCGTTTTTTGACATCAGATTCGTGTTCAGGAGACCAGGATACGTAAGAATCACCAAACATTTTTTTCATCTCGGGTGCGTCCGATTAAACAAATTTTACCTTATTGAAACTGTTTCCAACGTTATTTCCATGGACTGAATTTTTGCAAGCAGTTTATATCTGTAGTTGGTATATCGAGCCATGTATATAAGCACTGATAGGGATCATGGTGGGGAAAAATGTCATTCTGACAGTATCAGAGAGTAGTAGAGTCGATCTGGCGGAAAAAACCCGATAAACCAAGTCGCTCTTTTCGAAAAAACTTTTTTGTGATTTCATAGATTCGAGGTCCCTCTTTCACGTGATTAATATATGAAAGTTAAGGGAGGTGTGGGGGAGGGGTAAATTAACATGTAAAGATAAAGGTTTATTCGGATCGAAACAACTTCTATATATAAAATAAAGTGCTCGCAAAAACGCTTAAACTGAATTTTAACCCATCCAAATCGGTCTAGTGGTTCTTAAGATATTGCGATTTGAATGTATATGGATTTTCGCCGCGGCGAGATTTTTGACTCGAGGTAACTTTTTTAATTTTTGACAAATCCGGGTCAGCAAAATGGCAAACTCTCAGATGATGGCTTTCGCGAAAACGGACAAATGGCGACCGAATTTCTGATTTTGCAAATTTTATTTTTCGATTTTCGCAATGAAAGAGTAAAGTGGGGAAAAATTTTTAGGTGCCATCGGATGCGGAATTTTCTTCTCTTTGATTTGAGCCCTACAATGACTTGATCCAATATTCAGAAAGGTAGGGAGGGGAGTAAACGCGTTTTGTCCTGTAGAAGGGCAAGGGATAGGGTTAGTGACTTCGTGCTAGGCTCATTTTTAAGGGCAATCAGTTCTCTTTCAAAATTTTTTTACTACAAAGCTCTAAGTATACAGAGGACTGAAGGTGTGCGTGATATATTTATAAAAGCGAGTGCAATCGCTGAGCCGCCGTAAAATTAGATGCCGGGATAAGAGCTAAGGGCTCCCTTTCATCTCTCGACTCTCTTATATCATCTCTCTGCTCTCTCACAAATACTATTCCGGCATCTAATTTCACGGCGGCTGAGCGAGCGTACTCGCTTTTATAAATATATCACGCACTCCTGCAGGCCTTAATATAGATAGAGCTTTGGGGTAAAAAAAATTGAAAAGAGAACTGATTGCCCTTGAAAATGAGTCTAGCACGAAGCCACTAACCCTATCCCTTGCCCTTCTACAGAGCAAAACGCGTTTATCTCCCTCCCTACCTTTCTGAATATCGGATCGAGTCCTTGTAGGGCTCAACTCAAAGAGAAAAAAATTCCGCAACCGATGGCGCCTAAAAAATTTTCCCCACTTTACTCTT
The DNA here is from genome assembly GCA_949320105.2 of Crepidodera aurea. Classification (NCBI taxonomy): domain Eukaryota; kingdom Metazoa; phylum Arthropoda; class Insecta; order Coleoptera; family Chrysomelidae; genus Crepidodera; species Crepidodera aurea. The sequence goes on along the minus strand of OX439477.1, from coordinate 7,478,942 downwards.
TCTTTGCGAAAATCGAAAAATAAAATTTGCAAAATCGGAAATTCGGTCGCCATTTGTCCGTTCGTGCGAAAACCATCTTTTCCTTAATATATCCTGTAGCAGTGTCCTCATGAAAGAGTTTGCTATTTTGCTGACCCGGATTGGTCAAGAATTAAAAAAGTTACCTCGAGTCAAAAATTAATCAGTGTTTGCCCTCCCTCTCCCGCCCAAATTAAACTAGCGGGTTGAAATTTGGACACAATGCTTGGGTCATGACTATCTATCGGAGGAAAAAAAATCAAGTCTCACAGTCACTTTCTTCCGTGCGAAAAACGCGAACACGGCTCTAGGTGTGTTCTCGCCGCAGCGAAAATCCATATACTTTCAAATCGCAATATCTTGAGAACCACTAGACCGATTTGGACGGGTTAAAATTCAGTTTAAGCGTTTTTGCGAGCACTTTATTTTATATATAGAAGTCGTTTCGTCCTGAATAAAAGTCAGCGAGTTAAGTGCTAAAAACCGATTTTCCATATCTTTACATGTTAATTTACCACCCTCCGCACCTCCCTTAGCTTTCATATATTGATCACGTGAAAGAGGGACATCGAATCTATGAAATCACAAAAAAAATTTTTCGAAAAGAGCGACTTCGTTTTCAAAACCAGATCTATTCCACTAGAGGTTATAAAAAATGAAACTGCTGGACAACAACATCAAAGGTACCGAAGCCTAGTCAAACTTTTGTATCTTGTATACTGTGGCTTGATATTTCAAATTGAATTTCAAATAGGTGTGTTAGGAAAAAGATGATATTCTTTAGAGTAAATTTGTTCATCAAATATTGCAAGGAGATTCATCCTAACTCATTTGAAAGAAAGGTAATTAATTTATGAATATGAAGAAACATACCGCTGGTTAGTAGAGAGAAGTGATTTGTAAAGGAAGAAGATGAATTGCAAATATCGACATTACTTTAAGTATCAATCTATATCAGACATGTTCTATAATTCTTGTTTCAAGAGATCGTTCAGTTTGACCAACGTAAACTGTATTACAAAAAGATCAGTTTAATCTATAATTGTATTTGGTCTTGCAAATGAAGCTGTGAGAGTTGTTATTAGTTTTGAAAGCTACCTGGAAATATTTGCGATTTTATATGAGATAGGACCTAGAAAATGAAAAGAACAAAGTACAAATTTTACTTTTAATCTAGAGGGGTTTAAAGACCCTTCTGTATATCACTTTTTGCAATGTCAAGAGGTACACGTTTTTTCGTATTTGTAATTTTAGAAATTTTTTTCAGCACAAGCAATTTATGATCAAGGAACAGATATTTGATCTAATTAAAGACGTATACTTTTCTAAAGAGGCGGATCTATTATAGGGACATTTTATCTATAGATACGTATATTTTGATGATAGCGGCATTCATGTTAAAATTTAAAAATTAAAATCATATTCAAAGAAGCGAACACTCTGCGCTGAAATCGCTTAGAGTTAGAGTGTTGATCTGGAACTATAGGTAGCATACAATTTTACCAATTTATTCAAATAAGTATACCAATTTGTTTTCATAAAAGATAAATATGTTTAAGTCTGTACCAGAGCCTATCGTTTTCCGAGCCAAACACAAAGTGAAAATCGATAGAATGGATGCGCCTGCAAATTCGCCTGACAGTAATCTGTTTGAAGACGCATATGTTGCATTGGGATGCCGTGCTGATGCACGGAATATGCCAAAACGCACAATTACTAATTGTAAATATCTCTTAGAGGATGATTTATTAAAAATTGTTTAATTATACATTCCCTGCCAACAAGATATCAAGCTTTTTTAGCAATTTGAATTTTTTATTGTAACTATTATTTAAAAAACTAAGTGTAAAGATTTTTGTATGTTGTGGCCTATAGTTTGTAGGTATAGCTTGCAACGAAGGCTATATATAAATTGTTTTTAAATAAGGTATGTTTGTAACTTGCACCTGTAAATAAAGAACGAAAATATGCCAAGATGTATATTAAGATCGTCAGCACAAATATTTTTAGCTGTAAAATAACTTCCTCACGCGATGTTGTCATTCCTTATTGTGACATATATAGGCTGGAAATTTTCCTGGTTGTAGTCGCGGCGATGTTTTTTTTTTTTGATGGAATAGATCTTTCTCAATTTTTAGCTTGAATCAGTTACCTTTAAAAATGTAAATTATGATGTTGCTCTCATAATTAGATATTCACGAGTTTGCTTTGATTTTGAGAATTTAATTTGAGTTGGATTTTAAATCAAATCAATTGCCTCCTTTGCCCCCCCCCCCTCAATCCGGCACTGGTGGCACTATCTAAATTTTATCCTACGAACTTATCGAGTGACCATGTATTAACAGTCAGTATTAATCTTACAATTTTATGACTATGTTCTTTGGGCTAATCATCAAGATAGTTAATTAACTTTCTTTGGTAAATGATTATAAACGATTTTTCATATTTCATCCTTTATCCCCGTTTTTGTCACCTTTTCCGTTAATCTAGAGTGATAGTCCATAACGTCAATTATGATGATGAATGGTTCTTCTAAATTTGGAATGAGTTCAACTTCAATCCGCTTTTCGAAGTTGTTGGCGTTCATGTTTGTATGTTGCCATGATAAATAAACAGTTTTTCAACTTATAATTTATTGTTTTTCATTGATGCATTGATCCTTTTCCAGATTTTGTATATTTTTTCAATTAGATAAAATGATAAATGTATGACTTTTGAAATTTGATCCACATTTATTCTTCCTTTGTTCCTTAAAAGTTTAAGGATCTTTGTTAAGTTTTTCACAATTTCATTCTACTTGTTATGATTGTCATATTCCGAAGCTCCTTCATGTTTATATGTATTTAATATCGATCTGTGGTTTGAACTTTGAATTCGTGAAGGGACCTCCATTCTGTTTGCTTATTTCATACATACGTTTGTCGAAGGAATATAGAAAAAGGAACGAAAGTCAATAGTTTTTTCGAGGTTATATTGAACTTGAAGTGTGGTTGCTTTCAAGGGATTCCATATTAAAATGTTATTTTTTCGCCGCTATGTTTTTCTTGATATTCACACTATTAAATAAAAAGCCACATCGCAAAAGTTTTAAAATTAACAAACTTTACAACGCTTAAAAGACATGGAGGGTGGAAGTAGTGTTCGGCTTTCCCGAAAACTCCTTAAAAAATAGGACTCCCTACGAGACACTGCGGTCTTAGAAGACATATAAATCTCCTAGGGATATCCGACGATTCCCTATGTAGGAAAAGTGAAGAGGAGGACGAAACTTTCATTCACATAGTATGCCACTGTCGGAACATTAATTAGGAACGGGAATTGCGCCTTTGGATACAATTTCCAGAACCTGAAAAAATCGCTAAAGCAGCCATCAGTTATATCCTTGAATACATCAATAATATTAACCTGATGGGTAAAAACAGACAAGGATACAATAAGCTTAAAACTTAACTATAAGTGGGCTATGAATGAAGATCATTGGCCGAGAAAGAAAGATTAAAAGAAGCCGAGAGGTCCTTTTCAACCCTTTGAAGGTTGAAGGACTGTATCAGAACAACCATGAGAGAGGATTCCATATCCCCCCCCCGGGTGAAAAACAGCCCTCCCCCCTTAAAAATCGGCTGGATCCGCCCATGATTCAGATAGATAGAAAGCCTGCAATAAAGAGGAAGAAACAGCCTCTGGTATTGTTTTTGAGTATGAAGCATTAGCCCGGTGAACATGATGATATCAGCACTTTGAACTATGCACTTGCAACTAAAAATTCGCTAAATAACAATTTTCTTTTTGTTTACCTTCTAGTAAATTTCAAAAACTAAAAAAAAATAATAATTTATTTCATTACTTTGTTTATTGTCTAATAAACAATTTTGGTTCTACTAATACAAGCATTAGGTCAAATTTCAAAGTATCAAATCCTCAAATTTTCAGATTTTTCATATATTTTTTTTAAATTATTTAGAATTTAATTTGTTTATATGAGCTGTGTACATGAAGAAAAACAAATGCAAGTAAGTACCTTTGCACCTCGGAACAAAAAAGATAACCGCTAAAAATCACTTGAGTTATGTAAGCGATAACAACATTAATTAATTTATCGTTGTTTTAGGCAATAACAATTACTATCTCGAGTATGATGTGTTTTCATAAACATGATACTTTTTAATTCGGAGTTTATCGAACCGCCAATTAATTGAAAATGTAACTTTATTATTATTTCCTCTTACTATTGAGTCTCCTATGGGAAATATCAAATGACAATTAAGTAAGTTGTAAATTTTGACAGAAATTTCTTTTGGTCATTACTTTTGAACGGCAAGTAAGTTCGATTTGTCTCATATTTTGGAAAAACGCTTCACTACTACCACCAAATAATTAAACTAACTAACCTAATAAATGCTGCCTTCAGACTGAAGTATGTACCCAGCCTTTGGAAAATTGCGGAAGTCATAATGATATCCAAGCCAGGGAAATCACCACATGAGGCATCGGCATACAGACCGATCTCATTACTGCCTGTTATGTCGAAACTATTTGAGAAACTCAAAAGACTGAAACCACTTATCCAAGAAAGAGAAATTATCCCTAATCATCAATTTGGATTTAGAAATAAGCACTCGACGATCGACCAAGTTCATAGAATAACCAACATTATAGAGAAATCATTGTAGAGAAAAACATTTGTGCTACTATCTTTCTTGAGGTAGCACAAGCGTTTGATAAGGTTTGGCATGAAGGCTTAATACATAAGCTCAAGCTTTTTCTTCCAAAACAATATACAGTTATCCTCCATTCATATATATCGAAAAGATACTTTAGAATTAGCCAAGAAGAAGCCTATTCCGATCTTAAAGAAATTAAGGCTGGAGTACCACAATGAGGTGTCCTAGGGCCTGTCCAATACTTACTGTACACATGTAATATTCCAGAGTTAGAAAACAATACCATAGCCACCTTCGCCGACGACACTGCCATTCTAGCAGTAGGAAAGAGCAATGAAGAAGCAACCCACAAGCTGCAAACAGCTGTGTAACGTTATAAATTGACGCTAAGCCACTTATCACCAATATATATTTATTACTGTCTAAAGGATACCATTTTTATCAGGACTTATTCTTGATACACTGATCAAGCCTACCTCGTTTTTGTTTTATAGGAATCAGTTTCAAATTTAGTCTACATCCGTAATTTATTTTTATATTCTTTGCACCTGCGAATCATTATTATTATTATAAACAACCACATTGTCTAGTTGACGATTTTACCTGAATCTCTTTCTACATTTAATTGTCTATTTTCATCTCTAAAGCAATTTCCGTCTATTCATTTCTTAGATAAAGTTTATTTCTATTTTATTTACTAATAAAACAGGTTATCTTATTGTCTTTACCGTCAGCTGTCAGCCAAGGTTGGCTGTAGAATTCAGGCCCGCTTCTTCTGTGTTTCTTCTGTCTTAACCAGGTACGTTCGTCCAAGTGGCCTCGACCGCTACTCGTATCAACGGAACACATCTCAGGGGGTACCAACTTTCTGGCCTTGTGGTATTCTTTGAGTGGTGAAGTGTCAGGTCTTTCGTGCCGTTAATGTGAAGTAATTATTTCTGCTGGTAAATTTTTGGAAATTTATGACCGTGATGTATAGTGGGATTTAACCGAAATTTGCCAAATAGTTTAGGGAAAATTGGCTGGATGTTATTCCTGAGATATTTCTGAGATTTGTTCTCCCAAACGATCCGGATTCGGGATTATGCTGATCTAGATTCACCTCACACGTTGTCGACGTATCTATAACTGGACGAAGAGATGGAAAATCAAACTTAATGAAACTAAATCACTTCACATTAACTTTACAAACAAAAGGGTAGATCATATTCCAGTCAGAATAAACAATAACCTGATTCCATATTCAAACACAGCAATATACTTAGGTATTACCTTAGATGCCAAACTCCGATGGAAAGTGCACGTTAAAAAGAAAAGAGAAGAACTTGGACTGAAATATAGAAAAATGTACTGGCTAATTAGAAGAAACTCCGCTCTGTCTATACATAATAAGCTTCTGCTTTATAAGCAGATACTTAAGACTGTATGGACTTATGGTATCCAACTATGGGGATCCACCAAAACAAAGCACTGAAGAACATAGTAGATGCCCCTTAGTATATTCGCAATAGTGACCTCCATAGGGATCTGGAAATGGACACTGTTGACCAGACCATCAAGAAATTAGCCGAGACTCATGAAGAAAGACTTCATCATCATGTCAATGTCGAGGCTATCCAGCTCCTTGATAATACTGGGTTAGAAAGAAGACTTAGAGGATCAAGCCCTTTGAGTTAGTTTAGTGTTGTTAGTGCAAAAGCAGACCTTGTGTGTGCACGTTAAACTTTACTGCAATCTATTCTACAGAACATAAAGAATGCTGATGAGTATACCTTAGTTTTAACTTTCAAACTCTATTAGATTAAGTTAGAATTAAATTGCTCATTGGTCACTGTTGACCAGATTGTAATATACTAAATGCCTTTATGGGTGTTTAATAATAAAAAAACTACCACCTAATTAACTGATTTATTCAAGCTAAACAAAAATCGTGTCCGGTCTTAAAAAATTTGTTCATTTGGTCATATAAAACATTTCACCCTGTATATGGATTTTGAAAACTCCAATAAGAATCTTACAAAGTACACAAATAGACAACAAAACTTGCGTATTTATTTTTTTCCTACACGATTACTCAATTTCTATAAAAAAAATCAAATTTTACTATAAATTAAAAGTTTAGCAAAATGAACCGTAGATTTTAAAAATATAACTTTTTTATGAAATCGCTCAAGAATTCCTACTTTCGCAGAGCAATTTTAGACCCCAAAATACGCTATTCTAGTATTTTAGTCCGTTGCTAAGCAACGAACTTTCCCGTATTGAAAACAGTCCGGCAAAATCCAAGGATGATAAACTAGAGAGAGGGATGGGCCACTTCCATAAGAAGCAATGTAAATGTATTTTATGATGTCACGAAATACTTATGAGTTATGCTAAAATTGTGTTGTTTCTGGCTGTAATGCAGAGTACTCTGTTTATAAGAAGGCAAGAATTGTATTTCATGACGTCATTTACAGTTTGACAGATTGATTTAAGTGGCCCATCCTTCTCTCTAGTTTATCATCATTGGTCAAAATCTACGTAATTTCCTGAAACGTCGAAGAAGTCAAAAGTTTTGTCTGATGTACAAATTGAAACCAGATCATGTATACTAAATGAATAAGGTACGTTCAGAATGTAAGAATTTTAAAATTACCTAGATATTTATATAGTCTCTACTATTTAGGTTGCTTTAATATTTAGTGTTGCCGGTGAATTTATCAAAATTCCTTAATTTATGATAATGTTGATTGCGATTTCAGAAAAAATAGTATGTGTACCTCGTAGTAAAAGCACATTCCCAGACTCTCAATGCTTGTTGGCCTCGGCTTGTATTGCTTTTACTACACAATGTACTATTGTTGCTACTAGTGCTATATTTATTAATAATACAACCGTTTTAGTTAATTTCCATAATATTTCGTTAGTGATTCATCGGTATTGTCACTTTACCAAATTTTCACTTTTCAAATCTAAATTAATACAGAGTACGTTGTTAGCTCATAGGCTGTGCCCTTAATCTTCTCTTAGCACTTCCACTTTTGTTCTCAGAAACAGAAACAAATTAATCAATTTCCTTTATTTCACCACACAACAACAACAAACACAACAAATGAACGCTTCTATAAACATGGGCAAACAAACTACAACCAAAATTTCCGTAACGATAAAATTGAATCCAATCAGAAGCTAAAGAGACACTTCCAAGATTTCCCGGGTGTTTTCGTAAATGCAATCTCCGCGGGCGGGATAGAGAATCCAAAATAAATCCCAAATGGTGGAGAAAGATCGATACTTACTGCTTATAACGATAACTGCAAGTAGTGGGTAGTAGAGAATCAGCTAATCGTTTATAAATGTCAGAAGTTAGGATTCGGAGTTTTTAGTAGACATGGTATGCACGATGTATTCCCAAATACAATCTGACACAATGACATATTATATAATTAGTTTAAATATTTTCTAACTCAAGGATACCTACTTATTAATTTTTAACTTTCTGTTATGCTTCATAATTGAAAATGACAAGTGGTTAAACGAAGCACCAGTTGCCAAGTAACTAAGAGTAAACACAAGCGTCTCTTCTTGTAGTATAGGATCTGCGTGAACATTAATCCAGTGCTTTTGAAGTTTTGGCGAAACTAGTTATTAAGTACTCTCCAAAAATCTTTATTTCCTGGCTCACCGGATGAGCCTGACACTCCAGGGCAATTATTTGTGTCAATAAAAGCTATGTAGTAGCTAAATTGTCAAGAAGCATTATCTCTTCATACTGACTGAACCTCTAGTGTATGTGTGACAGCTTCCTGTCAGGTAAGCAGCTAGGCTGCGGCGACCAGGTTATTTTCCGAAGCTGTGAAGAGATCGAAGCTAGTAGAGCTTAGAGGCAAGCTAAGTGGTGGAAACGAAATTGAATAGAGGAGTAAACCATTTGTATTTTATATTTTGTCTTATTCTTTTTTTTATCTAGTGAATACTTAATTAAATATAAGTTAAAACAATGTCAATTTAATTTTTTAGATGTGCTGCCATCTATGATTAGAAGAGAGTATTGACAATTATTAAAAGCAAAAAATTCCCGGTGTATTGGGGTTGCATACACAATTTGCAGTGTGTGTTGCAAAGCTTTTATTTGACTGATTCTAGTCAAAATGTCACTCTCTTCTTTCGTATCCCTTTCAGAGATTAATACAAAGTTAGAAAACGAGTAAGGAATTTAATTTATCAGATTCGACATCCTAAGACCGGTTTCTGCCTTTCGGCTTCGTCAGTTAGGCTTTTCGAATCCAATAAATAAAATTCCAAACTCGTACAAGTCAGTAGCTATATCCGCTATAAGATAAAATTTTTAGATGTGCTGCCATCTATGATTAGAAGAGAGTGTTGACAATTATTAAAAGCAAAAAATTCCCGGTGTATTGGGGTTGCATACACAATTTGCAGTGTGTGTTGCAAAGCTTTTATTTGACTGATTCTAGTCAAAATGTCACTCTCTTCTTTCGTATCTCTTTCAGAGATTAATACAAAGTTAGAAAACGAGTAAGGAATTTAATTTATCAGATTCGACATCCTAAGACCGGTTTCTGCCTTTCGGCTTCGTCAGTTAGGCTTTTCGAATCCAATAAATAAAATTCCAAACTCGTACAAGTCAGTAGCTATATCCGCTATAAGATAAAATTTTTAGATGTGCTGCCATCTATGATTAGAAGAGAGTGTTGACAATTATTAAAAGCAAAAAATTCCCGGTGTATTGGGGTTGCATACACAATTTGCATTGTGTGTTGCAAAGCTTTTATTTGACTGATTCTAGTCAAAATGTCACTCTCTTCTTTCGTATCCCTTTCAGAGATTAATACAAAGTTAGAAAACGAGTAAGGAATTTAATTTATCAGATTCGACATCCTAAGACCGGTTTCTGCCTTTCGGCTTCGTCAGTTAGGCTTTTCGAATCCAATAAATAAAATTCCAAACTCGTACAAGTCAGTAGCTATATCCGCTATAAGATAAAATTTTTAGATGTGCTGCCATCTATGATTAGAAGAGAGTATTGACAATTATTAAAAGCAAAAAATTCCCGGTGTATTGGGGTTGCATACACAATTTGCATTGTGTGTTGCAAAGCTTTTATTTGACTGATTCTAGTCAAAATGTCACTCTCTTCTTTCGTATCCCTTTCAGAGATTAATACAAAGTTAGAAAACGAGTAAGGAATTTAATTTATCAGATTCGACATCCTAAGACCGGTTTCTGCCTTTCGGCTTCGTCAGTTAGGCTTTTCGAATCCAATAAATAAAATTCCAAACTCGTACAAGTCAGTAGCTATATCCGCTATAAGATAAAATTTTTAGATGTGCTGCCATCTATGATTAGAAGAGAGTATTGACAATTATTAAAAGCAAAAAATTCCCGGTGTATTGGGGTTGCATACACAATTTGCATTGTGTGTTGCAAAGCTTTTATTTGACTGATTCTAGTCAAAATGTCACTCTCTTCTTTCGTATCCCTTTCAGAGATTAATACAAAGTTAGTTAGAAATTAGCAATCGAAACAAACAACAATAAAGCGACCGGCTCCGAACTGGAGTTGCTAGCCAAACTGGAAGAGGCCAATCGGCTCTACGAGTCCGACGCCAAGTCGCTCAATTCGTTGAGCGGCGCGTCGGCCACCTCCGGACATTCTCGCAAAAGTTCGGACACGTCTCTCGTTTTCTAATGTCAATTTAAATCTGTATAAAGGGTAGTATGGATTCTAAATTTAATAGGATGAAATGGCAAAAAACTAACGGATCTGTTTATGTGGCTCCCCATAATAAATCTCTTAACTAGTACTTAGAATATTACTTATGATTCATGGAACTTGAAATTTAGAATAAACCTTTCCCACTAAATAGTGAATTGTGTTTCTTCCAGAGTAGTTAAGTGCCATCGAGAGACTTGGGATAGGATTATCTGTGTTGCTCGGTCAAAAACGTCAGTAACGTGCCAAGAAGTTTTTACTTCCACTTAGTTCCAATTACTACTTAAGTGCTATTCTGGAGTCTGTGTCAGGGTACGGCAACCGAATAATGTATCGAAGACAATGGAGAAGTTACTGAAACGAGAATATAGAATGAATAATAATGGACAAGGATGTACAGCATTGTTAGTTAAACAATCAGGGCGATCATCATCAAATAGGTCTTCGAAATAATGGAAAGATAGAGCTGTTCATCTACTTGGAATTATTATTAGAACTTGACTCTATTTAAAATTAGTTATTCGGTCTTCTTGAGAAAGTAATTGCCAGATAATCCATAGTATTTATGAAATTAGTTGTCCATAATGTGATACAAAACCAGAAGATCCGTAAATGTTTGTTTATTTACAATATGGTAAAACTAAAATTGCTTAAAAGTGTATCCAACAAGAACCAGTTTAAACAAAGACAGAGGTCCCACTCTTAAGTTCACATTATACTTTGATCGACTGAATGCGCGCCAAATTTATAAGCAAACTTGCCACCAATAAGTAAGCATCTTGGTTGGTCGGCAGTGGAGGGAACCTGTCCAGTCAGTCAGGGTTGCTGCTATAGCACCCTGGTGAAAGGAGCTTTCATATTAGGATGAGACACGTCATATCTTTATATGGGGAACTGGAAGCAGGGGTGTCACAGCGAGCGGTATTATCACCTCTATTGTATATCATATTTGCAGCTGATCCAGATATAAAGTACTGAGGCTATATGCAGACGACACTACCATAGCCTCCTAAAGCACACAGCCCAGAATGATAACCTGTTATCTCCAAGAGGTATTGAGCGAGATGGAAGAATGGTGTGTGAAGTGGTAAGTTGCCATAAATACAGAGAAAAACCAGGATGTGCTATTAAAGAAACGAAAACACAGACCATACACACAACTAGAAATGTACGGCGAAATATCTAGGAGGCGACCTGGGGCTATTAGATTTATTTTTAATCGAAAACATTTATAATTAATATAATACTAGACTATTTAAAGACATTCAGCGAACACTGACAGTCTGCGATAAAGGACGTAGCAAAATAGAGAGAAGAACAAAAATTAGACTGATAAATGCAGTGATTCTGCCAGTAGTACAGGTCCAACACAATATCGGTTTGAAGCAGGCAGTGAACGCACCTTGGTACGTTGTCAACCGATGGTTGTTTAGGGATCTGGAGGAATCCAAGATGGTTCTAGATATCATGAACGACCGGGCGAAACAGATATTGTCAGACTTAAGCATCCACCCTAACCAACAGTTAAGAGAATTGACAGAATACCTTGCAGATGACCAAGCACAAGAGACCGAGGAAGCAACTCATCTACGAAAACTATGAATGACTACCTAAATCACCTTAGCGGATTCTAATTTTTGAAAAGCCAACCTAAAGACGAGGGACCTGACTCCATAGCCAACAGCAAAGAAGAGTATCGGTAAAAAAAAGGTGGGAGGGGGTAGGAAACGTAGGAAAGGGGGAAGGGGAAGGAGAGAGTCAGTGGGGAAGAGGAGAGAAACAAACGCTACTACAGGACCAAACTCACAGACAAAGTACACACTCCACACAGTACACACAGAGAAAAGCGCTTAACGCTATCCCTAATAGAGATGAAAGCACAAGGATCCTTCAAGCCCTAAAGGGGGTACAGATGTACATGAGGCCACGGAACGGAGGAGTGGGGTGGTTGGAGAGGTAGAGCGGGGCCTTCTATTAAGGAAAAACTAGTTTTTCCCTTCAAGAACCGCCCTACTCCAGTTGGACTCATGGAAGTGAAAAAAAAGGAAATAATCAACGGCTCTTGGACAGCGAAAAGGCGTAGAGTTTGGTTGTAGAGCTTTTACTGGCTGTTAATTATCAGTACTAGGTTATCATAACAGCTCAATTGGTAAAGGTTTTGCCGCTGTTAGACTGATAAAAATGTATCAAACAGTTATAGATGACCGATAATGGAGATCAATAAAGGAAACGAAATCTAACAATGTGAATACGCATAATCTAACCTAAATTTCTATGTTAAGAAAAACTGATGAAGTACATAAGAGGCAGCGGCAGATAGTTTGAAAATAAAAGGAACACATATTCACCTCTGTCTTATCTTAGCCAGTTACTACAATTTTTTGCATCTATTTAGTGTTACTATATGTTAGGTAAAGTCTTACTTTTTGAAAAGTTGACTCTAGCACGAAATTTTGAGGATATGAGTGCTTCGGATTCGAAAAATACCTTAGTAACATTTCTATTTCAGATATTTTTTTTGTGGGGATGTTTTCTTAATAACTCATTTTGTTTATTTTTGAAATAGATTATCATCCGTGAAAATATTAGTGACCATTGCTTCAAGCTGCATTTAATAATAATAGCTGTGATAATAATTATCAAATATTATGGGTAATAAACGGCTCAATTTATTTCAAATCGTGCAGTTTCTGCCAAATTTTCTTGTGCTTTATATTAATTTCTAGAAAGATATCTAACAGTACCGCCTATCTAACTTTAAATGTATATTTAGAAAGTGGAAAGTCTAAAATTGTCTTCAACGGTCAACGTGTTAAAATATTGGTGTTATCAACAGCCGCAATCATTATGATACATATTGTTGTGGTACTATTTTTAGTTTTAGATTAATTGCTTAAGAAGCTCTTTTTTATTTCTCTTATCAGTCTTTCATTACTGCTGAGCGAGTACCATAAATTTCAACGTTTAAGATTGCAGTGTCTTGTTGTTTATTTAGGAGATAAAAGAGTTAGGAATTCAATTAATACGATTCAACTTTATAAAACCGGTTTCTGCCTTTCGGCTTCGTCAGTTGGGATTTGAAATCAAATTCCAAATTCCCAGAAGTTAGTTTTGATAACTCTTCCTCGAGTAATGCCTTTAATTCTTTGTTTAACAGAAAATTCGACATTTTCAACAATGTTTTTACGTTTACTGGCCTGGTAAATGAAATATTATCTCAAAGGGTGAATGAGACGGCAGTTATTTTCAGAAATTTAATGAGCTAAGTCACTCGATTCTCCCGATCCCCTTGATTTAGTCTTAAGAGGATTTTTTATTTGCTTTGGCGGAAGATCAGAGAGTATTTAAAAAGAATTAAGGTAATAAATGAAAGTGAACAGACCCACCCAAAATAATTATATAAGGCGTTTTCAATTTCTTTAAAAAATCCGTAAATTTTTGTTGCTACCTACCCTATTCGATAGGTTAAAAATAAAATGTTTACTAACTATAGTCGCTTACAGTATAATCGAATCAAAAATAGCTTTGTTTTGAAGGTCCCATATTCCGTAATAATAGCGAAAGGGTTCAAAGTTCAAACCAGATCGATATCAATTCTAATTTCTTTCAAAGGAAAATGAAACAAAAATAAATAGTAAATAATGAAATTCTTGAAACGCTCGGCTTTTGGTTCTAAATTTACATAAACGGGAAGGAATATGAATTGAATAAAAACATTTACAGGCGATACAAATGTTTAACGTTTATTATTTTTTGTTCCGCCACTTTAGAAAATGCAATTTTTAGCACGGAAAGTGCGTCGTTTCCGGTCTAGATCGGAAAATTGACATAACTGCTCGGTAAAGTGACATAACTGCTCGGCAAAGTACCTACTTTCCCGAGCTCTTCTGTCAAAATTTTCATTAAAGACAAAATACCAGCGTCTAGCCAGAGAGAATTTTCGAAGGGTATGTTAAATATCACAGTTGACATGACAATACCCTAGCCATCTGCAAGGCCGTAGCCAGGGGGGGATCAAGGGGGATAATAGTTACGGTCACCAAACCATATCACTTAATAACCACTTAGTGGCAGTGATCTTAAAGTGGGCGTGATAGTTTTAGTCTCGTTTTGGGAACCATTAATATACCTTTAAATTGGCGGCACATTTTTGAGATTGCCATGATGAGAAAAATTAACGCGCTATTTAAAAAACTTTTTTTCGTCAATACAGCTTCAAATTTACTACATTTCTATTTTAACTTTTTTCTTAAATTATGAGGTATTCCAGACAGCACCGGATATTCCATGAATATTCATAGAATATTCTCTTTGGGATATTGGATTATCCCTAGAATGTGCTGCTGGCGAAAATTTTAGATATTCCCAGAATATTCTATGAGGAATATTTCCGGAATATCCAGAATATACCCAGAATATTCCAGGAATACTCTAAACAGGATATTGCTATAATATCTTCTGAGAATATTCCTTGTATATCCCAATAATATTCAAAGTAATTCAAGAATATTTCTCATATTCCCAGAATATTCAGAATATACCCAGAATATTCCAGGAATACCCTAAAAAGAATATTCCTATAATATCTTCTGAGAATATTCCTTGTATATTCAAAGTAATTCAAGAGTATGATAGTAATATTCCCTAAATATCCTAATGGGTTTTCAAAAAAAAAAACTCACTAATCTGTTGAAAGCTTCTTTATTTTCCAATATTCTTTCTACATGATTCAACATATGTGTATTTTTTATAGGAAAGTCCAAAAAGAACATTTCTCGAGCAAGAGATGAAGTTTCTTTTATATGATTTTTGAAAGTCATTTTTTAGTCAAATATAACCCCCAAGTCTTTGATCTTGTTGATCTCTGATAAATTTGTATCGTTAATTTGGTAAATATAATGAATACCCTCGTTATTTCGTGAAAAAGTTATTTTTTGATATTTACCCAAGTTCATTTTTAATAAATTAATACTACACCACCTAGAAAGGTTATTTAAATCAAACTGGAAACTTTCAGCATCAGACAAGGATTGCACTGTTCTGAACATCTTTAAATCATCGGCAAATAATAGAAAGGAACTGCTAGTGATAGAGAACATTAGGAAGATCATTAACAAGGATATTGAATAATAGTGGTCCTATTAACTAAGCTTGGAAGTGTGAAAAAACGCCGAAGTAAAAGTTCCAAAGTTATCCTTTTTTTTGCAAAATAGCGATACACTCATTTGATGAATTTGGTTTTAAATTGATTGGTCCCATCTTTTATATTCGCGAGATATTTCTTTATCTGTAGAGTACGGAGGGTGAGTTATTTCCAAAGCACTTAGGCCACATTTGACTCATTGTACATCCTCCCAAGGAGTTGTCTTCCTAGGCCATCGTCCATCCTGTCGTTTCAAGGAAAGTGGACAAGTCACTAGGATATATCTCCTTTACCACCAGTTTTCACCCCTGGTGTACAGCAATTTATTTCTGTATGCTCCCTTGGAATTGTTATCTACCGAGGCGTTAGCTAAAGCTTGATGGTACTCTAATACTAGCTCTGATGTAACAAGCTGTCTATTCAAGGCTAGTAGAGCTTGTCTGCTGTCAGTGCAGATTATTACGTTTTTGCCAGAAATTCCTTATCTGGTTAGTTCTTTTGTGGCAATTGAGATACCAGCCAGTTCTGTTTGAACTACGCTGGTATTTTTTTCCACTCCCCCACTTGATTCTTAGGCTTAGTGATCTGGAGTGATTGACGTCATTCAACACCCCCTGAAGGATGCTCATGATAATCTAAATTAATGCAAAAATAAGGCTTGGGTTGTTACCTGCTGTGTACTTATTTAGAGATACAGTACGAATTGTCCATTCACACTTTATTATTATATTTTTTAACTATTTGTGACATAATTCTAGGCCTGTAGATGGTCTTAGACCGAAACATGGCGCTCTTTGCATAATTTTATTGTGTATAATCGCAACAGAATTCTGCATTTAAATGTATTACTTTTTATTTTATAAACAACAAACACAACGAAAGTTTATTTGTATTAGTTTTGGAAGTTTCAGTTTTATACAAGAAAAAGAAAATCTGAACTAAATTAAATGACTGCTACGTTCACCAGCTGGAATATGGACTGAATACATATTGTTAAAATTTAAATAAGGATGAAAGAAGAAACTCGGTGAAGTGTCTACGGGGATTTTTGAGATGAAAACTTTCAACTTTATGATTTGAATGAAGTGTAATAAAACCAAGTAAGGAAAAACGTTTTTTTCGCAAACACTGAATAATGTATTTAAATGTAAGCAATACTGTTACACAATTTTTCCGTAAATGATTATTTTCTAAACACGTGACTAAATTATAGGTTTGGTAGACTTTTACGATTAGTAAAATTATATGGTACGTAATTTTTTATTACATAAATACTTGAGAAATTAATATTTAATGTAACGCTGTTGCAAAAAAAGTAGTATAAAATATTGTAATTTAAACCAGTTGATGAAAATCCTTTATAATACAAAAATAAAATTTTTTCTCACAGTCATCCTACTCGAAATATAATATAAATGATATTAAACATTGGTTGCACCACCTCTGGATTGACTACAGGCATTGAATTACAACAATTCAAATGCGTGTCAGAAGCTATACGATAGTATAACCAACCCTTCGATTTTGTTTTATGTCTACTCGGAAGTTGAAAATATTTTCATTGAACAGATCGTACTGACAAAGCCCCGTAATCCAATTTTCTTTCAGATATCTATAGTTCTCTAATGGCTAATGGGCCATCTTCGTGACACACCCTGTATATAGAATGCGAGAACTATACGCTCTCTATAATACTTAATATTTCGATTTCCAATTATTTAACTGATTTTTTATTTTCTTCTGCTGTTGTGGGTTTGGAAATATTAATTATACTTTTTTCAGTGTAATTTATTTAGTTTTTTTTTCGTTTTGCCTTTTTGTAAAATTATTTTTTTTTATGTCCAAACGTGAAAGTAAACAATCTAGATTTTGTTGCGTTTCCCAGGATTTTTTAAAAATCCAAATATATACAAGTGATTTAAAAAAAATGGGATTTTGGTGATTTTGAAATGTGGTGATTTTCGAGAATTTGGAAAACTATAAGATATTTTTTGATACATTAATGTAATGAAAACTAATTTTGGGAAAATGAAAAAAATAGGTTTTAACTTAGTATAATTAGGCAAATCCATGAATCGCCCAGTGATAAAATGTCCTAAAAAAATGTTGCTAATTATTTTAAACCACAATTTGTGAAATACACGCTTTTGCTTTTCTCACATGGTCCATGCTGTCAAATTCTCGGACGCACTATATTTTCACGCGTCTTTAGCAATTACTTAGCAACAATAAACGATTTGTAAACACTTACATTTAGCCTGTGTGTACTTACATAATTACATATTTGTCCAAAAGTATATAATTACCCAAATTTACATACAGATCATAGACGATAAAAATTGTAAGTATAAATAAAAAGAAATTGTATAAAATACACTGAAATACAAAGATATTATAGATATACAGATTCGAAACAGGTTTTGATAATTTATAAATCTTAAATTGCCCCAAACAATGATTAATTTTTCAATGTACACCTAGTAGAAGGGTCAAATAGTTTATCATCAAAAAAACAGCTGCGAACCCCACAGCATCTATTTCTTTATTATTTAGTGAAAACGTGCTTTTAAAATGATTTTTATTCTCGAAAACAAAACTAAAATGGATTTGTCGATAGTGGCACCATCTATATTTCATTCTGTGAACTTCTGATACAAAAAATTATTCTCCAAATCCACGAATTCCGATCAAAAACAATTCAGATTAACATCTTTCAAAGAACCTGATTTTGAAGAAAATCTGTGCTAATATTTCTTTAATTTAAACAAAAAAAAATATATTAAATAATTGTACATTAAAAACAAATGCATACACAAAGTTGATTTTTAGTCAGTCTTTACTCGAACAAAACCGAAAGCAATTATCATGTTTAATAGATGACTGGTTCAATTTTGGAGTATAGCCATTTTTACATTGTTACTCTTTGGGTAATATCAACTGAAAAATATTTAAAGGGCAAGATATTTTTCTGTACCCTCCGTTTCAGAGATAATAATAACTTTGTCCGCGACTGTTTTAAAATTAACCAATTTTTTATCTCAAGTATGATATTATGTATTATACACTAAAAGGACTGTAGGTAGTGAATAATCATTATTCACTACTTTTTGTCACACTTCTGTCATATTTCCGTTTAGTCCATTGAAATGTTACATGAGCTTTGCATATTTTAGAGGACGCAATTTTATTTTTGGGACATGTGTGGGGGGTCAATAGAAGCTTAACCTCAAGTTTGTGGGGTCGCCTCCCTTGTCTTCCGGCCGCCATCTTGGAAAAATGGGTGAAAACACTGTTTTCGCGATATCTCGGAAACTATTCGTCTTACAAAAAATTTGTAAAGTCATAATTTGTAGCAAATTGTTTTGCCTACAAATACGTTTATATAACTTTTTGCCCTAAATTAAAAATTAAAGAAGTTATAAGCAAAAAAGTGTGGAAATTTTTATAAAAATTTTCTTTTTTGCTCTATAACTTTTTTTTTATACATTTTACAAAAAAATTACCTCAGACCAATCTTGTAGATGATCTTTTGAGGAAAATTTTTTCCCTATAATTTTTTTTAATTTCATTCATTTAAAACGCTGTTACAGCGCTCCAAAGTTGACCGGGTTCGTCAATGCTCATGAGAATCCGGTCGAAACGAAATGTTTAACTTATTTTTGATTTTTTTTTATTGTAAATATATTCTTCCAAATTTTTGTTAAATTCGTACAAATTTACTTATTCATTCCGTTTTAAATGAATGAAATTAAAAAAAATTATAGGAAAAAATTTTCCTCAAAAGATCATCTACAAGATTGGTTTGAGGTAATTTTTTTGTAAAATGTATAAAAAAAAAGTTATAGGCCCAAAAAGAAAATTTTTTTTTTTTGCTTATATTTTTTAATTTTTAATTTAGGGCAAAAAGTTATATAAACATATTTGTAGGCAAAACGATTTGCTACAAATTATGACTTTACAAATTTTTTTTAAGACGAATAGTTTCCGAAATATCGCGAAAACAGTGTTTTCACCCCTCTTTCCAAGATGGCGGCCGGGGGACAAGGGTGGCGACCCCACAAACTTGAGGTTAAGCTTCTATTGACCCCCCACACATGTCCCAAAAATAAAATTACGTCCTCTAAAAAATGCAATATTCGGTCCTTAAATTGTAACATTTCAATGGACTAGCTGGTAACATGTGATTTTTTATTATTTTAACAGTAGGCTACGCGCTGTCACTTCAAAGTCAAATTACTTGTTTATTTAAAACGTCAAGTTTTAATTTAATTAATTTAAAAAATGGATTCAGAAAACGAAATGTTATTAATTCTACATTGTGGACCCATTATTCGATGCTGAGAAATACAATTAAAAAAAACAGGAGTTTATATAATAAAGGTGTTATTATTAATGCAAAAAGTGATTTGCTATTTTGAAACTACCAGAACGGTAAATGTACAAGCGAAAGAATTGGTAATAATAAATTTACTAAAATGGGCAAAGACATTGCGACTTTCTTATACCAACGTACAAAACGATCAGTCTATAAGTCATCAAAATATAAAGTTAGATGTAAATTGCATACCAGCAATTAATTTAACAATCTGTTTTCTAAATGTCCTTAATATTTTCCTAAGCAATAATAATCAGTCGTGAACAAAGTATAGTATTCTATTCGCATATAATGGCTATTATTCACACGAGTGAATAATAGTCACGACGATGGATAGGATGACGTGGCCCAATCCTGTAGCCGTCCAGATAACCCGACTTAAATCCATTTGCTTTTTTTCTAATGGGGCTATTTGAAAGAACTAGTTTACGCGACACCTATAACTGAGGTGGAATAATTGAGACGGCCTACTCATACTGTGGCCCATTTGAAAAGGTCCTTCTTGAAAAGATGTCGCCTCTCAATTCAAACATTTATTATTTTATTCAGTGCGATATCGAATAATCGTTATTGTTGTTTATATTGTACCTAACCTTATTAAAGAAAACGTTGAATTAGTATTTACTTTTTTACAACTCATTGAATGCTTCTAAGAAATTGATTCGTTATTACTCATAATTATTTCATCATTTTATATTGATAGGATAAAAATGAAACACATTATCGACATCGACATCGAAATACCACTCCTTCCAAAAATAATTATAGTATGTTTTATACCATGATAAAGTCTGGACAAAATAGGCAATCTTTTGTAATGAATGTCCACATCCACGTGGTTATGTATTATTCAGAAAATAATGTCAAACTTTTATTAATAAAAATTAGTGGGATTCAAATCTGGCATTTTACCCACATTTCTCGAAAAATTGTATCAATTTCTGAAATACTGTTCTGTATGTCTGAAAGCATCACTCATCAGAAATCTTCAGCAGCAAAGACATTTAAATTAGTCTTAGTTTGTAGACATGGCACTCAACAGTTCCACTATTGTACAAGGTTTACCCTGTATTAGTCATATTTTTATTATTTGTGCCTTTTAACATTCAAATATAATAATAATAATAATAATAATAATAATAATAATAATAGAGCTTTATTCAAATAATAATAAGAACAATTTCGTAGTAACATTTGAAACAATTTAAGCAAAGCTAGAAGCTGATAAGCATAAAAATACTTGTTTCAGCAAAAAAAGAACAAAAATTGTAGCATTTTAAAAATCCAATATATGTACAATGAATAAGTATTAAAAAAATATATAAAACACATATTAAAGATGATATTAATAATAACATAAAAATAAAAACCATAATTTTAATGTTAGTAATATATAACGTACATTATTCAAAAAGCATTTCTAAATTATCCCGTGAATTGATGAGAATGAAATTTTTTAGCTTTTTTTTGAACAAATATTTGCTTAAAATAGATTTAATTTTTGCAGGTAGTGTTGTAGAGTTTAGGGGCTAAAAAGGTAAATGTATGTTGCGTAAAAGTTTTTGTCATAAGGGGGACCATGTAATTGTTTTTTTGTCGAGTATTATATTTAGGCTCTGCATTTTAAATGATAATAGTAGCAAGCTTGTAGAAAATATAGTTGTCTCAAATCGAGTATGTTTGCTTCCGAGTATAGACAATTAGATGGATATTTAGAGGGTTTGTCATACATTATTTTAAGAAATTTTCTTTGAACTATTTCTAAATATTTAACGTGCGATTTATAGGCAGCGCCCCATGCGCAAATTACGGATCTAAGATGACTCTCTACGAGTGCATAATATAGTGTTCTTAAATGCCGTAGAGGTAAGACTTCTTTCATTTTTCTAAATTTGTATAAAATAGTTCTCAACTTATTTAATATGTACAATATGTGTAAGTCCCATTTAAGGTGAGAATCTATGATGATACCTAAATATTTCATTTTCTTAACGGGCATGATACTCATTTCGCCACTTCTACTACCTATAGATAACGTATTAAAATTTGGAAGGCCTCCTGAGGTATAACTGAATGGTAAATAGTTTGTTTTTTCTATATTTAACGTAAGTAATTTGTGTTGTAACCATTCTGAAATAAGAGTAAAGTCAGATTCAGCTGTTAGTTTTAAACTTTGCCAGTCATCGTCTTTGTAAAAGATAGCTGTGTCGTCTGCGAAACCAATTATTTTTCCCTTAGTTTTCAATTGATACAACCCATTAATATAAATATTGAAGAGTATGGGTCCTAAGACAGAGCCTTGCGGGACTCCGTACTCTATTTCTTGTTCACTACTGAGTTCATCGCCCACTCTGGTTTTTTGAGACCTACCACTAAGGTAACTATAAAAAATTTGAAGACAATTACCTCTAATACCAATATTCTCAAACGACTGACATAGTAGACGATGACTCACCGTATCGAAAGCCTTTCATAAATCAATGAAAATACATAGAGATGGCTTGCTTTCATTGAGTGCTTCAGTAACGTCTTTTGTCAAGGATAATATGGCGTCCTCAGTTGATGAGTTTGATTTAAATCCGTATTGATTATGCGACAAAATATCCAACCGTTGTTTGAACATCTGTGTCTGTTTTTCGGGGCTTGTGTTTCAATGTTATTCTAATCCCTCCAAATAGGACGTAATAGTCCCGATACACCTAATGGTCCACCAAGGGAACGTCGGACAGGACCATACGTGGATGAAGTAAGAGCGGGACAGGACCCTGAGAGCATGGCAGGCAGAGTGGGCGGACCACGTAGAGACGGCTCAGTGGACCAAGAGGTTAATTCCTGAGATTAGGGAGTGGGTAGAGTGTGGGCACAGGGAACTCGATTACTACCTTACCCAGGTGCTGACAGGACATGGATCCTTCAAGGAATACACCCTACGAATCGGGAAAGAGCAGAACAACAATTGTGAGTACTGCGGGGAGACAGACACGCCAGGTCACACAATGTTCTCCTGTCCGAGATGAGACCAAATAAGAAATCGGGCATACGTGGAGCTAGGACGGAAGCCAACATGGCAAACACAATGCTCGAGAGCAAGGATAAATGGAAGTTAATACAAAAATGGTTAAAACTATCATGAGCACTAAAGAAACGGAGGAAAGAATCAGACAAAGGTAGGTATATATGGAGAAGATGAAAACCCCGATCGCCGAGGTATGCCGGAAAACGGCGGTTCCAGCGACTGGGAGAAGAACGGAGGGGTTTTAGTGGGAGTAGCGCCCCACACTACCTGCCATACGATTTCTTAGCAACACCATCGGTGAGTGCCTAGGGGTTGTCTTTGTCCTAGCATCTCTTTTTTGCAGTTTTTAATCAATGTTTTATTATTTAGGTGAATCCCTTTATTGAAATAGGAGAAGATGTAAGACGAAGGGCTATAAATGGAAAAATAAGAAAAATGTATTAAATACCTTTTTAAACGCTAAAAATGTTATAAAAGCGATTGATAAATGTGACACCCTGTATAATTTTACTATTAAATTTGAGAATAATACTTTATAATGCTGTTTTCTTACATAATACAATGCCAGATTGTTAGTTAATTCGTACAAAAGGTAGTAAAAGTTTTTTAGAAAAATCTTGTAATAAAAATACTTTTGAATATTTTAATTATCAAACAATTTTTAATGAGATATAAAGTTATTTCACAAAATACTATTGTCTAAAAAGCCCGCATTTCTACTTTATGAGAAAAGATTCGAGGTCCATAATATTAATATTCTTGCTTTTCAAATGTCTACGACACAATTAGAGAAGAAGAAGATGGATTACCTGTCAAAAAACACCCCTTTAAAAATATTTTCACGGGATTTCTCCACCATTTTTACGATTAGTTTATATTACAGAAAAATACTTGCATGTGAATAATAAGTTTTTGGGGACAAAAATTTTATCATTAAGTATATAAAATAACAAATTTAGAGACTCTTTAAGCTTAATAAAATGTTTCAGTTCAAACGCTTCTAGATATATCTAACTGTGCCCAATTTATTGCGTTTGTAAGATATGATACAAATAATGGCATTCAAGAAGATACTTTTGTGAAACGCACAAGTTATAGTCGAACTCAATCCTTTATGAGAATGAAAAAACAGCAAAGGATTACCGCCAATAGAACAAATGCTCATGAATCTGGACATTTTTGAGCACTTTAAAGTCGAAAACACGGTACACTGTCCATATACATAAAAATAAAATAATATTTTGGCTATTAGGACCACTGTACAAAGATTCAATAACCAACTTAGCTGGATATCGTTATAGGGGAGAATGGCGTAAGTATAATTATTAATTATGAGTTTAATATGAATTTACATTTTAATTTCTATAACGCATATTAGATTTGAATTACTAATTAAAATTTTGTCTTAAATTAATTTAACTAATCTGTGGGCGACAATGGAAGTGTGGTTATAGTTTTTACATTTTCAATTGCAGAAACAAAATTCTCAGATGTGCAGACAGGTTACTTTGGCGGCTTGTAGATGTGCCGACAAATGGCTTTTTCGGTATTAGCGGCATGTAGATGTGCCGACAAGTGTCTTTGTCGGTATTAGCGGCATGTAGATGTGCCGACAAGTGTCTTTGTCGGTATTAGCGGCATGTAGATGTGCCGACAAGTGGCTTTGTCGGTATTAGCGGCATCTAGCGATCGGCTGGAGGAACTGTCGCTAGCTAAAGCCCAAGAACGAGCCAGTAAAAGCGATGAGGGTGGTGCAGATCAACCTTAAGCACTCTAAGAGTGCCTCGGATAATCTGCAGGTCTTCCTAGCTGAGGAAGATCTCGACATTGCCCTCATTCAAGAACCCTGGGTCAACACCTCCAGAGTCAGAGGTCTAGGCCAGAGAGATTACAACCTGTTTTACAAAAATGTAGAAGCAGACAAAGGTAAGCCCAGAACGTGTATTCTAGTCAGGAAACATATAAACGCATATCTGTGCAATAATTTTAGCTATGAAGATCTAACAGTGGTGAAAGTGGAGCAAAGTGACGGCAAGGAACTATACCTAAGTTCAGTGTATATGGCCCACGATGCACCGGTTCCGCCACCTAGGTTCCAGCAATTAGTGCAGACCATAGACGGAGGACTGCTGGTTGGCTGTGATGCGAATGCCAGACATACCCTGTGGGGTAGTTCGGAAACCAACGAAAGAGGTGAGTCACTGTTTGATTTTATCTTAAATACTAACTTAAATATATCCAATAGAGGTAATACCCCCACGTTTACCTTCCCAAGCTCGGACAGGTATGCGGGATGGGAAGATGTCATAGATATTACCTGTATCAGTAATGATGACACCCTTAAAGTGGAAAACTGGCGAGTGTCCGAGAAAAGATCCTTCTCGGATCATAACTGGATACTCTTTGAGTTAAATCTTAAAACTGAAAGTCCCAAGCTCTATAGAAATCCTAAAAACACTGACTGGGCAAAATTCAGGTCAGTGCTAAAGCGGAAGTTACCAACCATAGGTAACGATGACATGACCTCCTCAGCCGAACTTGAGGAGAAGACGGTCAGCTTTGTGAAGGCTATGCAGGTCTCTTTCAAGGCTTCGTGCCCCATTAAACGTAGTAAAAAAACATTCCCTGTCTGGTGGAATGAAAACTTAACAAACCTACGGAGGCAGACTAGAGATGCCTACAACATCTGCTACCAGCAGGATAGCTGGCAGCTCTACAAGGACCTCCTGCGAGAATATAAACGGGCTCTTAGATCGGCTAAAAGCGAGTCATGGAAAGACTATTGCGAATCCATCGAGAGCACAAGGGACTCTGCCAGACTAAGCAAGGTCCTATCAAAAGAACATTCCAACCCTTCCTTCCTAAGAACCACGGAGGGAACGTGGACAGAATCGTCCTCAGATACGCTAAACCTTCTTATAAACACACATTTCCCCGGGTGCACGGAAAGCATCCAGTTGAATGATGAAGGGGAAATCGTGAGATCAGAGAGTTGGGTTAACTCGGTAATAACGATTGACAAGATTGCCTGGGCAATTGACAATTTTGCACCATACAAATCTGCTGGTTTGGATGGTATCTTTCCTAAAATGCTACAGGAATCAAAGGAACAGACCGTTCCCTTGATTAGAAAACTATTTAAAGGCAGCCTCCTGCTCGGTTATATTCCAAAGACGTGGAAACGGGTGAAGGTTGTCTTTATACCAAAATCTGGAAAGAGGGGACACGAAACGGCAAAAGACTACAGGCCGATCAGTCTCTCATCCTTTCTGTTAAAAACTCTCGAACGAATTCTGGAGCAGGAACTGAGGAGTATCCTGGAGAGAACTCCACTTTGTCCCTCCCAACATGCCTACTGCAAGGGTAGATCCACAGAGACAGCACTGAGTCAAGTGGTGCGAACGGTGGAAGAGTCTATCCAATACAAACAATACACGCTAGCCACATTCTTAGATATAGAAGGTGCCTTTAATAACGTTCAAGTGTCAGCTATCCAGGATGGACTGGTTGAACTGGGTGTAGACCCAGCACTCAGTCAGTGGATAACTAACATGCTACAAACGCGAGAGATCTCGGCGGATCTTGGTAACTATCACATTACTCGGTATGTTAGCAGGGGTACACCTCAGGGTGGCGTGCTATCACCTCTGCTGTGGTTACTTGTGATGGATAAAATTCTCAAAAAACTCCAAAGGGAAGGTATAAAAGCAGTTGCGTATGCAGATGACCTAGCAATATTGGTCTCCGGTAGGTACCTTCACATAATTAGCGAAATTATGGGCAGGGCCCTAGGCAGTGTTGGCAAATGGGCCAAAGACTGTGGTCTGAATGCCAACCCGGCAAAGACGGAGCTAATGTTATTTACGACCAAAACTAAGATCCCAGCTTTCACAAAACCGAGTTTGGAAGGTGTCGTGCTGGACCTATCCCCTAGTGTGAGATATCTGGGAGTAATCCTAGATTCCAAGCTAAATTGGAAACTAAACGTTGAAGAGAGAGTTCGTAAGGCCTGTATAGCCTTATACTCTACAAATAAGATGGTAGGTAGGAAATGGGGATTAAAACCACGCATGGCCTTGTGGATGTACACTGCTATTGTACGCCCCATTCTTACATACGGTTCAATAGTATGGTGGCCGGCCCTTGGGAGAGAATATATCCGCACCAAGCTTGGTAGGGTTCAGAGGAGTGCATGCGTGTGCATAACGGGGGCGCTGAGATCAACGCCACGGGATGCTCTGGATGCTCTCCTCTTTCTCCTCCCAACCGACCTTCACATTAAATACATAACTACCTGTAGCGCGGTCAGGCTCAAAGAAAACGGGCACTGGCCAGCAAAACCCTATGGACATAGCAATATTCTCAGCTCGGAGGTGAGGCAGATGCTGCCCGCGTCCACTGATTACACCATTCCCAAGCTGTGTCTTGGCAAGAATTTCAGAGTCAAGATACCTGCTAGGGGTGAGTGGAAAAATAATAATCTACTGAGTGGGGTAGACACGGTGATCTACACTGACGGTTCAAAGATGGACTGCGGTGTAGGTGCAGGTATTTACTCAGAATCACTCCAAATTAGTCAATCATTCAGACTACCAGATAAATCTAGCGTATTTCAAGCAGAGATGCTAGCGATCTGGCGTGCATGCCAAGCGGTGAGACACGATCCGTCTCCGAAACACAACGTGGTGATAGCTACGGACAGCCAAGCCGCCATTTTGGCCCTTAATGCTACTACCATATCATCGAAATTAGCTAGCAAATGCTCAGAGGAGCTTGCGTTAATTAGCAACCTATACATCGTGACGTTACTCTGGGTTCCTGGCCATAGGAATATACCTGGGAACGAATGCGCCGATGAATTAGCAAGGAGAGGCGCAGCCATGGACGTGACAATGTCTGAACAGGTTGAACCCCCAATTAATACGGTTAAACGAGATATTTATCTACACTTCCTAGCCTTAGCCGACGCTAGGTGGAAAGCCTTAACCACGTGCAAGACGGCCAGGCAAACATGGCCCTCGTACGTCAAAAGCAAAACGGATAACTTTCTGAAGCTTTCGAGGAAGGACATAGCTAGGGCTACGGCTGTTTACACGGGACACTGGCCAATTGGAGAGCATGCTTCTCGGCTTGGTATTCCGTTTAATCGGTCGTGTCGTAGCTGTGGAGATCCCAGCGAAGGAGAGACAATTACGCACTACATTTGCAAGTGCCCAGCACTGGCCAGGGCCAGGAATTGCTCTCTCGGGAATTACCTCCTTAATGAACTCACCGATCTATCTAGTAAGTGGCCTACGGAAACAGTACATTTCCTGAACACCACGGGATGGATCTAAACAACCAAATAAAGCTCAGGTTCGCGCGATCGTGGTAGCAAAACGGTGCTAAAGCGCTAATTGGGGTTCGGGACAGTTGGCCGGAGCCCGCCACTTGAACCAACCAACCAACCATTAGCGGCATGTAGATGTGCCGACAAGTGTCTTTGTCGGTATTAGCGGCATGTAGATGTGCCGACAAGTGGCTTTGTCGGTATTAGCGACTTGTATAAAGCGGGATCATTTTGTTCTGCAATTAAAGTAGGAAGTAGGAAGTTAGACAAATATTGTCTTCAGTAGTGAGGGCTAGGAAAATATTCATACAGTGATACACTGTGCTTGTGTTCGCACTTGATTTTTGATTTAGTGAATAGTAGGTGGTAGGTGATTCGTGGCGTTAGTTTATTTCAATTAATATTATTCTTGTCTTCCGTGTATATACATACTTTTTTTTATTTTGAAACATTGTTACAGTGTACTTCTTATTTATTTATTCGGTGTCAATTTCAATATGTTTCGTCCTTGGGAAAATACAGTTTTTTTTAAGTGGATCTAAAGAATCGGAACAATCACTAAATGATATTCCAATGGATTATGTGGTATCAGGTTGTAGTCCCAAAGATTCCTGGCATCAAAAAGGGGCCACGAGGTATTGCGTCTTCCGCCCTATTTTTGTGTATTTAACCCCATAGAATTAATTTGGGTACAACTTAAAAAAAGAATAAGGCGTCATAACGTGTTTCCCAAATTTGATGGGTTGACAGCAAATTTGGTAAAAGAAGAAATTAACAAAATCAAACATGCCATCAAAGAAGAAAATTCTTATATAACGAGTCCGACCAAATTTATTATCAATGTTGATGACAGTGATTCCGATGGTGAGGGCTGAGATAGGGTAGGTAAGCTTAATTAATTTATAATATTTATGACTTTATTCACCGTGTTTTTAATTTTAGAATTAAAATTTGAGACAAAATTTTAATTAGCGACGTTTCTGAATCTCACAAGAGATCAGAAAATGAAGCTATACTTAGGCCAGGTGGAGTGGTCAACCTCTTTTCAAATCTAATATGCGTTATAGAAATTAAAATGTAAATTCATATTAAAGAAAGTTAATCAATATAGAAATTTTACGCAAATTACCCCTAACGATCTCCAGTAACTTGGTTATTGAATCTTTGCACAGTGGTCCTAATAGACAAAATATCTTTTTATTTTTATGTATATGGACAGTGTACGGTGTTTTCTTAAAAATGTCCAGATCAATCAGTATTTCTTCTATTGGCGGTATCCTTTGCTGTTTTTATAGCGTTTTTTCTTTCTCATAAAGCGGTGGGTTCTACTATAATATGATATTGACTGGAGAAAATGTATTGCTCTATGCACAGATGGCGCCAAAGCTATGAAAGATGAAGAAATAATGCCTTTGCCACATGGAGACATTGTTTTTTACATCGAGAAGCTCTTGCGTCAGAAGCTTTAACTCCTGAAATGGACTGTGTTATGAAAACCATCATTAAAGTTGTAAATTTCATTAAAGGAATTCTTTGCAGATCCGTATTTTTCGAAAATGGGTACTTTATTTGAAAATCTTCTTTATCACATCGAAGCAAGGTTGTTTTCAAGGGGTAATGTCTTAAAAATAGTATGTCCAGAAAATTTCCGGCGACCCTCCACGTACCTCATTGGTCGCGACCCACACTTTGGGAAACACTGGTTTAGTCAATATTTTGCTTTGTAACAGATTTTTATCACCTTTGTACGCTCGGTTTGTTGCCATTATTTTTTCTTCGATCAATATCACATACCTAGTAATAAAACAATATCGACAAAAATTATAATAAAGGAAATCTTTATTTTTAAAATTAACATTTTCAATGCAGGATCCGTATTGTATCAGAAGAAATCATTATTTAGTAAGTACCTACTACCTTATTATCGAAGTCGCGTGACTGTTTTGAAATTACGTAAAGTAAATAAAATACGCTAACAAATAATACCCAGATTATTAGTATGTTATCTGTTGAAACATTTTTTCTTTAATTATATAATTATCACTTGCTTTTAAATGCAGATACATGTTGTAGACAAGGAAAACTAAAAAATAAAGATTTGTTTCAGTTAATATAAACTATTCGTTTTTAAATCATGTGGTCTTGCACTACTCATGAGTATGTAAATTGTTCATATTTTTTTTATAAATATACAGACATACTTTATAATATGCAGTGTGGGTTCATAAATAATTTTTGTTGTTTAATAAAGTATTTGTGTTGTCATTTCACATTATTTGCATTTGCACGGACCCAAGGAAAATAATGTGTCTTATTAAAGTTAGGGGTAAGCGGGGCAAAACAAATAAAAAATAAAATAAAAGTAAAAAAAATATCGAGACAATATCTCTCTTTAAAATATTTCTCTTTACCTATAAAAAACCCTGTATAAAAACATTTAGTCATGCCGATTCGTTAAGGTTTAAGGGCTCTGTAACATTAAAGCGCTTTACGATTTATATTTAAGTTTTTTTTTTCATTGAGATAACCCCACATCACCAGGGATAACGTCAATAACCCTAAGTGAGTTAGGAATTATAGCTGTTTCAAAATAATAATCTAAACTCACTTCCCAACGTTTTTTAAATTCCCGTTTAAATAAAATATTACTTAACATGTGGACAGAAATATAAATATAGACGTCAGAATAGGCTGTTATCTCATTTCCACAAACACATTAATGAATTCTTATTTTTTCATGTCAAGTAAAATTAGGTATTTCAAATAAATAGTCTGGAATAAAATGTAAAAGTCTGTTTAAAAATTCAAGTCACTTGTTTTTATGCTGTTGATATAAATAAAAAAAACATACGAAATTTAAATAGAATTGATTATAGGATAATAAATATTTTGTAAATTTCTAATCTTCCCATTTCTAAAAAATGTAAATAAAAAAATGTAAATAATAACTTTGAATAGGACCAGGAGGTGTGTTACATAAAAAAGTTTTGGTATAGCATAATGAGAAATGTTTTTTGATGATTTAATGATTCCCAATTCACCTCTGAGGGAAATGTTCCGTTAGAAATTGCCACACACGTAAATCAAAGTTTGGATCCTTTGTCTTATCGCGAGAGATACTTCTTCTAAAAGAATAGGCGATCTTTCCCTCAGAAAAACGAAAATACTGGAGGCCATTTAGACGATTTGGAAGGATAAAGGGTCCGATGACATGGTCAGTAATTATACCAATCCAAACATTTATTTAAAATATTCGCAGATGACCGTGTTCATGAAGAGCATGATGATTTTCATCAAACCGATATGGAGATATGGTATAGAACTGGTTACAGTAGTAAATTAAATATTGTAATAATGGAAAGGTGCCAATCAAAAATTGTAAGAGCAATAGTAAATGCACCCTAGTACGTAACCAACCAAATAATCTACGAGGATCTAAACATACCAACTGCGAAAGAAGTAATCCAGCAAGAGAAAACACAATATATCCAAAAAGTAAACATACACATCAATCCACTAATTTCCATGATACCTCAACACCAAGTCATCAGAAGATGAAAGCGACGTTGGCCAACAGACCAGTGACAGGACACGTGATTCCCTCATTGGAGGGGACCACATCACGTCAGAAATACGGGTCCACAAGAACCCCGATGAGCACATTAACTTATAGAATACCTATTATGTTCTGATTGTTAATTTATTCAATAACAAAAAAACTCCATATGCGTTTTGTGCATATTAAATATTCCATCTCGGGTAAAAGTAGCCTCATCAGTAAATAAAATATTGTTCAATAATTCTTATATATCAACGATTCTCTGTAATATCCACTGACAAAATTCTTCTCTCTTTGTCCCCTGGATACACCGCCTGTACTTTCCGAACGTAGTAAGGATTTAGATACTCCTATTTCAGAAGCAAGTCTTCTATAACTTGCTGCAGGTCTATTTTCAAGCGAGATCTACCTTTATTAGAATTAAAAGATTGGAAGGATCCATAGTCTCTTAAATGCTGAACAGCAGTTACAAACTAGGCGGACTATGTCGGATTAAGATGGGGTTTTTTGCATTCGCTTCGTTAGCTCGTCTAGAAATTTTGTGCCATATTTTGATCATGTACTTTTGTGAAATTGCACCGCTGCATCAAGTAGTGCAAATCTCCTTTCCAAGTGTTGAAGAAAAAATTCATATCTTGCACAGAAAACATCCGAACCATATGAATTTCAGTACCCGAAGGTGTTTTGGGTCGGTTAACCTGAATATGAAGGCCAAATGAGCCCCCGGTGTACCTGGAGGTCAGAACGGCACCAAGAACGTCATCGCCTGGCGTTCCCTGTAAACTCATCAAAAATCGATCTAATCTCTTTCCCCGGTAGTTTTTAGGGTCGCTAGTCCCAGTTCTGACATCGACATCGTCCTCCGGGGGTTCTGGTGTACGCAACCTGGCTAAAAGCGTCATCTCCTGGAGTTTTACTGAAATTACGTACCAAATCGAGCGAAACACTGTTATAGAGAACTTGCTTTATTAATAATATATTGACTAGCATTCATTAAAACAATGTTAGACAGTTTGACGACAAAATTTCAATAAAACTCCTGCAGATGACGTTTTTAGCAAGGTCGCGTACACCAGGTCCTCCGGAGGTCGATGTCGATGACAGATCTGGGACGAGTGATTCGAAAAACTTCTAGGTGAGGTGTTTCGATCGATTTGGTAAGTAATTTCAGTAAAACTCCAGGAGATAACGCTTTTAGCCAGGTTGCGTGCACCAGGACCTCCAGAGAACGATGTCGATGTCAGATCTGGGACGAGCGACCCAAAAAGCTTCGTGTGACGTGTTTCTATCGATTTAGTAAGTAATTTCAGTAAAACTCCATGTGTTTAGCAAGATAGCGCGCACCATGTCCTCTGGATGACGATTTCAATGTCACATCTGGGACGAGCGACCCGAAAAACCCCCAGGTAACTCCCCAGGAACTCCAAGTGATGACGTTCCTGACCTCCAGGTACACCGGGGGCTCATTTGGCCATCATATTCAGGTTATAATATAATAATTTTCGTAAGCTGTAAAATCGAATTTTGCATAGTCATCCTATGAACTTATTGAGTGTCCGAGATTTTAATCTTATGCCGTCAGATACTCAACCGATATAATGTCGATAGCGATAAATAATTTAATAGTTCCAGCAAAATGCTTTTTGCAATATTGGAGCAGTTATTGTTTGATCACATAACTCAAGCATTTGGATGTGCCTTTTTTGTTCCAGCCATACAAAAAGCTCTAGAGTGGTGCACAGATCAGCATTTTTTTAAACATCACAGTGGCAAAAAACATTCAAATAACAAACTTTCAAGATATTATTAACCTCTTCAAGAAGGATATCCGAGGTAGTTGGGAACAGCAAAAGTACGTCCGACTCTAACGAATGATATTCCCTATATAGATACCTGGAGTTACAGTAAAAGGCATACGTCCACTATTATCCGTTTAATACTAAACCATGGACGTTTCCCTGTTCATTTGTATAAAATCGGTATTCTTGAATCTCCATATTGCATCCACTGCTCATATAACTTTATTGCAGATGTTAACCACATTTTTCTTGAATGCCATAAAAATGCCGCACAAACAACAATATTGTATAGTGATTTACAAAAAGAAAATATACAATTACCAATCAATATCCCTTCTCTGCTAGCTAAAAATTACAAAACTATTTTCGATATATTAATTAATTTTGTTATAGCAACGAAAACAGATTTATAAATTATAGGGTGTTTCATTGGGAGAGGGAAACATTTTAACAGTGGATAGGTGTCACTGGGGTGATTCCAAATAACTCATATTTTATGGGTCTAAAGTCCCTTATAGCTGAGATACAGAGTGTTTTGTACATTTTGGTCATTTCTTCGTTTCTTTGTATCTTAACAAATTAATTGAGATATTATTAATATTGAAAATCCAGGCCCGGCTTCACTAAAAGTTGACAAATTCGTTCCGCTCATAAACAACACCCTGTACGTTAAATTTTCAAAAATATTTTACCATAGCTAAAAAGAGGACAAAAAATTGAATTTAATGATATACTTTTTATTTTTGCACATATGATTTTACTACTCATAAATAGTTAAGTTTTCTTACATTTTTGGGGCACTAACTTGCTTAATTAATTATATTAAGTTGTAATCAATATTATTTGACCTAATTAACTATTTGGTTTAAAATTATGTTATACCAAAAATTTTTATAATCATCTAGGCCTATGAAAACAGATTTACAGGACCGTACTAGGAACTAAATGTCTCATTATATTTACCTATACAACACCCATTTTTTTTACTTGTCTACTCCAAACTACACAATTTTTCCATATAAGGAAGGTTAAAAAAAATATATAATGGGTGTTGCATAGGTAAATCTAATGTGACTTTTAGTTCCTAGTACGGTCCTGTAAATCAGTTTTCATGTGCCCGGAAGACTACAAAAAATTTTGGAATAACATAATGTTAAACCAAATAGTTAGTTAGGAGAAATAATATTGTTTACAACTTAATAGAATTAATTAAGCACGTTGGTGCCCCAAAAATGTGAGAAAACTTAACTATTTATGAGTAGTAAAATCATATGTGCAAAAATAAAAAGTTTATCGTTAAATTCAATTTTTTGTCCTCTTTTTAGTTATGGTAAAATATTTTTGAAAATTTAACATACAGGGTGTTGTTTATGAGCGGAACGAATTTGTCAACTTTTAGTGAAGCCGGGCCTGGATTTTCAATATTAATAATATCTCAATTAATTTGTTAAGATACAGAAAGTATGTGTACCAAATATTATAGAAAATATACAGAGTGGTTAAAAGCACAGGAGGCAATGAAGAAATGACCAAAATGTACAAAACACTCTGTATCTCAGCTATAAGAGACTTTAGACCCATAAAATATGGGTTATTTGGAATCACCCCAATGACACCTATCCACTGTTAAAATGTTTCCCTCTCCCAATGAAACACCCTGTATATATATAAAAAAAACAAATCAAAATATTCAAATTTCTGTGGCTAATGGACTTTGTCAGATGCCATCCGCCCCCCTCGCCACACACACACAACTCAAGCATTTGTTTGATCTGTCACTCTTTCCGATTATTTCAGCGCAAAAGTAAACTTATGGGTTTTATTTCTTAGAATTGGTGACCGGATAAGATGCATACATTTAAATATTTTATATCTAACCGATGCAAAATATTTTTTGTCACTTGAATAAAACATAAGAAGTTATTAACACTCATCCAAATCAAGAAAATCCCATTTTAAAATACCAAAACGAAGAACTTGTAATACTTTTTAAATAACAATTGATTTGTCAAATGGTATGCGAGTACAAATTACCCGTATAATTAATAATTGTAACCGACAAGAAAAAAACCGTGATTCATGATAAGTATGCGATTAAAACCAATAATTTTCATCGTTTATTCAAGGATATTTTTAACAAAATAGTTTAACACCATTTTCAATAATTATATTTAAATTTCGAAACGGAAATATACCGGGTGTCCCAGATTTTGACAATATATGTTGTACAAAATTTAAATAGGTACATTGAGCTGTATTTTCACAGTAAACTGCTGTTAAATGTATTAGTAGAGGTCAGGAGTCGGAGTGACACACATTTTCGAGCTAGCTGAAACCGAATCTGAAGTTAAAAAAAGTTTTTACCATTGGCTTCCCTTCCAAAAACCACCCCCTGGAGGGGTTAAACGTGCCTTACAAGGTTTTCCTGTAGAAACACTTTTCCCCCATTTTCGAGGATGCTGAGCACGGTGGTGGTGTTGGATATCGCTTCTGACCTCCACAAACCCCTCCACCGGCCAATACTCTCCCCCAAAAGTGGTCAATTTTTATAAGTGACACCCTTTTTTCCCGACACGGCCAATTTAGTCTCTCCCCCCATTTTTGAGGTCGCTAAAACCGAGTCTGAGGTTAAAAAAGTTTTTACTCTCGGCGTCCTTTTCAAAACAGCCGAAAACCACCGCCTTGAGAGGTTAACCGCGCTTTACAAGTTTTACCTGTAGAAAAAACACTTTCCCCCCATTTTCAAGCTATACTATATATTTGCCGCTGGTATTAAAAAAATCACCCCTTTCGGGGAGAGTATTGGCCGGTTGGAGGGGTTGCTGTGGGTGCGAATCAATATTCAGCCTCACCACCGTGTTCAGCATCCTCGAAAATATATATA
Organism: Crepidodera aurea; assembly: GCA_949320105.2. NCBI lineage: Eukaryota > Metazoa > Arthropoda > Insecta > Coleoptera > Chrysomelidae > Crepidodera > Crepidodera aurea. The sequence continues at coordinate 7,442,440 of OX439477.1, read as the reverse complement.
TATATATATAAAAAAATACTGGACTCTGAGACCATCTAATGTGTCTTTTGGTAATTTTTTTATAAATTTTCAAAAAAATAAATGTACACGACAAGTAATTGGGATAAATAAGTTAGGTAATATGCCACTTTTTTTAATTTAGGCAACCCACATGATTATACTGGGCATTGTTTTCGTCGTACCTCACCCACCTTATTGGTAAATGCAAGTGCAGATCTAGCAACGTTAAAAAGACATGGAGGATGAAAATCTTGTCAAGTAGCAGAAGGCTATATAGAAAATTATTTGCAAAATATAGTAAAGGTCGCAAATCAATTAGTTTAATTGTATCTAATTCAACTGTAAACGTCCCCTCAACATACAATTATTCCTGCTACACAAGTATTACATCTGCCTCATCCAACCAGTCCTGATCCTGCCAAATATACGGTTCACTGCTTCCGGTCATCATCAGCTGCATGGCTTGCAGATACAGGAGCAGATCTTTTGTCCAGCAAGCGACATGGAGGATGGAAAAGTAATACTGTTGCTAATGGATTTTTTCATTAAAAATAAAAAGAAAGTTGCCGTGAACATTTTAGGAGAGCTTGAACCTTCAATAATTCTTAGTTCTTTTTGTTTCTGAATTCATCTCTAATCAAAATGCGTTGCGTAATGAGTTTCATTATTCAACGCAAATGGACCAAAATGAGTGGTGTAATAGCTTCAAAATGAAACATTTCGGCTTTCCTGTCAGCATAAAAATCAATACTCCAAAAACCTCACATTTTACCATTACCGACTTCCCTGAGTACGTTCCTATTTATTTATTATAATCGCGTGATGTAAATTCCTATTCCATATTAGAGTTCCATTAATCCATTTATCTTGTTCCTTCTTAACAACGTTGTTAAATTAAGCTAGAGCAGTTCAAACTGGTAAAATATACAAATTATAAACGTAAAACTGAGACAAGTTAATTGGTTAATGTCTTATGTGCTAGTTCCGATATAATTTCCGACACTTGCACCAAAATATTCATTTCCTACAAACGTATACGGGATGTCCATAAAAGATCGTCTGAGAATAAATGGGTTCAAAAAGATTTTTTTAAAGTAAAACTAAAAAGATAGTAATAGTAATTTTTCCGTAGCAAAACACTGTGGGAATGTTTTCTATAATTACAATCTGATCATGAAGATCAATAAGCAATTTTGTTCTAACCTAACTTAACTAGAATTCTTAAAGATTAAGGTCCTACTCACTAGTGTACCTTAGGGTCTGATAATTTTAGTAACACTACCGGTAACGTGTAACCAAAATCCGCACAATACTCTGTAACTAGCACAGTCACTGAACTAATTCAAAAGGCTTGGTCCTCTTGAGTCTTCTTACTAAATTGGTATTATCGAGGAGCTGGATGACCTCAACGTTCCTGGCAGATTTGGATATAGTCTTGTCAATCAAGATGAAGATCACTGTTGCGACAGTACCAGGGTGCATCGATAATGTTCCTTAATACTTTATTTTGAAAAAGTTGGATAACTTGAATGTTACTTTTACTGGCGCAGCCCCAAAGCTGGCTACCATACGTCCAGGTTTCAGTATCTGCTTGTAGAGGAGCAGTTTGTTATGTATGGACAACTTGGAGTTTCTTCCTAATAGCCAATACGTCTTTTTAAATTTTATACCAAGCTCTTCACGTTTCTTTTTAATGTGGACTTTCCAGCGAAGTCTAGCGTCGGGTGTCATTCCAAGATATTTTGCTGCATTAGCATAGGGAATCTGAGAGTTATTTATTCTTATGGGAATGTGTTGGTTTCGTTTATTAGTAAAGTTAACATGATTTATTTTCATTTAACTTAATACGCCATTTTTTGGTCCAGGTGTTAATCTGGTCTACAGTAACTAAAAATTGGTTCTTAAGAGATTAAAACCTATCATAGAAGAACAGGACCTGATTCCCTCCCATCAATTTGGTTTTAGAGACTTCTTAGACGTGGTCCAGGATTTTGATAAAGTTTGGCATGAGTGCCTTAACCACAAGTTAAATTTGTTACTACCACGTCAGTATTCAGAACTCTTAAAATACTATTTATCAAATACATATTTCAGAATAAAGCAGGAAGATGTATATTCTGATCTAAGAGAAATTAAGGCTGAAGTACCCCAACGTGTGTATGTACTAGGTCCAGTACTCTGCTTATTGTATACCAGTGATATTCCTAACCTTGAGCACGATACTATGGCTGATGATACTGCCATTTTGGCTGTTGGAAAAGACCATGAAGAAGCTAACCGAGATAGCAATTTTTTTCTGAAGAACTCACATTTGTTAGACAATTAAATCTAAAAAAAAATATTTCTTGTAAAATATTTCTTTAATTACCCACCATTATCTTTCATAATATATTTGGTTTAAAACAGCGTAGGGAATTTTGTCATAAGGATAACTCATTTGGTAAAGGTGCTGAGGTTAAGCTGAGGATGGATGTATGTTGGCATGCGGATCAGGTTGTCCTTTCAGGCATACTGGAAAATCGCACAAACCTCTTGTTAGTCCCTGAGAATTTCTCGTAAGGATGAAGGTAAGACACATTTTTAAACAATTATTTAGATAATTGTAAATAAAGCAAAAAAAAGAACCATTTGCAGATCATAAATAAGCACTTTCGCTGCGTAGAACGCTACTTCTACTACTTCTACTAAGTGTCAACTTTTAGAAACATGCAATGTCCCATACTACCCACTAGTCCATAGTACCACCTCTCCCCTAACATTTATAATATAGTTATATCGTTCAAAAATTTTCTGAGTCTGGGTGTACATAAAAGAATTGCTGTAATAAAAACATGATTTTAAAGTCTGACCGAAGATATTTTCTTTTAAAGAAACGGCGTAGGTACTAGTGCATTTTACTGATTATTTTTGATTTGATTGATAAAATCAATCAAGTCGTAAATCCATTCTTAAACACCATAAAAAATGTAATAAAACATTTATTTTGATCTCCTGACGATTTATTCATTGATATACAAAATATCTCGAATAGAGTTGTCACTATAACATTAAACATGAGTAATAAATGTGTATTAAATTATTGAGTCGCTACTTATAAATATAATGCGACCGTTGGCTGCTGGCTAATTACCACTTAATGCGTTCTCCGACATTTTTTCACAACAAAATGATAGAACAACACACGTGCACGCATTTCTTTTGTTTTTTTATTCACTGCTCATTTTCTGTACCAGAGGCGTAGAATCGTTAAAATATGTTTACTTTCCTAATAAGTTTTACCTGATCTATTGGAAAATATATATTTTTGGAGTCAGTCGCCATTTATTCTCATTTCTATTAGGCAAAAAAGTAACCAAATTTATATAAGTATTATTCTTCTTCTTCTTTCTTCCTTTTGTAGGCCCAGAGGAAATAGTCTTGCTCTTGGCAATATTCTTCTCCCAGACTAAAATAAACTTGTTATCCAATTCCATTAGATTCATGAATTTTTATCCTCTTCTAAGTATGTTATTCGATTCTTATCAATTTCCCTTTAAAAAGGCACTTATACAGGGTGCGCCAATTATTTCCACTCGATCTCTAGCACCGAAACTAAACGAGATATCAACAAGATTTTTTGTAGGGGTAGACAGTGACCTTTGAAAAGATGGTGAGAAAGTTGGACATCGACATCATAGAAGATAATAATTAGAGATAGTGAAAATACCAGGATATTGTTTTAATAAATTAAAACGAAGAAGAAGAAGAAAAAGAAGAGGAAAAAGAAGAAGAAAAAGAAGAAGAAGAGAAAGAAGAAGAGGAAGAAGAAGAAGAAGAAGAAGACGAACTTTTACATTTTCAATTAACAATATTTAGAGGACTGCAGCCATGTCGCTCAAGTGAGGTTGTGTTGTCCGTTTTGAATCTAAAATCTTAAAACATCTAAGAAATGAATAAATCACAATAAATTATTGATATACAGGGTGCGCCAATTATTTCCACTCGATCTCTGGCACCGAAACTAAAAGATATCAACAAGATTTTTTGTAGGGGTAGACAGTGTCACTCGGACTACAATTTTAAAATATTTTGATGTATACAGGGTGGCTAATTTTTGTAGAATGAAAATTAATTTGGTTTTTTTAAATTGAACACCCTGTATACGATTATGTCTTCTCATTCTGCTTAATATTAGATTTACGGTAGTTTTTTGTATTTGTAAATCCGACGCGGCGTTGACAAGTTATTCCTATTTTAAGCAGATTTAATGAAAAAACAGCACTTCAGAAATATTAGCACAAAAACCACATTTTTTAAAAAATTCCTCAAAAAAGCTACTATGATGTAAATGAAACATGCACCTATCACAATAATCACACAACATCTTCACCTGTTGCACAGGGTGTTTGCCGATGGCGTGCCAATAGTCTAGTTTTCAAATGGCAATAACTTAATTTTTCAAATGGGACACCCTGTATATTTTTCAGTTAGAAGCTCTCCCTAATACGCATTAAAAAAATATAGGGTTTTGCACATCTATCTTTACTATTTACTTTAATAATTGACGTTAAGTGACAAACAACATATTTTACACAATTTTTAATAAGAAATCAAGTTACCTATGAAAATGACAGTAGGTATATTTTGTTATGGCATTAATTGTCAACATAAAATTTTGTATTGTATCACGTCTACTATATTTAATCGGTATTGTGTATAAAAAATGGATTTTAATAAGAATTATAGTGTTCAAGAAAATATTGATATGATATGGATACTGGGTGAATGTCAAAAAATGCGTTTCTTGCTAGTAGGGTCTATCGTCAAAGATACCCAGAAAGACGTCATCCACAAAAGGATACTTTTGAGAATTTAAAGAATAGATTTGATAGAACAGGAACCGTCAAGTATGAAAAACATTCACGTGAAACTACAGCTGTTACTATTGACAACGAATATAAGGTAATGATCAGTATAGTTGAAGATCCCAATATAAGCACAAGGCAATTAAGCAATCAGTTAGATATGTAGAGTGGAATACTGTAGATGATTAATAAACAAGATAAATACAGAGCGTAACTTTTTAAAAAAAGTTTTATTCTCCGATGAAGCCACGTTTCATAAGAACGGTTGTGTAAATAGACACAACTTCCATTATTATTCGGACCACAATGAACATTTATTTAGAACCACATCACAGTATCGATGGTCTTTGAATGTGTGGGCGGGAATAATAGGTGATTATGTAATTGGTCCTTATTTCTTTGATGGGACTGTAAATGGAGCTATAATTTTAGATTTTTTAGAACATGATTTTCGCAACTTATTGCAAAATGTGCCTCAAAATTATCGCAACGGAATGTGGTTTCAATTAGATGGTGCCACACCACATTACCTATTAGATGTTCGCAATTGGTTAAATAGGGAATTTCAGGATCGTTGGATAGGAAGGCCTACTAGATCGCCTTGCCTTACACCTTGCGATTTTTTCTTGTGAGGTTTTATTAAAAATATTGTTTACAAAGAAGAGGTTACCACAAAAGAAAATATGGAAGAAAGAATTACTGCAGCATTTAGACAGGTGACCCCTGCAATGCTAAGAGATGTGCGTAAATCAATGAAAAAAATGGCAAGAAAATGTATAAATGAAAATGGAAGATATTTTGAACACCTACTATAAATTTTAACTTTCACTATTGTAGATTTCTTACGATTGAACTTTGTAAAATTTTGTACTTATTAAAAATTGTGTAAAATATGTTGTTTGTCACTTAACGTCAATTATTAAAGTAAATAGTAAAGTTAGATGTGCAAAACCCTATATTTTTTTAATGCGTATTAGGCAGAGCTTCTAACTGAAGAAAAATATACAGGGTGTCCCATTTGAAAAAATTAAGTTATTGCCATTTGAAAACTAGACTATTGGCACGCCATCGGCAAACACCCTGTGCAACAGGTGAAGATGTTGTGTGATTATTGTGATAGGTGCATGTTTCATTTACATCATAGTAGCTTTTTTGAGGAATTTTTTAAAAAATGTGGTTTTTGTGCTAATATTTCTGAAGTGGTTTTTTCATTAAATCTGCTTAAAATAGGAATAACTTGTCAACGCCGCGTCGGATTTACAAATACAAAAATCTACCGTAAATCTAATGTTAAGTAGAATCAGAAGTCATAATCGTATACAGGGTGTTCAATTTAAAAAACCAAATTAATTTTCATTCCACAAAAATTAGCCACCATGTATACATCAAAATATTTTAAAATTGTAGTCCGAGTGACACTGTCTACCCCTACAAAAAATCTTGTTGATATCTTTTAGTTTCGGTGCTAGAGATCGAGTGGAAATATTTGGCGCACCCTGTATATCAATAATTTATTGTGATTTATTCATTGTCTTAGATGTTTTAAGATTTTAGATTCAAAACGGACAACACAACCTCACTTGGCTAAATATTGTTAATTGAAAATGTAAAAGTTCGTCTTCTTCTTCTTCTTCCTCTTCTTCTTTCTCTTCTTTTTCTTTTTCTTCTTCTTTTTCTTCTTCTTTCTCTTCTTCTTCTTCGTTTTCATTTATTAAAACAATATCCTGGTATTTTCACTATCTCTAATTATTATCTTCTATGATGTCGATGTCCAACTTTCTCACCATCTTTTCAAAGGTCATTCGGATGGTTTGGTTATGCCCACTTCGCATTTCTGTCTAATCTCTTATTTTGACATAATTTCTCCATTGGTGTCTTGTAGATCTTGAAATGTGTTCTGTGCTAAGTGCTTGTCTGTCGTGTCCTGATTTTAGATGTTCCCACTCATAGGATAAACCTCAAACATCTTTTATAGAATCAGACCTGTAAGTGAGAGAAAATGTTTAAGTCTCTCCAGGGAAATATCCAAGGATTATGTGCCCGAGACGTCTTTAATGAAAAGAGATAGTTTGTTAATGCGAGTTTTAAAGAAATTAATATTCCAAGGACATTTTAGACATGAAATGAAATTACATTTCCAGGCGAAACTATTCCAGTAAAATCCTACGACAAAGTTACATAGTTCATTGTCAATTATTACGTGACACATAAAAATGGTTTTTTGTTATTTTAAAATCGCATATTGGGCTAGGTTAGCCAAAAAAACATTTATTCGATATTTTCAGACACATTTGAAAGTGTAAGTTTTAATTGTCAGTCTTGCCAGTTTTATAAAAGACAAGTGCCAACTACTTTGTAGCAATCCAAAAATATATCAGTCTCACAAGGTCGAGAAATTAAAAAAACTCACCTTTATTCTGATAATTTCACTTATGCTGGTATTCCAAAAAAGGGTCTAGGAAAGTTTATCGCCCGCAATTCAGCGCTAGCAATGTACCGCTGGCAATTGATCGCCAGCAGTTGATCGCATAAGCAATTTATAGCCCACAATTTATCGCTGGAATATCTACACCAATTCTATAATTTTCTTTAGTTATGTTTTTATCCCAACTTAATATAACCTAACCTAATCCCTTCTCTTAAGCCGATTTATTTTGTGGTGTAAATTGCTGGCGGTAAATTGCGGAGATCAATTTTCCGGATCCCTCCAAAAATAGTTTCATAATCTACAGGAATTTCTACAGAACATTGTCATGGGGACAAACAGAAAGTTATATTTATATTTACTATTTAGGATTTAAAGATCAAATTTTAAAGAACATTTTTTCTCTTTAGGCCATTTCTTAAAGGTCTGAATATAAAAATAGATGGACATCAGGTGAAGCAGATACATAACTAGAGATACTTAGATCATGCCAGTCAAGCCACTGCATGCAGACAGTGACCGCAGAGGTGACCAAATGCAGGTTTTCGTACATAACAAATTGCAACGATACTCCACTTCACAATACACTAATAATGGTCCCTCCACACTATGGGCCAGGCAATGGCCCAATCCGGCTGAGCCACTTTGTAGACAGGGGTTGGCTTGTGTTGGTGATGTTGGGCCAGGGTATTCGCTATCGAAGCGATTTTCAACTCACATCAAAGCAAGTCAACATGCGTGAACCAAGTGCGCAGTAGATAAGTGGCACGTTCACACACTTGTCCAAACATTGGTATTTTGATTTATTTGTAAAATAGTTTTGTCGGTTTAGTTTATAGTTTTTGTTTACAAATACAAAATGTCTACTAAAACATGGATAAATGACAAATAGGGTTCAAGCAACTGAATGTTAGTCGAAGGTTTGCCAATGTCAAGGCCAGCACCGCCATTACGTAGATATTGGTGACCAATGCATTGGTCTACCTTGGCCAACAGTGTGGAGGGGCCATTAGACTCTTCGCCCACTAGACAGCCGGGCTACCGTAGCCAAAATGTTGGCTGCTGTAAAAAGTGAGCGGATACTGAAGGCAGCCTCATAAAGCACGGGTCAGACTAGGCTGGTTACCAGCCGCGAATTAAAGAAGCCGCTGCTATCAGCTTGGTGTGATCACAGAACTCGCAGCGGACACCACCAGCCGGCGAGTATTTGTCAGCAGCTGGCAAAGTTGGACATGTTCAACTTTTGGTAGCAGGCAGCCGCTACTGCCAGCCGCTGATCAGCAGCGGCTGATAACCAGCCTAGTCTGACCCGTGCTTAAGTTCACATGAGCTAAGCTGACTGCGGACAGCCACGTGGCCGCCTGGGCAGGTGTGCAGGCTGTAATGGCTGCCGCAGCCAGAACTTATTGGCTGCATAGTGGACGGGCTGAGCTATCGCATCGTCGGATTGGCAGCGGCAGCTTAGCTGCCTAATGGAATATGGACGTATTCCTTAAAACATTGTGTGTGAGAGGAGTGATACTTTACTATACTAAAAGAATGTAAAAGAAGCGTAGGATATCTTGGGATATCGAATATCAAATAAATTAAATTTCAAACTCCATATTTTCTCCAATTAAACATAGTAAAAACAGAAATACTAAAAATTATATAGTTATTACTCGTAAGTTTTCTAACTAACGAAGAAAAACGTATAGTAACTGTAATTTCGCCCAAAGAATCAGGATACCTACGCCTCTGGCTATTATCTTCGCGTGTGTTACTTGTTTTCCTAGACAATTTTGTCCGTTATATTTTCTTAAAATGTGGCCGTTGCCAGGGCCTAGGAAAACGTCTGTCGTTGATTGATGAGTGTCATGTGGTAACAAAACGTCGGATTTATGCTCGTGCACGTTAAATATATCTCATCTCCGAAGATATTTCAAATATGTCGTTTTTATACCAGACATGTGATATTGATTTTCCTGGGTGGTAGATTCTACCCAAGCCTCGACTTAAAAAGTTTATTGCTCTTTCCGATGTTGGCGGATGAATATTTTTTTTTTATATTAAAATATAATTTTTATCAGAATTGTGAACTAAACTTTAATATTTATCTCCAGCCACTAAGACCTTTATAACCTAGAGACGGAATATTATCAACTAGGTACTCATTGATATAGCTAAATCGATTTTGAATCGATTCGTCAAAATATCGATACGAATCGATTTTTAATTATATGGTTCAAAATTTAAAAAAAAAACAGGAAAATTAAAAAAATCTGGTAACAGTAAAAATAATAAATTATTGTCCAATATTAAAAATTAATATATACTACGTACCATACGAATACGTACCATACATTAAATTTTTTAAATAAGGCATTACAAACGACAATAAAATTTACATAAAACATTATATATACAGGGTGTAATAATAGAAATACCGAAAATGCTGGTAGTAAAACTGACTGCAGACTATCGGTTGAGTAAATGACAGGGTTAAATTGTTTTAGTTACATTTTCTTGGAAGAAATATTTTTAAAACATTTTCGTTTATATTTACATTCACATAAATGAGACCTTTAGTAGATTCTAAAATACTTACATATACTTTAATATACAGGGTGCGCCAATTATTTCCACTCGATCTCTAGCACCGAAACTAAAAGAGATATCAACAAGATTTTTTGTAGGGGTAGACAGTGTCACTCGGACTACAATTTTAAAATATTTTGATGTATACAGGGTGGCTAATTTTTGTGGAATGAAAATTAATTTGGTTTTTTTAAATTGAATACCCTGTATACGATTATGTCTTCTGATTCTACTTAATATTAGATTTACGGTAGTTTTTTGTATTTGTAAATCCGACGCGGCGTTGACAAGTTCAGCACTTCAAAAATATTAGCACAAAAACCACATTTTTTAAAAAATTCCTCAAAAAAGCTACTATGATGTAAATGAAACATGCACCTATCACAATAATCACACAACATCTTCACCTGTTGCACAGGGTGTTTGCCGATGGCGTGCCAATAGTCTAGTTTTCAAATGGCAATAACTTAATTTTTTCAAATGGGACACCCTGTATATTTTTCTTCAGTTAGAAGCTCTCCCTAATACGCATTAAAAAACTATAGGGTTTTGCACATCTAACTTTACTATTTACTTTAATAATTGACGTTAAGTGACAAACAACATATTTTACACAATTTTTAATAAGAAATCAAGTTACCTATGAAAATGACAGTAGCTATATTTTGTTATGGCATTAATTGTCAACATAAAATTTTGTATTGTATCACGTCTACTATATTTAATCGATATTGAGTATAAAAAATGGATTTTAATAAGAATTAAAGTGTTCAAGAAAATATTGATATGATATGGATACTGGGTGAATGTCAAAAAAATGCGTTTCTTGCTAGTAGGGTCTATCGTCAAAGATACCCAGAAAGACGTCATCCACAAAAGGATACTTTTGAGAATTTAAAGAATAGATTTGATAGAACAGGAACTGTCAAGTATGAAAAACATTCACGTGAAACTACAGCCGTTACTATTGACAACGAATATAAGGTAATGATCAGTATAGTTAAAGATCCCAATATAAGCACAAGGCAATTAAGCAATCAGTTAGATATTTCCAATACCACAATTAGACAAAAGAATAAATATCCCTATCATATCCAGCTTCACCAAGAATTGTTACCACGTGATTTCGCGCGTAGAGTGGAATACTGTAGATGATTAATAAACAAGATAAATACAGAGCGTAACTTTTTAAAAAAAGTTTTATTCTCCGACGAAGTCACGTTTCATAAGAACGGTGTAAATAGACACAACTTCCATTATTATTCGGACCACAATGAACATTTATTTAGAACCACATCACAGTATCGATGGTCTTTGAATGTGTGGGCGGGAATAATAGGTGATTATGTAATTGGTCCCTATTTCTTTGATGGGACTGTAAATGGAGCTATATTTTTAGATTTTTTAGAACATGATTTTCGCAACTTATTGCAAAATGTGCCTCAAAATTATCGCAACGGAATGTGGTTTCAATTAGATGGTGCCACACCACATTACCTATTAGATGTTCGCAATTGGTTAAATAGGGAATTTCAGGATAGTTGGATAGGAAGGGGAGGACCTATAAATTGGCCTACTAGATCGCCTTGCCTTACACCTTGCGATTTTTTCTTGTGGGGTTTTATTAAAAATATTGTTTACAAAGAAGAGGTTACCACAAAAGAAAATATGAAAGAAAGAATTACTGCAGCATTTAGACAGGTGACCCCTGCAATGCTAAGAGATGTGCGTAAATCAATGAAAAAAGGGCAAGAAAATGTATAAATGAAAATGGAAGACATTTTGAACTCCTACCCTACTAGAAATTTTAACTTTCACTATTGTAGTTTTCTTACGATTAAACTTTGTAATATTTTGTACTTATTAAAAATTGTGTAAAATATGTTGTTTGTCACTTAACGTCAATTATTAAAGTAAATAGTAAAGTTATATGTGCAAAACCCTATATTTTTTTAATGCGCATTAGGGAGAGCTTCTAACTGAAGAAAAATATACAGGGTGTCCCATTTGAAAAAATTAAGTTATTGCCATTTAAAAACTAGACTATTGGCACGCTATCGGCAAACACCCTGTGCAACAGGTGAAGATGTGGTGTGATTATTGTGATAGGCGCATGTTTCATTTACATCATAGTAGCTTTTTTGAGGAATTTTTTAAAAAATGTGGTTTTTGTGCTAATATTTCTGAAGTGCTGTTTTTCATTAAATCTGCTTAAAATAGGAATAACTTGTCAACGCCGCCTCGGATTTACAAATACAAAAAACTACCGTAAATCTAATATTAAGTAGAATCAGAAGACATAATCGTATACAGGGTGTTCAATTTAAAAAAACTAAATTAATTTTCATTCCACAAAAATTAGTCCGAGTGACACTGTCTACCCCTACAAAAAATCTTGTTGATATCTCTTTTAGTTTCGGTGCTAGAGATCGAGTGGAAATAATTGGCGCACCCTGTATAATATATTGATACGAAATGTCAAAAGTTATAAATTTTATTATAACAATTTCAGATGATAACACAAAAAAAATAAAATTAAACGTTGCTGAAAATTACAAAACTAATTATTAACAAAACATTCACACTCACTCTCTCACAATTAAATAATATTACACAATAGAAAACAACAAAAATACTCTAACACTAGACACTGAAAGTTTTGAAATACCTTTGACCTGTATTATAGTAGTCCTTCTAACTCCATCTCCTCCAAAATCAAATTAGTCTTCTCAATTAAACTTCCTCGTTCAAAACTCGTACATTGACAAAACTCTTATGTAGTTACAAACTTCCATATACCATATAAATTAATATTAACATAAATTATTACTCAATTGCAACTTTCTGCAACTCCTGGTGGATTTATATTTTCCTTTTTTAATATTTCTCAAATTTTCTAAAAAAAACCTTTGACATTCCCTTTCTTTTCGTCAATCTCTCCCCAAAATCACCTGTCACTATTTTTCTCGTTACGTGGTTACCTTCTATATACAAGGTGATTATTTCATTGCAATATAATGGCAGCTTTCACACTTGGCAGCACGGTAACGACACGACATGGAGTAGGGATGAATTTACATTGAAAGCGATGTAAGTGGCTTCTTCGATTTCAATGTAAATTCATCCCTACTCCATGTCGTGTCGTTACCGTGCTGCCTAGTGTGAAAGCTGCTAATATTGGGTAATATTTTTAGGAAATACAATATTAAATTAAATATTAAAATTCCAAATAAAAGAATAATAAACAATTGCGTATCAAAATAAAAAAAAAATAAATAAATATCTGAGTTTTTCTCCAATACTGTTACTATAAAAACGGTAAGTAGTTTATCTTGAATCTTTAATTCAAAGTGCCAAGGATGAAACCTTTGATGTACTATAAGAAGTTTTTAAACCACAACAAAATAATGACCCCGATATGCCTATTTTATTCTATTATCCAAACTAGGAGTAATCTCAGACGAGCTTTTGCTTATTAAGCAAAATTTTATAGAATATAATCCTCATTTAATTAGATTTTTGTTGACTGTGTAGATAATCCCAGTGGTAAAATGTGTAAAATTACGTTTTTATGGTTTATAGTAGCATAGTTTTATGATTTCAAAGTCTAGTTTTTGTGTGTATTTTAAGGTATATTGCCGTTCATTTTTGATTGTATTTAAATAAGTTTAGAGAAGAAAGGAGTGCTGTAATTTAATTTGTAGAAGTAGTACAGGTTTAAGAGGTAGAAATTTTATTTTTACCTCATCCTTCAATGCTTATTTGTAGTTAAAATGAAAATTTTAATACATTTGATCGGTCTAATAAAAGATTTCGTTTGATTTAATCATGTTTCCATGTTAGAAAACGAGTAAGGAATTTAATTTATCATAGATGGCAGCAATTTTATCTTACAGCGGATATAGCTACTGACTTGTACGAGTTTGGAATTTTATTTATTGGATTCGAAAAGCCTAACTGACGAAGCCGAAAGGCAGAAACCGGTCTTAGGATGTCGAATCTGATAAATTAAATTCCTTACTCGTTTTCTAACTTTGTATTAATCTCTGAAAGGGATACGAAAGAAGAGAGTGACATTTTGACTAGAATCAGTCAAATAAAAGCTTTGCAACACACAATGCAAATTGTGTATGCAACCCCAATACACCGGGAATTTTTTGCTTTTAATAATTGTCAATACTCTCTTCTAATCATAGATGGCAGCATGTTTCCATGGTTTTTACTGTAATAAACCTGTTATTTTGACAGATAAGTCAGACTTTATTTATTTATAGCCGTATCGTATGTATTTTAATTGATACGGAATTTTGTATTCATATATATTTCAAATAGCTTCACTCTAAAAATATTATCAGTCCTCCTAAATCCTTGAGTTACTCGTAATAGCAAAGCAACATAAAAACAAATTCAAAAAATATATTATAGATGAGATGGCCCGAGAAAAATGAATTGAAATTCTCAGATTGCCTCCTTACCATGCAGAATTAAATCCCATTGAACTGATCTGGTCACAATTAAAAGGTTATGTTTCTCAAAACAGTACAACATTTAAATTACCTGATGTCCAAAATTTGAGAAAAGTGGAAAATTCATTTTGGAAAGTGGATATAGTAATTGAAAACTTAATAGACCCTATAATAATAAACCTCAGAAAAGACAATTATAATGATACCAGTAGTTATAGTGAAGACAGTGACTTTGAAAGAGAGTTCTTGAACTTTTTATTGTTTTAATGCCAAGAGATTAAAAAAAGTTTAATCCCATTAACACCATATAATCCTCTGTGTTATTTATTTTTATTTTGCAAAGTACGCCTATGGAATGTGACGTTATATCCCCACTTTTACTGCACTCCTCTTTTATTCAGAGTATAGTAAGCTGTAATTCCACTTTTTATGTATAGGTGAATATTTTATAATATGAGTGTCAAAAAAGAAACATCCTAACACAGTGTTGTAACTGCTATATCCGCTCTAAGATAAAATTAGCAAATGTGCAATCATTTATCAGTAATGGACACCGATTTGACGACATGGAAGCGGTATAAGAAAAAAAGAGGGAGGAGAGTTCATTTACTGTTATATTGTTGTGTGTAGCATAACGATCTCGAATTGTCACGTATGGTTTATCCGTTTTCAATTGCAGAAATATAAAAAACAAAATACCCAGTTGTGTCGATAAATTGTTTGATGTGCCGACAAGTTGCTTTGATCTGCAGTTTAAACTAGATAAACTGCACCAGGGTGCATCTCATAACATGTTAGTTTTTGAGTGTTTGAAGGATTTTTATATTCCCCAGAGCTCAATACCTTTTTAACAGATGATTATCAATATGGTTTTATTGATTGTTAGCTTACCGTTGTGATTTTTTGCTTAGTAAACAGGGTGGTTTGCATAATAAATTGATTATTGGGAATTTGAACAAAAGCTCACGCAGTTGCACGCCTTTCTGAGACGAGAAGATCAATTCTGTTTGTATTTGGCAGATAATCACAGGTTTGGCTTGGTTTTCAAAAGCTTGGCTTAAATTCAAATAACGTCTCAGCCGGCAAACTTCACAATCGTCCGAAAAAGTAACACTTCTCGTCCTTGCAACAGAAACTCATTTTTATACTAACCTCATTAAGCAATCAAAGGTAACTAAAAGTAGACAGTAGATAGACGGCGGCAGTTGGGCAATTGTTTATGCTGTTCCACGGCCATCATAGCTGAAAGCTTGTTAAAGCTTGAAATCCAAGCCAAGCCTGTATCCGCAAAAATCAAGCAAAGCCAAGCCTTCCTTTTTAAAAAGCTTGACTTTCAAGCCCAAGCAAAACTTTTATATTTCAACCAAACTACTTGGCTTGGTGAATACCTAGCATTTAGGAATTGGATATTTTCTTGAATATTATTTGTTAGTTTATGTTCCAGGCAGCTATGCGTATAGATGAACTCAATGGTGAGTTATTTGATTGATGATAATTGTTAACTTGTTTAATATCATGCTGTTTTGGATGATAAGCTGATTGAAAATACTTTTTAAGTTCGTTTAGGAAAGATGCCATATTAAATCTCTATTGCAGCTTGCAGTGGTATATTTTTGTTCATAGGAAACAATGGTTCAGAGCTGACTTTGGTGTTGATATTTCTGTTTCTGGTTTTTAGTAGCTGGATGGTACCATTATATAGCGCACATGCTGCTAGATTATTGTTGGGTTTCTTGCAAATCTTGGTAACATGCATGCCACTTTTAGGACTTGTACTTGTGGACTACACATTTAAATATATTAGTTTGTGGTTATGACTCATTAGCCTTTTGCACGTTTTCTTTTATTTCTAACTGGTTGACAAGGATGGTCTCTAATAGTTTCATCATAATCTTTTTGTCACTTTCCATAAGACTTTTTTTTAATACCACAAGTTAGAAAGATATACGAGATACTATTCCGCTTAATATAGATTTATAGAACGAAAATACGATCACATTTTACTGACATTACGGTACATATCAAAATGATTGACATAACATATTATTACTTTTGAGTGGTCTATTTTCGATTTTACTGCCAAATAACAATACGATAAATCATTCTAATAGAAATAAATGTTCCCTTTAAGTCTAATGCGAGTTATTTGAAACAATTTTAATGCTAATAAATTGATTTTAGTATTTGTACATTTGTACATTCGTCCGACCGAAGTACAAACGAAACATTTCTTTTTGATATTGTACACAATAAAAGAAAAAAAAACACCGACAATACTGGCTCAAATTACTTTTATTTGATTCTATTATGAGCATTTGACGCTGTTAATCATATTTTCGTTGTTACTGTATTTGGGAAACTACTAAAACGACCAAGAGGAAAACCTGGAAAATATTTTCAAGTTTCTAAAATGGCCGCTAGGGGGCGTAACTGCAATCTTCAATCTAAGAAAGTGATGTTTCTGGGAATTTCGCTAAATTAACCTAACAAAAAAATAAAGTAGAGGATAATCTGAATCTTTTTTGTTTGACAACTTTTGCTGCATCTCTAAAAATAACGTGGTGGGGCGTATTCAAAGGTTTCAGTAAAAAACACCCTGTATATTCGAAACGGCTGAGCCGATTTTAACAAACTTGGGCTAGTTGAAAAGAGCTATTCTTGGGCTACAAATGCTATAATATTTGAAGTTTTGTTAGTTTCAGATGTCGCCGCTAGAGGGCTTTTTTCGACATTTCGACAGAAATGGTTAATTTTCTGAAAAAAATTAAACGCATTGGTATGATTTCTTTTTCACGAAAAAGTAACCTAAAATTTAGGCCAAAGAAAATTTTATTCGGAAATCCCTTAAATTTTTAATTTTTTAAACTAATTAATTCCTTTTATTATGTAAGTTCTGGCCCTAAAAAGGACCGAATTAAAAAAGAAAGGTTTTTAATGTCCCCGTAAATGCTCGAAATGCTGAAGCATCTCATGGGTAGACAAAACTGCAGCTTCAATTTCGGCTCTCGGTATGTTACGTAATGCATTACGAATCCGGTTTTTCGTATCTCTCTGGTCGTAGGTTGAGTCTGAAAATCAAGACAAGTTAAGTCTGGTGATCGCGCAGGCCATGGAAACAGACTCCCTCTTCCAATCCAACGCTGTTGTAATACTGCATTAATATGCTCTCACACAATAATGGAGAATTTTTATTTCTAATTCTTTGGACCGATGAAGCCACCTTTAAAATCTGCACAATATGCATTATTGGTCTGCAGAAAATCCGCATTGGTCGCGTGAAGCAATCCCTAAGTGGCAATATCTTTCTTGACTTTTTGGCCAATAAATTACCTTTGTTGTTGTAAACACGTCAAAACTTGTTTTTGCAGTTGAATGGTTGCCCAGCACATTATGCTATTATTGTGCGAGAGCATATTAATGCAGTATTCCAACAGTGGTAGATTGGAAGAGGAAGTCTGTTTCCATGGCCTGCGCGATCACCAGACTTAACTTGTTTTGATTTTCAGACTCAACGTACGACCAGATACATGAAAAACCGGATTCGTTAATGCACTATGTAACATACCGAGAGCCGAAATTGAAGGTGCAGGTTTGTCTACCCATGAGAGGCTTCAGCAATGCATAGAGCGTGATGATCAGCATTTAGAGCATTTACGGGGGCACTAAAAACTTTTCTTTTTTAAACCGGTCCTTTTTAGGGCCACAACTTACATAATAAAAGGAATTAATTAGTTTAAAAAATAAAAATTTAAGGGATTTCCGTATAAAATTTTCTTTGGGCTAAATTTTAGGTTAAGAACAAGATATCGAGATGCGGTGTTCGGGAGCTTGTTTAGGCATCATTTAGCTACTTTTTCATGAAAAAAAAATCATACCAATGCGTTTAATTTTTTTCAGAAAATTAACGATTTCTGACGAGATGTCGAAAAAAGCCCTCTAGCGGCGACATCTGAAACTAACAAAACTTCAAATATTATAGCGTTTGTAGCTCAAGAATAGCTCTTTTCAACTAGCCCAAGTTTGTTAAAATCGGCTCAGCCGTTTCGAATATACAGGGTGTTTTTTACTAAAGTAATAACTTTTTTTTTCCGCAAGCCTCTACGATGGATGGTTTCCAAGATACAGTACCTCGCATTCTTATTTGGCCAGCCTGTACGTCTCAGGTTGATTAAATTTATTTATGTTTTTTCTTCAAAGGTGAAAGTTTATAGTAAAAATAAGAGCACCACAAGGGCCACTAAGTTTTTTATCTTTATTAAAGATCTCTAGCAACTATGTTTCCAGTAACTAGGAAATGTTCCTTTGTTCAACGATAAATTAAAAATAAAATGAGTTGGTTTCACTAATGTAAAGATGCAATGCTTTAAGAAATAAGCTAGTAGGCCATCTGGTCCAACAGTTAATTTCCAGTGCATTTGTAAAATATTTTCAATAATATATATTTCAATATGGTAACCACTTATGTCAACGGATTGCTCATAATTGAAATAAGGTATCTGATTGATTTTACTGTGTCTTGATTGCTCTCAGCAATGTTATTTCCATAGTGCATATTAGACGGTAGATTGTAGCATTTTCTTTTATTGTTAATAAGTTTTCAGAAAGATAGAGGATCAGAGACTATGTTATTTTCTGTTGTATTTATTTCTGATAACAGTAATTTGAAAGTTGTTTACATTGGGTTCTTACTGAAGCATCAATATATTAACATAATTATTTTCGCAATTACCACGTCTTTGCGTGTCCTATTCGAAAAATGCTTACTGTACCTGTTAAAATTTTTCATTAACGTTTTATTATTTCGATGAATTTCAATTTTCCAATTCATTTAAGACGAAAATATTTTATTAAAGAAGCTAAAATCGTCGCGATTAAATATTTCTTTCCTGTATTTCCTTAGATCATCTTCTTTATTGATTTAATGCAACCTTGTTTCGAGATAAGGTTTCAAAGGTTTGTTTGACATGTTTCTCAAACTGGTATCGAGTTTCCAGGAAATAAAAAACGAAAGAGTGTCAAATGTTTGCACAGTGATAAATATATGATGAACGGTGTGGGATTAAAAATGGTTTTACTGCACTTGTATGTTTTCTGATAAAATTATGTAAAATATGGTCGATTATGATAACGTCGAGACTATTCGTGCATGTACAGGGTGATTAGATGGAGTCTACATGAGGATTATATCGCTTTATGCAATCACCGTCAGCGCACAAATTGATGTACGCCCCTTAAGAATGGGCCGTTTGAGGTGATTTTTTTTTAAATGTTCGTCATAAAATTCCCTATCGATTTTTGCTTCGGGTCTTCATTTTCGCGGAATTTGACTCAAAAAATGGGTTTGCACGGAAAAAACTAGATTTTTTGCACAGAAATGACCCTACGGAACACGAGATTGAGATTTTGCCGAACTTTTTTATGGGGAAATGCTCATCTTGGAAAATCCTACAAGACTGTCCACTTAGAATTCGGGGAGACATTTTCCGTTACCCTTAAAATGGCCATCATCCAAAAATTTTCACATATCAGAAATCGTTCTACTGAAAACTGGGAAAGTATTGGAAAAAATTCTCATCTGACAAAAATTATTTGTACATATTCGGGGAATCCGCAAAAAATGTTTCCAGAACTTTTGGGCACATTTTTGGACATCTATTGCGAGTTTAGATTTTTAATGGGGAAAATCTCTGTATGTGGCCATTTGTTTGAATGTCCAAAAATGTGCCCAAAAGTTCTGGAAAAATGTTTGCGGATTCCCCGAATGTGTACAAATAATTTTTGTCAGATGAAAATTGTTTCCAATACTTTCCCAGTTTTCAGTAGAACGATTTCTGATATGTGAAAATTTTTGGATGATTATGGCCATTTTAAGGGCAACGGAAAATTTCTCCCCGAATTCTAAGTGAACAGTCTTGTAGGGTTTTCCAAGACGAACATATCTCCATAAAAAAGTTCGGCAAAATCTCAATCTCGTGTTCTGTAGGGTCATTTTTGTGCGAAAAATCTAGTTTTTTTGGAGTCAAATTCCGCGAAAATGAAGACCCGAAGCAAAAATCGAGAAAGAGGGATCGAACATTTTAAAAAAAATCATCTCAAACGACCCAACCCTAAGGGGCGTACA
Source organism: Crepidodera aurea (assembly GCA_949320105.2). Lineage (NCBI taxonomy): Eukaryota > Metazoa > Arthropoda > Insecta > Coleoptera > Chrysomelidae > Crepidodera > Crepidodera aurea. The sequence goes on along the minus strand of OX439477.1, from coordinate 7,422,007 downwards.
TCAATTTGGATGGCACAGTGGCGCGACCAGAATTTGCTGCTGGAAGGAGCTTTCAGAAATATTCCCATGCTTTATAATATTTCACTAGTAAATCGGTCAAATCCAAACTTTTTAAAAGGTAGCAAATTAGTGGAGTGCTTGTTGGATTTATACCTCGAACGAAGTTGGCAGTGATCGAATCATAATTTTCTCTTTTGGAATGTGTTTTTGACACTACATACTTTATATACTTAAATGTCTATATGTTATTTTTTATCGCTTTTACTTTTCCGCCCTCCACTATACCATAGAAGAAGGTAATGTGAGGGGAAAAAAGAAAAAAAATTCCCCTCCCGAGTTATAGGGCGTAGAAAATTACGATTTTCACCACAAAAATCGTACATTTCTAAAAGTTTTTTAAATATAACAGAGAATGTGTTAGTATTGCGTAAAAATTGATGTGGCAATTAAAAAATGGGTGTTTAAAGAAACAACAAAACGAATAAAAAAAATGTAAGTGTACAATGAGAGAACAACATTGGGAACATTTTAAGACCATCCAGAACCGTTTAACATAAGCAGAAAATAAGTTATGGACAAAATAAATTTCTCTCTCTCTTCACTGGATTAAAACCACTTAGTTGTTAAAAAAGTTTTTAATAACTAAGTGGTTTTAATCCAGTGAAGAGAGAGAGAGAGAGAAATTAAAAGACAAACCACTATGAGCTTCCGAAATAAATTACAAAATAATTTTTTTTCAAATTTTTTTTTTCGGCATTTTTTAGCGCCATCTAGACTGATATTTGAAAAAAAATCCTTTTAAAGCAAGACGTAACATGTTCCTACAATTGTCTAGTAATTTTTGGCCCAATGGGATAATTATTTTTTAAGTTTTGGTATGTGAAAGTTAAGCTAAGTGTTTGTTTTTTATAAGACATTTTCAATTTTTGGTCAATAGCGTGAATAATAAAAAAAAGAGACAAGACTTTGAGCAAATGTTCTTCCGAATAATTTCCATTTTTTTAATCTTTTGTCTGTAACGAGATATGGCCGTTTTAAATTTTATACAATTGCATTTATAACCTTCAATGTCATTTTTTCAGGTCAGATATTGAAAAAAAAATATTTTTGTTTTAATGAAATTAAAAAAAATCGTAATTTTCTACGCCCCATAACTCGGTAGGGCTTTATTTTCATAAAAAATTGTATTTAACAGTAATTCATTAAAAAAGGGTAATCTATCGATTGCCCATTTTTTTCTTTTTTTTTCTGAGGAAGTAATCTGAAGAAACCTTTATGAGAGAAGTTTTTTAACAATTAGTTGATAACGTTTTGAACTCACTTAAGAAGAGGTCAACTGCGTTGAAAGTACACCAACAAGTGTGGGGATTTTTGGGTAATGTTGCTCAGGAGGGGGGTGCGCCTATTAAAGCCTTGTCTTGGGCGCCTACAAACCTCGCGACGGCCCTGGTCCACGATGTATCTGTCATATGTCAATGGCGTATCTAACATCTGTCAATGACGTATCTGCCATCTGTCAACAGCGTCCATAGACAGGCTCAGTAGTGTTTTTAAACGTTTTGTTTTGATTTTAAGTATGGCACAAAAAGGATCGTGTTGCAAACTTTCACACTCGTGTAATAAATTTCGCTACGTACTCATTATATCATATACAATTGTAAAAGTGTTCTTATTTATAAAATAAGAGCATTACAATAAAATATATTAAAAGCAGAATTAAAAAAACAATAAATATGCGACAGTCATAAGTTTTATTGCATAGGAGAAACATCTAGACCTTTTCATAAAAGATTTAATGAACATCAATAATACCTACATTAAAAATAAACAATTCGAAAAATCAAAAATATGTATGCGAACTTGAACGGCAAATCGTTATTTTCTGGACGAAAAAGTGTTCAGAAAGTTTATATTTTCTTGTCGGTATTAAAAAATTATTTTGGCTTTTTTTAGGTTAAATGGGCGGTCACGTAGGCACAATAAGTAATTCTTCGAGTAAATATTGTAACTGCTTGTTAAAAGCCGATTATTCTTTTTACACTTTTATCGAACCATTCAATTATTTTCAACTAAACATTTCGAAATGATCTATATTTTCCTTTTACCATTTTTATTTGTTATTTGAAATGATTTTCTTCGCTTTTATTTTATCTTCAAATATTTACTGTCTTTTTTCGTTGATTGAAATTGTTATTTTTGAAACGATTAATTAAAGAAAAAAACAATTGTTTTCAGATGAAATATTTCTCTTGCTGGTTGTTTCATTTCAGCAATATCGCAACTTATTGTTTTAAGAGAAACGTCGAAATAATAGCCAATTACTTTAATTGGGAAGTTCTTTTTAAATATAATTGGAAAATGTATATTTCCGATGAGTACAATGGCGCAATTGTACCTTGTTCGACATTTGAGGTTATGGTTATTTTGAGTCAGATTTGTGATTATTTTTGTTACATTACAAAGTAGGATAATTATGAATTCCACATGAAGAATGGCCGATCTTAAAGCTGAGTTAAAAAAATGAGGTACCGTTTATCCATTTTCAATTACAGAACAAATGCCAATGCCGCTCAAAGCAACTTGTCGGCACATCTGGGAATTTTGTTTTTAAATTTCTGCAATTGAAAATGGATAATCTCTACTAAGGAATAGAGACGAAGATGCTGCAATAAAAACCTGCAAGGTATTAAATAAAAAGAACCAATACCGATTTCAACAAATTGTTTTCAATCAATAAATTTGCGATTTTCCATTAACGTCATAGAGATTATCTCACTAGATTCATCTCGGACATTTATTCGTACCTGCTGGCAAATTTGGCTTTTAAGTTAATTGCTAATCATCCTCGGGAGATCGAAAAGTTTTGATTGCATTGATTTAGAAGATTGCACGGTTTTAACGTAACGAGCCAATCACCAGAAGGGTTAAATATCCTGGATAATTACGGCAAAGTTCAAATCAATCAATAACGTCAAAAACAAATGTTACACTACGAATAACTTCAAGAGCTTCTTTAGTGCTGTCAAAAACGTCGTAAAAGTTAAAAAGTTTGTTATTTTGATGAAGGTTTGACTTCTCTCGATATCGAGATGCGGTTTGCGCGAGCTTGTTTAGGCAACATTTAGCTACTTTTTCATGAAAAAGAAATCATAGCAAGGCATTTAATTTTTTTGAGAAAATTAACCGTTTCTGTCGAAATGTCGAAAAAAGACCTCTAGCGGCGACATGTGAAACTAACAAAACTTCAAATATTATAACATTTGTAGCCCAAGAATAGCTCTTTTCAACTAGCCCAAATTTCCTATTATAATTAAGTTAATAGTTTATTTTTCCGAATCTTTCTTTACTATTATTTTACCGATCTGAATTTTAGTTTTAACACAATTTATGATTTAATTTCCTAATTCTTCACCACATAAAATGTTCTTAATGTTTACAGAAATCCCCTCAGAGACTCGGCCTGTTAAAATTCTAAAAATACCTTTCGTCTCATACACCTTTCCGTTGTCTAAGTGTGCAATGTTGAATTGTTTGTTTACCCATACCTAAACCCCACGTGGTGAATTTACCAGACTATTAACTAGATATTCTTGATACTCCAGAATTAATATTTTCAATTACTTATGTATCGATTCGATGAACAGTTGTATTTCCTTCTACTCAATTATTGAAAATGATTATAAATTCCTGCAGATTATAAATATTGTGCGAATCATAACCGAACAAAGGTAATTTATTAAAATTCTTAAGGGGGTTCTATACCCTCCGCGATATTGGAAATGCTAATGTTAAAATTGCAGGCTTAATACTCAACAAAAATTTTTTTTTGTATCCGAGCTTATTATTCATCGTAGAATGGCGGATGATCACTTTTTTTTATATACATAAAAGAAATAACATGAAAAAAATATTAAAAAAATCATATACGTATATAAGTTATCATCCGCCGTTCTTCATTTGCCACTGAACAACTTTTGTATTTACCATTTTTGAAAAAGTAAGTATTTTTTTCTAAAATTAAACATTGCTTCAAAATCTCAGAGGGTACCTGGAGGTGCTGCCCCCGACGGTCCTCTTTTAAAGTTAAAATTAAAATTTTACCAGAAGATTTATATTTTGAATGGTTTGTCTTGTGTGTAGCGGTTACCGGGACCTCTCGCATTGCGCTCGTGCTCTGTCGGAATTTTACAGAATCCTGGGCAATCAGAAAAAGTCATTGTATGGCGAAACCCGAATTCGAGTTTCGTTAATACAAACGAGGAAGTTAATTGAAGACAACAGTTATTCTGATTGCATTTATTTACATTGGATTGTTGTGTTGACTTGAATATAGACCATTCCAGGAAGACGTAGGTGACAGGTCGGCCATATTTGCTGGGAGGCACACAACTTTATGACACAACGTTAGTTTCATATGTAAACATCAGAAAGATTTTTTTTAAAGTTCTTTATTCAGAAGGAATAAATAGAAAATGCCACATTTTTGTAGTGTTATTAAATGCTCAATGCGTTCTGAAAGAGATAATGTATAATTATTCCGGTTTCCTGCTGTTTTGACAAACGGAGGGGATCATTTAAAAGCGTTGTCGAATGAATGAAAAAATGCTTGGATTAAAGCTTTGAAACGACGTACATTTTCTGAAAGCCAAGTGAATAATAGACGTGTTTGTTCTAGTCATTTTATAACAGGTATTTTTTGCGATCTTTTATATGTATTTTTTTATTATTACTTGTATAAGTTTTCGGTAAACCTGCTCTGTTAAAACACTAGTGACAAATTTTTGACAGAACACTGTGGTTTTTTAAATTTAATTTTACCAAGTGATATTGTTTTATAATTTATAATTATGTGTCCCTCACAAAAACCATTGAATTAATTTTTTTTTCATAATTTATTTTATTTTATGAATATATAAACATCTAAGATTTACAATTTGTTTTATTTCTATTATTTTTGAATATTAAGCACAATTTTCACAATTTGGCTAAAACACATGAACAGCACTGGCCTCATACTGCTTATAGGATTGCAAACTTTTGTAAGCCTTAAGCTGTTGTCCCGAATAAAAGCTGTGAGTTAGTATGCAAAATTTATAGAAATAAAAAATAATAAAGAGTACGACTGGAAACGCAGTTGGGGCTTAATTTAAAAAAAAAATATCCTGGAACGTTTAATCAAAGTTCAAGAGTTCAATTTGATATCTAGATAGCGTTTAGCAGTTATTGTAGTGTCCTACATACGTTATGTAGTTTCTTTTTGTTACGTCACACTTATCATTGTAGATTGTAGATTACAAAGGGGTCGATTGGCCCAATTGGCCTTACCACACTACGATCTATTAGATCTTTTGTATATACCTAACATCTGTTTCAATCTAAGATCTGTTCCAGGTATTTGATCTTAGTATTTAAGACGTTGGCGGACAATTACCCTGCAGTTGTAGATAATATATTCCGATGTCTCATCTGCACTGTCCCCTTTGCCCATTTTACAGATATGGTATCTGAGTGAGCAGTGTCCAGTGAGAATTAATGTGATTACTCTGAGATCAGATTTCTGAAGCTCCAAGAGCAATTTAGCGAATCGAGCAGCGTATTAACCTTTTTGCTTGTCTTTGGCATGGAATGTTTTTCCAGTAGGCTGCACTAAGTTACATTTCCTATTTTCGGACTTCTTCCACAATGCGGCTTTTTGGGATACCACAGAATGGTTCTGGTCCGATAAAAGGAGCTCCTTCTTTTGCGAGACCATCAGCAATCCGACATTTTGCCGATGTAGCTTTGCCGTTGCCAGCATATTGCGGACCGATCATGGATTGGGCCAGAAGACGACCAGAGATTCAGTGTTTGGTGGGTTATCACCGAAGATGATAAGTGGATCCATTACTGCGGCCATTCATCAACATCCACGGCCAAGACAATTATCCATGGCTCAAAAATCATGCTGTGTATTTGGTGGGACCAATTCGGCTGATTCAATCAGGTGAAAAAGTTAAAAAATAGGAATTTATGTATCAAGAGAATTATAAGGGTCTTAAATCCCGAAGGCAAAGTTTGCATCCCGAGGGCCTCTGGCCCGAGGGACTGCATTTGTCTGAGGTAATTAAGGCTCATTAATTCCCGACGTACATAGATTATTTTATTTCTGATCGAAGCAAGAAGCAATGAAATTCACTAAATATAATGAAACACTGACAGCAATATTCAACAAACTTCAAAATATCCTAACAACGGGAATTAAGCCACCCACAATATTTATCCTCTTTTTATTTGTATGGACAAACCATAGAAGTACATATATTTTTGTTACAACTCCATACACCTATACATAATTAGATTATTAGGAGTGTAGAAATAAACAAACTTTGGAAATTATCTAAACTTTCAGTATTATTTCATGAAATATTCAGAATCATGCCTCAGATACAGACATACTGAAGTTTGCTTTCAGCTACCGGTAAATAGACAACCTGATTTCGATGTATTCGTATCCTAATAAATATTAGATATTCATATTAGATATTGCCTACTTCTTGGGCATGATTTGTAGCGTATTTAACATTAATTACATTAACATCGTTGTCGATGATGGTGTTGTGTGGTTTTTCTGGGTTTTCCCACAACTGTAAAGCAAATGCGCCATCAAGCATCAGTAAGTCGCCCCAGAGCGCCACGGCAAATAATAATAATAGCCGTCCCTCCCCTGCACAAGCTGCAGAGCTTCTGGGGTTCACTCGTAAGGGAGTGAATTGCAGGGCGTATGTTATTATTATTATATCACCGCATCTCTGAAAGTTTACGCCATGCTTTGATGTAGCATGGTGTAAATACATTTGATTAGAAGAAGGGATGTTTTTTCTTCAAATACGACCGGGAGAACGTAAAGAGCCACAAGTTTTTGGGTTAAAACCCCGACTTGGTGGGGCACCAAACCACGTCTGGACTTTCGTAATTCAATACCTGGTGGGGCATATAGCCCAATGAGTAGTTGTTGAAGTCCAGACGCTGGTGCAGCGTAGGACATTTTTAATGTCCTTATTCTTGGGAGCTTGTGCGATTTTATTTCACATCCTTTGTGCAGTTTTGTCACTCCCATGGTCCTTTTTTGGAATTTTTATGGTTCAAAAAATTCCACCTTCGTGTAGTTTTCTATAGTTTTGCAAACTTTGATTTTGTTATTAAAGTGAAGATGGCGTTGGGCTCTCTTCGTTCGTGATATACTTGCTATAACGCAAGTACGATTATCAAGAGCAAGGAGAGCCGAATTCATTTTCAGACATCCTTTAGTGACATGATGTCGAGCTAGCCTGGCTTCTTACTGATGAGGCACAATAATGCCGAAACCGGTCTAAGAATGGCAAGCTCCTTTAATGACAAAATCGAAGTTTTTGGGTTGCAAACCACGTCTGGACTTTCGTAATTCAATACCTGGTGGGGCATATATCACAAGGAGTAGTTGTTGAAGTCCAGACGCTGGTGCAGTGTAGGACATTTTTAAGGTCCTTGTTCTTGGGAACAAGTGTGATTTTATTGCACATCCTTAGGTCACATGGTCCTTTTTTGGAATTTTTATGGTTCAAAAAATTCCACCTTCGGATAATAAAGCTATTTTAATGAAATTAGGGGCCTCTTTCAAAAAAGATTCAGTGAATACATTGCAAAACAAAAATAAAACATAAATCGGTGCGGTTGAGATTTCGACTTTAAAATTCAGTGGAGAAGGTGAAAAAAGTCTTTAGAAGGTTTTATTTCTAGTCATGTGAATGAAGGATATCACTGGGTCTGTTAAATGACTTGAAACTTCATAACCGTGTAGCCTAAATGTTTAGAAATACGCCTGTTTTTGTTTCATTTAAATCAAACAAGTAGTGTAAAAGTTTTGACAATTTTAGTTTCCGCCATATTCAAATATTTCGTGAGCACAACACACGATTTTCTAGTTTCTGGATTCCACATTTTTATCAATTTTCGACTTCATTCACACAGGTCGGAAGCAGTACGCAGTACGCACTGACCGACCGTTGTACAGTGACGTCACAGCGGGCGATGACTACCCTTCGTCGCACCCTAGCTAAAAAATTAAATATCTCGGAAACTATAAGACGTATCAAAAAAAAATTTTTACGGAATTTTTTTATTTTTAATAAAGTGTATTGTAAGGTAAAAATCAAAAGTTGCTGATATTCTTCATTCTTTCTGTTTTTGTCGAGATCTCTTCTTAGTTTCATTATTTTTCAATTTATGGCATTGTATTTCATTTACCTTCTTTTTTTAATTACTTCAGACATTAGTTACCAATCAGGCTAAAAAACTGAGTATGTTATGAACGGTAGACCTTTTTTAACTTTTTACCATCCACGCTTATGGAGTTAGGTACCTGTACAAGCCAGCGATCGAGCAAGGACGTGTGTGATATTGCTTGATTGATCGGTTTTAATGCAATTTGCATACACGATCATGTTCTATTCCTCTATTATTAGAGTACGGGGCGAGATCAAAAATATGGAACCGGAAATAACTCTAAAGGGCATAAATAAGCCTGATCACGTGTTCAGAGCTGTCTGGCTTAAAGTATTTTTTGTTTATAGTTAATTTTTTATACTGGGTGGGTCATGAGGAACTGTACATACTCCTACCTTGTATTGAGGCATCCAAGTTTAATAATATACAGGGGTAGTTGTGAATTTTGACTGAAATTTCTTTTGGTCATTACTTTTGACATTATTTAACTGGCATTGACAGTAGTTTGACGTATTTTAATGTGAGGCAGCGCTATTTAGACGAGGAATTTCGCTGACGATGTATTGAAGTATTGATAAATGGCCTCCGCGTTCTCCGGATCTTAATCTCAAAGATTATTTTTAATAGAACCTCAAAAGTAATGTTTATAAAAACTAAACCTGCACGTCTTACAGAATTGATGCAACGAATTATCGATGAGTCTCAATTATTAATTTTATTCATTCTACCATCGATTTGGCCACTGGTAAATTACCAACGGTGCACATTTCGAACACTCGATTAAGTAAACATTTTTTAAGGGGTAAACCGCGAGTTAAATTTTTGTATACTAATGGCTAGTAATTGGCTCCTCACTATTGGCTAGTAATGGCCGGTAATGGCTCACTACTGGCTAGTAATGGCTAATAATGGCTAATAATAGCCGAGTAATGTCTACTAATGGCTAGGATTTATTGACCATTGTAAGAGCCAGTCAATGGACATCGAAATGTCCCTTCGCCAGGGTGGGAAAGGGCGCGTCTGAAAGTTCAGCTTAGTAAAACCGATGCGATTTCTCACCAGTTGATTTCTGACTTTTAGACCGAAAAGTCACTTTTGCTTCGAGTAATTATCTGAATGTAAGTAATTGTTAAACGGCCGGATCCGCTAGATTTTGGGAGTCAATTAAGGGTTTTTCTTTTGCTTAGTAGTCAGAGTTAGAGTAGTCTTATTCATTGGGTTATAATTATTAATAGATCATGGCAAGAAAGTATTTGTTCGTAAAATTATCTTAATATCTCCTAAACACTATTCATTTCAGTTTCATTATAATTGTACATTGTTGTTAAATTCTTGTTATAAATTCATTTTGTTAATTTTGCATACCATTTCCTCTGCCAATAAATAATTAGAAAAAATAATATCTTTGTTTGTTTGGTAATAATCGACTCCCATATCCTAGTGAGTAAAGTTAAGTTAAGTGTAAGGCCTCCATATGAAATCATCACGGGATTACGGATATACCTATAAGACGACATATGGTAAGTAAATTGTATTTAACCCAGTATGGCAATCCACTAAAATCTTCGTGCAGGTAGGGTCAATAACGTCTCAATCTCACGATCACAAGAATCCACGTGTTTCGCTCGGCAAGGGGGCTCTTCCTTTTTGAAAGAAGTAACCCCCTTGTTACATACCACTTCGGGAACTCCGCCAAAATGGGGTCCAAAATATGAACATTTTGAAGTTTAAAATGACATTGAATTTAAAGTAGATGCATAGTGAATGACTATTTTGGTAAAACTGAGTAGACTGTGGCTGAGTTGGTAAAACTGAGTAGACTGTGGATGAGTTGGTTAGAATGAGAACTGTCAATCTAAAATTTTATTAATACTGTGATTGCAATTTGTTCGGTTTATGCTAGAAGAGCATTCTCAACTGGTTTTTTTTTCTAAATTCATAAACTCTGAAGTGTAAACGATTTTTATTTAATTTTTTTTACACAATGTAGATCATAGTTTGACGAATGTCTGACATATTTTTTAATGAAAAATATTAGAAAATGGCGGCGCACCGCACGAGGGGTTCATTTGCATCTGAAAACCAAAAAAATATGAGCTTAATTTTGGATAGTGTAGTTATGAAGTGACGTAGGATTTTTGCGATCACTTGAATAGGTTTTTTATTTATTGACGTTTTTTGTCCTAAAATTTAGATGAAAAATGAACTTTTTTATTTCGACTCACCACAATTTTTCAAATAGTCGAAAAAAAATCACTTCATAGCTACACTATCCAAAATTAAGCTCATATTTTTTTTTGTTTTCAGATGCAAATGAACGGAGCAATCGATGACGCCACATCCCCTCCTCCGGGGAAATGTATACAACGTAATCATTTTTTAATATTTTTCATTAAAAAACAAATAAAAATCCTTTGAACAATTTGTTAATCTTTCAGTTAATATCCAGTTATTTTCACTAAAAGTTTCTGTTGTTAAAGATACAGGGGGATACATTACAAAAACTATTTTTCCTAAATTATTATGTTATATCAAAGTCGTATCTCGGGAACAACAAAACGTTAATTGAATAGGAAGGTAACCATACTGCATAGAACCAGTATATGTTCTTTACAACAGCTACGCCATTAAAATAACTATAATTTGTATCGGAGTGTAAATGCTTGCATGACGTGCAGCTTTTAATTATTACCCATTTTATTCTACCATGTCATTTCAATCAAAGAAAAAGACTAAAATTAAAAGTCATGTCCATATTTGTTGTTTTATAAATAGCATTTTTATAAACCAAGCTTTTGGAATTCTACAATTTTATTGGTCTTAAAATGGTATGTTTACATTAATTTGTAACTTTTGTTTTTTCTTAATTTCATTACCCGCAAGTAAATACCGTTACTCAAATTCCTACCAAAATAGGCGTTCAAATCGTGGGAATCTCTTCGTGTGAGCCTGTTAAATTTCTTATAATTCCCTTGATACATAAATTACTATTGTTTATGGCTTTTCTATAAAGGACAGAAAGACCAAATGTAAGGCAAATATATTCTCAAACTAACACATTTGAAAAAATCATTTATATGATAATTGTGACCCCCAAACATGAGTGGAATAACTCAGAAGAGGTAAAATATCTAGGAGTCATCCTTGATAGGAGATTTGCTTGGAACGCACACCTCGCGCATACTATCTCAAAAGCAACAAGGGCTCTGGGGACGTGCCGTATGCTTTTTGGGAAAACGTGGGATCTGAAACCGAAAATGATCTACTAGTTATATCTAACGGTAGTGAGACCAATCATCACCTATGCTGCGCTTGTTTGGTGGAATGAAACAACGCAGTCATTAGTTTTTGAGGTTAAGTATTGGAGATTCAATAAGGAGATTTAAGGCCAAACTAGTCTCCCAATATAATTGGACTTCTATTTTCTCCGGCCCCGCCATAGAGGCGGTGCCTTGCCGTTCTGGCCAGCATATTCTAGGCCGGAATAAGTCCAATTCAAATTGTTTGCTGGTAAGGCTATTTGCACATGAACAAACGCCGTTCGACATTTTTTGGTTTAACTCGTATATGTCTCCCAATTTCCGTGATTTTGCATTTTAATACATTGTGAAATGGCTTGTTGAGTCACGCCCAATGAATCTGAAAGTTCTTGTGCCATTTGACAAGAATCTTCCTCCAGTAATGTCTTCAAACTTTTTCACCGGTAAGGTTTCTGATCGACATCTTTGACCAACATTTACTGCTGTCGCCATCTATTGGGAAACGGCGTTTTTCCATTTCTACTCCTGATTTTGTTCCACAGTGCTTATAAGTTCATATTTTCAAGTAAAGTATGAAGCGATATTAACGTCCGCACTGCTGGAGTTTTGGGAATTTTCAACCTTTTCTTATCTTATCAATTAAATCTACAATGTTTTTAAGAGAATATCGGGCTTGAAAAGTTATGTTGTTTTTATCTTGTATTTGTTTAATGAAACTCAGAACACTTGGTTGTAAATATATTTAAAAGTGAACCATCAAACAAATTTTTCAAAAATTCGTCTAATTTCTGGGATTTCAATGACAGATATGGTTACCTCAAAGGAGTAGGTAAAAAATTAAATAACTGATTTTACAAAACCGTAAAAAAAAATAAAAAATTGGAAATACTTAAGTAACTTCTAGGTGGATTCATTATATACAGTGGGTCCCAAAACGTTTGATACAAATGAAGAAAAAGTAAATCACTATACAGGGTGACACAGCAACCATGTAACAGGCTACAGTATCTGTGTTTCTCGAGATAAAATTATAAAATTTTAGGGCATTAAATGGGACCTTAGTGGCCTCATTCTAGTTAGTTTGTTTCACTTTTACTACTTCCGGTTTTACCGGAAGTGATACCAACTTTTGAATTTTAACGGGACACCCTGTAGATTATTACATTTTTGGAATCGACATGACAACCTGATTTCATCGATGTATCATACTTGGTATTTCAAGTGAATAGTTAAGGAGCTACACACAAAAATACGAAAAATCAAAATTGGCTTAAATAACATACCAAAGAAATAAACAACGGGAAAAACGGCACTAACTTAAATATTACATTAAATTATTTAATGTAATTCAAAAAATTTATAAATTTAATACAACATAACTGAATTGTACGTATTTTATTTTTTTTTAATTTAACCCATTTTCCCCCCTGTTTTCATACCTTATTTAAATTGCAACCCTTGTTTTTTTTTCTTCCTAAAACAAAAAACGCATTCTATTCTAATTAAGTGCATAATTTTAAATTACATTTTTTGTACATTTCTTAGTTAATGTTCTCAAATGAGAAAACTATCATACTTTAAAGCAATACTTACATTAAATAATTTTTTAATATTATCAAGGCGGCGGTGACTATGACATTATTTTGACTGCTTTAAAGTATGATAGTTTCTCATTTGAGAACATTAACTAGGAAATGTACAAAAAATGTAATTTAAAATTATGCACTTAATTAGAATAGAATGCATTTATTGTTTTAGGAAGAAAAAAAACAAGTGTTGCAATTTAAATAAGGTATGAAAACAGGGGGGAAAATGGGTTAAATTAAAAAAAATAAAAAATCGTACAATTCAGTTTCAATTTATAAATTTTTTGAATTACATTAAATAATTTAATGTAATATTTAAGTTAGTGCCGTTTTTTCCCGTTGTTTATTTCTTTGGTATGTTATTTAAGCCAATTTTGATTTTTCGTATTTTTGTGTGTAGCTCCTTAACTATTCACTTGAGATACCAAGTATGTTATATCGACGAAATCAGGTTGTCATGTATCTACAGGGTGTCCCGTTTAAAATTTAAAAGTTGGTATCACTTCCGGTAAAACCGGAAGTAGTAAAAGTGAAACAAACTGACTAAAATGAGGCCACTAAGGTCCCATTTAATGCCCTAAAATTTTATAGCCTGTTATAGCCTGTATATTACAAAAAAAATATTCTTATATTTGATTTTTTTTATATTCAACTAAGTGGCCCTATTTTTTAAAATTCTATTAAATTTTGCTATGTGTTTAAATTTAAAAATACTTTACTCTTTATTATAAATATTTATTTTTAATTTTGGTGGTATGCCACCAAATATTTTAAAAAGTTGATGCTAGATTATGGATCTTCAGGTAAATAGGTGGTGTTTAATCAAGAATATTTTTTTAATAATATAATATAATATAAAATATATAAACTTTTTCTTCATTTGTATAAGACGTTAGTATTAATTTTTTTTATAATACGTAAGAACTTTTTCTGCAAGTTTTGTACGATTAAAACTTTTTTGAACACACTGTATATTTCCAAATGTATATTGAAAATTTTTTGAAAAAGTGTACTAAGTAGGTAGTATTTTTATTTTAAAAAATAACCCTTGTTATATTTCACCCAAAATTTTCAGCACATTTAATATTTCATTTATTGAAAAAATTTGAAGTTGGTTTATGTGTGACTCCCCACTCGACTATCCACCTCGTTTATTCTCAAATAAGTAGGTAAAAAATTAATTGAATATATTTTTGAACAAATCAATAAAAAACTACAAATAATTGAATAAGTAACCTTGTTGGAACCATTATAAGTTTTAAATAAAATAACGTGTTATATATTAACAAACCACTACTTTCCATAGTTTGAAAAAAATTTATCGAGTCGTTTTTTATATATATTTAAAAAATAACATGGATTTCGCAAATACTTTCCCCAGATTTTGAACACGGGTCGCTGGTTCGAATCCCACCGAGGGCGAAAATCATTTAATATTATTTTATTTAGTTATAAATTTAGGAAACAGTAACGGAGCTTTCAAAACAGGAGAATAATAACCAAAATAGTCCTAGAGAAAAAAAAATGTTTTTAAAAACAGGATAGGCGGGTTATTAGTTCTCAAAAGTAATATTATTTTTCTTTAAAACCATTCAGCAGATCTCGCTCAAATTTTATAGAAGTATAAGGTAATATCTCCACACATTTTTTTTTAAATTATACTAAAAAAATACTAAAAATTTTTTTAATTCATTTGGTTTTCAAAAAAGTTACTTTGTTTTTTTTTTCAGATTTTTAAATATATCCTAATATTCTTTAGAAAACATATCAAAATCAGTCTTTTTAACAATTTTGTAACTCACCGGTAATTTCTAATGTACGCCATCTAGTTTTCCTTGCCTTTTTTCCCATTTTCTTAAAACACTCCTTGATTCAAAAAACCCCCTCCTACCATCAGATGCTATAGTTTTTTTTTTAATGTTTCAACAGCTATACACCATAATTTTTTAAAACAAACACTAGAAACCGGTTCAGTTTATTTAAAAAAATATTTATAAAGTCGAAATAAAAATAAAAACTTTAAAATGGTAGTTAATTTTTTTTTGTGAAATTTTTTTGAAGGTCCGCCTTTTCAAAAATCCCAATACATTCCCGCGTGTAATTTAAATTTTTATCACAAGAAAAATCACATCGCTCGAGCCGGAGGTTACGCTACCTAGTCGGTTTTATAGCATGACCTGTACATTCGGTGTTACATAACTTCTAACCCCGTTCTATGTAACATTATCGACTAAATCGTCAAAAGTGTATTTCCACTAACCTAGCGAACGCCGGCGAAATAATATATTTGAAGCGTTCGGGATTCTTCGGATGCGCTCGGAGATGTAATCTTTCATTGATCCTGTACAAGGTTTGATCCGGTATAGAGGCGTGACATACTGGAACTTTATGTTACGTTTAAGGAACAAACCTGACCAAATAAAAAATAAAAATAATATATTTGTTACATTTACAACATTATTGAGGAAAGGTAAGATTGAAACAATTTAACTTAAGTTAGTGTGGTCAACATTGTAATAAAAAGCCCTCAAATTTCATCAGTGAATTTAAAAATCAATAGAATGATATACATTCTGTTGCCAGTAAAAAAAATCGTAAAAAATGCGACAAATAAAAATAAAATCATAAAAATGCTTATATGGTAGTGAACCATGAAACAAAAATGTTTTATTTTCCAAAAACATTCAAGAAATAAAAATAATAATAAATAAAAGATAATAAATACTGATTGTAGACAATTTTTATTCGACAACCCAATTTTTTAAATCTGAGACAAATAATTACCGATGGTGGCGCCACATTCGTCGATCAGCT
Organism: Crepidodera aurea; assembly: GCA_949320105.2. NCBI lineage: Eukaryota > Metazoa > Arthropoda > Insecta > Coleoptera > Chrysomelidae > Crepidodera > Crepidodera aurea. The sequence continues at coordinate 7,406,106 of OX439477.1, read as the reverse complement.
GTTCGCGAAACACGTAACTTTTGATAAATAGTGCATTAAGTCTTAAAATACTACAAATAAACCACTCACTCAGTATAACTTAATGCACTATTTATCAAAAGTTACGCGTTTCGTTGAACAGCTGATCGAGGAATGTGGCGCCACCATCGGTAATTATTTGTCTCAATACTGAGTGAATGGTTTATTTGTAGTATTTTAAGTCTTTTTGTGATTGTTTGAGGTTTTTGATTTGGAAATTACCATAATATACCTGTACTTGTAAATATTATTAGACTCAATTGAACCTGTTTTTTTGTGTCGTTATTCTAAAATTGAGGTTATTTATTTAGCATATCTTACGTTTTTCAGAAATTTATTGTTTCCTTCTGTTTCTATGTGCTTTTTTTTGTGTTTCAGGATGAATATAGCCTAGAGGTATTATCATCTACACCTCTACTAATACAGAATGACATTGGAAGGGAGCTAAATCATATGCCAAAGAAACATACAACAGTTTTCTGCTGATAAATTTTATTTTAATTTTTTCAGGATAATAATTGTAAAAGTGATTTAAATAAAAAATGATTTCTAAGAACCTACTTTTGATTGATTTATGGTAAAATATATCCTATTCCTTGATTCAAAATTATTTCTTTAAATCAATATCAAATTAAAATATAAAAAATTGAGAAAATTTTTTCTTGGCTTAAATACTTCATAGGCCATCAAATGTATCTGTTGCAAAACTTTTTGTTTTGTTTATCTACTTTGTTTTTTTTTCAAAATAAACACAAAATTTATATTTTTTAATCCTTTATTTTAACATAAGTTCAAAGCTAACTTTGAATTATTCAGTTTTAGTAGTATTTAACATTTTTTGTAACTGTATAACTATTGAAAACAGGTGTTGCACAAGAGGGGAACATAATAATGGTATTTTTAAAATTATGATGTGACAAAGGTTTTATTTTACTGAATATTAACTTTAGAAAAATGATAAGTATATATATATATATATATATATATATATATATATATATATATATATATATATATATATATCTGTAATGATGTGCACACCTAATTAGATTTTAAGTTTACATATATAAAAGTACAACTGTACAGTTTCGACAGTTTGTAAGGATAAGTTTACTTAGTTTATAGGCAACACTTTGCTGTCTTCTAACCAACCATCATTCCTTGCACATTTAATGGTTTTAACATCAAGTGTCTTACTGGGCAAATGATGTGATGGCACACCCTTTTTGCACTACTTGGGTGCTATTTTGTTTGAAAGAATTCCTGCAAAAATTTCAGTTGTAATCAAGAAATAATCTCAGAAATACTAATCTTTATCTTACCTGATTTTGTAATATAATCTTCAGATTTAAAATTGATTACACTTTTCCCGGAATTTACGACGATCAACTTCTTCGATTCGATGACACCTTTTTTGTTGCTTCTTGGGTGGATCATAATGGAAGTGTAGTTCCGGATTATTAGATTTCCTAGAGGTATACCCATAAACGCAATAGTTTGTATTATTTTTATTGGACATTTTTAACTTTTAACTAACAAATAACAGCAAAATACACGAAGCACAAACTCAAAACACACGTTCGACTGCAGGTAAACAAACAAATTTACGCGTTTCGTTCAGTCCAAATTAATACCGCTAGTGTCGCTTCAAGTGTGTTCGTCTCAATTACTCTAAAAAGTAACAGCTATTTTTATATCCCATCTCTATATTTGTTTCAAATGGAAGAATCTAGAAAATGACAAAACGTCGTATAAAAAGATATACTCGTAGTGTCATTAACTGATTAACTAATTTTTCGCGGGTTTATCTAATCATTTGTAAAGATACTTTTTAAACGGTTAGAAAAATTATTTCCGTAAATTTTTATTGTGTTTCAAATTTTACAAAACATTGCGCAACAGAAACGGTAATTTTCGTTCTGCCTACTGAAACAAATTAATAGGATTGTTATATGCATTTAAGATAACTATCATTTTACCATTTAAATTTAATGATTTTGCGTACCAGTTATTTGTTTTTACAAAGTTACTATAGTTTTTTCACCATAGATTACATTTTTGTTTTCATTCAGATTTTCATTCAGAAAAGTTTTTTTCTAATATTTCAAGTAAATAAGGATACAGAAATTTTACTCTTCAGCCCCCCCCCCCAGCGCACGGGCCTGACTCGTGGTGTTTTCTGTATAATTTTTATTTTTATTTTTAATTTTATTTATTTTATTTTTATTATTACTTTTAATTTGGACCACCATGTATTTTTACACCTTATTTTCGGAAATAATGATAAAATAACGCACATCATAGGTACATATTTAAATTGCATCATATGATTTGATTAATGTGATAAGCGTGTAATATCTACCTTTGTAACATTACGTACAAGTCATGAGATTTTTGTGTCTATATAGTAGTATACGATAGACAAATACGTTGTAAATGATGTAAGTTTAACGTTAAAATAAGCTAATATGTGGACTTTGGAACTTAATTTATCTACTCAACTTAATGAATGAAACTTTTGAAGAAGTAAGAAACGAAACATTTAAAAAAAATTAAAATGATTTTATAATAAGGCCATTTGGAGTGGGGTGTATTAATTGATTATTTTTTTTATAAATCGTGATCTGGAGCGATTATATAATATGTTTTACGGATTAATAAGCATCATTTTTAAATATTTGGAAGAAGATTTGGGACCTAAGTACTTTATATTGTGGACGTTAAGAAATTATAGACTTTGGGTCACTCCAAACACTTTTCCAATAATAGGTACTTTGATTATTTTCATTTTTATGAAATATGCATCTCTCCCAAATGGATTTATTATTAATATTATCCCGAAAGAAGAGTATTTAAAAGAACAAACCACTATGATTTGCAGAAATTATATTAAATTTTATGTAAAAGAAATTTTTTGAAGTTTTCCGATTTCATTAATTCCAAAGAAAATGTGAGTGAATCAATATTGGCATATTTTTTAACGTAATTGAAGGAACCATCACATCTCTATAATTTTCGAAAAAAAAAGGTTAGGCAACTACTATGTTTCGTATCTGTATATAGAGTTGCATATTCATAATAATCAATAATCATTTTTACCAAAAGATAGGCCGGCTACACCGAAAATGTCAAAGTAGTTGTCATTTTATAGAATTCTCTAACATGATTGGTCAAAGCAGACGTGTTTATAACAGCTAACAAGTAAAATATGACAGGCCAATTCTGTGTTTATAAAAATTTTTGACACTTCGTAACCTTTGACTTTTAACAGCTGATATAGTCGTTTTTATCAATTTTTGTATACCGAAAGACAAGTTTAATTACAATGCAGGTAATGTTGAAATAGATTTAAAGTTTCTAAGACCTATAGTATAATCTTTCAAGACTTTGTACACAATTTACACCACAAATTAGCAAAAAACATGAATCTACCAGAGTCGGACAGTGAAGATGAACTGCCCCCGGGTTGGGAAGAAAGGGTTACTGTAGATGGAAGTGTTTTTTATGCTAACCATTTAACGAAAAATACGCAATGGACACATCCTCGAACAGGAAAGAAAAAGAAGGTACACTGTTGTACACAATTTCAACGTTTATTAATTTTCAAAACGACCACTATTTCCAAAAAAAAGTATATAAAATTGACTTAAAAAAACTCCAAATTTTATGTAACATTCTTGAGTTCATTTTAAAATTTGTAGGTTTTAAAATTCCGTTCGCTATCTCTTGTAGGTTTCTGGGGAACTTCCTTTTGGTTGGCAAAGATGTGTGGACAAAAATACTGGAAAAGTAATATATGTGGATCATGAAAATAGGAGAACTACTTATACAGACCCGAGGTTAGCATTTGCTGTTGAGGAAAAAGAACATGTTAATGATTATAGACAAAGATTTGATGCTTCAAGTACTGCCTTACAGGTGAGCGTTAGGATTTTTTTTCTTACTTCTGTTTAACTTTTAAGTGGTATTGTGGGGGAATTTGAACAACCCAGATTCAATACCTCACACTAAAAATAAGTGGTTAGTTTTATGATGCATATTTTGTTTTATTAAACTTGCATACAGTGCGTATCATAATTGTTACCCCCCTATCTAACTCGTTATTTGACTTGTTAGGAAAATCGCCGAGACTCCTCGACTTTTGATTTCTACAATGTACATTTTTTATAATTTAAATAGCATGGCATGGTGAGTGATAGCTCATTTGAAAGGGGGTTTTATTCTCCATTCAACCTTGCAAAAAATTTCAAATTTGCTTCATTACGTGTTGAGTTATTAATGTTTAAAAATAACAAAACACCACAAACAGGAAGGCAACTAAACTACAATTACAATTACAATAAATGTTAAAAATGTTCCCCGTTGACTTCCTGGCAAAAATAAAGTCTATTTTTAGTTTCAGCTCTGACGTTTTACAAAAAAAAATAAAAAAAAATAAATAAAAAAAAATAAAATAAAAATAATAAAAAAAAAAAACAGTTGGATAGAGAATTAAACCCCCTTTCAAATAAGCTATCACTCACCACCCCATGCTATTTAAATTTTTCGAGGATTGCTCCCCTCCAATAAGGGATGTAATTAGGGGTAAACTATTCATACAAAAATGTACATTGTAGAAATCAAAAGTCGACGTGTCTCGGCGATTTTCCTAACAAGAGTCCTGTAACGAGTTAGATAGGGGGGTAACAATCTCATCTTCGCTATCGCTATAGTTTGCCGTTCTGGGGTTCTTGTGCTTATACCACTTCGAATCTATTTTCAAATTACAAAAAAGAGCAATTTGTTATGTATTTGGTTTAAGTAGTAGGACACACTGTGAAAATTACTTTAAAAATTTCAAAATTCTAACCCTTCCTGCTCTATTTATCTTTGAATCCGTCTGCTTAGTTCTCAAGCATATTCAAAAGTTATCGGATAGACCAACTTGGAGATATCCTACAGGAAATTTAGATACTGATGTTTACTTAACTATTCCCACCTCTGACCTAATAAAAAATTATATTACCTACAATGCCAAAAAATTGTATAATAACCTCCTGATACAGTTAAAATCTATAAATTCATATAAGTTCATATTTTTATTTTTATTATGATTACTTAGTTTTAAATCGGTTTGTCTATAAAATTTTTGTAATTTTTCTTTGACAATAAAGCATATTCTCTCTCTCTCTCTTTGCATAAGGGATTGCAAAGTTTTTTGACCAAATTAATCTTGTAGGTACTACACGGTCGAGATTTAAATGGAAAAACAGCCATAGTAACAGGTGCAAATGCAGGCATTGGTTTTGAAACAGCAAAATCAATCGCCAAACATGGTTGCACAGTTATAATGGCTTGCAGGAACTTGGCATCAGCGGAAGAAGCCATAAACCAAATAAGAGAAGACAAACCCGCAGCTGGAGACAATTGCATAGCAATATATTTGGATCTAACCTCACTCTCTTCTGTGGTAAGTAAACTGATTTGATAATCTGATCGATATAATCAATTGAACTTTTTTAGATTCAATTTGCAAATACTGTTAAAAGCAAATATGACAAAATAGACATGCTGATATTAAACGCTGGCGTTTTCGGGCTTCCATTTAGTAAAACCCTAGATGGGTTTGAAACTACTTTTCAAGTAAATCATTTATCGCATTTTTACCTTACCATCCTTCTTAGGCCACTGCTGGTTAGTGGGTCTAGAATTGTTGTAGTCTCATCTGAATCACACAGGTAAAATAAAATTTTTATTTGTTCCGATTTCGCGGTCTATTCAAAATTACCGGCTTTTATTGGTTCAGACTTCGCGCTCTCGGCCCGAGATTTGATTTTTATTTAATAATTTTTACCTCAGGGTAAGTTGTCAAGGTTCATTATAAGATTGTTGTTGTTACTTTCTTGTTAAATTTTTTGTAGGCCTGATGATGACTAACAGCCGAAACTAGTTGCCCCCCCCCCTCGAGCAAATCCTGCGCACGGGCCTGGTGTACAGGATTGGCTTTTATTATTTAAATTAGTTGAATATGTTGAACGTTTTCTAACAATTATTATTTTTGGATCAGAAAAAATAATGTTTGCATCTAGTTTAGGATTATTATTCCACACTTTTCAACTCTTGTCCCGACTTTTTCAATTCGCTTACTAAACATTCGTAAATTTCTATATTAACAATCGTTTTTTCGTCCAAAGTAACTCCTATATCCGAATTTCTAATTTGGAATGTTTGTTATCGTCAGATTTTTATTTTTTTTAGGTTTGCTAACCTCACGCTCGAAAATTTAACCCCATTAACTCTATCGCCAGAATCTGCGAGCAAATATTGGGATATGATGGCATACAACAATTCAAAATTGTGCAATATTTTATTTACTCGGCATTTAGCGAAAAGTTTACAATCTGTCGGTATATCAGTATTTAGTTTACACCCTGGTAACATGATATCATCCAAGTTGGCGAGAAATTGGTGGTTATACAGGGTGCTGTTTGCCATCGTAAGGCCGTTTACGAAAAGTTTGCAACAGGCTGCCAGTACCTCCATATATTGCGCTACTGCCATCGAGTTAATTGGAGTAACAGGTTAGTATCTATTTAAGAAGGACAGAAACTGTTCAATGCTCAACTGTGAATGTAGTGGAGAAACTTTAATAGCTATTTTATCTCACTTAAACAGTACTCCTATTGTGACTCCTTCCTTAGCACATTTCAATGTCATTTGGATCAAGGCCAAAATTCATGACACTAACTTTATAATTGGATGCGTCTACATTCCTCCAAATTCGCCATTGGAAGGCTATTTCTCTTTCTCTAAGTTATGTGAATCACTTCATAAAAAATATACCAACCATAAATTCATTGTATGTGGAGACTTCAATCTTCCTCTTGTAGAATGGAAGCTCGAAGGTAATATCGTACCCACAAAATTACAGCCTGCATCCGATAGCTCTCTTATAGACACCATGTATCTGCTCGAACTTGACCAAATTAATTTTGTTTTTAATTCTCGACAGCGTATCCTCGATCTTGTTTTTGTTGATGATCTTGATACCACTTCATGCAAGGAATGTAATCTTCCATTGTCAAAAACTGATATCTTATAACCTCCTTTGCTGATCTCTTTCTCTGGAATAAAAGCAAAGTGTCTTTGTGACCATGTAACATAACGAAGGTGATATTTTTTGAACCAAGGAGCTTGCCATTCTTAGACCGGTTTCGGTATTATTGTACCTCATCAGTAAGAAGCAGGCTAGCTCAACATCCTATCCCTTCAGACATCCTTTAGGGACAGACACAGACCTGTCCAAATCTTTCGATAGTGTCTGTCACATGTTGCTACTCAGGAAACTTTCTCAAATTGGCATCTCGACGCATCAAATTGCTTTTAAAAATTGCAGTTTAAACAGACGACCTAAAGTTCTTTACTACTAAAACCAGCGATAATTCAGCCTTACGATCAGATTTGGACCGTTTCACCGATTGGTGGTAATCGTTTGTCTATCAATGTTAGCAAATGTGCGACGATTCACTTTACAAGATCTCCCAACATTACCAAAAATGTCTATAAAGTCGATGATGTCTCATTAGATAGTGTCTCATCCATTGTTGATCTTGGCGTCATCCTCGACACTGGTCTGACATTTAATCTTCATATCTGGTGTATCGTTTGCAAGGCTTTAGAATGCTTGGATTCATTAAACGCCACACTCGTCACTTTCATGATACCAAGTCCATCATAGCTCTATACAATTCTCTGGTTCGATGCATTCTTGATTACTGTGCTGTAGTCTGGATGCCTATCTACATCTGCCACATTGACAGAATTGAACGGGTGCAACCAAAGTATATGTTGTTTAAGCTTCTGTTTAATTTTCAACCATAAACTTAAACATAACATCCAAAATGTTTAAATCGTATCACAAACCGGCAACACGGCGCGGTTACCAAATATTTAAAAACATATCCTACATGCGGCCACTCACGTAGGCCATAACGGAGCTGTCCGGACGTTAAAAACTTTAAAATAAATGTGAATTTTGTGTCTCCAACGCGAGAAAGAGAGATAGATATATCGGAACTACTCCGACAGCCAGGCTCATTTTCAAAGACAATTCTCTTTCAATATTTTAGTGGAGTAGATCTGGTTTTGAAAACGAAGTCGCTCTTTTCGAAAAAAATTTTTTGTGATTTCATAGATTCGAGGTCCCTCTTTCACGTGATCACTATATGAAAGCTAAGGGTGGTGTGGAGGGGGGGTAAATTAACATGTAAAGATATGGAAAATCGGTTTTTCGCGCGTAGCTCGCTGAGTTTTATTCGGATCTAAATGACTTCTATATATAAAATAAATCGGTCTAGCGGTTCTTGAGATATTGCGATTTGAAAATATATGGATTTTTTTCGCGTTTTTCGAATAAAATGACTTCGAGACTTGATTTTTTTCTTCCGATGGATAGTCATGACACAATGCAATTTCAACCCGCTGGTTTAATTTGGGGGGGAGGGGCAGGGCAAACACTGATTAATTTTTAACTCGAGGTAACTTTTTTAATTCTTGACCAATCCGGGTCAGCAAAATGGCAAACCCTTTCATGAGGACACTGCTACAGGATGAATTAAGGAAATGATGGTTTTCGCGAAAACGGACAAATGGCGACCGAATTTCGGATTTTTCAAATTTTATTTTTCGATTTTTGCAACGAAAGAGTAAAGTGGGGACAATTTTTTATGCGTCATCGGTTGCGGAATTTTTTCTCTCTGATTTGAGCCCTACAGGGACTCGATCTGATAATCAGGAAGGGAGGGAGGGGGTTAACGCGTTTTGCCCTGTAGAAGGGCAACGGATAGGGTGTGACTTTGTGCTAGGCTCATTTTTAAGGGCAATCAGTTCTCTTTCAAAAATTTTTTACCCCAAAGCTCTATCTATATTAAGGCCTGCGGGAGTGCGTGATATATTTATAAAAACGAGTGCGCTCGCTCAGCCGCCGTGAAATTAGATGCCGGAATAGTATTTGTGAGAGAGCAGAGAGATGAGACGAGAGATGAAAGGGAGGGCTTAGCTCCTATGCCGGCAGCATATACGTAAAATGCAGACGCACAAGGGATAGCCAAATGATTCGTAAATGTTCGAATAAGATCGGCTGGAAATTTGCTGGCACCCCGCGTAAACTGGAGACACAGAATGACCTTTAACGTCTGCAGTTTACATTTAGATATGCAAATGTAAGAAATTATTTTATTAGAAAACGATTTAAAAAAGTAATATAAACAATGGAAAACATACTTCCAGAGGGTTATGAATATACCTTTATAAACCAAAGTAGTTTTAGAACAAAACTACAATCTAAAGAAGAGGTAGAGCTTAGTATATGATTTGTGTTTTTTAGTGTTCAGATTTCATATTAAATTTTAAGAATATATATTGTGCCTCATTTACATTTTACAAACCGTAATAATCTGCAGATGTATTAGTATAAACTACGTCTGCATTCTACGAGTTGATCGACAATTAGACACTCGTAGTAAATTGCAGACGTATTAGGATACACTACGTCTGCACTTTACTAGCCTTCTTATTGGTAGAATTAATTATAAAAAGCCGAATGGATGCACTATCCCTTGTGCGTCTGCAGTTTACGTATAAGCATCACGGCATCTATTTTTATAAATATATCACGCACACCTGCAGTCCTCTATAAACTTAGAGCTGTGTGGTAAAAAAATCTTGAAAGAGAACTGATTGCCCTTGAAAATGAGCCTAGCACGAAGTCACTAACCCTATCCCTTGTCCTTCTACAGAGAAAAAAATTCCGCAACCGACGGCGAATAAAAAAATTTTCTTCACATTACTCTTTCGTTGCGAAAATCAAAAATTAAAATTTGCAAAATCCGAAATTCGGTCGCCATTTGTCCGTTTTCGAGAAAACCATCATCTCCTTAGTGTCCTCATGTAAGAGTTTGCCATTTTGCTGACCAGGATTGGTCAAGAATTAAAAAAGTTACCTCGAGTCAAAAATTAATCAGTGTTTGCCCTTCCTCTCCCCTCCCCCGCCAAATTAAACTAGCGGGTTGAAATTTGGACAAAATGCTTGGGTCATGACTATCTATCGGAGGAAAAAAGAATCAAGTCTCGAAGTCATTTTCTTCCATGCGAAAAACGCGAACACGGGTCTTGGTGTGTTCTCGCTGCGGCGAAAATCCATATACTTTCAAATCGCAATATCTCAAGAACCGCTAGACCGATTTGGATTAAGCGTTTTCACGAGCACTTTTTTTTATATATAGAAGTCGTTTCGATCCATATCTTTACATGTTAATTTACCCCCTCCCCCACTCCACACCTCCCTTAGCTTTCATATAGTGATCACGTGAAAGAGGGACCTCGAATCTATGAAATCACAAAAATTTTTTTTCGAAAAGAGCGACTTCGTTTATCGGGTTTTTTCCGCCAGATCGACTCCACTGTTTTTTTACCCCGAAGTTTTAACAGCGTTAGGGCCTGTATGTGCGCGTGATACATTTATAAAATCGTGAAATTAGATGCCGGAATAGTATTTTTCTGAAATCGCTCAAGAATGCCTACTTTCTCGGAGCAACTTCAGACCCCAAAATACGCTAATCTAGTATTTTAGTCAGTTGCTAAGCCTGACCTGTCCTGCCCCCCAACAGGTATTGAATGTTTTTCTATCTGCAGGTGTTTACTTCAATAACTGTTACCAATGTCAAGAAAGTGTAGCAGCAAAAGATGACGAACTCGCTAAAGCACTTTGGGACACAAGTATAGAAATGATACGGAGTGTTTTGGGAAACAATGCACCGGGATTAGAATTCGAAAGCAAGAGGGGATTGGAAGAGTGATGATGCGATTCGTATAAATACGGTGAGTCAAAATAATTATTCAATGTTTATGTGTGGTAAAAAACATGATTCTACGATTTAGTGTAGGAAAATTTTTAAAATAAAACACCAAATTTGAGGAAATATATTTATTTATTGTTTGAATACTTTCAGGAAAAGGATTTTATTGAAAAATTCTCTGCATTGAGTATTTAAACAGTCTCCAGTAGAAATTAAAGATTAGAAAAATAAAAAAAAGGGATAATAAAATTAAAATGTACAGTAAAATAAATACAAATATATACAACACTGGCAGCGCGTCAAATAAATTAAAAAACAAAAATCCGGATACATTTTCTAAGACTAGTTATTTCGAAGCTATACAGGGTATCACCATAACCATATATTTATTATATAGAGTGTTCTAAAATCATGGCAAAAAAAATTATAATCAAATTCTATATTTTATTTATTAAATCCTGTTTAGTGACACTCTGTATAAAATAACGATAGCATATTTTTAATATATCGGTACTTAAATAAAAACGCATTTTAAAAATTGAAATGACATCACAATTTAAAAAAAATATCAATATTTATTGTAGTATTCCATCAAAAATATGCTACTGTCATGGGACGTAAAAATAATCCTGGAAGTTAAATTTTAACATAAAAAAAATGTAATTTGTTAGTTCTACGATTTTAGATCTGTAACTAAAAATACATTTCATATAACTTAAAATACAACACCTCAATATGAGGTAAAATTGAAAAATGGGTTTGTAATTTTTAATACCAACAAAACTGAAAAATACATTTATTAAAAATGGCAGTATTGTTTTCGCCGACCAGATCACAAAATTGTCATGATTCTCTCAATACCTTATAACATATATATCTAGTGACAACGAATTATGTTTATTTCAGTTTTTACAATAAGCCTTAGGCCTCGATTACACTATGCGGTCAACTGTAAAGCGAACGGCTGACGGCATTGCGGGTAACCGCGTAGTGCGTACGAGGCCTTAAATATTTTTACATTGTTGAAAACAACAGAAACCGATAATCAGATTAATTACGAAAATGTATGGAATCTTTTTAAAAAATACAAGTGCTGTTCTCTCAATCTTGTAGGCCGCATTTTTCTGACAAAATATTATTAATTTTTGATGATAGTCAAATCACTAGGATTTTCTAATGTACAATTGTGCGCCACTGGGAACACTTGGCGATGGAATGTTGCTCGACAGTTTTAAATTTCTGAAACGATGAGGCAGCACTATGCAAAGATATTTAAGAAAAGGGTGGGAAAGCATATTATTCATATTATTTAAAAACTACTTGATATTTATTAAAGCAAATGGGAGCAAATTTTCATAGATTTAATACAGAATGGCGCGGACCATTTTTTTGTGATTTTCCATTTAAAATTAAAAAAATAAATACTTTTCGAAGGTTTACAAAAAAATCAAGGAGTCTCCACCCTAAGTTTTGTAATTATTAGTATTTCCTGAAAATTTCACAAAAATCAGACTAAAACTAAAGGCTTAGAATGATTTAAAAATTTTTCAAGGGGTTCGGTTTGCACTTAACATATTATCATTTACTAAGTCAATATAAAACTACTAGAACTACTAGAAAAATTGTAGAACTTCTATAAGGGCATTGTATGTAGATTGAAGCAAGTGAACATCATGAATAAGATTCTCTTTGGATTCGACGTCGAGAGACAAAACCATAATGGTATAGCAAAGGTCCATCGAAACTAAAATACTCATTGGAGTTTATTTAAAAATAATGGTTTATGCACCCTCTCACCGTTCGACAATGGATTTTGGATTTTTCCAAAATATTTCACTCATTGGAGATTTGGAAACTCCCAATAGCCCAGTTGTCAGAGACTTTGACCTCGCACAAAATATGATATCGATGAAATTTGGCACTTAAATACTTGAAATGGTGTAGAAAACGATAAAAAAATCTTTGCTGCTCTAAAGTGTATGCTAGAAGAGAAATCCTGGAACGGGTGCCTCTGCACCCCCATCAGCATGCGTACCAAACGGGCAAATCCACGGAGACCGCATTGGTGCAATTGACAGATGAAATCCAGGATGCACTAGAGAACAAAGAATTTGTAGTGTGTGCCTTTCTAGACATAGAAGGGGCTTTTGACAACACACCATACGAAGCCGTCAAAAGAGGGTAGACAACAAGACAACCAGATGAATGTCGCGACTATTGTCTACCAGAATAGCAGAGACTAAAATGGGACAATACACTGTTTCCATCTGCACAACCACAAGGAGGAGTGGCTTCCCCTCTTATGTGGAGCCTAACAGTGGATCGACTCCTCTGCGATTTGACCGAGATTGGTATATCGTGTCAAGGCTATGCAGATGACATAGTCATAATCCAAGAGGAAAATTCGAGAATACCCTCCGAGCATTTTCCAAGCTGAAATGTACGCCATCGGAAAATGTGTCCAGTTCAACATAGAAAGAAAATTTCGCAGACAAGAGATCATCATCATGTCAGACAGCCAAGCAGCCATTAATGCCTTGAACTCCCACGTAATCAACTCCCAGATGGTTTGGGAGTGCCTAGAGAATCTAAACGAACTAGGCAAGAACAACAATGTTACCATTTCTAGGATCTGAACCCTTCTGCGGAATAAGCACCAGTACAATACTTGATGAACTTGGAAAAGAAGTAAATAACAAAAGATCCCAATACTGGATAGGACTACAAGGAATGAGGCAGTCCAAGACACTACTGGGAAACTATAACCAGAAGAGATCTGACGACTGCGTCAGTAAAAGTAAAAATAAGCTAAGAATACTAACGGGTATCCTAACAGGGCACTGCCGGCTGAGAGGCCACCTAAAGAAACTCGGATTAGTAGACAAAGAAGAATGCAGATTCTGCGAGGAAGATGAGGAAACCTCTATCCACATTCTCTCAGAATGCATTACCGTGCAAAATCCAAGGGTACGATACCTCGGAGAATATCAAATAGAAGAGGAAAATCTACCTAACTTGAAGCCTACCGACATCCTCAACTTTTTGAAAGCAATAGGACTAGAGGAACTGCTCTAATCGTTGAGACATCCTTAACGATTGGGCAGTCGTAGGGGGCACAATAGATCTTATAGGTCGCAGTGTATCGACACCCCCATCACAGATAGATAGATAGAAGATCAATAGTCAGATCAGCTAAAAGATAAACTATGCAAATGTGCTTCCATCTAGCAGCAAAACTGGTAAATGAAGCGTATAAACGAGTTTTGGTAACTTTACAAAGCATAAATTCCCAAATTGCGTTAAGGGTTGTAAAATATCATTTTCTTCTTCCCATATCGAGTATATTGAGGTGCAAACTAGTTTCCTTAATTAAAATGTTTATAAGTAATGAAATAGTCTCATATTGAAATGACTGTCTATTTGTTTTCCCAGTAATCGTTTATCAAATTATCTTCATTTTATACGCGTTTTACTTTGGCATACACAAGTAAAAAAATATTTTGAAAAACAATTCATTGCAAAGCAAAAATGCATTAAACTCTGTCTAAATAAAAAAAATGAGTTTATCGAAAAAACCATTGAATTTGTTGTCATTTCTTAGACGTGTTTTGACTTCATCGTATTCTTCGGAGAAACCATCGAAAGAGGAGCCTACCGCGGTTTCTATTTCACTGAATAAAAAACATTTTTTCTACGCCCACGTCAGTAAACGTTAAAAATCGCACTGTCAACATTCCTTGTAAATGACATTTAACAATAACATGAACGTAATGAGATCTCCTAACATACATTTTTGATAAGAAAACTTAAATTTCTTAATATAATCAAATTGCAATCAAATTTTTATCTACGTACCACTTTATTTGGACTATTTACATAAATTTAGTCAATTGAAAAACATAAAAACTTTTAGCATTAGCGAGATACATTTTGAATTAAAAGAGTGATGTCCCTAAATGTCGGCAACACATTATACAATTTTTCAAAAAATAACCCGCGTTTCTATAAATATTGTATCCGAAGATTTTCTTAACTTTACCTACGAATATGTCTGAAAGTGAAAGTGATGAAATTATGAGCACTCCTCCGGAGATTTTAGAAAAAGCTCAAGCTGCCACACATAATTTGTTACCACTAAAATCTAAACAAAGGTAAGAAATTACCTATCGAAAATTTATGGATTGGCGACACAAGAATAACGTTAATTAAATCCTTTTCGGAGAATGTTTTGCTTGTGTATTTTGAGGAAACATCAAAAATTATGAATCCATCTTTTCTATGGGCCATTTATTCGATGCTGAGAACTGCACTAAACATTAATAATAACATTAACATAGCAGATTATCCAAAACTAATGGCCCTACTGAAGCGGAAATCGGATGGATTTAGAAGTAAAAAATCGAAAATCCTTTCTCCAGAACAAATTAATAGGTTTCTGAAAGATGCCCCAGACGATAATCATTTGTTGTCAAAGGTAACGAATTAAAATATTGTGTAATTATCATCACACAAAAATGAGTTTTTGTTTTCAGGTTATCCTCATTATGAGTGGGCGTTGAAAAAGTATAGTACGTTACTCGAGTTGTAAGCCCATTACACACTCGTAAACTTTTTCACTTCGTGCGTAATGGGTTACTTACCACTCTTGTTACGTAATATACTATTTTACTATATTAGGGCTTAATTTAAGAGAACAGCACTGGTACACGCGAATTTTTCAGAAATTATGAAAAATTCACCGTTTGTTTGTTATTTTTTAATATTGGTACCTACTAGACATTGACCATCAAAATATAACCATTTCAAACCATTTGTCTTATAATTTTTTAAGAAAGTCGGCAAAACATTTAAACATAATTGAACCTCAAACCCATTTGACTTGATTTTTAGGAAGTATTTTGGTATGGCATTTGTTTGTTTAAACCTACTTAATATAGTACTTTTTCCGCGGTTTATTTTTTTTAATACTAAAATACTGGGCAGTTAATTTTTATTATAATACAGTTGAAGTCTTCTGACAATACGTTTTTTCATCTTTTTAAGCTAACACAAAATCAAGTTTTATCGGGAGTATCATTTTCCATAGCCAAAAGTTTACAAGCTTTTATCTTTGATTAATACAATTAATTAAATTATTTTTAATTAATCCGGAAACTTCACATTTTTTTATACAGAGGAACAGAAGGGCAATTTTCAACCCAGTAGCCAGTGGGGATCATAAGTATTATAGAAAAACTAAATTCCGAAAAAAAAAGAAAATTTTTGAATTCAAAAATTGTAAATGTCCAATAATATAAATAATGGATTTATTTTTGCAAAAACAAATTATAAAATGACAATTTCGGAGATATTATCAATACTTTCCAGCCAAATTCAAGATGTTCTGAAAATATTTGTAAAATTAAGTAAAATTCTAAAATATAAGTCAGAATCATTTTTTTTTGCTAAAATTCTAAATTTAAAAAATACAGTCTAATATTTTTGGGGAATTTTTCTTTTTTACAAGAAACATGAAACTCACTGCACTAAACAATAATTGGTGTTTATCAGTTCAAAATGTGGGGGATACAAATCCCACCAAAATAGTTTTTGTACGGCCTTAACAATTTTTAATTCTGTTCTCTGTTTTTTGGGGCTTAAAATAAAGCAGATTAAAAAACTTTATAGATCTTGTTAGAATATTTCCAAACTAATAAAATTGATTACACATTACAGGTACTAATAACTTTTTCAACTAATTAACAAGATTCATTGATTCAGATAAAAGCTAGTCAACGTCTTGTATATAAATTATTTCTTTCAAAATGTCAAGTTGTAATAGACAAAAAAAAATCTTGTGTATCTCCACCGCCTTTTGGATCAAATTTCTGAATATTACAACCTTTTTTTGG
This sequence comes from Crepidodera aurea, assembly GCA_949320105.2. Taxonomy (NCBI): domain Eukaryota; kingdom Metazoa; phylum Arthropoda; class Insecta; order Coleoptera; family Chrysomelidae; genus Crepidodera; species Crepidodera aurea. Next base: position 7,389,362 of record OX439477.1, on the reverse strand, counting down.
ACAAAAAAAATTGTACATTGATTTTACTTTTTTGGTCTTATCTCTCATGAACACATTACATTCAAGTTCCATATAGAAAAATCTAGGTTATTTCTACTGCTAGACCAATGTTAGGATCCGGTATACAGTTTCCGCAGTAACCTCCGCATTTTCCTGAAGCTCTGGTATCCTAAAAAAATTTATGAAAGTACATTAATTTCCTGTAATTCAAATGTGGCAGTTATTAAGCGCGATGTCTCAATATTAATGTATTTCTTCTGAAATTCCGTTGTAAATATACCTCTCAATACACAGGCACCTTTCATCCCTTAGAATATATTACATCCATCTAATACCAATAAGATCTCAAAAAATAGATGCAAATCTTCAAACTACCAATCCATCGGTCTTTCTAATTAGTGAACTATACAGCAAAGGGTAAAAACAACTTATTGAAGGCCTTTGAGAGTAACAACTGAAGAATAAAAAATCTACTAATAGTAGAAAAACACACTACTATACTTACTCTATACTTCATCCAAAACCAAGCGGCATCGTTTGGTTATCAGCGCTTGATCAAATTGGAAATATTCTTCCTATTGGTCAAAGTGGGAGGCAAGCCGTGTTTGTATTATAGAGTAGGGTTTGCCGTCTGCAGAACCGCATTAGGTAAATTAACGCCAATAACTGACTTAACAGAGAATTAGAGGATTAGAGCCTCTGCGGTTTGGATGAAGTATAGTTACTATCATATTTCTCGATTTCTGATTTGGCATATTAATAAGTACTTAAAGAGTCCGTCACCTGCGCCCAGCTCGGGGATCTGTCCGGGGTTGCCGTGAGAAGGGGTAGCGTGGTGAGTGGATCTCAAGCGATCTCCACTTCTCCAAATTTTGTAGCACGTATTCAAAATATTTGACTATTATCGAATATCTATTTTAAATTGGGCAAGGGTATAAACTATTGCTGACTTTTTAGGATGAAATATCAATCTATATTGTGATAAATTTGAAATTATAAATTTTTAATTTTCAAGGATTTTATTTTCTTCCTTCTGACTTTGACATCTCCCAATAAAAACTCTGTCACATTTTTTAAGTCCCCTACACATAATTTTTCCCATTAATTATTTTACTCTAAACTATAAACTTCATTTCATTATAAATATTAATAATGTAAATTTCTAAATTTCCCTCTTCAACTTGTTCTAATATCAAATTCCATTTAAAATTCCCCCCACCTCATTAAAATTTATAATTGCCTCAAAAAAAAAACTAACCTACTATGTCTCATTTACTAATTCCAAAATAACACCATTAACTGATACCATAATAAATATTCAATTATAATTTTCTTTAATATTTTCCTACTATCGTCTTCATATTATCCAATTTTATTCTTTTCATACAGCTCTTTATTTTTCTTCCTCATTTTCCAATTACAAAACCATAACAACGGATCTCCTTTCAACAAATTCCTAATAACCAATTTTATTTCCTCCATATTTCTATTTTATTCTTAATAATCTTAACAAATACTTTAGGATTATATTTCCGCCAAATTTCACAATCCCATCACCTATATTCATCGGTATCCTATCTACTCTTTGTGTTGGGGACAATATTCCCCACCATAACGTACTCAGTACGTGCGCCTCTAGCGGCGACATGTGTTAGTCAGTAGTAGCTACCAAGAAGTCAACGAAACATGATTGTTGTCTTAGTCAATAATAAAACAAATGTATATAGTGTAAATAAAAGTGTAAATAGTACAAAAGAGTTTAAATTACAGTCCACTCAATTTAGTACCAGACATTTTGGCCATTCGACCGGATTTTTAGTAAAAAGATTGTGAACACCGGTTGTGAATAGTAACGCGGTAATTAAATAGTGAAAAACGCTGTTATCCATAGAAATATGTGCAAAAGTATGTGCTCTGTGTTCCCTGTGAGTCCTTACATTAAAAATTGATAAAGAAAATGCTAAGAAATTTGTGGATGATCAAGGAATTCAATTATTAAAGGAAGCAGTTCAGTAATCACAAAAGTGCCGCTGATATCAGAGCCACCTGTCGTCGAGGAGCAGACACCAATAGACGTAACATCTACCAAAAGTATAGGGAGGAAACGTTCTGATGCTTGCCAACACGACGTCTAGATGGCGTTTGCAGATGTAAACAAATCGGTGATATAAAAACAAGTTTGTAAAGTTATTAATGTTTTTAAAATTAAAACAATAACAATATTAGGTAGTAACTGTTTGCAATATTGATTCATTTATGAATCCCAAACAGTTTTAAAGTTCTATTTGCCAAAAAATAATAATTAGTAGATATACAATAATAATCTGTTTGCAAAATTTATTCATGTAAAAAAAAATCATGGATACCAAACAGATAAAACTTTTAAAAGAAAAAAGAGATCAGTGTAAGGCCTATTTAAATAGGATAGAAACATTTATATCTGAAAGGCACGATGTTGAAATTACCAATCTCATTTATGAACAAATTTTAGCTAGAAAAGAAAGGCTTGATATAAATTTTGACACATATCAAAATCTCAATGCCGAAATAAAAACAGTTGATAAAAGAGATAATGAAAACATTGTTGAACATGAGGATCGATATTTTGACATAGTGTCTATAATAAATTCAATGATTTCTAAGTTTAAATCAAACAAAGATAATTCTAGTAATGTAGTTATTGATGAAGGTAGTTGTCGAGGCAGTTGTAGTAAACCTGAGGGTTCATCTAATGTTAGCACTGTACCCACAACTAGGTTACCAAATGTAAATATACCATTATTTAATGGGACAAACTTGAATGAATTTAAACCATTTTATGAATTGTTTATTGCGGTTATTGACAAAAATAAAAATTTGTCTGAGGTAGAAAAGCTATTTTACTTACGCAGCTACCTTAAAGGGGAAGCATTATTATTAATAAATAACTTACCTGTTATAAATGAGTCATATCAAGAAGCTTTAAAATTGCTTAACGATAGATTCAATAATGAAAATTTAATCATTAATAATCATATTTATAAAATTTTAGATATTCCAGCCATACCTAGGGGAACCAGTTCTGCATTAAGAGAGTTCGTATCTCATGTTAAACAACAGGTAACAGCACTTAAAAATTTGAAACAACCTACAGAAAGTTGGGATATGTTATTGGTGTGCATATTAACTAGAAAGTTGGATCCATATACACATAAAAGTTTTCAAATTGATAGAAATAATTCTGTTTTACCTACATTAACAGAGTTTATAAATTATTTAGAAAATAGAGCAATGGCTTTTGAGTCGATTTCTTGTCCTGATACCCTTAGTGGTCAAACAAAAAACAAATTTAAGGTATCAAATGTAACTGTTAAAAATACAAGGCATAAAAATGAAATGGCTTGTCAATTTTGCTCTGAAAAAGGTCATAGACTTTACAAATGCAACAGGTTTAAGTCAGCAGCTGTTGCAGATCGAATAAAATTTGTTGAAGACAATAACTGCTGTAAAATTTGTTTAAACACTCACTTCGGAAAGTGTCGATTTAGTTTTAAGTGTCACACTTGTAATAATTTAAACCACAACACAATGTTACACTTAGATGAAAGGGTGCAGCCTCCTACACTCCAGTGTCAAACGCAAAATACAAGTGTAGGTTTAATCAGTAGAATAAATAAAAATGATACCGTTGTGTTGCTACCAACAGTAGTTGTAAAAATAAAAAATACCAATGGCGAATTTATCTTGGCTAGAGGATTGGTAGATTCCTGTTCTGAAAGTTGTCTTATTACCTCTGAATTGGCAAACATAATAGGAGAAAAAACGTACAACAATAATATAACAATTATTGGTATTACTGAAAATCAGCAGCATCTGAATAAGGCAATCAATGCAACTTTGCATTCATGCATTTATAATTATAGTATAGCTGTAACATTTTCTGTAATTGATAATATTACATGTAATTTACCTCATAACAATTTTAAAATAGACAAAATTCCTGACAACATACAACTATCTGACAATAATTTTAATATAGCAGACAAAATTGACTTCTTATTAAATGCTAGTATATTCTTCCAGATGTTACTTACTGGAACTATCAAACTAGGTCAAAACAATTTAGTGTTGCAAAACACATTATTTGGGTACATCGTTAGTGGAGAAATACCTGCAGTATCGCAAAATAAATTTTGCAATCTTTCTGTTTCGCTTCTTATCAATGAAGGTAAAACTCAAAATATAGAAAATTTAATAAGTAAGTTTTGGGAGGCTGAAAAGGTTCCAGAGGTGTATCAAGAGTTTGAAAATGATCAAATGGCTTGTGAAAGTAGTTTTAAAAATTCAGTGGTTAAAATAAATGGCAGATTTCAAGTGGATTTACCACTGAAAAGGGATATTTCCGAATTAAATTTAGGGGAATCATTTTCAATTGCCTATACCAGGTTTCTTAATCTGGAAAAAAGATTTAAATCTAATCCCCACTTATTCGATCAATACAAGGAATTTATTGACGAGTACTTAAGTTTGGGTCATGCAAAAACAATTGACATTGAAAAATGTAATTTACATGATGGGTCAACCTATTTTATGGCACATCATCCAATCATTCGAAATGATAAGGTTACAACTAAATTTCGTTGTGTGTTCGATGGGTCTATGAAAACAAAAAATAAAATTTCTTTAAATGACTGCATGTATAATGGAGAAGTTGTACAACCGCAATTGTTTGATATTTTGATTTGTTTTCGAACACACAAGTTTGTTTTATTAACAGATATTAGACAAATGTATAGACAAATTCTTATTAGTCCTGAACACACAAAGTTACTCAATATATTATGGAGGGAAAAACCTGAACTTCCTATCCAATGTGTTAGGCTTTTGACCGTAACTTATGGGTTACGAAGCTCTCCATTTTTAGCAACACGTTGCTTGGTAGAGTTAGCTAATCAAGAGAAACAAGTACTTCCTTTAGGATCTAAGGTTCTTTTATATGATACATATGTTGATGATGTTTTAACTGGAGGCGATACTATTGAGGAATTAATTGAAATAAAAAATCAGTTAATTGATATTTTAAAGCAAGGCTCATTTGATTTACATAAATGGTGCTCAAACTCAGAGGGTGTTTTAAGTGACATACCAAAAGAAAAACTGCATTTAGGAACAATTGATATGGATAAAAATAGCAATACCATCAAGACGTTAGGTCTCACATACAATGTTATGTCTGATAATTTTGAGGTATCTATTCCAAAATGTAATTTTAATGAATGTGTGACTAAACGACAAATACTTAGTTCAATTTGTAAATTTTATGACCCCCTAGGGCTCATAGGTCCTGTTTTAGTACATGCCAAGATATTTATTCAAAAACTTTGGGTACAAAAATTTAAATGGGATGATTTACTTTCAAATGAACTATTACAATCATGGCGAGACTTTGTTAAAAACATTAGCTTGATGCAAAATTTAGAAATTCCTAGAAATTTGAATATAACGGATGCTGACAAAGTAGAATTAGTAGGATACTGTGACACATCAATTAATGCTTATGGGGCAGTGTTATATATACGCTGTATATTCAATTACAAAATACATGTCACTTTACTATGCTCAAAGTCAAGGATAACTCCTATTAATAAAAAGTTAACAATACCAAGGTTAGAGCTAAATAGTGCTCTACTTCTGTCAAATTTAACTAATAAAATACATGGTTTATTGAAAGAAAAAATTCAGGGAGTATATTTGCATTCAGACTCGACTATAGCATTGTCATGGATCAAAACTGATCCACTTATATTAAATCCATATGTAGCAAATCGAGTGCTAAAAATTCAAGAAAACAGTAAAGACTTTACTTGGGTTTACATTGATTCAAAAAATAATCCTGCTGACTGTTTAAGTCGTGGGCTAGATTTTCAAGCATTAAACTCTCATAAATTGTGGTGGCATGGCCCAGAATATTTACAAAACAAAAACTTTGCATACAATAGTAACAATTTACCACAGTTAACAGAACCTTTGCCAGAACAAAAAGCAAAACAGGTCCTTGCTGCGGTAGTTAAGAAAAATATTATGTTTGATAAGTACTCAAGTATTACAAAAATTCAAAGGGTTATAGCATATATATTTAGATTCTTTAATAACATCAAAAACAAAAATAAGATAGTTGGTAATTTAAGACCAGATGAATTAGACCACGCGTTAGAAATAATCATAAAAATTGATCAGGAAGAACATTTTGCTTCCGAAATAAAAAATTTAAAGGTTAAAGTAGAAATTAAAACACACTTGAAAAGTCTATATCCTTTTATTGATAATTCTGGACTCATCCGTGTGGGTGGCAGGCTTGCAGAGGCAAACATACCCTACTCGCAAAAACACCCAATTATTTTAGCAAAAAATAGCAAAATCACTGATCTAATAATAAGAAGAGAACATATAAAGCTTGGGCATGCTGGGCAAAAACAGGTGCTTAGCAGTTTAAATTTAAAATTTTGGTTAATCAATGGGAACAGAGAAATTAAGAAAAATATACATTCATGTGTAATCTGTTTCAGACTAAAGGCAAAAATGTCTCAGCAACTTATGGGCTCTCTCCCACAAGATCGTGTAACCTGCAATCGAATATTTAATAACACCGGAATTGACTTTTGCGGTCCATTTAATATAAAACAGAGTAGAATTAGAAAATCTATTGAAACTAAGGCATATATTTTAGTATTCGTTTGCTTTGCGGTTAAAGCTATACATTTAGAATTACTCTCGGACATGACAACTCAAAATTTCTTAGCCGCGTTGAAAAGATTCATGTCAAGAAGAGGTAAGCCTTCCAAATTGTATTGTGACAATGGAGGAACATTTATAGGGGCAAATGCAGAACTTAAAAAACGTAGCAATGTTCAAAATTTTACCGAACATAAAAATGAAATAATAGATTATGCAGCCAATGAAGGCATAGAATTTAAATTCATCCCTAGCTATTCTCCTGTGTTCGGGGGTCTTTGGGAAGCAGGTGTAAAAAGTACTAAATTTCACCTTAAAAGAATTGCAGGTAATGCATCGTTAACATACGAACAATTGAATACTGTAATTATTGAAATAGAAGGTATTTTAAATTCCAGACCAATAACTCAAATCACTAACGATCCCTCAGACCTGTCATATTTGACTCCAGGTCATTTTCTAATGGGTGCACCAATAACAAGTTATCCTCAGCAGGATCTGACAAAAATTCCTGAAAATAGAGTAAAATTTTGGGAACGGTGCACTAAAATGCAGCAACATTTTTGGGAGAAATGGCATAAAAGCTATTTAACCTCATTACAAAGTAGGCCTAAATGGCAACAAAGTTTACCTAATTTAACAGAAAATATGTTAGTCATTCTTAAAGAAGACAATGTCCCTCCATTACATTGGCCAATGGGACGGATTACTCGAATAATAAAGGGTAAAGATAACAAGGTCAGAGTAGTAGAGGTGAGAACCCAGAAAGGTACTTATCTGAGGTCGCTAAGTAAAATAGCAGTTCTACCAATTGGTTAATATGTTCATATTTAATTTTAGGTTTGTAAAAAAAATTGTATTTAATGTAAAATGTAACAATTCTTGATCCTGTTCATAATTTCCTAATTATAAGTTTATTTGTAAATGTGTTGAGTGTAGTGATAGGAAAAATGTGAAAAGGTGAACATTCAATGTGAGTAAAGGGTACTTTAGTCCTTAGGGGCCCCCAGCATGTTGGGGACAATATTCCCCACCATAACGTACTCAGTACGTGCGCCTCTAGCGGCGACATGTGTTAGTCAGTAGTAGCTACCAAGAAGTCAACGAAACATGATTGTTGTCTTAGTCAATAATAAAACAAATGTATATAGTGTAAATAAAAGTGTAAATAGTACAAAAGAGTTTAAATTACAGTCCACTCAATTTAGTACCAGACACTTTGTACCTGTAGTCCATTTTGTACTTCTCTATACAATGTGTCTGTTATTTTATCAAAATTTTGGTGTTTTTATGGTCAAAATTTTGGTATTTTTATGGTTACAAAAAATTCCACCGTCGTTAAAATTTTCCCCCCAATCAGTACTAACTGTCTGCAATTCCTCATTGATCTCCATCTTAAAATTATCCAAACAATTTTGTCTGTATTTCTCCAATTTTATCAGTCATATTGTTTTCTGACTTTTTGATTTTTCCTTCTGTATCCCTTATGATACTTTGAACATCTTTTTCAATTTTCTGCTGTTTCTGTTCAATTTTTCCCACACTTTTCTTCATTTCTTCTTCACCTTGTACTACTTGAATCCTACGTTCCAACTTCTTTTCAGACATTTCTTGGTCCTTTTTAATATTATTTATTTTTCCTTTTATTTCCAGTTTAAATTCTCTTATAGTTTCATTATGTTTCTCCATGTTCTTATTCATATTCTTCAACTCTTCTTTAATTCCCTGTTCCATTTTTCTAAAGTTTCCTTCCATTCTGTGTTCAATTCTGTTAAAGAACATTGTCAAAGCATCCATCATCATAGGACTACTTCTTTCAGACATTGTGTCTCCCATTCCCATAACATTCGTTTCTGCTACCTCTGCAACATGGTGCTCTTCATTTGAATCTTGTTGTATAATAGTTGTTTCTTGTTCTTCCATTACACCCTGTCCATCTATACTCCTTTGGTCCTCTTAATCCTGTTTTTTTCCATCTCTTAAATTCATTTTTTTAAATTATAAATTACAATAGAGCCCCTTTATTTTAGGGCCCCACGTTGGGCGCCAAATTTGAGATAAAAGCGAAATTACAAGGTTTTAATTTTCAAGGATTTTATTTTCTTCTTTTTTTCTTGACTTTGACATCTCTCAATACCTATCTAAAAACTCTCACATAATTTTTCCCTAATCATTTTACTCTAAACTATAAACTTTATTTCATTATAAATTTTAATAATGTAAATTTCTAGATTTCCCTCTTCAACTTGTTCTAATATCAAATTCCAGTTCAATATATAGATTTGAAAAGTGCTTTGAATCCCCACAACGCTCTTCTGATTGGTCGACACATTGAAGATTGAGTAAAATAAACTGTACTCTCCAGTTTATTTTACTCAATCTTCAATGTGTCGACCAATCAGAAGAGCGTTGTGGACAGGGATTCAAAATATTGTACTGTTGGGCAAAATCATAATAGATTAATTTTTAGTCCAAATTAGCATAATTGGATACAAGCACACAAATTTTGGTCAGAGTAAGGACTCCTAATTACCGCAGCAGTTGGTAAGAAATTAGGATTCTTCTTCATAACAAAGAAGCACTTAATATGAACGAAATAATACTTACAGATCTTCGTATTTGTGCGGAGGCATAAGGTCCCAACTTTTCCCATCTCACACTACCGGCTAGCCTAAATGAAGTATGAGTCAAATCTACCTCAAATTGGCCTTGTCCGCAATTCTTTACCGAACTGTAGCAATCTCCAGCGGTACCATATGGTACGTGCGTTCCATTAATTTGTTTAGAAAAAGTAAAATCGTCACCGATGATTTTCATTGAAGATATATCCAGTCTGACTTTCCAAAACTTCGTGAATCCGGATCTTTCCGTACCTATATGATCGCACGGGCAGTCGTCGCGCTTTTGACCGCCGTACGGACATGATCTTTCATTTATTAACCTGGAAATTAAAAAAAATTCAGATCATATTATTTTAGATCCTGAAAGTTTAAAGAAGGGCAAGCAATATTTACCTTCTTCCATATAACTCGGCGAAATTCATTGTGTCAGGATGTAAACTGATATACTCTAGAGGTTCAGGTGTATCCATCTTATAGCAGTGAATCTGAACGGGTCTACTACGTAAAGATATAACATAGTCTCTATTCTCTTTGGTCCCCGTATAATGTTTGATTTCTTTGCAGCTTCTGTAGAGGCATTTCCATTGGTTGCATTTCCGTTTTCTCGGCGGTTTCAGGTTTCTCCGACAGTGGAATCGGGGTACCCTTTGTTTGGTCCAAGCGTTAACGCAGTGGATCAAACGACTTTGTCGTCCTTTTCTGCCGCATTGATGCGAACACTAGAGAAATGTAAAATTTTAACCTCGTAATATTTATTATTACCAATTAATAGGAAGAATTTGAGGGCCAGTTAATAAAACGGCAGTAAATCATAGCCGGTGCATGTCTAATCCCAAAAACCTTTTATAATTGGAAGATTCTCGGGGTCCGCAAATACAAATTGAAGGGGCAATTTGCGGACCCTGATTTGCTAACAATCGGGATACGCACCTGTGGTTAGCTGGCGGCGGGACATGGGCGAAACATAACCTATGTGAATATTTGATGTATACCATCCTTTTCTACTTCAGTAAATGCAACGGAAATATAATTTTTAATACACAGATGTGTGTGATAAGGATATTCAAATCCAAAATACTCAATCTCAAGTGATAGAAGATGTTCTATCTTCTATCAAAAAATGTAGATTTATCAATTATTAAGTTACCATTGAAATTTAAAATAAGGAACAGGCCTAAAGGCATAGAAAAACTAGCTGTTGGTTTGAAGAAGAGAAAAAATAAATAAAACTTCTCTTTTTTCACTTTAAGTCTATTACTCACTTGTTTCCACGGTTCTGGTTGCCAAACGAACTGATCTCCACAATGTGCCAAAATACATTTCGAAGTAATTGGTGGTTTGTTCTTAAGCGAACAGTAATGTTGTCGATGAATATTATTTTGGTAGAGATCCGGTAATGCGACAGGATCTATGACACCTCCTCTGTAAACCCTATGACAAGTGACGTTCCTTTTCTTGACACCGGTACCACATGATGCCGAACACTAGAAATTGACATTTGAAGAATGATTATTTTGATGTTTTGGGAAAAAATTAAAGTATTCGAATGAAACTTCTACAATTTTATAACACTATTAGGTATTCAAATATACTAAAAAACAATTGCTAAACTAAAACAAAAGCATTTAACATTAAAATCTACAAAGTTAGTATAGCGTCAAAATTAGTGCGAGTTCTTGTGTCTTAAGTGGTAGATATTTTTATGACTAGAATCCTTCTGCCACCACTGGAATTACATAGAATCCATCCACCGATCCAAAAAAATATTAGATGTAAAAATATATTGGTTGTACAGTTTTATTTTGAAAATTCAACTTCATTCAATATGAAATAATTCGAAGAACAAAGTTTTAATTGATTTATTTTTATAAGAAGTTTATTATTGTTTTAAAAAAAGTATCGTTCAATAAACGAATAAAATGTTTTAAACATTTTGGTTACTCACAAATCGAGGGTTAGAGCTTGTGATAAGAGTAATTAGCAAATAATTAGGAAAAATGTACTATGTTAATTACATCTGGCAACGCCGTCAAAGAGGTTATGACGCGCGCGAAATTGTAACGTATATCTCTGATACCGTTATTTTTCGCCCATCTCTAGTCGTGTTTTTACGTGCCTGATGTCCTAGCCAGAGCCCCAATGTGAATTACCAAAACATGATTTGCCTGAGCTGAACAAGACCAGCTAAATAGTTTTTCTTATTTATTAATAATAATTTATATACTTAACAGTATTTTTTTTTCATGTGAAGCTCTAGTAAATTAAAATTTTCTCGTTATCGCATTTATAGTTTTGAATAAATATAATTATTAATGATGTTTCCACATTTTATCATTAATGCTTTGTAATCTGAATACTCATTTTAAACGAGGAGTCGCCCCAATTTGTAATTTCCGGAATGGTTGAGTTATTTATAACCTAATGTCAAACCCATACCCATACTAGCACATTTGACAACACTGAACGTCAGTTACTGAAAGCATATTTCTGTCTCATTTGCTTTTACGCGGCGTTGCCAAATATAAATACTACAGTAGTCAAATAACACAGAGCACACATTTAACTATTGTGGTATCGAGAGTACTATCTTAATAAGATTAAACCTCGATATTTTTTGTTAAAGGACCCCGCAATAATCTTATGGAAATTGGGTTTCGGTCATATCGTCTGTATTTTGGATATGTTTTAGGTTTCGTCATCCCAAGCAAAAGTCTCAATGGGCACAAAGCTCGAAAATCAATACTTTGGCTGCTACGGAGCTTGAAAGTTCCAAAGCTCCACCATAGATTTATTTATTTGTGCAGTCTTTATACATTTTTAAATAACTTATTTTTTTGATTTTAACGTTTAGGATTTTTGAAAATTTGAACAAAATTCAGTTACATTTAGTTCTTTTAAAAAATTTTGCGTACTTTCCCAATTCTATTTCTATTAATTAATTATTGGACACAAAAAAATTTAAAACATAAAATAGATCACGAAAAAGACATTGAAAAATATGCAATGGTTATTTAATAATTATCAACTATCAATTCGGACGATCAGAGTTAAATTCAGTGATCTTAAAAAAATAAAGTTATAATAAAAACTTAAGTTTTTTATTTTCCTACTACTATTTGACAGTAAGTTGACAGCTGTCAACTGGAAACTACGTCTATAAGTCATCAGAACTGATTTCAGCACCCTGAAAACCATTAAGTCATAACAAAAATTGAAGATTTTTATTTTCTGATCGCATTTGACAACTAGTTAACAGCTGCCAACTGTCAATTTCGTAAAACTAACTAGATATTTGAATTCAGCGATCTAAAAAATATAGTTATAACAAAAACTGCTATTTGACAGCTGCCAATTGTCGAATTATTGTATACACATCATGTATGAACTGAGTTACCTAAAAAGCATAAACTCATAATATAAAAATAAGATTTGCACTTTGACAGATAATTGACAGCTGTCACGTGTTAATTTGGACAATTTGATATCGGATTTGAATTCAGCAACCTCAAAAACATAAACCTAGATATTAAAATCGAAAAAGTAAGTTATTTAAAAATCTATAAAGACTGCACGAATAAATGTGGTGGAACTTTGGAGCTTTCAAGCTCCGCAGCAGCCAAAGTTTTGATTTTCGAGCTTTGTGCCCACTGATACTTTTGCATGGGATGACGAAACCTAGAACATATCCAAAATTCAGACGATTTGACCGAAACCCAATTTCCATAAGATTGTTGCGGGGTCCTTTTATATTGATTATTTTTTTCATCTGTCAAAACAGTCAGATTTTGTGGTTTCAGCCAATAACAGCTCAGGATCCTAACCAATCATTGTGTTTTATACTTCTTCGTATTTGTTTTTATGATTAAACTTTGTTTACCTGTTTTGAAATGTCAAATATAAACATTTAACAAATTTTATTTAGCATTATCAATTATTATTCCACTAAAATGTATTGCAAATCTATGTTAATACCCAAATTTCAAAATTTATTTGTAAACTAACCTGTTTATTCGTTTATTCACACACGCAACATCAGTTTTTGAATACCGAAATACTTAAAAATCCATAAATCTCTTTAAAACTGACAATGTCAAACTGTATACCCGAATTAAGCCAAAAGCGATCCCGTATGCCTTGGTGGCCCTGTATTTAAAACTATAACAGCTCATCATGATGTTTCAATTTAAATAACCTTCCAAATACCACACGTCCTCTCAAATTTTATAGATTAAATTTTTGGTCTCCATACTCAAACGCCTTTATTTCAAACAAACTGATTTGAGATAAAATCACTCGCACTGTAGACTCGTGATTTTATCAATCAGTTTGTTCTCGTGGTTTTTCCAAATAAAGCCGTTTTCGTGAAAACCAAAAATTTAATGGATAAAATTTGGAGGACTCTATTACCTTTGATAAACCCGCTTCTTCGTAATTGTTTTTTGATTAAACTGTGTTGCACAAAGATGTTTTTTTGTGATAACTAGAATATTGAGACTGGCATTCTCTTCTTCATATCCGTTCAAATGGAAACAACAGTTGAAGGGATACGAAGAAGAGAGTGATACTTTCACGAGAATCGACCAAAAACTTTGCAATCCCCAATGCAAATTGGGAATTTTTTCATAACTCTTTTCTGGGTTACATTTATCAGCTTTTGCCGATAGATGGTGACTCGGTAGCATAGTTTACCTTCTAGCTGGTTTAGCTATGGACCTTACCCGGATTTGCCCATGCGAATTGGGAATTTCTGTTTTGTCAATATGTCAAAACTCTCCTCTGTGCTTAAAAAATCAGTTTATCTGATAGATAATAGGTAGCATGGTTTGAGTAGTTTATCTTTTAGATGATCTCTAAAACGTGGAAGTGTATGTCAAACATCATAGTTATTTTCATGGTAACCGCTTTTTGTTGTGTTCAAGAAAAACTTCCAAGGCTTTCTAAATACCAATACTACCTCGTATACAGATTACAGCAAAACAATTTGACAAGAAGATGCTTAGATCGACAGATTAATAAAAAAATATGTGATTGGTCTAGGAAAACGAGATGGGATATTATGTCTAAAAGAAAAAGATAAATTGGGATCTGACATGGGGGCGTGGCCTATCCAAGATGGCGTCAATTAGGGTGAAGATTTAAATGTAAAAGCTGAACGCATTTTATACGCTGGACACTTGGTTAAATGCGGAAAAAATGAATGAAAGTAACAGTGGTTGAGTGGACGCCGTGGCTTTCTGTTTATCAAAGTTGAATTCGCGAGGCCATACCCATCAAATTAATGGGAAAATTATGTATTTCTTATGGAATCTTCACCCTACTTTGTGTTCGAAAACAAAGCGCCAGATGGCGTATCGCTGGATGTCAGATCCCAATAGTAAGTGTAAAGTTATATATTTAGACCGCGTTTCTAAAATTGTATTTCTGTTCTTGAAAAAATATCATATTAGGATGAAGTTCAGTTTCCAAAATGTCGACTGTATAGCAAAAATAAAAAACTTACAGCCGACCAATACCCCTCTATCCAGGCGAACTTGCAGCTATACCGCTCGCACTGTCTGGTGGTCTTCGGCTTTTTCAGGTGTTTGCAAAACGCATCGACTACGGTAAGTTCGTTGAGCGCGTCTTCGCATTCGATATGACGTCTCCTGGTGCCTTTTCCGCAAAAGTTGGAACACTTCGTAAGGTGAAACAGAAATGTGTACTTAAGGAATGTGACATTTGCTGGGTGGTTAGTAATTCAAAAGCACAGTTGGTATATACAATAAATACATAGAAGGAAAAAATGGTTGATGATTTTGGACTTTCATTACTTCAAAATATTGTTTGTTTAACAAGCCGTTGGGATAGAAAATATTTAATTAGAAATATGTATGTTGTCAAAATTTATTGTTAATTTTTACTAACTAGATATAAATTTAATTTAATTATATATAAATTAAAATTTCCTAACATAAAGGTAAGATTAATTTAGATAAACCTAACCTCAATATAAGGTACATACAAATTTCGAATTTAATTAAAGAGTACTCTGTAGATCTACAAATTTTACAAAAAAAAGTGTCTAAACTCAACTAATAAAGAGATTTCTATAAGTTTATTAAAATTTCCGTTACTTACCGGTTTCCAAGGTCCAATTTTCCACCGGTATCTTTTGTCACCTCTTTCCGAAGAATCGAAATATCCTCTTGGGATTGTGTTAGTCATGTAAGGGCATTCTGTGATTTTGCACTTCGTAGAATTTTCTGGCTTTTTGGAGTTGTCACACTGGATGTCATCTACGATCTTACCTAAATACATAAAACAACTAATCAGCATTTAGTAGTTGGGGACATAATACTAAAATATGTAAAACAATACGGGAAACAAAATGTTTAATTTTCAACCATAAAATTAAACATAACATTCAAAATGTTCTATCGTATCAAACCTTAAATGGTATCAAACCGGCAACACGGCGCAATTGCCAAATATTTAAAATCATATCCGCAAGTCACGTAGACCATATCGGAATTTGCGACAACAAACCGGCATCGTTGGAATGTTATATAGTGGAGACACTAAATTAGAATTAACAGAAAGGGACATCCTTAGATATATTTTTATTTTATTAATTACATACCTGAATTGTCTGTACACTTGACTTGCCGATATCTTTCACAATTTGAATTGCAGCTTCGGCTCCACTCTCCTGTTTTCCATTTGGGACAAGTGAACTGATTGCAACTAATGATGTTATTCGGTTTTTTGTTTGGATCGCACATTATACTATTTTCATCTCCGGTGTCGTCTAGGCATCTAAAATATTGCTTACTTCTTCCTCCTTCGCCGCAAGATTGTGAGCACTGAAAAATATGCATTATTAAAACGACAAGTTAATTTTTCATTAAAAGGTAGATGGATAAATCTTTAGATCATATAAAGAGTGTCAATAAATCTAATTCTGTTTTTAAATGATTCAAATCTCCCAGCAGTATTGAGTTAAGTAGGACATGTCAAAATGTATCAGCCGATCAGTCTAGCGTCATTCCTGCTAGAAAACGCTGGAAAAACTGATAAACTGAGATACTAAAAGGAAATCCCTTTAGTGAATAGAACGGACACCATGATATAAATAGGCTACTGTGATTGACCTTAACCGTTTATATATACAATAAATGATTAAACAAATAACGTACGTGATAAGGCATCAACCTTCCTATTTACACGTAATATAAATATGTACAATAAACCTCAGGAAGCATGGGAAAAATGACCAGGACAGGCTAAAGAATTTGTTAAATGGAAGAATTCAACAAACATGATTAAAATGGGCTTGAAAGAAGAATCTCTTTGTAGATTCCGCCAAGGCGAAGAGGAAATCGTAGTACATTTACTATGGTACTGCACAATAGTATATTGATACTAAGATTCCAACTAATCGATCGATAGCAAAGATCAATCAAGGCAAACGAAGAAGTTACAACCAATACCACAGTCTAAGAGTAAAGACTAGTTTTAAAAAAGGAAAAGTCTTTCAACTAGAATTAAGTTTTAAGAAACTTGTTGGATTTTTATATATTTAATTCTTCGCCTGCAACTGATGTTGTTTTGTCTATCGAACTAATGGTTCTTTATCTAGAAGCTAAGCAAATTTAATGAGAAATGATGATCCAGGTCAAATATTAGTATTATTCTACTTGGACTTACCGTAGACCAATCACCTGCCTTCCATTTATAATGCCTGTACCGTACAAATGGCTCTGCCATTATAGCATTGTCGAACTCGTCCCTTAGTGGCCTTCTATCGATGTTAATCTAAAATTTAAGAAATATTAAAATTTAAAAGATTTAATTCATATTTTTACTTACGTCACATTTCTTTTTATAACACGCCCTTGACTCCGTAGGCATTTTTAAATCCCTGCAAAAGATGTCTTCTAAAATTTCCTCAGAATCAAACTTCCTGCAAACGAATATTCTCCTTTCTATTCCCTCTCCACATGACACGGAACAAGAGTCATAACTATTGAGTGGTGTCCATCTACCACAGGCTTGCTCGTTACAGACTTCTCGATCTACAGGTCTCGAATGTTTATCACATTCGTAGTCATCGTGAATTCTACCATCTAAGACGCAGTAAAAGGTTAGATTTCTATAACCTCCACCACATGGTCTGGAACACTGAAAAACAAGTCAAAAACTTTAAATTGAGTATAAAATTGAGTCGTTTACTGTTAAATAAGTTTTAGCCCAGTTGTCAGAGACTTTGACCTCTCATAAAATGGCTCTTAAGTACTAAAATTATTAAAAATAAGAAATCGAATTCGAAAACTCTACGCGCGCGCCAACCAACTGAATACAAATATTCAAGAGGCGTTTCGGAAAAAAAACTGAAGTATCTTTGCCTAAAATGTATGCGAAAAAAGCATTTTAAAGAGGAGACTAAGCTTTCTTAACAAATTATTAGTTTTTAATTTTTTTGCTCTTAGAAAATTTGACCGGAAGTTATAATTTCTAAAATTCTCACTGATCTCTATAAAATTGAAGATATATATTAATAGAGACATAACATTGTTGTACATTTATCATCATTATACTTTTACTTTTGATGTAAAAATAATTAAAATGATGAATATTGTCTCTGTTTAATAAAACTTATGTTTCATTCATTTATATAAATCAGAAATTAATTTTTTTTTAAATAAAGTTAAAAATGCTCTTTATAATGTGTAATAATTTCCAAATTGATTTCGTTTGAGAAGGTAGCAAGTAATGAAATCATTAATTAATGACATTTAAATTGTTTGTAATATAAAATATATTTTTCTTACAGATGACGTTTCGGCCAATGTCCACACAGGGCAATTTTCAGTATTACATATCTGTTCTGTAATCATCTCGCTATTGTTACAATAAGAATCATCTATAGGTGTATACCCGTCATCGACACATTTCGCCGTTCTTCTCTGTAAACCTCCTCCGCAAGTCTTGCTGCACTGTAAAAAAAAATTACATATATAAAAATATAGAAGAAAGAACCAAAAGAAGCTGTTGAAGAATCAAGAATACCTAAAAAGGTGAAGGTCACAGCATTAAATAAGTTTGCGCAGGCGCTAACGAAGCCTGGACACAAGATAAATCTGTACATTAAAAGTGAATGTGAAATACACTAAACATAACGTACAATAATTGTGTAAAGTATTTGATTCCAATCTGCCGGATTTTTTACTTAATAAGAAATGTTGATATATATCTAAACGTGTTTTTCAAGTTCATCTCTTACAGTTTCGATGCAATGTTAGTGGTAGAATACCATTCAAAATCTATTGCTTTATCTGTCATATGTTATCTTATCGATATTTGTCATCTACCTTCATTCTCTGTCACTTACAGGTCGATGGTCAGATTTTTTAATTACTTAAGTATGTTTAGATTTAATAATAGAATGTGTACATTTGTTTAAAAACTCCTTTTTCTGTATGTTAAATGACTCGGTAAAGGCCTATAAATAATATTAATTTGTTTCAACTCCGAAATATTTTTGAAACATTTAAAATTGCCTAAGGATGTGCAATAAAATCACACTTGTTCCCAAGAACAAGGACATTAAAAATGTCCTACACTGCACCAGCGCCTGGACTTCAACAACTACTCCTTGGGCTATATGCCCCACCAGGTATTGAATTATGAAAGTCTAGACGTGGTTTGGTGCCTGACCAAGTCGGGGCTTAAACCAAAAACTTCGATTTTGTTATTAAAGGAGCTGGCCATTCTTAGACCGGTTTCGGTATTATTGTACTTCATTAGTAAGAAGCAGGCTAGCTCAACATCCCATCTCTAAAGGATGTCTGAAAATAAAACTATAGAAAACTAACGAAGGTGGAATTTTTTGAACCATAAAAATTCCAAAAAAGAACCAAAATCGAAGTTTTTGGTCATGAGATAAGAATTGGTCGCGACAACCAAACATGTGAGATTACCCTACGAATTACCTTAGCGTGAGCCGCATATGGAAAACTGCGTTACGTATTTAAATCAGACATTTCAACCTGCCTTAAAAGAAAAGTCATGACTTACGGCGCAGAAATCCTTACTTTCACCAAAAAATCAATTGAGAGACTTCGAATTGCTGAACGTGCTATGGAGCGCTCTATGCTAGGTTTGACCTTGAGAGACAGGGTAACGAACAATGTAATTCGACAAAGAACTAAAGTCACAGATGTAGTGGAAAGAATTACAAATATCAAATGGAGTTGAGCGGACCACGTGGCAAGACAGACAAGAAAATTATTGAATGGCGACCTAGACAGGATGCTTATAGAAACAGAGGACGTCCTCCAACCCGGTGGACATGTCTGGAAGTCATAAAGGTGAAAATATTGCTGCACATATGTTGTCCATACTAAATGATTGGAATATTACCAATAAAGTGGTGACAGTGGTAACGACCAATGGAAGTAATATGAAAAAAGCAATCACAGAATGTCTGCAAAAACTTCACCATCCATGCGTTGCTCATACGCTTAATTTAGGTGAAGTCATAAATAATAATGAGAAACTAAGTGCTATACTAAAAAAATGTAGAGCAATTGTTTGTCACTTTAAACATAGTGTAGTTGCTAGTGAAAAGTTAAAAAAAACGTTCAAGAAGAAATCGGACTGCCAATCTTGAAAGTTAAACAATATGTTATCACCAGATGGAACTAATGTTTTTTGATGCTAGATAGATTGTCAATAATTAAAAATCCATTGAGTGTGGTAGTGTTCTTTCTGGAGAACGCTACCCTTTAATAAGATAAGAGGATTTCAAGTCACACTAAGAACCGTACAAAGTGATACTGGTGTGGGAATACTGGAAAAAAGAAAAATAGTTGCAAAAGCTGCATTTTTGGAGCCAAGGTTTAAAAAAATTGGAATAAATATACAAAAATGGATCAGCGAAGAATTAAGCCAACTTATTGCTCCAAAACATACCATGGCGACACAATTAGAAGAGAAGTTATCATTAGAATGCTCAAATAGGAGAAGAACAATACATGAAAGGACCAATGACAACGGACAGCGATTATGTAACTTAGCAACACGAAGCAGCACAAAGTTTCCACATCCCGACAAGCACAAAAGAACATGGATATGACCAGCAAACACAATCTCACATAGACCACATCCTAATAAACAAAAGAAGACAATCTTCAATTAAAGATGTAAGATCTTATATAGGAGCCAGCGCAGACTCAGACCGCTTCATGGTAATGGCAAAAATAAAACCAAAAACAAGAAGCCACAACCTCAAAAATGAACAAAAAAAAATGGGACACTGAAAAATTAAAGGATGATCAGGTAAAAAAGGAAATACATAGAACAACTTGAAAATTACTTAACAGAAGATGAGAGGCAAGAACGTAAAGACCCGAAAGATGAATGGGGCAATATAAAAAACGGCATACAAGTAGCAGCGGAAAAAGTGATAGGTAAAAAGAAGAAGGAGAGCAGAAAGGTTATTATTTTTATTGTCGCATTCTAAATTTTGTCATAAGAATAAATCTTCATTTGTAGCTGCACCTACCTACCTCCCGTCACTTGTTACAATTGATAAATGACAATCGCTAAGGAAGGTACGTCGCCTCCATGATCGTAATCATCACTTATCATTAGAGTTTCCTTTTTGCATAAAGACGTAATTCTCAACTAAGTGTTCTTTTTATATAATAGCTGTTGATATTATAGTTTTAGTTAGTTAGTTTGCTCTAAAATGCTATTTTGACAGCTTGATGTGGCGGTAACTCTAACATTGTATCAAATCTGGGTGGTGGTACGTTAATTTCTTTCTGCATAAATTGCATTCTTAAGTGATTTCATTATCTGACCATTACCTTTTAAATTGTAAGTCATAATGTATGTCATAACGTAAAAATTATGTGTTCTATTTTTTAGTATTTCTCTCTTTTTTAACAAGAATACACCCTACCGCATTTGGTATGTGTTCCTTATTTTAGACTCACGTGATACAATGAACAAATATATATTTTTTCCAAAAGTATAGTTATTTTTAAAATAAATAAAAAATCACATTGATTTAATTCTATCTAGAGATAAGATTTTTGGATTATTGATTGTTAAGATTTAAGAGTATTTAAAGAAATCTTAAGAACACCAATCTTTGAATTTAGAGAGAAACTTATTAAGAATACATTTAAAAACTGACCAAAACTATTTTTCTTCTAGAGAAAAATCTAAACACTTGAACTTTCAAATAAAATTTATGTAACATATAAGAAATTTTTGAAAAATTCTTCCAAAATTGTTTCAATACTATTTTTAGAAATTAAACAACATCGAACTATATTTTTTTGATACTTTCATCTAATTGCTCAATAACTTCAAGATATAGAATCACAAAAAAAACGTTTTATTTATACAAAATCACATATTCGATCAACATTAATTGACTGATTATTGATAGCATTTTCTACATTTTTTTGGAACTCTCTATTCTATTGTCACACCTCGTTATACTGTTAAAGCATTTTTAACACGTTAACTGCTAACCAAAATATTGGATATACCATATATCCCGAGAAATCAAATCGAACTGCCCCTATAACTGTCATTCGATTCACCAGATCTCTGATGTAGGATAAATAGAAGATACATCGACTCATATTTTTGTGCCGATCTTAAAATTTTGGAAACTTTTTCAAAAATCTATATATGATCAACTGTATATCTACTAGTAAGGGTACAAGTAACAGACTGATATTAAAACGAAACACCAATACGTCTATTTAACGCTAATACTAATTGTCAAAATGTTGTAATGAATAGATCAAATTATTTATGTCGAAGCGATTTAAAAAAAACAAATATATATTGATGTGTCAAAATAACTGTAATTTTATTTATCCTTGCACCTTAATTTTTACTTTATGCTGTAGTGATAAGAGTAATTAGCAAATAATTAGGAAAATGCTAATTACATCTGGCAACGCCGTCAATGAGGTTATAACGTGGGGATATCAGTGTGTGAAACAGAGTTATGTAAGCATACTTTTGCGTTTACGCGGCGTTGCCAAATATAAATACTACAGTAGTCAAATAACACACTTGACATAGTAGTATAGTCGAACCCACTGCTTTATGAGAATGAAAAAAAGATATAAAAACAGCAACAGGATACCGGCAATAGAACAAATTGTGATGCATCTGGACATTTTTTGAGTACTTCAATATCGAAAACACCATAGGGAAAAATCATGTACGATATGATAAGCAAGAATATGTTTTTTTCTCAATATTTAATATAAATACAATAATAATAATCTATAGATTGACTGAAAAAAAATTATAATCAAAGTGAGAAACACATTAGAATCAGATGAAATCAGATTTAAAATTGAAATAATTAATTAAAATTTTGGCAGTAACAGCAATCGCACTCATTACATCATTTATATATGGTATGAGATACCAATCAATTTCATCATTCAAAATTTTGTTCTTTATTCTTTGTTCAAAATGTTCAATCGTATCAAACCGGCAACACGGCGCGATTATGAAATAACCAAAATCATATCGGACCTTACGATCAAACCGGCAACGCTGCGAGTCACGCAGGTGTCCGTACGTTTAAAAACTTTTAAAACATGATAAAATAAATTTCAATTTTGTGTTCCTAACGAGAGGAAGTAAGACGGAAAGAGAAATAGATATACTGGAAGTATACCGATAGCCATCATTGTTTCACATTTCTACACGTCCCGCAACGAAATACACAAGCGGGGATGCGAATTTTTAGGTATTATGCGTCGAACCGTTGACATGGGCGCATCACTTGACTTAAGTTAACAAATTTTGTTCGTTTTATTTTACACTGATAAAAAAGGTATTTTGATGTGATTCATTTACGTTAACCATTACTATTAGTTAGTAAATGTGGTTTCCTGTTATTTTTGTGCATTGTTTTTCGTTAATATTTTAATAAAACATTAATCGCAAGGTGATTGTTTTCTTGAGGTTCTGCAGATAGCAAAAACCAACAAATCTACAGTTCCACTGAAAAAATGACAGACATTTGCTTAAAAAAGCGGCGTTGCTAAACATTGGCCGACTTGGCAAATAAATGCAAAAGAAGT
Organism: Crepidodera aurea; assembly: GCA_949320105.2. Lineage (NCBI taxonomy): Eukaryota > Metazoa > Arthropoda > Insecta > Coleoptera > Chrysomelidae > Crepidodera > Crepidodera aurea. The sequence continues at coordinate 7,365,919 of OX439477.1, read as the reverse complement.
TCTCTAAGCTAGAGTCCTTAACATATAGCTTTCTCTACATACTCCCTTGCCCTAGCTATTTCTGCAGTAGATGTTGATTCCTCTTTGGATAATTTTTTTTTTCTACGGAAAGGTGTAGTATGGTTTATTTACAGTAATTCTTCACTAAACACCTTCGAGATATACCACTTTTAATGTTTTAATGCACAAATAACTGAAAATAACATTCGAGCTTCATATTATGCCCAGGTAAACAAACGCAAGTAGTAGTTTATTTATTGTTCACACCTCGAGTCATTCAAATGATCAATAATAGATGTCGCCCACTCTGTGATGATACCCTATACACTGTCCATATACATAAAAATAAAATAATATTTTAGCTATTAGGACCACTGTGCAAAGATTCAATAACCAACTAAACTGGAGATCCTAATAGGGGTAAATGGCGTAAAATTTCTATATCGGTTAACTTTCTTTAATATGTATTTACATTTTATTTTCTATAACGCATATTAAATAATCACCGTTAATAATTACTTTAAATATTTTATTTACCTCTGACCATTGCGAATAGTGCCATCTGGTGGAATTACAAATGGTATTACAAGTCTCCCTAGCTGATGGTGTTGTTAATATTGTACAATGCTTGTCGTTGACGAATTCGTTGTAATTTAATTTGTTGTTTGTTGTTTTGTGCACTTTCATGCAATTGTAGTAGACGTTTCGAACTCTGAAAAAAATAAACTAAATGCATTTATGTACATGTACATAATACTTCATTACTTACCCTTTACCGCATTGAGGTGTACAAGCACTCTTCGATGCAATGTTCCAAGTTAGTTCACAATGCATATTGCAATCTCTCGTTTGAATTGAGCTGCTTTCTTCCAAATTGTCACAAAATGTGTGTTTGACTTCATTTTGTGTGAGCAAATCCATACAGACTGGTTTTCTGTATTGTTTTCCTTCACAGATCGAATTGCACTTGGTCCACGGTTGATTTGGGTTAAGTTGCCAAGCATAACTGGAAACAAATTGTCTATTTTTCTGTTTTATAGGTAGTTGAATTTTCGATGTACAAAGAGCTGTTCTCTTAATATTTTAGGCCGTGATATTTTTTTTAAATGAACCTATCAAAATGAAAAAACGAAATATGTTCTGTCGTTTTAAAAATATAATAATTTGAAGCCAACACCTCCACATGATATCATGACATTTAATAAGGAGTTTTCACGGCGTTTTCTAGCAAAGATTATCTTAAGGTATGGAATTTTGCTTTGGTCGTGAATGCTTGAAAGACGAGCTTCGGATAAGGCGTACAAAAACTGCAGGCATGATGGATGATTCAAATACACAATCATTTCAGTGTAATACCTTTGGAATTTCCTGGACCGCTCACAGCCTTTTGGCTCCTTGGTTTATATAGCATGTTCACTGCATTTATGCTACCTATGTTCTGGAACTTGCACTAGAATCAGTCTGTTCTGATTGCCCAGCCCTGTAAGGACTTCCACAGGTTTTAAATACAGTGAACACAACACAAATAAGATTAATAGTACCCTAACAAGCCAAATTCACACAACCTCTATACACCAATTATGACCACCGTAAAGAAAGCAAGTCTAGGAAACCACATAGGGTCACATAAAAATAAATAGCTTGTATTACGCAGATTAGATTAGATGAGTATGAGGCTTATGTGCTTATTGCAGCCTCTAAACTGCGACCTTTGCAGATCTATTGTGTGTGCCCTCATGTTATGTTAGAATACCCTGTCTAGACCCGTCCTTGTTATTATACTCCATAGGCCAGACCTTAGGTCTTCCATATATTGGGAGTATTGTGGTTTTTCCTCCCCTGTCGTCGAAAACCATAGCCTTGTCAGGTCTTCGCAGTAGCACAGAATGTGTACTGAGGTTTCCTCATCTTGTTGGCAGAACCAGGTACTTTTATATGTTTTTCTCAGTGCTTTCGCTATACCAAAGAAAGGTTCTGGACCAATTTCCTTTTCGGGCTAGCGAGTCAGCCTCTTCATTGTCCTTGTAACCTGTGTGGCCAGGTACGCAGGCTAAAGACAGACTGTTTTGACTGTCCAACTCTTGTAGGGTTTTAAGGTAATCCCATACAAGTTTGGAACTAACTTGCATCGAGCTGATTGCTTTTATAGCTGCTTGGCTGTCAGAGTATATGGCAATGGTCTTTTTCTTAAACTCTTGCCTTACTAACTCTTCTGCACAATGACAGATTACTGTAACTTCTGCCTGGAATATAGTCACTTGTTTTCCTAAGCTCAGTGAGACTCTTGGCTATGTAAATTCCTGCTACTACACCTTCCTCGGTTTTTGAGCCGTCTGTGTAACAGGCTATTTCGGCATTTATTGGAGGTCCATTACTCCATGCCTCTCTGCCTGTTATGATTGTTTTGAAGTTTTTTCCGAAGCTATACTTAGGAAGCATCTCGTCCGATGGCATTCCCATTATGGGGTCGATTTCCAACTCGTTGTACATCTTACTATGCAATCTACTTATAGGCGCTTGCCCTCTGGTCAATCTGCTAGTGACTGACCTGGCTTCGCCTTGTATGTGAACATGTAGTGGTGATAGGTTCAGCAAGACTTCTAAGGCGGCTGTTGGGGTTGTTCTCATAGCTCCCGTGACAGCCAAGCAAGCTTGCCTTTGGATGCTACCTAACCTACGGATCGCCCCAGCCTGTTGAGTCTTTGGCCACCATACCACCGAGCCATATGACCATTTGTCGTTGTAGCCCCCAATTTTTCCCGCACATTCTTCTGCACAAGTTGAGGGCTATTGTGCTTCTTTGAATTATTTTCTGTAGGTGTTGATTCCACGTCAATTTGTGGTCAAAGATGACACCCAAGTATTTTGCCTTTTGTGCAATTGTAATTTCTACTCCGTTCAGAACTGGTGACTTCAGTCCTCTCAGTACTTTCTTTTTAGTGAAAATCACAATTGTGGTTTTGAGAGGGTTTACAGTTAGTTCCTCCTCTTGGCACTACTTATTTATTATGTTTAGAGACCGTTCCTGCGAATTTGCCTTTTGCAATAAACGCAAGATCATCGGCGTACCCTAAGCAATGCATGGCTTTTGAATGTTAGCCTTTTTAAAAGTTCGTCAACTAGGATAGCCCACGCAGACAATGCTGTGCTTATATCAGAATCAAAAAATGATCTGCATGATTTTTAAAATCAAACATAAAGATTCAACCTGACTGTCTCGCAAAAAAAACGAAATCTCAAAGGAACCGTTACAATTCAAAATCGTTATTGATGATATAGGTTATATCATCCAATCACATAGGTTGTAAGATCAACTTTTGATGGTTACTTAAGAATCAAATAAAGAAGCAGTTATGCTAGGTTATCTGAAGCAAGCCATATGGAAAATAATAATATCATCTCTCACTTAGGAGGTCAAAACTGAAAAAGTTATTATCTCCGAAGATCATAGCAAACCATCGAGATAAGCTCCTCTACTTCGCCGTTTGGAAGTGGCGTTAAATTATAGGCCATATTTTCAAGTGTATGTAGGCTGTGTATACTTGAAAATATGCAGCACAGTCATCTGCAGACGAGTCTGAAACCAGAAATAGATGAAGAACTGACGACATAGTAAGAACAGTAAGAGAATGGAACCAATACCTATCCAAAATGACAAATGGTCTCTAAATCGTGCAAAACAATTCTTGTGTAAAATGATGCTAATTAAAATCCCAGCAAGCGTAACCGGAATTGAGCAGCCAGTTTGCCTTCTAAAATAGAAAGAAGGAACCGATTAATGTCAACGTTGCTTGAGTATCTAGCAATATTCTTTTTCTTGAAGTATTGCTTTAATAACTTTTTTATGCAGTAACTTTGCGACAATTTCTGCCTATGTATATGTTCGTCTAAGCTCAGAGCGACTCGTGTCTTTGCCTAAGTATATTTGATTCTGGGTATTAATTACCATGTATTTATCTCTTGTATGCTTATTTTAAAAGTTTTTTCACTTGATGGCTTTCCCATAATGTTCTTGTGTGCTTTGAGAAAATGTAATAACATAAGAACACGGTGTTTTACTGTATTAAGTTTAATATTAAGGGAACAGCTCTTATGTTTATAAAAAAATGTTGATCTGTATGAAAATAATTATTTTTCGAAGATGTTTCTGATAACTACAATTTAAAATGAACTAAAAAAGCTAAATATTATTTTCGTGAATAAAAAAATCATCATTACCGCTTTTGTGCCAATTACCCCAACCGTTCCCAATCACTATCTAGCTTTTTAAGACTCATTGTTTAAAAATGTGTTTTGTGTTTCTTTTAAATTTTTAGTTGTTAAATTTTTGTTAGATTTTGTTGTAAAAATTTCGATGGTACATAAAAACATGTTTGGATATATACATAAAAACAAAAAAAGTGCAAAATGTGAATAATTATATATGTATCATGTTTTTATCGTACCATATTGTTACTGTACTATTTTTTGTACAATTTTTAGTTAAAATTGGGTTATTAAATAGAGGGGTTCTGATTTTCTTTTATATGAACTAGTTAGGTACTTAGTTAAAACCCTTAATGCGACCCTGTGTACTAGAAGTGTCCCGATCTCAGCACGTGTACATCGCTTGTCTTTAAGTTGGATATAGTATATAGCCCAGTTGGCAGAGCCAGATATTGACCAAAAGCTCGCCCAAACGATAAAAAAATATTTGCTGCTCTAAAGTGTATGTTCACAATTTCGAAAACAAAATCGAAAATTTTATATCTCCAAAAAATAAAAAAATTCAAAAAACTAATAGCGCCACGTGAAAGAGTGGAAAATTTTACTAAAAATTATACTATAAGTTATTTAAAAAAAATTTGTATTACTATAAAAATTATTAAAATATAAGAATGCGAATTCGAAAACTCTACTCTATTGAATACTTCACTTCAATATTGACTATTCATTAAGTACTACTTAATTTATTAAGTAGTACTTTTGAGTTTTTAAAAATGCCAAATTTTCTATACCCATTTTCATTGTAATGGGCGCCAAAACTCATTCTTGCACACACCACATTTTGCTCTTAGGCCGGCACTGTTCTTACACACTGCATTCGCTACATTCAATCGTGTGTGCTATATCGTATACTATATATCAAATATGCCATTCATAAAATTAATTAGATCAATCAACACGTCATTTTTTTCACGTATGTTCGTCTAACTAACACTTGTGCTATCTTAACAAACACTTATGTCCTCGCTGTTGTGCTGGAGAGGAAAGAGGCCTGACATTATAATGACTTTGACGTCTGTGAACGTAATTTATTTCAAATTCAGTTTTAGTTAACAAATGTCATAATTCTTGGGAGCTGTGATTTTGTGGAGTTTGATTACTCCCAGTAAAATATTTTGGTATCCAAAATATTTCATTTTTATTATACGATAAGTTTTCTACTAATTGCAAACTTTGATTTTGTTATTAAGGTGAAGATGGCGTTGGGCTTTCCTCGTTCTTGATACACTTGCTCTAACGCAACTGGTTTTATCAAGAACGAGGTGAGTCGAATCCATTGTTAAGACTTTCTTTAGAGGTAGAAAGTCGAGCTTGTCTGCTTCTTACTGACAGGCTCCTTTAGTACCAAAATCAAAGTTGTTGGTTTAAGTCTGGACTTCTGTAATTCAATATCTGTTGGGGCATATTGCCCTAGGAGTAGTTGTTTGAGGTCCAGGCATCAGTGCAGTGTGTGACATTTTCTAATGTCGTAATTCTTGGGAGCTGTGATTTTAACTTATTTCACATCTCTTGTGTAACTTTTTAATGTTTATATTTCACTTCTTCCTCTTAGGTTTATTTTCATATTAATTGATAATTTGTTTTAAGAGTTTTGCGTCATTAAACAGTCCAGTGAACAAAAAAAAAAAAAATAATGGCTTCCTGACAAAGCTTGGCGCGCGTAGAGTTTTCGAATTCGCTTTCTTATTTTTAATAATTTTTTATAGTAATATAATTTTTTTAAATAACTTATAAGTTTAAGTAAAATTTTCGATTGTTTTCGAAATTGTGAAGTTAGCATACACTTTAGAGCAGCAAAGATTTTTGTATCGTTTTCTACATCCTTTCAAGTACCTAAGTACCAAGTTTCATCGATATCAGATTTTGTCAAAGTCTCTGACAACTGGGCTAATAGTACAAATTATTTTCCATTAGGTGAGCGTGCCTATATCAAGTATAATATAAATACATACGAGAAAAATCCTGCAATGATGCCAAATTAAATAAAAAAGAATTACTGCCAACCTATTCTGACCTATTATGATCCTTTAAAGCATTCACATTATTTTTTAACATATTTATATATCACAACCCTCCCTATAAAATAACTCTGGTTAAAAGTTACTAAAAATGGTCATATTTTAAAAGAAAATTTGCAAAAGCAAAATATTTTAAATTTTTAAACAAGAGTTATACAATGTTCAGTAATAATCCAAATAATGTGATCTAACTTATTATTCATAAGAAAAAGAAGAACCTTCATTAAAATCACCTCAAAGTAGTTCACATTCTTTTGCATCGTTACAAAAAAAAATAAATAAAAAAATACCACAAATTACCAAAGACGTAGAACCATACACCAGAAAAAAATAATAATACATTTAAAGCGTAAAACAATTATAAAAAAATACCTTCTCGAAAATCCCCTGTAGCTACTGTAATGATATCTCGGATACCTGACGACGAAACATCAAAAGTATTGTTAATAAATATATAAATTTTGTAAAAAACTGAAACAAATTTTGAAATCAATTAAATTTTGGATAGAAAAAATATTCTCATTCCAGTGCTGTCTAAATCTAAATCGGAATTTTGTGATGATAAAGACATTAAATAATAAAAAAATATTTATTATTATTGGAAAATGTGGTATAGCCGTAAACTATAATAAATGGAAAAAACATTTCCAAAACCGTTTTTGAAAATTGCATACCTCGGTGCTTCCTTAACATCAATAATATATCTGTAGTGAATATTTGGAAGCGAAGAGTCATACGAGAGCACTTTGATTACCAAATCTTTAGGTAGTTTTTTGTTCTTCTCGCTGATGATCCATTCTGTGGAAGTATTGGCACCACTGTATTTTAACTTGATGTTGCCAAATTGTATGTCACGTGCATCCATGTTGACTAGGCGGTCGCCATTTAGTAGAAAAGCTCCTGTCTCACCATCAGTTAACACTAAAGTACAAAAATGATTTTAGGTTCTATGCTTAGAAAGTTTTGATCGAGTGTCTAAATGGTTTTTATTTTATAATTTATTAGATGAGTGTTGAAACACTATCGTAGACCACTAACCAAAACACGAATTTTAACAAACTCTACGCGCGTTTCGCCAACTATGTTGGCATCATCAAGAGTTGATGATAGACTAAACAATTAACTATTTCTAAAATTAAAACAAAATTAAAAAATACTTCAATTCAAGAAGGCGAAAGTATGTTGGGCAGACTAGACGCTCTTTACAGGTCAGATTTAAAGAGCACATGGCTCACTAACATGCTTTTAATCAAAATCATAGAATAAGTATAGACAATGTAAAATTACTTAAAACTGTATCCAATAATAAATTGTTGGACGCATTTGAAAGTATAGAAGTAGGTAAATGTAAAACTAGTTTAAACAGAGACAAAGGACCAATTCCTCTTAGTCGGCTTTTTAGTTTAATCCATTAGGTTCGGGCGGGTTAGTCATCCTTGGCTGATTAGTCACCCTTGGCTAATTAGGTCACCGGGGATGACAGTGCTCGGCACCGCCGGGGGGAGGGGGTGTTTAGTCATTTAGTATAAATAGCTGTTAGAAATAGTTAATTGTTTAGTCCATCATAAATGATGATGCCAACATAGTTGGCGAAACGCGCGTAGAGTGTGTTAAAATTCGTGTTTTGGTTAGTGGTCGATGATAGTGTTTCAGCTTAGTTGATAAACCAAAGGTTCCATTTTCCCAATTTAATAGATGAGTGTTGGTAAATTTTTTAACGACATATTTATTCATTAAGTCTGATTTAGTCAGTGTATGAATAAACGTACATCTTGAAACATTTTTTATTCGGATGATCCCAAATAATACTTACCCAGATAGGTACTGTCTCTTGCCGAGTATGGATAAGAATATTGAGTTATGTTGATGTTTGAACTGCCTTTTGGAATTCTGTCTACTTTGTTGTAACTAGGAATTGTTTCAGCTGATTTGTTGTAAGTTTTGCTAATTTCTTGACAGCGACTGTTATCTCCTCCACAGATGCCGCATTCATCTGTAACAATGTATTATTATAGCTTCAATAATTTGAAAAACAGTAAAAATGGCACGGATTTCGTAGGATGACTATTTAAACAACTTTTAGGCCAAATTCAACTTTATCTATCAATATAGTCTCCTTCAGGAGTGATACGTTCATTCCAACGCTTTCGATGCATTTTTTGTAGAATGATTTTCTACCCACAAAGTATGCTTCAGGTTTTATTGAAGCCAAATCTCTTTCCCCGAAGCATTCTTTTCAAATCTACAAACAGGTGGATGGGGAAGCACCGGTCTTGGGATGTTGAAATAAGCCGCGCTAAATTTTTTCTGGTTTGATGTATTGGTTTTGAAGGACGAATAATTTGGAAAAACACTAAAAGAAATACAGTTTTGACACTCTAAATATGAAAGAAGTTCTCTGATTTAGATGTTCAAAGCTGGACCAGGAATAATTAGAATAAAATTCAAAGCAGAGATCCTGGAAGTATTAGTGGAACAATCTGTATCTGTATCTGTAGAGTAGGGAGGGTGAGTTAGTCCCACAGCACTTAGGCCACATTTGACACATTGTAGATCCTCCCGAGGAGTTGTCCTCCTAGGTCATCGTCCATCCTGTCCTTTCCAGGAAAGTGGACAAGTCACTAGGAGACATCTCCTTTATATCGGCAGGTGTAGGCCAAGACTCACAGAACATGCACTCTCTCATTGACGATAGCTCCGGGCAATCGCATAGGACATGATTGACCGTTTCGTCTTCCTGTTCACACATCCTGAATAGAGGTGTGTCCACTAGCCCCAGTGTGTGGAGGTATTTCCTTAGTTGACAGTGGTCAGTCAGAAATCCTATACTAGACGTAGGTTTTTCCTGGTGATCGCCAAGTATTTCTTCGACGCCAGCTTCCCAGGGTCGCCCAGGGACATCCCCGCATGACCAGCCCTCTCACTATGATGTCTTCTACACTGATACTTATTGCTCTACTAGAGAGCATCTTGAGTATCCATTCGCTCACTACCAGGGGTACATTCCTGGAGTTGAGTTGCTGGGTAATTGTTGGAAAGGTTGTTTTATCAAACGCTTCCTCAATATCTATGAATATACCCAGGGTGGATTTTTTATTGTTCAATGATCTTTCAATTCAGCCAACCACTAGGTGAAGGGCCAAATCTGTGGATCTTCCCGGAGTAGATGCATGCTGGTTTGGATGAAGTGGGTTGTGAACTAGCACCTCATCTCTTATATACCTCTCACATAGCCTCTCCATTGTTTTTAAAAAGAACGATGTGAGACTAATTGGTCGGAATAAAAATGTCATCCGACACCTGCCAGTCCTGAATTTTGTTTGATATTTTAGCTGTCGCCAGTGTAATATCTATTAGTGGAACAAAGAGAAATCACCAATTGTACGTTGGTGGCTAAGGAAAGCGAGGTGTTTAGTAAGGTTGATATCGTGTCAAGAAAATAACTCTTCTCTGAATGTTATCAATAACGGAAAGTGTTATTTATGCCTAAAGCTCTTTATATAACGGAAAATGGGGATTAATCTCCTGGTGCCCATTTGAAATTTTATTATCTTCGGGCATCCCGGCATACAAAAGAGGATTATATAAATCCCACGATAGGTTATTAATCTCGGATAATTCGTGGCATTTATTTTTGACCTTATCAGAATATTAGAAGGTAAAAATGCGATCCAGTCCACCAACTCTCTCTTGGATGTTTATGGGATAAAAACTGTAATTGTAGACTGAACAATTTTAATAGTAGCCATGCAAGAATAAGAAAAAAAAATCACTGACAATATATAATTTGTTTTACCTAAAACCATGGAAGAATTCAAAATGTTGTCACAACCGCCTTCTACGCAGATACCGTTGACGCAAATGCCGAATCCAGACGGTCCACACTTTGTACCATCTACAACCTTATCTTGTAACCTGTAGCTCGGTTTTACCTTGTTTGGAATGCAAAATAACCTGCAGTAGTCTTCGGGGTTCTCTGCAAAAAATATTACTTTGTAAAATCACTCACTAAGAGCACAAATGGCGAAGAGCTTTTAAAAATATGTCGAAATGCACTAACCAATGTCATAGTCAGGATCCCACCTAATTGATGATGTAGTATTTATTATTTCATCAGTTCTACCATTGAAATCTGCGCATTGTTGTTCTCTGAAATAAAAATCGATCAATCAATAATATAAACAAATACACCTGAAGAATTATTCACATAGTACAACGCTTGTTACTTACCGGAATTCGACTGCGCCAATTTCACAGTCAGAGGTGCTACAAGATTGGTATCTGACGTTTTCACCAATGCAATATTGTCCACCGTTGACAGGTTTCGGTGAGTTGCAGAACCTTTTAGCTGCCGCTACACCTCCTCCACAGGTCCTACTGCAAGGGCCATACCTGAAAAAATAGTCTTGTTTTGTAATTACAGAAATTTACTAAGGCGTATTAGAATTTAAAGTTTTCATTAATTGCTTTTGGAGGTTATTTTAACATTGACAAGTTATAGTAATCTTTAATGAGCTTTCTTTGTCTACTCAGAAACTTTTTACAAATATATAACAGGGACATAATGGAAGTGCTCAATCGGGACAATTTTCACTACAGACAATTTTTCTTCCCTCCTGAGTGACCGAACAACAAATTTGTTCGGTATCTGAATTCGATCTGTGTGTGTGTGTGTTGATTTTTTGTGTTTATGAATTTTAAAATTCTGATTTCAGATTTTGATAGAGCATCAAAAAGTAAGCTTAGGGTTTGAAGTGCCCCACCGTACCTCTTAGGGAACACCGTTCAAAATGGCGTCCAAAATATGAAAATTTTGAATGACGATTTTGGTAAAAGTGAGTTGACTGTGGCTGTGTTGATTAGAAGAACTGTGAATCTAAAATTTTATTAATACTGTCATTACAATTCGGTGTTTTATTATGCAAATATCAATGTAATTAATGTAAAATAGGAGGTTGACTTCAGAACTTGTACCTACTAAAAATTGAAATTTTTGACGATTTATAATGGAATGAGTTTAAAAGTTGGTGAAAATGAACAAATTCAAACGACAATCGAAACGCAATCTGACGTCAGAGCTCATGTCAATATGGTTTGTTGATATTTGAAGTGTGTGATTAGACTTGCTTTGTTATTTGTTTTAAATGAATCATTAGCTCGATTTATTTAATAAAAAAAATGCCGTCAGAAGGGTTCGTGAAGGCATATTCAAATAATTTAGAAATAACGGATATGAGAGATGCTAGGTATATAGGCGTATCTTGAAATGATCTTCACAGCAGAAAAATATTGATTTCGATTTTGGCATATCTCTTCTAGCTGCTTTAAACCATTTTCTTTTTCGAGATGCATCTTGTGGCATACAGAGATATGTTTTATGTGGCGTACTTAGAGAAGTATTGGTACAGCTTGGCACAAAACACCACTTATTTTGTGATTGATTCATAATCGAAGTGAATGAAAGAGGAATGGCTGAGTACACTTGTAGAATATAAAGAAGTAATTAGGACATGCCCTAAAAATCTGTAACGCGTATTCATTAACACCCTGAATATTAAAGTTATTTGGAAGACAATTCATATATTAACATTTTATTCGATTACTTTAAATTTTGATTTTTGTTATTGTTATCGAAATTAGAAAACAGTACAAGAGAAAATAATATTTATTTATAACTTACGCTTGCCATGATCCCCAGCCTCCATCACGTGGAACCAGTTCATACTCATTTCTGCATTGTCCGTTAAAACACACCCTGGATAAAAAAATATTATTGATTAGTTATTTAACAGCTTTATTGTTTATGGTGCAATCAAGGCTAAATCAATAAATAAAAAATATTCGAACAGATAGAAAATAATACATTTTTGTATTTTCTAGTAAATATAATGGGCTTAAATTTACAATAAAAGTTTATAGCAGTAGATCAGCGGTTCTCAAACATGTGATACATTACAATATCTTTAGTGGTACAGGTTTTACAGAACTAAATTAAATAAAATTAAAATTGCGCCCCTTTTAACATTATGTTTTAATCTTTATTTGTCTAGTTTTAAATTTAAGCTGTTTTTAGAAATCCTAATTTGGATGAATAACATAAGATTTGATAAGAGTAAAGTAAAGTTTATGTGACCGACGGTTTTACATGCCCTCCGAGGCATGACAATAAGATTTGATTAATTTATAATTACTTTCTATCTCCACATCTAGTTCCATCTGCCCAAGGTACGAAAGTTGAGAGACACTGGCTTGTATTGGCAATAAAACAGTATAAATACTGACAGGGGGCAGATACCTGAAAGCAAAAAGAATGAACTTAAAGATTATTGTAAATTATTTCTTCATTACTTGTGTTCACTAAATATTTTTTCAAAAAGAGAAAAATAATTATAAATTTACAAATTACCAACCCGATATTTAGGGATTAGATCCTCTAAAACTGCGAGGGGACGAAATACAACTAAAGGAGGAGGTGAAGAATCTCGGGGTAATTCTTGACTCGAAACTTACCTGGAACCAGCAACAGTGTGGTGGCCCAGGACACTACAAGGTGCTGCCAAATCAAGACTAGACAAGGTGCAAATACTTGCATGTCTTGGCACAACAGCCCATGGAAACACTGCTAGGTCTGCCGCCTCTGCTTTTAGCAGTGCAAGGTGAGGCAAGCATGGGTGCATAATGGCAGCAAAACTTAGTGAACCCCCCAATGGAGGGAACAGGACATAAGAGTATTGTTAAAACTGTGTCAAGTGTAATATTTAATATGGAGACGAAACAATACAGCTTTAACAGTCCATACAGAGAGGACTGAATGGACTGACCAAAAACAATACAGAGATTTATATGTCTCATAGAATTAATGGACAGTGACGCATAGTTATTAGTTTATTATATAAATCAATATTTTTTGAATTGAAAATATTAAATTTCAGAAACATCGACATTTAACGCATCTGAATCTGATGAAATAATGAAATAGATGTTGCTTGAATCAGGTGGCAATAATGTATTTATATAATTTAAAGTTACGTATGATGTTGCAGCTTTTATATACTTACACTAGGTGATAACCATTCGTGAGACTTGTATCCCAGTAAATCAGAAATTTCATTGGATAGACACACTCTTGTTCCAGGCCCAAATTCCAGCTCGCACTGGATCTCCAAATCAATTTTGTCTCCTGGTAAAGTATCCGTATACGCAAAAGTTGGTAGGTAATCATTTGTTGGTGGTTTACTTAAACAACTGGATCTTCCAGAACTAAAACCAAGGAAAATTTACAGAGTCACATTTTTTGTTATATGTAAGAGAACAAACAACTGTATTTAAAAAAATGTAATACATTATATATAGGAGAAACATCTAGACCTCTTCATATAAGAATTAATGAACACCAATAATACTTTATAAACAAACAATTCGAAAAATCAAAAATATGTGAACATGCTTGTGATTTTAATTAATTTTGTTTAATTCGCCTTAATATTTTCTATATTTAGTATTTTTGTCGGAATATTTCTTTACTTTTACGTAAGAAAAAAGAAAATACTCATTGAATTTTTCCAAAATACATTGACATAAAAACAAACGAGGAACTGCTCGTGGCAAGAGTTCTTGCAAAGCCACCTGTTCATGTAAGTCGACAGACAAAGGCCTGGCATTTTCATTGGTATCCCAAAAAGGAAGTTCCAGTGCCGACCCAGATTTTTTCGCAGTTTCTACAATTATTGATGAAATGATGTCAATTAAATTCCAAATAAAAAAAAAGTTGAATGTTGTCAGTAATATGTAAGCAGAAATGGATTAGATTAGACTGAGAAAAATTTTCGTGTTACAAAAAAAAACAAATTGATTATTGATTTTTATCATATTCTTAAATATGTTAAATTAACACGACTCGTTTTTGCATGCCTGCAAACATATTTTAATATGTTCACCCAGTGAATTTTGATTGTATTTTAGACAACGCAAAATATTTTATCAAAGGTATTTGGAAAGTTTATTTTTGAATCATTTTGTCTTAAAACCAGAGAATATAAGTCATTTATGCAAAAGACAATTTACACACAAATGTTCAATATTTTCTTTATCAATTTATATTGAAACATCAAATATTGAGCTATTATAGATTTAAATACAAGGCCACCAAGGCATGCGTGATTGCGTTTCGGTTAGACTTTGACATTTGTCAGTTTTAAAGGGATTTATGGAGTTGGAGATTTATGTGTAATTTGAAGTAAAAACTGATGTTGAATGTTAAAGCGATTTAAAATAAACGAATAAACAGGTTAGTTTACAAATACATTTTGAAATTTGGGTATTAACATAGATTAGCAATACATTTTAGTATAATAATAATTGATAATGAATGCTAAATAAAAGTGGTTAAATGTTTATATTTGATAATTGAAAAAAGATAAACAAAGTTTTAGAGACAGAAGAGAGATCTTAAAAAATATTGACAGATTGACGTTTAGCTGTTTAGTTTCTTACAGTTTTATCTGTAGTTTTTTGACAATATTTGGTGGAGAGCTGTTTTACTAAAATAAATTTTATTTTAAAACTATTATTATTTGAATGTATTTAAGATATCTTGTTCAAGCAATATTGTTTCTGCATCTAGCAGCCGAAGTAACCCATAAAAAAAACATAATTTAGTTTCTTTGGACCTGTTGACCTTTGCAAAAATGTGCTGGAATAACGTTAATGGCGTAGGCCGGTGATTTTCATTGATCGATTATAGGTATTAAAAAGATAACACAGATTGATTATCGTTGTTAGTCAATCGTAACCAGTAATTTAGAACTGTTTTTATTACTAAAACGAATTTGATAAAAAACGTTCTAAACATTTTTAATGTTGAAAAAATAATTATCTGTAGTTTGAATTACCTTTTTTTATGTAAGGAATTTTTATAACATATCTGAATCGGGTGTGTGTAGGGTTTTGATTATATAGTTGAATTTTTAAAACATTGATCTATATCTATAAATTAAACATTTATTTCTAGGTCAAAAACCTCTACAGATATTCTGTTATTAGAGGAGCAAGTGATTTCTAGACCTGTTTCGTCATTATTGTGTCTCGTCAGTAGAAAGTAGATTGGTGGTATCGTTAAACCAAATTGCAGATGGAGGAAAAGATTTAAAGTTGAATTAAACAGTTGTGAAATTAAGTAATTAGTTTTAAGATTTCTTGGAACTTGTTGGTTATTTAAATATTACAAAAAAATTCTGTTACTACTTTAAAAAAGGTAACTCAAACCGAAATAAGACAAATATACAATGTAAATAAGTCTCCTTTCACAGAAAAAATAACACTGCTCCAACATACTATGGAACTGTTTCAATTGGACGCTCCGGGACCCATTAGTTAAAAATTCTATTCCCATTCATTCATGGATATCGAAGAGACATCAATCTGCAATTATGGTCTGACGACTGTGTTCGACGTCCACCTCTCATAAAACGTACTATTTCCATACAGATATCGAGAAGATAACAATCTCGAGTTACAGACTGAAGTTTAACACACATTATAGATGTTGTGCTTGTATGTTTTCTGACCGACATGAATATCAAAATTTGCAAACAAAATATGTAAAATTATGTAAAACTTACTTTAAAAATTCTGTGACATAGTAACTGGAACAAGGCGACCACGTAAAGGACCTTTTAAAAACAGATGTCATGATATTATTAGTGTTGATGTCTCTATTAAATCTCTCACATTTCTTGTCTTCGTCGTGAGGCATTCTAGAAAAAAAAAAGAAACCGTTTATTATTATTATTATTATTAAAGTAAGAATATCTTCTTAAAGTGAATGGTACTTCAGAGCAAATCGACCAAGCGTCTGCATTGCTCTAGTCATTCCTATGTATGTCATTTTGGTCAAATTCCAATTTTTTCTGCACACCCTTCTCCACATATTGATGGCAATTGCGCTTTTTTGGGCGAACTTTCGTAGGTGTCAGTCAAAGTATTTTGTTTCTCAAGGAAATGGAATCTCCACTTCATTTACACAATGTGCCAATATTTAAAGTGGTTTGGGTTCGCTTAGTTTTAGCCTTCTGCTGAGGTCCATCTACTAGGATTGTCCAGAAGGGAGCTTTTTCCTGCTTTAGCTGTCAATGTAGATTATCTTTTTACTCTTCTTTTCTAGGATTGCATTTATCCATTGTGTATTAAGGAGGCTGTTGTGATGACCATGACACGGCTACGCTCTACTGGTATACAACCTGATGTAGGATCCGATAAGTCGAGGTGTGACTTGTGACCCGAGGTCCTTGGAGAGGTCCCACTTCTACAAGCCAACACAGATTCGATTGCACCAAGATATGCTTTTCATAGGCCCTACAGAGTAATAATAAAAAACGTAGAAGAGGCTACATTGGCAGCAGTTGCCTTGTGCATCTACACCGATGGGTCTAAAACAACCGAGGGGTCAGGCTATGGAATTTATTCCAGATCCCTGAATCTCAATAGAAAATGGCAATGGGCTCACTGCTATCTCCATCGCCGCAAAAGAGACTACCAGAAGAAACATTACGGGTAATAGTATTTACATCCTTACGGACAGCAGCTAGCTCTGAATAGACCACGCATCAGGTCTAGTACTAAAATGTCACCAGGCCCTGATCGAAGCTTGCAACAACAACGTAGTCACTTTAGCTTAGATTCAAGACCATGGAAAATCAAAAGGCAACGGTATAGCTGACTCGTTAGCCAAAAACTTTTGGGACCTGGCACTTTCATAGGCTTATCGGCATCAGCTGTGGCTGATCTACTAAAGAAGCACTCCCTTGACAAGTTTAAGGGTAGATGGGACAACGAAACAGGCTGCAAGCTAGCCAAGGAACCATACAGTATCCGAACAGCAATACAGCCAAAAAATACATGACTATGAACAGATGTATCCTGACTGGCCACTGTCATCTACGAAAACACCTCTACAGGATGGGGTTATCTGACACTCCACTGTGTAGAGGATGTGAACAGGAAGACGAGACTGTCGAACACATTCCTTGCGAATGCCCGACACTCTCACAAGACATTTTCTTTTCGGTGAGCAGAGGCTAACACATGCCAACATGAGGGAGCTACCTTTAGGCGACGACTTTAAACAAGTAGGCTGGCTGACGAGCTAGAAGGTCGCACAATGGGCCATCTTTACAGATACAGAGATACAGAACCACTGTGCAAAAACCTTCTCCTTTTAATTTCTCTTTTCCTTTTAGTGCTAGATCATTAATTATATTATATATAAATGTTACTATTGCCATTTTTTAGACTTCAAATTTTTTTGACGGTAGCCTACTTATCTACTAGTATTACCAGAGGCCAGCCTCTTCCTGCCTTAGCTGTCAATGTAGCTTCGTCTATAGATGATATTTTTACTCCTTTTTCTAGGATTCCATTTATCCACTGAGCACAAAACCCTTCTTCTTTTAGTACTAGATCATTATTTATAGATCTTGCAGAAGCACTGTTGAATGCTCTCTTAATATTTAAAATGTTACTACTGCCATTTTTTAGAATTCCAAAGTTTTTAACTGTAACCTACTCATCTACTAGTATTGGCCAGAGGCCAGCCTCTTCCTGCTTTAGCTGTCAATTCAACCTTAAGTTGAAGAATCACTCTGCAAGAGTTTGCACTTATGACGTCATTAAATCTGATGAAAACCAGGGTATTTTGAAATCTTTTCCCCCGGAATGTATGGAAATTTCCGCTGATTTTTGAACATACAACATCTCTAGATCAAGACTCGTACAGAAGCTTCTACAAGGTATTACATAGTCGCTGTATCACCATGATTACTTACCCTAAAACATGTCCTATTTCGTGAGCAATGGTAAACGAAGTTGCTAATCCTTTATCCTTTACTATAGCACATCCTGACTGGCACATAGAATCCACTTGAGCTACTCCTAGAGTTGAACAATGTTGGTAAATGTCATTATCATTCCTGCATATTGTATCTCTAAAAAAAAAAATAATTTTTGGAGTTCCGCGAGTTAGGATTCTTCAATTTTAAGAATTAACATACCTTGTTAACAATACGGCTACGTTATGCGCTCTATCTTGAATGTTATTTCTGGTCCAGGCACAAAATTTTTGTAACATTCCTAAAAAAGTGTTCTATTGGTAAGTCAGTGGTGTACGGATTGTTTTTTACCCACCTGCAGAATTTGTATTCGAAAAATCTATATCGTTTAAGATTTCAATTCGAACTAACGCTACTGATATAGCGTTGCCGATTGTTTCTTCTTTGAACAAAAATGATACCTAAAAATTTTAAATTTTAATACATTAGAGGATTTTAGATGTTCCGACATCCTTACGTGTCCCATTATTGTTAATATATAGAAAGTCAAATCGTCCTGGGTCAAGTGATATTTAACCATGGTCCTGTCCGCTACTATTAAAACTTTTACGTAAGACACATTCCTCATTCTATTTATGTTGCTCCACTCGGCGTTTCGTCTCGGTCGCGGTTCATCTTCTGGTTCTATCCTTGCAGTGTTTGTTATGACATCACAGGTACCTTCTATGTCATCTGAGTTAGAGTCGTATTGATGTACGGAACGTTTTCTCAACTGATGATTTTTGGGATTGTCGTCAGTTTCGTTGAGGTCATCTATAACAATTGTGTGGTTCTCTGAAATTAAATAAATAAATCAGATAGTGAATAAGTAAATCAATAAAATAAGTAAAATGTTTGACCGGAGAATTGTAAAAATTGAAAACAACTAAAACTAAAATAAAATAACATTTTCCTACCAACATGAAAGAATGGTACGGCAATGATTACCGTCCACATCTTGGTAGAAAATTAACATTTACTTGTAAGCAAGAGATACTCAGATACTCAGAGACTGTCTCTGAGTATCTGAGGTACATACCAAAACCATGGAAACACGTTAAGGTTACCTTTATACCGAAACCTGGAAAAATAGGAGAGGATTCGGTAAATTCAATCACGAGAACCCTTAGACACAGAGAAATCGAGGAACCGTGTGTGGCCTGGATATACTCCATGATAAGGAACAGGCTGATTCATATAACAATTTTGGAGTTTTATCCCCGCTCCTGTGGAATCTGATCGCGAGCGGGCTGCTGTCTATGTTAAAGAAGGCAGGTCATCGAGCCCTCAGATATGTTGATGACATAGTAGTCCTTGTACAAGGAAAATATAACACGACGGTTACAGATCGCATGCAGGATGCTCTTAACCTGACGATAAGATGGACGGACTCGCAGGGGTTAATTATCAATCCCAGCAAGGCAAACATCATAGCGTTTACTCGAAGATGCAACTTAGATGGTCTTGGACCTATAAGACTTCGAGTGTTTGACTCCAAGTTGGCTTGGAACCAACATCTGATAAAACCAAAAAGGCGGTGACTGCACTAGTTGTAGCCAGACGCTCTTTTGGGAAAAAATGGGGACTAATACCACTAATACCACATGTTGCACTGGTTGGTACTTTCAGACTACAGAACACACAAACCAATATGAATGTTGGGACTGGACACATGAGTATCGTCGGAATAGTGACCAGGGACGTACTAGGAACGAGAACAGATCATAGTCCGAAACGGTACGACTTCAATAACCCAATCAGAGTGGTGGTGCCAGATAGAACTGAATTGAACGACTCACAGGTCAGGAACATTCAACGGGAGCAAATCTGGTACACATGAGAATGAAGCGGGCTCGGGTGTGTTCTCCAGGAACCCGCAGACTGGCGTCAGCTACTCATTGGGCACTCACACTTCCGTCTTTCAGGCAGAGGTATATGTTATTATCCAATGCGTGAGGGAGAATAACAGGAGAAACATCGTTAACGCGGGAATTAATGATCTATCAGACAGTCAAGCGGCACTCAAGGCCTTGTGCAGCAAGGAAGTGACGTCCAGACTGGTATGGGACTGCAAAGAGGAACTGAGATCGCTGGCAGACCGTAATCACGTCAAACTGATGTGGGTGCCGGGACAGGTAACGAGAAAGCTGACGAACTCTCAAGAAGAGGCTCGGAAAACCCCCCAAACTAAAGGCAGACACTAGTAGTACCAAAGCGTGCAGCGAGAGTGTCTGTAATAAATTTTTAACACTATATTAAAAGTGCCCTATATAAATAATATGAAAATCCAAATATAAACGGTTTATATTGAACTAATTGTCGTTTCAGTTATTGTCAAATTATAATTAAAATCAAATGTAATTTATCCAAAGTATTATTTAAATTTAGTTAAAACTATTTTGCCGACACCATCGGTGGAACAGTCACCCGGCGAACTACTCGAGAACATAGACAAGGCGGCTCCTGTGGTAAAACAACCGATCCAAACAAAAGATAAACGCGCCGCAGTCATATGTTTCGTCATGGCCTATTGAGATAGATGAACGAATACCACCCAGTTACCTTGAAAGTGAAGGTGAGTTTAAGGAACTCGAGAATCGAAATTCCTAAGAGGCGATACAGCAGAAGATGCGATTTTGTGATTAATTCAACTTTATAAAAAATAATCCACATGGATGACTTTTTTTTAAAGAAAACGCTTGATGATGAAGTAGTGCCTCCGATTTTTCGTCATCAAACTGATTCGTAATCCACACTCATGCAGTTCTGATAACTCTATCTATTGGAAAACATCAAAAACTTATTCAACATCCCAACACGTATACAGATATTTTGGCATAATAAGATCACTGAGGTAATCACTCATGGCCAAAATGGATTCATATTTTTGGCTACTTATGTTCTGTCCATCCTTTTTTTAAGGCCGCAGATTTTGTCTTTCTTTATAGTCATTTGTTCTTGTACTAGTGGATTACAAATCCTGTTATACATACAGTCGAGTCCTATGCCGAAATAAAAGCATCTTTGTTCAGTATTCATCCTCTAATCTACTCTAGCGAATTCCCTTGGTCCAGTTCTGGTTGTAATATTTCATCTAACCTTCTTTAGGCTGTATCATCCTTACCTTTGACCTGACCTTATTCTGGTCAGCTCTTATTTTGAGGAGCTCCCAACTGATTTATTTTGTATAGTGCAAAATTCCGTACAGCTGTGCTACAAAAACATGGCCACGGCCAATTCTGAATGTAGTTATTCTGAAACCACTTATAATAACAGAAAAGAAACATTCTCGCTCTTGAGATTGAAAGAAAAGTCTCTTATGTATTTTATACGTAATTCATTCTTCTCTAGCGTCAGAATGTTCATTCTGTAAGACCTAGCTGTAAATATCACGTCCGCATCCTAGATAGCCATGAATTTCATGTTTGACAGTTCTACGCGACGTGTTATTTATTTAGTTTGAATTTGCCTGAACAAAGATAAGCTTTCTGTGGCCGTGGAGAAAGTACAGTCTGTTGGAATGAAGTATCGAATTCTCATTCCAACCTTGTTACAGAATATACTATTCCCTAATACCATTCGCAGTCTGTCAGTATACCAAGTTTGCACCTCTTGAATAGTACCAGGATTAGTCTTTACACTCTGTCTGATATTGACACATCTAATGAAGGGATCAAAACATATTGCTTTATTATAGAACACGTTTTAAGTCTAGCGCTTCTATCTGTGTCAGAGAGTTCTTCATGCAGCATATTTAACAGTATTGTTGTATTTCCCTTGAGTCAAAATTACTAGATTATCAGTATATTCCAGGAATACATATTAATCACCATTAAGAGTCTCAAGTTACCTAGTTACTGCAAGGTTCCAAAGAAAAGGAGACACTACCTCATTCTATGGACAATCTATTATCATTTGTTGAGTCTTTTCCATTTTTCTTGCCATCTGCTAGGAAAATTACTCTTGATGGTTTGCCATTACCTTCCGGCTCTGATTCTTAATTTTGTATGATCTGTACATGTTTTGAACCCGGCATTTTTGAGCGTGATACAATAGACACTGATCCCTATAAAATAGGTTTGCAGAAAGAAAATCCCTCTATTCGGAGAATGGTAAATAGATTGTCAGCTACCGCATGTTCAACCCACCACCAAAACTAACCCACAAAAACGTGGAATAGAACTATACAAGTAGAACTAAGTACATAGGATTGACATGGCAGCGAAGTGGGGGGCCAAAAACAGAAGATAGCTGAGACACTCATTAACAAAATTATTGGACTCAGCAGGCAACGCATGGGACTAATAAATATGTCCACTATACGCCTATATGCTGATAAAATAGGTGTAATTTTGTGCATACGGAGCTACATAATGTTCAACATTTTACAACCAAACATTTCCACTTAGGCAGAGTACACATGAGGCTACTCAAAAGAAACTGAAACTGAAATTACTAACCGGTTACTAACTGATTAGTGATCCGCAGCTGTGGTCGAAAACATCTAAGTATTGTTCACAATCTGACTAAAAATGGATACCGATTCGAATGATGATGAATCCATCTTACTTTATTACTCTTTTATTATTATTCTTTTGCTATTTCGCACCAAGCATGATCAGTTTCATCTCTCTTGGAGTTACCTAGGAGCTTAAAACTATATAATACGGGATATTTTTGAACTTCTTCCAATATTTTTATATTTATTAGTTGTTCATTCATTGTGAAAAAAAAAGCATTTAGTATATTACAATCTTGTCAACAGTGACCAATGAGCAATTTAATTCTAACTTAATCTAATAAAGTTTGAAACTTAAAACTAAGGTATACTCATCAGAGTTCCTTAGGTTCTGTAGAATGGATTGCACTAAACTTTAACGTGTACACACAAGCTCTGCTTTTGCACTAAAAACACTAAACTAACTCAAAGGGCTTGATCCTCTTAAGTCTTCTTTCTAACCCAGTATTGTCAAGGAGCTGGATAGCTTCGACGTTGACATGATGATGAAGTCTTTAGTCTTTCTTCATGACTCTTGGCTAATTACTTGATGGTCTGGTCAACAGTGTCCATTTCCAGATCTCTATGGAGGTCACTATTGCGAATGTACCAAGGGGCATCTACTATGTTCCTCAGTGCTTTGTTTTGAAATCTTCGGATGATTGCTAAGTTGCTTGCTTTGGTGCATCCCCATAATTAGATAACATAGGTCCGTACAGGCTTAAGTATCTGCTTATAAAGCATAAGCTTCTTATGTAGACACAGAGTGGAGTTTCTTCCAATTAGCCAGTAGTTTTTTCTATATTTCAGTCCAAGTTCTTCTATTTTCTTTTTAACATGCACTTAAAGTTAATGTGGAGTGATTTAGTTTCATTAAGTTTAATTTTCCATCTCTTCGTCCAGTCATAGATAAGGTGTACAGCTGTTTGCAGCTTGTGGGTTGCTTCTTCATTGCTCTTTCCTACTGCTAGAATGGCAGTGTCGTCGGCGAAGGTGGCTATGGTATTGTTTTCTAACGCTGGAATATCACATATGTACAGTAAGTATAGGACAGGTCCTTGTGGTACTCCAGTCTTAAATTCTTTAAGATTGGAATAGGCTTCTTCTTGCCTAATTCTAAAGTATCTTTCCGATATATATGAATGGAGGATATCTGTATATTGTTTTGGAATGAAAATCTTGAGCTTATGTATTAAGCCTTCATGCCAAACCTTATCAAGAAAGATAGTAGCACAAATGTTTTTCTCTTCTAATGATTTCTCTATAATGTTGGTTATTCTATGAACTTGGTCGATCATCGAGTGCTTATTTCTAAATCCAAATTGATTAGGGATAATTTCGCTTTGTTTGATAAGTGGTTTTTGGTCTTTTGAGTAGGAGTTTCTCAAATAGTTTCGACATAACAGGCAGTAAGGAGATCGCTCTGTATGACGATGCCTCATGTGGTGGTTTCCCTGGCTTGGGTATCATTATGACTTCCCCAATTTTCCAAAGGCTGGGTACATACTCTTTAATATTTTATGATAATTTTATTTTAGAAAATAATCAGTTTTGCCCTGTATTTTCCAAAGTCACGTTTAACGGAACCTAATCTACGCAAAATGCAAATTTGATTACCCACCGATATCTTGATTCAGCGACAAGGACAAGATCGCATATCAGATACCGGACCAAACGACTTTTAAAGGAATACCGTCGTCGAGAGAATCTTAAATTATTTTTAAATCGGATATTAATCGGTAGGTGGTACGATTTCGTGAAGAACATTTATTGTAGATTTTATTAATTTAATCACATCTTATAAACCTGAAATTCTAGAAATATTGGGTTGGTTTTTAAATGCATGATTAGCGTATATTATTTGTAGATCGCTTCTATCTGCCTCATTCCGATGCATCAAGTAGGATGAATTTTTTTAATCAATAAAATACAAAATATATTAAAATTCGATTTTATTTTCGAATTTGTGAAGTTAGCATACACTTTAGAGCAGCAAAGATTTTTTTATCGTTTTCTACACCCTTTTAAGTACTTAAGTGCCAAGTTTCATCGATATCACATTTTGTGCGAGCTTTTGGTCAATATCCTTCTCTGGCAACTGGGCTACTCGTTTGACCTCGCGAATTGGTTTTTATAAATGACCAAGTCAGAGCTTACTATGATTTACATTTGACAGGATTAAATCTAAATTTTTACAAAATTTTAAAGAAAAATAATTTCCCGCAAGTTTTAATTGATAACAGATTATACTAGAAATGAAAAGAATAATTTTAATATAATTTTTATACAATTTATTCTTATATTAACTTCATACTAGGTCTTTTCATATTCGTTATTAATGATTCCATTGAAAGACCGAAACTCTAATTCTTTGATTTCTTCTAATCCCCTTGAATTTGAACAAATCATGTTAATGAAATATGATATCAAATTTTAAGGTTATATTGTAATTTTCTTTTACTCATAACATTTTATAGAATAAAGTTTTTATCGTTATTATTTTCTCAGTCTGATCTGATATTGGCAAAGAGCTCTTATGGGCTTACAATGTTAAATTTTGTAAATATGAATTTTCATAGTTTCTTTACAATTACAATTGTTAAAATTTGTTTGAAACATTGGATTGGATTTATACCTTCATGCTAAGAACTATTTCTCTCTCTCTCTCTTCACTATCTTGTCTGTATTATTTATCTTGTCTTTTTAAATTAGTTAACTGTTACAACATATAGAGTGTTAGCAGATGAATTGGTGTATGAGTTGTATGTTCGAAATTTACCTTCTAGGGGTACAGAACAGGAAAATAGCGCTAAATTAGCAAGTCCATTGCGCTTGGAAGCGAGTTCAATGTCCACTGGTGCTCTCACTTGTATGGATTTACCACCTGTTTGTAACCAAAAACTGGTGACTTTAGGTAATGATATTTTGAATTCCTCGAATGAATACAAAAGGATCTTCTCTAAGCAAACACATGTGAAATTTAGGTTGGTAAGACTAAATTTAGGGGATAGTTTAGAGGAACATACACGTCAAGGTTTGATGACAAGGTGTATACAGTTGTTTGACGATGTTCAAGCACTAGTTTCTAGTTTTGTTGTGCAAGGAAATGCGACTCAGAATTTATTAGATAGGGAACTAGAAGTAGAGAACTCAGTACTAGATGATCCTATACCTTTAATTCCATCGCTCGTACACTCACAATTAGTAGATACTAATTCCCCAATAGTTACTTTTGGTAGAAATTCTGTAGGTTTACAGACATCGCAACCGAACACAATATACAGCGTAGTAACTAGTAACCTTCAAATGAGGTTTATTACCCTACTGTTTCTACGGTTACCCTAACTTCCTTTTCAAGGTCTATACCTGCCATGGGTAGAAGTAGTACCTTAGATAACATTAGTGGAAACAGAGTTCGTTTTACAGAGTCTGATCGTCCTATGCAGACAAGATCTTTTGGCGACTCCTCAGTTATTGATAACCAGGCACATTGAACACTGATCTAGGGTTCGACTCATGGATTAGGGATTTAGAACTGCGAAACAACTCCAGAACCTCAGAATATGGAGGAGTTCAAAAGTAGCTAGGTGGAAAGTTACATTCGATGGTGAATCTAGTGTTACAAATTTTCTAGAAAGAATTGATGAGTTAAGGATATCTAAAGGTGTTACCTCGATGCAGTTACTTCGGTCATCACCGGAATTGTTGACACTATTTTGCCCCATGCAAGAGTGTAGTTCATGGGAAGAACTGGTGAAGAAGTTATGAGAAGACTTCTTACGTTATGAATACGAACACGATTTGTGGGAAGAGATCCGTCGACGCACTCAAGGTGCCAAAGAAAAGGTGATTATTTGCATATCTTTCATAGGAAACCTTTTCAAGAAGTTAGGCCAAAATCTTCCATTGGAGCATGAACGAGTTAGGTTAATTCGAAGAAACATGCTTCCCTATATTCAGACGCAAATGGCGTTACATCCTGAGATAGTCACGTTATCCGAATCAACCAAACTAAGTCGTGCGGCTGAAGAAACTTCAGTACAAATCCAAAACACCTTATCGAGGTCCTAATGAAATCCATAAACCTTCTCACATCGTAACTTCTGTTGAGGCTATCCAACCTCAAGCTGGTTGCTCTAGCTCTATCGAAATTTTAGCTTCAACTTTAGACTCTAGTATACAGGTACCGCAACAACCTCTGTGTTGGAACTGTGATCAACGTGAACACAAATTTAAGAAGTATTCTCAAAGCAGAAAGCTATTTTGCTGGAAATGTACAAGGGTGTCACCGTGAACCAGTGTCTATCTTGTCAAAAAAAATGGGAGACGAGGTCCGAATTAGATCGGTCGAAACCAGAGCAAAATAAAAATCCGACCGTATCAATAAAGTCAATGTAAATTATTCTCTATTTCGTCTTGACTCATGCCATCAATGATGAGACCTTATTTAAAAGTAGAAATATTCGGAAGGGAATTTTTGGCTCTTCTAGACAGCAGATGTTCTAGAACAGTAGTAGGCGGTCCAGGTTGGAACCTGCTGAAGTCAGTTTGCCTCACATTGTACTGTTACCAATGGAGAAACCATTGATGTCGTGGGTTCGATTATTTTACCCATACATCTCCAGGATAAGGTCAAGGGTTCCAGACCTTCCACATAACCTTATCCTAGGTGTAGATTTTTGGAGGCAGATGGGAATCATTCCGGATTTGTACTCTGGGCATTGGTCCTTTGCATCTGACCCGAACCTTCTAGTTTCTTAAATATCGGCGATACAAGCATTTGAACTTCAAAGGAAGGAACCACTTGCCGTTGATATAGATCTTCCATTGCTCATCTTTCTATGGCCTTTCTGACTCCTAACTCCAATATCGATTCGGGTGCAAAATAAAATTGACTGTCGAACTGAAGTAAAAAAAAGTGCTTCAAAATAAAAGCATTTCAAATATCTTACATCCTATTATAAACTGTTCTTTTTTATTTTCTCGGATAAAGAAAGAGTTCCTAAAATTGTTCAGCAATCCAACACGTTTAACGATAAGCATATTCCGAAAAATCTCTTTAAAAAATTACACTGTTTCGAAACGACACTTATAAACAATTTTAAACTCGGATATTAAGCAGTAGGTGGTACGATTTCTTCGAGAATATTTATGGTCGACTTTATTAAATTTTAAGTAGATATAATTCATCGACACACCTACTTACCTATCTGAATGATTCGGTTAAACATAAATAGAATGTCATCGCTTAATCTTTAGTTCATTTTTCATGGTCAGCGATGTCCAATAAGATGATAACAAAAGACGAGGTATCATTGATGATGTAAAAAATTGGTTATAAATGTTGCGTTTTGTATATTTCCGGCTAGCTCAGTGGCGGAACACAGACTGTTGGAGTGTTTGGTTATACAGATAAAAGTGTTCAAGTAAACTAATTTGGTAATTTGGTTTTTGGAGAGTAAAGATGCTTCATTTTAGCCTAGAGTATTTTTGTTCTGATTGAGAACAAATCATGCCTTCTGCTTACTCTATACAGATTCTTAGTTAGATGAAAAATGATTCCTAAATAAATTTGGTCTGAGGTCAAGTACATTTAAGTAAAGAATAGAGAAGAGGAAAATAAAACGCTATAATCTAAAAACCAATGAACAAATACGTAGAACAAAAATATGTTATAGAATCAGTCGAAGAAATTTATGGAATATGAGATAATGAGACATTTTTAATAGACCTAGCAAAAGCATTCGACGGAATAAAGAGATGGAAATGTTAGAAAAAGTAGCATATATAAGAATTAAAAGAATTATTAGGACAAAACTTAAAACAATATCAATGTTTCAGCGTACCTGGGATGCATAATGAGTCACAAACGTTTCTGGTTGGTAGTAAAGGAAATAAGGGCATAACAAAGAAAAGAAATGCAGGAAAAAATCGAAAAGAGATTCCAGCGAAAAATAATATTAAGAAATAGTAGAAAAAGTGAAAAACAAATAAATGAAGATTTCGAGACATATTATTAACAAAGTAGGCTACAATATTTATCCAGTCTGATTTACGCCACGCCAATGCACAGGCCCAGCAGGAATTGCATTTGAGATTTATAGCAAACAGTTTAGATATGATTGGTGAATTAAATAAAAACACAATAGCATATAATTTATAAATGAAGATGAATTGGTCGTATGGTGAACAATTTAAAAGGGCAATGATGTGTTACAAAATGTGATTTATGTAAAGGTTAACAAATTTTAAAATATTTCCAACGAGGAAATTGCTGGTAGTATCGGTGAACTGAAGTTAAATTTCGGTAAACAGGAAAGTCTCTACTTTTCTTGCAGAATTAAGATCTGAACCCTTCTGCCGAATAAGCACCAGTAAAATACTTGATGAACTTGGAAAAGAAGTAAATAACAGATCCCAATACTGGATAGGACTACAAGGAATGAGACAGACCAAGACACGACTGGGAAACTATAACCAAAAGAGATCAGACGACTGCATCTGCAAAAGCAAAAACAAGCTCAGAATACTAACGGTAATTGTAACAGGGCACTGCCGGTTGAGAGGCCACCTAAAGAAACTCGGATTCGTAGAGGAAGAAGAATGCAGATTTTGCGAGGAACATTCTCTCAGAATGCATAATCCTGCAAAGTCCAAGGGTACGATACCTCGGAGAATATCAAAAGAAGAGGGAGATCTACCTAACCTGAAGCCTACCGACATCCTGAACTTTTTGAAATCAATAGAACTGGAGGAACTGTTCTAATCGTTGAGACATCCTTAACGAATGGGGACACAATAGATCTTATACTCACTGTAATGATTTCCATTTGAAAAGGACTATTACTTTAGTAGGAAGAATGAATGCAATTTTTTGGAAGACAGTATTGTCGCTACTCATTTAGGCAATATGATATCTAATACCTCCAGAATCCGTTTCCTTAATTCAGCCACTCTAGTCTACTGAGCATACGCATGGTGCATGGTCATATTAGTTTGGATCCACCCCGCACACCGCCTCCCGAGAGCTGGGATATGCCTTGTCGGCGTTACATCAAACCTACGGGAGGGACTCATTTATTTTCTCACTTCAACGCACATCATCATTCACTCCCACCTCACATATTCCATGTATTTCGTTCCTGACCCAATCTTTCCTCCTCCTCTTTCTTTTTCATCGTTTACATACCGTCCCAAACACTACCTTAAAATTTCCCTCCATTTTACTTCTATACCTTTCAAATCTCTCGCATTAGAACACTGCGTGTTCCGCATCAAAGGTATATGCTTCGCAGTACAGACACTCGTCGTTACCGCTTTTCCCAATCCTGTGCTTGTACAACTTGAAGGAGCCGTGTCCGGACAGAAACTGTGTGAAGTTTGTCCTGATGTATTTACAGTCAAGCTAAACCACCACATCCGGTATCAGCCGCCGGGTCCACTGGGCCTTTCCAGTCATCACTCTCCATTCATTCTGCCACCTCGCAACCATTTCCGCTCTTACCCTCTCCTCCATTAGTAGGTGCACCGGTACTACCGAGGCGATGATTTGCAGTGCTCCTGTTGACACTGTCCGGTAGGCGCTAGCCACCCGGATCAATGCCAACCTTTGTGCGCGCGTTAGCTTAGCCTTATAGGTCTTATATCTCATGACACCATGCCATACCGGCGCCGCATATAGCAGCGTAGAGTGTACCCAGCAGCACTCGTCTCTTCATCGAGCTTAGCCCACCGACGTTCGGTATAAGCCTTCTGATAGCCTCCGTCCTTCTCCCAGCCTTACCCACTATCTCATTCACCGGAACTGTAAACCTCATTTTGTCGTCGAAAACCACCCCAAGGTGTTTCATACTCCTGCTCGGCGCCACCGCGGTATTACCAATCAGGAACTGAATGTTGGAAAGATGTTTTGGGCCTTTCATATCTAATACCTCCTGAAACCTTTTCCTTAATTCAGCCACTCTAGTCTACTGAGCATACGGATGGTGCATGGTCATATTAGTTTGGATGCTAGTTCACATGCTCGACAACCTAGTGTAATTCAGTTTGCAAAGGCTTGTCCCTATATCTGTCAATGTGTTGGGTAGTTGCAGGCAGAAGTTAGCTCTTTTTTATAGGTTTACTTATGCATACCTTAAATAAGCGGTCCAAATATTTATGAGAGGTTATACTTTGTATTCTTAAAGTTATTTAGGGAAGGGATAGTGCTAATTCTAAAACACAGTCTCTTTCATAAGTGATACATTCATACCAATCCTTTTCCAACATTTCCATGCCTTTTTTGTAGAACTATTTATGTTTGATCTCAAAATAGGCTTTACTTTCGGCACTTACTCTTCATCGGAGGCAAATTTCTTCCTCTGGAACATTCTTTTTAGGTTTGAAAATAGGTAGTAGTCGCTGGGAACCAAATCAGGAGAATACAGTGGATTGAAAGTGCAATTCGTGCAATTTTGTCATTGTTGTGATCGAATTGTAACGTTGTAACATTGAAAGAGTACTTTTGGGGTCATTTCTTCGAAATTTCTTTCCACACATGCAGCAGTAACGCCACGTAATATTCGGCAATGATGGTTCTTTATATCTCAAAGTAATCCATGAAAATAATACCGTGCGTTTCCCAAAATAAATGAAATTCTGACACTTATCATTTGAAGGTTAGTACTTCATATGGATTTGTCAATAGTGGCGTCATCTATATGTCATCTTACGAATTTATTGAGTTACCAGGTTGTACTAGATATCTGCTCTAGCATTTAATGGTACTCATTGATTACCCTTGAGCTAATCTAATGATTGCCAAGAGCACGTTAAGCTGCTTGATATTTCTATAGTTTTATCCATCAAATTTTACTTACTCAAGAACTGAGATTATTGATTATTTATTATTGATGTAAATTGCAAATTGTTACCATAATGGAATACTTTTTGAAGTTTCAGGTTCTCAGAAAAGATACTAAAATCTATCCTAGTTTATTTTGTAATTATGGTCGAATACATATTTTGGGGGCATATGGACAATGGTACTTTCCAGAAGCGCCTCTTCTACTATCTTATTTGTAATCCATCTATCTATCTGCGATGGGGGTGTCGATACACTGCGACCTATAAGATCTATTGTGTCCCCTACTGCTGCCCAATCGTTAAGGATGTCTCAACGATTAGAGCAGTTCCTCCAGTCCTATTGCTTTCAAAAAGTTCAGGATGTCGGCAGGCTTCAGGTGAGGTAGATCATCCTCTTCTATTTGATATTCCCCGAGGTATCGTACCCTTGGATTTTGCAGGGTAATGCATTCTGAGAGAATGTGGATAGACGTTTCCTCCTCATCCTCGCAGAATCTGCATTCTTCTTTGTCTACTAATCCGAGTTTCTTTAGGTGGCCTCTCAACCGGCAGTGCCCTGTTACAATTACCGTTAGTATTCTGAGCTTGTTTTTGCTTTTGCAGATGCAGTCGTCTGATCTCTTCTGGTTATAGTTTCCCAGTAGTGTCTTGGCCTGCCTCATTCCTTGTACTCATATCCAGTATTGGGATCTTTTGTTATTTGCTTATTTTCCAAGTTCATCAAGTATTGTACTGGTGCTTATTCCGCAGAAGGGTTCAGGTCCCAGAAATGGTGTTTCAGCCCCTTTTTTTGCGAGTACGTCTTCTATTTCATTACTCTCCACTCCAGTGTATCCCTCTAGGCACTCCCAAACCATCTTGGAGTTGATTACTTGGGAGTTCAAGGCATTAATGGCTGCTTGACTGTCTGACATGATGATGATCTCTTGTCTGCGAAAATTTCTTTCTATGTTGAACTGGACACATTTTCCGATGGAGTATTTGTAATCCGTAGTCCGAGTTACGGAAGACGAAGCCTTACATTTTAAAGTGCGAGCTTTCACCACATCCAAAACGATAATTGCGCGAGCTGCTTAATTATTAGATCATTCCCACCAAGATCACCATTAGTTATGGCGAGGCATATTGTGTGTTTACACTTCCAAAAAAAAATGCGTGTTGATTATTGTGCATTCTAAATGTTTCCTTCCGCTCCAACTCTTGTTTTCTAGATATGACAGGGATGTAGAGATAATCATTTTTTTTTAAATTAACGTGCCT
Organism: Crepidodera aurea; assembly: GCA_949320105.2. Lineage (NCBI taxonomy): Eukaryota > Metazoa > Arthropoda > Insecta > Coleoptera > Chrysomelidae > Crepidodera > Crepidodera aurea. The sequence continues at coordinate 7,333,169 of OX439477.1, read as the reverse complement.
CTCGTGAGTAATATGAGCATGTTGCTGGAGAAGAGTAGGGCAACAATTAAATATAAAATAAGAAATGCCCACATTTGAGGTAGTTTAGCAATTGCATCAATGAAGTTAATATGGAAAACAACATTCTCATAAACAAGGAAACAAGGAAGAATACCCAATAAGAGCCTGAGATAGGAAGCCAATGGATTTTTAAATGAAATGGTAAAATGTGTATACTTTCAGTTTATTGCAATTCAATTCCGTTTTTTGTTAATAGAATTGACCCAAAAATATAATTTGTGTTTCAAGAGTAAATTATGTTGAAATTTAAATACACTAGATAAATATTTTTTAATTGTTTCATAAAATGCGTTGACAACCATTTAGGAATATCCAATTAGAAGGCATGTAAAACGTCAATCAAAATAGCGATATATCGGAGCCCGTAGGCAACTAGATAGATGGTCGGTAATCGGAAGATCGTTATTTTGATTTGGGAAATATTTATGTTTCCCGCAGGCGTTACACCTGTACAATAAACGCATGCAGAATCAATGGTTCGTTTTATAATATTATGTAATATCGCTGGAAAACTCAAAGAAATTAAGGATTATACCAATTAGTATTGGTTTAAAAAAATTGTGCGTGGATAAATGAACAAGAATGAACACTGGTAAAAACCGCACTCTTGTTTATTTAAAAGTACGTACAGTAAAGATAAGACATCAAAAACAAAAAAACTCTTGCGATTGACGTACGTGTCGCTGGAAAGGTCACCATCACCATAAACCGGTGATAATACCAAAGTTATTCTAAAATGATCGGTCAATTTATACCTTGCTCGACTCTGACACGATCCCTTACAAGTGGGTCCGTCGACCAATCAGGATGCTTCATGACATATTGACGATAAGAAAGCTCAATTTCCTCATGCCGGGGGAGCAGCCACTATGTTATCCATGCAGTAGCCGGAAGTAACTGCAGATTTTCACACTAACGTTGAAATATCACCCAGATAGTGGACGTTACTACCCTAGAAGTAAACTGAATATGTCTACCCAAGCAATGAACTTGACTGCCCCAGAAGTAAATGCCCCAGCAAATGAACCCTCAAGAAAAAATTATACGTCTTTAAAAACTCACACTGTCAAAACGTAACTGCACTAAATATGCCTAATAGAGCTAAATAAATATGTTTAGTACCTATAGAGCCTCACAAATTGCACTTATTATAAAAGCACAATATTGTGGGACCTACATATTATCAGACATCTAATGAAAATCGATAATAAATTGGGACACCCTTACAAAAACATGAGAACCGATCTTACTCACTCTAGAGGTAAACTCGCAGAGTTCCAATAAGGAAGTTTTATAGGCTCTAGTTGTAATTCATTACCTAACTGAGAGAGAGTGAACTAGAAGAAAGGGACATCATGATTACCTCACCAAAATAAATAAGTACAGAAATAAAAGAAAACATCAACCCTAAGGGTAAAAACATAGTGAAGCCTCGCACCAAGCATCGCACCAAGCCTCGCCTCAAGCAGCAAAAACAAATACATGTATTAAACGGTAACCGTTCATAACTCGAGCATCGACTAAAGCAAAGCATCGATCATCGCCGTTTTGGGGAATCAAATCAGTTTGATTTTCAAGACTCTTCTCAGGACTTATGCCCGAAATGTGATGTATGATTGGTGCGCTCAAGGTCTTGTGAACACTAGCCACTAGCCGTATTTTGTCAGTAAAGAGTCGATGATATTTACCAAATTGTCTCCGCAATTGGTTCACCGGGTGGACATTATATTCTCGTCCATTATAGTTATCAGTTATCCATCATTTTAACGATTCACTTACATATATATCGCAATCAGAAAACATATCATCTATATAAACAACTATTTCCTATTTCCATCGATCTTATTACAGGAAAGATACTAAAACAACTTCCGAGGAAAGCTATAGTAAAACTTACATACTTATTTAATGCATCATATAGAATGACATATGTTCCATGTATGTGGAAAGTATCAGAAGTTATCATGATACCAAAACCAGAGAAACCACCACATGAAATTACGTGTTACAGACGTATATCCCTACTTCCTGTAATCTCGAAACTGTATGAAAAAATATTACTGAAAAGACTACAACCTATTATAGAAGAAAAAAAACTAATTCCACCACACGAGTTTGGATGTAAAGAAAACCATTCAACTAATTCCACCACACGAGTTTGGATGTGAAAAAAACCATTCAACTATATATTTGTATAGAAGAAAAAAGTTAGAGCTACTGTCTGCCTTGATGTAGCGCAAGCTTTCGATAGAATTTGGCATGAATGATTCAAACACAAAATGAATCTATTATTGCCAAAACAGTATTCAGAATTATTATATCATATAGGAAGTGTAATAGGGCCAGTTCTATACCTATTAAACCTATTCCTGAATTAGAGCAAAATACCTTTGCAGATGACACCGCTATCATGACAGTAGGAAAAACCCATGAAGCGGCTGCAAGAAAACTACAAACATCATTAGATAGAATTAATAATTGGACCAATCGTTGGAGGATCAAATAAAATGAAAATAAATCGGTTAATTATACTAACAAAAACAAGTCGTTGGAGTGTGAAAAGGAAACTTTGGGCAGATAAACAGTTCCTGCGTGGGTTGAGTGAAGTGAGAGTGCACAGTGCTTGCCAACAATGAGAAATTGATTGCTGCCTTTGCACGTCATGGATATGACACATCCAAAGCCTCATTCCTTGTAGTCCTATCCAGTATTGGGATCTTTTGTTATTTACTTCTTTTCCAAGTTCATCAAGTATTGTACTGATGCTTATTCCCCAGAAGGGTTCAGGTCCCAGAAATGGTGTTTCAGCCCCTTTTTTTGCGAGTACGTCTGCTATTTCATTACCCTCCACTCTGGGAGTTGATTACGTGGGAGTTCAAGGCATTAATGGCTGCTTGGCTGTCTGACATGATGATGATCTCTTGTCTGCGAAAATTTCTTTCTATGTTGAACTGGACACATTTTCTGATGGCGTATATTTCAGCTTGGAAAATGCTCGGAGATTTGCCTAAACTTTCAGAATATTTGGTTCCAGGCCCATATACTCCTATTCCTGTTCCTTCTGTTGTTCTAGAACCATCTGTGTACCATTTAAAGGCACTTCTCTTTAGTTTTGGGATGGTATCTTTGTCCCATTCGCTTTTGTTACTTAGCTTTGTGTTGAATTCTTTCACAAAGCTAAACTTCTTTGTCATCTCATGATGGGGCATGTCCCAGGTTTGATGATTTCCAGGAAGAAGTCGAAACTTGCGTTTGGTTGATCCTTCTCTGGTCATTCTGTAGGTTGTCTTTATCGCTATACTCTCCACTACTATATGGAGGGATGTAAGGCTTAGGATTACCTCCATGGCGACCGTTGGGCACGTTCTCATTGCACCTGTTATGCATACGCAGGCTAGTCCTTGGATTTTCGCTAGATTTGCCTTTGTAGTGGCCAGCTTAGTTCAGCTGCCCCAGAGCGAAATTTGAAAAATGCCATTTTCTTCGAAGCTCCATATCTCGGCAAAGAATTGACATACAAACATGTTTGAATAGTCAAAATTGTAGGAAATTTAACGCTCTACAACAATTATAGAGATGCATTTGCCGTAGGACGTAAGGGAAAAAAGCAATTGAGGAAAAACCGGAGGAAGGTCGAAAATTTTGCAGTTTTTCCCCCTTCTCTTTTAGCATAGGATATTCGAGGTCAAAAATAAAATATTAATTAACCATCCCTGAACAACATCCCAAAGTTTCATTAACTTCCGACCTTTTTCCACCTAACTCCACATATGCCAACCTGTCGACTGGACTAATATCAACAAATGCCCGGTAAGGGGTTTTTTAATAAAAAAAGCACATTCTTCTTTAAATTTTATTTTCTTGTTTCATTTCATGGACCCACTGTGTTATTTTCTTAATACCACGCCGTTCCAGTTACAACTAACTTAATGTTAAAATATAAATATTGTCAATAACTTAAAATTAAAATACCAATATCCTTAGACCGACCTGTATAGTTCAAACAAGCCTTTGGCGAGGTCAGAGTAAAGACGGTAAAAAACGACAAACTATAGAAAATAAATAGAAAAAAAAATCGCGTTCGAGATCAAACACAATAACTTGCTGTACCACTTAACAAACGTGGTTAGTGTTTAAGAATATTGCGCGAGTAGAGAGAAGAAGCAAAGTAAGGCGGACTCAAAAGCTGGTTCTCGATGGCATCGCACTAGACTGCACGGCTCCTTAGCAATCGCCGATCGTCCAGAGGAGAAACAAATCTAGGGTTGGAGAACTGTTCCACCAAAGGTTAAGAGTTTATTACCAGAATCTAGTGAAGCGGTCTTTGGGTGGTGTGAAGCATCGGGACATGGTGCACTTTGCGGCTCACATGTACAAGGGGATCCCAAATATATATAAAATAATAATTTCCGAAAAAACAAAGTCAAAAACATTTAGGAGTTTTATTTATCAAAATTATTTTATTGTAAATTTATTTACTCAATAGAAAACAAAAAATATAAACATTTAATTAAACCAGGTCGTTGCAAAATTTCGCTGATGTGCAGAAACCCGAAAATTGAGAGACTATAGTAGAAGTGAATGTAGGGCAATCTATCGAAATCACGAACTCTGCACTGTCAGCGATTTTTTCCTAAAAACTATCCGGGACGGAAAAAATTTGGGAGTCGGTCGTCGGCTGCAGAGTTGATTGTCGGCTGAAGAGTCAAGGGTTGGTTAAAAGTTAAGCTCCTCCGGGAGATTGTTAGAATCCGGCATCAGAGCCAAAGCCAAAGTTAGTTCTTTAAAGGAGAAGAGCCAATAAGGGAATAGTGACAAGCCCCTAGTCCCGGTATGCTTAGGTAAGCGTTTATTGTTAAATTATATTTAATCTATGTATGTTGAAGGGTGACCCAATAAAAGTGTCATTTGTTTTGTACTTCTCTTGCTTTATTTCTTAGAGTGAGTGGTGGCATTAAAATATAATAACTGCTAAGTATTCGGGGAGAGACCTCTGTCACTTCATAAAGGTCGAAAAGGCGTTTCGCCCTGGATACGTAGACAATATTGATAATAAAGAGTTGGATGCTATTTCTTGGGAAAGCTTCTTGTACCCTTTAAAAGTACTAAATTTTGTAGTTGTATCGTTATTAAAGCTTAATAAGGATCTTTCAGTCAATAAAAGCTGATGTAGTTAAAAGCTGTTCAAGAAAATATCTTAGCAAAATGAGTAACAACTCCTTAATCCAAAGTTTTAAAAAATAGAATGAAACCCGCATTAATAAATCAGCCAAAAAATGCAAATCATGCTGAATCTCAAAATAAGTTAGAAATTGTACGATTTGTTAATCCTGATTAGGTAAAGGTACAACTAGAACTAGTTTATAATGTTCTAGATTGACTAATTTTATTGGATGCAGAAGTGAAGTCTCTAATAGAAGATAAAATGTCTGATAATCTTAGGGATGGAGGTCACTCGTATCAACCCGCTTGTGGGATTAGTGGATCTGTTCAAAAAATAGTTATTGTTGGTTGCAAAAGTTGCACAATTTTGGAGAGTATCACATTGGAAAGTAATAAAAGTTTTTCCTATACTTAATAGTGTCGATTATGTCGCAATATTTAAGTGTTTATTTCAAGCCAAATTTTTACTTCTTCGTAAGAATGTAAGTGTTCTTCTGAATGTCCGTGCTGCATTGATCGAAACAAGCGGTAGTCTAGAGGGGCTAAGTCCGGTGAATACGGCGGGCGGGGTAGAAGATCCCATTTAATGGTTTTTAAATAGTTTTTAACATGTTTGGAAATGGTGGATTGAACAACATTTAGAGCTTCTGGCAATTGTATAGACGTTTGAGTTGAGTCTTCATACATTTATACTAGTAAATCTGCATCTTCAATTTTTTTGGCTTCTTAAAGCATTCAAACCATCTTTCATAAGTTCTTCTGGGTTGGAGCATATTCAAACCTTTTATATATAGGGTGTCCAGAGATGAAACCGACAAAACTTAAGGGTTATAGGGCTACCAATATTTAAAATGGCGGATTTAAGTTTTTGTCTAAATTCACAAATCACTCTGTATGTCAGTAACGAAGCGATTTTGGACATTTGTGTATGGCATTTTGTAATCATATTGGCAGCCCCTATAACCCCATAAATTTTGTCGTTTTCATCTCTGGACACCCTGTATATCTTAAAGCCTGGCTACTTATTTGTCGGATATGACAGTTGTGCTGTAAATGATGCTGTTCTATTGTTATAACTATAATCCTGGCCATAAGGAACAATTATTTTATTAACTTCTTCTGCGACTAGTAAATCCACTCCCTCTGTTGTCCTTTCTTCCAATTCTGTACTCAAGTAATAGCTATATTCATTGTTTACTAATTTATGTTCTTGTTTTACTTCACTTAGTATATTTATTTTTAAATGTGCTGCCATCTATGATTAGAAGAGAGTATTGACATTTTTTAAAGCAAATAATTCCCGATGTATTGGGGTTGCATACACAATTTGCATTGTGTGTTGCAAAGCTTTTATTTGACTGATTCTAGTGAAAAAATGTCACTCTCTTCTTTCGTATCCCTTTCAGAGATTAATACAAAGTTAGAAAACGAGTAAGAAATTTAAGTTATCAGCTTCGACATCCTAAGACCGGTTTCTGCCTTTCGGCTTCGTATATTTATATCGCACGTCTTAATTTCTTCGATAAATTATTATTCCTTGCTGCTTATTGAAGTTAATTTCCATGATGCTAGTTTTAGATTTTTTCTATTGATCAGAAGCACTCAAAAAAAAATTGGCGACCCCCAAAGTAAATTGGGAATTTTTGCTTTGATGGTAGATGGTAGTATGTTTGCGTATTTTAGGAGTGTAGTTCCTAATCTTTCAAGTGTGCTAAGTTTTTAAAATACGCCCTACACGTCGATTTTAAAAAACTATAGGGTCTAATAACATAAATAAAAGTATCATTGACGTCATAGCTGGAAGGGCCTTACCCCCAAAATAAGATAAATAACGCAAAATAGTATATTTCATTAGGAATTAAGAAAATAGGCTTTTTCAGTGCGTGAAATCGTGCAAGCACAGAAAAAACATTTTTGGACGTCTAATGAACGATATTTTTCATTATATCTATCTGAAAACCAAACATTTTTTAAATATTTCCACTAAATTGTCCAAATATTGTCACAAAACAAGCTTTAGTAACCCCGTTGCTAAGGAAATATACAAACAATTTGCGATTTCTAGAGAACTGTCAATGACATATTATTTTATTTTGACATGTAAGCAGGCAGCTAATGACACTTTCGGTGCGCTAAATAAGCATGTAAATATAGTGTTTTTAGATAGGTATAATGAAAATTTGTTTATGTACCTAACTGGGTTATGATTTTCGTTATCTTTTAGAATTATTTTTATTTAAAATAAGTCTGTTGTAAGCTGTCAGTAAACTGTAAATAATCATTCCGCTTTCTTCAGATCACAAAAATTTTAGTTATTCTTAATCTTTCTTTACACAAACTTAAATTGGTCATATATTGTCTCAATTAAAATTAAATTTTCTCCTGATACATAAAATTAATTAACTCACCACTATTTTCGTAAAATGCGTTTGTATCAAAAGTGACATCATTGGCTTTCCTTGTAGGATGAGGTAACCTTTTAATCCTATGGATTAAGCTGGCCATGGAACCGTCAATAAATTTTTCAGCTGGTTCGATGTAATAACTGTTGTCAGTGGTTTTAATGTATCCAGTCTGGAACAAATAAAAATTATTTAAATTAAAAAAATTTGGTAATAAAATATTTTCACATAGTTATAAGGTTAAAATCAGAATGTTTATGGTTGTTTTTTACTTTTTAGAAGAGAAGGGATTAATGGACTTTTTGCAACTTTGTCTGAATCTGTAATTTTGCATTTAGTCAATGAGGCTTACCACTAGGTCGGAAATTCTAAATGAATTTATGCAGAAACGATAAAGAAGGGTATTTAGTGTTACTTCTTCCATTACCCTATCCGTTGCGGGCGTTGGGTATTAACAAGGTTATTCTTATCTAGTGTTACCAGGTAAAAATATCTCAAGACACCCGTTTCCAGAGAAATTGCAATTTAAAGAATAATTAGTATTATCCTGGGTAAATCTAACCAATGGTGTGGTGGTCTCATGCGATTAATTTCGTCGATGTTTTCATTTCTGGGTTAAATTCTCTTAGCACGTGCTTACACCAGTCACCAGTGCGACGTAAGTCTGTCATAGGAACTATTGATTACTTATTTGTTATTTTCGAATGTGAAATTCTGGATTGCTGTTTGCTGTGTAATTTTTTTATTTCTTGATTAGTTTTTATAGTTTTCTACATCCGTTAAAGTACCTAAGAGCCTAGTTTCAGCGATATTCCATTTTATGAGATGTCAAAGTCTCTGACAACTAGGATAAATATTCGAAGTGGCGATTTGCATTTTGTAAAATTAGTTTTATAATAAAAGCATTTTAAAAGGAAGTGATGTTGATGGCAAATTTATAAATATTATTAATAACAACAGATGCAGACCAGCAGAAGCTCATACATGACATAACAAATGGGTTTAATAAAGAAGACAATATTGATTTCTTAATTGATAAGTAAATAATGAACAATGTAACTGGGTGGGACCGCCCGCCCAAGACAACCTTGTTGTCGCAATCTATTGCTCAATAACAACAAATGAATTTTTTAACATATATAATCGGAATGACAAAAAAAACATATGAATACGTGCTAATGGCAAATTCCGATAAAAATCGTTCCGATTGCGAGTCTGGCAACGCAAAAAAGACGTTTTTGAGGTCTGCAAACTGGGTTACGGCCTGTTCCAAAAATAAAGGCCCTGTTGAATTACAGATAAGGCCAAATAGCCCAAAGGGTAGGCCGTACTGTGTTATTATGTAGCACGTAACGTACTTGGTAGAATTTAATAAGTGAAATTTATATTTTTTACTCGATTCGGAATATAGGAGAAAGTCAACGGATTTTAAAAATATTTTGAACGAAAAATATTGACGAAAATACAAAAGGAAACCAGTTGAGAATGCAGCATTGTAAACAAATTTTTGATGACGTTATGTCAATTTTTCTCAAACTTGCGTTCTCAGAAAAGTTTTCATTTGTGGAAATGTCGCGATTTGGAGAGTCTTCGAGTGGAGAAATTGAAAAAGCCATCAATGATAATGTGCCTCGCAATACTGGGAATTCAACTACATCAATTTGGCGACAATTTGCGATGTTTTGTTTGGAAAAAAAATATGAACTGATTGCAGAAACTTCCACTGAAGAGTTAGCTTCTATTTTATGTGACTGGGCATTCAACATGAAGAAGAACAATGGAGAAGATTATAAAGAGAGTGCAGTCAAGACGATTTGGAACACTTCAGCAAAAATGTTACAAGAGAAATACTTTAAAGATTATAAAAGAATTTTTAATCCGTTCACGGACATACAGTTTAAGAAAGCGAGAAATGCACGCGACACAAAACGCAAAATTTTACAAGCAATCCCAGAAAAAAGGAAGGTGAGTTCTAATGCTCTCACAAAACGAGAAATTTTTGAAATGGCACTGTCCAGGAGTGAAGAAGAACCTGTAGGCCTCCAAAGAAAATTTTATCACATTGCTGCGTATGAATTGGCTTGGAGAGGTGGAGAAGTAGCAAATTGTAAGGTATTCTATTTTAAAATCGAGATAGACAACCGTGGAAGAGAGACCGGAAGAGTTGAATATAACCCAGTGTTTTCGAAGACAGCACAAGGGGGAAATCAGAAGTTGGGCGACAGTAAATGGTTGGTAGCAAACACTGCAGAAGATTTTGTTTGTCCAATAAGATTGTTTAAACAAAATTATGGGAAGATGGGGAAACCATATCACATGTGAAAAGTTTTTTTTAACTCCAAATCCTTTCTGGCAAAAAAACAAATTCGAAAGGATGGTATAAGAATTCTCCTATTGGGATAAACGAAATATGTAAATGGGCCAAATCTTCGGCGAAAAATATTGGACTTGATATCAAGCGGGTGAAAATTACAAACCATTCTAATCGAGCTGCCGCCGTAACTGAATTGTCCAGGAGTGGTATAGGTGAACAAAAACTTGTGAAAATTACGGGACATAGCAACCCATCGTCATTAAAACCGTACCTTCAGTTAGATGAAGAACATCATAGAGAAATCATTGGTTCCATTCGTACTACCATCCAGGAAACAGTTAGTACCACAGCTCAAAATACTAGCATGCAGCAAAATATTAACAAAAGAAACGAAAGTTCTGAAAATCAAGCTATTTTTAATAATTGCCTACGGACTCGTAATTTTTTCAGAGGCAGTTTTTTTCGTTAAATTGCCAGGCAACAAAATTCTTATTGATAAATGTACAAGTAAGTAATTGGGATAAATAAGTTAGGTAATATGCCTAAACAAATTACCACTTTTCTTAATTTAGACAACCCACATGATTACACTGGGCATTGTTTTCATCGTACCTCAGCCATCATACTGGTAAATGCAGGTGCAAATCTAACAACGTTAAAAAGAGATGGAGGATGGAAATCTTCTCAAGTAGCAGAAGGCTATATAGAAAAGTCTTTGCAAAATAGAGTAAAGGTGGCAAATCAATTAGTTTCCTCTTTAACTGGATCTAATTCAACCGTTAACGTCCCTTCAATATCCAATTATTCCTGCTACACAAGTGCCTCATCCAACCAATATTACAGCATATATTTCTAATTCTCCAGTGTTAAATTTTAATAATACAATACGTCTTTTAATAAAAATAACTTTAGCTGATTAAATTTAATTTATTTTGAATTAATTATTTTTGGTCGTGGACAAAATAGGTTAGAATGAAAAAATTAGATACGAATGGAATATTCCGAATGCGAGCCTGAGGAACTACGAGTGACAGGATCTACTATTCTGATGTCATTAAAGATACCATATACTTCGATATAGATAATAATTTGAAACATATCAGCATAAGTCGATAATGAAGGTAATAAGCAAAAAATTGCTTATGATTAAAAGACGATGACATTGAACTTTAATTATCTATAATAGAGAGTTTTAGCAAATTTACGTTAGATCTCCGCTAACGTTATCGCTAGCGTTAAAGTAACGTTGCGTAGATTCATTTCGGAAGCTCATAGTGGTTTGTATTTTAATTTCTCTCTCTCTTTCCACTGGATTAAAACTTTTTTAACAACTAAGTGGTTTTAATCCAGTGGAAAGAGAGAGAGAGAAGTTGCGTAGATTGTAACGGTAAGTGCAAAATATAGTTTTAGCAAAGTTCAGGAACTTTAACTTCTACCGTGGTTTTACTTTGGTCTGTTAACGGTCAACGTCATCTATTGTTTATTTTATGGTGTAGGTACTTATTTGTTGACGGCAATACTTTTTAATTATTTAAGTCCGAAATGTGAAATGCACATGTCTCAGGAAGGTCTTCCAATAGGAAGTCCCTATTTCGTATAACATGTCACTTTAAAACACCCACTATTTTCGCCAATCTAACGTGTTCCGTTAGATTTGCGACACGTAACATTACACTTAGGCATGCGCATATTGTTAATCAACAGTCTAATGTTAACGTTAGCGATATCGGAAAAGTGCTAAAAATCTCTAATATTTCATAGAATTAACGTTATAAACATCAACTTCTATGACTTTACATCACTCGGTAAACAATGGTTTAGGTCTACAGGAAATAGTATGCAGAAAAAACCCTACCTCCAGTAGGCCTAATCCGCACATCAAATTTAAACGTTTTTGTACCATGGGATGTTCCTGGTTCATTCTGTTCACTACTAGGTTCAGTACATGTCAAATCTTCCGTCTCCTTCAATACCCACTTAAGCGAATTAAGGTCGTCATCTGCCTGGTTTGTATGCTAAAGATCGGAATCAGCTCCTAAATCGGGAATGTTTTCACATGCTGTTTCATTACAATTCATACACAACACTGAGAATTTCAAACCGACTTTTCTACATCCACACGCTCCTGCACAGCCTTTTTTACATTTGTAGGATATCTACTTTAAATTTGCGTCTGGAGCAGCTTCTGACATTGCTCTAACAGCGTCGAAACCGTTCCCTCTTTTCTGCCATCCGTATTGCTCAGGATCTTTTTCGCTGTGACACCACATTGCAACTTGATGGCAAACTCGCACACTGTGCTGCCTTGCAGCATCTCTTGTGAGTGGAAGAAACGCAAGATTAAATTTGTTTTTGGACACAGACTTGGTGAAGTTCTTCTATCGAAGCGAATCGAGTGTTTTTCGTACGATCCGCCATATAGAGCTAATAGTCTCAAGCAATGAGTTGTTCCTATCCAGGACATTGAGGAACTTTAGTTTCCGTTGGTTGATGTTGTATCACAACCGCTATTAGCGTGTGAAAATAAAATGTTCTTTGAAACATCTTTCTTGTAACTCAGGCTCCGCGTCGAGTAAATCGTTTCTGCAATTTTGGCTCTCGCTGGTTTTAGCAAAAAAATGTTATCCCGGTCTCTTGCCTTTGCAGTTAATGGAACCAATAGATCTATATCGTCTCCGACAACGAAAATACGCGTAAAGGACGACGACATGTCAATGGCTGTTTGAACAATGAGCACATCCGCATCCTCTACTGCCTGCTTTTCTAAAACCTACAGGAACCGAGATAGGATAAACAATAAACTATTTTTAGGCGCCAATTTTTCAAGATGGCGGCGCGAGTGGCGCTCACGTAAGGTCGCAAAATTAAGTGCACATTAAGGGCACCTAAGACTGCATTCCTGCCGATTTTCAATACTCCGCGACCTTTTGCACGCAAAAAATACCTAATGACTGGACTAAAGATATCGTTTGAGACTTTTATGGTCATTTCCTTAACAACTTAAAGAATCGGTGGATTATTAACCAGTTTCCTCCAAACACAGTATATTTAATTAATAATATTATTAATAGTAATGGAAGTCCTGGTCTCATGACTCAATGTTCGTGGATTCGATTACCACCGAAGGCAAAAATATGCATAAGACGAGGCTAATAAATATAACTGTAATAGTTAACGCAGATAACATTAAAAAAAATAATTATAAAAAAGTAACTAGATGAATCCAGACACTCAATCCTTATGACGACCCTGCATAAATTTGCTTATAGATGGTTATTTTAGATTTTCTTTATAATTTATTCCCATTATCTGATCAACTCTCGATAAATAAATGAGATGCAGTTGCAAATGCACAGAATGAAGAAAACCAATAATCGTTAAGTGATGTTATAGTGACGTCCGCGTCCTTACAAATGATTTTTAATTTACCGGCATCACGATTTTCGGTTTGGTGCTTTGAGGTATGTGGACCTTTCTTCGAAAAGATCTTGATGAACTTTGGTGAAGCGAAGACAGTCAAATTATGCGTTCATTGCATGGGCGCACCTACAGGTCAAAGGGGTATGTATAAAAATATCCATTTAACCGCTTCATATTCGAGTATGTAACAAACAAAAGATATAAAAGACCAAACAACAGTAGATGATATCACGGTAAAGTACGAAGGTTGGTCCTACGCCACGCCTCCGACTTTATAGTTATTTGGCTGATTAAACTTATGTGTATAAAATATTAGTTTTGTATCTTTTGAAATAATCTTGACGAAGCTAAAAGGGTATTACTGGCAGTGTTCTTTATTGGATATCAGACTTTCTTTCAGGTACGAAATAAACAGTGGAAGTTCGTAATATTTTGCTAAGGCCACTGTCAGTAATGACGTACCTTAGAAGCTGGTTTGTCGATTGTAATTTTAATTATTTATTTGCAGTTGATACTTGACTCAATATGAAATATTTAACTTTTATAAACACTACATTATTTCTAACCAACATGGATTCTATAGAGGCCGATCCAGTGCTACCAATCTTGCCATTTTTCAATAATTTCTAACTAACTTTATTGAAGGCGGAAATCAAATAGATGTTATTTATAAGACCTTGAAGTTGTTCTTAAAGATCATTCACAAAAGAATTTACAGAAGACTAGAGAAAGACATAAGCAACACACAATTTGGATTTCGCGAAGGAATTGGAACACGAGAGGCGCTTTTTGGGATTAACGTTCTTTTCCAGCGCTGTCTCGATATAAACCAAGAGGTGCATGTTACATCGATTTAGAGAAAGCCCTTGACAAGGTAAAACATGACAAGTTACATCAGCTGCTCGTCAGCAAAACCATTGACTCCGACGACATTAGAATAATTAGTACTATATTGGGGCCAAAAAGCTAATATAATTGTAGAAAACCAAGCAACAGAAGAATTGGAGATTCGTCGTGGTGTGAGACAAGGTTGCATCCTATCACCGCTTCTATTAAACCCCTATAGCGAAGCTATTTTCAGGGAAACCCTAGAAGATGAGTTAGTGGGGATAGTTATAGATGGAGAAGTAATTAATAATATGAGACATGCTGATGACATCGTCTTGTTAACGAGCAACCTTGAAGACACACAAGACCTTTTAGAAAAATTAAATGATCGATATAATGAATACGGACTAAAAATCAACTTTAAGAAAACAAAGTTAATGGTAGTTATAAAATTCCCACAAGATCTGAACCATGCGAGCCTGACGATGACGGTGGTAAATACCACGATAGAAAATGTGGTCGACATCTAGGAACTTGGATAGAACAATCGGGTGACCAAACAAGAGAAATAAGGACGAGGATAGAGATAGCCAGATCAACATTTGTAAAAATGAAAAAGTTATTTACGAGTCGGGATGTTAACATGAAACTTAGGATGAGGATGCTGCGTTGTTATGTTTTTTCCACGCTCTTGTATGGAGTTGAAACATGGACGCTCAAGAAAAACCACATCGATAAACTACCAGCATTCGAAATGTGGTGTTACCGTAGAATGTGGCGTATTCCCTGGACCGATAGAATTACTCAATTGGATGCAGGAGGAATGCGAAATCATTAACACCATGAAAAAAAGAAAGATTCAATACCTGGGTCATATAATGAGAGAACAGAAATACACACTTCTCCAACTGATAGTCCAGGGAAAGATTAGTGGAAAGCGGAGCATTGGCAGACTCCGTGTGTCCTGGCTAAAGAACCTGAGAGATTGGTTTAACTGTAGCAATGTTCAACTGTTCAGAGCTGTAGTCAACAAGGTCACGATTGCTATGATGATAGCAAACCTCCGATAGGAGATGCACTATAAGAAGAAGATAACACCTTCAATTAACGACCTTGGAGTCCTATTCAATAAGGACTTTAATTTGCACTTGGACAGTGCTATTCTGAAAGCTTTTAGGTTACTAGATACTAGATAATGTTCACAATGTATTTTCACGTTGGCCGTATTCTTCACATGCATTATTCTGTGAATAATTTTACAATGTTCTTATATAATGTAAAATGTAGGTCAGATAGTATATTTTGTGAAAATTACCATACTTATCAAGTTTTTTCACAAACATTTTTTAGAGTGCAGGAGGCAGGACTGTTCTTTCTATACAAGTTACTTAATGGCCAGATGATTTGTGAAGATTTTATAAAATTAGTCCTTTTCTACATTCCTCAAAGATGCACACGCCATTTAAAACTATTTCACGTGAGAACTCATAGATGGACTAATTACGGTAAAAATTCATTTATCGACAGGATATTGCTAATATTTATATTTTTCAAGTGTCACTGTAAACTATTAAAAATAAGATACACTTTGTTTACTTTTATGTCTTTTTAAATGTTCTGGATGAATAATTAAGCAAAGAAATGATAATTAATTAATAAAGTTAGTAAATAGATGAAATTAGGAAACCATAATTCGCGGCAGGAAGTCTTTTTAATTAACAAATTAAATTATAATTTCAAATTGTGATTTCAGGAATTTGTGGATTGTATCCTAATCAACAAACATTAATTTTGATTTGTGTACTTTAAATTGCTTTCAAATGACGTCTTAATTTCTGTAATTCATTGGAGGAACAAAACCAAAGTACTTGGAATGCGGTTTTGAATGACAAAACTGATAAATTAAACCTCAAAACTTGATAACTTTATAAAGCAAAAATTCCCAATTTTCATTGGAGGTTATCAGACTCCTCTTGTTAACCCAAAATGTTTTTAAATGACCAACCTAAAGGGATATCACAATAGCATTTTTAAATAGGTTAGTTTTTTGCATTTAAAATCGCTAATTATATTTAAAAAAGTAGAGAATAATGTATTTAGAACATGAGCAGAACGTTTTTTTTTATCTAAAAAAAAGTTGTTATTAAAAAATCGTCCTTGTTTACCATAAGTGTAAAAATGTTGTCGCAGTATTCTCACGTACGTTTCTCACAGCATGCCGTATTTAAAATTCAAAATTTCTAATCATACGAAGGAAGGAGCAGACATGTTAAGTGATTCACATAGAGACGTGATAGTTGTATAAAATAAGTCATTCCAATAGTTGGGATTAAAAAATAGAGGAATGTCAATTGGACTGATCAGTTCTGAAGAAACGTTTAATTTCTTTATGATTTAATAACTTAGAACCAATGATGGAGTGGTGGTTTTAAGCTAAAAATCAGTGCCGTACATGAGGAATCAATTCAGGTGAAAAACTGGTACCTCATACTCCTTCTGAAACACAGAAACTTCAGTTCGAACTTTTAGATTGTACATTGCAAAAAATCATTGATAATACGCCCACAAATAAAATATTTTTTTAAATTTTAATTAATTCTAAAGTAACAAACGTTAATTACATTTACAAGTTAGTTGAGATTACGTACAAGTCACTAGATGTGAATGTTTATATATTTTTATGTAGTTTTTTAAAATATACGTTGAATTAAAAACATCGCATAGACTGACAGAAATATAAATAGATATACGACAGCACCTAAAAATACGTGCATTTTTTTTAATTCGGGGAAAAATCTTTTTTACTAAATATAGTTTACCCTGATAATTTGCCAAGTATATTATATATTCTTGGAAAAAAGTTATTTTTTTTTAATATGACTTCATTAAACTCTAAAATATACCGGGAGTAAAAGCTTTTGAAGACAGAAGTACGACAGAACATCAGAAAAGCTAAAAATTATTTCAGACACCCTTTTGAATTGTGTACATTCAATTGAAAGACGAATCAATACATACATCGAAGTTGGTCGTCATTTTGAGTATTTGAGGCAAAGTGGCTCTCCAAGATCAAGCACTCTCGAAAGTAAGAAGCGAGTGGATTCACTAAAAACAAGCAGCCAAGGGTAAGTTGCGAAGGGACTTACTGAAATCAAGAATCCCGGCAGATTTTATTTTTTATGCAATTCCATCGAAGGAAAAGTGTTGCAGATTTACATTTTATCGAAAAATTTATGAAAACATGGGTGCTTTATATGTAAATCTCATTTATCACACAAAAGTAAGATGTCTTTTGAGAAGTAATATCTTGAAACGAGTTTTCCAGTTGAGAGCAGAACTTTGATGTCATGTAAGAACAATTTTTCAATTCTCTTTGGCTTCTTAGGCTGGCTGATATTTCCAAACACACAAAAAAAAGATTGATTTACGGTCTACTTCAATTGGAGAAAGAAGTTTGATTCATTCCAGTGCATCAAATAACTCAATAAAGATTTAACAGTATCAAACGACAAATTGCCGGAGATTCTTTTTATGACGAGATTTGATAGAAAATATTATTGAAATATCCAGTGAATGCTTTTTTTTCCTAGAATCCAGATCAGTTTTGAACCAAAATCATATACAACTTTTTTTGCTTGTGAATGAAGCTCTTAAAGCTTATGAATGAAGCTCGTAAAGCCTGTGAGGAAGCTCTTAAAGTTGGCGAATGAAGCTCTTAAAGCTTATGACCGAAGCTCTGAAAGCTTATGAACAAAGCTCTTAGGGCTTGTGAACGAAGCTCTTAAAGTTTGTGAACGAAGCTTTTAAAGCTTGTGAAAGAAGCTCGTAAAGCTTGTGAATGAAGTTCTTCAAGTTTGTGAACGAAGCTCTTAAAGCTTTAAATTAAAGCTCTTAGAGCTCTTAAAACTTTAAAACGAAACTCTTAGGGCTTATGAAAGAAGCTCTTAAAGCTTGTGAACGAAGCTCTTAAAGCTTGTGAAAGAAGCTCTTAAAGATTGTGAAATAAGCTCTTAAAGCTTGTGAACGAAGCTCTTAGGGCTTGTGAGAGAAGATCTTAAAGATTGCAAACGAAGCTCTTAAAGCTTATGAACCAATCTCTGAAAGCTTGGGAAAGAAGCTCTTAAAGCTTGTGAAAGAACCTCGCAAAGCTTGTGAACGATGCTCTTAAAGTTTGTAAAAGAAACTCTTAAAGCTTGTGAACGAAGCTTTTAAAGCTTGTAAACGAAGCCCTTATGGCTTGTGAACGAAGTTCTTAGGGCTTGTGAAAGAAGCTCTTAAAGTTTGTGAACGAAGCTCTTAAAGCTTGTTAAAGAAGCTCTTAAAGCTTGTGAAAAAAGCTCTTAAAGCTTGTGAAAGAAGCTCGTAAAGCTTGTGAACGAAGTTCTTAAAGTTTGTGAACGAAGTTCTTGAAGCTTTAAATCGAAGCTCTTAGGGCTTGTGAAGGAAGCTCTTAAAGTTTGTGAACTAAGCTCTTAAAGCTTTGAACGAAGCTCTTAAAGCTTGTGAATCAAGCTCTTAAAGCTTGCGACCGAAGCATTTAAAGCTTGTGAACGGTATTAAGCTTGTGAACGAAGCTCTTAAAGCTTGTGAACGAAGCTATTACAGTTTGTGAACGAAGCTCTTACTTGTGAAAGAAGCTCTTAAGTAAAAAGTGCCTGGAAATAAGAATATAATATATAAGTCCCCCGGAGAAATTTGTTGCCGTCGATTCCATGTACTCATTTATATATTATAAAACCTTCAAAGAATCTTTAAGTAGAATAAGTTGATAACCAAATAAAAATTATAACAATAAAGAAGATAAGTAAAATTAAAACTCTACTTAGCCTCCTTGTAAAAACATTGTGTTTAATATTTTATAGACAAAACCGTTTCCTTCAAAGTACCTATTCATTGACGTATTAAAAAAAATGTAAGTGACCGCATGGCATGGCTAGCATTTGTCTGATTAATTTTGGAAGCGGTTCAAATAAATCCCGCGTTTGACATCATACTTGTCTATAAATAAATTTTCAGGACAGTTACTCCTCCACTGGCACTGGGCGCGAACTAGGTTTTTGCTCGATACAAGGTCGGGAAATTTGTTTTTTTATTTTGAATAGGAATGTCAGTCAACTGGACTTATTTCTTGGAATAATCACAGCATCAAAGTTAACGGCTCTTGTAAAATTTGGTGAAAGACGAAATAATTTTCTATCATCACAGCTGCCGTTAATGGTTTTGGTTATTTGATTAAGGTAAAGTTTTAGGCATTACATAAATACAGCTAAAATTAAAAAATAGATTAATTTTTACTCCTACTTATTTTAGCGTAAAGATGGAGTTTGCAGATTTCGAAATAATTAGAGTGCAAATTTTAATGTTTATTTTTTCATTACAATTTGTTTGGTCTGTGGCAATGGTAGAAGAATGTTCTCAACTGGTTTATTGTTGATTCGTCTCTCGATAAATTGAGGCGAGGTACTTTATTATTATATTATAGAAATCTATAATCTAAGGGTAAATCGTTATTTTTATCATCTTCTTGGAGATTACTAATGGCATGGAAAAACCAAAATGATAACAAGGGCGCGGAATTATAAGGACCTACCTAGGACATGGTATGAAGATAAGATAGGCAGTTGCAGTTAGTATCTTGATCAGTTCCCAATATTACCTACCCTGTTTGATAAGCTTTCTATATTATCTATTATAGTAAGACGTTGTGGTAATTTTCGGTTAATAGTGACAGTAGTATTGAAAAATGCAGTGTGGTTCAAGTTCAAAGTTTACCCCTGTGAAACTTATAAAAAAGTGTGCGTTGTCATTTAACGAGAAAATATTTGTAAGTAATGTTTATAATTGCCTAAGAATGGAAAATCCTTCGTTTTCTGTTGATGGTACTGTTGAAAAGACAAGTAATATGATGGGTTTAATCAAATCAACGATATATAAAGTTATAAGTGAATTAAAAACTGGAGTTGTTAAATCCCTAAAGAAAAATGCAGGAGGTAAGAAAAAAGTGGAATTTTGGAAATGTGGCAACACAAACATTCAATCTTCACGACAGGCTTTTTTGGAAGGATTATCTACAGGATTAAAAGTTCCTTCCGGTAAAGGAAGACGTCTAATTATAACTCATATTGGAAGTGGTGACGGGGTTTCAAAACGGGGTTCTTTAATATTTCAATTTAAAAAACCGGAGACTACAATGAAGATATAAATGCTGATGTTTTTGAAGAGTATTTTCAGCAGATGATAGAACATTTACCAAATGGTTCAGTTATAGTAATTGATAACGCTAGTTACCATTCCCGTCTAATTGAACGTGTGCCAAATACTTCATGGAAGAAAGATGATATCATTAAGGGACTAACAGATAGAAACATTAACTTTCCAGAAAAATCAATAAAAATAGAACTACTAGAAATTGTGAAATTAAATAAGCCTCCAGTACGTTATGTAGTGGATGAACTTGCAAAAACGCATGGTATTGATGTTGTGCGTCTTCCTCACTGCAAACTAAATCCTATTAAACTGATATGGGCACAAGTCAAAGGATATGTAGGTCGACATAATACGACATTTAAGTTAAAAGATGTAGAAGCTTTTTTAGAAACCTCCATATCACTTGTTACGAAGGAAAATTGGCAAAAGGCAATCGAGCATGTGATAAAAGAAGAAGAAAACATGTGGAATCTGGACAAAATCTTGGATGTCGATACTACAGTGTCACCTTTAATAATATCAGTAAATAATGACTCATCAAGTGATTATACTGATTTAGAGACTTTCACGTTTCCTGATCTTCGAGAGTAAGTAAGCATATCTATTTTGTATCAAAATGTTACAATCATATTAGTAAAAAAGGAGTAGGGTCTGGTGGCGCGGCGTTGATACCACCCAATTAACGCTGCCAGAAACTAAACCACCAAAAAAGCTCAAAAGCGTGCAAGACTGCAAAAACGCAAGCAAAACCGGAGCATGTCAAAAAAGTGGTGAACATACTGAATTTACCAAGTTTACCCACCAAAAAAAAAACAAAGTAATGATCCAAATAGTACTAGTGAGAATTCCGAGAGTGATGTCTGTATGCCAAAAAAGCATTTGAAGGTTTGTGATATCAAGCAAAATTACGATGGCCCCTCAACTAGCGCATGAAGATAGATCGCTGGAAGAAGATTGCCTCCGGAAGATATCTCCGCTGACGACAAGAATAGTGGAAAGATTCCAAGATGTTTATACTCCTGGTTTGACTGTGTGTATTGATGAAACCATGGTTTCATTTAGAGGTAGACGCTGGTTTAGAAAATATATAAAAAACAAGAAAAATAAATTCGGAATAAAAGTATCCAAACTGTGTTGCGATGGTGGGTATACGTACAATTTAAAAGTTAATTGGATTCAGGGAGAACAAACACCTTCAAATGAAGTGTTTTCTCTTATGCAGGACCTTCTAGACTCTGGTCGACAATTAATAACAAACAATTATTATATTTGGCATATTTAGCACAAAAACTAATGAAAGAAAATTATGTTATACCTGATCAAATTGAAATTGTATTGACAGGAATGTCAGAATATAATCAAAGAACAATAAAATGGACAAAAATGGAATCGAAAGTGGTTGATGAGTTACGCGACCCAAAAAACCCCCCCGGTGCCGCGTTTCTCTCCTTCCTCGCATGAATTTCGGGATAGTCCCACGGAGATGACGTTCGTCGGCGTTCATGAGCTCCAGGTGTTCGGGGGGTCAATTTAAACATCATAATCGTGATCAGCGACCTTAAAAATGCCTGGGTACCCGACTTGGGCCAATTCTGACTCTTATTTACAAAGTTATTAAATTTGCCAAAAGGCCTCTCAAAAAATGCATTTTTGGCTGCAGCAATGCAACTTCCGGTTTTTAATAGGTAGAAATTAGGTCTTAAAAGGGATTAAAATAAAGATAGTCTATTGTTATGTCCAATAAAAACCGGGCGGCACAGGCAAAATTCTTAATTTTAACACACCTTTTAACTACCGGCTATTTAAAATCACAGATTTTGTTTGAGCCACCTGTCCTGTAAAACTCCCATAAAATTTTGATTTATTAAACCGTGTCGATTGCGATTTTACTATAGTGTCGAAAATTCTGATTCCTAATTGCTTTCCGTCTGGTTCAGGGACATCCTATATAATCCTATATAATTTGTTTTTAACGTAAGCGTTCTCTATCGCGTGGCCGGTAACACTGTACGTATATTCTAGGGCCGTGCGACATACAAGCTTTGCCTCATCGATCAGTCTGCATCGTTAGCCCGTACAGTAAACTTCTACACAAGTTTTCAATATGTCGGACGCCGTGATAAGAGAACAGAAGCGACCTCAAGACTTGTGGAATGAACTTCTGTCCGACGAGGAATGTGATCCCGGTGAATTTTGTGACGTTTACTTATCTCAATCTTCATCGCAAAGTAATGATGAATCAAATAGTAGTTGTGAGAATTCCGAGAGTGATGTCTGTATGCCAAGAAAGCGTTTGAAGGTTTGTGATATCAAGCAAAATTACGATGGCCCCTCAACTAGCGCATATGTGAATAACAACACTTTTGATGAAGTGATGGAAGAAGTAATCGCTGAATACTCCCTACATGATAAACAAGAAAATATTATTGAAGATAAAAACAGTATAAAACTGAATTGGAGCCCCGTTGATGGAACATCGTTAAAACAGTTTCCTTTTACAGTAAACAATGTCGGTATAAAAGATCATTTCTATAAGGATTACATCGGTAAAAGTCCTTATGATGTCTTCAAAATATTTATAACAGACGAGATAATCACCTTCATGGTAGCAGAAACAAATCGTTATGGAGAACAATGCATGGCCAAAGAGAATACTAAGCCTAAATCCCGAATAACTAGATGGACTCCTACCAATAATACAGAAATGAAAAAGTTCATGGGTTTATTGTTGTGGATGGGTTTATGCAAAATGCCTTCACTGAGGTGTTATTGGAAGAAAAACGTTTTATATTCAAATCAAATTTGTAAAATTATTTCTCGAAATAGATTTGAATTACTTCTATTAATGTTGCATTTTAGCGACAATGAAGATAGATCGCTGGAAGAAGATTGCCTTCGGAAGATATCTCCGCTGACGACAAGAATAGTGGAAAGATTCCAAGATGTTTATACTCCTGGTTTGACTGTGTGTATTGATGAAACCAGAGTTTCATTTAGAGGTAGACGCTGGTTTAGAAAATATATAAAAAACAAGAAAAATAAATTCGGAATAAAAGTATCCAAACTGTGTTGCGATGGTGGGTATACGTACAATTTAAAAGTTAATTGGATTCAGGGAGAACAAACACTTTCAAATGAAGTGTTTTCTCTTATGCAGGACCTTCTAGACTCCGGTCGACAATTAATAACAAACAATTATTATACAACTATTTATTTGGCAACTAAGTTGTTGGCTAGAAATACGCATTTAATTGGAACTCTGCGTAGTAACAGAAAATTCAACCCGGAAGAAATTTTGGAAAAAAAACTAAAGCATAAAGAAATTTGCGCAGTAGAAAGTAATACAGGAGTTGTGGTTTGTAAGTGGCGTGATAAAATAGATCAATTGATGCT
Organism: Crepidodera aurea; assembly: GCA_949320105.2. Taxonomy (NCBI): domain Eukaryota; kingdom Metazoa; phylum Arthropoda; class Insecta; order Coleoptera; family Chrysomelidae; genus Crepidodera; species Crepidodera aurea. Next base: position 7,309,382 of record OX439477.1, on the reverse strand, counting down.
AAGTACGGTCCATAGAGGTGAAATGAAGAAAGTGCACCACCGTGGTACCGAAATCGAGATACCTGACGTAATCCTCGATTACAACAAAGGAAAATCCTATATCGACCTATCGAATCAGCTCAAAGAATACGCGCATTGCTTAAGTAAACGTACTAAGTGGTACCGAAAACTTGCTATAGAGATACTGTTGGGCTCGACAGTTGTAAATGCTCACTTAGTATACAAGGAAGTTACCCAAGATAAAATTTCCATGACTAACTTTCGGGAAAGATTATGTCTATCTCTATTGGGAATATCCGAAATTCCAGACACTACAGTAGAGGCGAGGTCAGGACCAGAAGGTGAACATATTTTGGAAGAGCAGACCACACGATTACGCTGTGTCGTGTGTTATCGTAATCTGAAAGCCGAACAAGGGAGAAAAGTTGCGTTGAATAAAGCTGCGCGTACGAAATTCCAGTGTGTGGGGTGCAAAAAAAGTTATTGTGTGCAATGTTTTTTTATCGATCACCGTTTTGACAGCTAAAATACGATTCGTTCTAAATGATATACTTGCAGTTGAAAACAATTTTTAAGACAATAAATTTGTTTACTTTCATTCATTATGTAAATAAACCCGCTGATATTTCCCCCAAACAAATACTTTTACTTAATCCAATATGCCGTGCGTTATATTTTCTAAAACATGCTTCCCCTCGGTTCCTCCGAAAGCTCTAGTATTATCGAAGAACAAAATTATGTTTTGTTAGTTTTTTAGAAAAAGATTAATTCTATTAAAATGTACTAAGGGCTCAAAAGAGCTTTGGAGGAGCAGTGAAGCTATCACAGGGCTTCCTTGAAACTACAGTCAAATAAAATGTATGGAGACCATTCAGTTGGGCAAAAATACCTGCTATAATCAGTTGCTGAAAAGGGGTCAACATAATCCTATAGGTCAGTTGGTCCAATGTCGGATTAGGTAAAAAAATAATACAATTCAACTAAATAATAATTACACAAAAGAGATGTGAAAATAAAATAAATTAAGATCACACAATCTTCCAAAATCGACTGATAATCTTTAAATTGTCAATACATGCAACCGACGTCTACACCCCAACAACTACTCCTTGGGCAATATGCCCCAACAGGTATTGAATTACGTGAATGCAGACGCCGTTTTGGAACCCGAATAATCGAGACATATCCAAAACTTCTGATTTTGTTATTAAAGGAGCCTGTCATTCTTATACCGGTTTCGGCATTATTGTGCCTCGTCAGTAAGAAGTAGACTAGCTCGAATTTCTATCTCTAAAGAAATTCTGAAGATCGCTTTGAACCCACCAACTCTTAGTACAAACGGTTAAGTCGAAAAAGAGGAGGTGAGTGCAACGCCATCTTCACTAAAATAACAAAATCAGAATTTGCTAAATTATAGAAAACTATAAACTACTAAAGGTGAAATTTTTGGCTCTTACGAAGTTGCATCCCAAAAAAGGGTTTCCTACCTGATTCGAAAAAGGTCACAACGAAGTTGCACAAGGTAAGGGTCACTTATCGTAAGCTAAGCAAATTTACCTGTAAAATTAAGCCAGTGTTGCCACTTTTTGCGTTGTTTATTAAAAATTCTAGAAACGTTCTCTTTATATTCAGTCATTAACATTTTCTGAAAATATTTTTTAGCAAGTAAGGTTTTAAGAATATTGATTCTTTTTAGTAACTTCTGTTATTTTATTAATTAATCTAGGTATTTTGTAAATTGACTAATGGGCAATAATTCAACAACAACTACTTATCAGACTGTGAAGGCTTTCACGGCCGGTCAAATTAAAATCTAAAGTGTTTTCCGGGCTTTGAAGCTGTGGTCCAATGGAATTTCTTCCTGACGTTTCGTCTACAGCTGCGGTAGACATTATCAAAGGCGATGAAGCAGTGGGCGAAGTGATCTCCCGTGCTTCCCGACATTGACTGATTCGACAGTGGTTCGCTCGGTCGTATTTATACCCCCGCTGTTGCGCTGCAGTAGGGGGGCTGAGGTGGGGATGGTGGTGGTGGCGCGAGGTTTCGGCGTACTTGATGTATGTCGAAGAACTCGCTTCCAGTCTGGGTTTAGGAACGTGATTTCTTCCTTTCGGTTAAAATTGTTGTCGTGCTTAAATATCTCAATGGCTTCCCTGGTTAGTCTCGGATAGTAACGCTGCATTTGATGTAAAATCTCCACCTCGTTAAAAAGAATGTTGTGACCTTCAGAGAGAGCGTGCTCTGCTACGGCTGACTTTTGTGTGGCTGGGACAAGCACACGTCACATTGCTAAGGATATGAATACGAGTAACGCTTCCGTCTGGCGGGTGCTACACGAACAACAACTGTATCCTTACCACTTCCAGAAAGTTCAAGAAATGACTGCAGCCGATTATCATCCTAGAGTTCAATTTTGTCAATGGCTTCTTCATCAAATCGCTGCACAACCAAATTTTTTACGCTGGGTTTTATGGACCGATGAAGCCTCTTTCACAAGAGACGGTATTTTTAATAGTAGGAATAGCCATGTTTGGGACGAAGAAAATCCCCATGCAATTTTTCCTAGAAAAAATCAGCAACGTATGGGCAGGCATTGTTGATGATTATTTGATTGGGCCATAACTTCTACCGGAACGGTTAACAGGACCTATTTACAGGCGTTTCGTGGAGGAAGTTCTTCCAGAACTTCTTGAAAATGTTCCAATAAACGTTCGACAGCAAATGTGGTGGTTTCAGCATGATGGAGCGTCGCCTCACTTTGCTGAGGATTTGAGGATTTGGCTCAGCGGTTTGGGCACCGTTGGATTGCCAGAGGTGGAGCAGTTTCTTGGCCCCCTAGGTCACCCGATTTAACGTCGCTAGATTTTTTCCTGTGGGGACATGTAAAGTCTTTGGTCTACGAAACTCTAGTAGAAACAGAGCAAGACATAATTGGACGAATTACAGCAGCATTTGAAATCATTCAAAACGAGTATCAAATTTTTAATCAAGTCCGCCGAAATCATATGCGACGTTTAAATCGGTGTATTCAGATTGGAGAAAGACATTTTGAACAATTGTTGTGATGATATCATGTACAAAAGGCAAAAATTAAATGCAGTAAATCCTATTTAGGCAATTCATCGTCTTTCTAAATTTTAACGCGTCTTAGGGCCGTAGTGACACTTTTCCGGACATGGGTCCCTGTACTCAAATGTTTTCTACTGTTGCACTGAATAACCCCTACAAGTTTGATCCCATAGTTCTGAAACACCCTGTATAATTGTCAACGAGATAATCACAAAATTGCGTAACTTTTTCATTGACAGGCTTAATTTGCGTTAAATCAATTGCGAAAATGTCGCCTACATCTTCAGGATGAAGAAATGGTAATCCAAAAACAAAGGTTAAAAACTTTGATATTTCCGTCTCACTCTCCCCCTTTTTTTGGTACTCTGTAGCTAAGCCTAATTCCTGAATTTTTCGGTACCATGACTGCCCTAAGTGAAAGCGACAACCTCGTAGAGTTGCTTCTGGGAACGCCTTGTAGATGCTTTTATGAATAGCAATCTCAAAATCTACTGTTATCATTTTTGGCGAAACAGGGTGGTTAAGTTTGACAAACTCCTCTATTATATACTTAAAAACAAGATTTTACAAAATAATGTTTTATTAGGAAGGAGACAAAAAACTAATGGAATGTAATGATCATTTTTAAGACCATGAATTGTAAACAACTAAGTAAAAAGACGGGGACAATCTTCAAAGGTATAATCAACATACCAACAAGAAACAGATGACAGAAATTTAAGGTTTGATGAACACGAAAATATGACAATATTATTTTCTTTGTCATTTTTAAGCAAGAAGTTTTCTTTCTGATTGCCATATGAAATTCGGAAATATTTTTAGGATTTTTAAAAAGTAGAGAAGATCTAGCATTGTATATATCAATCTTACAATGTCCTTTGTGGTTAAGGTCTCGACTGCAGAATTTTTAATTTCGTTTCTAATGAGTTTTAAGGGTTTTTCACAAATGTCCTCCACAGCTTTACGCTTAACTGATTTACTCACGAGACGTCTGTTAAAAACTTCAGCAATTTGAAGATGGCGAAACTTGGTCCTTGTTTCGAAATGCCCTGTGTTTTTTTAATGAATCCAAATGATATGTATGTTTCTCCACATACTTTTGGTACTTGCCTATCCAGTTTTTTCCATCAATTTTTGAAAATATCGTTTTTATGAAGATTTTTCTTCGTTCATGTTTTTTCATAAAATTTTATTAAAATGTAAATTATTTGACGTTACATGTGACCCTCAAAAACAAAAGGGGTATGTAAAGTCCACATGACAGATATTCTAAAAATGAAAAAATATATAGGGTGATCCATTTAAAAAAAAGACCGAATGATTTGCGCCGGATTCATGTTTCACGCTGTATACTCGAAAATAATTTTAAGAAGTAGCACAGCGAGCCTCCAATAAAATACAATAAGATAGAGATGATATAGAGATAGAGGTCTTTTTGGTTGAGATTTTATTTGTGGAAAATTGATTTAGGATATAGAAATATGTAGATACCGAGAGAATAGAGATGGAGATAGACATGGAGATGGAGATGGAGATAGATATAGAGATAGAGGTCTTTTTGGTTCAGATTTTATTTATAGAAAATTGATTTAGGATATAGAAATATATAGATACCGAGAGATAGAGATGGAGATAGACATGGAAATGGAGATAGAGATAGAGATAGAGATAAAGATGGAGATAGAAATAGATATAGAGACAGAGGTCTTTTTGGTTCAAATTTTATTTTTTGGAAAATTGATTTAAGATATAGAGATATGTAGATACCGAGAGATAGACAGAGATAGAGATGGAGATGGAGATAAAGATGGAGATAGATAGATATAGAGATAGAGGTCTTTTTGGTTCAGATTTTATTTCTTGGAAAATTTACATGCAACAGATTATTTACAGCGGTCTAGAATATTCGCAACCAGAAACAAGTACTTTTTAAATGCATATATAGTTACATATAAGGTGTATGGTTTATTATACTTTGTAATTATTTCTTTATAAACGTCTTCCATGTTTTTCTGTGAATTGCCGTGTTTTTTGCTTCTTTGTTATCATTTTCCTATGTTTCTTGTGGACCTTCGTTTGATTGTAATATTGTTTCTGGATAATAATAGATCCAGGGCTTGTTACTATATAATTTAAAATTTAAAAAATAGGTTCTTTATAAATGATCCATATCCAATTTTTTATCAAAATCATCAACGTTGTTATTTGTTAAAAAATGGTACATAATTAATTTTTTTCCGTTTATTTACTAAAAATAAAATAGCAGTGCTTGGTCTATTCCTAACTAGCGTATCGCCTTGATTCTGAAACAAATCGAATGTGTCATCATCACTTTTACTCACTCGCTATTAATCAAGATACATTAACCTTAACGTAGTTTTACAGGAGTTATATATTCAAATTCTAGGAATAGTGCTGAATAGACGAGAACGGCCAAGGAGATTCCTAGGAAGCCTTATCTCCAGCTTGCAATCTTTCTTTTCGTTTTAATAAAATAAATTCATTCCTTGCTTAGCCACATTTGTAGTTAGTTATCATATTTTGTATTTGTATAAGTTCTTAAAAATATTAAAGTTTTTAAAAACAGTTTTTCTGATTTAAGATTTAAATCTGGCGCAGTCAGTAGGATACGTGCGGTCGTTAAAGAAAAGAGCTTTTCGCATCGTGCGTAAAAACTTTTTCACGATTTTGGTGTCTTAACATCAGAGCGCGTATCTACGAACTTACATTTCCCTTTAGTGGATTAACGTAACTTTCCGTTCTGTGCAGTGAGGTTCGAGAGAAAAAAACCATTGGATTATTTTTTCGAAAAGTGGGCCCTGGAGCACCTGACGTTGGACTACAGCAGGAATCGAAAAAGAAACTGGTACCACAGCTACATTGTAAGTGCTAAGTTCCTTTTTGCCTATTCCTAACATTTTCTAAATATTCGGGATAGATAGATAAGTCAAACAATTCTTCTTAAATAATAATAATTATTTTAATAATACAATTTGATTTCTCATGACCGATATAGACGAAATCGCGAAAAAATTAGCAATAGCCTTCTCTGAGGCAGATAAATCTGGAAATAATTTAGAAAACAATTTAAACTCAGATTCTCACGAAGAAATGGCTCGTCCAGCAATAAACTGGAATCTTTTTAAATCAAAACTAGATATTATTAGGCCATATGATGGCGATAGCAACACTTTAAATAAATTTATAACACGTTGTGAAAGTCTAATTGCTACTTATCAGGAATATAACGATGCCGAATTAAATAAACATATCTTTGAATGCATACAAGAGAAATTAATAGGGAAAGCAGAGACTATGGTTGGAAATCGCGTAGAGTTAAATGATTGGGATTCACTAAAAAACGCCCTAAAGCAATGTTTTTCAGACCGCAGGGATTTAAGTTGCTTAATTCAAGAACTGACTAGAACCAAACCGTACAAAAATGAAAATCTGATAGACTTTGGTACTAGATTGCAATTATTAAGGAGCAGCATTGCTCAAAGAATAAGTAATGATCAAACATTAAGAAATAATGATAAAATATGTCAAATTAACCATTGTGACAAAACGGCATTAAACACGTTCATTGCCGGCTGCACAGGTATATTAAAAAATAACATGCATCTAAAAAAACCGTCGTCTCTTGAAGACGCAATCGCGTATGTAAACGAATTCGAAAATTTTGGGAGACTTTATGGTCAGCCCGATGAACCTCGAGGTCATTTTTCTAAAAATAATAATTTTAAACAGCAAAATGCAACAAGGTCATTTACTACATTTAATCAACAAGATCAACAATTGTATTCTCCAAATCAAGAATATTCAAATCATTTTAATCAAAATCAGTACCAAAGTGCTCAGAAACCGGTGTGGTCAAGTCAGCCTGTTAATGTCCAACCACGGCCTCAACCTCCCCGTAATTATCCAACAAACTCTCAAGTTTTTGGACCCAAAATAAATGTTTTTAAACGCAATCAAATTCCCCCACATCGATTGCCTAAACCAGAACCGATGTCTGGAATTTCAAACAATTCCTATAATACAAAAAGATCTTTTAATCCAAATAATAATAATGGCAATTATAATAGACCTAACAATTATTTCCAAAATTATGGTCAAAAACCAAATTTCGTAGTAGAAGAGTTATATGCAAATAACTATTCTGGTGATAACAATTATATCAACTCCGAAGACCATGATTACGATACCGACGAAATTGTACATAAATTCGGAAATTCAGTCCAAATTGCGAATCAAGAATCGGGTACGGATGACCCAAATTTTTTCGGAACAAGCCTCCGGTCCAAACCCAACATATTTGAACTAAATATAACTTCGACCAATCCCCTACCGTATATCGAAATCGAAAAACCAAAATTAAAACTGCTCATCGATACCGGTAGTACCAAATCAATAATTAAGCCAACAATTGCCGAAAAATTTTACCCACACTGTATTTATCATTCAAATGCAGACATTAAAACGCCTTTTGCTAGTAAACGTATCATGTATCAAGCAGATATCCCCGCGTTTAAGGAATTCAATTACAATGACAACATTAACTTTATACTTTATGATTTCCACGAATTTTTTGATGGAATTGTAGGCATAGAAGACCTTATAAAAATGAATTTAAATATAGATTTTACGAATAATAGGTTAATTAGTAATCGAGTAGAAATTCCTATAAAATTTAGGAAACCCTCTGATGTAAAATTCGAATTTTCAGTCGGTCCTTCGAAAAAAAAAATTCAAAAAGGCGAAAACAACCAAGCAGCTGACGCTTTATCGCGAATAAACCCTGATTGTGATTCAAATGCCATCGAAACCGATTCATTAGACGTCAACATCGACGACCTCGACGCTATAATTCAAAATGATATTGACGACTTACCATTCTTGTCCGGAACGGAAATATCTGATATTTTAGGGGAAACCCCAGAAAAAATTCAAGTAATATCCAATGTTCAAATTCAACCCGCGGTTGAATTTCGAAATGAATCCCCAGTCCAAAATAATCAAACCGACTTAGAAACAGTACATACATCTGTAGAAAACCCCATTTTTAATATACCAATAACGGAAAGAGCCCTAAATCTCTACAAAAATCAAATACTTTTGTCTTGCGGAGAAATTAACGAAATCAAAACAAAACGAGAGCAAGTTTTCGAAAACACTAGACTTTTTGTTATTTTACCACAAAGAAATTTAGAACAAGGCATAGTAAACTTCATTAAGGATTTCATAGACCCAAAGCGCAAATATGCTCTATTTTTCAGAAACCCACTTAAACCCGAAACTTTTCTTGTTATAGTTCAGAAATTTTTCAAAAATTCCGCTTTCAACTTCGTTCATTGTATAAAAATCTTGGATGACGTACTGACATGTGAAGAACAAAAAGAAAAACTGAATTACTACCACAACTATAAAAACGGTCATCGCGGAATCAACGAAGTCAAAGCCTCTTTAGGGTCTAGATATTATTGGCCCAAAATGTCGGAAGACATAGAAAAATATATAAACAATTGCGAAGTATGTTTAAAAAATAAATACGATAGAAACCCGCCTGTTATAAAATTTAATTTAACACCAACCGCTGCTAAACCTTTCGATCACATACATATGGATGTATTCCGAATATCCAACACTCCTTATCTTACTATAATCGATTCATTCTCTCGATACGGTCAAGCATATCCTATCGCGAGCATAGCCGGGATACCAATAACTGAAGGTCTACTAAATTTCATTACGCATCATGGATTACCTTATAAAATCACTGCAGATTGCGGGACAGAATTCAAAAATCAGGATTTAGAGGATTTTTGCAAATTACATAGAATAGAACTACACTTTACTACTGCTAAAAACAGTAACTCTAATTCGGTGGTAGAACGCTTTCATTCGACCCTTATCGAGCATTTTAGATGTCTAAGGGAAACTAATAAAGAACTAACGGTGAACCAATTAATGAAACATGCAATCCTCACATATAATAACTCAATTCACTCAGTTACTAAATTCACACCATTCGAAATTATTAAAGGTCACATTAACAACCCCGATCCTTTTGATTTAAACGATCGTTTAATATTATCCTACTACGTACAAAATCATAAACAGGCTTCTAAACAATTATACGAAATAATTCAAGAAAGAAACGCGGATGTAAAAAAAGATAAAATCGATAAAGTAAACGAAAATCGAACTGATCCCCCAGACTACTCCAAACAACCTATCGCTTACATTAGAACTAAACTTCGCGATAAAAAATTACCAAAATTCAAGAAAACCGAAATTGTTAAAGACGACGGTGTCCTCTTAAAAACCAAACAAGGTACCTATCATAAAAGTATTGCTCGAAAACCAAAAAATAACTGCAATGACCTTTTACAGGTACAGCCAGACGATGAAGCTGTCGATGATTCTGATATACCTGGCGTATCAAATACTGAGGACAAAGTGTAACGATGAAGATGTTCATACGACTCTTTTAGAAAACCCGTTACTCCCAATTAGATTAGGAACATGTAAATTAGTTTATACGAAACATACTTTTATACACTATGTAGATTTAAGTGAAGTGGTTAATCAAGTAGGAATTTTAAAACAGAATTTTTTAACAGTGAAAAATAACATTCTAATACTCAATGCAACAAATCCAATATCATATCATGGTCTTGCCGAAAACATGTTAATAAGAACAGAATTTTTAGTTAACTTACTTGAAAAGAAATTCGAGAATATCCACCCCCATTTCAGATCAAAGAGAGGATTAATAAACGGTATAGGCAAAGTAAATAAATGGCTCTTTGGATCCCTTGATTCAGATGATGGCGATCGTTATGATAAAGCAATTGAAATTTTACAACAAAATCAAAAACAGCTGATTCAAGAAATTAATTTACAAACAACACTTTATAAAAAATTAATTGACCATTACAATAAATCTTTAACTGTATTGTGGCAAAACCAACAAAAATTGCAGAATAATTTAGAAAGATTCCAGGCGTCAATAAAAAACCAAATCATAAGCTTAGAGAATTATATAACTTTTCAAGGTACAATAAGTCAAATTAATATAGATATTCAGACTATGATAGAGTTTATCGATAACATAGAAAATGCTATTGTATTTTCGAAATTGAATTCACTTCATAATTCCATAGTATCCAGCCATGAAATTGTTGACATGATAAATTATCTCAAACGAATTTATAATCCGGAAAAAATACCAAAATTCAAAAATATTTTGACTTACTATCTATTCTTAGGAACCCAAGTAACCTTTTCGAAATCAAAACTTATTTTCGCCATACACATTCCAATCCTAAAACAAGAAATTCTAGACTTTTATCACATCTACCCATTAATCCAACACCGTAGAATGTTTATACCTACTTACCCCTACTTAGCTCGAACAAAAAAGGATTCTCAACCCCAAAAAGAAGAATGTCCAATGTTGGAAAATACATATTATTGCCAACAGAATTTTGTAACCAGGGATAACTGCACTCTACACCTCCTCGACGGATACACTCCGAAAAACTGTCAAGTCACCGAAATCAATATTGAAGAATCGATAATCCAACAAGTTACCGAAAACGAAGTCCTTGTAATACCTTCAAGACCAGAAAAAATACTTTCAAAATGCCGGACGGACCGTTTCCTAGAGATCAAACTGCCTACATTGCTAAGAATCCCAAAAGGATGTTCAATATCAATTAACGGATTGACGTTCATCAACAATCCGCAAATAAGAGATGGAAAAGCTTTAATACTGCCAAAATTCGCTGATGGATTTTATGAGTCACAAGAACCGTATCAAGCCTCCAACATCACCAGGCTCAATTTCGAAGATCTCTACGAAATCAATAAGATTGCCAGGCAACTGAAACCAATCCAAGAAATAACCAGTACTCGGCATATAGTACCAATAGTGGCCCTATCTACAGTAACGGTTATCATTTGCATCACCCTAATCGCCCTCTTCATATTCTGTAATCGACACCGCAAACCAATTACAAGAAATGAAGAAGGAAACCAAAACACAGAAGAAACCACCCCTTGTTCGAGTTCCAAAAATACATCCGTATTTTTTCAACCTAAGGATGGAGGAGTTATATATTCAAATTCTAGGAATAGTGCTGAATAGACGAGAACGGCCAAGGAGATTCCTAGGAAGCCTTATCTCCAGCTTGCAATCTTTCTTTTCGTTTTAATAAAATAAATTCATTCCTTGCTTAGCCACATTTGTAGTTAGTTATCATATTTTGTATTTGTATAAGTTCTTAAAAATATTAAAGTTTTTAAAAACAGTTTTTCTGATTTAAGATTTAAATCTCAGGCCTTCTTTTTTGACAACAAGTAGAACAACCTTGCAGTTTGAATCTTCCGTATTCTAAACGTGATATTCATGTCTTAATCATCAATTATGAAGGTTTTAACAAAAACCAGTTAATATAATCAACGTTCGTTTAAAATTTGGGAGAAAAATCTACTTGTATTGAATAATTTAATAAATTATAAATTTTTATCGATATTATTTCCATATCTATCAAAAAACAAAGGATTTTCCAGTAAAAAAAATATATTTATTGCTCGTTTGGTATTCGATGAAATGATTTTACTTATTATAATACATTTTTCTTGCTTTTTAACGGCCTCGTCCCAGATCTGACATCGACATCGTCCTCCGGAGGACCTGGTGCACGCGACCTGGCTAAAAACGTCATCTCCTGGAGTTTAAATTTATTTAAAGAAAAGTATTTCCTAGAATATCGGTTATGGGTATCATATAGACCTCGCGGTTCAAATATTTGTACCAATTTCAATTACACCCTGTATAATTATTGCCCAACGAGGGTACTTTGCCATTCTCAGTCATTTCTTAAAATTGTAATGTATACAATAGACAATAACAATAATTTTTTTACAAATTTGATTTATTATATTGCTAGAATTACTCTCATGTATCATAAAAATAAATTATTTAAATTAAACACACATTTCCGCCCATTAAGATCTTTATAATTATTTTTTTTGACAGGAACACGACGAACATATGCTAATGAATTTATGTGCAACTTAATAATAGTATGTATCAATTCATTTAATTTAGATTGTGAAATCAAAATCGTAAAAATTACAAGCATTTTCTCAATTTATATACCTATGAAATTAATCGATTACTGTCTTATCGAGGAGGCTGAGAAACAGCATCAGAATTGAAAACATTCATAGGCGGGTGATTCTACTTCTGCCTACAGGATTCCAACTAATAAAAGACACTTTAAACACAAATGTTCATTATTTTCTTTATCAAATTAAATTGAAACATCAAAAAATATTGAGCTGTTATAGTTTTGCATACAGGGCCACCAAGGCATACGTGATTTTTTGATTGGCAACCCTGCCGAACGGCGCCGGCGTACTTGGTTTATCTTCACGAACTGGTAACTGTGAAGTTAGCACTCACTGGATTTATGGCTGGCAAACGAACTTGTATGCAAGCCATAAAAAAAGCGAAGACGAAGAAAGAATTCGTGCCATGTTTATAATCTGAAATTAAGTCTTTCTTAATTTAATTAATTTTAAGTGTTTAGGTATTCAAAAACTGATATTTAATAAACAAAAAGTTTAGTGTTGAAGTGAGGTATGTAAAAATGTTAAGGCGATTTGAAATAAACTAATAAAAACAGGTTAGTTTACAAATACATTTTGAAATTTGGGTATTAACATAGATTAGCAATAGATTTTAGTATAAAAATAATTGATAATGCTAAATAAAATTTGTTAAATGTTTACATTTGACATTTCAAAAAAGGTAAACACAGTTTAATCAAAAAACAAAGACGAAGAAGCGGTTTTATCAAAGGTAATACCACGAGTCCTCCAAAGTTTATCGATAAAATTTTTAATTTTCACGAAAACGGCTTTATTTGGAAAAACCACGAAAACAAACTGATTTTATCTCAAATTAGTTTGTTTGAGTGGTTTTGCCTAAAATAAAGGCGTTTAAGTATGAAGATCAAAAATTTAATCTATAAAATTTGAGAGGACATGTGGTATTTAGAAGGATTATTTTTTGAATCATTTTGTATTAAAAACAGAGAACATAGTCATTTATGCAAAAGACACTTTACACACAAATCTTCTTTATCAATTTAAATTGAAACATCATGATGAGCTGTTATAGTTTTAAATACAGGACCACCAAGGCATACGGGATTACGTTTGGCTTAATTCGGGTATAGAGTTTGACATTTGACAGTTTTAAAGAGATTTATGGATTTTTAACTATTTGGGTATTTGTGTGTGTGAATAAACGAATAAACAGGTTAGTTTACAAATAAATTTTGAAATTTGGGTATTAACGTAGATTTGCAATGCATTTTAGTGGAATAATAATTGATAATGCTAAATAAAATTTGTTAAATGTTTATATTTGACATTTCAAAAAGGTTTAATCAAGAAACAAATACGAAGAAGCAGTTTTATCAAAGGTAATACCACGAGTCCTCCAAATTTAATCTATAAAATTTCAGAGGACGAGTCGTATTTGAAAGGATTATTTTTTGAATCATTTTGTATTAAACAGAGAACATAGTCATTTATGCAAAAGACACTTTACACACAAATATTTACCAATTTAAATTGAAACCTGAGCTGTTATAGTTTTACATACAGGGCCACCAAGGCGATTTTTTGACTGGCTACCCCGCGAAACGGCGCCGTAAATAAAAGCGAAGAAGAAGAATGAAATGAAGTCTTTCTTAATTTAATTAATTTTAAGTTTAGTGTTAAAGTGAGGTATCTAAAAATGTTAAAGGCGTTTGGAAATAAACTAATAAAAACAGGTTAGTTTACAAATACATTTTGAAATTTGGTTATTAACATAGATTTGCAATACATTTTAGTATAATAAAAATTGTTAAATGTTTACATTTGACATTTCAAAAAAGGTAAACACAGTTTAATCAAGAAACAAATACGAAGAAGCGGTTTTATCAGTATAAAACACAATGATTGGTTAGGATCCTGAGCTATTATTGGCTGAAACCACAAAATCTGACTGTATTGACAGATGAAAAAAATAATCAGTATAAAACACAATGATTGATTAGGATACTGAGCTCTTATTGGCTGAAACCACAAAATCTGACTGTTTTGACAGATGAAAAAAATAATCAACGTAAAATGGAATCTAGGGAAAACTTTTTTATTATCGATTTTAGGAAACAAGTTCATAAAAAGTTCTGCGTGCTAAAACCTAAAATAGAATCATCAGATTGTTACAAAATAATATTCAGTTGCTTCACAAAGAGCACATATGTGCAGTACAATTTATTTCGAGGTGTGCCATTTTTTACAAACAAAGTTTCATGTATAAACTCAAACTACACAAGGGCTAAAAGTGCCCAATATTTTCTTATCCTGAGTAAATGCATACTTAGTTAGTTAAAAGTGAAATGTTCCTGTTTTTATTGTTAACTGGCTTTTGTTTTATTGCTGTTAATAGAATAGTTAAAGTAACACGTGAATTTTATTCCAAATCAGCGCGAATATTCATACAGTCCACTTCGATTCCAACCTCTTACTATTGGTTGGAAAAGGAATACCCCAATTATACAGGGTAAATCCGAACATCACCCAAGTAAACCCTAAACTTGTGTGGGACTGTGCCTGTGCCTGTGCCCTGAACGAACCAACAAACCGTAAGAAAGTAACTCTTGCATGGGTTACAGGATAAAAAGGATACCAGGAAACTGAAAAAGCTGAGGAACTAGCCAGACAAGGCTCACAATGGCAACAGTTAAGAAAGCAATCAGCAAATGGATGGAAAGACAATGCCCAGAACGAAGCTCGCGCAAGTCATCTAACTATCACCCTTTTTACATATCTATCTACCTAACACTAGACATACTGGCAAAGAGAAAGAAAAGCTGGAGAGAACCTTCTAAATTACCACCAGACGAAAGAGTTGTTAACTAGCAAATGTACCGTATACTATTAAATGGTAGAAGGGTGTATCGACTACATATATTCAAATCTTTACGATCAGCAAATAAACAAAAAAATTACAAGTGTCCTATTATTTTAGATATTTGTCCTATTGACGATAAAAATCGACAACCCCATTTTAACATTCCTTTATCGACACCCATGAAATCGAAACCTTGTATCTAACGTTAAAGACAAGTCGTAATATTGTCTCTATCAAATCACGAAGGTAATAAAAATAAATAACACTGCCATCACACAAACTATTTAAATTTCGATGACACAATATTGATGTTTCGTTGGTTCGAAAGTTGGAGTCCAAGCTTATCTGACGGATACCATCTAATTTCGAACTTGTTATAAAATAACGAGAGACAAATCAACATACAGACAGGAATGGATACGGGACGTCACTATAATCATCGTTTTGAAATATATGTTTTAATTTAGTGAGCGTACTTTCAAAATAAAAGCGTGTGAAAGAAAAAAGATATAAAATTTGGATTAAAAATGAGTTTTTTCGGTATTAGCAAAAACGTGTAGAGAATATTTGTATTAGGAGAGAGTGGGGTAAAACCGCGTAGTCGGGTCGAAACAGGGTAGTCTGGTATTAACCTTCTAAGTGCTGGTGACTAGCGGTGGACACAGAAACTAAGGAGTAGATAGGGGGGAAGTCGTGAACATCATGCCATTACCCTCTGCGCAGTTCTCAAGTCGTGGTGTGTGTTAAACGTTTTGTTGGGTTTGGTTGGGAATCTGAGGTGCTGAATTCGACCACCTCTATACAACTCGCGAACATCCACCTAAAAAACATGAAATCCTATGTAAAATGACCTGCCGGATTCGAATTTTTTGTTCGCCCTTTGATCCGGAATTGCGAAATAACAATAAAAAATGTAGAACGTCAAATAAAAGCTACGTCATTTTTTTTTTCGCTAGATGACACAAAATATCGTCATTTTGCAGAGTAAAATGGTGAGTCGAGAAAACTTTTTTATCTTTAGAGATAGTTAACTATACTATAAGCGAGAAAAATGTTGCCAATACAGCAAGGAAACTTTTTACTTTAACTTTTTTAAGACGTTTAGTTTGGGTTGTGTACTTTTTTAAAACCGAACGAAATTGAATTCGCTTTATCACTGAGGGTGCGAATAAAGCGATCAGTGTGTCAAAGAGAGTAAACGCCATAGCCTTCTTCATACGCGCAACAAAGATGACCCGCATTACAATATTAATATGACACTATAGGGGGTATAGTGCGATTTATGAGATTGAGAAAGGAATAATAATAATACTTTTTTTACAAGCATAAAACACAATATTATTATTATTTAATTAAAATATTTATTTTACAATGCATTTTCCCGCACACTGGAAACTTATATTGCAGCTTTCAGGCATTTGCACTTGTTGAACTTGTTAAAAGTTTTGCTTCTTTGGACATTAATTTTGGAATTATATAATTATTGTCTTTGCGTTCGTAACCAAACTTTAGAATTTCTGGCAGATCTGGCTTTAACATATATGTGGTTTTGAAAAACTGCGCATTGTAAAAATGCCCCTCTCACATGAAAAATAAAAGAATCCTCCGTCGGCGGCAAATCCCTAACAAAAGGTCATTATTAAAACCTTATTTACCTACCAGTATAATAGTATAAAATTCAATGGTATATTTTGGTTCCAATCTCGTCTGGTTCTTGAGACAACACTATTTTTAGGGCTCTTTTTTTGACTTTTTTAAACGAAAAGCTAACAGATAAACAATATATTGTCTGCTAATATTTTAACATCCAGATGCTTCAAGTTTGCTAGTGCTTTAATGATTAAGAAACATGGGATAAATTTCTTTTCTCTTTCCATCCAAATTTCGACATCTAAGGTAACCGAGAAAAACGTTGATAAAATAAAAACATCTGTGTCCAATGAGTAAATAACAAATACCTTAAACATGTCTGTAAAAAAATTAATAATTACAAATATTCTAGTATCAGGTTCCTCATGCCCATAGTAACTGTAACTCTTCAACCACTTTCGACTCAATTTTTGTCCGCGATATTTAATTTTTATTTTTCAGAATATAACACTGTAAAGGATGGGTCATACATACGTAAGAAAGACATAGAGACAGTCATGGCAGCAGGAAACTATAGAGGGAGCAGTGAGGGAGGTTCTTTCAGGCGAAATGGAATACCTAAAAGCGAATTGTGCAAACCCCAACATCCGCTACTCTAAATATGCTTTCGGGATATGTTTTAGTACTTGTAAACCTAAAGGACCCCGCAGTTTTTGATTGGAAAACGGCTTTCGGTGGATTTCTCTCAAACTTCGGAAATTTATTCTTCATCCCATCCCGATCAAAAGTGTTCACGGGCCCAACTCAATCCTATGTACAGATTTCGAGCTAGCGCGAGTTTAAAATGATTAGGGGGAACTCGATATATGGGCATTTATCGGCAAGTTAGGCGTTCATCTCTTTACGTTTATAGTTTATATGATGGATATATGTCATACACACCCAGATAAACACACACACGCACACATTTAGCGTCTTTTAGAAGATTTTATTTTGATTTCTAAACTATTACTTAAGAATTTATTTTTTATTGACATTACATTTTTCATTTTTCAATCACTTTTTTGTTACCATGACCATGTCCGACATGGGCGTTTCATTAACAGGGTTAAACACAGCCAGTCACCTTGAAATAAATTAAAAAACTAAATAAATGTTCAATGGAGAAATATTTTTTGTAAGAGAACGCTTAACAATTAATATGTCCAGCACAAGCGTCACTTGTCGTTATCTCATCTGAACCCTACTCTTTTATACTCCTACAAGGGTTCCACGACTCGCCTAGAGCAAAAATGCAGCATAATCATTATGTTTATTATTCTTATTTATTTATAGCACATGTGTTATTAATCTAACTACATTTTGGCGTAGTCTTTGGGAGTCATATTTGTTTAAAATGAAGGATTAAAAAGGAACATACGAAAAACCATCTTGCCATCAGCGAAATAACAACGATGCTTATTTCAGCTCATTTTCATAGTGCCCCTATTAAAGTAACATGTATTTAACTCTATGTTCTATAATCTAGACATTTATCACTCGCGGTCCACCTTCAATCTAATAATCTTGTTGACGGATCTTTCTAACATGAATTATTAAAAAGGAACATGTGAAAACCATCTTACCCCGTACCATGGGGTATGATTGTGAAAGCTAATTTTTTTCACAACGAACAAATGTGCATTTCTTCGGTGTCTTCATCATCCACACCGGTACAAACATTGTTACCCCAATGTTCACAAAGCTGGCAACCTATCCAACCTTCTAGTGATTTCAGAAAAGTATTTAAGTGTAAAAAAAGTGTGTCTTCATCATTGTTCTTTTGCGTTTTGTCTGAAAGTTTAGTATTTTTTTATCAGTTTTTTGCGTAGATTATGAGGATTGGCATTTTTAAATTTTCCAGCTCATTTTTATAGAGCCCTTATATCCCTTCATACCCCACACCCATTATCCCGTCATGCCCCCCTCCCAAACTTCAAAAAGTTACACATATATGAAAAATAAATGTCAGCATTCTGCTTTGAACATATACTGTGAAATTGAATCTGGTGAGATTATATTATCAACAAAAAAGGACCATTGAACATTTAGTTTTGTATTTATTTCAAGGTGTCCGTCCAGCTGTATTTAACCCTGTTAATGAAACGCCCATGTCGGACATAGTCATGGTAACAAAAAAGTGATTGAAAAATGAAAAATGTAATGTCAATAAAAATAAATTCTTAAGTAATAGTTTAGAAATCAAAATAAAATCTTCTAAAAGGAGCTAAATGTGTGCGTGTGTGTGTATCTGGGTGTGTATGACATATACCCATCATATAAACCATAAACGTAAAGAGGTGAACGCCTAACTTGCCGATAAATGCGCATATGTCGAGTTCCCCCTAATCATTTTAAACTCGCGCTAGCTCGAAATCTGTACATAGGATTGAGTTGGGCCCGTGAACACTTTTGATCGGGATGGGATGAAGAATAAATTTCCGAAGTTTAAGAGAAATCCACCGAAAGCCATTTTCCTATCAAAAACTCCGGGGTCCTTTGCTATTTTACCAATAAAATTGTATTCGAATTTGTGGTTTTTTTCCCATATAATTAACATGTGTACCCGATTTTATCTCACTAGTGGGGCAAAACCGGGTACTTGCACTTTTTTCACAAAAAAATTCATAAAAATAAAACTAAAAGTCTTATTTACTTTTAGTTCACTCAAGCACTGCACCTATAATTAAAGCATTTTGCATAAATGCTTAGACGTCACAAAGCTTAGCCACCCGGTTTTACCCCACTCTCCCCTATACGATTCAAGATATTTGAGAGGACCTCGAATAGTTCTTATCATGAATTTAGTTGAGTTTGTGATCAGTGTATGTTGAAGAAAAAAAATAACGTTTCCTTGCCAACGTTTCTAATTTAATTAAATTCGTCCTCAGGGCTCAAAAGTATCTTTTTATACTTTTCTAAACAAGCACAAATGTTTTGATAGGTATCAACAGAACTCTTCTCTCAAGCTAGTCTTATAAAGAAGAGATATTTTCTCGTGTGTCATACAAAACTACTAATTAACAATGAAGAAAACATTTCTTTCCAAATAAGGATAGGTATTCAATTAAAATCACTAATTACTATAGTTAAAATTTCAAGGCAACGCAACCTAATGTATTTCTGTAATACGTTATTTACATATAATGGGGTTTTATCCCGTATATATATTTTTTACAATTCCAAGTAGTTTTCATACTACCGGTATGCACTTTACGCGTGTTATTAGTCATGATAGGTTGTTAAATTAAATTACAAGGTGGGGCAATTACAGAATTTGTAAAAAATCCGACGATTTGTTACGGATTAAGTAGCATATCTATATACCGACAGGTCAATATATGAGACAAAAATGTATTAACGGCATTCCTGAAACGTTCGAATTAATTGATATAGAGATTTAATGGTGATTGCAAAATTAGACAGATATACTGTTTTGGGTGGGTATTTCTAGGTATCATTAAGACCCGGATAGTTAATCAAGCTTGAAACAAAACATATTATCGAAGGAGAGAAGGGCGACTTTTAATTCCTAGGGATTAAAAGAATCTCCTGTCCCGCGGTACTTATCCAGTGTTAATGAGACATTTAACTTCTAATAATAATAATATACCTAATAAAGGGTGTTTCCAAATGACACACAACGTCTGGCTGTAGATACCTCTAGTAAAATTGGGACGTGCAAGCACGGAAAAAGCATTTGTGGACGTGTAATGAACGATATTTTATTATATCTACCTGAAAACCAGATTAAGAAACATTTATTTTTAACAATTTGCGATTTCTAGAGAACTGTCAATTTTATTTTGACATGTAAGCAGGCAGCTAATGACACTAGCGTACCGTAAAATGCGCACGGAAATGGCCCATTTTCAGTGCGCTAAATAAGCAAGTAAATATAGTACAAGTGAAAAGCTAGCGGAAACTCTTCCTAGAAAATGGAATTAAGTTCCAAGGGAGCATACAGAAATAAATTCCTGTACACCAGGGGTGAAAACTACTGAAGAAAGAAACCGAAAAATTTTGAATTAGGAAGGACATCCCAAATATATCTCCTCTTAACCAGCTAGATCATCGCCGGATTACATGCCTCGGTGGTCTAGCGGTTAAGGCGTCAACACGGAATGCTGGAGACATGGGTTCGATTCCCGCCTGAGGCAGAAATTTTTCGGTTTCTTTCTTTAGTAGTTTTCACCCCTGGTGTACAGTAAATATAGTGTTTTCAGATAGGTATAATGAAAAATATGTTTCAATGGTATTTAAAGACCTATTCATTTCAAAAATTGGCCGGTAAAGCGCGTTTAACTCCTCTAGGGGGTGGTTTTTGGCGGTTTTGAGGGGTTGCGCAACTCCAAAGAGAAATTCTAACACCGGCATCGTGTTCAGCATTCTAGAAAAGGGAGGGGAGGTTATCTTGTTCAGACTGAAAATATTTACCATTTTCGGGTTTTTTCAGACTTGCACACGCCACTATACTTCCTCCACAATGTTTTGTTTTTCAAATAACTCATATATCTTCTTGTTTGTTTTTCTTTTATAGACAGACATCTTCTACCTTTCTTCCTTGGAAAATTCTTCGAAATATTTTGCTTTCTCATCTCAATATATCTTCTTCTGAGTTTTTGTTCATCGCCCAAGTCTCAGCTCCGTATAATAAGGTTAGTCTTGAGATCATTTTATATAATCTTATTTCTCCTCTCCTTGCTATTTCTTTCCTTCTTCTTAAGTGGTTTATAGTCCCTGAATTTCTATTCGCTTTCATAATTCTGAACTTTATTTCATTTTCTACTTCTATATTTTTTGATATTGTTTTCCTTAAATATATATTGTTACTTACCGCTAATTAGACAAATCGTTCCATGCGAAACGAAATGTGAAACACCTAATTTTTTGTCTTTTTTTTTGTTTTTGTATAAGTTTTAATTTGTTTTGTTTCTTAAAAGGTTAATTTTACCTTCTGACGTAATCTTAGCCAGAACGTGTTTATTTTTGTGGGGCGACCTCTTTCAATTCAGCCGGAAGCGTAAAAACCTTGAACCTCGGTCGTGTTTCTATTAATTGACTTTAAAGTTATAACGTTCAATAATAACGACTCAGTTAGAAATCAAAATTTGCGATTGCAGTGTGAAATATTTAAACAGAAGAAAGTAAGTGTAATGTTTATTATTATTATTATTATCTTTCAAATTTTATAATTGTCATTTATTATGTAAAATTCTTTCTTACGTTATTCTGTTTTTATTATTATAAATTAAAAATATAGGTTAAATTAGTTGAGTACTCTGGCCTTATTGTTTATTTTAAAGTTTTAAATATCAATATTTAAGAAAGTGAATTCTTTTAGCAAACTTTAGTTGCTTGTTTGCAAATCGACGCTGTGGTCAAAATGATTCTACCAGGTTTCAATCAGGAATACGGGATTATGTTCTACAGAATACATTTTAAACTGGATACAAATTCAGGAAAAATTGCAGGAACTGGATTTACTTCACGAAAGGATGATGAAATGTTGATTGGAAAGTCTATTTTATTTAAATTTCAAAATCTTCAGATGAAAAATTAATTCTAACCTCACTTTAGAAATTGACAGGTAAATTTGTACAATTATTTCATTGATCTATAATGGCTTTGACATATATTTTCATTTGTTTACGTTATAGTCGAACTCAATCCTTTATGAGAATGAAAAAACAGCAAAGGATTACCGCCAATAGAACAAATACTCATGAATCTGGACATTTTTGAGCACTTTAAAGTCGAAAACACGGTATACTGTCCATATACATAAAAATAAAATAATATTTTGGCTATTAGGATCACTGTGCAAAGATTCAATAACCAACTTAGCTGGATATCGTTATAGGGGAGAATGGCGTATAATTATTAATTATGAGTTTAATATGAATTTACATTTTAATTTCTATAACGCATATTAGATTTGAATTACTAATTAAAATTTTGTCTTAAATTAATTTAACTAAACTGTGGGGTGTGAGGTTACACTCATAAGAGGCGACAATGGAAGTGTGGTTATAGTTTTTACATTTTCAATTGCAGAAACAAAATTCTCAGATGTGCAGACAGGTTACTTTGGCGGTTTGTAAACGTGCCCACAAGTGGCTTTGTCGGTATTAGTGGCATGTAGATGTGCCGACAAGTGTCTTTGTCGGTATTAGCGGCATGTAGATGTGCCGACAAGTGGCTTTGTCGGTATTAGCGGCATGTAGATGTGCCGACAAGTGGCTTTGTCGTTATTAGCGACTTGTATAAAGCGGGATCATTTTGTTCTGCAATTAAAGTAGGAAGTAGGAAGTTAGACAAATATTGTCTTCAGTAGTGAGGGCTAGGAAAATATTCATACAGTGATACACTGTGCTTGTGTTCGCACTTGATTTTTGATTTAGTGAATAGTAGGTGGTAGGTGATTCGTGGCGTTAGTTTATTTCAATTAATATTCTTGGCTTCCGTGTATGTACATACTTTTTTTATTTTGAAACATTGTTACAGCGTACTTCTTATTTATTTATTCGGTGTCAATTTCAATATGTTTCGTCCTTGGGAAAATACAGTTTTTTTTAAGTGGATCTAAAGAATCGGAACAATCACTTCCGCCCTATTTTTGTGTATTTAACCCCATATAATTAATTTGGGGACAACTTAAAAAAAGAATAACGCGTCATAACGTGTTTCCTAAATTTGATGGGTTGATAGCAAATTTGGTAAAAGAAGAAATTAACAAAATTTCAGCTGATAATTGGCAGAAAAAAATCAAACATGTCATCAAAGAAGAAAATTCTTATATAACGAGTCCGACCAAATTTATTATCAATGTTGATGACAGTGATTCCGATGGTGAGGGTTGAGATAGGGTAGGCAAGCTTAATTAATTTATAATATTTATGACTTTATTCACCGTGTTTTTAATTTTAGAATTAAAATTTGAGACAAAATTTTAATTAGCAACGTTTGTGAATCTCACAAGAGATCAGAAAATGAACCTATGGGCGAGGTGGAGTGGTCTATTCTCTATTCAAATCTAATATGCGTTATAGAAATTAAAATGTAAATTCATATTAAAGAAAGTTAATCAATATAGAAATTTTACGCAAAGTACCCCTAACGATCTCCAGTAACTTGGTTATTGAATCTTTGCACAGTGGTCCTAATAGACAAAATATCATTTTATTTTTATGTATATGGACAGTGTGCGGTGTTTTCGACATTAAAATACTCAAAAATGTCCAGATCAATCAGTATTTCTTCTATTGGCGGTATCCTTTGCTGTTTTTATAGCGTTTTTTCTTTCTCATAATGCGGTGGGTTCTACTATACAAGCATTGATGTGGACACTTCGGAGGTTTTTAAGCAAAAGCCTCGCTTGACAGCGAAATTTGGTTTTTATGAACTTATATGTCACAGCTTCCTAGATCGGAATTTGACATAAAATTCTTAAATAAATTATTATAATATAAAAAAAATTACTTTTATACATCTTTTAACCATTACCAAATCATTCCTTCAATAAAAAGAATGATTTTGGTGTAAATTATTTGCTATTTTAACTAATATTAAAAATACATGAAGGTTATAATTCTGTTAAACTCTATTATTATTGTTTATTTTACAATAATATTATGATTTTAGCAATTTCCACACTTTGTTTTCTAATTTTCATTGACTTTCCCCTAAATTTAGATTAATGATTTGTTTAAATTTGAATATTTCATTTTGAGGTTGTGGAAAATTTCTTTTTCACATAGTGTTTAAAATAATAACTTTTACTTAGACATGACGATTGCAAACTTGTCTGAGACTATTCAGTTTTGATTTTTACTATTGTATTATTTGTCAAAATATTTGTAATTGTCTTAAAATCGTCGATGAATGTTGCTTATGGGGTTACTGCGTTAATATTAACCTTCAGAAATCTAACATTTTATGAATTAATTGCTACTTCAAGATTGATTTGAAATTGTATTTAATTAAATACGTTCTGTATAATGTTGGTTCAGATTAAAATAAATGATTATTTAATGTTATTAATTTGTAAAATTTGATGATTATTATTATTCAACAAAAGTTAGGCATTTCATTCATTTACACCTTGTTTGACCGTTACAATATATTTCTATTAATAATATAATAATACGCATTAATAAAAAAATTTAAATTGTAATTAAAAATCTTAGAGCGCGCCAATAATTTGGCAGACGTCTGGAGACAGAGTTATTGTTTTTTTTTAAAGATTTATTACTTACATGTTTTAATTTGCCTAATAAAAGTCTAAATATGCAAGTCCAATCACTAGAAATTACTATTATATAGTAAAGACGTTGACAGACAGTACTATGTTTTACAACTTGTTTACACTAGGTTTAGAATTTTAATTTAAAACATTATTATTAGGTGTTAGATATACCATTTACATCATAACAATGTTGACAGTTCAATCACTACTATTTGTGCTTGTGATCCATGTTTCAGGTTTTGTGATCCGTGTTTCAGGTCTTGTGATCCATGTTTCAGGTCTTGCGATCCATGTTCCAGGTCTTGTAATCCATGTTTCAGGTCTTGTGACCCATGTTTCAGTTTGTAAACCATTCTTAAATCTATTTCTCAACTATTACATAAAAAAATGGACTAGAGTGAAGTTAGTTTAGTGTGTAGAGGATTCCTGACTCTTCTATTGAATTAATTGAGCAGTTTTTGGCTAATTAATCTTCTTCATATTCCTTTTCACCTCTTTCTACCTCGAGTTTTCTTACTATTTCACTCTCCTTTTCAGTTGTACATGAAATGTGCAATTCTAACTATATTTTATGCAGTTCTAAATCACATATATAACGATTGGTTCCTGATTTCTGCCCTTCAATTAAAAATTAGAAATCATTTACTTAAACGTCAGTGTTCAGTTAGCCACAACCTATATTTAAAATTGTCGCTATGCACGTTTCAATTCAATTTAAATCGGCTTTTTTTTAAATCTGGTTAATGTTCAAACGAAAGCTAATTTTAAAAATTCCAGGTAGCACCTGGCAGCGGATTCTTAATATTTAAAAAAACATTCAAATAGGAAATATTACAGGTATACTAAAATACAAAAAATCGATATCTATTTATTATTCCGCTTTGTAACGGCAGATTTAGAAGTTCCCACAATTCCTGAGATCAATCAAAGATTTCCTTGAAACTAATTCATTTTTCATCGAATTCAGTAAAAATAAAAAAATATTGAGGTGATGAGAGGTTCTTTTCAATATATCGGACAGGTGGTGTACGCAGTTCAAGTTCCCATAAACACACGGTTTTAAAAAATACACACACGAAAAACTGGTTGTAATATCATGGGCGTAGACTAAGTTGGTTAATAAAATATATTTGCAATTACAACAATTTTTCACAGCATTCTTAAAGTTCTATCTACCTATAAGATCTATTGTGTCCCCTACTGCTGCCCAATCGTTAAGGATGTCTCAACAGAAGGAAAACTTTAGGTGCACTTCTTCGCTTTTGCTTCTGGCCTGTCGATCTTTAAATTTCGGGTCAGTTTTATTCCAAAGACACGGCTCTTTTCCGTAATGATTCAAAACTACCTCAATATTCAACTTTTCCATTCGACTATTGCAAAACTTAACCTGCTATTTGTTTGTTTACTCCGCACTAGGGATGTGTAACTGGAACAGTACCTGTCCCTTTTGGAACAGGTTTTTACAAATATTTCTTGGAACAGGTATTATTAGAGACATGGAACAGGTACGTTGGAACAGTCTCTGACGTCACTGTGACAGCGAGTACCCTGTTCCAGTGTCACATCCCTACTCGTAGAAGAGGCCTTTTACATTTCTTAAAAATAGCTACTTTGATATCGGCGAAAATAGAAGAAAATGTTAGGTTATTAAAAAGTCAGGAGTTAAGGGTATACAACTTGCAATACTTTTTGGAATAGGTATATTTTAGAACTGGAACAGGTTGTACCTGTTATTCAATTACGGCTGTTCCACCCATCCCTACTCCGCACGCCCTCCTGATAGTCCCGAAATGTCACGGCAACACACGAGAATGAACGAAGCTTCAAAAAATGTCACGAAAAATCAAACCTCTCTTGATTCCGTGACATCGATGTCGCGATAGTACGACATTGTGACCCTTTCAGTTTTCATTCACTGTCACGACAGTGTATTACAAAAACCAGACATCTCAAAAACAGTTTTATCTCCGCCAATGACTCTAATTTGAACTTTTTAAACATACATTCTAAAAAAATACACCGAACTGGCTGGAATGGTAAATGGTGAGTAAACTATCCAAAATAAACTTTTTTCCGTACTCGTCAGACATGGCGTAGTGAAAAAATTATCAGCAGGTAAGCCACATTATGTAACAGTCAAGGTCACGTTTTTAAAAAAAACCGTTTGATATTTATAGACTATACGGTATTGGAGAAATTTAATTATTCTCAAGTGGATAAGTGGGTCTGTCGAAAGACTGGGCACTATTATGAGTTAGAGTAATAAAAAAACAATAAATTGTTGTTAGCACTTGAAGCTTGCGGCTATTATTTTTGTGAAAGAGGAAATCTATATGGTATTATGACATTATTAAAATTATTAGTAGTAGTTTTTTTTAATAAAGTGTGAATTCAGGTCTTGGGAGGGCCCAAGGACAATTTTAAATAATTAAAAAAATTGCATTGGAAATTTCTTACTTTTTTAGCATCTTATTTTAATGTATGATTGGTGTTCATTAAACCTTATATGAAAAGGTCTGGATGTTTCTCCTAGAATTTATTACATACTCGTGGAATTTTGTAAAAACAATTGTTTGTATCCTGGATTTCATTAAAAAGTATTTACTATTAAAGATTTCAATGTATTATTTGTCCGGTAATATTTACAGTGTGTCGCATTTAAAATGAAGACACCTCCATATTTTCGTTATTTGAAGGAATACAAATTTGAATTTTTGCACAGTCATACAGGGTGATGGGTCACATTCTTTAATATAATCAACTGAAATTTGAACTTAACTCAGCCTACTACGAACTGACAAATATTGCCGTTTATCGATATTTTGTTTCGCGTTAGAGATATCGAAAAAAATATTAGAAAAAGTTGTTCAGAATTTGAATTTTTAATTTTTTTATTTTGGTCTATAGACAAAATTATTAAAATTTTCATTTTTAAGTTGATAATTAGTGGAATGTAATAATTTGACATAAGGCTTTTAAACCCAGACTATATATACAAAGTGTCCTTCAATTTTATTCCAAACATTTAGGAGTGAATAAAATATGTCAAATAGAACATTAGTGGTTAATATATCACTTTTTAATTAGAGGTTAAAAAAAATGTTATTTGAATCTCCATATATTTGAATTTCCTTAAAAACGGAGAAAGTTATCAATACCGACCAAGAATAAATTTTAACGATTACGTCTAAACATCATATAGATTTTATTTCTTTTTAATTTTTTAGCCAAAATTCAATTTTATGGCAATTTTAGGTGCAAAATGGCCCTAAATTCTATAACTTCAACCCACTGGAACTTAAAAATATAGCTAAAATTAATAAATTTAAATATGAAATAAAAAAATTTATTTAGAATAATAATGATACTTTTATCAAAATATTAAACTTTGGGTAATGGAAAACTATATCAATTTGTTGCTTTTCATCATTAAATCAAAAACTCTCGCTTATGGTAAATCTATTTCTTTTTTCTCTATTTCTCTTTTCTTA
Organism: Crepidodera aurea; assembly: GCA_949320105.2. Taxonomy (NCBI): domain Eukaryota; kingdom Metazoa; phylum Arthropoda; class Insecta; order Coleoptera; family Chrysomelidae; genus Crepidodera; species Crepidodera aurea. The sequence continues at coordinate 7,280,959 of OX439477.1, read as the reverse complement.
TTAGACCGATGCTCGTCTATCTATTATTTAGTTTAAGTACATAATATGAAGTTTGACAAGTCCCAACACCAATATGTAGCTGCCTAGGCATATTTAGATTTGGGTGCTTGTCTCACATAATAATGTTAAAATAAAAAAAATCAAATACTATTAAACGAGCAAGGTTTGTATGTATGTATGTCCGGAGGATCTCAAAATCCACTCGTCAGAATTCAATGAAACTTTCAGGGTAGGCTAATTCCTACCGAAATCGGCGAAAAATGCAGGTATCATGTCTGTGAAAATTCGATCTTCCGAGATATTTACAAGAAAAGTTAAGCTTTTAGTTTATTTCCTAGCAACGACAGAGATAATATAACTTGTTTCTATAGTAATATATACCATAAAGGAGAGAGGAGCGCAGTAAAAGTGAAGATATAACGTCACATTCGATAGGCGTACTTTGCAAAATAAGTTTTTATAATATAAATAAGGTCACAGCATATAAAATATATATACGCACTTCGTAGATTAAATTTTGAAGTTATATTAATTACAAAAAATAAAAATAAACCTTATGCATCTGACACTTTAACATTGAACGAATTAAATTTAACCAATAAATAACAAGGAATATGTTGGGATTAAATTTGTTTTAATCTCTTGGCATTAAAAGTAACGCTTCAGTACTTACCTAAACTCAAAGATTAAAAAAAAAGTTAGTTCAAGAACTATCTTTAAAAGTCACTGTCTTCACTAAAACAACTGGTTTCACTATAATTGTCTATTCTGAGGTTTATTATTATAGGTTCTATTAAATTTTCCATTGATGTATCCACTTTCCCAAATGAATTTTCCACCTTTTTAACATGATCAATGCATTTTCCCCAATGTTCTCTATTTACATCTGAAACTGCCTTCAAAAACAAATTTCGCACATCAGGAAATTTAAATGTTATATTGTTTTGAGAAACATAACCTTTTAATAATTGTGACCAGATCAGTTCAATGGGATTTAACTCTGCGTGGTAAGGAGGCAATCTGAGAATTTTAATTCCTTTTTCTCGGGCCATCTCATCTATAATATATTGTTTTAATTTGTTTTTATGTTGCCTTGCTATTACTAATAATTTTGCCTTCAAGAATTTAGGAGGACTGATAATATTTTTAGAATGAAGCCATTTTGAAATATATATTAATACAAAATTCCGAATCAATTAAAATACATACGATACGGCTATGAATAAATAAAGTCTGACTTATCTGTCAAAAGAACAGGTTTATTAGCATTGAAGGATGTGGTAAAAATAAAATTTCTACCTCTTGAATCTGTACTACGTTCTGCAAATTAAATACTGCACTCTTTTCTTCTGTATAGTATAGTAGTAAAAAGGTTTGACTTTATTTAATTTCTGGCGTTTCAATCTGAAAGAATTCAATTTTAAATTTGCCGCTTTTTATCCATAATGACCTACAAATTTTGACAACTACTGACACGCACATCTCTGGGTAAACGTTAAGAAAATGGGGCCGACTGGGATTTTCATGAAATTTTCACAGATGCTATAAAACATGATAAAATCAAAATACTTAGCAGTACAAATTTTTGCGCGGAAAAATATTTTTCAAATTTTTTTATGAAAAAAAAATATATGTTGGGATACTCACTCCCAAGACAAACAAATTCAGTGCGTTGAAACGGTTATTTAACATATTTTTCCAGTACAAACGCATACATAACTTTTCAACAAAAATGCCCAAGTAGCAATTTATAACCAGAATAAACCTGAAAAGTATAAAAAAGTAAAGGTTCATTTGACGGACAAAAATAATTTTCATAATTCAAAGTTGAAAATACAACGTTGCCAATTCAATTTCAGAAATCATGGGTTTAGGTAAATATTTATAGGAACGTTGAGTAACACTGTTAAAATGGACACTTGTCAAAATGTGACGCCTGTCAAAACGTGACAACTGTTCGTAGTACATTTTAAGGTTGATTGTGACTTTGTATTTTCCAAGAACAAATTGTAATGTAATGTACGAATGAACTATTTTTGTAACTGAAAAACTTTGAAAAAATATAATATCAATATCTGCCACACGTCGAGAGTCTGGTCACAGGTTTTTCTGGAGGTTTTTACCCAAGTATGAATATCAGACCTATAATTTTTCTTCACTGTAGATCAATAAATAATAAAATCAATTGAACATAAAGTTTTTCTTATATAGTGATAAATAGAGTGAGCTGAGCGATCTTCTGTTGACGGGACCTGTGCCCTACATGCTGCTGTTGTCCGTCCCGGAAACGGGGCCTGCCCGCCGTGACTATTCGCGAAGATCAAGCGTCAGTAGATGTTGCTCTAAAAGGGTGAAATCCCCAGAAACTAGGCAACTTTTAATGCTTTTAACTAGCCTCTGTGACAAGCAGTTGATAAACGTCAACAACAGCTGCAGCCTATTGAAAATTAACACTGACAGCTTTTTTAATTTTCCCGCCTACTTTCAAGCCAATCGCCAATCATCAACTTTTTATTTATCTCCCTTTCAGTAGTTCAAGTAGATGTCGCCCACTCCGTGATTTCCGCGAATTAATTAATAATTTGTCATGTTATAAATATACTTAAATTATATACTCATTGGTCTACTTAAAAATGTAGATTTGAATATTAAGAGCGAGGCTCGGTGACCAGATATTGTTTTATTAATCCTTTAATGTACACATAATAATTCAATTAAACTTTGAATCTTTGAAACTTCTACATTTACACAATTGCTAAGTTTTTATCAAAATTTGTCTTAAAGAGCCATTAATACCAAAACAACAAATTAATTTTTCAATAAAAGGATAGACTGTTTATCAAATTGCTTATTTTTATCACTGAGTTACAAGTTAAACTAAATATTTCATTCTTTAGTGAAAACGTATTGCCAGATTGTGGACTGACATTTAGTGTCATCACGGAAATGTTTTTATTTTTGTTTCTAGTTATATGTCCTCTTTTGTACACTAATGAATTAATAGTTGTGAAAATACTGTCTTGAAATAAAATATAAAAAAAAATATTTGCGAATTAGGAAAACATTTTGTATAAACTACTAATGTTATTTTAACCCGTTCTAGCCACTCCTAACCTTTGACCCTGAAATTCAGGGACACTCTGTATATATCACTCTTCCATAATCGTGAATCACGTTTAACAAAAAGTGATTACAATTACCCAACCTTTCTTAAAACAACTTAATATCAGATTGCCACCTTGTATATCGTATAAATTTTCAAAAACCGTCTACTGTAATTAAAATTTAAATAATTAACAACTGGTTACGACTTACACAAAATCCGACAAAGACTTTCACGCAGACTTATCGAATTACACGTGTTAACGTTTGATTATTTATATTTTGCTCTCTTCTAACTGTTAATGTTAACTTAAAGACGAGATCGAATTAATTCATTAGACTAAACAAACTTGGTAGGCGTTTTTTCGATTTCGATTTTTAAATAGCACCAGCTGAATCTAGCTCTCGATGATAGGAGGTGTAAACTAATTTACAGAGGCGGAAAAAAAATTCAAATTTACCGGATGTCAATTTTAAAATTTTTGTCATTCAAATTCGACTAAAAATATATTGACGATTGTCACGATAAACGTGAATATTGTGACGTTTATACAATACAAAATATAGTTAAAAACAAATTAGTTTATATATTCTTTCAAACTAAATATTTTAGAATTCTTTCTTCTGCTGTCTATACTACGTCTACTATACGTGCTATACTTCTTCTTGAATAGTCTATCGTCCTTGAAGTCTTCTTGCTTCCGTCTTCTATAATGAATAATATCTGGTCACCGAGCTTCACTCTTAGTATTCAAATCTACATTTTTAAGCAGCCCAATGAGTATATAATTTAAGTATATTTATAACATGACAAATTATTAATTAATTCGCGAAAATCACGGAGTGGGCGACATCTACTTGAACTAGTAAAAGGGAGATAAATAAAAAGTTGATTGGCGATTGGCTTGAAAGTAGGCGGGAAAATTAAAAAAGCTGTCAGTGTTAATTTTCAATTGGCTGCAGCTGTTGTTGACGTTTATCAACTGCTTGTCACAGAGGTTAGTTAAATGCATTAAAAGTTGCCTAGTTTCTGGAGATTTCACACTTTTAGAGCAATATCTACTGACGCTTGATCTTCGCGAATAGTCAAGGCGGACAGGCCCCGTTTCCGGGACGGGCAACAGCAGCGTGTAGAAGATCGCTCAGCTCACTCTATTTATCACTATATAAGAAAAACTCTATGTTCAATTGATTTTATTATTTATTGTTCTGAAGTGAAGGAAAATTATAGGTCTGATATTCATACTTGGGTAAAAACCTCCACAAAAACCTGTGACCAGACTCTCGACGTGTGGCAGATATTGATATCATATTTTTTCAAAGTTTTTCAGTTACAAAAATAGTTCATTCGTACATTACATTACAATTTGTTCTTGGAAAATACAAAGTCACAATCAACCTTAAAATGTACTATGAACAGTTTTCACGTTTTGACAGGTGTCACATTTTGACAGTGTTACTCAACGTTCCATTAAATATTTACCTAAATCCATGATTTCTGAAATTGAATTGGCAACGTTGTATTTTATGAGATGGCTGTCATTTGACAAGCAAATTATTTATGTCCGTCAAATGAACCTTTCCTTTTTTATACTTTTCAGGTTTATTCTGGTTATAAATTGCTACTTGGGCATTTGTTGAAAAGTTATGTATGCGTTTGTACTGGAAAAATATGTTAAATAACCGTTTCAACGCACTGAATTTGTTTGTCTTGGGAGTGAGTATCCCAACATAAAATACCTTTTCATAAAAAAATGTGAAAAATATTTTTCCGCGCAAAAAAAAGTATATTGATTTTATCATGTTTTATAGTATCTGTGAAAATTTCATGAAAATCCCAGTCGGCCCCATTTTCTTAACGTTTACCCAGAGATGTGCGTGTCAGTAGTTGTCAAAATTTGTAGGTCATTATGGATAAAAAGCGGCAAATTTAAAATTGAATTCTTTCAGATTGAAACGCCAGAAATTAAATAAAGTCAAACCTTTTTACTACTATACTATACAGAAGAAAGGAGTGCAGTATTTAATTTGCAGAACGTAGTACAGGTTCAAGAGGTAGAAATTTTATTTTTACCTCATCCTTCAATGCTTATTTGTAGTTAAAATTTAAATTTTAATACATCTGATCAGCCTAATATAGTTTTTGTCTAGATTTAATCTTGTTTCCGTGGTTTTTGCTGTAATAAACCTGTTCTTTTGACAGATAAGTCAGACTTTATTTATTCATAGCCCTATCGTATGTATTTTAATTGATTCGGAATTTTGTATTAATATATATTTCAAAATGGCTTCATTCTAAAAATATTATCAGTCCTAAATCCTTGAAGGCAGAAATATTAGTCTCAAAACAATACAACAATTTAAATTTCCTGATGTGCGAAATTTGTTTGAATATGTCTTTGAATCTTTTTCGTCGTAAAACTTCCTTAAATTTGCGGTTTGACAAACGTCAGGAACAAATGTCAACTCGTTCTCAGCTCTTCAATGTTCTTTCTCGATCCCGGACGAGCCCCCAAAAATGTAGGTTTTTCTCGATTGTCTTGGAGAATGATATTTCAAGGAGTGTAGGCCAGCCAGCGGCCGGGAAAACAATAATTGATTGTCGATTTAATTCGATCGCTTAATTTTATTTGAAAAACTCGCTTAGTTATTGTTATTAACCGTCCACAATGCCGGTTTTGCTAAAATGTGGGTTCAAGTCTGTAAATTTAACAATTTTTCGAAAGAAAAGCCTCACTAAAACCAAGAAACTCGTCGAAAACCATTATGTTTCCGGCGTCTACGAGTTAAAAACTGAAGGATCATCTGAGATTATAGGAACTGTTTTGCGCTAAACACTAAGCACCAAAAGGAAAACAAACCTTTACAAGCCGACAATCGAGCTATGTATATAATTATTGTATAAGTTCTAATAACAGATAATGACAAGTTAAAGAAACGTAAACGTCACTGATCTTGCAAGTACACAGGGTCGCATTAAGGGTGCATAAGCATAAAATCTTCCGATTACATTAAAAAATCCTGGAATACTGGGAAACCATATGACTGATTTATTTAATTTAATAAATAAGCGACAATTTGTGTATTTGACTGAAAACAAAAGCTATAAAAAAACAATTAATCTGGTGGTATACAAGGTAATCTTTTAGGTCAAAAACTTGGAAAACCAACCAAAGAGCTTATCGGTTTGCTTTTTTATCCAAAATTCTAAAAACAATAATAAATTATTAATTTATTTCTGTAGTTCATAGTGGTTTGTTCTTTGGAAATTATTCTCAAAAATCACCATATAATTCCTGAACATCAATTTGGATAAGTACAGCGCGTCACAAATTATAAACAATTCATTTTGTTTCTTTCTCTTCTTCTCTTGTTTTTCTTAAATCCCAGTTGGCAGGGTGATTCGAAACAGGAAAGACGGATCTTGGAAAGATTCCTTACTTCAATGCCAGAATTCGTACGTGAGGTTATGAACAAAACCGAACAACTGTCATTATATTTCAGAACCACTTCCTTATAGACCACAATGTAGTTACGCCTCTGAGCGGAACCGACCACTAGATAAAACCAATACAATACAAAAAAACCTCTCTTATCGCCAAATACCTGAATATACTAGTCATTATGCTTTCTAGTGCGAATTCGACCACATTAAAATAAAAATGTCGGATAAACGACGAAAGTTGAGTGAAAATATGTGTAAAATTAAAAATAAAATTAGAAAATTTGAAAAATGGATGGAAGGATTATGTGAATCAAGTAAGCAGTTTTAAATAATATATTAAAAATTTTTTTTTGTAGATTATCATCGCCAGTTTTTTGGGATTGGTATATTAATAGAAGTGTTTTTTTTTTCCAATTTATGTCCTTTGTTGACTAAATTGTGATATTAATCGTTCAATATTTCTTGGCGATTAATTTTACCTAATTATAACCAAATCTCTTTGTTAGTTTGGTTATATTGGGTCTCCAACACACTTCAAGGTGAATTTTGATTCCAGATGATGAATCAGATGACGCTGAGTCCAATAGTCCAGAATTTACCACACATCGAAGACAACCTGTTCGTCGCTTGTCGAGTAGTTCTAGTGAATATAGTCAAAATCCGGTTGATGTTACCGATGAAGTTCATCAGTCAAAAGAGGCGGAGGTAATATCCCAATTGTTAGGGGAAGAACCGTCGCTTAATTCAGTTTTTGGAAATACGATAAGTAATGATATTGTATCTAGATGGTCTGCTTATTTGAGTAAAGGTTTAGAGAAAGAATTAAGAGAATCTCTTGCAGAAAAATGGCTTATTCCTGAAAACTGCCCTCTTCTTTGCGCCCCCAAAGTAAATAACGAAATTCTTGGATTATATTCTTCGACAGATTTGCGTAAAGATAATTTTCTCTCTGCAGTGCAAGATAAGATGGGAAAAGGTTTAAGCGCCTTAGGGTTTGCTTTAGATTTCATAATAAAGAAGCAGAATTCAGGCAATGTTAACATAAAGGAAAAAATTTTGCCCGCCATTGTTGACTCCGCAAAATTAATTTGCGAGTCTCACTTTTTAATTTCTCGTCATAGAAGATATGAAATTATGCCAGCTATGAACGAGACGGCAAGGAAAATGGCTGAAGAATCGGTTTCCGATAGTTTTTTGTTTGGTTCAGACTTCAATGAAAAATGTAAATCAGCTCAGACAGTACAGAATGCGCTAAAGGATTACAAGGCAAAGACTCCCTCCAAAATTACTAATAAAAATAAGTTTAATACTTCAAATTTTTTAAACTGGAAGCGCCCTTACCAGAAACACAAGATGAAAGAGAGTCCAGAGTACAGGTACAAGCGAAAACAGCAGGATTACAGGAACAATCAAGGGACACGGAAGATATATTACCAGAAGTTACACAACAAGAGATTTTAAATCAGGTATTTACTGTTTATGCGGGTAGAATTAGCTTGTTCTATTCTAACTGGCAAAAAATATGTAATGACCTTAGGGTCCTAAGTTGGGTTAATGGTTATACTCTACCTCTAGTGAAAAAACCTAAACAAAAAAGTTTTCAATTAGTAAAGAAAATTAGTCATTTAGAAAAACTCAGATTAGAAGAAAGTATAAGGAAATTAAATAAAATAGGAGCAATTGTAAAATGCCCATATAGTAAACACCAATTTATTTCATCTTATTTTTTAATTCCTAAACCTAATGGTGATTATCGTTTCGTATTAAATTTAAAGAAATTAAATACATTTTTGGAAACAGTTCATTTTAAAATGGAAAACGTAAAATCTGTAAAATCTCTCATTTTTCCTGGTTGCTACATGTGCACCCTAGATTTAAAAGATGCTTATTTTTTGATCCCGATTAGAAAAAATGATAGAAAATATCTAAGATTTTTATTTCAAGGGTCTTTTTATGAATTTACATGTATGCCGTTTGGTCTAAGTACAGCTCCTTTTGTATTCACGAAATTATTGAAGCCGGTATTAGGTTTTTTAAGAAACCAAGGAGTCTTATTAGTATGCTACCTAGATGATTTATTAATAATAGGAAAATCAATTGCTGAATGTTTGGAAAGTGTAAATACGGTTAAGGACGTTCTGATTAGATTGGGATTTTTAATAAATTTTGAAAAAAGTGTAGTCATACCAAGACAGACATGTAAGTTCTTGGGATTTAATTTTAACAGTCAACTAATGTGTATCCAGTTGCCTAGTGAGAAGAAATCATCAGCAATCATAAAGGCTCAGGAGCTAATAAATAAAAAACTCTGTACAGTCAGAGAACTAGCTAAATTGTTAGGTTATTTAGTTTCTTTGTGCCCAGCAGTAAATTATGGATGGTTGTACACTAAACAATTAGAAAGAGAAAAATATTTAGGGTTAAAAAATAATTTAGGAAATTATGATGTAACTATTATTATTAATGAAAAAATTAAGGAAGATATTCATTGGTGGATAAAAAACATTCCTTCTGCTGGTAGAAGTCTAGAAGATAAAAGATTTAAATTAGAAATTTATTCAGATTCTTCTACTTCAGGATGGGGCGCTATATGTAACGGAGAAAAAACTCATGGGTTCTGGTCAGAGGAAGAAAGGTTACTGCATATAAATTACTTAGAGTTATTGGCAAGTTTTAATGCTTTAAAATGTTTCGCAAAAAATGAATCCTTCTGTAATATTTTATTACGAATAGACAATACCACTGCTATTAGTTACATAAATAGAATGGGAGGTGTTAAATATCCTAAGCTCCATAAGATCACTAAAAATATCTGGCAGTGGTGTGAATTTAGAAACATATGGATTTATGCATCTTATATTAGTTCACAAAATAATTTTCAGGCTGATGCAGAATCACGTTCTCTTGATATAGAAACTGAATATTCCTTAAATGACAGAGTCTTTAGCATCATAACAAAAACTCTGGGACAACCATCCATCGATTTGTTTGCTTCTCAGTTCAATGCTAAGTGTAAAAAGTATGTATCTTGGAAGAAAGACCCTGATGCCTTACATGTTGATTCCTTTACGATAGCTTGGACAAATTTGTTTTTTTACGCCTTTCCTCCTTTTCCATTAATATTAAGGACATTACATAAAATTATATCCGATAAGGCGGAAGGTATCTTAGTTGTACCTGACTGGTGTACGCAACCCTGGTACCCAATATTCACAAAATTGACTTGTAGTAAACCCATTTATTTTCATCCTAAACATGATTTAATATTAAGTCCTTTTAGGGAAGCTCACCCAATATGGCACAAGATTACCCTGGTTGCTGCTCGCTTATCAGGGAGTCGTATTTGAGGAAAGGAGTTCCGCAATCTATTATACCTACTTTAATTAATTCGTTAAGTTCTAGTTCCATCAAACAGTACAATAGTTCATTTAAAAAATGGTGGATATTCTGTAAATCAAATGATTTTGGCTGTTACAATAATTCATCTTGGGAGGTACTAAAATTTCTTCAGGCTCAGTTTGAGAATGGTGCTAGCTATAATACTTTGAATACTCATCGGTCTGCCCTTAGGTTAATTTTGCATATAGATGATGAACAATTAATTAACCGTTTTTTGAAAGGGGTTTACAGAAAAAGACCAGTTTTCTCCAAATATTCTGCCACATGGGATCCCGCACAAGTTCTAAAATTCCTAGCTAGTTTATACCCCTTGAATAAATTATCCCTAGAAGACTTAACCTATAAGTTAGTCACGCTTTTAGCGTTAATTTCTGCGCAACGAGTCCAAACATTGTCCAAAATTGAAGTTCCTAACATAAAAAGATATGAGAATAAAATAGAGATTAAAATAACAGAGTTAATCAAAACTTCGGCCCCTGGTAGATCTCAACCATTAATAATAGTACCATATTTCTCTGAAAAACCAGAATTATGTGTAGCTAAATGTTTGGACGAATATTTACATAGAACCGAGCTAATTCGAGGCGCCATAACAAGCGTAATTCTAACTCACAAAAAACCACATCGAGCCGCCTCGACACAAAGCATCTCGAGGTGGATCAAAACCACTTTGTCCAAAAGTGGTATTGACATAAAACAATTTTCTGCACACTCTACTCGCCATGCCTCGACCTCAGCAGCTAAAAGAAAGGGTACAAATATAGATACAATTAGAAAAGCTGCTGGGTGGTCAAACAATTCTAAGGTATTTGCTAAATTTTATAACAAACCACTTTTGGACAGTTGTTCATTTGCAGAATCTATTATTATAGATAAAGTATAAAATTATTTTTTTAAGATATAAATAGGCGGAAAAAGAATACTTGTTAATTATTGTTGTAATTTGGTTTACAGTATGTTAATGTTAAAAACCTTTTGTTCTATACAATTTAATTGTTAATTTTTTTTCTTCGTTATATTGTTAGATGATTCTTGTTAATACAAGATTTAACTAAAAATGGTAGGAAGTTTTATTTTAACAAATCTAACCATTTAATATACATATAATGGATTTTAGATCCTTGTCAGCTTTGAACATCTACATTGTGGTCTATAAGGAAGTGGTTCTGAAATATAATCTAAGATTAAACGACTTACCTGTAAGGAAGTTCAATCGAGATTATATGAAGAACCACTTCCGCATAGACCAACCCGCCCGTTCCCCAATGAGAAACTGTGTTCCCCTAGAGATCTAAAATCAGGGAGCACTAGAAATCATAATGACTAGTATATTCAGGTATTTGGCGATAAGAGAGGTTTTTTTGTATTGTATTGGTTTTATCTAGTGGTCGGTTCCGCTCAGAGGCGTAACTACATTGTGGTCTATGCGGAAGTGGTTCTTCATATAATCTCGATTGAACTTCCTTACAGGTAAGTCGTTTAATCTTAGATTATACCTGTATGGAGTTCAACTTTAGTGCTCCGCATCAAATGCAAACGTAGAGAGATTTCAAGCAAAAACTTTTAGACTGATTGCTTACGCTCCATGATTTGTGCCTAACAACATTACTGCACGTGAGCTAAATGTACAGGGTGGGCAAATGAGAATGCGAAGTACGGTATCTGGAAAACTATAGATCGTAGAGGCTTGCGGAAAAAAACGGCCAACCTGGAAAATATTTTCAAGCCTTTTCTTTAAGTGTCTAATTTGTAAATGCACAAAATTCTTATTAATTTTCGTATAAAAACTCATCTAATATTAGTAGTCACACCCCAAAATCGGATTTTGGTCATATCTGTTAACTATAAGTATAAGTATCATTTTATAAAAATTTTATGTTTAATACAAAAAGTATAAAACTAAATTTCTCACCGTGAGAGAACTTTAAATACATAAATCTAACAGTCGAAAATAAAACTCATTAAATTTTTGCAAATCATAAACCAGATGTTACATTCGTGCCTTAGCGCGAATCGTAAAACGAAATTATACAAATAGAGAGTTCAAACGTCTGAATCGGCGAATAATCCGAGTCTCTAAATCGAAAATTGCTCGGACTCTTATAATTTTCGGTGCATTGCAAATTGACCGAACGTGATCGGAAGTATAAACGCTCGTTTATTTATTTTTGCAAAACGACAATGTTGTAGCGCGAAACTAAAAATATGTTGAACTTTTGCGGTTACGATTATACAACTGAAAGTGTAAAAAATTAAAAATATCTAATCACTTCTGGCTTGTGTTTTTATAAAACATTCAAAAATATTTATTCGTGATACCAATGCGCGAAGTACAGCGTTTGCATACGAATTGCGAAATTGAAAGCACGAGCACAAGCAAGTGTTTTATTTACAGCAAGTGCGCAAAACTATGTCACTTGATTGTTTCATTTATTTATAATTTTATTTATAAAGCCGCAGGGTGTTATAAAGGACCCCGCACGGAATACATAGCAATTTGGTTGATTGCGGAATTTAATGAAATTCTAGTATGTTGTAGATCATGACCTGTCGGTAACACTTTAAATGGACCATAATCATATAGTATGATTAGTTTCGGAGAAAAAGGGCGATTTTAAAAGTAGTTGCAAAAACAGAAAATAAAGGTTATTTACCACAAATTGAGACTATTTTTGGTTTGTACCTCGTGATTTGGCTAAAATATGTCATACCTTTGGAAACGCAAAACTATTATGATCCAAATCAGTATTTAGTTTAGCGGGATCATCACAAACGTACTCAAAAAATCATATTTCGTCGTTTTGTTTACTTCACCTATCAGAATTGAGATTAAATTGGGAAATTGGAACCTTTGGTTTATCAACTAAGTTGAAAACTATCGTCGACCACTCAACCAAAACACAACCTTAACACACTCTACGCGCGTTTCGCCAACTATGTTGGCATCATCAGGAGTTGATGATAGACTAAACAATTAACTATTTATAACAGCTATTTATACTAAATGACTAACCCCCTCCCCCCGGCGGTGCTGGGCACCGTCATCCCCGGTGACCTAATCAGCCAAGGGTGACTAATCAGCCAAGGATGACTAACCCGCCCGTACCTAATGGATTAAACTAAAAAGCGGACCAAGAGGAATTGGTCCTTTGTCTCTGTTTAAACTAGTTTTACATTTACCTATTTCTATACTTTCAAATGCGTCCAACAATTTATTATTGGATACATTTTTAAGTAATTTTACATTGTCTATACTTATTCTATGATTTTGATTAAAAGCGTGTTCGGCTATACTAGATTTATCCGTACGCCCATATTTTAAGTGAGCCATGTGCTCTTTAAATCTGACCTGTACAGAGCGTCTAGTCTGCCCAACATACTTTCTATCGCAATCCCCACAACTAATTTCGTAAATACCACTTTTTTCCAAATTACTGTTTTTATCCTTGGGATTACCTAATAACTGTTTTAAAGTGTTGTTAGACTGAAAAACTAAACTTAAATTTGCAGTGCCTCCTAGAGACGATCTAGGTGACTTGATCGGGCATATTGAAAGTTCAATTCAGTATCTCCATGAGAGTACAAAAGGTTTTGTCCGTGAGGCATGCCGAAACCAGATCTCCAAAAATATTGTATCCAATATTAGCGCTCCATCCCAAGAGGATAAGAAAATTGTTAAAAGGTTAAGAGAGAAGGAGTGTTTTTATTTGAAAGCAGATAAAGAAAATAAGGTTGTCGTATTAGATAAAAGTGATTATTACGATAGAGTTAGTAATTTGATTAAATCGGGTCCATACTCTTCAGTTCAAAAGAATCCTTTGCCAAAAATGATTAGGGAAATTAATAGTACTTTAAAAAAATGTAACAACCTTGTTACCCCACGGAATAAATATAGATTTACAATTAGCAATCCAACCATGTCAAAGTTGTATTGCCTTCCCAAAATAAACAAACCTGGAAAGGCAATGCGACCCATTGGGTCTGCAATAAGCACACCTAGTTATAATATTTCCAAATGGTTATCAAACGAGTTTGAAAATTTACCTTCACAACTTAAAAATTTTTCTGTTATAGTAGAACCCACCGCTTTATGAGAAAGAAAAAACAGCAAAGGATACCGCCAATAGAAGAAATGCTATTGATCTGACATTTTTGAGTATTTTAATGTCGAAAACACCGTACACTGTCCATATACATAAAAATAAAATGATATTTTGTCTATTAGGACCACCGTGCAAAGATTCAATAACCAACTTAGCTGGAGATCGTTAGGGGTAATTTGCGTAAAATTTCTATATTGATTAACTTTCTTTAATATGAATTTACATTTTAATTTCTATAAAGCGGCGTTCAGACTTTACAAGTTACTTGAATTCAAGTAACTTGAAAGGAGTAACCTGAATTCAAGTGAACGTTCATACTATTTCAATATTTGATTCAAGTCGTTTCAAGTTACAAAAATTACGTCAAATGATGTGATTCCTGCTGGAATAAAAGTTGTAATCAGCTGATTGTGGATGGATTCCTAAAAATCAGAAAAAATATTCTACACTTTATTTTACAAAAAAATTTCAACTTGAAATTTTTTCTCTTATTTTTAGTAATCCATCCACAATTAGATTATTTACAACTTTTATTCCAGCAGGAATTACATCATTCGACGCCATTTTTCTAACTTGAAAAAGGAATCAAGTAAAAATGTCAACTTGAAATGACACTTCTAAACATTTATACATATCGTTTGGGCATCTTTACATATATATTATAAAACTTTTTATTGATGAAATGGCATCAAAAAGGGGCCACGAGGTATTGCTCCTTCCGCCCTATTTTGGTGTATTTAACCCCACAGAATTAATTTGGGGACAAATTAAAAAAGAATAAGGCGTTATAACGTGTTTCCCAAATTTGACGGGTTGATAGCAAATTTGGTAAAAGAAGAAATTAACAAAAGTTCAGCTGATGATTGGCAGACAAAAATCAAACATGTTACCAAATAAGAAAATTCTTATATAACGAGCCCGACCAAATTGATTATCAACGTTGATGACAGTGAATCCAATGGTGAGGGTTGAGATAGGGTAGGTAAGCTTAATTAATTTATAACATTTGTGACTTTATTCGCCGTGTTTTTAATTTTAGAATTAAAATTTGAGACAAAAATTTTAATTAACAACGTTTGTGAATCTCACAAGAGATCAGAAAATGAACCTATGGGCGAGGTGGAGTGGTCAACCTCTATTGAAATCTAATATGCGTTATAGAAATTAAAATGTAAATTCATATTAAAGAAAGTTAATCAATATAGACATTTTACGCAAATTACCCCTAACGATCTCCAGTAAGTTGGTTATTGAATCTTTGCACGGTGGTCCTAATAGACAAAATATCATTTTATTTTTATGTATATGGACTGTGTACGGTGTTTTCGACATTAAAATAATCAAAAAAGTCCAGATCAATTAGCATTTATTCTATTGGCGGTATCCTTTGCTTTTTTTATAGCGTTTTTTCTTTCTCGTAAAGCGGTGGGTTCTACTATAAAAACTCTTTGGATTTTATAGATAAAATTAAAAATACTTCAATTCAAGTAGGCGAAATTTTAATCTCGTTTGATGTAAGTTCACTGTTTCCTAGTATACCGATTCCGCAAACCTTGGAATATATTGAAGAATTACTCAAATCAAACGACTTGGGTGACGAAATTACTCAAGAATATTTACTTTTGGCTAAACTTTGTATGGATCAAAATTATTTTTAATTTAGAAATGAATTTTTTAAACAACATGAAGGAACTGCTATGGGCAATTGTCTATCACCGTTCATGGCAAATCTCTTTATGAGTAAATTCGAAACCAAGATTAGTCAAGAATTTGAGCATCTTTTTTAAGTGTGCTAAAACAATGGCAAGCTGAAGTTAATTTGACGTGAGAAAAGTAAGTTATAAAATTGGATAAAACTATACGGATAAGTAAATTATGATTGAAAAGATTTTAAGGAAATTAAATAATTAAATAATAAAGTAATCTTAAATTAATGCTGAAAAAGTTGGGGTACTATTGAAGTTAATTTGGGCGTTTAATGAACATGTGGGATTGAATTCGACGTTTTTTGCAATTTCCAGATTTTCAAAGTTATCAAGAAGAAATCTATTACTCACTGTATGTAGAACTCTAAAACCAGAGATAGAGTCGAAATCATGTCCAGTATCTAGAAGGTGGTTAGCGAAATGGGAGAAGCCCGTGGTGTTGGTATTAAGGCATCTTGTATGTTCCCTCAGGCGCACTTTAAAATTTCGGAAAGTCCTTCCAACATAGGAACAAGGGCAAGTGGAGCAAGTTAATTTATAAATTCCGGATTGGTCCATGATGTTGACTTTATCTTTGTTTCTGATAAAAAGTTTACTTATGGAATTGGAAGATTTGAAAGAAACTTTAAAGGAATCTTTGAACAAGTTTGCTATTCGATAAGAGAAGCTACCTATAAAGGTAAGTGATAAATACTTACGATTGTCTAGCTCGACCATTGGGGGGTTAGTTATATAAGCATTATTCTGATTGATTAAATTACAATCGTAGTTGTGGAAACTGGCTATTTGTTTGATACCTTCAATAATTATTACTCACATATGGCTAACCCTACTTTAAATATTATACAATCAACCAAAATCCTATGTATTCCGTGCAGGATCCTTTATAATGCGATATGGAAGAAAATACAGAAAATGATAAATAATTCACGCAAGTATCCTGTATTATTTGTGGATGGTCGGAAAATTTTAAGTAAATTAAGAAAAATCAAAACAACCGAATAAAAGTTCCGAAAACGAGGTGGGGGTAGGTACGTTTTGAGGGTTGGATATTGTTTTTTTACGATTTATCGTTTCGTATTAATGATTTTCAACATAACCTCAAAATTATCGAGAAAAACGCTAAAATCCGTTTTGATATGGTAACAACATAGGACAAACAAATAGATTTTGAAATTTAAGATGTCAAAATCTGTTGCCAACATTTGAAATAACAAACCATGAACTACAGAAATGAATTAATTTCGTTTCATTCTTGTAATTCGCTGGGTAATACTCAACAAAGTTAATTCGTGTGGAAGGAGTTTCTTTTGTTTTCCATATTTTTTGACTACTTTGAAGTTTTGAAGAAAAAATAGCCAAAATTGATAATAATTTAAAGTTGGGCGCCACTAAATTTTGTGTCATGAAATTTAGAAATCGAAATAAATATTTGCGACAAACCTGATGAAATAAAACAAAAACATATATTCACAATTATGTACAAAAAACGTTTTAGTGATACAAGTAATTAAGTATAAACAATATGATTTTTTTTTAGTTGTAGGAGGGCTGATTTTTCAGTTTTCAATGTGATTTCTTCACTAGTAAAGGGACTATCCTCAATACGTAGAACGTAGAATGAAAGGAAGAATTATCTTCAGATATTAGAATGATTATTTCCCTTGCCTGTCAAATATCAATTTTTAACCAATCACGTGCTTGGAAACTGATTTGACGCAGTCAATCAAAACAAAATAAAGCGACTATTCACCTTGGTGGTAAATATTCGGCTATTTGATCATCGTCCTCAATATTCAACTGAAGGACGGTATCCAAAAATAACGAAGCCGCCCGTAAATTTCAAATTTTTCAAATAAAACCTATACTAATGGTATTATAAAATTGCTTATAGTTAATAAATTATCGATCTTTAGTAGCAAATACACAAATCCAACTGATTTCGCACTTTTTCTGAAACTTTAAATATATTCATTCATTCCTTTCTATGTAATACCGTCCATTTTACGACAAACATAGTAGGCGCGCGTCATCTGAATTTTGACAGTTTGCCATTAAGGTTTATTACAGAATTAAATTTGACACATTTTGTTAAAAAGTATTAACAATGAGTAGATTCGGGAGTAAAAATCTTCAAGAAATTGATAATATAATTAAATTAAACGTACCTGCCAAGACAGTAAAGAGCAAAACTATTATAATTTATACGTACGTACAGAATTTTTTGTGACTCGGGAAATAATCTTATTAAATATAACGCGACCTTGACAAATTAGCTACTATTTTTATTGCTACTAAATTTCTCGTATATTTTACAATTTGTCTCGACAATTTTGGCATTAATAATCAAAGAATAACTCCCTCGAGCTAAAGCTCTCGGGAGTTATTTAGATTATTAATGCAAAAATTAAGTCTCGACGAATTGATCCTAAAATAAACTCGAAATTTAGATACAATAAAAATAGTCGGCTATTTGTCAAGGTCTTGGGATATTACTGTCGATTATCCACAAGAAGGATTATCTTAAGGATTATCCTCAAAAAGGATGGAAAGATTATCTTCAATATCCTAAAGAAGGATTTGAAGGACCCTGTTGAATAATATTAATTTTCACACACGTGTTGAGTTCAAAAAAAGAAGAAGCACAAAATGGCAGGTGCTCGATTGAAAATTACAAGAAAAATAAAAATACATACCGCTTAAAAACAGAGGTTAACCCAATTAAATCACTAAAAGGCTCGTTCAACTATAATTATGGACTTTGCGTCAGTTATAAGGAGTATTATGCCTCTTGACGGTTCAAAAAAAATTGGATTTACCAAACTCTTTTATCTAACCGGCAAACAGAAAGAGAAAGAATAGTCGAATGACAGCTTCCGCGTCACAGATCTGTAATCGATATAATAGATACTGAACTGTGTGAAATAGTGAAACAAAACGAACTAACAAGGTAGAAAATATGAGAGATGAGATCAACAAAAGATGACGTATCTGTACATAATAAACAACGCCGCAAATAAGATACTTAATATTTAAAACCTTGATATGTCAATCAGCTGATTGTTGATAGAACTGAAAGATATAACCTCTCCATACATAGGAGAAAAAAAATAATATATACAATACAAAAGAAAAATACAGAAATAACAGGTAAGTAAGTACAACATTATTTATGTTACTAAATATGCATACGGTGATTATACAGTGAACCAAATAAATGCAAATATTAATATATTCATATTTTTCTCCTGGAAAACTGTTTTTATTCCATAGCTGAATTTTTAATTTATATTAATTCATTCTGTAATATAACACTCCAAATGTATTATTTTAGATACCATTAAAAGTTTGGCCATATTAACGTTCTTCCTATCAGACACTGTGCATCGAAATAATTCTCCTTATAGACCACTATTTGTTTAGGATATCGTCCTATCCACACACGCACCTAAATGCTTTGATAAGAAAACACGAAACTAACATCAAGATTTAAATTAAACAATTTTTCTCTATCATTATCTTTCAAAATAATAATCGACCAGAAAGCTTTTATAAAACGAAATGTTTGTATAAAATCATCTAAAAGTGTCTTTATCATAAAAGGGACTTAATGATTAAAAATTTAAAAGTTGTTTATGGGTCTTTTTTCTAAATTTGTCTCGGTCACTTGATAAGTTCGTAGGATGACTAAGCAAACGACAACTGTTAACGAAAATTCGGCTTTATTCATTAACAAAGGGTCCTCTAAGAGTGATACATTCGCTGCTCTAACATTTCGATGCCTTTTTTGTCGAATGATTTATCTTTAGACCAGTTGCCAGAGCGACATTTAGATCAAAAGGTCTCATAAAATGTGATATCGCTGAAACTAGGCTCGTCGAATAAATGCTGTAAAAAAAATTCATAATTTTAAAACATAAGTTTATTTAAGATTTTTTTAGTAAATCGATATCGCTATTAAATTTTTATCCGGATTTTAATCTCTGGCTGGCGTGTCCTTGATATTTTATTAATTTTTCATCAACATATTCCATTTGCCAAGTGCCAAGGTTTTGTAATCGTAACATAATACCGTGTTTAATGACCCATATAATTTGTGGTATTAAATATAAATCTCAGTTGAAATTGGCAATAAATAAAAAAAATAAAAGCAGTATAAATAGATATAGACAGTTGCATTTGTTTTGTCCAGTAAAATGATTATATATACAAAGAATACCAAAATAGCGCGCGAGAGTCATATTTGGGAAAGAAGACGTTTTCAAATTATTGAAAAATTTGTTAAAACGTACTCTTCCTAGTATTTTTTTTATAGTACGGCATATCGTAACCAGAATTTTCGGCTTATTAGGTACTATACAGAATTTTCAAGTATTTTTCATCAGTTCACGAATAATTGAGAATAAAAGTCCAGGGTGAGGATGCTGAACACGATGGCGGGGATAAATTCTTTTTGAGTTGGCCCCACCCCCCAAACGGTCAAAAACTACCCCCAAAAGTGTGAATTTGGTTACGGTATGCCGTACTATTAGAAAACAATGCATGAATTTAAATATTTATGATATTTTAACAATCAGAGAGCTGATAATTGAGCGGAATTACAAAAAATATGGTAACAAACTATGACCAATTATGGTCCACTCTCTTCTTTGTCTTTCTTCAAGGCGGAAACACTCGATTATTAGCTAGTTTGCTAATAGTTTGCCGCCTACAGTTTTTTCTCTCTGCTACATTTACCAGCTTTAATATATGTTATGTTGGTATGCCTAAAGGGTTGGCAACAATGTACTTCACTTGTCAAAGGAAATAAAGACGAGCGGACACTTAACGAGCCGCGGAATGAAATTCAAACTAAAAAAATAACACGTGTAGAACTGTCAAACATTAAATTCATGGCTATCTGGGATGCGGACGTTGATATTTACAGCTAGGTGTTACAGAATAAATATTCTGACACTAAAGTAAGAATGAAATACGTATAGAACCTTGCATCCTACGTTTCTCTAGCGAAACAAAGTTAAAATTATTTAATAAAATATTATAGTCCATACCTCTAATAGGATAAACTCCCATCAATTTTATATTGCAAGAATTTAAGAAATTTCTTTTGAACTTTCTCAAATGATAACGTGTATTGGAAATATATGGGACTCCAAATAAAAGATTTATATTCCAATTTAGATCTAACCAAGCTAAAGTAAAAAGAGAAGAGAAAAAGTAAAGCCGAGATATTATTAAAATTTTTGCAGTTTCTCCAAATAAATCTATAGACACGGTAGACTGAATTACCAATTTGATTGATATGACTATTAAACGTAATTGACTATCAAAAATAATTCCAAGATCCCTAGTGTTTACAGTACGTTCCAATGTTACATTGTTAATTGAATACGGGTATTGGATAGTATTAGTTTTGCGTGAAAAGGTTATTACTTTACATTTGCCAATATTCAAATATAATCTATTTATGTTGCACCAATTCTGTAAACAAATCAGCTGTTCTGTAAAGCAATACAATCATTTAAAGTATAAATAGAAGCATACAATTTGAGGTCGTAAGGGAATAATAATTTGTGTTTTAATTACATCACACAAGTCATTAATAAATAACAGAAATAACAATGGACCTAAGTTAGATCACTGAGGGACTCCACTTGTTGCTAATAAAGGTACACATCATTAAAGTCTAGGCTAATTTTGTCGAAGGCCTTAGAGAAATCCGTATATACCGCATCAACCTGACCTCTTCCATCTAATGATTCACATAAAAATTGACTAAATGAAGCTAGGTTGCTTACTGTGGATCTCGAATTCATGAATCCATGCTGGTAGTTAGAAATAATGTTTTTTGAACAGAGATATATGCGGTTATACAAAATTGACTCCAAAACCTTCGCAACATTATTCAAGATGGATATAGGCCTGTAATTATTAATTGCATTGCGATCTTCAGACTATATGGAAAACTTGAGGTTTTTAAAATTAGGTTAAAAAAATGTCTTAAGTGGATAAATAGAATTCGAATACAATCTTTTAATAGAAATGAAGGTATTTTATGTGGCCTAGAAGTAAATTTATTCTTTAATTTACGAGCAGCATCAATAATCTCCTCTTCAGTAATTGGTTCTGAACTTATGTCAATCATATCACAATTATTGTAAAAGTTGAAATTTATTTTTTGGAAAAAGTATGTCTTTCTATAAACTTTGTTTAAAAGTTTTAGCTAAATGCTAACTAATAATTCCGCTTTTTTAAATAACTTTTTCATTCTCTCTTCTTTTTGACACACCTCGTATACCTAATGTGTGCAAATTCCTAATAATACTTTTACTCGTATGATCAGGATATTTACGAACTATTTATTGCTAATATTATTTTTATGTTTATATTATGTAATGGTAAAGTAATTTACTCGAAGATTATTGAAACGTTTTTAACGATTGCAATACTATAAACGCATCCGAAATGACATATAAAGAATATAATTTATTTGAATTCCATGCTCGGTTTGCTTAAATGTTGTTTAGTTGCTTATCAAGCAACGGATTTTCATAAAATTATACACCGCGTCCCACAGTTGAAATAATATATGGCCAAATTCACATTTTTTGCGCAGTTGTATGACTAATTGAATTTTTTTAATATTTCATCGTCTGAACTCACAGGTTTTAACTATACCATGTACATTTTTTGCCTCAACGTCAAAGTTTTCCTTCCATACTTAATGTGTATTTTTTTAATCAGTTATTACTGATCCAAATAACAAATGTAAAATATTTATTCAAATTTTAAAAGTAAATTAAACATGAAATGTAGAACTAAAAACCTAAAAACAATCAACAAGATTCAATATTTATTCGATAACTTTATTATAAATGAATTGAATTCCTTTTTTTTCAACCAGGAAGTAATTAATACTCCATAAGTACTTTTTAAATTATTTCCTATAAAAAACTACGAAACATCTTGTTCTACAAACTGATGCTTTACAGATGCACAAAAAACTACTACTAACTACTGACCCACTTGTATGGATCGACTGCAATATAAATAGAAACACAAACACACACTGCAACGTCTTTATTTGTATTCATTCTTTTTTAGCACTCGAGATTTGACACAAATAAATATAGAGAAATAATTGATGAGGCCGTTTTGCTTATTTTGAATGAACCGATTGTTCGATTTTAAATTAACCAGTAATTTTTTGGATGAGATTTTTGTAATGTGTCTCCTTAAAAATAACAAAAATATACTGTGGTATGTGATATGCAATAATAGTAGAGCTTTTAGCACCATCACAAGTAGTATAAAGCTTTCATTCATCGCACACGTTTTTTGCCTTGGGATAAAATCCTATAATACCATAACAGGGGTCCTAATACATTTAAAGAAACGAGTTTGCTATAATTATTTGATACGAAATCCCAACACCTGTTTCAACACCTGTTTCTGCCTTTTGACTTCGTCAATTAGGCCCTCAAATCCAATAAACCAAATCCTAAATACGCGTGAGTGTTGTTGGGGGTTCTGGCATCGGGAAACATAGTCCTCAGCCACAAAAATAATTTAAGTTATTTTTCCTACAATTGAATATTAGCTCTTTTAATTAACTGTACCAGTCCATCGAAAATCTTCCTACTATTCAGGGCTAATAGACAGGTTAGATTTGTTGGCAAAGAAACATTATTTGTGTTGAGCACTTCCAAAAATGCATTTATTTCTTCAGTGTGGTTTTGACAAGCGAATATCAAGTGGTTTAGATCAGCTACAGTGGAGTTATCACAAGAACATTTGGATGTTTGATTTATGCCTATTTTTGCTAAATGAGCTGGAAATCTACCATGATTAAGTTTTAACCGCGTTATGGTTACGCTATAGAATCTGTTAATATTAAATTCTTGAATGTGTGGTATTTTGTTTGGAAGGTGTGGGTGAATGAGTGTATATGGATTAGTTGATTTATTGATATATTCATTCCAAATTAAAGTCCAATTATTTCTAATTTCCTGTTTTATTAATGGTATAAGATCCAAACTATTATAAAATTCTAGAACATCTTCTTCTAAAACAGCATCTTTGGCCAATTTATCAGCCTTTAGTGCCACCATGGCCTCTTCCTAAATAAATGTTATTTTGATGTGTGATTCATTTAACAATTGTAGACAATTTTTGATTTTCCAAAAAAGTACATTTTTAAAATGATAAGCGATATTTTTTGTTCCAATCGTTTCTAGCGCTGATTTTGAATCGGTTATTATATATACACTGTTACCTAAATTATTATCTTTAATATATATGAGTGATTGTAATATTGCGTACATCTCTGCGGTGTAAATTGAGCACGTGCTATGTAGGTGCATTTTAAATGAAAACCGTTTGTCCCAATGGTAAAAAGCGCATCCAGTACCATTTATATTTTTAGATCCATCTGTATAGATGTGTGAGCATTGCTTGTAATTAGAAAGAATGGATGTCATAATGTTATTGTTGATTATGTCTGAATTTGAATATAAGGGGAATATGATGTTAGGCATAAACATATATGTGATACGCGTGAGGTTTGTAGCTAAATCAGCTAACATATTGTTGAATTTTAAAAAATTATCATTATCTAAAATATTTTTTTTGTAAGATATTTTTAATAAAAAAAATTGGCATGGGCATGGGTTTTTATTTTCTCCTCGAAAGGGGAAGAAGTGATAGATAGTAGATCATTTGGATCAATATAATACAATTTTTTCCCGTCTTTTCCAACTCTTGTACAACAATGGCATTTTATACAGGGTGGCGCAAACTTCTGACATCAAAAACTCAAGTAAGTGCTTTCCATTTAAATACCTATAAGGCCACACAACAAACTAAACGTGTCCTGGGAGGGCAAAGAAATAGAATACACCGAAACACCAAAGCATCTGGGTGTAATCTTGGATAGAACACTAACTTACAAACAGCACTAACATAAAACCAGACAAAAAGTAGTTGGCTAGAAATAGCCTTGTACGAAAACTAGCCAGATGCAAAACCTCAAGTCTTGAGAACATCCGTGCAAGCCCCCTGTTTTTCAACTGCAGAATATGCCTGCCCAGTTTGGTGCAGATCACGCCGTGCAAAACAGGTCGATATCGCCTTAAACCGAACTTGCAGGATTATTACTGGCTGCATGAAACCAACACAAATCAATCAATTGTACAAAGCAGCGGGGTTCGCAGAACCAAGTGAAAGAAGAATGGGTATAGAGGACGTAGAAAAATTTAAGCAAACCTTCGACGATCACCATGTCCTTTATGGCCAAGAATAGCAACGGAAAAGGCTCAAATCAAGGAAAAATTTTGTTCAATGTGCCACCGTGGAACCGCCCGACAACTTCCCTATCAACGAAAGCCCCTGTGCAGGGTCAAATTTGGACTGGAAGACATGGAGAACGCTAAACAGAATACGAACCGGCGTGGCACCCGCAAAAACAAACAAACTAAAGTGGAAAATTGAGGAAGACCAACAATGCCTCTGTGAATGTGGAGTGATACAAAACATGGGCCATTTGCTGGGATGAACATTATGCCCTGCAACGTGCTCCATCGATGAGATATGCTGGGCAGAAAAACTTTGAATGGAATGATTTCGGATACGAAAAAGTAAAAAAGTAAGTATGCTCAGTATTATTTACTTTTTTATCTATGGCTCCTTTAATACATGATGAAACAGAACTCAAATCAAGCAATATCTCAAAATTTTTAAATGAACGATATAGTACATTTAAGGCTCGTTCAGACTTTACAAGTTACTTGAATTCAAGTGCAATAATTGGTGCAACTTGAAACAAATTGAGAGATGTGAACGACATTTCACTTGAATTCAAGTAACTTGAAAGGTGCTTTCAAACTTCAAGTAGAAGTAAAGGCCAAGTTAACTTTAGCTTTCAAGTTGGGGACTTGAGGGTCGAGTTGAATCACAGTTGAAAAGCTTTACAAGTTACCTGAATTCAAGTAACTTGAAAGGAGTAACCTGAATTCAAGTGAACGTTCATACTATTTCTATATTTGATTCAAGTCATTTCATGTTGATATTTTTACTTGAAATGGCGTCGAATGATGTGATTTCTGCTAGAATAAAAGTTGTAAATAAGCTAATTTTGGATGGATTACTAAAATCAGAGAAAAAATTCTACACTTCATTTTACAAAAAAATACAAACACAATAAAAACAAAATAACCTCACAATTAGAACCCTCCGTGGGTGGTTCATACTAGAGTCAGCGTCTACATCCCAACTGCTTTTCGAGTGCCCACGGTGTTGCCAAATGCCAATACAATGTATTTACTTGAAATATTACTTTGTACAGGGTGGCCAAATAAGAATGCGAGGTACTGTATCTTGGAAACCATCCATCGTAGAGGCTTGCGAAAAAAAAAGTCATTACTAAAACGACCAAGAGGAAAACCTGGAAAATATTTTCAAGTTTCTGAAATGGCCGCTAGGGGGCGTAACTGCGATCTTGAAGCTAAGAAAGTGATGTTTCTGCGAATTCCGCTATATTAACCTACCAAAAAAATACCTGATCTCTAAAGTAGAGAATAATCTGAACCTTTTTTGTTTAACAATTTTTGCTATATCTCTAAAAATAAAGTGGTGGGGGGTATTCAAAGGTTTCAGTAAAAAACACCCTGTATATTCGAAACGGCTAAGCCGATTTTAACAAGCTTGGGCTAGTTAAAAAGAGCTATTCTTGGGCTACAAATGCTATAATATTTGAAGTTTTGTTAGTTTCAGATGTCGCCGCTAGAGGGCTTTTTTTTTGACATCTCGTCAGAAATGGTTAATTTTTTCAAAAAAATTAAACGCATTGGTATGATTTCTTTTTCATGAAAAAGTAGCTAAATGATGCCTAAACAAGCTCCCGAAAACCGCATCTCGATATCTTGTTCCTAACCTAAAATTTAGCCCAAAGAAAATTTTATACGGAAATCACTTAAATTTTTATTTTTTAAACTAATTAATTTCTTTTATTATGTAAGTTGTGGCCCTAAAAAGGACCGATTTAAAAAAGAAAAGTTTTTAGTGCCCCCGTAAATGCTCTAAATGCTGATCATCACGCTCGATGCATTGCTGAAGCCTCTCATGGGTAGACAAACCTGCACCTTCAATTTCGGCTCTCGGTATGTTACGTAATGCATTAACGAATCCGGTTTTTCATATGTATCTGGTCGTAGGTTGAGTCTGAAAATCAAAACAAGTTAAGTCTGGTGATCGCGCAGGCCATGGAAACTGACTTCCTCTTCCAATCTACCACTGTTGGAATACTGCATTAATATGGTCTCGCACAATAATAGCATAATGTGCTGGGCAACCATTCAACTGCAAAAACAAGTTTTGACGTGTTTCCAGTGAAACTTTTTCCAACAACAACGGTAATTTATTGGCCAAAAAGTCAAGAAAGATATTGCCACTTAGGGATTGCTAAAAAAAAATAATTCTGCCTCCCAGTATGCCACACCACACATTTAAACTCCAACGTCCTTGGTGCTGAACTTCACGCAACCAATGCGGATTTTCTGCAGACCAATAATGCATATTGTGCAGATTTTAAAGGTGGCTTCATCGGTCCAAAGAATTAGAAATAAAAATTCTCCATTATTGTGTGAGAGCATATTAATGCAGTATTACAACAGCGTTGTATTGGAAAAGGAAGTCTGTTTCCATGGCCTGCGCGATCACCAGACTTAACTTGTCTTGAATTTTCAGACTCAACCTACGACCAGAGAGATACGAAAAATCGGATTCGTAATGCATTACGTAACATACCAAGAGCCGAAATTGAAGCTGCAGTTTTGTCTACCCATGAGAGGCTTCAGAATTTCGAGCATTTACGGGGACATTAAAAACCTTTCTTTTTTAATTCGGTTCTTTTTAGGGCCAGAACTTACATAATAAAAGGAATTAATTAGTTTAAAAAATAAAAATTTAAGAGATTTCCGAATAAAATTTTCTTTGGCCTAAATTTTAGGTTAGGAACAAGATGCCGAGATGCGGTTTTCGCGAGCTTGGTTAGGCATCATTTAGCTACTTTTTCATGAAAAAGAAATCATACCAATGCATTTAATTTTTTTGAGAAAATTAACCATTTCTGTCGAAATGTCGAAAAAAGCCCTCTAGCGGCGACATCTGAAACTAACAAAACTTCAAATATTATAGCATTTTTAGCCCAAGAATAGCTCTTTTCAACTAGCCCAAGTTTGTTAAAATCGGCTCAGCCGTTTCGAATATACAGGGTGTTTTTTACTGAAGCCTTTGAATACCCCCCACCACTTTATTTTTAGAGATGCAGCAAAAATTGTCAAACAAAAAAGATTCAGATTATCCTCTACTTTAAAGATCATGTATTTTTTTGTTAGATTAATATAGCGGAATTCACAGAAACATCACTTTCTTAGATTCAAGATTGCAGTTACGCCCCCTAGCGGCCATTTTAGAAACTTGAAAATATTTTCCAGGTTTTTCTCTTGGTCGTTTTAGTTATAACTTTTTTTTCCGCAAGCCTCTACGATGGATAGTTTCCCAGATACAGTACCTCGCATTCTTATTTGGCCACCCTGTACATCATTTTTCTGAGCTGAGCTGGCCTGGCGTACCCTAATCTTACCTGACCTCACCCTGTAAATTATTGATATGTTACATTTTATTATTTTTTGATATAATGTTTCATGAATTAGGTTATGCGATAAGTTTAGCAACAGCGTGGGCACTCGAATAACGTGGTTGACTGATTTGCCGCAGTGCAGGGCCACTTTCATTACTTCCAGTGACTTCAAGTGCAGTTGAATATCAGTTCACACTATTCAACTGTGGTTCAAGTCCCCAACTTGAAAGCTAAAGTCAACTTGGTCTCTACACATTTCAAGTTACTTGAATTCAAGTAAAATGATGTTCACACCTTTCAATTTGTTTCAAGTTGCACCAAGTATTGCACTTTAATTCAAGTAACTTGTAAAGTCTGAACGAGCCTTTTTAACACCTACCTAATATATCAAATTAAAAAAACAAATTGTGAGGTTATGTTGTTTTTATTTTCTGTTTGTATTTTTTTGTAAAATGAAGTGTAGACTTTTTTCTCTGATTTTAGTAATCCATCCACAATTAGCTTATTTACAACTATTATTCCAGCAGGAATCACATCATTCGACGCTATTTTTGTAACTTGAAACAGGAATCAATCAAGTAAAAATGTCAACTTAAAATGACTTGAATCAAATATTGAAATAGTATGAACGTTCACTTGAATTCAGGTTACTCCTTTCAAGTTACTTGAATTCAAGTAACTTGTAAAGTCTGAACGCCGCTTTACGGTATAAGTTAATGGAAAACTGTAAATATTTTATGATAACGGAAACAATGATAATTTTCAACTGTCCTGATGATGCCAGCTTGGGCCGAAACTAGCATTTAATACAATAAAGTGTGTGGGATTGATTCAGGGTTATTTCCATTCATATTGAATAATCCACATTTATCACGAATAATATTTTCTAAATAAAAATTTGTACAAAAATAAACGTTTTCGTTTTTAGGCCAGGAATTTATCAATTCGTCCTCATATTTCACTGGCTCTAGTGAAAAACGGCATAACTGGAAAACGGTACTTTTCAGGAGACTGCTTACAATAAAATAGTCTAAACCGTTCCTAAGCCATAACAATATTAGGTAAAGTAATTGCTGTCATAAAAAGGTTATGGGTTACTGTTTCTTATCACAATATTTATATCTTGAAATACTACAATTCAATAATTTTTTTTTGCAATTTATTTGAAATATGCCCTTATGAACGAATTATTGCTTTCCACATCATTAGTTGTTCCCTAGTAACAGCATCAAACTATTTTATAATTATAGTTATGCCCTTATGAACGAATTATTACTTTCCACATCATTAGTTGTTCCCTAGTAACAGCATCAAACTATTTTATAATTATAGTTATGTCTCTAAGGTAATCTGATGTAGCACGATTTATGCCTTTGTGGACCTACTCATGTCTGGATAACCAATATTTAGATCGATATACACGACGAGTTATGCCCTTAGTGCTTTTTGAAAATACTATTTAGGAGTAAGATAGAGTTATACCCTTTTGCTAGGGTATAGAGTTGGACCTGTCGGTGCTAAAAAACAAATAATAACATAATGGCATAACTATACTTATTCCTGTTTTCACTAGAGGCAGTGATTTGCTCGTACACATTTAATCAATTATTCAATTATCAACGAATATATCAGTAAAGATTCATTTTTAATAAGTCGTAAGGTCACCAAGCTCATTTAAGGTAAACTAAGAAAGTAAAAGCTAACAATTAAATCCAAACACAAGTTCATTCACTATTTTTACGGCGATGTCATCTCTGAAAATAAAAGTGAAAACACGAGCTATTACGTTAAGTTCCGTAACGATTCTTATCGCATATGTTCTAATTGTAACCGCAAACAAAGAGCGCGGTTAATCGAATTCAAAAAAAAATTCATTCATTTCCATTTGTCATTGGCCAAATTGTTATTAATCGATATTTTATGACTTACGACTGTCAACAGAATATTGGCTTGTTGTTTTTATCGTTATTGGATTGGTTAATCACAATTCTACACTTAAAAACCGATATGTTCGAATACAGGAAAGGTCGAGTAAGGTTCATATTCACCAAACGCGCATTTTTTATAAATACTAGGAAAGTAGGCTAAAATAAGACAACATTATAGGGTTGTTGATTAATTTTTAGTCTAATATAGAAGACGAAATACTCTTAAATATTTTTTAATTCAAAAAATTCATTTTAATTGCCCGCGCTGACGGATTTTAAAATTTTTGCCTAGGTTATTAGTACTGTCTTTCATTACTATGCCTATTTACGGCTGTTGGATTAGTCAGTCTAGCTCACTATTGCTCCACGATTTTTACGATGAACAAAATTGTTAAAAGTGTGTCATGTTGCGAGCGAAATTTCATGTGCTGACGCATTAAAAATGTTAGAAAAGGCTTTTGGTGTTTCAGTTTTCTCAAAAGCTCATTCATATGGATGGTACAAAAGAGTTTAAGGAGAGCTGTGAGATCGTTGAAGACATGTCGCGTTCTGGACGACCTTCGACATCTACCACCAAACTGAACATCGACGCAGTGAAAGAAATTGTGCTTGAAAATCGTCGTAGCAGCTTAAGAGAGATATCATATAACCTTAACATCTCTCACGAGCCAGTTCGTACCGTTCTGACTGAAAATTTGGGCATGGGACGCGTCTGAGACACAGCTGAATTTTCTTCAAATACAATATCGTGAGCAAGTTTCTTTGGTCCTGCTTGATCGTGCGAATTCCGATTCAACGTTCATGGAACGCATCTAACTGGTGATGGACTGATGGGTTTACAATTATGACATGCAAACAAGTCAACAATCATCGGAATGGAGGGAGAAAAACGAGCCGAAACCGAAAAAACTACGTCATAGTTGCTCAAAAGTCAAAGTGATGCTTATTGTTTTCTTAGATATCCACGTTCTGATACATCATGAGTTTATTTCAGAGGGACAAACGGTCAATAGCAAGAATTTGGGCGTAGGTATTTGAGAGAAAATCCGTCGAAAACGGCCAGAATTATGGAAAAACTAGTAGTGTGAAGGAATTTAAGACCAAAAACTTAATAGCAACCACCACAAGACTAAAACGAAAATGGATAGATGTTAGAAAAGCTAACAAAACAAAGAAATTGGACGGTGATTACTGTCAAAATCAAATGCTATGAAAAATATCAGTCCATGTCAATGAAGGAGACAAAAAAGAGAGTAATATCTAATGCGTACTTTAACAACAATCCCTATTTTAAAAAATAAAACTTAAAATACGCGTAAGTATGTAGCAAAATTTTTGCAATAAGTAATTATCATAAAAATAATGGATTATTCGTGTGGGCTTAACATACCCATAAAGTAAGCTGCATGTCCAAAGCACATAAATTCGCGACAAATTGAAATATTCATTTTTTCCAAACCGTTATTTCCATCTGAGATAATTCAGGTTTTCTTAACTTTGTTGCAAGTTCAGAGATTAAAAAAATGAGTAATTTGTTTATGTGTTATTACCGTACACTTGGCTGGATTATACGAATTATTCAATATTTATTTGGAATACCTGAGTTTATAATCTCCGATGAAAAATGTTATATACATTAGGCTGGTTTATCCTTCCCTGTACGTCATTTCACTTTAATTTCCATCTCAAGGATTTTTTTATGAGTCTCGTGTAGGTACTAACTTGACAATCTCTATCTAACACGTCGACTAGATCTAATTTTATGATTTATTTTTGGAAATAGACAGTAAATTTGTACGAGATGAATTTTTATTATACAAATTATACATAAATCTACATGTTGATGATAATGTTTATTTAAAAATAGTTCAAAAATAAATATACAGAGCGGTGATTAAATGTACTCACTACCCGATAACTCGATTTTTAAAAATATAAATGTGAAAGTACATACGTCATTTCGAAATTAAACGCTAAAATATAGGTTACTTTTAATACCAGTTTTGTTTAGACTTATAAAAGGTTTTTCTCACTTCCGGATAAGAACGCGCATGTGCAGAAATTCTGGACATTACCATATTCAAAATAAATATGGATATCCCTACACAGTAAGAATAACTTCATTTTATTTTTGCCTAATTGTAGTCATGTAAAGTTCACTTAATAGTTTTACAATATTTTGGTGCCACTGAAGGTGTTTGAAACTTTATAACTACCGAGAGTACCTCAAAGTTGCAGAAACATTAAAGTGAAAAATAATAGTTACTACCACCAAACCATATCACTTAAATACCACTTAGAAGTGGCAGTGGTCTTAAAGTGGAAGTGGAAGTTTTAGTGTCGTTTTGGGAACCATTAATATACCTTTAAAGTAGCGGAGCTTGATTATATGATTGCAGTAATTCTCGCCACGTTTTTGTCACACAAAAATCACTTTAAAATTTTATTTTCTAAACGCAGACATTTGCAGTAATTTTTGAGATCGCCATTAAAAATAAACGCGGTATTTGAAAAACTTTTTTTCGTCAGTACGGCTTCAAATTTACTACATTTCCATACATAATTAATTATTTTAATAACAAAGATTGATAAAAAACACAGTTTGAAGCATCTAAGTATTTAATTTCCATTATGAAAAATTTACAGATTTTAACTTTTTTCTTAAATTATGAAGTATTCCAATTCCACGTGCCCATATTTAACAGTAAACTTTCAATTGTTCCAAACAGCATCAACCACAAAGGGTTATTAGCTATACAGGCAAAAATGGGCTAATAATTTGAACATTAATTAGTTTAAAACTAGGCTATAGGCGAATCAAAATAAATAATACGCCCTCTCGTGGCAGCAAATGCAACCCTTTTCACATACATTCATTTTATTGTTTTGTACTTGTTGAATATGTCGTTTTATATATACTTGTAAAAAACAGCTGTGTAGTGTAGTTTTTTCAAATAAGAATGAGTAATTCATATTGTTCCGTACCTCAGTGTTCTTCATGGGCGAAAACAAACACGGATGTAAGTTTCCTTTTGTTCCCAGAGGCTGGAAAATGTCGCGTGAAAGTAGAATCTGAGTTAGAACGCCCCTCATGGATGTGTAGGCGTTAAGCTTGGATTTTAAGACTTAAAATAGGAAAAGTTGATGACGATTTTTTCCGAAGAGGTAAATAAAATAATTATATGCCATAGGAAGAAGAAGTTTAAAGCTGACAGCTGTTCCCAGTCAGAATTTGACGATTTCATTAGTTCAAACTACAGAACCAGAACGAGAAGCCGCTGAAAGAAGTGAAAGGTTAAACAGGAGAAATACTGTTGAAATTATAGATTTCACAGACTGTCAGTGCAATGAAGAACCAGGGCCTGAACGTAATAACGATGATTTGGAAGGTGCACAAAGCCTGCTAATACTCTTAAATGAGCAAGATCAGTATGAAGGACCCACTAAGTTTCGTGACTTTGAGGAGCAAGTAAATACTTAAAAAATATTAACATTGTGTGATCTGTTAAAAACAGATAGTTCTCTGTTTACTGGAATTTTCAGTTTTCAGCTTTTGGATACAATTGTGGAAGCAGTTCAAATGAATTATACTGATTATTTTTTTCATCTGTCAAAACAGTTAGAATTTGTGGTTTCAGCCAATAATAACTCAGGATCCTAACCAATCATTGTGTTTTATACTGATAAAACCGCTTCGTCGTTTTTGTTTTTTGATTAAACTGTGTTTACCTATTTGAGATGTCAAATGTAAACATTTATCAATTAATATTATACTAAAATGTATTGCAAATCTATGTTAATAACCAAATTTCAAAATGTATTTGTAAACTAACCTGTTTTTATTAGTTTATTTAAAACGCCTTTAACATTTTTACATACCTCACTTTAACACTAAACTTAAAATTAATTAAATTAAGAAAGACTTCATTTCATTCTTCTTCTTCGCTTTTATGTACGGCGCCGTTTCGCGGGGTAGCCAGTCAAAAAATCGCCTTGGTGGCCCTGTATGTAAAACTATAACAGCTCAGGTTTCAATTTAAATTGGTAAAGAAAATTTTCAATATTTGTGTGTAAAGTGTCTTTTGCATAAATGACTATGTTCTCTGTTTTTAATACAAAATGATTCAAAAAATAATCCTTTCAAATACGACTCGTCCTCTGAAATTTTGTAGATTAAATTTTTGATCTTCATACTCAAACGCCTTTATTTTAGGCAAAACCACTCAAACAAACTGATTTGAGATAAAATCACTCGTCCTGCGGACTCGTGATTTTATCAATCAGTTTGTTTTCGTGGTTTTTCCAAATAAAGCCGTTTTCGTGAAAACCAAAAATTTAATCGATAAAATTTGGAGGACTCGTGGTATTACCTTTGATTATTCCCCTTGCCTGTCAAATATCAATTTTTAACCAATCACGTGCTTGGAAACTGATTTGACGCAGCCAATCAAAACAAAATAAAGCGACTATTCACCTTGGTGGTAAATATACGGCTATTTGATCATTGTCCTCAATATTCACCTGAAGGACGGTATTTATACGTACGTACGGAATTTTTTTTGTCTCGGGAAATAATCTTATTAAATATAACGCGACCTTGACAAATTAGCTACTATTTTTATTGCTACTAAATTTCTCGTATATTTTACAATTTCTCTCGACAATTTTGGCATTAATAATCAAAGACTAACTCCCTCGAGCTAAAGCTCTCGGGAGTTATTCAGATTATTGCAATAAAAATAGGTCTTGGGATATTACTGTCGACTATTTCCCTCAATTACAAATGGTTTCTAGATGAAAAAACTGTACGACAGCTAGCTCCTGTCAGTAGTTTTTCCGAGTTTCCGAGTTTATTGTCAATAAATTTTGTAATATTGTTTTTAAACAGCGCTAGTCAGCTTATGTAGTGAAAATGAGTCGCTTTGGAAGTGATTCTATGATTAATATTGATCTGGCGATTGAGAAAAGTGTACCGTACATACCGTTAAAAGCCATACATCAATATGGAAACAGTTTACGGAATTCTGCAAGGCAAAGAAATACGAGCTTTTGGAAACTACAAGTTTAGAACAACTAAACCTAATCCTGAAAGATTGGGCGTGGAATATGAAGAAAGAAAACGGTGAAAATTAGAAAGAGGAGGACAATGTGGAACACCGTTGCAAAAAAAATGCAAGAGATGTATTTTATGAAGTGGAAAATAATTTGTGATCCATTTAAAGATATTATCTTCAAGTCTAGTAGGAAAGCTCGTAATGCGAAACGAATGAATTTGCAGATGTGTGCCAATAAAGGGAAATCGAGCTCCGCTTCATTAAAATTGCAGGAATACTATGCAATGGTTTTATTATGGGACGAAGACACTCCGGTGGGACTCCAAAGGCAAATGGATAATGATCATTATTCCAACATCATAAACACCCTTAGAAGTGACGCCTCAGAACCTCCAGCTAAAAAACAGAAAACAGAAGATCCTACAGCCACTCCTCGAGCTTCTCACGCTACAGCTGGACCCATCAACAACATTAATGATTTACCTACACCCAACGTTGTCAATGAGTTAACAAAGATTTCAAACAATACTCCTACTGTGTACCAAAATTGCAATTAATATTTTAATTGAACCATAAATAATTAAGATTGTAGTATTTTGTTTTTTAGTTTTCAAATTAGTACATACCAGTGGCGGCGCCACGGAGGGGCAAAGGAGGGCAGTATGCCCCCTCCGCCCTTTACAAAATGTCGTTTTTAGCGCCCCCTTCGATTTTATAACTAGTGATGTAATTGCTGAATACCAGTCTTTTAGTTTATTATTTAGAGAACTTAAAGATAATAATAATAAAA
This sequence comes from Crepidodera aurea, assembly GCA_949320105.2. Classification (NCBI taxonomy): domain Eukaryota; kingdom Metazoa; phylum Arthropoda; class Insecta; order Coleoptera; family Chrysomelidae; genus Crepidodera; species Crepidodera aurea. The sequence continues at coordinate 7,244,795 of OX439477.1, read as the reverse complement.
TGCCTTCATTTAGTATTGTGATATACAATACAGTAAACAATTTAAAGAGGCGAAGTCTAGCTTAGCTACTCCACTTAACCCCGTCGTACAATATATACAATAAGAAAATTTGGTTTACGCAGAATAAATTTTGTATAATAAACGATTGGCAATGTCAAAATTACCGAAAAAAAATGTTTGGGCCATTTTTGAAGGAAAAAGAGAGTTTTTTAGAATATAAATGGACCTAGAATCTACAAAAAAAATCAAAAAAATTAGAATTTGGTTTACGCAGAATGAATTTTGTATAAGAAACGATTGACAGTTTGCCATTAAGGTTTATTACAGAATTAAATTTGACACATTTTGTTAAAAAGTATTAACAATGAGTAGATTCGGGAGTAAAAATCTTCAAGAAATTGATAATATAATTAAATTAAACGTACCTGCCAAGACAGTAAAGAGCAAAACTATTATAATTTATACGTACGTACAGAATTTTTTGTGACTCGGGAAATAATCTTATTAAATATAACGCGACCTTGACAAATTAGCTACTATTTTTATTGCTACTAAATTTCTCGTATATTTTACAATTTGTCTCGACAATTTTGGCATTAATAATCAAAGAATAACTCCCTCGAGCTAAAGCTCTCGGGAGTTATTCAGATTATTAATGCCAAAATTAAGTCTCGACGAATTGATCCTAAAATAAACTCGAAATTTAGATGCAATAAAAATAGTCGGCTATTTGTCAAGGTCTTGGGATATTACTGTCGACAATTTGCGTTATTTATTTTATACAACTATCGTATAACCTTTGTCAATATTTTTTTAGAAAATGTTATATTAAAAGCAATACTTGCAATGCTATTAAAATAAAATTGTAGAAAATGTGTTGGGAAAATGAAATTATTTATAAGTAATATATTTATTTGTTACATACATAAATTATGAATCATTTTTATTAAGAATTTATATTTTTCTGTCAATAACGAATTTTTAGTAAACTCCTAATCATAATCAATTTCCAGTATTTTGTATTGCTGTGTTTTACACCTTGTACACGTAATTAGAAGTGCAGAAATATGTTTGCACTTCCCACCATTTCCTGCCTTATATGAGCTCCTCATATTATTAAGCTGGCCTCTTATTTTATGTGGATCAGATTTCAAATCACTTTTTTTCGATAATATCTTCTTCCCGACTCATTTTACGATGATTATTTTTTTCATCTGTCAAAACAGTCAGATTTTGTGGTTTCAGCCAATAACAGCTCAGGATCCTAACCAATCATTGTGTTTTATACTGATAAAACCGCTTCTTCGTATTTGTTTCTTGATTAAACTGTGTTTACCTTTTTGAAATGTCAAATGTAAACATTTAACAATTTTTATTATACTAAAATGTATTGCAAATCTATGTTAATAACCAAATTTCAAAGTGTATTTGTAAACTAACCTGTTTTTATTAGTTTATTTCAAAACTCCTTTAACATTGTTAGATACCTCACTTTAACACTAAACTTAAAATTAATTAAATTAAGAAAGACTTCATTTCATTCTTCTTCTTCGCTTTTATTTAAGGCGCCGTTTCGCGGGGTAGCCAGTCAAAAAATCGCCTTGGTGGCCCTGTATGTAAAACTATAACAGCTCAGGTTTCAATTTAAATTGGTAAAGAAAATTTTCAATATTGGCGTGTAAAGTGTCTCTTGCATAAATGACTATGTTCTCTGTTTTTAATACAAAATGATTCAAAAAATAATCCTTTCAAATACGACTCGTCCTCTGAAATTTTATAGATTAAATTTTTGATCTTCATACTCAAACGCCTTTATTTTAGGCAAAACCACTCAAACAAACTGATTTAAGATAAAATCACTCGTCCTGCGGACTCGTGATTTTATCAATCAGTTTGTTTTCGTGGTTTTTCCAAATAAAGCCGTTTTCGTGAAAACCAAAAATTTAATCGATAAAATTTGGAGGACTCGTGGTATTACCTTTGAAAATAATTGTGTACTGAATTAAAGTAGAGAAAACAGATTTTTGATAATTCAGCTACTAAATGGATTTTAATGAGACAAATAAGTGCACGCGAGTGTCAGGTTGATCCTGTGAACCAGGAAAGAAAGGTTTTTGGCGAGTATTACCATCTATATAAAAAGCTGACGCATTTTCCTGAACGCTTTTTTGAGTATTTAAAAATGGAAATAAAAACCTTTGATTATATTAAAGAACTAGTTTCGCCAAAACTGCAAAAGAAATGGAGTAATGTTCACGCAGATCCAATTCTACCAGAAGAGAGGCTTGTGCTTACTATTCGTTATTTGGCAACTGTTTAGGCTGCATTGACGGAAAGCATGTAAAAATTATTAGCTCGCCAAATTCTGGCACATTGTACTACAATTATAAGCATCATTATTCAGTAGTGTTGCAGGGTGTTGATAGGAACTTTGTTATTATTGATGTAGGCCAAACAGAGCGATGGGGGGACGTTTCGCACCTCTGCTTTGTACCAAATGTTACAAAATCCTGAAAATTCCAAAGGACAAATGTCTCCCGTTGACGAACAAAGAAGTCCCTTTTTGTTTTTGTAGGCGATGACGCCTACCCATTGTTAGAACATGTTATGAAGCCCTACAACAATGAACATCTCTTCTCTGACGAAGAAATATATAATAAACGTCACTCAAGCGCTATAAAATCCATTGAGTGTGCATTTGGCATTTTGTATTCTAAATGGCGCATTTTTTCTAAGGCCACAGAAACGGAAGAAAATACAGCTGATAGCGTAATAAAATGCTGTTGCGTTTTTTGATAAAGAAGGCGTTGAGCACCTTTTAAGGACATCACTCTCTTTCCAAGCAATATGACTTTTTTGACTTCCAACAGTGCAAGAGGCCGTCAACCTGTGTGTGCCCAGCAAGTTAGAGAGCTTTTTAAATTGTATTTTTATGCCAATCCCATTTGTTTCACAGAGTAATTTGTTTGTGAAGTTTTAAGAATATATAAATACACCGTATATTTAAATAGTTGCATTATTCACCGCCCAGCCCCAACCACAAACAGATCTTGAGTGAAACAAGTTTTGGAAACTAAACTGTATTCTATGTTTTATTTATATTACACAAATCTTTTTTATCTTACATATTTCAAAAAGTATGTTCCTGAACATTATCATTTTCAAATAGCTGACCGTTGTTTGATGTAGATGGTAAAAAAACACTATCAGATGACAAGAATGATAATGGTGTAGGTACTTCGGGAATACCCACCTGGAGATGTAGATCGACTCTCTACACAGTAAGCGAACCGTTGTACCACTTCCCGGATATCATTCCTGAAAAGTAACTTGTTTTCTTGCTTTATCATCTTGACATGTGAAATAAGACTTTCGGGTTTTGATTCTGATTGTTTATGGGAATTTTTAGATTTTAGGTACTGCAACTTCTGCTTCTCTAAAAAAATTAGAGCGCTTCCAAAGACCTCTGACAGACTTTTTCGTTTCCTGTTAGGTAACACGCAACGAGGTTCTGTTATGCCCTCTCCTTCCGAAACAAAGCCATCATTAGCAGTAAAAACTTCTTCATTTTGAGTAATATCTTCCTCATTATTTATCTTTGAGTCATGTATTACAGGGACAGACTGAACAACAGGAGTTACATTTGACAATGCTGCTACCTGCTACCAAAAGTTGAACATGTCCAACTTCGCCATCTGCTGACAAATACTCGCCGGCTGGCTGTGTCAGCTGCGGGTTCTGTGATAAAGCACGGGTCAGACTAGGCTGGTTATCAGCCGCTGCTGATCAGCTGGATCACGCGACCCGCTACCTGCTACCAAAAGTTGAACATGTCCAACTTAGCCAGCTGCTGACAAATATTCGCCGGCTGACGGCGTCAGCTGCGGGTTCTGTGATCACACCAAGTTGATAGTAGCGGCTTCTTTAATGCGCGGCTGGTAACCAGCCTAGTCTGACCCGTGCTTTAGAGAAAATTAGCACAAAAAGTATCTCAAAGAACAAATTTTTCACGTAGCAAAATGTGTTCTAGCTAGAAAAACTTTTGTAGAAGGCCAATGTTGAAATTAAAATTAATTTTCAGATTAAAGATTGAATTAAAATGCAAAACTTATTGTTCAATTTCATAATATCGTACGCGTAGTATGGAGACCATACCACAACAGTGAGTAAACCAGTAAGGAATTTTAATTTATTAGATTCGACATCCTAAGACCGGTTTCTGTCTTTCGACTTCATCAGTTAGGCTTTTCGAATCCAATAAATAAAAATTCCAAACTCGTACAAGTCAATAGCTATATCCGCTATAAGATAACATTTTTAGATGTGCTACCATCTATGGTAAGAAGAGAGTATTGACATTAAATTTTGACTGAATCTAGTCAAGATGTCACTCTCTTCTTTTTTATCCCTTTCAGAGATTAATACAAAGTGAGTAAACCAGTAAGGAATTTTAATTTATTAGATTCGACATCCTAAGACCGGTTTCTGTCTTTCGACTTCATCAGTTATTTATTGGATTCGAAAAGCCTAACTGATGAAGTCGAAAGACAGAAACCGGTCTTAGGATGTCGAATCTAATAAATTAAAATTCCTTACTGGTTTACTCACTTTGTATTAATCTCTGAAAGGGATAAAAAAGAAGAGAGTGACATCTTGACTAGATTCAGTCAAAATTTAATGTCAATACTCTCTTCTTACCATAGATGGTAGCACATCTAAAAACATACCACAACACTTAAATTTCAAAACGAACTAATTTATTACCTAAACGTTTAATAGCCCCGATATCAATGACAGTTTTGCAAGTTCTATTAATAAAACTCAACCTTCAAAATCCCTTTAAAACAAAACTTTCTACGTAGTTAACGATCAAAAAACACCTTTTCTAAGTGTTGTATTATTTTGAAGCAACATATTAGATGGAATAATTAAGCAAAAAAAGGTAATTTACAGACAAAATGCATTATTTTATAATTATATTAAAAAATGTGTATTTATTAATTAATAGATAAATGTATAAATAATAGTTATTTATGCACCAAGTAATGGAAATAAATATCGATTTTCCAAAACATATCAAAGAAAATATGCACCCAAAGCAACCAAAAATTTATTTCCGGAGTAATCCAGACCCTCCTTAGAGAATTAGGGGGTTCATCTATATGTCATTCTACAAACTAATTAAGTCACCAGGTAATAATTTGAGGAATAAATTTAACATTCCAATAATAGCTAAGTAACCTGTTCTACTGTTAGCTTGTTTTACTTATTAAAATTCCAATAATTTCAGTAAACCTAATCAAGTATGTAAATTGCGTTTTTTAAGAAAAAAATTCACTCAGTAATTAAATAGGAATTTAAAAAAATCTCTTTGGAATGTCTTCTTCGTTCCAATGTTTTTTTACAAACTATTTAAGGTATTTTATGGAGCTTGTTTAAAAAATATTTTCCCATACATTCGTATATGCTTGTTTACGATAAAACAATAAAAACGAACAATTATAATAAAATTTATTGTATTTTATTTTGCTTATTAATAAACTTTTTAAATTAATACCACATTCACGAACACAAGGTGCGTCTAAAAAAATATATTTTCATTTTTTTAAATGGTACAAGGTACCACCTGTGTATTAATAATTTTAAAAATAGTTTTTCCTTATTTTAAAAATATAACATACGAAAGCATTATCGTCAGTTCTTTTCGAGATATTAAAAGGGCAGTTACCTAATTATTCTTAGAAAAAACAATTAATATATGATTACTGGAGTAGGCTTTGAAAACGGGTGTATCCCAAATGAGCACATTTTCCAGGTCAAATTTACAACAAATTACATTATCCAGAAAGAAGAATATTTAAAAGAAAAAAACCACTATGAATTACAGAAAAAAAAATCATCAGAAAATAGAAAAATACAAGACCTAAAGATCTAAATACCGAAAACTAATGAAGTCACAGAAAATAATGTATACATTTCAGATACTATATACAGGGTGTCCTAACTAAAATTTGCACCCAAATATTTCGAGTTTTGTTCAAATTTTGAAAAATGCCGAAACAGGTCAATTTTAACCTAGAGGGGGCTCAATTTTTATCGTAGTTCCATTCTTTTTTCATCCCTCTAGCGCCCAGAACCACCACTTATTATCGAATGCAACCCCTTTTTTGAGAAAACTGCTGAGATTACACAGCCCCAAAAAAAAATTGTATGCGCCAAGAACTTCACTACTGTAACTAGGGGTTTTTGGGGTCGAATCTAGAAAAATCTGAGGAACTCATACAAAGGTTTTCAGGATCGCTGAATACGCTTGACCTCATCAGGTCAGGGTCAAGGTCATTTGAGGGTCAAATTGAGGAAACCTTCTGGGAAAAATAGGAAAAAATTCATACAAAAGTTTTCAGGGTCGCTGAATCCGAATACGAGGTCCGTTTGACCTCATCAAGTCAGGGTCAAGGTCATTTGAGGGTCAAATTGAGGAAAACTTCTGGAAAAAATTCATACAAAGGTATTCAAATTAAAGAACCTTGAATTGAAAAGTACATTCGTTAAAATTAAATTGTTTTTTTAGAACCACTATTGTTTTCATACACAATAATCTAAGCAGTTTTCTCAAAGCAGTATTTCTCAAATAAAAAAAAGAACGTGGTTGCATTAGATAATGGAAGCAGCTTCAAAAAGATGTGTCACTTAACACCTCTTGCCATTTAAGATTTTTCAAGGGGTGGTTCTGGGCGCTAGAGGGATATTTGGATGCAAATTTTAGTTGGGACACCCTGTATATATAGATGTCTACAAAAGTTGATCGAAATATCCGTTTTTATTCGTAAATTTTGTTAATCTTTATAATATACTGCTATCATTGTCAACTTTTGTCCTGGCTAGTCATTAGCCAACTGTTAAGGCGATTAGGACTGGAACAGCACAATTCCCGTCTAATCCCCGACAATTTGTCCCACCAATTAGATGCAAATGCGGTGGAGTTTATAACACTCCCGTATTCTTTATCAGAAAGTTAGAATCTTTGGGTAATTAAAAAGTTTAGTTGTTCTTCAGTTTATCAGCACTAGGAAAATGTAAATGGTTAACTAGATTTTGGTTAATCAGCAATGCGATTTTCATATAAAGGTTTAGGTATAAAAAACTTACCATTCCATTGCAGAGAGATACGGTGACGCTAGAATTTCTGTCACTTCTGATTCTCCCTGTATAAAAACATCCCGAAACTCTAGGATCGTGTTTTGTTCTTTGCGTAAAATTTTCCCGAAAATGTGTGACAATCTGTAAACAATATTTATATATTAAACATACAGGTAATTTTTAAGTAATAGAATTTAAAAAAAAAATATTACAAATAAGTTCTTTCAAAGATGTGAACAAAAATTGATATTTCAATAGCTAAGTTGAAAACTATCGTCGACCACTCAACCAAAACACAATTTTAACACACTCTACGCGCGTTTCGCCAACTATGTTGGCATCATGAGGAGTTGATGATAAACTAAACAATTAACTATTTCTAACAGCTATTTATACTAAATGACTAACACACCCCCCCCCCGGCGGTGCTGGGCACCGTCGTCACCGGTGACCTAATCAGCCCCAAGGGTGACTAATCAGCCAAGGATGACTAACCCGCCCGTACATAATGGATGAAACTAAAAAGCGGACTAAGAGGAATTGGTCCTTTGTCTCTGTTTAAACTAGTTTTACATTTACCTATTTCTATACTTTCAAATGCGTCCAACAATTTATTATTGGATACATTTTTAAGTAATTTTACATTGTCTATACTTATTCTATGATTTTGATTAAAAGCATGTTCGGCTATACTAGATTTTTCCGTACGCCCATATTTTAAGTGATCCATGTGCTCTTTAAATCTGACCTGTACAGAGCGTCTAGTCTGCCCAACATACTTTCTATCACAATCCCCACAACTAATTTCGTAAATACCACTTTTTTCCAAATTACTGTTTTTATACTTGGGATTAAACCCACAAGATATCGCAACAACAATCAACCGTCAACTTTGGACCTTATTTTTACGAATGACGATCAAATAATTACTCAGCTTCAATATCTTTCTCCTATTGGCATCTCGGATCATGTAACATTAGTTGGCGAAATAAAAGTTCAAATTAACCCTGAAAGCCAAAACCACGATGAATACAGGGTGGTCAATTATGAGAATGTCAGAACAGATCTTAATTCCATCAACTTCAATGAGTTATTAAGGCCCCTAAATAATGTAAACGATATGTGGAATACCTTTTCGGATATCCTAACGGAGTTAACAGCCAAGAATTCTTCTTCGAAATCTTTTCGAAAAAATCCTCTAAAACCTTGGATAAATTCTGAAATTATGTCATTGATTTATCACAAACGTCGTCTCTGGAAAAAATATAAACTGTCAAAAACCAGACAGATAGAAACTTCTCTAACTCATTAAAAGAAACCACTAAAAGGGCAAGAATGGAATATGAAGAAAATATTGCTAACTCAGACAATCACAAAAAACTGTACAAATACGTTCGATCAACGTTAAATACAAAAGTTGGTATACCTCGTCTAAGATATCTAGATGGTACTTTCGCCTCCTGTGACTCTGAGACTGCTGAAATGCTTGCGGATACATTTACATCAGTTTTTACAAATGAGCCTCTCGGTAATACACTCCCAGACATAAGAACCAGCAGAATCACTGATAGCCTGTCGGATATAATTTTTACTGAAGAATTAGTCAAAAATAAAATACTTAACCTAAAAAACTATTCGTCGCCCGGAATCGATGGTATAAACTCATTCTTTTTGAAAAAATTCGTCAATGTATTATCTTCACCATTATCCACAATCATGTCTATATCATTTCAATCAGCTACGCTGCCAGACTCATGGAAAATTGCCTCAGTTACTGTAATTTATAAAAAAGGAGACAAAATGGATCCGTCGAACTACAGACCTATAAGTTTACTTTCCATCCCTTCAAAAATCATGGAAAGTATCATCGTGGATTCAACAACAGAGTTTCTAACAACTCATGATGTGATACCTCCAGAGCAGCACGGATTTGTCAAAGGAAAGTCAACCACCACTAATCTATTTAGGCTGCATCAATGACTGGTCTCACTCTCTTTATAAGAACATGCCAATTGACGTAATAAACCTTGACTTCGCCAAAGCTTTTGACAGGGTTCCTTTCGGTCTTGGAAATCGTGGTAAACTTCTGTCATGGATTCAAAATTATCTTACCAGCAGAAAGTTTCGTGTCAGGATTGGGCAATCCTACTCATTAGATAGATCAGTAACAAGTGGAGTGCCACAGGGTTCTATACTTGGCCCACTCCTCTTTATTGCGTATACCAGTGATCTGCCTCTCTACATTCGGTTGAAAAAAGCACTCTACGCAGATGATGCCAAAATTTATGGAAATCCCCTAGTAGATCGAGATTTAATTCAAACGGACCTAGATGCTATCAGTGAATGGTGCTCCAATTGGTTGCTCCCCTTAAATACAGAAAAGTGTGTCGTTCTGCATCTTGGAAAAAACAATAAACGTTTTCAATATTCGCTCGAAGGCCTGACATTGGCACGAGTGACATCAGTGGTAGATTTAGGTATAACCATTACATCAGATTTAACGTGGTCTGAACACGTCATGAAAACTTGTAAACGCGCCAATTCGGTTTTGTACCTGCTTAAAAAAACGTTTTCAAAAGTATCCTATCAAACCTCTATCAACCTGTATAAAACCTATGTTCGACCTTTTCTAGAGTACGGGGGTGTCGTGTGGTGTCCGGTACTTATACGAGACCAGAATCTTCTGGAAAGTGTTCAACGTCGGGCTACTAGAATGTCGTACGGTGTTATTCGTCCTTCGTATGCTGAAATGCTAGAAAAATTCCTAGCTTTTCCGACCGTCGTTTACGTGGTGATTTGATTATTACTTTTCGAATTCTGAAATTTAACTACGGCAACCTTAGTGACATTTTTCTCTTAAACGTCGACAATCGCCTACGGGGTCACAAGTTGAAATTAAAAAAGGGCAGCTTTACCAGCAGGCAAAGGCAGGCATTCCTCTGCAACCGTACCTTCGATGTATGGAACAATCTTAGTGATGAACTTATTGGCGCAGCATCAATTAACATCTTTAAAAACAAAATTGATGAACTCTTGTTTTCTTAATTGTTTTTCTCTTTTTTTATTGTTTAATATTCTTTATTTTGTTTTTTTAAGTGTTTACTAGGTTGTAACTTCGTTAGTGAATAGGCTATCATAGATTTATGCCTCAGCCTTTAGCAAACTGTAATAATAATAATAATAGTAATAATAATTACCTAATAACTGTTTTAAAGTGTTGTTAGACTGAAAAACTAAACCTAAAGCCGTTTTTTTGAACACGCTGGTAAGTCCTTTGGTGTAAGTGGGATTATACGGTACTGTTTCTGTTTCTCGTGTTGGAAAAACGTGGTGTCTCGTAGGTTTTTCTTAAATTTATGTTTGTTGATTAGTTTGTCAACTAAGTCTTCGTCATAATCGTTTATTGCAGATATATCCTTAATCAAATTCTTTTCCTTATTAAATCTTTCTTTACTTAGTGGGACGTTAAATAAACGATGTACTAGGAAATGTAAGCTAGCCATCTTGTGTTGATTACAATGAAAATAATCTGATGGGATATACCTGCTTGTGGCGGTATCTTTCCTAAAAATGTCAAATTCTAACTTATTCTCGTTCCTGATAACCAAATTGTCTAAAAATAGTAGTTGTCCATTGTTTTCTATTTCATAATTTTGTCACGAAGTCAGCTAAGTTAGTTTTCTTAGTATCGAAAACAGGAAATACATCATCCACATATCTGTACCATATCCTTCGAAAATACTCAAATTCTTGACTAATATTGGTTTCGAATTTACTCATAAAGAGATTTGCCATGAACGGCGATAGACAATTCCCCATAGCAGTTCCTTCATGTTGTTTAAAAAATTCATTTCTAAATTGAAAATAATTTTGATCCATGCAAAGTTTAGCCAAAAGTAAATATTCTTGAGTAATTTCGTCACCCAAGTCGTTTGATTTGAGTAATTCTTCCAAGGTTTGCGGAATCGGTACACTATGAAACAATAAAGTTACATCAAACGAGATTAAAATTTCACCTTCTTGAATTGAAGTACTTTTAATTGTATCTATTAAAGAATTTTTAACAGAAAAATTTTTAAGTTGTGAAGGTAAATTTTCAAACTCGTTTGATAACCATTTGGAAATATAACTAGGTGTGCCCATTGCAGACACAATGGGTCGCATTGCCTTTCCAGGTTTGTGTATTTTGGGAAGGCAATACAACTTTGACATGGTTGGATTGCTAATTATAAATCTATATTTATTTCGTGGGGTAACAAGGTTGTTACACTTTTTTAAAGTACTATTAACTTCCCTAATCATTTTTGGCAAAGGATTCTTTTAAACTGAAGTGTATGGACCCGATTTAATCAAATTACTAACTCTATCGTAATAGTCACTTTTATCTAATACGACAACTTTATTTCCTTTATCTGCTTTCAAATAAAAACGGTCCTCTCTCAACCTTTTAACAATTTTCTTCCTCTTGGGATGGAGCGCTAATATTGGATACAATATTTTTGGAGATCTGGTTTCGGCATGCCTCACGGACAAAACCTTTTGTACTCTCAGGGAGATACTGAATTGAACTTTCAATATGCCCGATCAAGTCACCCAGATAGTCTCTAGGAGGCAGTGCAAAACCAAAACCTTTATTCAAAAGCGCGATTTCAGATTTGTCAAAAGTTTGCGAAGACTGATTTTCCACTATGTTTGGGGTTTCGGGTGAAAATGTTTTCTTTGGTTTTAATTTTTCTAATTTTTTATTTAAGTACGACATTTTCTTTGCAAATTTAACAAACATAAATTTAAGAAAAACCTACGTGATATCACGTTTTTCCAACACGAGAAACAGACTGAAAAATTCGTTTTAATACCGTATAATCCCACTTAAACCAAAGGACTTACCAGCGTGTTCAAAAAAGCGGGTTTAGGTTTAGTTTTTCAGTCTAAAACAGTTATTAGGTAATCCAAAGGATAAAAACAGTAATTTGGAAAAAAGTCGTATTTAGGAAATTAGTTGTGGGGATTGCGATAGAAAGTATGTTGGGCAGACTAGACGCTCTGTACAGGTGTACGGAAAAATCTAGTATAGCCGAACATGCTTTTAATCAAAATCATAGAATAAGTATAGACAATGTAAAATTACTTAAAAATGTATCCAATAATAAATTGTTGGACACATTTGAAAGTATAGAAATAGGTAAATGTAAAACTAGTTTAAGACAAAGGACCAATTCCTCTTAGTCCGCTTTTTAGTTTAATCCATTAGGTAAGGGTGGGTTAGTCATCCTTGGCTGATTAGTCAACCTTGGCTGATTAGGTCACCGGGGACGACGGTGCCCAGCACCGCCGGGGGAGGGGGTGTTAGTCATTTAGTATAAATAGCTGTTAGAAATAGTTAATTGCTTAGTCTATCATCAACTCCTGATGATGCCAACATAGTTGGTGAAACGCGCGTAGAGTGTTTTAAAATTGTGTTTTGGTTGAGTGGTCGACGATAGTTTTCAACTTAGTTGATAAACCAAAGGTTCCAATTTCCCGATTTAATTTCAATAGCTATTGACTTAAGTGTGTTTGGATTTTGATTTATTGGATTCGATAGCCTAACTGACGAAGCCGAAAGACAGAAACCGATCTTAGGATGTCGAATCGAATAAATTAAATTCCTAACTCGTTTACCTAATTTTTGACATAGTTTTCTTGGTCGCATTTTGATAACTCACCTCGTTCAAAAATAATAAGGGGGTTTCAAAATCAAGTATTTTTGCATAAAATACAATTCTTACATACGTACATTAATAAAAAAATTATAAAATGTAAGAAAAAACGCGTCTATAATATGGCAACTTTGCTTTAAAATAAGTGTGCGGGAAAGTGCTACTTTGCGCAGGCAAATCAATACGCAAAGTAGCTACTTTTCGTACACTCGTAGAAAAATATTTTTTCGAAAATTATTAGTGTGTTATTACGGAATCGCCCTCTCAGAAAAATCCTAGATCCGCCCCTGTAGGGGAGAGTAACGTTATAAACGAACACAAACTGATCAGGTCTTTTTCCTTTTTTTCTTCTAATAGTGGTCGTTTTAAGTATAGTCGAACTCAATCCTTTATGAGAATGAAAAAACAGCAAAGGATTACCGCCAATAGAACAAATGCTCATGAATCTGGACATTTTTGAGCACTTTAAAGTCGAAAACACGGTACACTGTCCATATACATAAAAATAAAATAATATTTTGTCTATTAGGACCACTGTGCAAAGATTCAATAACCAACTTAGCTGGATATCGTTATAGGGGAGAATGGCGTATAATTATTAATTATGAGTTTAATATGAATTTACATTTTAATTTCTATAACGCATATTAGATTTGAATTACTAATTAAAATTTTGTCTTAAATTAATTTAACTAAACTGTGGGGTGTGAGGTTACACTCATAAGAGGCGACAATGGAAGTGTGGTTATAGTTTTTACATTTTCAATTGCAGAAACAAAATTCTCAGATGTGCAGACAGGTTACTTTGGCGGCTTGTAGATGTGCCGACAAGTGGCTTTGTCGGTATTAGCGACTTGTATAAAGCGGGATCATTTTGTTCTGCAATTAAAGTAGGAAGTAGGAAGTTAGACAAACATTGTCTTCAGTAGTGAGGGCTAGGAAATATTCATACAGTGATACAGTGTGCTTGTGTTCGCACTTGATTTTTGATTTAGTGAATAGTAGGTGGTAGGTGATTCGTGGCGTTAGTTTATTTCAATTAATATTATTTTTGGCTTCCGTGTATATACATACTTTTTTTTATTTTGAAACATTGTTACAGTGTACTTCTTATTTATTTATTCGGTGTCAATTTCAATATGTTTCGTCCTTGGGAAAATACAGTTTTTTTTAAGTGGATCTCAAGAATCGGAACAATCACTAAATGATACTCCAATGGATTATGTGGTATCAGGTTGTAGTCCCAAAGATTCCTGGCATCAAAAAGGGGCCACGAGGTATTGCGCCTTCCGCCCTATTTTTGTGTATTTAACCCCATAGAATTAATTTGGGGACAACTTAAAAAAAAGAATAAGGCGTCATAACGTGTTTCCCAAATTTGATGGGTTGATAGCAAATTTGGTAAAAGAAGAAATTAACAAAATTTCAGCTGATGATTGGCAGAAAAAAATGAAACATGTCATCAAAGAAGAAAATTCTTATATAACGAGTCCGACCAAATTTATTATCAATGTTGATGTCAGCGATTCCGATGGTGAGGGTTGAGATAGGGTAGGTAAGCTTAATTAATTTATAATATTTATGACTTTATTCACTGTGGTTTTAATTTTAGAATTAAAATTTGAGACAAAATTTTAATTAGCAACGTTTCTGAACCTCACAAGAGATCAGAAAATGAAGCTATAGGCCAGGTGGAGTGGTCAACCTCTATTCAAATCTAATAGGCGTTATAGAAATTAAAATGTAAATTCACATTAAAGAAAGTTAATCAATATAGAAATTTTACGCAAATTACCCCTAACGATCTCCAGTAACTTGGTTATTGAATCTTTGCACAGTGGTCCTAATAGACAAAATATCATTTTATTTTTATGTATATGGACAGTGTAGGGTGTTTTCGACATTAAAATACTCAAAAATGTCCAGATCAATCAGTATTTCTTCTATTGGCGGTATCCTTTGCTGTTTTTATAGCGTTTTTTCTTTCTCATAAAGCGGTGGGTTCTACTATACATTAAAATGGATAGTTATAATTTTAGAATTAAGAAAAGAGAAAAGCATGACTCACCTTAAATGTTAGAAAGCAAAGAATCAGTAGATGTTAGTCCCAAACATGCTAAAAGTATCTAAAAGTTTAATCAGAAAAGTTAGTAGTTACAACAGACATAATTTTCATCTAAGATTGTAGAAAAATGTTGCTACAATCTTACATTTAATAGAGAGATATATGATTGGATATATATTACAAGTGTAACACAAAAATCTGTTGACGTCAAACTTACATGCAAATTTGGTGCCAGAAATTTACCATTACCATCCAATTCTAAAATCAGTTTTTGGCCGAAGGCGTCAATTTCATAAAAGGGGTGCAGATCCCACGACTCTGCTTGTTTTTGTCTAAAATGTCCGTAGTGGTGTCTTATAGGTGGATTTTCTGAAACAAATAGAGAATCTGGTGATTTGTGTCCAACTGGATTCAAAGCAGGAATTAACTACTAACCGCCAACTGCAGTTAAAGGAGGAGATTCAGCTCAACAAAGAGCAGTCTGCAAGTTATGTAAAACTTTCAATTCTTGTTTTCATTTGGAGGAGATCGACTAGCCCTACATTTTATTGGTCTCTTGATTACGTGGATGGTAAATCATAAAAGATGTAGCAAACCCAACAAGGTTGAAAACATCTTAAAGGTAAAACTATTGCGAAATCCGATTTCTCGGTATATGGGAAATGATATTTTAAAGTGTTTTCCAGAAATACAAATAGTGACTAACTTCCTGGTAACCGTGTCACTATCCCGTTACGAAGAAACCTCAAAACATATCAGTGTACTTTTACGACCGACAAGCGAAGTCTTAGACACTTTAAAAAAATATTTTATGGGTTTTCAAATTGATTTATTGGCTAATGGCCTCAAAATAATAATCCGTCTTATTTATTGCAGTTTTTAGGTTTCAACGACAATTATTTCGGAGTGGACAGTAGGACATGGATATAAATCTTTTTTACATGAATGGGTACAGAAACATATATCAAAATTATGTTTTTTTTTGTCAGGAAAAGTAAGACGATGATAAATTATCAATTTTAAATGCAAGTTGACAACAATACTTTCTAGATATTTTGAAGAACAATGGCGTTTTTTAATTACTTACAAATTGAAACGTACCAGTTTCTTATTACTTAAGGGTCAACGTTCTGTCAAATTTTTGGTTCCTTATGAGTACTAAATTAAAAATTAAAAAACAAGAAACAAAATATTTCCTCCTTAGTACTAAAAAAGTTTCATCTTACAGTGTTGTGTTAACTTGCCAGTTTTCTAGCATAGTTTTATCCACCCACAACAGGTGCTTCCTATAGGTTTTCCACCCTTCTCAAAAGCCGATTCTCAGGATCTACCTGGTAGAAAGGTATTTAGGCTTCGATATGAAGACTAAATTTACTTAAAAGAGTATTTAGGCTGTCAGATGCTCCTATCATAGGTTTGCCACTTTCCATCCAAGCAGCTTAAGTTTTTGTATCAATTTCAAAAAACGAATGATTGTTGAAACTTAAGGTGAGGCTGCTATTAGTGAAAAAACGTGTCACGAATGGTTTCAACGCTACCAAATGGCTGAATTCGGCGTGGAAGACAAGTTGCGTCCCGGACCGGTGAAGAAGTTTGAAGATGTAGAATTGGAGGCATTACTGGAGAAGATTCATATCAATGGCAACAAGAACTTGTAAATTAATTTAATGTGAGTCAACAGCCATTTTGCATCGTTCTAAAACTTTGAGAATGATGAAAAAAGAAGGAAAATGGGTAACATACGAAGCGAGAATGGGGGCATTCAGGTTGGAATGCAATGGCTACTGGGATCCTTATGAACAAGGACACAGTGGAATCACAAAAATCATCACTAACTCGTTGCTGGAAATGAGAAATTATGAAATGACACCAAAAAACAACTTCAGAGAGCCATTCAGCGTTCAGCTGAGATGGGAAGGTGAAGTAACAAACAACTATTGGGAAGAAATATTGGTTTGGATTTATGAAAAATCGCAAGTGGAGCTGGAATATATGTTGAAAAACCCAGATGCAACACAAACGCAGCATTGGGGAATTACGCATCAGTATTTCAAGCAGAAGTACATGCTATAGAGCTTTGTCTGAGCGAGAATATTGACAGAGGGTATAGAGGGAAAACAATCCTATTTTACTCTGACAGCCAAGCATGTAACAAAGTCAAAATTGGTCTGGAACCGTCTACAAAACCTACTTGTTCTCTCTAACCAAAATAAGGTAACACTTAGATGGATCTCAGGGCATAAAGGGATAAAAGGCAACGAGGAAGCAGCAACCGGCGTTTGGCATTCCCAAATCCTCAGTACGACTCTCGCTGACTAGGAGGATGTTAAAAGAACACCAGTCAGGCTGGGATCTCGTGCTGGGCCAACAAAACAGTAAACGAATGGTCAAAGCGCCATCAAAAGTACTGACAGATGATATTCTGAATTTAAGCAGAAATCAATTAAGGCATATACTAATAACCGGACATTATCACCTTAGGGAAAACCTACATAAAATGGGCATCTTTCAAGATGAACCCATATGTAGATTATGTAATGAGGAGGATGAAACAGCCTCTCATATCATACTAGAATGCCAAGCACTCACACTGGAGGTATACTTACTGGGGCCATTAAACTCACAGGAGGACTTTCCAAAAGAAAATCTGGTGAAAAGGCTACTCAGCCTGATAAAGGTAACAAACCTTTTCACCTTAATATAACGATGTAACTGACAGTACACTAAGTTTTAAGACCGCAGACATTTGTAAACCTCAGTCAGAATCAATCAGACCATACGAATAGAAGCCACGTGAAGTTCACGTGCAAACAGCTCCTCCAACCGCAAAAAAGGAAAGGGTCGTAGCTAATATGAGGTACTGCATCTGGGTGAAACTATTTCAGGAACTCGCTACTGAACCACTAATGCATTTAAGCCGAGGATTTAAAGAAAAACGGTCGGAATATCAGCAGAGATAGTACATTTACTGCACGACAAGGCTCTGTTATATGTTGCTCAGGTCCTGAAAATCTACCTGAAAACACTGAAATGGGACGCCTTACCCCATTCGCCATATTTTCCAGACATCGCTCCTTCCGAATACTACCTATCCCGATCGATGATATATGGCTTGGTTGAGCAGCTCCTTGAATTACGAAGAATCTAAGAATTCCCCACAAGAGAATGCGGTTATTTTGACGCGGAGTTCGTACGATGCCAGAAATATGTACAATATTTTGAAGAATAACTTTTAAGCGAAATATTTTTATGTATCGGTAAATGAAGGAAAGCTGTATGAATTTTTTTTAAATAGACTTATTTAGATTTTTTATTTACTTCATTAATTGAAAGTAGACCACGAGTGGTTAATTTACAATCAATTTGAATCAATAAAAACTTTTAGAAGAATATGTATGTGTGTGACATCACTCATCAGCTCTTTCCTCAATGCTAAAATCAGTCCCGTACAAAAAAAAACGCAGTCTAAGTACTGGCCTTTAATACAATAAATAGCAGAAAAAGAAACTTATTTAATCACCATATTTACTTACCATATAAATTGGTAGGTGGACTAATTTTCATGGGTTTTACAAACTCTATATCATCAGTTTCAATGTCGTCTAGATGTGTTTTTTCAATTATTTCTGCAACAAAAATAAAAACACCATTAATGAAAAATAATAACTATTTTAACGGTTTTTAACAATCAAATTAAAAATATTTGTCGCATATTTAAAACAAATGTACAAGATTATTTCGTGCATGGTATGCTTTAAGTAAACACATGTTTGTTAATTTCGTTCTCGAAAAAGTGATTGAATCAAGATAATTTATCAAAAAATTTACAATAAAAGTGCATTCTGGTGATATATGATAGTGTCTTAAGTTCATGCTTCGGAAAACTGTATGTATATATATGTTTTTTTTTCGTAAAATCACCATTGGAATCTAAAATTCATTGAAAGTCCAATAGTTTTTTTTTGGGTTAAAATTATTCTGATAAGGATTTAAAAACTTATTAATAAAGAGTGGCCATACACTATTAGTTTTGAAACCTTACCCAAATAAGATGTCGGAATCAATGATTAAAAGAATTGTTGAAGAATCATTAAGGAAGGTTTTAGACGAAGTAAAAAAGAATAGAAGTGAAATAAGGCTTGCCATTGATGCAAGTGAGACTCGATTAATGTTAAAGATAGAGGAACAAAACGAAAAAATACGAATATTAGAACAGGAAAATTCTACATTGAAACAAAAAGTAAAAAAATTGGAAAAGAATCAGAGAAAAAACAACTTAGTGTTATTTGGACTTAATAAACCACAGGAAGAATTAAATTTGGAATTAATTACTAACGAGATAAAAAAACTTCTTGGAGTGGAACTAAGCGAAGAAGATATAAGCAATTTCTATACTCTGGGAAAATCACCGACAGCTCCCTTAAAAATTGAGTTTGTAACATATTTGAAGAAAAACGAAATATTTCAAAAACGAAAAAACCTCAAAGGGTCTGGTTTTTCGATCTATGAAGACCTAACCGAGGAAGATAGGGAAGAGTATAAGCAACTGAAACAACATTTAGTACAGTACAGAAAATCAGGAAAACATAAGAAGTGTTATATTCGAGGCAACTATCTCGTAATAGACAATAGCAAATATTCTGTAGAAGATTTAAAATCTTCTGAAGAGGAAGAGAAAGCAACTAGTAGTGCACCAAATACTCCAAATCCCACAGCGTTATTGGAAGAAGATAGAGAAGAAATCACCCAGAATTCTACTCCTAAGAACTTGAAACTAAGAACAAGACTCCATTCAAACAAGCAAAAGCTCTAATTCTTCTTGTATATCAATATTTGTATTTCTTATTTCATTTTTCCTCCCTTTATCTACTATATAAATTATTTTTTATTAGTTAAGTCTGTTTTACGTGTATTGTTTCTTGAATGTTTATTGAATAAAACATGCTAAACTTTTTGAATGATTTAGATAATCAACATGAAATTGACACCAAAGAATTTAATAATTTCCAGGAATACATGGATCAGGTAGAGAGGAACAAGCTGGTATGTGGGATAGGGTTAATTCATTTCAATATTCGAAGCCTAAGGAAGCATTTTGATGAATTCTTAATATATTTAGAAATGGGTAAAGAAATAACTGACATTATAGTTTTATCAGAAACGGGCAAATTGGACGTGAGTAATTTTCATATACCAAACTTCACAGCATATTCCAATAACTCTTTCATTAATAAATGCGATGGAACTGTGGTTTATTTGAAAAATAATATTACGCCCTCAACTACCATAGTAGAAATAAATGTTACCAAATTTTTGCGTATAACTTTTACTACAAATTATTTAGATACAAATAACAAAATAGGAGTAACTGCTTACTACAGACCTCCTTCAACAAACATTCAAAACTTTTTAGATGATTTAGATATGTATTTGCATCAAATCGAAAAACAAGATCTAGAAATATTTCTAGGAGATATCAATATAAATATACTAAGAACAGAATGTAATGATACAACTAGATATCTAAACATATTAAATTTACACGGATTCTATTCCTACATAAATAAACCAACAAGAGTCACTTTAACTTCTAAATCAACCCTAGATCATATATTCATAAGACAACACGCTAGATTAAGAAGCCAAATTGAAATAGATTCTGCAGTATTTCAAAGTGATATTACTGATCATTTTACTCCTTTCGTGTTAATTTCCTTTAAATGTGACCTTAACAAAAATGATAATGAAAATAAAAAAATATATAAAAGAATTAATTTGAAAAAAGTAAACAATTTGTTAAAAAATGAGCATTGGGGAGAGGTATATGAACAAAATGAAATTCAAGACTCATACGACATTTTCATTGATAAACTGCATAAATATATGGATAAATGCTTAGAAATTAAAACAATAAATAATAAATATAGAAAAATAAAGCCATGGATTACAGCTGCCTTGATTACCTCTATGCATAAAAGAGACATATTAAAAAAAAGATTGATTAAAAACCATACCGCAGAACTTGAAATACAGTATAAAGAATATAGAAATCAACTAAATACATTGTTAAAAAAAACAAAAAACAATTATTATAAAAGTAAACTAAACGAAGCAGCTGGAGATTGCAAAAAAATATGGAATATTATTAAAGAGGTTTCAGGAGGTAAGACTGTAACACAAATTTCAAACACAAACATAATCAATGAACACGGAGTTGCTGTTAAAAATAACATTGAAAAAGCAAACTTGTTTAATAATTTTTTTACTAATTTAGGACTTAAAATGGCAAATGATATAGAAGAAACAATTCTGCCTGAAAATTTTTTAAACGAAAATGCAGTACAGTCTTCACTCTTTTTGGAGCCAGTATCAACAGCAGAAGTAATCATCCTGATTTCAGAACTTAAAAACAATTGCTCTTCGGGACCTGATGGAATAGATACAAAATGCCTAAAAACTATACATCCACATATCGTACACCCCTTGGTTCACATTATAAACCTCTGCTTCACAAGCGGTAAAATACCATTGCAATGGAAAGAATGTCTAGTAACGCCGATTTATAAGGCAGGAGAGCATAATAAAGTTACTAACTATCGACCTATATCGGTTATAAATAACTTAGCTAAAGTTTTTGAAAAAGCGTTAAAAAAAAGGTTAGTTGAGTTCTTAGATGACCATCACATTCTTTCAAAAAATCAGTTTGGTTTTATTAAAAATGCGAGTACTGAAGATGCCATATTGAGTTTGCTAGAACCTGTGATTGGAGCCTTGGACAGTTCAAAAAAATGTACTGCAATTTTTCTGGATTTAGCTAAGGCCTTCGATACTGTTTCACATAGTAAACTTATTGATAAAATGAGCAATTACGGTATTAGAGGAATAGTATTAGACCTCTTTAAACATTATCTATCAAACAGAATACAAAGAATAAAAATAGGGGAAGTATTAAGCTCCGAATCGGTGGTTAAGATAGGTGTACCACAGGGGACCGTATTAGGTCCGGTTTTATTCCTAATATATGTAAATAGTATTTTTAATATAAAAAACTTCAAAGGAAAATTAGTTTGCTATGCTGATGACACAGCACTTATCTTTTCCGGGAACTCTTGGAATGAAGTTCAGGCTACTACAGAAACATGTCTAAAGAGTATAAAAATTTGGTTAAATTACAATTTACTTAGTTTAAATATAGGGAAAACAAAATATATAACTTTCTCTCCTACATCGACAGATCAGCCCATATTAAATCTCAAACTACATAAACCTACATGTGATGAAAATAAATGTTCCTGTCCTATATTAGAAAAAACCACAGTGATCAAATACTTAGGAATCATGATTGACCAACATACTAGATGGAGTGAACACGTAACAAATCTCACCAAACGAATAAGAGCGCTAATGCACAAATTCTATGTTATTAGAGACATTTTATCTAGGAAAAATTTAATGATGATGTATAATTCGCTTATAGAATCTATGATTGGGTACTGTATTACTAGCTGGGGAGGTACTTTTACCACAACATTACAAAATTTACAAACCACACAAAACACACTTCTAAAAATAATACTCCACAAAAATAGACTGTTTTCAACTGAAGAACTTTATCGCGAAACAAAATTATTTAATATCAGACAGATATATTCTTATAGATGTCTCTTAAGGATGAAATTTGGAAAAAAACAGTTCTCAAAAAAAATCTCAAATACTAGAGCTGCAACTAACCTGAATTTAAATATTGATCTATTTAATAAATCGGTAACCCAAAGAAGTTTTTTTTACTATGGCCCGAAGCTTTTTAACTTGCTTCCTATAAATATAAAACAAATTTCCAAACCAGTTAAATTTAAAACTGAAGTTAAAAAACTAATTCTAAGAAACCCTGATATTTTCAAAGTCTTTTAATTAAATTTTATTATAATACAATTAGCTTTCTAGTTTTGCTCCTCTCTGCTGATGTTAACAAAAAAAAAATGTAATTATTACTAGTTTTATTAATGTCGTTTACATTGTATATCTACTTTCTTTTATATGGTACCTTTGGAGGAGGACTACGACAAAACAGACACTCGTGTCTAGGTCACCCCTCCTCCGAAGAAGCTATATATATTTATTTGAATATTAATTGTAACATTATTTATGTTTAATTTAATGATGTATATAAACTTTGTGATGTAAGAATATAATTGAAATTTGAAAAATGTATGCCGTATGCTAATAATAATAAAAAAAAATAATATTGAAATCTTAACAACGAAAATTAACATTAATGTAATTAATGTCAAATCTCTATATATCAACGATGAATACAGGGACAACCAAAACTTAGTTTTTCAAATGAAACACCCTATATATTTTCACTCGATTATATATGTTGTAATGGTGTAAAAAATGGGGCAAAATTATTGGAAGTGTACTTAAACAAAAATTATTAAAAAAACTATGTAAAAAGGACTTAAAAAAATAGTTGTGATGGTGATGACATGTTTGTTTTGGATGATAGTACTTTAAGTTGAGAGATGTCAATAGGTTAATTTGTTCCTTCTCAATTGGCGCCCAACGTGGGGCTCACTAAAATAAAAAAAAAATGGATCTTAGAAATGGTAGAAGAATAGCACAGGAAGAGGAAGACATATACTACCATTGTCAGAAGAGGAAGGACAAGGAGATAAGGAAATCCCAATAAATATTATTGGAGATAAAATAATAAAAATAATAGATAAATAGATAAAATAATAATTTTAACTTGAGAGATGTCAATAGGTTAATTTGTTGAAAAATAAAAACTAAAAAATTAAAATTGAGAATTATTGAAACCTTCTCAATATATTATCTCAATTAAAATTCCTTACATTTTTAAATCAAAGATACTATACTAACTACGCCCAACTTAAGGAAAAGTAATGTAACCAGACTTTTGGCAACGTTTGCCGATTTGAACCCACGCCCCTCTTTCTAACACATTGAAGGCATACATTCGTCTCTCTCACTCTTAAGTATAAAGAAAATTTAACCTGATAGGATGAATAACCTGTTTGTTTCAAATTTGACACATGCGTGATTACAGCATCATTCACAGTGTCATCAAGCAATAGGTTATTGATCCAAAGGGACACCCTGCATACCAATTTTAACTCTTTATTTTACTACCAAAAAAAGGAACGTGGGGTTACATAAAACACCATTAAACTCTTAATGGTTCTAAACGTTTACAATTAAGGATAGATATAAAACATGTCTATCAATTAAAAGGGAATTGGAACTAATAAAATGGACGGTTACGATTAGCAAGTGCATCCTTAGAAGGTGATTGATCTCATAAAAAAAAAATCTTGTACACCGCCCGAAACAAGCAGTTCATATTGGGTTCGTACTTGGACGAAAATTTTAAAAAAGATTTCTGTTATTCGAACCGTTTGTTTGCTTACAGATAAAGTTATTCACTAGATTTCTTTAGATATGTTAAAATAGTCCTGTAGAAAATCTCGTATCATCGTTTATACTATATATGTAAAGAAAATATCCATTCTTTACAGCACGATTTTGAAAATTTTGAATTGTTTACTTAATTGGACATGAAAGCGTCTGTGAATGGCGAATGTACAGGGTGTCCCAAATTGGTGCGTTTTGCAGGGTATCTCGTAAACTAGAAGAGATAGAAGAAAAGCAGTTAAGATGTTATGACTTCTTTTTTTGTTAAAGTAACGATAGCCTAATTAAATCTTTAGTAACTCCCTGCAGTTGGAAGATACAGGGCGATTATTGAAAACTGTCGAATACTACAAGGTACTATAACTTCTTAATTAAGAAAAATATAAAAAAACGTTATAAAAACTTTTGATATATATAATATTAAAGAGTTCAGTGGCGCACAGATTATTTTTTTTAGGGGGCTCACTAAGGAAATATAATGCAAACTTATGTTTTTTTAAATGGGACACCCTGTATATTTTGACGTTTTTCGTTTTCTTTTTTAATTCTCAATCACCTGATATGACATACTATATATCTATTTTCAATGGTTGGAGCTACAGTGCAAATAAACCATTTATGGATGTTATCAGGTGAAACACCCTTAAAAAATTGAACACTCAGTAACGATGTGTGACAATTTTATTTATCAAAATTATAATTAATAAAAAATAAAACCAGATTAAAAAAATAAAAACAATAAACTTATGAAACAACAAGAAACATTGTAAGAACTAATCTTATTAGAATGTGAAAATTACATTAAATGTTCAAAATGTCCTCCATTTTGTTGTAGTAATAATTGACACCTTTTTCTTACTGATCTTACACAATTGAGTATGTGCACTGGCTTTATTTTTCTAAATATTTTGTAATAAATCTTCCCTACTCTCGAAGTTAGTCTTGTAAATATTATTTTATGATTTTATTTTTGGTAATGCTGAATTGGTTGGAGATTATTTAAACGAAAAACTTTTTAATCGATGAAAACGAAGAGCATTTTGAACATTTAATGTAATTTTTACATTCTAATAAAATTAGTTATAGGTAGATTAGTTGTTACAACGTTTCTTGTTGATTCATAAGTTTATTGTTTTTATTTTTTTAATCTGGTTTTATTTTTTATTAATTATAATTTTGATAAATAAAATTGTCACACATCAGTATCCTTATAATAAAATG
Source organism: Crepidodera aurea (assembly GCA_949320105.2). Classification (NCBI taxonomy): domain Eukaryota; kingdom Metazoa; phylum Arthropoda; class Insecta; order Coleoptera; family Chrysomelidae; genus Crepidodera; species Crepidodera aurea. The sequence continues at coordinate 7,219,232 of OX439477.1, read as the reverse complement.
TTAAATTTCGTTACTGAGTGTTCAATTTTTTAAGGGTGTTTCACCTGATAACATCCATAAATGGTTTATTTGCACTGTAGCTCCAACCATTGAAAATAGATATATAGTATGTCATATCAGGCGAATGAGAATTAAAAAAGAAAACGAAAAACGTCAAAATATACAGGGTGTCCCATTTAAAAAAACATAAGTTTGCATTATATTTCCTTAGTGAGCCCCCTAAAAAAAATAAAATAATCTGTGCTAAAAAAAATAAAATAATCTGTGCGCCACTGAACTCTTTAATATTATATCTATCAAAAGTTTTTATAAGGTTTTTTTATATTTTTCTTAATTAAGAAGTTATAGTACCTTGTAGTTTTCGACAGTTTTCAATAATCGCCCTGTATCTTCCAACTGCAGGGAGTTACTAAAGATTTAATTAGGCTATCGTTACTTTAACAAAAAAGAAGTCATAACATCTTAACTGCTTTTCTTCTATCTCTTCTAGTTTACGAGATACCCTGCAAAACGCACCAATTTGGGACACCCTGTACAGATACTCTAGGAGAATATTTTGAAATACGAGTTGACGTTAGACGCTACTCTGAAAATTTTCATGCAAGGCGATTTTCAGAAGGGAAAAAATTTTTATCGTTTGAAAGGCGTAATTTGGAGACGAATTGATTCGGGTCGACCTAGATCATCCAGAACTCTCGAAGAAAGAAGAAGTTTGAAATGCAATCATTTACATCTGAAACTGCCTTCAAAAACAAATTTAATTGTAAATGTTGTATTGTTTTGAGAAACATAACCTTTTAATTGTGACCAGATCAGTTCAATGGGATTTAACTCTGCATGGAAAGGAGGCAATCTGAGAATTTCAATTCCTGCATCTTGATAGAGAGAACATAGAACAGGTCTCACAATTTAAATACTTGGGATGCATGAGCAATGAAAAATACGATCCGGATCAAGGGATAAGATGCAGGATCGAGCAGGCTAGGGCAACCTTCCTAAAACTCCGAAAATTTCTTACAGACAAGAACTTGAGTTTCAGCCTTAGATACAGGATGGTTAAGTGCTATGTCTGGTCCGTTCTGTTGAGGCCTTCGAAATGTGGATGCTGCGGCTAATGTTAAGGGTGTCCTGGGTTGATCATGTGAGAAATGAGGAAGTACTTCGGAGAGCTGGGCTGGCAGATCGAGAACTTTTTGAAAATATCAAGAAGAGAAAAATAGGTTATATCGGACACATATTGCGCCTCATTCTCCAAGGTAAAATCGAGTGGGGAAGAAGAGGTTTAGGGAGAAAGAAATTGTCGTGGTTGAGAAATATTCGTCAATGGACGGGACTAAGGGACTTCCAAGGACTACAAGATGCAGCAATGAATAAGAAAATGATGAACGCCTACGCAGGAATCTGCACGGCACTTCTAGAAGAAGAATTGTTTTGAGAAACATAACCTTTTAATTGTGACCAGATCGGTTCAATGGGATTTAAATCTGCATGGTAAGGAGTCAATCTGAGAATTTCAATTCCTTTTTCTCGGGCCATCTCATCTATAATATATTTTTTGAATTTGTTTTATGTTGCTTTGCTATTACGAGTCATTCTGCCTTCAAGGATTTAGGAGGACTGATAATATTTTTAGAATGAAGCCATTTTGAAATATATATTAATACAAAATTCTATGAATAAATAAAGTCTGACTTATCTGCCAAAAGGACAGGTTTATTACAGTAAAAACCATGGAAACATGACTAAATCAAACGAAATCTTTTATTAGGCAATACAAATAATCATTAAAGGATGAGGTAAAAATAAAATGTCTACCTCTTAAACAAATTAAATTACTGCACTCCTTTCTTCTATAAAATATAGCAATGAAATCTACAGGGTGTTTCCAAAGTTATGGCTTATGAAAATGTCAATATGTATTGCATTAATTGAATTTACTTTAAAATTTTAGTAATATGTAGAACGAGATGTGCATTTATAAAAATATGTCAGAATATCTCAGTTTTTTCCACTCGTTTCGAATGTCTGATCCAATTTAAAAAATAACTGATATACAAATTTTTCTTAATCCGTATCTGGATTCTAACTGTAGTATAGTCCTTACATAATACGATTGGGCTACTAAAAAATGATACCTGTACCAAATATGAAAGAAATCTACCAGGTATTTCGAAAGGTACTGCTTGCGAAAATGAAAAAATGCACTTGATGTAATTTGACGTTAAACTCCAGTAGTAGAATGGGATGTGCACTTAAAAAAATTTTCACTTTAACTCATTTTTTCCGTTCATTTCAAATATCCATCCCGATTTTAAAAAATCTGATATACAGGGTGTTGTTTTGGGGATTTTCAAATTTTGCAAATTCTTCTTAATCCGGATCTGGATTTTAATTGTAGTTCTTGCACTATAGGATTGGGCTATTAACACACTATACCTGTACCAAGTATAAGAGAAATCTACAGGGTGGTTCTGAAGTTACGGCTTATCAAAATATTGGCCGAAATGGATTAAACACACCGTATCTCGGTTATTAAAGGCATTAGACCAATTAACCAAGGTTATTTGGAATCTCCTAAGTACCCTCTATTTACAGTTAACGTATGTCGGTTTATCTGTCTAATTAGCGATTTGGTTAAAAGACAATTTTAGTTAATTTAGAAATTTACATTTACTCTGCACCAGAAAATGCATATTTTGTATGATATGGTATTTTTCACGAAGGCATCCAGTCATTTGTCTTTACCACTGTTGTCAAATTTCTAATAACTTTAATAAAATGATAATAAATATTTAAATTAATGGATTTTTATAATTTTTGATATGAATATAACAGCAGCCCTCCCCTTTAGGTCACGTTTTTAATATATTCTATAGCCTTCCGACCCTCAACCCCACCCGGGTCGAAGAAAGCCCCCCCCCCCCCTGAAAATCGGCTGCACCCGGCCATGAACCATACCGAAGGTGAGATTCGAATAAGGAAAAATATTAATGCAGTAGTAGGGATTAGCTCTTTAGAAACAGTTTTAATGGCAAAACATGCAGAAGATAATTTTTTTGCCAAGGTATCAATATGAGTGGACCACTTTAGGAATTTGTCTATATAAAGACCTAAAAACTCAATTGAGTTCACCCTTAGAATCGGATTATTGCTTTATAAGCTGTAAATTACCTCTGTAAGAAATTGCTACGGTTTTACTGGTGTTGAAACAAAGCCCATTCGAGTCAGACCAGAGGGATCGATTGCAAGACATAACGTTAAATTTGTTATAACTTTTTTCAAAAATTTCGTCCAAACAGAATTGGAATTCGTACCACTGTATACTATTTGTAATATCGGGCGCATCGCATATCTTTTAATAAAAACAATTACATTTATTGTTATTGAATTGTTCTTAATGATGTAATATTTAATTTATCAGATATCAATTTGATTGACATCGTTAAAATGACAATAGAACATTAACACAATTTTATAATTATAATTTTTTAAATATGAAATTTTGATTTAGATGCTTTGTAACACACTTTTTTATTGCAAATTACTCAACATTGGAAAGCACCTACTAGTCAACAATATGTAATGCTTTGGTTAAAAATCACTAATATTAAGGACGTCCAACCTTACGATAATGACGTTTTACAACTGACAATTTTAATCATAACTTACTGGTGGCGCCACCTTCTTTCAAACAGCTCAAATTTATTTGTACACAAAATATACTCTGTGACCTACATTTTATATTATATATGCCTTAAGAGTACATTGTAAAATTATTCACAAAGTAGGTAATGTATGTGAAAAATATCGCCAATGTGAAAATACATGTGAAAATTACTGGTTTACAGAATTCATTTTGTAATTAAAATTACAGAGGTTTAATTATGTGAATACCCCTCCACCTGGACTCTGCACTATTGGATTTCTATTTTTAGAACTCGGTGTCTCAGAGTTAGGCAAATTAGTTGAGGGTTACGCGAGATTGAAACGCAATTTTTCTCCCTAACCTAAGTAATATTTATTTCTGTTCCAAGCAGTTTTGTGGTGTGAGCCGACCAGAAATCGAAGTAGGTGAGTATTCAATTGTATGAAATTGTAATTTTTCTAGTGCCTACAACAAATGTTGTATCACTAATGCTATCAATATTTTCACTTGTAATCTCCCTAGAGCTTGAATTGAAGGTATAGAATTGTTTATCCAAATTCGTGTTTTCTTAACTGGGTCACCTCATAGTATACCTTGCCAAATAAATATTTAATTTACGTATTGAATATAAAAATGCCTGATAGCCAAACTACCATGTGTCGTCCTAAAATTTCTAATAAAAGTAAAACCAAAATAAAAAATGTTACACTTGAAATTACGCTCCCTTCTATATTTTTTCAAACTACAAATTGAAACGAATTTTGATGTTATTGATAACAAAGATTTTGGCTTGTATATTGAATTAGTTTCATAACTGCAAACTTTTCAATTCCGGCTCTTGTATATGAAATACTAAATCTACATAAGTGCAGTAAGGATGATACGAACTTCATTCCCCATAACTTGTTTGTTAACTTTGATTACTTCGCCGTCTGATGTTAGTCACTTGATAGTTATTTATGTCCATATAAAATTCAACCCCATAAAAACGCATTCCTTAAAGATTTACTAAATCGTATAAATCTTTCACACTCTGACAATTTCGATTCTATTCATATACATTTCAGTTTATCTATTTTTACTCAGATTTTTACAGACGATGAAGTCCCTTAACGTATAGTCCATGTGTCGGGTTAAGATATGTGACATTGACCTGGTAAAATTTGAATATGGCTCAAATATAAAAGTTTTATTTCACTCCTGGGTTATCATATCCGTTGTATTTATTTACAATAAAATTTCTAAAAAATAAATATCTACGCAAATGTGCTGCTATCTGACAGCGAAAGCAATAAACTACTTAAGAACGTCATTGACTGAGTCTGACTAAAGTGCCAGTCTTTTCTTCGTGGCAGAATTTTCGTCTTACTCCACAGATAAAGCCAAGAGGTCGTTTCCTAAATATAAATCTTAGTTTCATTCTTTATACCATGTATAATATGCATGACACAAAAACAATGATTTTTGTATTTCTCCTTCCACAGTGGAATTTCCCATCCACTGTATTATCTGGATCTTACTCCCAGCCACTACTATCTGTTTGCAGACCTAAAAAGAATGCTCCAGTGGAAGAGATTTGGCTCCAATGAAAAAGCGATAAAACCCCCTTTAAAAGAACTGCCCTAAGAACTCACGGTATCTGTCCTGACCTAGTTTCATAACAATTAAAAATATAGTACGTCTCATAAAAGCTACGTATTTTTTTTTGGCTGGAATACACAAAATAACGTCATTTTGCAGAGTAAAATGGTGAGTCGAGAAAACTTTTTTATCTTTAGAGATAGTTAACTAGTATAAGAGAGAAAAATGTTGCCAATAGAGCGAGGAAACTTTTTTACTTCAACTTTTTTTTCATACGACGTTTAGTTTGGGTTGTGTACTTTTTTAAAACCGAAGGAAATTGAATCGGCGCGTCGCATGTCTTGGCATTGCCACTGTTAGGATGCTGTGGAGCGAATAAAGCGATCAGTGTGTCAGAGAGAGTAAACACTACAGCTTTCTTCAAACGTGCAACAAAGATGACGCGCATTACAATATTATTATGACACTATAGGGATTAAAACGCAATATTATTATTATCTAATTAAAATATTTACTTTTCAATGCATCCCTCACACTGGCAACTTATATTGCTTCTTACATTTGCTTTCAGGCATTTGCACTTTTTACCACAGTTAAATAATTTACATTTGCAAAATGGAATAATTTTTAAAAATGTAGGTTTTGCCTCTTTGGATATTAATTTTGGCACTACACAATTATTGTCTTTGCGTTCGTAACCAATCTTTAGAATTTCAGGCAGATCTGGCTTTAATATACATGCCCTTCTCACATGAAAAATAAAAGAATCTTCAGTGTGCGGCAAATCCCTAAAAAAAGGTCATTATTGAAACCTTATTTACCAGTTTTAGATGTGCTACCATCTATGGTAAGAAGAGAGTATTGACATTAAATTTTGACTGAATCTAGTCAAGATGTCACTCTCTTCTTTTTTATCCCTTTCAGAGATTAATACAAAGTGAGTAAACCAGTAATAGGTACACAGAGTTCTATAGTGAACAAGAATCGTTAAAAAATATCATATCTTAGGAGCATTATTACTAAGGACCATGTTTCATATTGCTTATTAAAAGTCAATATTTGCTTCAGTTTTCTCAAACCCCTACTGTAGCAATTTTTATTGTATATTATGCAAATATTTGAAAAAGAGAATTTAATTCGCTTACTTGTACATTTTGAAGCACCTTCTTCTGCTGCAGGTCTTTTTGTGTAGGCTTTTCTGGTATAAGCTCGTCTACATTTAGCGTGATAAACAGGATTTAATGATAAAAACAGTTCTCTTTTGTCATCATAGCATCTAATAGCTAGGGAATAACTATCTCCTTTCTCACTAGATGCTTGAAACAGGTAATGTACGGCTTCTTTTTTGACACTCTGTACCGTTTCCTCACTACTAGATTGACAGAAAACACACTTGTTGAAATCAATATTTGGGCTCATAATAAAAAAAATAATTGATGTCTTTGACAGGAAGTCACAATAATACACATAAACAGGTGAACTTCAAAATTATAATATTGAAACTTCCATATACCAATAAGTCGGATCAAGGAGATGATTCAATTTTCTTCGGGTTTAAAAAGTAAACAACCCAGACTAAACGTATTAAGTCTAAATAAGCTTAATTTGTTTTTAGTAACAATGCTCCTAAGATATGATTTTTAACGATTCTAGCTCACTATAGAACTCTGTGTACCTATTACCTTTTAAAATATGTGATTGAAGTTTATACTATTATACTGATAAATAAGGTTTTAATAATGACCTTTTTTTTTAGGGATTTGCCGCCGACTGAAGATTCTTTTATTTTTCATGTGAGAGGGACATTTTTACAATGGGCAATTTTCAAAACCACATATATGTTAAAGCCAGATCTGCCTGAAATTCTAAAGTTTGGTTACGAATGCAAAAACAATAATTGTATAGTGCCTAAATTAATATCCAAAGAGGCAAAACCTACATTTTTAAAAATTACTCCATTTTGCAAATGTAAATTATTTATTATTTGGTAAAAAGTGCAAATGCCTGAAAGCAAATGTAAGAAGCAATATAAGTTGCCAGTGTGAGGGATATTGCATTGAAAAGTAAATATTCTAATTAGCTAATAATAGTATTATGTTTTAATCCCTATAGTGTCATAATAATATTGTAATGCGGGTCATCTTTGTTGCACGTTTGAAGAAGGCTGTGGTCTTTACTCTCTCTGGCACATTGTTCGCTTTATTCGCTCCACAACATCCTAACAGTGGCAATGCCAAGACATGCGACGCGCCGATTCAATTTCCTTCGGTTTTAAAAAAGTACACAACCCAAACTAAACGTCGTATGAAAAAAAAGTTAAAGTAAAAAAGTTTCCTTGCTCTATTGGCAACATTTTTCTCTCTTATACTAGTTAACTATCTCTAAAGATAAAAAAGTTTTCTCGACTCACCATTTTACTCTGTAAAATGACGATATTTTGTGTATTCTAGCCAAAAAAAAATTACGTAGCTTTTATGAGACGTCCTATATTAGAGAGTTGAAGTTGTGCCAAGTACGTAAACGTTAGGAGCCGAATTGACATCTACGCATGCGCATTTGTCTGGAAATAGCGTTTACGTGAAAAATAGGATTGCGTACATACGTAACCTTGCGTTCTCTCACGGATACCTTAAAAATCTACGTACGTTAACCGAAGATTATACGAGTGACACCGATAAATGGCGAATGTCCCAATTTTCAATTTTGACTTAAAGTAAATTATTCATAGCTTCAAAAAGACTTTCTTTATTTTTTTTTTGTTAGATTACATTCAGTTATAATATAATATAATAATAATATAATATAATATATATAATAATAGTTGAGAAATTCCTATAGAAGTAATAATAATAATAATCCTTTAATTTCTCTCTCTCTTTCCACTGGATTAAAACCACTTAGTTGTTAAAAAAGTTTTTTTATTGACAATAATAAAAAAACTTTTTTAACAACTAAGTGGTTTTAATCCAGTGGAAAGAGAGAGAGAAATTAAAATACAAACCACTATGAGCTTCCGAAATAAATAATCCTTTAATTTAGCTCTTGCATGGCTAGTATTAATTTTACATTTAGGTTTACAAAAAAAAATAAATAGTTATATACTTATATTCACAACCTACATGTTCTTTTAAAGCTCATTAAATTATTGCAGTTTTTAATAAAATCAGGCAATTCATTGTATTGCTTTAATCCCTTATAAAACAGACTATTCTGACTATATAACTAGTGCTTACTCTATCTACATAAAAATTGTTTCTTGATCTTGTGGAATATTTATATATGTCTTTAACAAACCTACAATTATTTACAAGTTGAGGCACTATAGTTGATTAATCATTTTATATATAAATAACATGGTATTAAGGGTCACTCAAGAAGTTACTAAATATTCGTTTTTGTTTCATTTGATTTATATAATTTAGGAATTTAAGTGTGATTTAGAAGTTCTCAAAAGAACTTCTTTATTTTTCTGTTATTAGATTACATTCGGTTGAGAAATTCCTATAGAAGTTACTAAATATTCGCTTATTATGTTTCTAAAGGTTAGGTTATTTCTCATATTTCAGTAAGATAATAAAAAACTTTCAAGTTAAAACATTTTTTATTATATAAATATTTATTTATTAATCACAATAACAATAACAAAACAATATTACAGAATATTTATCTCTAAAACTACAAAACAACGAATATTTACATTTTTAGAAAATATACTCAATAAAATTACATTTACAAAGTGTAGAAATGTTCAACTAAATTTAGTTGATGGCGCTTTTTACATCTTGAAACTAGCAAACAATGCAAACAAAATATTGGTAATAAAATAAACATTAAAGTTGTTTTTGCTTGATAAAAGGTATGCTACTTTAATATTGCGATACTAACTTTACAAAAATCAATCTAGGTGCATTTACTAAAATTTAATCAGCATGATGGATTTTGAAAATATGTGTGTGCTGAACAGAACATTAAATTTCCCAAATATTGTTCCAGTTGTGTGTAGGCTCAATCGCCCATAAAGCTCTGCTCGATTCCCAACAGGATCATTGTTGAATATATGTAGCAAGATTACCTCATCCATTTCATCTTCTTCGAAATCTGAATCCCCAAGTTGTGCTGCATCAAGAATACCTTCCACCTTAAATGAAATAAATAGAGCCTAATTGAACATGTATAAAGACGTGCTTACCATAAAAATGTAACTTCTATTTTAGTAGAATTTCAAGAAATCCAATTCCAATATATCCATTAAGAAGAGTACAAAGCCACTAATGAGTTATAGAAATGAAAAACAAAATATATATATATATATATATATATATATATATATATATATATATATATATATATATATATATATATATATATATATATATATATATATATATATATATATATATATATATATATATATATATATATATATATATATAATTAATGGATATAATAAAACCTCTTATTTTATTAAAAAATTTTTTAATTTTGATTTTTCGACTTTCTGCTCACTAAAACAACATAAAAGCAAAGACAGACCAATTAATTAAAGGTTGACAGTTGACATCTATTTTACGTACGTACATGAACACTTCAACTCAAATTTCATACAACTTTATTAAGTTATATTTCGTACGGTATTTTCTACGTAAAGGGTTACGTACTGTGTTTACTTCAACTCTCTATTTTTAATTATTATGACACTAGTTTGTAATAAATATTATTTTAAGGAAAATTTTCAGTTTTTTCAAAAATGTCATGTTTTGACAACAAGAAGTTCGAATCCGGCAGGTCATTTTACATAAGATTTCATGTTTTTTAGGTATGTAAATTCTACTTATGGCTGAAAGCTGAAAGATAATTCAACATAAAACTAAAGATGTCTTATAATCAAGCACTCGTTTTATCGAAGGCAAGGAGTCGCTAGAGATCCTGATTGGTATAGAAAGCCGACTACACATGCCTATTTAATTTGTAACCAATCAGTCGGTTTAAGTCATTTCAATGAGCGCGTTTGGAAGTTCAAAACATTAATGGTAAAGGAAGAAAAACTTGATCTTTCTAAATTTCTGTAACCAAAAGAAAAGTGTAAATTAAGTAGTTTGTTAATGCCGTATTTAGTATATACAAGGCGTTACCGAAAAATATAGCAATCATCGAAAATTTAGCCGCAACTGCTTCATAGCTCTTAGATTATTAAGTACGCCATTGGCAACGAAATATGCCTGAAAATTATTATTTTGAACTGATTTAAATAAGTACAACGAAAAAAAAAGACAAGTCAGTTTTTTAACTTATACTAAAACAGGTGTGCAAACATTTTGGCCCACATACTAACATGCAAATGTCTATAAAGTAAAGTGCATTTTTGTGGTTTACCAAAGCAATAAATATAATTTTCTGCCTACGCACACAGCTAGCGGCATCAAAGATACAATGTCTATAACTCGCGGCATTCTATTGATTTTTAAATTCCGCACTACTGGACTTACTAGATTGATGTTTTGTCTGTTCGAAACCAATTTATTCGAAATTGAGATTAAAATCGCTTACGTTTCAGAAAGATTTATGGGAATCCGATATTTTTTAAGGTATGGTTATCAAAAGTAAAAGAAGAAACAAAAATTAAAGCATTATTACAACAGTATTTAAAACTTGCTTATACAGGGTGTTTCATTGGGAGAGGGTAATATTTTAACAGTCGATAGGAGTGACTGAGGTGATTCCAAATAACCCATATTGTATGGGTTTACGGTCCCTTATAGCTGAGATACAAAGTGTTTTGTTCATTTTGGTAATTTCTTCCTTGCCTCCTGTGCTTTTAACCACTCTGTATAATTTTATAATATTTGGTACACATACTCTATGTGTCTTAACAAATTAATTGAGATATTATTAATATTGAAAATACAGGCCCGGCTTCACTAAAAATTGACAAATTCGTTCCACTCATAAACAACACCCTGTATGTTAAATTTTCAAAAATATTTTACCATATCTAAAAAGAAGACAAAAAAATGAATTTTTATTTTTGCACATATGATTTTACTACTCATAAATTGTTAGGATCTTTGATATTTTTGGGGCACCAACGTGCTTAATTAATCCTATTAAGTTGTAATCAACATTATTTGGCCTAATTAACTATTTTGTTTAAAAGTATGTTATACCAAGAATTTTTATCGTCATCTAGACCTATGAAATCAGATTTGCAGGACCGTACTAGAAACTAAACGTCACATTAGATTTACCTATTGATCACCCATTTTATTTATTTCCTTATGAAAAATTATGTAGTTTGGAGTAGAAGAATAAAAGAAACTATAATCAAATGTTTGTGAATGATAAAAGTACATAAAAAGCATTGTGAATGTGACGCGATACTATTTAAAGTTGGGAATACGCTATACTATTTGTGAAATTAAATAGATACGTCAACAACACATGAGTCGAATAAATAAAAATCATTTTTAGTTAAATAATATCTAATTAAATTATAAACAAAATTAAAAAATTACACAACACTGAAAAGACTAGAAAAAAAAACAAGTTTAAAAAAATTATAATAATTGTTCAAAACGACCCTCATTCTGTTGAATGCATGTCCCCAAATATGGTAATTGACGGGATTAAAGTCCGGTGATCTTAAAGGCCAATGTATAGGACCACCTCTGCCTATCCACCTATTAGGAAAATTTTCATTTAAAAAATCCCGTACAATTAGCCTAAAATGAGGAGAAGCGCAATCTTATTGGAAATAAATTCCGGCTGTGTCTACACCTTCATCATCTAACAAAATTGGTAAAGTATTTTGAAGAAAATCTAAGTCCAGTTAATCTTTGAGGGAGAATATGGGGCCCAATTAACTTGTTAAAAACACCACACCAGACATTCTCATTTGATATTCCCTGCTTGCGGCCAGACCATTCCCGTCACAAAAACCTTATATGTATATCATATCAGCATATTCTCCATTACAAAATTGATTAAAATAATCGAAACTAAACCACAAACTACAAAAATAATGCAATCCTTGTGAAAATTAAATAAAAATAGAATGACACAGAGAACTCTAAACTGTCAATTCCATGGGCATCTAGATTTTGTAATTTTTTATGTTTTCATATTATTACTATTAAATTTCACAAATAGCTTATTACCAAACTTACTTAATTAAATAAAGAACGCGTTTTTAAGTACTTTTATCCTTTACAAAACTTAGATTTTAGATTCTTTAACTCTCCTACTCTAAAATACACAATTTTTCATAAGGAAGGTTAAAAAAATAAATAAAATGAGTGATGTATAGCTAAATCTAATGTGATATTTAGTTCCTAGTACGGTCCTGTAATACTGTTTTCATAGGCCTAGATGACCATAAAAAATTTTGGTATAACATACTTTTAAACAAAATAGTTAATTAGGCCAAATAATATTAATTACAACTTAATAGGGTTAATTACGCACGTTTGTGTCCCAAAAATATAAGAGATCCTAACAATTTATGAGTAGTAAAATCATATGTGCAAAAATAAAAAGTATATCATTAAATTAAATTTTTTGTCCTCTTTTTAGATATGGTAAAATATTTTTGAAAATTTAACATACAGGGTGTTGTTTATGAGTGGAACGAATTTGTCAATTTTTAGTGAAGCCGGGCCTGTATTCTCAATATTAATAATATCTCAATTAATTTGTTAAGACACATAGAGTATGTGTACCAAATATTATAAAATTATACAGAGTGGTTAAAAGCAGAGTAAGCACATAAAGAAATGACCAAAATGAACAAAACACTCTGTATCTCAGCTATAAGGGACCGTAGACCCATAAAATATGGGTTATTTGGAATCACCTCAGTCACTCCTATCCTCTGTTAAAATATTACCCTCTCCCAATGAAACACCCTGTATAAAAAGTCCTACTTTTGTTTGATATTTTAAATATTAAAAATTATGTTTATTTTAAATAAAGCATTTTTTATTATATAGAATTGTGAACTATCTCTGCATTTTGCTGGATAAGATTCATTATTTCTTACCCATAGTGCAGGCGAGATAGGTAATAGTATGCAAAAACGTAATAGTATATTACGTAACAAGGGTTGTAAAAAGCATATTACGCACGAATGGAAAAATTGCTTTACAACACGCATTACTTAAATTGGGAAATTGGAACCTTTGGTTTATCAACTAAGTTGAAAACTATCGTCGATCACTCAACCAAAACACAATTCTAACAGACTCTACGCGCGTTTCGCCAACCATGTTGGCATCATCAGGAGCTGATGATGTACTCTCTCTCTCTTCTGGCCATAAAACGTCACGGTGGCTGGAAATCTACCTCCGTAGCAGAAGCATATATAGAAGATAGTTTGAATAACAAAATTGAGATTTCTAACAAAATATTGTATTGTCCATCTTCTTCCAAACAAATTAAAATATCTGATAAAATTGTGGAATCAACTCTTTAAGAAATATCTAACGTTTCTGATCAGCAGCAACATGAAACATCTTCGGGAATTTATGTTGGAAGTAATTGTTGAAACTTTACTATCAATTATTATTACAATAATAGAAATTGTTTTATGATGAATAATCAATTAATAATTGACTCTGTTAAAAATAAATCCTTCATAAAGTAATATTTCATGTTTATTTTGTGAATTATTTCACTATGAAAAAAAGTAAATAGTTAGAGATGCAGAAATGTGAAGTTTTTTTGACAGTTCTACCAAAAATGTGTTTTGCAATAACGAATTTTTCAATACTTAATTGTTGATAATTTGTTTAAATTTTTAATAAAATTAAAAAACTGATTACTCCATTGAATTCTACAGAAAAAAAAATACGAAAAAAACTGAGTTTCATTGTTTTATTTGAAATTTGATTTTTGTTCCGTATTATTATAAATATTTAATTGTAATAATGAAAATGCAGATAAATAAAGAGGGAATCCATCTTGAAGAATCAGAGGACGTAGTGTGAACTAGATGAAGTTTTGTCAAAAAAAACGTGGAATTTACCCTGAGCGCTGACAATGTGGTTATTAAGTCAAGAAAATTGCAAAATTTTTAAAGATAAAAAATCATAACCCAAGAAGGGTAAGGCTCCTGCTAAGGCTGCAGGAAAGAATTCATGGGACTGTCCTTTTTAAGTTTTATTCATTTGACTGTGTTATTCCGACTTGTTATAAAAATAAAAACTATAAAAATTGACCTGTTTGTGTTTTTTTATTTCTATGTAAATGTATTAATTAGTTTTAACAAATGCATAATTATTTATTACATAAATACACCGCCATTATATAATATTCTTGAGAATTTTAATAATGTAATAAAAGGTTATTAAATATAATTATATATTTTATTAATCGATTTAATCTGAGAACAATCTTTAGTTTTTTCTTTTATAATATTAAATTTATTAAATACTTCCTGAAAACAATCAACAGCGAGTGATAGAGCTAGCAGAGAGCACTCCTATAACTTGGCCATTGAGTTTACTGAAACTTGTGGTTAAGATATTAGAGGTAATAGAGGTAACTCCCAATTTAGTGACGTAAAAAACAAGGTTTCCGGGGTCAAAAGCCTGTTTCTTTTGCCTCTTTTGTAGGTGGCGGTGAAGTGGTGTCCAGGGGTTGTCAACTGTGAAAGGAACCGGGTAACTACAAAAAGGGCTAGAGGATATGATGCCCAGGTTGACGGAAGTTCTTGGCTGTCATCTCTGGTGTTCAAACAGTTTTCGATTTCTATTGCTTCTAGATTTGAAACGAAGGGTCTGGGCAATGGTTCAAAATCAATCAAAATCTATCGTACATTAAAATTAAACTTTACATTTCGATCTGTTACCGTACAAATGCTTGTTAATGTAAGTAGACCCTTTCAATACCACCTTCAAGCGAGCCAAGATGTCATGTTAGGTTATTTTAGGCATCTTTTATAATTGTTACTTACTTTTTTCTGTAAAAAATGCTTTAATTTTGCCTTTTTAGGGTCAATTTACCTTAATTTTAGAAGTTAAGAAAATACAGAAACGGTGCTAGACGTTATATTGCAGATACATCATCCTAAAAACAGAGGCTAGGTTTCCAGACCTAAAACAAAAATTCCAAGCTGTCCGTTTTTTTGTTACCCATAAAAAGATTCACCACTTTTCCTTAAAAATAGTCCACAGTACTCTTAAAAATCAGGTGGAATAAATAGGGGCGTCGTTCTATATCAATCTTGTATACCGAATTTATCAATGCTTTTGACCTTTTAATTTCTAATAAATATTTAATATTTATTACACAATGACCCATAAACATTGCATATGTAAACGAGTTTTTTTTATCATAAACTGAAGTGGCGCCAACTGTATCATAAATGATATTCATTCATAACCTTTTCAATTTGTTAGATCAGTTTTGTTATTTTTTTGTTTTCACTAGTGCCAAATGAGATATATTGATAAATCGATTTAGTTTTAATAATATATGTTAATGGTTTAATTGGTAATGTTCTATAAATGTTTATTGTGTCGCAACAGCAGAAAATGAGGTTTAGCAGCCTGCGGCAGAAGCGAGCGAAGCAAAGCGAGGGTAATGGCTAAGGACTATTAAAGCGTTTTCTGCATGTCCTTTGTCCGTTGAGACACCGTCACCTTTTAAAATCGTCGTTTATCAATTTGTTTAAGAATACATTTTAAACCCTTTTTTAGTTTGGGAGTATTTTTTTATACCTTGTATGACTGGAAGTTATCCTAGTGGACAACCTCTGTATATAAATTGATCCTATTTACAGCGTCGTTTTTTGAAGCCTATCGTGTTAAACTGACACAGCCGTTTCGGCACAATCAACCGACAATATTACACAGTATTTTGTAACTATTTATTAACTATTTTCTAACACAAACTAGAATTTTCTAATGCCCAATTTTCTAACTTTTTAAGAACTCTCGAATGGTATATATATTGTTACGTACTATTGTGCTGTGTGTTTATGATGAAGGAATTTTTTTATTTATATATTTTATTGTTGTTTAATTTTAAATTTTATTATATTGAAAAGTTTGTTGTTTTATTGATGGATTAACTAACCACGACTTTAGCTCTTTCCTTTCTTTAATTTAATTTAATTTTGTAATGGTATTTAATTTAATTTATTTTTTTAACTAATTTTAAAATATCTTTTTATTCTTACCTTTCCTCGTAATCTTAGAATAATGTGAACTATATTGGTGACAGTTTAAATTGGGCGCCATCTACTATAAAGAGTAGAGATTCTTAACCTCAGGTGTGCTTCTATTGGCTTGTTATTTATAGACATCAATAATAACGACTCATTAAATATAATTCATAAACATTTATTTATAGCAGGAAAAGTAACGATAAACATTTTAATTAAATGTGTAACAAGTGCTTGGTCGAATAAGTTAAGTACAGTTCTTATTTATATAAGAAAATTAACAGTTATGAAAAGTTTTTATTGTCACACCCTTATCTAATTCTCCAAATTAATACTCTAACCTAACTTATTTCTAGGTTAAATAAATCTTAACCTTAGTTACTTGTTTTACGGCCTTTTTATTGTTTTGACGCTTTGTTAAATATCGATATTTTAAAATAGCGTCACTTCTTTGACAGGTAATGTTATATTTTTAATCAGTGTTGCTTTGACTCGATTTCATTTGTTTTTGTTATGCGGAGCGATGTGAACAAGAGTTTTTTAGAGTTTTTAACAGTTAAGCTAGTACAACACCATTTTCTCGCGAACCACTTGAGTTAGAAGATTCTAGTTTCTGTTAGAAAATAGTTAATAAATACTGTAATATTTTCGGTTGATTGTGTCCAAAACGACTGTGTGAGTTTAACATACGTGAATACCAACGTATTTCTATCCTTGAACTTAAAATATGCAGACTTTATAGATAAAAAAAGAAAACGGTGATTATATTATTTTTTTTTTTTAGAAATGTACGGTTTGTTTGTTTAGCAAACAAGTGGATAATAAAAACTTCCACACCATATGCAAATTTCAATGCACTATTCTATCTTTATTGTGTCGCTTGACACACGAGCATTCACTTGAATCCACTTGAAGTGATTTATTGTAGCAGATAAATAATAATTAATGCAAACTAGGAAGCGACAATTAATAATTCAATGGCATTTACAAGAATAATTGTTTATTGAGTACATAATCAAGGAACGAAATCAACATTAGTTATTTTAAGAACTAAAACAAATGCTGGGGAGAATTTTTTGTGTTTTAAGGAACTTAAAATCAGAATTAATAGCAAAAATTGCAAACTTCACTTAAGGAAGTACCTAATTGGCATTAAAGAGCTGCAGAGAACCAGAAAAAAGAAAAAAATTTGCCTTTACCATTGATTTACCATTTACTCTTATGGTTTGCGGCTTCGACTGACTCCTCAGCTGGTAAACTCCATAATCGTCCGAAAAAGTAACATTTCTCGTCCTTGCATCATAAACTACTATTTTATTGCATCTATAATATTTTACATTATGATACGCATTTGAGAACTCTAATGTTTCATTAAGTTTTTGTGTTATACGGTTGGTAATATGAATCAACAAATGACATGAATTGACATTTGTCTATTGAAATTAAATTTCAAATCTGTCAAATTTAAGTTGAAACACTATCGTCAACCAAAACACAATTTTAACACACTCTACGCGCGTTTCGCCAACTATGTTGGCATCATTAGGAGTTGATGATAGACTAAACAATTAACTATTTCTAACAGCTATTTATACTAAATTACTAACACCCCTTCCCCCCAGAGGTGCCGAGAACCGTCATCCCCGGTGACCTAATCAGCCAAGGGTGACTATTCAGGTCAGGTCAGGAGACATGCTTTTAATAAAAATCATAGAATAGACAATGTAAAATTACTTAAAAATGTATCCAATAATAAATTGTTGGACGCATTTGAAAGTATAGAAATAGGTAAATAATAATATTTATTTACTAAAAAAGATACAGTTTACAAAATACAAAATAGTTGCAGTGAACAAATAGGTGTACCGCTTAGGTTTGTGAGAAAAAACCTGTCTGCGGTTGCATATTCTGTTCATTCACCCTCATAGTGAGTACAGAAAAAAAATGTAAGTAATACTATTGTTAATAATGTATTCACTATTTCCATAAATGAATTGAAACCTTAACGAATTGACCTCTAATAATCTATATTTAGAAAGAAGTTTCTTCCTTTACTGAATATCCATTTTTTTAGCCGCTTCTTAATAAGATTAGGATTATTTAGTTTTTTAATGTCCAACAGTAGTTTGTTGTAGCGACGGGGACCAATATGTTTAAACGACCTTTGTCCTATTGCTTTTTTGCTCGTGGAATCAAAACTGAGAACGATTTTTGGGCTCGTGTGTTATACTCGTGTGGTACGTTTTCCAATAGATTTTTCAATAAACTCTTTTAATAAATGTAAAACTAGTTTAAACAGAGACAAAGGACCAAGGACAGAGACAAAGGACCAATTCCTCTTAGTCCGCTTTTTAGTTCAATCCATTAGGTACGGGCGGGTTAGTCATCCTTGGCTGATTAGTCACCCTTGCCTGATTAGGTCACCGGGGATGATGGTGCTCGGCACCGCCGGGTGGAGGAGGTGTTAGTCATTTAGTATAAATAGCTGTTAGAAATAGTTAATTGTTTAGTCTATCATCAACTCCTGATGATGCCAACATAGGTGGCGAAACGCGCTTAGAGTGTGTTAAAATTGTGTTTTGGTTGAGTGGTCGACGATAGTGTTTCAACTTAGTTGATAAACCAAAGGTTCCAATTTCCCAATTTAACTGTCAAATTTTAAAAATTCTACAAAAGTGCTTCCAACTCATTTTTTTTAAAGCAAACTATAAGAGCAAAGTATAAATTTATTAAAAAATTAATAAAATGGCAAAATATAAAAAGTATTATAAACTTCTTTCATATGAAATGTGTTGCTACTATTTTGCTATTTTGTCAATATTTAATATATTTTAATTTGGTTTTGTTTCAAATGTAGAAGTCTTTTTTTTCTTGGCAGGTTGGGGCAAAATGTAAGGATTCTCCTCTTACATAGATTCAAAATGTTTGTTTTGGTTGGATATATTTAAATATTAATTATGTAGGAAGTTAAAAAGTCATGTGGAATGACGTTGAAGGTCAGCAGATTTTTTATGGAATTACCTCAAAAGAAATGTGTCGAACAATTATTTTCAAATCATCGAAACCCCAAAATAGTCATCCAGGAAGTCAATAATTAAATCGGTCGTCTTCAGAACGTCTTCCTTGTTGAAGTAAGTTAAAAGTATTTAATTTTATTATCTTTCTGTTTTTGTTTCAGATATTTGATCTATGAGGAAAAAGTTAATCTATGTACTTTTCTTTCTCATGCATGTAATGTATGATGTTGCATTTTTGGATTTTAATTAGGTATTTATTATTGAAAATTCATACAAAACAGAGCCTTGAGAAAATGATTAGTGTAATCAGTAAGTGCATTTATTTTTAATTTAATGTTTAATTTTTCTTATGCAATAAACACTTCAACAAATGCTAAATTATTAGTAATTTTTTTTTTACTTGGTCATGAATATAAACTTGGGCATAATATTTAATCCCTATTAATATTTTCAAATTACATCTTGTTATGTATTTAAATTTAAAAGTCCTTTTCCCTTTATACCACAAAATATTTTACAATTTTTTTCTTGATTATTGATTTATATGTTTTTTTTTTTCGTAGCAAAACACTCATGCCTCATGCCAGACTTTATCAAAAGCCTGGGCCACGTCTACGAAGACGGTGGAGCAGACTTTCTTTTCCTCTAAAGACTTTTCAATTATCTCTGTGATTCTATGCACCTGGTCGATCGTTGAGTGTTTTGCTCTAAAACCAAATTGATGGGAGGGAATTAGGTCCTTTTCTTCTATTGTAAGTTTTAATCTCTCAAGAAGCAATTTTTCGTAGAGTTTCGAAATAACAGGCAACAAAGAGATTGGTCGGTATGACGTTACTTTTTGGGGAGGCTTACCTGGCTTAGGTATCATTATAACCTTGCTACTTTCCATAGCTGAGGTACATATCTCATCCTAAATGATGCACTGATAAGGTTGGTCAGTTTGACAACAGCTTTACGTGGGAGTTGTTTCAAGATTTCCCCAGTAATGAGATCAAATCCAGAGGCTTTTTTAGGATTTATATTTGTTTCGATTTCCACATAAACTTCTTTTGGAGAAGTAGGTCTAATGACTGAATCTTCCTGTTCTGGTTCATTCCAGTCTTGGGTCTCTTCACCATCGTTGGTCTGGAAAGTCTTTTCTAAGTGTTCTGCGAATCTAGTTGCTTTTTGTATATTATTTCGTGCCCAACTCCCGTCTTTCTTTATAGCTGGTGGGTTATGTGTAATAGGACTTTTTAATCGTTTGGTTGCTTTCTAGAGTGAATAATCGGTACTGCTGTCATTAGTTAATTCACTCAAGTACTCACCAATCGATTCATTTTTAATACGCTAAATTTCGCGTTTTAACTGTTGTGTTGCATTATTTAAAGCTGTTTTATCAGCTGGTGCTCTGGACTGTTGCCATTTTCTTCTGATTTTTCTTTTTTCTAGTATAAGGTCTCTTATCTCTTTTGGATAATTATTTCCTTTTGTTTTGTATTTAAAAGCAGGGGTGTTCTCCCAAGCTGCTTGTTGAATATCTTTGACAAAACGTTCGACTTCCTGATCTAGTTGTTCTTCTGTTCTCAACGGAACCGAGAGATTAATTAACCGTTCAAGTTTGATTTTGAAGCTTTGCCAGTCCGTTCGTTTGTTGACTAATTTAGGTTGATTTTCTTTTTGAATCACACTATCACTCAGTGTAAGAAGTATGTATATAATTTGAGGATATATTTCTAATTACAAAGAAATGTATAAGATCAGGAATTTTGTTCGGATCTGTGGGCCAGTACGTTGGCTTTCCAGTTGAGAGTGTTTCACATTTAAGATTGTTGCATGTTGCTAATAGTTCTTTACCTTTAGATGTTATTATTCTCCTCCAACTATGAATCTGTCTTCTTGGCTATCCAGAAAGTCAGCATATTGTTCTCTTTTTATAGCATGTCTCGGTGGGGAGTATAAAGCTGTGATTGTAACTTCGTAAGTCTTTGTTTTAATTTTAATTTATATGTGATGCCGAACTCTTTACGAAGAATAATTTTTTTTGTAAAGTGAATAAAACAATTTCCAGTTTGTCGCCAACTTTTTCAGACATACTGTATACATTCAACATGGCGATGCACAAGAAGTATTAAGTAATCTACGGACACCCTGTAAAATCCGGTAATGACCTTGTGTGGTTGCCGATCTGCATGATCTGCCTCCTTTTATTCATCACTCACTGCATTTTTTTAACGTCTTGATATTTCATTGTGAGAGAGGATTGTAATACACCGTGGGCGATTATAATGGTCTTCAACGGTGTGCAGGTAACTTTTAACTTATAACATGACTCGGTACACACACACACAGTGAGGAACAATACAATGGGATTTCTTACTTCCTAAACATGACCATAAATTTTAAATTGAAACCATGATAAAAGCTTAAACAAATTGGTTTGATAAAAGCCAAGATCAAGCGGGTTCAATGGGATTGAGGGTATATTGGATTGGATCTATATTAAGTTCTATAAAGCAGTTAAGGGTCAGTGTTTACGAGTGATGTTCATTCTTTGCATTTTGACTTGCATATTATTTACAGTTCCGGAAGAGGTGCCATCCAATATTCTATTCAACTGGCTAGAAGAAGCTCCGTTACTCACTGAATTAGAATTGAAAGGAAGAAATGACATTAACGCTATTGCTAGAAAAGTTTCCAAATTTTGCAAAAACATCCAGTCTCTAAAAATTGAAAATTCACAGGATACGAAAAGTTCAGAGCTTTTAGAAAGTAAAACTTTGTGTCGGTTGTTACAAAATTGTAAGTATCTCACTAACCTCCATTTTAGTGGGGTCAGAATTTTGTCCTGCAAGTTTTTTCGAATGCTGTCAGAAAGAAAGTCGATGAAAAAATCCAGCTATTTTGGACCAGTTAACCAAAAGCAAATGAAGGCATTAATAGAGTCTATAGTTGCCAGCGATCAACATCACTCAGCTTCATTATTTACTTCTGGGAATAAAATGACTAGCATTAAGGAGGAATCCAATAATGGGGAAGAGATGCCTGACATTGATACTATTTGGAATGATATCGTGAATGATGATTTTGATGACATAGACGAAGATTATATTCCTCCAATGGAAGAAGATATTGATGATTTATAAATCGAATTTTTTAATAGATTTGTCCAAGGCACTCCGATAAAATATTAATTTTTTGTAGAAAACTATATATTGTTTTTATTACAATTCGTTGCATGAATTTTAATATATTTGAGTGTACTGACAAAAATAACAAAGTTGAGAAAGTATGAGGTTAAATTCTTCTTCAGTTTAAGGATAGGGTACAGGGATTACTAAGTAGGTGTACATGCGGGAACGACTTGCCTGAAAAAATATTTTTGGAAAATCAAAGGTAAAGAAAAAACCTGCTTAATTAACACGTGGCGACCCTTTTGAGTCCTCGAAATTCTGAAGTAAATGCCCTGGAAAAAAGGAATACTTAATTGAAAAGAAGATCGGTCTAGGTTCATACAGATGTCTGGTCTTTGGGTATAATTCTATTTATAATGTTGATGATGTTTTATGATGCCTTTCATGCGAAACAAGTGCAGTAGTACTTATCGCTTATCATTCATTGTATTTATTGAATAAATAAATAAATAAATAAATAAACATGCAATCAGACGCGGATTTATAGGTATGCGGACTAAGCGCTCGCAAGGGGCCCCATGATCGTAATGGGGCCCGGAAAAATAAAAAAAAAAATAGGATTAAGAGGATGTTTCGCCTAAAAGACGGTTCAAATTACCAACAGACTTGTACAAACTTATACGAAATGGTTTGAGTGCAACTTTCCCAAATGTGCATGACTCTACCCATTTAAAATGCGTCTGGAGAAAGATCTTTCAGCGCCCTTAAAAGAGTTAAATCATTTTTAAAGTCATCTTTAAACCAAGAACATTTAAGTGCCTTAGTACTTTTGTTTAGGGTGGCCAAATATGAATGCGAGGTACTGTATCTGTGAAACTATCCATCGTATCGGCTTTCGGAAAAAAAAGTTATTATTAAAACGTCCAAGAGAAAAATCTGGAAAATATTTTCAAGTTTCTGAAATGGCCGCTAGGGGGCGTAACTGCAATCTTGAATCTAAGAAAGTCATGTTTCTGTGAATTCCGCTACATTAACCTATCAAAAAAATACCTGGTTTTTAAAGTAGAGGATAATCTGAATCTTTTTGTTTGACAATTGTTGCTGTATCTCTAAAAATGAAGTAGTGGGGGGGGTATTCAAAAGTTTCAGTAAAAAACACCCTGTATATTCGAAACGGCTGAGCCGATTTTAACAAACTTGGGCTAGTTAAAAAGAGATCTTCTTCTTGGGCTACAAATTTTATAATATTTGAAGTTTTGTTAGTTTCACATGTCGCCGCTAGAGTACTTTTTTCGACAATTCGACAGAAATGGTTAATTTTCTCAAAAAAATTAAATGCATTGGTGTGATTTCTTTTTCATGAAAAAGTAGCTAAATCTTGCCTAAACAAGCTCGCGAAAACCGCATCTCGATATCTTGTTCCTAACCTAAAATTTAGGCCAAAGAAAATTTTATACGGAATTACCTTAAATTTTTAGTTTTTAAAGTAATTAATTCCTTTTATTATGTAAGTTGTGGCCCTAAAAAGGACCAATTTAAAAAATAAAGGCTTTTAATGCCCCCGTAAATGCTCTAAATGCTGACCATCCCGCTCTATGCATTGCTGAAGCCTTTCATGGGTAGACAAAACTGCAGCTTCAATTTCGGCTCTCAGTATGTTACGTAATTCATTACGAATCCGTTTTTCATATCTTTCTGATCGTAGGTTGAGTCTGAAAATCAAGACAAGTTAAGTCTGGTGATCGCGCAGGCCATGGAAACAGCCTTCCTCTTCCAATCCATCGCAGTTGTAATACTGCACAGAGTGTTTTTTACTGAAATTTTAGAATATCCCCCACTACTTTATTTTTAGAGATTGTGTTCAGGATCCTCAAAAACCGGGGGAAAGAGGATGTGCCGCTGATATAAAAAAATAAAAAAAAACACCCCTATCGGGGATGATTTTTGGCCGGTGGAGGAGATGGTGAGGGTCGGAAGTAATCTTCAATAACACCACTGTGTTCAGCATCCTCGAAAACGGGGGAAAATACGTTTTTTACAGGGAAATGATGTGCTTCTCATTTAACCACTTTAGGGGGTAGTTTTTGGCCGTTTTAGGGGTTCGGCTGGCGAAAAGAGAAATTCTGATAACGCCATCGTCTTCAGCATCCTCACAAACGGGGGGATCAGGGTAAATTCTGGTCCATGTTCTTCCGACTTACACACGCCACTATAACCTGTAACAGTGCAACAACATAGCACGTAGCAATGACCTGACCTGAACCAGCCTTGCAGGAACAAACAACACTCATCACTTGTCCGTCTCCTGCAATTTTCCCATTAATTTGATGGAGATTACCTCGCAAATTCGACGTTGATAAACAGAAAGCCACCAAGTCCACACAGCTACTGTCACTTTCATTAATTTTTTTTCACCGAAATATACAAAATTTTCCCCGGATATACCCCCCTGCCACCAAGGTCAATTCCTGGTTACGTCACTGGAAATTGTCTTAGTGAATAGGGTCCCCTGAACTGTAAATCCGCCGCAATTCGGATTCAAGAGAGCGACTTGCATATAATTTTGTCTATTAAATAACTTAATTTTTTCAAATGGGACACCCTGTATATTTTTCTTCAGTTAGAAGCTCTCCCTAATACGTATTAAAAAAATATAGGGTTTTGCACATCTAACTTTACTATTTACTTTAAATAATTGACGTTAAGTGACAAACAACATATTTTACACAATTTTTAATAAGAAATCAAGTTACCTATGAAAATGACAGTAGGTATATTTTGTTATGGCATTAATTGTCAACATAAAATTTTGTCTACTATATTTAATCGGTATTGTGTATAAAAAATGGATTTTAATAAGAATTATAGTGTTCAAGAAAATATTGATATGATATGGATACTGGGTGAATGTCAAAAAAATGCGTTTCTTGCTAGTAGGGTCTATCGTCAAAGATACCCAGAAAGACGTCATCCACAAAAGGATACTTTTGAGAATTTAAAGAATAGATTTGATAGAACAGGAACCGTCAAGTATGAAAAATATTCACGTGAAACTACACTATTGACAACGAATATAAGGTAATGATCAGTATAGTTGAAGATCCCAATATAAGCACAAGGCAATTAAGCAATCAGTTACATATTTCCAATACCACAATTAGATGCATAATAAAAAAGAATAAATATCACCCCTATCATATCCAGCTTCACCAAGAATTGTTACCACGTGATTTCGCGCGTAGAGTGGAATACTGTAGATGGTTAATAAACAAGATAAATACAGAGCGTAACTTTTTAAACAAAGTTTTATTCTTCGACGAAACCACGTTTCATAAGAACGGTTGTGTAAATAGACACAACTTCCATTATTATTCGAACCACAATGAACATTTATTTAGAACCACATCACAGTATCGATGGTCTTTGAATGTGTGGGCGGGAATAATAGGTGATTATGTAATTGGTCCCTATTTCTTTGTTAGGACTGTAAATGGAGCTATATTTTTAGATTTTTTAGAACATGATTTTCGCAACTTATTGCAAAATGTGTTTCAAAATTATCGCAACGGAATGTGGTTTCAATTATATGGTGCCACACCATATTACCTATTAGATGTTCGCAATTGGTTAAATAGGGAATTTCAGGATCGTTGGATAGGAAGGGGAGGTCCTATAAATTGGCCTACTAGATCGCCTTGCCTTACACCTTGCGAATTTTTCTTGTGGGGTTTTATTAAAAATATTGTTTACAAAGAAGAGGTTACCACAAAAGAAAATATGAAAGAAAGAATTACTGCAGCATTTAGACAGGTGACCCCTGCAATGCTAGGAGATGTGCGTAAATCAATGAAAAAAAGGGCAAGAAAATGTATAAATGAAAATGGAAGACATTTTGAACACCTACTATAAATTTTAACTTTCACTATTGTAGTTTTTTTACGATTAAACTTTGTAAAATTTTGTACTTATTAAAAATTGTGTAAAATATGTTGTTTGTCACTTAACGTCAATTATTAAAGTAAATGGTAAAGTTAGATGTACAACACCCTATATTTTTTTAATGCGTATTAGGGAGAGCTTCTAACTGAAGAAAAATATATAGGGTGTCACATTTGAAAAAATTAAGTTATTGCCATTTGAAAACTAGACTATTGGCACGCCATCGGCAAACACCCTGTGCAACAGGTGAAGATGTTGTGTGATTATTGTGATAGGTGCATGTTTCATTTACATCATAGTAGCTTTTTTGAGGAATTTTTTAAAAAATGTGGTTTTTGTGCTAATATTTCTGAAGTGCTGTTTTTTCATTAAATCTGCTTAAAATAGGAATAACTTGTCAACGCCGCGTCGGATTTACAAATACAAAAAACTACCGTAAATCTAATATTAAGTAGAATCAGTGGACATAATCGTATACAGGGTGTTCAATTTAAAAAAACCAAATTAATTTTCATTCCACAAAAATTAGCCACCCTGTATACATCAAAATATTTTAAAATTGTAGCCCGAGTGACACTGTCTACCCCTATAAAAAGTCTTGTTGATATCTGTTTTAGTTTCGGTGCTAGAGATCGAGTGGAAATAATTGGCGCACACTGTATAAGTTTCTCCGTATAAAAAAACTCCTTAATTAAAAATTGTAGACGTTTCGGCCTTATAATAGACCTTCCTCAGGGCTTTTTCTTCTAGTTTTAAAAAGTGACAATTTAGTCCCCGTCATAACGGAGTGGAGTTGTCACTTTAGTCGCGAAAGTAAGAAAAAGTTTTTAAAAACACACATTTCCATCCTTTCGATAAACAGGACCCGAATGTAATAACGCTCCAGATGAAAAATTCGTTTATTTTTCGAATTGAAATCAAAAGTGTTTATCATAAGATGATTTGTGATATTTTGAGCACTGTTGATACGATTATTCTAAACAAATATCCAATTGAAGGCTGGGCTATAAATAAAGACGGATTACTAATAGTTTTGAAGTTAGATTCACATAATATTTCAGTACACCTGTCAGAAGTAAAAAAAACATTGGCGTAGCACATTCTATTAAAACTAGCAAAAATGATTTAAAAATATAAAAAGAATCCATACACTGAGACCTCCCGGTACATCGGACGTCTGCCCTGTTTAAGCTTTTTTTTAAGGTTTTTTAGTACCTACAGAAAACAAGGTACTGTTCTTATCCATTCCATCGTTGTGTAAACATTTTGAAAGCTGAAAAAAGCCGTGTAAAAGGTTAATTAATAAGGATTTCATGGCATGGTAATTTTTAATGGGTCGGCAACGAGATTACTCCCACGATAAGCGGTACGAACTGTCGTACCGCCACATACTGGATAACTTAATCGTGATTTAGTCAGAACTACATAAAATACACTGATTAGTGAGTGTCAGAATGTTAATTTGAATTGGGAAACACGTAATAATGGGTTTTATAACAAACAAATTTAGACGTTTATTATTTTTCTTTCTTCAAACAAAGATGATGAATCTAGGGTTAATAAATATTCACCAGCAACCGAGTTTACCTTGAACATTTGTATTTGTTTAGATTTGTTGTATAATAGCGTTGATTTATATTTTTTCAGAATTCTTTAGGTCATAGTGAGGAGATTTTGATGTAGCAGTTGTCTTTACTTCACCACATCACATTATAAAATATTGATGGCAGAACTCAGACAGATGTTATTTACATGGATATGACCAAAGTATTTCATAGACTTGGCCATAATTTGATACTACAAAAGCTCTCGAATTTTGGCTTATCAAGTAAGCGACTTGCGTTATTTAAATCGTATCTATCCAACCGCACGCAGTATGTGAAGTTAAATCGATTTATGTCCAACAAATACCTCGCCAAATCAGGTGTTCCGCAAGGATCCAACCTCGGTCCACTATTGTTTAACATCTTCATTAATGACATTGGTGATATAATTGAACTAAATTTCTTACTGTATGCTGATGACCTTAAAATTTTCTCTCCTATCGTTAATGTGTGTGACTGTGAGAAACTATCAGAAAATCTAAATCAAGTCAGTCTATGGTGCAGTTGTAATAAGTTGACGTTAAATCCTGCTAAATGTCATATACATAGAGATCTGATCCAATTATTTTTGATTATAAGATAGATAATCATTCTCTAGACCGACCATCTAATTTTAAGGATCTTGGAGACCATGTGGACGATATAACTACCTTAGCGAACCGCTTGTATGGATTTCTAATCAGAGTAGGTCATGACTTTAAGAATACGGATACACTTAAAGCTCTTTACTATGCTTTTGTAAGATCTAAGATTGAATATGCACGGTTATCTGGAACCCATGCTATCAAGTGCATGTTTATAAACTGGAAGCAATCCAAAGACGCTTTTTCAAATACTTAAGTTTCAGAGTAGATCGAACTTATCCGCAGATTGGCACGTCACACGAGAGTTTATTGACAAGACATATCTTTTTCAGTGTGGACATAAGAAGAAAATGTTCAAGTGTCATTAAGCTTTACAAAATAATTAACAAGGAAATTAGATGTCAATGCTTACTACATCAGATAAACTTTAAAATTTCCCGTCAGGTATCTCGATACACCGATTCATTCTATACTACCACGCCACGAACAATAGTATATTACGTAACAAGAGTGGTAAGTAATCCATTACGCACGAAGCCGCGTAGCGGCGGGTGCGTACATTTTACGAGTGTGTAATGGGCTTACAACTCGAGTAACGTACTATACTTTTTCTACGACCACTCATTTTCTTCAATTAAATAAAGGACATCGTAATTAATGTGATGATAATTACACGATATTTTAATTCGTTACCTTTGACAACAAATGATTATCGTCTGGGGCATCTTTCAGAAACTTATTAATTTGTTCTGGAGAAATTATTTTCGCTTTTTTACTTCTAAATCCATCCGATTTCCGCTTCAGTAGGGCCATTAGTTTTGGATAATCTGCTATGTTAATGTTATTATTAATGTTTAGTGTAGTTCTCAGCATCGAATAAATGGCCCATAGAGAAGATGGCTTCATAATTTAGATGTTTCCTCAAAATACACAAGCAAAACATTCTCCGAAAAGGATTTAACGTTATTCTTGTGTCGCCAATCCATAAATTTTCGATAGGTAATTTCTTTAGATTTTAGCGGTAACAAATTATGTGTGGCAGCTTGAGCTTTTTCTAAAATCTCCGGTGGAGTGCTCATAATTTCATCACTTTCACTTTCAGACATATTCGTAGGTAAAGTTAAGAAAATCTTCGGATAAAATATTTTGTGACAATATAAAAAATAACATGACGTTTATTTCTATAGAAACGCGGGTTATTTTTTGAAAACTTGTATAATGTGTTGCCGACATTTAGGGACATCACTCTTTTAATTCAAAATGTATCTCGCTAATGCTAAAAGTTTTTATGTTTTTCAATTGACTAAATTTATGTAAATAGTCCAAATAAAGTGGTACGTAGATAAAAATTTGATTGCAATTTGATTATATTAAGAAATTTAAGTTTTCTTATCAAAAAGCACGTGTATGTTAGGAGATCTCATTACGTTCATGTTATTGTTAAATGTCATTTACAAGGAATGTTGACAGGGCGATTTTTAACGTTTACTGACGTGGGCGTAGAAAAATATATTAAAAAACTCCCCTGTTCATACTATGTGTAGTAACTATAATTTAATAAGTGAACAACGTGATATATTTTATCGCAATGTGGGTAAAATTAAGAAGTTTTACTTTCAGTATTAATAATCTCTCAAGCTTTTTTTCTATTGTTAGTCTTATTGTGTAATGTGTATTAGTCTTAAGCTTTTTTTATTGTTATTATTGTGTAATTTTTACTTGATTCCTTTCTATAATTGGAAATCTTTTTTCCGTAGAACAGTGTAAATAAATAAATAAATAAATAAATAAAGTTATTGTCTTAGACATGGTCCTCAATATTGAATTGCTATTTTTAAGCGGTCAGCATCTTCCTGTCTAATATTACGCCCTGCGAAGATCCATTTATCCCTTATCCAAGTATTTCTTTTTTTTGTTTCACAAGTTCCAAAGAAGTAGGGCTAATTAAAAAACAAGGTTAATGGAGTACGTAGAGAGTCTGGAAAAAGGGTGTAATAATGCTGCGACACTCTGTATGTTTGTTACAAAATTTCAATAGAAAGTTAAATACATTTGGAGAACAGCTGTGGGAAAAAAAACTGTTTTTGGATTGATTTATATTTGACAAAAACCTTTGAGGCCTTTGAAAATTATATGTCACTTTATATTTTAATGATAGTTCATCTAAATGACTTACCAAGTATCTTCAGAGAAGGGTCACTTCGAATTAGACATGTGACCACTGCTAGAGACAACGGTAAAAAGGCGACCTGATATGAATAATATTGTAACTATATTTTACTTAGTTTACGGGAGAGCACTATGAATATTTTCGGCTCATATTTTTTATTGAACTTTTTATTTTTTTACATACAGGGTGACCCAGGGGTACGTGCATGCTCCATAACTTTTTTTCTATCCAAGCTATCGGTTTGATTTTTTTTTAAACTATAAGACCCACAATGGGGCACATTCTAAAAATATTTCTATTTATATACAGGATGTACCAAATAAGATACACAACTAAGTTCTGATTTTTTAAATGGCAACCCCGCATTTTTGTTACATTTTTAGATTCGCTGTCTTAAAATTTGACACATCCATATACTTTCAATAATTGTACGCGTCTAATTAAAAAAAAAAAAAGAATCGAGTAGGCCACTGTTTGACACATTCATATAATTTTGAAAAGAATATGTTTCAACAAATTGTAATAGAAACAGAATTACATTACAAAGTAAACAATTTTTATAATATTTACAAGAACATGAAAGAATGATTAATAGGATACATTATAAATATTTTTGATTTATAACAAATGCTCGAATAGGTCACCATCATGTTCCACGCAAACTGCTAGTCTTCTAGTAAATGAGTCCCGAACTCTAGCAAGCATTGCTCCATCAACTGAACGGAAGGCTTCCGTGATTCTGTTTTTCATATCATCTGCAGTTGTTGGACGATCTCTGAAAACAGTTTCCTTCACGTACCCCCAAAGAAAAAAAATCTATAGGAGTAAGGTCTGGAGATCTCTCTATCCAACGATTAGGGTAGGAATTATCTAAAAATTCTCGCACCATCCTATGGTTATGCACTGAAGCACCATCGTGTTGAAACCACATTGTCCCTCTGGTATTCAAATCCACTTCTTCTTAAATATTGGGAAGATGTTCGCGAAGAAACTGTAAATACCTTTCACCATGCAGCACATTGTCAAAAAACAATTTCCTTTTTGGTATAAGATACACTACCAGTGAGTTCAAACCGATCTCTCAACTTTAGGAATGAAGACACCCGTGGAGTTCTTGCTTCTGGATATTTTTGCAGGTAGATTCTGCTTGCTAATAAAGGATTTCTGTCACCTTCGCCAATACAGTAGACCATATTCACTAATTCCTCGCGAGTAAAACTCATGATTAATAATTAGATGCGTACAATTATTGAAAGTATATGGATGTGTCAAATTTTAAGACAGCGACCTACTCGATTCCTTTTTTTTTTAATTAGACGCATACAATTATTGAAAGTATATTGATGTGTCAAATTTTAAGACAGCGGCCTACTCGATTCCTTTTTTTTTTCTCGAATAAACCGTCAACATTTCTTATTTTGCAATAAATCTCGCAAATTTTACAAAATAGACCCAACAAACCCTATATCAGCAAAAAGCTCTTAAAAAAAAAATATTGGGTGATTCATTTGAAAAAGTAATTTTCAAAAAATGGTAGTAGGCGGTAGAACGTCGACTTCGAATTCGCCTACAAGTCAGAAGATGCGCTGAAGCTTAAGGAATCGACTGGAAAAAAGTTGATTAAGTTATCTTGAACAGTTCTGAAGTTCTGAACTTTTTTGTGGATCTCTGCACGACACTATTTTGACACATAAATTGACATAAGTCAAAAACTATTGCAGATAAGTCTAAGAAACCCGGGTGTGTTATATCGACAATTTAATGGCGAATCTAAAAATGCAACAAAAATGCGGTGTTGCCATTTAAAAAATCAGAACTTAGTTGTGTATCTTATTTGGGACATCCTGTATATAAATAGAAATATTTTTAGAATGTGCCCCATTGTCGGTCTTATCGTTTAAAAAAAATCAAACCGATAGCTTGAATAGAAAAAAAGTTATGGAGCATTCACGTACCCCTGGGTCACCCTGTATCAATAATTTTCTGGATAGATAGATGTAAAAAGGGGTGACCCTACGGCCTATTCCACTGCGACCTTTGCAGATCTATTGTGTTTGCGCGAGCTTCGTCCTTTTAAGTATGGTTAGGATCCCTGACAGTGGCTCTTGAACGTAGCTCTCTGCCTCTGGGTATTCCGTTCCCTTCTGTGAAAACCTTGTCCTTGCTATTCCATCGCATTCGCATAGAATATGGGTTGAGGTTTATTTCTCTGTCTGACAAAACCTGCATGTAGTTTCTTCTGCGAGACCTATGTTTTTCATATGCTTGTTGAGTTTACAGTGTCCTGTAAGCATGCCTACTATTGCTTTTACGGACCTTCTATCCTTGCTTAGTAGGTTTGCCGTGACTGTAGGAGATGGTTTCTTGAGAAACCTTTTTGCCTGCCTCTGTCCTGGGGATTGTTCCCACCAGCTTTGGGCTTGTTTTTCCACCCATTTGGTGATTGCTTTTTTAACTGTTGCTTTTGCTATACCGCAGAAGGGTTCTGGACCATAAAATGCCATTGACGAGCCTTGTCTGGCCAATTCGTCGGCTTTTTCATTTCCTCGATGCCCTTTGTGTCCTGGAACCCATGCCAGGGTCACTTTCTTGCGGTTAACTAATTTATTCAGGGCACAGACACAGTCCCACACAAGTTTGGAGTTTACTTGGGTGGCCTTTAGTGCTTTTAGTGTTGCCTGACTGTCGGAGAATATAACAACGGACTGACCTATGCTGTCTTGTCTGTTTATTTCTCCTATGCAGAGGTGTATTGCTGCTACTTCTGCTTGAAATAATTTTCTGGAACTTTCCTTATGTTTTTTTCCTCATCTTTCTACCAGTGTAAACTATTCAATTGTGTAATTTTTTCGTTCGCAACAATTCCTCTTAAGATTTCCTGCTAATATCAAATCACGTATGCGAGTTTTAAAAGATTGACAGATAACAAGCTACAAGTAAAATTACTCACTTATTTAAAATACATTAAAACTATTTGTTGACTTGTATTACTTATGAATAACATTTCAATAATTATTAATACATTGAAAACAAATTATACTTCCTAATTTGATAATTTAACTGACACGACATTTTGATTAGAGGAAAACTGCATTCAATTATACTAACAAATAAACTGGTTTTTGCATCATATGTTTATGGTCTTATTAAAGATTAAAAAACAGAGTGACAGATCAAGGGCGCTATATATTAAGGGTATTCATTCAACATTAAATTACTTGTTTTTGTTTTGAAAATTTTTATCAGATAAAAATAATGATTTCGTACTACATATCAGGAATATTCTGTATATCAGTTTATAAAGAAAATTACAAAATATTTACAGGCCAGATATTTTCTTTTTTTTTTCGTTTGAACTACTGGTCATATTCTAATCTCTATAAATAAAAATCAATTGCCAAACGGCTGCACCTATTTGGCTAATTCTTTTTTTGTTGTGTTTGTAATTGTCAGGACAAGGTTTGTATGAAAGAAAATGTTTGAAAAATTGTACGTAAAAGTGAAAGATTTTGGATATAGGTCTTCCAGTCAAGTTTATGCGCGTGTGAATAACTTTAGTTTTCTATTGTAGTCGGGAATCTGAGGCCTTCTAGGAAGCGTTTTAAAGATGCTCTATACAACTCGCGAACATCCACCAAAAAACATGAAATCCTATGCAAAAGACCTGCCGGATTCGAATTTTTGTTCGCCTTTTGATCCGGAATTGCGAAATGTGTCAAAACATAACATTTTTGAAAAAACTGAAAATTTCCTTAAAATAATATTTATTGCAAACTAGTGCTTAACTTTGTTAATTGGTGTCCGATCGTTATGAATTTTGGATATGATATTTATCAGCACTTTCCTGACCAAGCTACATCATTTTTTTCGCTAGATGACACAAAATATCGTCATTTTGCAGAGTAAAATGGTGAGTCGAGAAAACTTTTTTATCTTTAGAAATAGTTAACTAGTATAAGCGAGAAAAATGTTGCCAATAGAGCAAGGAAACTTTTTTACTTTAACTTTTTTTTCATACGACGTTTAGTTTGGGTTGTGTACTTTTTCAAACCGAAGGAAATTGAATCGGCCCGTCGCATCTCTTGGCTTTATCACTGTGAATGCGAATAAAGCGATCAGTGTGTCAAAGAGCCTTCTTCATACGCGCAACAAAGATGATGGGCATTACAATATTATTATGACACTATAGGAGGTATAATGCGATTTATGAGATTGAGAAATGATAGGAATAATAATAAAACACAACATTATTATTATCTAATTAATATATTTATTTTACGATGCATTTTCCCTCACACTGGCAACTTATCATCTTAGATATGCTTTCTGGCATTTGCACTTGTTACCACAGTTAAATAATTTACATTTGCAAAATGGAGTCATTTTTAAAAATATTATTTTGAGAAAAGGAAACAAATCTGAATTCTATAAGGCTGTCTTAAGAGAAATTAAAGATGTACCTGTTGAGCTTTCCTGCATACCAAAAGAAGAAAGCGACACTTTTAACACATCTTATATAAAAAATATGATGGCATTTATTCAGCGGTATCAAAATTTTAATAGCACAAAATTTCGAGAATTATTTTTAAAATACGTGTCTTTACTTTTAAAGTTAAAGCCTCAGATCTGTGGTACAATAGTACGCATTGGTGATCGTTACGATTTTGAAGAAAGCTTAAAGCAAACAGAAAGATATACAGGGTGCGCCAATTATTTCCACTCGATCTCTAGCACCGACACTAAAAGAGATATCAACAAGATTTTTTGTAGGAGTAGACAGTGTCACTCGGACTACAATTTTAAAATATTTTGATGTATACAGGGTGGCTAATTTTTGGGGTATGAAAATTAATTTGGTTTTTTTAAATTGAACACCCTGTATACGATTATGTCTTCTGATTCTACTT
Source organism: Crepidodera aurea (assembly GCA_949320105.2). Classification (NCBI taxonomy): domain Eukaryota; kingdom Metazoa; phylum Arthropoda; class Insecta; order Coleoptera; family Chrysomelidae; genus Crepidodera; species Crepidodera aurea. Next base: position 7,183,510 of record OX439477.1, on the reverse strand, counting down.
AATATTAGATTTCCGGTAGTTTTTTGTATTTGTAAATCCGAGGCGGCGTTGACAAGTTAATCCTATTTTAAGCAGATTTAATGAAAAAACAGCACTTCAGAAATATTAGCACAAAAACCACATTTTTTAAAAAATTCCTCAAAAAAGCTACTATGATGTAAATGAAACATGCACTTATCACAATAATCACACAACATCTTCACCTATTGCACAGGGTGTTTGCCGATGGCGTGCCAATAGTCTAGTTTTCAAATGGCAATAACTTAATTTTTTCAAATGGGACACCCTATATATTTTTCTTCAGTTAGAAGCTCTCCCTAATACGCATTAAAAAAATATACGGTTTTGCATATCTAACTTTACTATTTACTTTAATACTTGACGTTAAGTGACAAACAACATATTTTACACAATTTTTAATAAGAAATCAAGTTACCTATGAAAATGACAGTAGGTATATTTTGTTATGGCATTAATTGTCAACATAAAATTTTGTATTGTATCACGTCTACTATATTTAATCGGTATTGTGTATAAACAATGGATTTTAATAAGAATTATAGTGTTCAAGAAAATATTGATATGATATGGATACTGGGTTAATGTCAAAAAAATGCGTTTCTTGCTAGTAGGGTCTATCGTCAAATATACACAGAAAGACGTCATCCACAAAAGGATACTTTTGAGAATTTAAAGAATAGTTTTGATAGAACAGGAACCGTCAAGTATGAAAAATATTCACGTGAAACTACAGCTGTTACTATTGACAACGAATATAAGGTAATGATCAGTATAGTTGAAGATCCCAGGCAATTAAGCAATCAGTTAAATATTTCCAATGCCACAATTAGACGCATAATAAAAAAGAATAAATATCACCCCTATCATATCCAGCGTCACCAAGAATTGTTACCACGTGATTTCGCGCGTAGAGTGGAATACTGTAGATGGTTAATAAACAAGATAAATACAGAGCGTAACTTTTTAAACAAAGTTTTATTCTCCGACGTAGCCACGTTTCATAAGAACGGTTGTGTAAATAGACACAACTTCCATTATTATTCGGACCACAATGAACATTTATTTAGAACCACATCACAGTATCGATGGTCTTTGAATGTGTGGGCGGGAATAATAGGTGATTATGTAATTGGTCCCTATTTCTTTGATGGAACTGTAAATGGAGCTATATTTTTAGATTTTTTAGAACATGATTTTCGCACCTTATTGCAAAATGTGCCTCAAAATTATCGCAACGGAATGTGGTTTCAATTAGATGGTGCCACACCACATTACCTATTAGATGTTCGCAATTGGTTAAATAGGGAATTTCAGGATCGTTGGATAGGAAGGGGAGGACCTATAAATTGGCCTACTAGATCGCCTTGCCTTACACCTTGCAATTTTTTCTTGTGGGGTTTTATTAAAAATATTGTTTACAAAGAAGAGGTGACCACAAAAGAAAATATGAAAGAAAGAATTACTGCAGCATTTAGACAGGTGACCCCTGCAATGCTAAGAGATGTGCGTAAATCAATGAAAAAAAGGGCAAGAAAATGTATAAATGAAAATGGAAGACATTTTGAACACCTACTATAAATTTTAACTTTCACTATTGTAGTTTTCTTACGATTAAACTTTGTAAAATTTTGTACTTATTAAAAATTGTGTAAAATATGTTGTTTGTCACTTAACGTCAATTATTAAAGTAAATAGTAAAGTTAGATGTGCAAAACCCTATATTTTTTTTAATGCGTATTAGGGAGAGCTTCTTACTGAAGAAAAATATACAGGGCGTCCCATTTGAAAAAATTAAGTTATTGCCACTTGAAAACTAGACTATTGGCACGCCATCGGCAAACACCCTGTGCAACAGGTGAAGATGTTGTGTGATTATTGTGATAGGTGCATGTTTCATTTACATCATAGTAGCTTTTTTGAGGAATTTTTTAAAAAATGTGGTTTTCGTGTACTTCTGAAGTGCTGTTTTTTCATTAAATCTGCTTAAAATAGGAACTTGTCAACGCCGCGTCGGATTTTCAAATACAAAAAACTACCGTAAATCTAATATTAAGTAGAATCAGAAGACATAATCGTATACAGGTTGTTCAATTTAAAAAAACCAAATTAATTTTCATTCCACAAAAATTAGCCACCCTGTATACATCAAAATATTTTAAAATTGTAGTCCGAGTGACACTGTCTACCCCTACAAAAAATCTTGTTGATATATCTTTCAGTTTCGGTGCTAGAGATCGAGTGGAAATAATTGGCGCACCCTGTAGAAGATCGAAAAATTGGCATTTTGAAACATGCGAAATACGAGACGAATATGATATACCTGATTGGAAGAAATTTATATCAAATCCTTACAATAAAAAGAACCTCTTGGCATAGTTAGCACAAAAACTAGTAAAAGAAAATTATGTTATACCTGATCAAATTGAAATTGTATTGGCAGGAATGTCAGAAGATAATCAAAGAACAATAAAATGGACAAAAATGGAGTCGAAAGTGGTTGATGAGTTACAGAAGATGAGAAGGGCATTTTTACAATGCGCAATTTTCAAAACGGCATATATGTTAAAGCCAGATCTGCCTGAAATTCTAAAGTTTGGTTACGAACGCAATTGTATAGTGTCAAAATTATTGTCCAAAGAAACAAAACCTACATTTTTAAAAATTACTCCATTTTGCAAATGTAAATTATTTAACTGTGGTAACAAGTGCAAATGCCTGAAAGCAAATGTAAGATGCAATATAAGTTGCCAGTGTGGGGAAAATGCATTGCAAAATAAATATTTTAATTAGATAATAATAATATTGTGTTTTATGGTTGTAAAAAAATTATTATTATTATTATTCCTATCATTTCTCAATCTCATAAATCGCACTATACCTCCTATATATCATAATAATATTGTAATGCGCGTCATCTTTGTTGCGCGTATGAAGAAGGATGTGGTGTTTACTTTCTTTGACACATTGATCGCTTTATTCGCATCCACAGTGGTAAAGCCAAGAGATGCGATGCGCCGATTCAATTACCTTCGGTTTTAAAAAAGTACACAACCCAAACTAAACGTCGTATGAAAAAAAGTTAAAGTAAAAAAGCTTCCTTGCTCTATTGGCAACATGTTTCTCGCTTATACTAGTTAACTATCTCTAAAGATAAAATGGTTTGCTCGACTCACCATTTTACTCTGCAAAATGACGATATTTTGTGTCAACTAGCGAAAAAAAAAATGACGTAGCTTTTATTTGACGTTCTACATTTTTTACTGTTGTGACACAATGTCAGGGAAGTACTGAAAAATATTATATCCAAAATTCATAACGATCGGACATCAATTAACAAAGTTAAGTACTAAGTTTGCAATAAATTTTATTTTAAGGAAAATTTTCAGTTTTTTCAAAAATGTCATGTTTTAACACATTTCGCAATTGCGGATCAAAGGGCGAACAAAAAATTCGAATCCGGCAGGTCATTTTACATAGGATTTCGTGTTTTTTAGGGGGATGTTCGCGAGGTGTATAGAGGTGATCGAATTCAGCACCTCAGATTCCCGACTATTGATGCTGACTTTGTAACACAACATTAATCAAACTTAACACTGTTTGGGTTTTTGGTAAAGTGCCTTTACTATTAATTCGGATCTTCTCGGCATGGATGTAATAGGAACACAAATACAAAAAATGTTTATAAAAATTTCTCAAAACAATTTGTCAGATAATATCCATCCGTGATGGACCCTACATTTTTTTTACATAAAGTCATTCTTTTCGTGCGTGGCTAAGACTTGAAGTTTGACGACAGTAAAGACAAAGATGATAAGGGAATAGAAATTTCGAATTCACAAGGATTCCAAGTTCTTCCGCTCTGCATATACGAAAATTTGGAATGCGATTAACTCTTTAGAGTCTGCTAAAGGCCCTGTCTATACAATTCTATGACTCACAATATAGAAACTCAAAATGGCAAACTAAAGAACCACTTTTAATCTAGAGGACCTAAAATGCTCGTGTAACTCTTTCCATAACTGGCCTGGGTGTCTGGACATCAGGATATCGATGGTAATGAGAAATCTGACTAACTTGCAGGAGAAATACCCGAAACATGAATATGAACATGAACATGAATACCCAAATGCTCAGTACGAGGAGTAATAAAAAACGGGATCAGAGAAAGACACCTGCAACGATGGAAAAGTGTGTCAGGACAACAACACAGAAAATCCTTTATAGGAAGACTGTGTTCCAAGTGCATGCAACAAGGAGCCAGAGAATGAAACATATACTATGCGAATACTAGGTAAGAGGTAAACACTTTTTGGGCAACCAACAGTAGATCCGGAGAGTTTTAACAAACACTCAGCAAAACAACTGTACCAACTAGTACAGGGTACACAAATATTGGACTGGATGGAGTAACAAAATGGGCAGGAAACGCAATAAGTCATTAGGCTTCAGCGGTATCGGAAACCTTAGATTAGACGAGCCCATAAAGGAAAAAAATCCCTATATGGTTAAATCATAATATTCTAAGCCAAATAATCTTCTTGGCTGTGACTCATCCTGTGCAAGGTTGAAAAAAGATACGTCATAAACTTATTTAACCTTATTTTTTTAAATTTTATACACATATCCGTATTTATCTATTAAATAAATTAAATTTTAATGTTACCAAAAAAAATCTAACCGTCACAATACGTGAGATTACCTCCTGGTAAAATGCATAGTTTGAAATCTTTATTAAACTCGTTAACATTATCTTAAAGATAAAATCTACAAAATTTCAACACTGGCAGTCTCAATGCCACTTCGACAAAATGATATTAACATGACTGACTAATATCGAAACTACATAAATCATATATCATCTCCAAATCATCACTTATTCGACGTATCGGATGTGGCTATAATATTTTGAATTAATACAGCAGATGGAATAACCTTGCCAATTTTTCAATTTGATGAACTGGGCGGAGGCTCTCTGTGAAATTGGTTTTGTTAGATTGTAGTTTCCTTTTCTGATTCTTTCTCTTAATTTTAATACAATTTATGATTTAGTTTTCCAAACTCTTCATCACATAAAAAGTACTTAATGTTTGTTTTTATTGCTATTCTTTTTTAGTTGGTTGATTATTGCTGAATTATATCTATTATCTTTCCTATATTTACTGTTTTTTCCAATAAGACATTTAAGTTTATTTTATTAAAACTTTAAGGTTAATTAAAAAAAAGGAAAATGTATCAAGCGGTTATGGGAATCAACATAATTAGACATTTCCATCACAATATGCTAAAATATTAGAATCTTAAACAAGAATAAAACTAAATGATGAAAATTGCGTTATGCAGGACTTTTAGGCTCGTGGCTGTACTTCACCCTGTATTTCAGTAACGAGAAACTTTTTACTAAAGCATGTTTGGTATAATAATCATATTTTAAGTCATAGGATCTTCAGATGCTGCATATTCCATTATTAATGAAACACCTTGTATATTAATTAAGACATTTAGAGAATCGCTTTATTTAAGGCACTCAAGAAATCGACAAACTGTATTTTATTGATTATGTTGTTTATCTATCGCTTCATTTGGGACATGTTTAGAATTTCTCTACCAGTTAAGTCAAATCCTGAAGCTTTTACTTCTTTTTCGTTAGTACAAATTACTTCCTAGTTATTTCACAAATATGGTATTCAAAAATGTATTTATTTCAAAACATGAATGAATGAACAGGTAACAGATCAATTAAAGTATTTCCCATCGCTATTTTCTAATTCTATCTAGAAAAAACGAATCATTTTTTGAGAAGATCCAACTTTGAAACAAATTATCCATTTCTGCATAAGTAGTGCTACAATATTTTTTACGACTTTTGTGACACGAGGTCGAGCGTTGTCATGACGAAGAATAATTGTATCATGTCTATTCTCGTATTCCGGCCTTTTTTCTCGCAATGCACGGCTCAAACAAATCAACTGTGGCCGATACCGATCGCCCGAATGGGATTGCCAGCAGGGCATACTCGAGTAGAGTCTCGTGTTACCACGTTGGATAACTTCCTGAAATCTTCAAACGCAAATTAAACTTCATTGAAGAGGTGAAGTACCTTGGTATTACCCTCGACAGGAAGCTAACATGGAACTCTCACCTACAAAGCAGAGCAACAAGAGCATATGTGGCTTATGAGCAATGTCGGAGGACAGTGGGATGTACGTGGGGTCTTTCACCCCGAGTGGTTACCTGGATCTATACTGCAATCATAAGACCCAAGCAACGGCCATCCACAAATTATATGAAATACTGCGAATGGCTTGTTTAAACATAACAGGAGCCATTAGAACAACACCAACCGCGGCAATGGAATTAATTACTGGTCTGACCCCTCTGGACCTGCACGTCAAAGAGGTTGCGTTGATGGCCATGTTACGATTGCGCACGGCTGGTGTAAACCCCGAAGTAGGAGTGGGTCAATTGAGACTAAGCCTATGTCGAGACCATCACGGCTGAGGGAAAAGATGATCTTATACACAAGGCAAATGAAAGCATAGAACAGATTGTTTACTGGATAAAGCAGCAGTGGTTACAAGTGGCTCCTGAAAAGACTGAGGCGATCATCCTTAAAGGCCCAAGAAATAGAGAGGGAGCGAGAAAGCTAGCAGACAAGCCAGCTCGCTTAGCAGAATACTGCCAAATACTAACGGATCGGGATACTGGAAAAGGAGAATACTCTATGGAGTAGTGCAGTCAGTTTTAGTGTATGCCGCCCTCATCTGGGAGAAAGTATTAAAGGTAGACAAGTATAAAAAACTGCTGTTGTAAACTCAAAGAAAATTTGCCCTCAGAACCATCTGTGCCTACACGACGGTGTCCTTGGAGGCCGTACAGGTTATTTCAGGAATCCCACCTAAAGACCTACTTATAGATGAAAGGAGTAGGAAGAAGCGACATGAGTTATTGACAAAGGAACTGAAAAAGGGTGAGGAAGAAATAACCATGGAGAAGTGGCAAACAAGATGGAACCAAACGATTAACGTGGGAGAATGGACGAAACGCTTGATACCGGATATAGAGCAATGGTGTAAATGCAGATTCAGAGAGACGAACTATTACATGACTCAATTCTTAACAGGGCATGGGAGCTTTAAGACATATACCCACAGAATAAAAAAGAGCGGCGAATTATACAGATAATGTGGCGAGGTCGACACAGTGCCCACGCATGCTTTGAATGCCCGCGATGGCAGGAGAACAGAATAATACTGGGATGCCAACAATCCGAGTGGTTTTATAAACAAGATGATGGAGAGTAGACGGAATTGGAATAAAGGCTTTAACTATATTACGGCACTTATGAAGGAGAAAGAGGTGGAAGAAAGACAATCCCAAAGCGCAGAGAGGAGGGAAGCAGAAGGAAGATAGCTACCAAACCTTGATGTATGTCGGAACGGACGGTTCCGAGGTTTGGTGAGCTAGAGGGGTTTTAGTGGGGATAGCGTCCCACACTACCCGATCGAGAGTGGTCGGGTGCCAAGCGGTTTCCCAACTCCCAAAAAAAAAGCCTATGTCGAGAAGCGCTTACTGCACTACCTCTGCTGCAGGCGGTCAGCGATGCAATTGAACATAAGTTTGTGTTTAACAAACCCTACAAAATACAAATAAAACAGAACACTGAGTCAGATGCTGCAAATGCAATACGCATATACACAGGCGGCTCCAAAACCAAAGAAGACTCAGGATGTGGTGTCTACTCCAGATCACTAAGTCCAAGAATTAAGTGGGGAATGGGAAAAAATACCAGCGTGGTTCAAACAGAACTGGCTGGTATCTCAATTGCCACAAAAGAACTAACCAGAAAAGGAATTTCTGGCAAAAACATAATCTGCACTGACAGCAGACAAGCTTACTAGTCTTGAATAGACAGTGTGTAACATCAGGGCTAGTATTAGAGTGCCATCAAGCTTAAGCTAACGGCTCGGTAGATAACAATATTATCCTGAGGTGGGTTAAATAGCACGACAGGAGTAAAGGCTGCACTGACTTTTAGGACCGAGCGACACCTACGGCTTGACGGCAATTGCGGAACTAGCTAAACGTTACACCCATGCTCAATCTCTAAAGAGATGGGATGAAATCAAGGGATGCAGTTTTGCCAGGGTCACACTGGGAGACCTACGTCTAGCAGTAGGATTTCTGACTGGCCACTGTCAACTAAGGAAACACCTCCATACAATGGGGCTAGTGGACACACCTCTATGCAGGATGTGTGAACAGGAAGACGGAACGGTCAATTATGTCCTATGCGATTGCCCTACACCTACCGATATAAAGGAGATGTCTCATAGTGACTTGTCTACCTTCCTGGAAAGGACAGGATAGACGATGACCTAGGAGGATGTACAACGGGTCAAATGTGGCCTAAGTGCTATGTGACTAACTCACCCTCACTACTTTACAGATACAGATACCACGTTGACCATCAAGTAAGACCGGCACGCTACTCGCCTATCTCTCGAGCGCTAAAAGTTAGGACGCTACTCCTACTCGCCGCGCCAGCTTTCAGCAGCTCATAGTAAAGAATATCCTGTTTTTGTGTTGGTCCCATCGGATACAAAGCATGGTCTTCGAACCATATATGTTCATCAAATAAACGTAAGATCATTTACTAGTAAAATGTACAATTAGAACTATTCATTAAACTCGTTGACGTTATCTTCATATCATATCAAGACGAAATCTACGAACTAATATTTCTGATACTTTCAATGCCACTTCAACCAAATTATATTACCGTGACAGATCAATATTGAAAACATATACATCATAATAAATCAACAAATTATTACATCTTTTTGACATCTCTGATATATCTACAACTAAAGTTCGTGGTTGATATATCGGAACAAAAACGACTGTAACAATGTAATTAAGTTTGTTTTTAATTGAAAACTAGCCTGCTGTTTTCTATTTTAATTATTTGCATCAATTTTCGATTTTTTTTTTATAAAAAACAAACTCACGAAGACAATGATTATGCAACTATTTTTTATCAGCAAAAATTCAAGGTTGTTCTCATCAAAAAATAATTTATTATGTCGTGACAAATTGTATATTAATCACTCTAATAAGGTAATTAGATTCATTTTTTATGAAACACTGAAAAATCGGTTAGTTATTAAGATATATTATAGGAAGATATATTATAGGAATATCATTGAAGGAAAATTTACTGGAATAAGTAATACATTAAAGATACATTTTAGAGACAAGTATATTTTACATATTTTTCACAAACGTGTATAACAATAATAATTATTTTTGTTTACCAGTCGGGATAAGTATATATTTATTTTTTTCTTAAATACACAGGGTGAGTCACTAACAACTGTACGTACTTCGACAGCAGGTGGAGGTCATTGTGGTAAGTATCACGTCCTTTGAATAACTAGGCATAATTAGGAGTAACTCTGTTATAGTGGCGTCTGTGAGTCTGAAGGACATGGACCAAAATTTATCAGGATTCCTTTTTTATACTTTTCAGGTTTATGCTGGTTATAAATTGCTACTTGGGCATTTGTTGAAAAGTTATGTATGCGTTTGTACTGGAAAAATATGTTAAATAACCGTTTCAACGCACTGAATTTGTTTGTCTTGGAAGTGAGTATCCCAACATATATTTTTTCATAAAAAATGTGAAAAATATTTTTCCGCGCAAAAAAAAGTATATTGATTTTATCATGTTTTATAACATCTATGAATATTTCATGAAAATCCCAGTCGGCCCCATTTTCTTAACGTTTACCAAGAGATGTGCATGTCAGTAGTTGTCAAAATTTGTAGGTCATTATTAAATTAAATTAAATAAAGTCAAACCTTTTTACTACTATACTATACAGAAGAAAGGAGTGCAGAACGTAGTACAGGTTCAAGAGGTAGAAATTTTATTTTTACCACATCCTTCAATGCTTATTTGTAGTTAAAATTTAAATTTTAATACATCGATCGGCCTAATATAGTTTTTGTCTAGATTTAATCTTGTCTCCATGGTTTTTACTGTAATAAACCTGTTCTTTTGACAGATAAGTCAGACTTTATTTATTCATAGCCGTATCGTAAGTATTTTAATTGATTCGGAATTTTGTATTAATATATATTTCAAAATGGCTTCATTCTAAAAATATTATCAGTCCTCCTAAATCCTTGAAGGCAGAATTATTAGTAATAACAAGGCAACATAAAAACAAATTCAAAAAATATATTATAGATGAGATGGCCCGACAAAAAGCAATTAAAATTCTCAGATTGCCTCCTTACCACGCAAAGTTAAATCCCATTGAACTGATCTGGTCACAATTATTAAAAGGTTATGTTTCTCAAAATAATATAACATTTAAATTTCCTGATGTGCGAAATTTGTTTTTGAATGCATTTTCAGATGTAAATAGAGAACATTGGGGAAAATGCATTGATCATGTTAAAAAGGTGGAAAATTCATTTAGGAAAGTGGATATATCAATGGAAAATTTAATAGAACCTATAATAATAAACCTCAAAAAAGACAATTATAGTGACACCAGTAGTTTTAGTGAAGACACTGACTTTTAAAGATAGTTCTTGAACTAACTTTTTTTTTAATCTTTGAGTTTACGTAAGTTCTGAAGCGTTACTTTTAATGCCAAGAGATTAAAAAAAGTTTAATCCCAACATATAATCCTCCTTGTTATTTATTGGTTAAATTTAATTCGTTCAATGTTAAAGTGTCAGATGCATGAGGTTTATTTTTATTTTTTGTAAATAATATAACTTCAAAATTTAATCTACCAAGTGCGTACATATATTTTATATGCTGTGACTTTATATTATAGAAACTTATTATGCAAAGTACGCCTATGGAATGTGACGTTATATCCCCACTCTTACTGCGCTTCTCTCTCCTTTATAGTATATATTACTATAGAAACAAGTTATATTATCTCTGTCGTTGCTAGGAAATAAACTAAAAGCTTAATTTTTCAATAGTAATACAAGTGATTGAATTTTCGCGATAAGTCTGTCGATTCATTTCATAACGAAACTGAGTTGCTTAAAAACACCACGAGTCCGCAGGACGAGTGGTGTTTTCTTCAAGCAACTCAGTTTGTTTCACAAACAAAGTAAAAGGTCTCATTTTGACGTCTATAGCTGTAATTATACAAAGTAAAAGGTCTCATTTTGACATCTGTAGCTGTAATTATTTTTTTTCAAAATGTCAAATTTTGTTTTGCAATTCGTATCCATGGTTACGCCGTGAAAATACCACGCTGATAGACCAATCAGGATTGAAAGACAGCTGGTATTATCGCGATAATACCAGCTGTCTTTGGTTTGTGATTGGTGAGATTTTGTGAAAATTCGAAGATGAGTGAAATAGACTTATAAATATCTCGGAAGATCGAATTTTCACAGACATGAGACCTGCATTTTTTGCAGATTTAGATAGGAATTAGTCTACCCTGAGAGTTTCATTGAATTCTGACGAGTGGATTTTGAGATCCTCCGGACATACATACAAACCTTGCTCGTTTGATAGTATTTGATGATGCATAAAGCTAAAATCTGCGTACAATAAAATATTTTTCTCATTCACACCCTATATCATCATCATATCATCATATCATCACTAATTTAACCTACGCTTCTTAGTACATAGATGATAGTCGTTACAATGGTCATTACAATAGTCAAAGTCACAGGCTTCATCAGCCGTTTCTGTCCCAGAATCAGACATGTTAATTTCCGGTACACGATTTATAAACATTTGGTCAATATTATCTTCATCCGCATTATAATCAGTCTCAGGATTATCTCGTTCATCCACCACTGTGGTATTTGTACAATTTCCCTCCCGACAATTTTTACAAAACACACTGCAGGTCAAGCGTATTTTTTCGCAGGAACATCCGATCTTACAAGAGCAATGGTATTCTTTTGTGAAAAATATCAGAAAATTTTCGTTCAAGACAATTATCCCGATGTATCCACTCCCATTCTACAGGATTAAGCGGTGAAAAGAGAAATTCTGATAACGCCACCGTGCCCAGCATCCTCGAAAACGGGGGGAAAGACGTTTTTTACAGTGAAATAATGTGCTGCCGGTTTAACCCCTTTAGGGGTAGTCTTTGGCCGTTTTAGGGGGTTCAGCAATCGAAAACAGTAATTCTGATACCGCCATCGTGTTCAGCATCCTCGAAAACGGAGAGGGGGGAGGTACTCTCAATCCTGATAAATTTTGGTCCATTTTTCATGGTTTTTTCCAACTCACAGACGCCACTATATGGGTTATTTAGAACCCCATATGTGACATCTACCTACCTTTACCTACGAAATACCTTATATGTATAAAATGTAATAAATCTTACAGTTAAAAATTTGAAACAAATTAGTTCCACCTTCTTTTCCTTTTAACATCAATATTATTCGTAAACACAATTAACTTTTCCAAATTTGATAATTACCCACTTAGATCAATTCCCACGATTTTAATGGTATTACCTAAGAAAATGACGATTTGATTACATGATTATAGCCTATTAGAACTAATAAGTGTAAATGATTAGGTCAGCTCATAGAAATTAGTTTGTATACAGAGTTTCCCATTGTATTCTTAAACCTCTTTGACGAAATAAAGTAAATTTTAATGATATTGTAAATTTCACAATTTATTGATCTCAAAAAAGAAGCAATATTATCAAGATCGTATTATCAAGTCAGACAATACTGCCAAGGCGTCGTGGAACGTTGTATCAGAAATGACAAATAAGCAAAGGTCAGAAAAAAGTATTGTTATTGAAAAAGATGGTAAACTGATAGATAACCCATTTGACATAGCGACAGACTTTAATAATTTTTTTATTAACGAACCATTAAAATTAGTTGATCAAATAAAATCAAGTAAAATAAAGGAACCGTTTGAAAAATATTCGAATAAAAAATCAATGTTTTTAATACCATTTGCAGAACTTAAATTATTAAATTTATTAAATAAAAAAATAAAAAATCCTCAGGTGCAGACGAGGTGCCCAGTTTTATCATAAAAAAAATCACTCGAGGATATCCTAACTCCGCTATTTAGTAAACATTTCATTCGAATGCGGTATATTTCCTTCCAAACTACTTATTTAAAAAAAAATATTCGATGTCATTGGAAAATTACAGGCCTGTGACGGTCCCCTGTGGATTGTCTAAGATATTCGAATATGCATTTCTAGGTCGCCTTTTATCATTTTTAAAACGATATCAAATTGTCACAAAAAATCAACATGAAGCAGCCTATTGCGCTGTCGCAATATTCTGTGATTTAAGCAGGGCATTCGACTGCGTCAAACATGACTGCACTGAAGACAAATGGAATTACAGGCAATTCTTTAAAATGGATTTCAACCTTTCTTAAACACCGTATCTCTTAACTTTAAAATAGACAACTAAACTAAAGAAGTGAACTCTAATCTGAACACATATGGGAGTTCCACAAGGGTCAATTTTGGGGCCAATATTGTTTGTTTTATATGTCAACGGTGTAGGTATTAGGTAATAGTCATTATGTTGCTTACACTGATGATTTTTCTGTGATCATTTCATCAAATAACAGTGATGCGTTAAGAGTTAAAAGCTCTTCTCTGTAATAAACTTCTAAAGTATTTTAATAGTCGAGATTTGTTTTTTGACACTAATAAAACAGACCTCATTAGGTTTTATAAGAGGCAGAATATTTTGGATGATTTTACCGTTGATGTGGGTAATTCCAGTCTTGTCAGTATGCATGAAAGTGTTCGTTTTCTTGGGATTCATCTTGATGAATTTCTTAATTGGAATTATCATTGCAGTAAACTTGTTGGAAAAGTAAATTCGCTAAAATATATTTTTATTAATTTGCGAGAGGTGCTGCAATCTCATCAACTTGTTAGTGTGTACTTAGCTCAAGTCGATTCTCGACTTAGATATGATGTATGTGTCTGGGATAACTCTACGCATGCTTCTAATGTTTTCATTGCACAAAAGCGAGTAATATAATGTATGGCTAACATTTCACAAAGTCAGTCCTGTAAATCATATTCCCAGCGCCACTTTAGGAACAGTCCTGTTAATTATTTTATTGTAACACTGCACAATTACAATCTACTCTATATTTAGAGTAACAAGCAAAAGTCAATAATCTGATTCAGGTACCAGTAGTACCGCCCGCTTCTCTGCGAGCTATTGTGAGAGGTCTTCAGGCAATAATCTTCTCAGTCTTCTTTCGTCAAGCGGTTGATTGAATAATTCGTTTATAGTTTAGTCAGCGATTTTTGTATCTTGTCGAACGAACCTTAATGATTGTTAGATTGGAAATGTACCATGGAGCTGTAGATAACATACGAAGTGTTTTGGATTGATATGTTTGAAGTATCTTCGTGTTAGAAGGTTTACTGCAACCCCATATTTCTATCCCGTACGACCAAACTGGTATAAGTATAGCTTTGTAGATGAGCAGTTTACTTTCAAGAGATACTTTTGAGTAGCCAGCACATATTTTTTAATTTTAGATCTAATTGTTTTCTTTTGTTTTTAATATGCGTCTTCCAAGTGAGTTTCTCGTGTAAGATGCAACCCCAGGGATTTAACGTCAGTTTTCATAGGAATACAAACATTATTGATGGACAAGCAGTTTTTCTTATCAGCAAACACTGTTTATTTCGAAATGGTCGGCAATTAACCATAAGTCATAATATTAAAACACTTTTTAAATTATTTTCATTTAAATATGACACCCTGAATAATTTATTCTTATTCACAAATCGTGCAGGTAATTTTTCTTACTTGGATATTTATCATTAAAATGTTTTTCGTGTTAAAAGTTACTAAATTAGGTGTTAATTAATGTTTAATTTAAATAGTAGTGTGAAATGTCGAAAAAACACGTTTTGTATACTTTATCATCGAACTAATTGAGAATTAAGTTATCAAAAACCAATTTGCATTAAATAATGACATAATAAGTGTTTAAGTTTCATTTATTCACAATCTTTTTTTATGCAATCTGTTCAACTTCTTGATCCTTCAATATTTGAACATAAAAAAAAATATCAAAGTTGAATAGAAATTATAGACACGATATTTTACATCCCCTCGACTTCTTTGGGATCTGCAATATTCTTAGAAATATTATTATTGGACGTCCTACAAAATTGACCTGGATTTAATAAAAAACGTATCAGATAACGTTTTTTTTTTAAATAAATATGTTTAACCTATTGACCCCCAAATCTATTAATACTGTTTTAACCCCTCGGCTGTATTAGTTAGCGAATTTAGATAAATGAATGAATGGTTCCCATTCATAAAATTTAATTTTGGTAGTGTCTATGAATCGATCCCACGCCTTTATTAGCACGTACTAGAAGACAGACAAGCCACTAATGTTCAGATGCAAACTATTTTTATGAAAAAATGATACAACCCCCAACTCTTCCGGAATAGTTACAATTTTTTATAAAATATCTTTTCATTATAGAACTGAGTAATATTTTACAGATAATTTGCCAATCTTTATGTAGCCCTTGATGATAAAAATTATAAATTTATAATTTTCCTTTAAAAATAAGCAGACCAGTTCGATTCGGCACAGTAATCTCCTAATCGGAAGAATATAATTTTTAATCCGAGTTCCCGTTTCATCCCGAACATTAACTGGTCGATTATCGGTGGGTAATAGTTTAGGATATAATTGGATTCCTCAGGAAATTGTGGTGGATTTTGAAAACACCATTCATAATGCTATATCATTATCCTGGCCTCAATCTGCCATTTTTGGCTGCCGTTTTCCTATAACGCAGGCTTGGTGGAGAAAAATACAGCAACTAGGATTAGCAACGGACTACAAGAATCAAACAGAAATTAGAAAATGGTTAGGATATTGTTTGGAACCTCAAGACGTTGGAGACTGACTGTTTTGTATTCGATTTAACTTCAGCAAAAACCGCTTTCAGTACTCGTAGAACGAACGCTTTTTCAACAAAAGTTTTACAACTATTTATCCCAATATTTTGAGATGGTCGAGTAGCGCCCAAGGTTGGATAATCAAGAAGGTGTCTTACCACTGCGGTCGTGCCATTTGCGGTCAAATCAATTTTCGTCCCACTTGCGGTCAATCAATAATGTCAGGGGTGATCTCACTTGCGGTCAAGAAAATAACTTTATAAATCGGCAATTCCAAATTGCTGATCAGGTTAAGTTAGGTTAGCTTTTATTCAAATAATTCGCGATTCAATACATCGTTTTATACATGCACATCCAGATATTTTCTTGATGATCAAATATCCAAATTAAGTAATAAAATACCTGACTAAAATTGAATTTGTAAAAGTAATAGGTAACTGCTTTAAGATTTGTAAGTAAAATAAAGTTTAAACCAGATTAGTTTATTAAATTATAGGTTATAGGCTTTATGAGAAAGAAAAAACGCTATAAAAACAGCAAAGGATACCGCCAATAGAAGAAATACTGATTGATCTGGACAATGTCGAAAACACCGTACACTGTCCATATACATAAAAATAAAATGATATTTTGTCTATTAGGACCACTGTGCAAAGATTCAAAAACCAAGTTACTGGAGATCGTTAGGGGTAATTTGCGTAAAATTTCTATATTGATTAACTTTCTTTAATAGGAATTTATACATATTAATTTCTATAACGCATATTAGATTTGAATAGAGGTTGACCACCTGGCCTATAGCTTCATTTTCTGATCTCTTGTGAGATTCAGAAACGTTGCTAATTAAAATTTTGTCTCAAATTTTAATTTTAAAATTAAAAACACGGTGAATAAAGTCATAAATATTATAAATTAATTACGCTTACCTACCCTATCTCAACCCTCACCATCGGAATCACTGTCATCATTGATAATAAATTTAGTCGGACTCGTTATATAAGAATTTTCTTCTTTGATGACATGTTTCATTTTGTTAATTTTTTCTTTTACCATCAATCCATCAAATATGGGAGACACGTTATGACGCCTTATTCTTTTTTTAAGTTGTTCCCAAATTAATTCTATGGGGTTAAATACACAAAAATAGGGAGGAAGGTGCAATACCTCGTGGCCCATTTTTGATGCCAGGAATCTTTGGGACTACAACCTGATACCACATAATCCATTGGAATATCATTTAGTGATTGTTCCGATTCTTTAGATCTACTTAAAAAAAACTGTATTTTCCCAAGGACGAAATATATTGAAATTGACACCGAATAAATAAATAAGAAGTACACTGTAACAATGTTTCAAAATAAAAAAAAGTATGTATATACACGGAAGCCAAGAATAATATTAATTGAAATAAACTAACGCCACGAATCACCTACCACCTACTATTCACTAAATCAATAATCAAGTGCGAACACAAGCACAGTGTATCACTGTATGAATATTTTCCTAGCCCTCACTACTGAAGACAATATTTGTCTAACTTCCTACTTCCTACTTTAATTGCAGAACAAAATGATCCCGCTTTATACAAGTCGCTAATATCGACAAAGCCACTTGTCGGCACATCTACATGCCGCTAGTACCGACAAAGCCACTTGTCGGCACATCTACATCCCGCTAATACCGACAAAGCCACTTGTCGGCACATCTACATGCCGCTAATACTGACAAAGCCACTTGTCGGCACATCTACAAGCCGCCAAAGTAACCTGTCTGCACATCTGAGATTTTTGTTTCTGCAATTGAAAATGTAAAAACTATAACCACACTTCCATTGTCGCCTCTTATGAGTGTAACCTCACACCCCACAGTTTAGTTAAATTAATTTAAGACAAAATTTTAATTAGTAATTCAAATCTAATATGCGTTATAGAAATTAAAATGTAAATTCATATTAAACTCATAATTAATAATTATACGCCATTCTCCCCTATAACGATATCCAGCTAAGTTGGTTATTGAATCTTTGCACAGTGGTCCTAATAGCCAAAATATTTTTTTATTTTTATGTATATGGACAGTGTACCGTGTTCTCGACTTTAAAGTGCTCAAAAATGTCCAGATTCATGAGCATTTGTTTTATGGGCGGTAATCCTTTGTTGTTTTTTCATTCTCATAAAGGATTGAGTTCGACTATACTATAATGTACTACCAAATAATATCAAGCAGTTAAGCTGTAAGGGTAAAAACACAGTGGAGCAGGGCAGGTCGCTGGTAGCCTAGCTGGTCGCTTACTCGCTTAGAGCGAAGTAGAATTAAAGCGTGCATACTTACGGGCATGTACACGGTGGAGCATAGCAGTTAGCTGGGATAGTAGCGGTGAGCTTAGCTGTAAGCTGATATAAGTCGATTGTTTACATCGCTTAGAGCGAGGATGCCCCGATTCGCGCACGCGCATTGACACGTTTTATGTGACGTGTTTAGTGTTGCCATTAAGGGAATTTTATTTTATACGTTTTACGTGTGTATTTATTTACTTTTGATTACTTTTTATTCTTTGTGTATCTATAATAAAGTTTATTTTGCTTTATTCCATAAATTCATACTGATCGAGGGCGAATTTTTACTTTGTTAACGCTACTTTGTTAACTGCGTGTTCTACACGGAATCATTTACTTCGTTTTCTCTGTGAAGTACAGACAGTTGTGTTGTTAATACGTATGTTTTTTAAGCCGTTTAGTAGCTGAATTATCAAAAAGTAACTCTTCATCACTAGAATTCGCCATCTTTAAAGCGCCGACCTGCGACTGACTGAAGCTCCAGTGTGTGTGTTTACAGCTTCCTGCCAGGTAACCAGCAAGTCTGCGAGTAAGCGACCAGCTAGGCTACCAGTGACCTGCCCTGCTCCACTGTGTTTTTACCCTAACGCCTTCAAAAAATTATTAAAAATTTGATTTATTGGTTATATTAATGTTTTATTGTTTGTGATACTACTATTTTTCTACAATTTTTTTACACTGTATTCTTCTTTTTTTTGACTTGCTACACACCGTATTTGTAAAGTAGTTAAATAAAGCTATCTATCTATTTATCCGTCTTTTTAGCGGATTAAAATATTTGGGACGATACTCGATCGATATAGAGGGATTGCGCGCAGTGATCAAATACTTCCTGGGGTACTGAAATTTACCTTTACGACGGGTGCTGTGATTGCGCGCAACGGAAGGATTAAGGATTAATGGACATTATGTGACGTTAGTTTTTGCAATTATAAAAAATAAAAAGACAAAAGGTTATGAGCAAGTGTTCAGATCTGTAATATCTGCTTGTGATAGCAAGAATCTGACATTTAATCCCAATGAAATTGTGTGTGATTTCGAAGAAGCTATCCACAAAGCAAGCCGAAACGTTTGGCCTCAGCTAAAGATAACTGGCTGCAGATTCCACATCAGCCAAGCTTGGCTGAGGAAAATACAGAGTACAAGGACAGTGAGTTGGGGAAATGGTTACGCTGGTCTTTCGGCCTCATATATTGAGAGAGTGCTGATGTTTCGGAATGCTTCGTTGAAGAATTGATTGGTGATGCCCCAACGATACCCGTATAACGTCCTTCTGCGATTATTAATGGAGAAATACATTTCTGAATCTGCGAGATTTCCTCCAGAAATGTGGGATTCATTTAGCCCAAGCCGAAAATGGACTACCTAACGCCTGTGAATCTTTTCATAGCCATTTTAATAAAAGATTTTATTCTCCGCATCCCAATAAATTTATATTTTTAAATGAATTAAAAAATGTGCAAGTAGGAACTTATGTGATTATGTGTAATTATGAAAGAAAATTGAAACAAATTTGATAGGTAAATTTAAAAATAAAGAAATATCCAAAATAGAATTTGTAAAAACTATAACTATAAATGAAAATAAACTATATTTAGTTTTTTATCATAACTATTTCAGTGTAATAACATTATTGCGCCTTATATCAGTGATTTTAGAGGAAGTATCCTATTTTTATCTTAATTATTTAAAATTAGTAAATTTTCCGTTTAAAACATATAAGAAACAAATAAAACTTCCGTTTAGTATATTTTCCAACTTTGCGCGCAGTCACAGCATACCTTTTCAAAGACGTGCGCGCAATTGCACCATGGGCTTAGGACACCCTGTTGAAAACCCTGACCGCTGCGCGCAATTGTTTGTTCTGATGTAGGGTTGTGTAGATACTACCATTTGTTTATGAGAGATATCAGTTTTCTTTGTTAAGGTCAAGGTCATAAAGATATATTTATTCTTAACGGATTTGTTAGAATTTTTAGTGTTTATGCTAATATAATTAATAATTTATTATTATAATCAATTATTAAATATTGTTATGATATTTAAATTATAACTTTAACCATTTAATTTAATTTCTAAATTTTCTTAAATAAATAAATTTTTTTAATTTTGTTAGCTAATATTTTTTTTAAATAATTTGTTAATACCACCACGACTATTCTCAATTCGATGTTGTATCTCCTTAAATCTTTCTGATCTCAGGGATTATTTAATTATGAGTTCAAGATTTTTTTAGAGCCTTCTTTTAATTTACGCTACTGATTTTTTCTGTACTTTTTAATAAAATAAAATGTTGGTTCAACAATTAGATGATTTTATTTAGTAAAGAATATAGAAAAAAAAAACATGAACAAAGATCAGACTAAATGTAATTATGAGAATTACTTGCACGCACACACATTCACTCTATGATCTCTTATTACTACAAAATATAACAAAAAATGAAGGATTAGAATTTGGCGCAATAATTTCTAAAACTAAGGTTGGCACACCCATCTCTTAAAACAGCAATTGGCTAACCTGTCTGTCTTAAACGCAAAACACGTTACTCACTTTGCTATCAGTATAAGCACGCCATTAGTATAATGAAAAATTTATACCTCAACTATTTGTGCTTGAACTTCTTCCAACTCGTACAACCAGTGATATATTGTGGCTAGACTTCTAATAATGTGATTCCTCCAACTTTGTTGATTCTTCAAAGGATATTTTCTTGGTTTGAGCGAATTATTCCGAAACCAATTCTCAGAATATACAGAATATGAAAGCACTACCTTCCAGGCAAGTTTTTGTTTAAATATTATTTTAGATACTCCGCTCACTAAATACTAAACATAGTCGCAGTTACCATTAGACTTCAGAATACAAAGTTTTTTTTTATTTCATTAATTTCTTCTTTTGAAATTTCGATTAATAATTTTAATATAATTTTCTTTCTCCTCTTTCTACCATTTTCCAATTAACTACTTTCTTTTAAACTTTTAAAAATCTTTTCCTAAATTTCTTCTACTAAAACTCCTTCTACCATTTCTTTATCAACTAACTACCTTCTTTTTTCTTCTGTTGCTATGTTACCTTCTAAGGTGACAAAATTTTTCAAATTATATCTGAATTTTGATTCTATGCTACTTTATTATAAGTTTTATGTGTTTTAGCTTTCATAATTTTATTTATAACGATTAACATACTTCTCCTTTATATTCTGACGTCCAAATTCATACATTTTATAAATTTCTAATTTAGTTATCAAAGTTGGTATCTTGACATTTCATTTTAAATAGTTGTCAGAACCTTATTTTATTTTGCCATACAGGTTGTCCTGATATTATAATTTGTTATAAAGATTGTCCCAAAATAAATTGTTAATAAAATTTTGAATTTTGAATATTATTTAATTTTGGTTTTAATTTTTAGATTAATGTCAGAGCTTTTCAAAAGGATTTTCACCATAATCTTGATCTCACATTAAATCATTCCCTCAGGTAAGTTAACCTTAACTTTTTTCTTTATCAATAAAATAACATTTTGTTTATTCTTCTAAATTCTATTTTAATAATACGATTTCTTTATTTTTAGGTGACTTTTTATTTTATTTTTTCTGACAAGATAATTTTAAGAAGAAACATCGGATTGGGCACAATCTGGGTATTTGATTTCTTTAATTTATAATTTAATTTTACCTAAATATTATAATTTTGATAATGTTAAATTCCACTTACTTTTGATAATGTTAAATTCCATTTCAATATATTAGATCAAAGAGTGAGGGTTCTTTCTCAAATATTTCAGTAACTAAAATTTATTTTTTTTAGATTTGGATTTGACAATTTAGTTATTTTATTTTTAACAAAAAATAGTGAGGAAGTAAAGTAGTTTAGTTCATTTGCGAAGTCATTTATTCAATAGACTTCTTATCAAAAATTATTTGATGGTAAAATTTATATTAAACTTGTTTGTTGGCCTTAAAAAACGAGTAATTATTGGTTCAGCGAGATATCATGAAACTTTTTTTAATAAATAAATAAAAAAATATTTTATATCCAAATATCAAAAAGCGAACCTGCACACACTCACAATCTGCTGCAATTTATTACCTTCCCCAATTCCCGTGACTCTTTTGGGATTGATTACTTGTGCAGGACTCTTAATCCGAATCAGTTTTTTCTTTTAAAAAAAAACAAAAAAAGCAATTTAAAATTTTTGTAAAAATTTCAACAAGCAATCAACTACAAAGGAAAATTTTTATTCTGTTTCTTTTGCGTCCCTTTCTTGGGAGTAGTTTTCTTGTATAAATCTGTGTTGGATCGTGTACTGCACAATCATTTCAATCAGTTCCCTGTCGAAAAACTGACTCCATGTCTCCATCGGAGATTTTAAA
This sequence comes from Crepidodera aurea, assembly GCA_949320105.2. Classification (NCBI taxonomy): domain Eukaryota; kingdom Metazoa; phylum Arthropoda; class Insecta; order Coleoptera; family Chrysomelidae; genus Crepidodera; species Crepidodera aurea. Next base: position 7,160,833 of record OX439477.1, on the reverse strand, counting down.
TTTTTAGTACATAGCATCAGGCAAATGACTGAGTATATTTTTGCTCTTGTTCTCACTGTTTTTGGAGGAACATGCTTCATTCATTTAGATAATTTATCTTTCCCTAAAAAATAAGGACCTGAAGAAACTGGTTCTTCATCATCATTATCAGAAATGTACTGCTCAATATAAGAATTTGAGTTGACTTTCCACTTCGTCATTTTCATCCTCATCTTTCTCATCATCAAAATCCACAATTTCTTAATTATTCCCCTCCAAACATTCCATCATTAGTTTGTGTAACCTTTTCTGTTCCACTCCATATGAATGAGCCTTACTAAAATAATTGTATACCAATGATTATATCATAAAATGAATCGAATATTTCAATTATTATTACCTGAACTGATGCCACCAACACTATTCCAAAGGTACAGGGAAGCACAAGAGTCGAGAGGTGGAGATGCGTTTGGAATAAGACAATAAAGAATCCTGCGGAATGACAGTCCGCACGCGAGTTGAGGAAGGTTAAATAATCTACAACTCGTCTCTCTCGAGTAAAATACCACTAAAATAATTCAACTTTGTCAGCTTATAAGAAAATACTGCGGTCAGTTTCTTATATTATTATTATTATTATTAATTCTTCTCAAACTAACTAAAATAGTAAAACTAAAATACTTAAGCTTTCCTTTCTGCATCTTTACAAACTTCCGTTCCTATTCTGCATCGCATTTTCTCACTATTTACCTGAAAGAAAATCAAAATTAGTATCTTTAATTGCAACCACTACTAAAAAATAATTTAGTAAAATATAATGAAGAATGCACAATTCCGCTACTTGGTATTTACTAAACATAAATAAAACCAAAAAGAAACTTTACAAAGCAAATAGTATGCGAATAATCACAAGGTCAATCAATGAAAGTGTTTGGAATAAATCTTGAATTGCCGTGTTTTTTCGCATGGGCAGTTGTACGTTGCGTGCTCGAGAGTCGGCAAACCATCGGTGTTATTTGTTTTCTCTCCGGAAGAAAAGACAATAAATATTGTATATTACAAAGCATTGCAATAAATTATGGTGTAAATTATTTAATTGTCATTTTATTTCATTACATGGTCGTACTGTAAAGGGAAGATTTGGTCTCATTTTCTTCATTAGTACACCCGCGCGAAGCCGGGGCGGGCAGCTAGTGTACACTCAAAGAAATTTATCAGTATATACAACAGGAATTCGGCGAATTCTATAGGAAATTGCCCCTATGTAAGCGACAGCAGGAATATTTGTTAATTTTACCTGACGATTCTGGTCTTTTAATTCCTCTAGGAACAACCGGAATATTCTGTACTATTTACAGAATCGTTACATTCATTTAACTAAAATATTCCAGTTATTTTAACGAACTACAGTTTTTACAGGAATTTCCAGTAATTAATCGAAACTGTACTATCGATTTAACAGGACTTTTCAGTTGAATTAAAAATCTTTCCTTCCAGTACTAGTTGTATTCGAAGCTTATAACCTGATATACTGCTTAGTGTAGCGGATTGAATTGTGGAATTTACAGGAAATTAACTGTACCATATTACTGCTATACTTACCGTTTTTCCTATCCATAAGACTAAAGTCAATTTAACTGGAATCGGCCTGTTAGATTGAAAGTACAGATTGTTCTTTTTTTCAGTGTGTATATAAAATTTACACACATAAAACGTCAACGCTTTTTTTTTCAGAAGAATTACAACTGTAATACACCGCTACAGTTGCAATTCAGTACTCATTTTAATGTACCTCCTACGCTTCTAACCACTACAAGTTTCTGACCTTAGACCAAGGGGGCGTGTAGACGTAATAAAAAGCTTTATTTATGGTTAGGTTAGGTAAATGTAGAATGAGTACTCGTTGATAAAAACATTAACAATGACATTGAAGAGAAGAAGGTGAGTCATATGTGTCTTAGACCTACGTCAAGTATCGTATTTTCCCGGAAGGGTTAATAAACTTTATATGATTTCGCTATCGGATTTCAGCCATAAAACGCCTATCAAATATCAATTTGTAAGAGAGCGCGATTAGTACTTAGCCACAACATCGAATAACCAGACACCGGTGTATGAATAGATTGTACAGTGTGTTTACAACTTTTGATATGCGATTAAAACAATAAACAGATATCTTCAGAAAAAAGAAAAAAGGATCGGCTCCATATGTGACAATTATTTGTATAAAAATATTTTTATACCAGTGGGGTTTTCCAATTGTATTATAATAAACAACAAAGTAGATGACAAATTTTAGATGTAACTATCCATTTCGGATTTCCCTTACAACAGCAACGCTTGTGGAAGAGGATAAACACCAGAGGAAGAACTAGTATTACCGGAAGGAATAGCTGTTTTGCCTAATAATTTAATTTATCGAAGGCCGTTACATCACTGTAAAAAGCCTTAGAATAGTGCAGACCTGAAAAAAGATGATTTGACTATTCAGGAAACTCTTACTGATGAAATAAATATGTGGCATATCAAAACAGTTGTTTTCCTAGCGATTGGAAGGCTTTCTAAAGCAAAGAGACTAACTAACTCGCCAAATCAGGTAGCTTACAGACGAATACGCTAGAACGAAATAAAAATAACAGTTAATAAGGACTACCTAGCAAAGAATGATTAGAATGAAACCAGTTGAGAATGCTCTTCTAGTATTGCCATAAACCGAACAAATTGTAATGACATAGGTCAGCCCCGCATCGGCTGGTGCGACGCTAGTGTCGCTCTACCGGCCGGGAAAAACAATAATTGATATTTATTGTTATTAGCCATCCACAATGTCGGTTTTACTAAGATGTGAGTACAAGCCGGTAAATTTAACAACTTTTCGAAAGAAAAGCCTCACTAAAGGCAAGATTATAGGAACTGTTTTGCGCTAAGCGCTAAGCACCAAAACGAAAACAAACTTTTACAAGCCGACAATCGAGCTATGTATATAATTATTATAATTATTGTATAAGTTCTAATGACAGATAATGACAAGTTTAAGAAATGTAAACGTCACTGATCTTGCAAGTACACAGGGTCGCATTAAGGGTGTTATAAAAATAAGTATGTAATCGATTTCATAAAACATATAACGATGTGGCGGTTTTATTCCGATTTGAAAAGTTGCGTTTATTCGGATGGTATGGACGAGCCTTAAGACATTTCTAGATGTGCCGACCATAATTGTATCATTTAAAAAAAATCATATTTTATATTAAGGCCTTTATATTTTTAAATTTTTTTATTAAATATAATTATTTACATATCTCAGGGTATTTGGTGAGTTCATTATCTGACATTTCTAAATTAATTGACAACCCTCTCTCCCTAACTACTGTCAAACAAAAAACTCCCTATTACACTATAACAAACTATAACCTAACCTAACCTAATATAGTTGATTGATTTTAGGTTGATCCTGAGAGAAACGTTTTGGATACAAACTGCACTTGCAAAGGAGGAAGAGGATCCTGCAAGCATGCAACAGCGGTCTGTATCTACGTCAATGAAGAGAACAACAATGCAGTTGCAGGTGTATCAGAAGGGAGTAGAAGTGGCAAATCTATGGCCATCAAAAGTAAATCAAAAGAGGTAGTGAGACCTATGGGTGTAAGGACGTCAGTAATGTTTCTTCTGATCACTTGGTGGAAAATGTTATGCTAAGCAACATAGTATTAGCAGAGGAAAGATGCATAGTGGGAAAAGAAGCTAGACCAGTAGAAGAGAGACAAAAAGAAGACATTTTATTAGCGTTATTGAAAAATTTATACGATTTGCAAAGTGTTAATGCCAAACACTACTATTATTTCATCATGGGTTTGACACCATGCAGAACTTTTTATAAAGAGTAAATTTTTTTCGTAAAACTAATAATATAATACATATTACAATGAAAATAGAATTTAAAGTATTAAATAATCAAAAAATATATTTTTTTATCAAATCGATTACATACTTATTTTTATAACACCCATAATGCGACCCAGTGTACTAGAACTGTCACTTTTCTTTATCTTGGAAATATACCACACAATTTTTGTCGGACCCGGTCGCCCAGATGTCGCGTCGGGAGATGCGGGGTTGGCGTATTGGATGTCAGATAGTCTTAAATTAAATGGAGATATTTTAGTTAAGGCAACTTGATTTTAATCTTGAAGCAAAATTAATTAGCTATTGTTTAGTATTACTATAATCTTAAATTGAGACCAGTACCTACTACTTGCGGCTATTTAAACACAATAAACCATCTTGAATATAGTACACCTTTTTCTTTGTGTGGATAAGACATAGGTATAGATGCCCGAGTAGTATCAGAATTGTCTCCGACAAATTTGGTAATCAGAGTTATCAGAAAATAATATAAAGTTCATAAAATTGATTCTTTAGTTATGGCTCGGAAAGAAAATGTTAAATGCAATAGGAATTTTGAATTGAAATTGCAAGAACAGTCATTTTAACTGGTGTTTTCTTTCGAGAGGCTCCCTGTAGATATTTCAGTTCCAATCTAACACAATTCAAATTAACAACTGGTCTGGTAAATCTAGTGTTAATAAATATACAAAATGCTCCGCTGTAAGTAAGACCCAATACCCTTCATCAAGATCGTGAAATAGTAAAATCAAATATTTGCTTTTAATTATGAAAACCTTCTGTATCGTTAGGACACGTACTCGACCACCAAAATTTGATGATCGATGAGGACAAAAATTATTATTAGACTTTGTAATAAACGGATTTTAAATTCAGCCAGTGGAATTTAAACAAAACGGTCTTTTATATTTATTTATACAAACATCTTTTGTAGTCGGTTTACAAGACCAAGTTCTCGTATAATTTATACCGTAAAGATGTCTTACAGCAACAGAGAAAACGCCAATCGAATCCATAACTTTAGCATAAAGACACTTTTAAGTAAGGCAGTGTATTGTTAAGACCAATGTTTATTTCTTTATTTAAATGTCCTCGGAGTATTTATATCGCTATTATTAAAAATTGTTGTTTTAAGTGGCTTTCAAAGTAACTACCGTGAATTCATAATTGCGCGAATAACAACAATATCCATTAATCAGTGTGACACTGCTATACTAAGTGACCAAAATATATAGATTTGAATAATTATTTTTATTCCTGACCGGGATATTATAAGCTTATAACATCATAGTTACGATATCAATAAAAAGGGTTATAATCCTTGGGATATTAGAGGTGCCTTAATACCCGTTGTTAGGATATTTTGACATTTGTTGAATATTGCTGTCAGTATTTCATGATATTTAGTTTTTTTATTATTATTAAACACCCATAAAGACAGTATATTACAATCTGGTCAACAGATACCAATGAGCAATTTAATTATAACTTGATCTAATAGAGTTTGAAACTTAAAACTAAGGCATACTCATCAGCGTTCCTTAGGTTCTGTAGAATGGCTTGCACTAAACTTTAACGTGCACACACAAGCTCTGCTTTTGCACTAAAGACACTAAACTAACTCAAAGGGCTTGATCCTCTTAAGTCTTCTTTCTAGCCCAGTATTATCAAGGAGCTGGATAGCCTCGACATTGACCTGACTCTTGGCTAATTTCTTGATGGTCTGGTCAACAGTGTCCATTTCCAGATCCCTATTGAGGTCACTATTGCGAATGTACCAAGGGGCGTCTACTATGTTCCTCAGTGCTTTGTTTTGAAATCTTTGGATGATTGCTAAGTTGCTTGCTTTGGTGCATTCCCATAGTTGGATACCATATGTCCATACAGGCTTTAAGCATCTGCACAATGGGCCAAATGACAGATACAGAGACAACGCGCAATGGTACGAAAAGTCCTGTGAATTGTTTAACAACTGGAAATAATATATAATAAATAAATTGGTACATTTTTATTACTTAAGTTGCTCATTAAATTCTGTCTGTATTTATAAAATTAAAGATGCAGCTAATAGCCTCTGGCTGCTAAAGCTCATTTTCTGCCCTGGTGACACAATATACTATTTCCGACGTATCGTATTAATTAATTATTTGTCGAGAGAGAGAATGGAGTTGGTGGCCTCAATTTTTTTGTGAACGAAAGGGTAATAACGAGTACTTTGATGGACCGGATGGTGGGGGTAGTGGGACAGGTAGGGGGGAGATATGGGGGGAAACAAATATTATTGAAAAGCTTGTAACTTCCGTACTAATTGAGCTAGAGCAACCAGATAGGGCTCAAAGTGTTCACTTTTTCATTCGCAATGGCTTGATACGTATTATTCGGACGCTGCTCCATCGAGACAAATGGTAGGGAAGTAAAAAAACTAAATTATTTTTGCTGGGGAGTGGTTACTGTAATTCTCTTTGAGTATAATAATAAAAGCTTTATTATGTTTGTATATACAGTAAAAATGTAGATGGTTATGGTAAAATAAGGAGTGAAATGGGTTATAGGATTACCGAATAGAGAAATTAAAGCAATCTTGCACAGAATCCAAAAAGGAATAATTCGTAAAAGATGTTTTTAGGTCGAGGTAAAATGAGTCTAATGCGTCATGTATGACTGATTGATAATCTACAAAGCAAACAAACGTATATTGGGCTATATTTTTGTTGTGTATTAATCCATTAAAAATGTACATGATATCTTCTACTCTTTTTACGATTGTCCTTGTTCCCTTTTTCAAAAGGCAATAATTTTTCTAATAGATATCACTTGACCATTAAAAACAAATTAATAATTTTTTATGAAAAATGCTTTTAAACTGATATCAAGGCTAGAGTGATATCATATAGTTTTAGGTAGCGGATATAAACTTTTTATTGACTTTTTATTACAGTTTGAAAGCTCTTTTAAATTAGACAGATGTTTTATTCAAAAGACAGAATTAGAAAAACATTACAAATAGAGGTTGATTTTTGTTTTAATCGGAAATTAACAACCCGTCGTCGTTTTAAGAGAGGTGGACTTACATACATAAATTACACCACTACGAAACTACGGTTGACTTCTTTGAAAATACCAAATTATGTTCTCCTCCTTAAGGCTCATTAATTCCCGTGGTACATAGATTATTTCTTCCTGTTCACATCCTCTACACAGTGGAGTGTCAGATAACCCCATCCTGTAGATGTGTTTTCGTAGATGACAGTGGCCAGTCAGGATACCTGTGGCTGTGCGCAGGTTCTGTCTGTTCATAGTCATGTATTTTTTGGCTGTTTCGCTGTTCGGATACTGTAATAGTTCCTTGGCTAGCTTGCAGCCTGTTTCATCGTCCCATCTACCCTTAAACTTGTCAAGGGAGTGTTTATTTAGTAGGTCAGCCACAGCTGATGCCGATAAGCTTATGAAAGGTCCCAAAAGTTTATGGTAGGCTGCTTTCTTAGCTAAAGAGTCAGCTGCACGGTTGCCTTTTGATTTTCCATGACCTTTGATCCAAGCTAAAGTGACCACGTTGTTGTTGCAAGTTTCGATCAGGGTCTGGTGACATTCTAGTACTAGACCTGATGTAATGCGTGGTCTATCCAGAGCTAGTAGTGCCTGTCTGCTGTCCGTGAGGATGTAAATATTATTACCAGTAATGTTTCTTCTGGTAGTCTCTTTTGCGGCGATGGAGATAGCAGTGAGCTCTGTTTGCACGTTGTCTTGTTAAGTAACAAATTTAGAGAAACATTACTACCTTCTTCTTGCAAGTCTGGTGGAGTATTCGTAAATTCTTTATCACTGCCTGAATTACTACTCATTTTCACTAATTCACATAATCACAATTATTCAAATTATTCAGAATCAGAACGTATTTTTATTTTTAAGTTTAATTCTCTTCATTCTACAGTGACGTTTAATGAAAATGTATGTGAAATGTCAAAGTCAAAGGTGCTTTGATAGTGAAAATCGTGTTCTTTTTGATTTTTGCGGCCCAAGGCCCGGAAATATTACTTCCGGTCTGATTTTTAGGGTTGATATGATTCATTTTCAGACATGGTAGGCGAAAAAACAGTTTTTATGTACTTTAGAAGATTATTTCCCCCACCCCCACCGCAGCCGCGGTCGAACATTTCATGCAGGAATGATGGGGGATCTGACTTCATCGTTTGGGAAAAAAATTTCATCGTTTCATCGTCTGTTCTCGAAAGCCAGATCTACTCCACTCCTGTAAATAGTGACAGTAGTGAATTTATTGAGCGATCAAGTAAGTCAGCAAAAGATGGGTGCTGTGTGCTCACTCTATTTTGCTGCGAGCAAAGGTACATACTGCGGAGATTACCGAGACAGTATGAGCGACAAGTATATTCGTCTACTCAGGGACATGAAAATAATCTTTGAGGCTCTAGCCTATCCAAGTAAAATAATAATAGCTTTATCAGAATGTTAGAAAGTTTTTGTGACCAGATATAAGTAATTTTGGACACACATGCATGGAATAGTGAAAGCAGTAACATAAATTTATAGACGTATACATAAACAATGTCTTAAACAGTTTGGGTTAGTTAGTAAGGATATCAGTTTATTCTAGTGGCAGTAAGTAGCATTTACTAAATCTATTTGAAATATTAAAAAAAAAATTAAAATTTCCAAACATTTTTTCTATTGTAATCAGTATATTACTATGTAATTATGTATACCGACTTCTCCAAGGCATTTGATAGAGTGCAGCATAACATTCTGATTGAAAAACTAAGACAATTTGGCTTTCCCTACCAGTCTTTAGAATGGTTCAAACGTTTTTTGATTGGTCGCACACAACAAGTGAGAATAGGCAGCTTCAAATCAGACTCTATTCAGGTACCGTCTGGAGTGCCACAGGGTGCTAATTGTTCACCATTGCTATTTAACATTTTTGTCAATGATATTACAGATTGCCTAAAATACACTGAGGGTCTTATATTTGCTGATGACTTTAAATTTTATCGACAGATACAGTCATTTGAAGATATGATTTTAATTCGAGAGGATTTAAATAATTGGTATTCAAAAAATAAATTGTATTTAAATGCGGACAAGTGTTGTTTTATAAGTTTTTATAAAACAAATAAAAAATTTGAAACACACTACTCACCAAACGGAGATCAACTGTCTTATGTGACATCTACAAAGGACTTGGGAGTCATATTTGATGAGCAATTACGTTTTGTAGACAATATAACTCGCATTGTAGTAGAATCTTCAAAAATAGGCTTTGTCTTACGAAACTGTTGTGATTTATCTATTTGGGCCATAAGAACAGTATATTTTTCTTTTGGTTGTTTCAAAACTGCAATACGCAGCTATCGTGTGGTCTCCACAATACCAATATCTTTGTACACTACTAGAAAGAGTTCAGAATAGGTTTTTGAGATACTGTGCTTTCAGATTAAATATAAATATAACTGATCATAATTACAGTGCTGTATTAAGAACACTTAACATGGATAAGTTAAGTAAAAATGGCCTAATAATTTGTCCTGAGCTTCTAGAATTAATACAGTTAAATATACCAGCCAGGAATTTAAGACATTCAGAAGTTTTTTATATAAATTTTCATTATACAAACTATGACACATACTCTCCTATACGTACTTTAAGAAATAATATCTGGTCACCGAGCTTTGCTCTTATATATAATTTAAGTATATTTATAACATGACAAAAAGCTATCAGTGTTAATTTTCAATTGGCTGCAGCTGTTGTTGACGTTTATCAACTGCTTGTCACAGATCTTAGTTAAATGCATTAAAAGTTGCCTAGTTTCTGGGAATTTCACCCTTTTGGGGCAACATCTACTGACGCTTGATCTTCGCGAATAGTCACGGCGGACAGGCCCCGTTTCCGGGACGGACAAAAGCAGCATGTAGGGCACAGGTCCCGTCAACAGAAGATCGCGCAGCTCACTCTATTTATCACTATATAAGAAAAACTCTATGTTCAATTTGGTTTTATTATTTATTGATCTGCAGTGAAGGAAAATTATAGGTCTGATATTCATACTTGGGTAAAAACCTCCACAAAAACCTGTGACCAGACTCTCGACGTGTGGCAGATATTGATATCATATTTTTTCAAAGTTTTTCAGTTACAAAAATAGTTCATTCGTACATTACATTACAATTTGTTCTTGGAAAATACAAAGTCACAATCAACCTTAAAATGTACTATGAAAATAGAGAATTTTAAATGTCTCTTTAAAGTTTCTTGTAAAATAAAAAATTGAAATCTATGTTAATAGTACACGTGTACAAGCATTCATTCTTTTTCTCTCTCTCTCTATGATAATGAAAACTTAAATATTAAAACTGTCCGCATAATAAAATAGTAGCCGTAAGGGGTAGTCTCACACTATCGGGGAAGGGAAGAACCTTTACCTGATGTGCATAAAGCATTTCCACCCGCCAAAAAAAAAAGATTAGCTTTAGGTTAGGTTAGATCTTTGTAATAAATAAAGAAAAGTGTGACATTTTGACATTTGTTACATTTTGACAGGTGTCATATTTTGACATTTGTTCATTTTGACAGTTGTTACATTCTGACACGTATCACATTTTAACAGTTGTCACGTTTTTACAGGTGTCACATTTTGACAAGTGTCCATTTTAACAGTGTTACTCAACGTTCCTATAAATATTTACCTAAACCCATCATTTCTGAAATTTCCTTTTTTATATAAATCGGCAAATTTAAAATTGAATTCTTTTAGATTGAAACGCCAGAAATTAAATAAAGTCAAACCTTTTTACTACTATACTATACAGAAGAAAGGAGTGCAGTATTTAATTTGCAGAACGTAGTACAGGTTCAAGAGGTAGAAATTTTATTTTTACCTCATCCTTCAATGCTTATTTGTAGTTAAAATTTAAATTTTAATACATCTGATCGGCCTAATATAGTTTTTGTCTAGATTTAATCTTGTTTCCATGGTTTTACTGTAATAAACCTCTTCTTTTGACAGATAAGTCATCGTATGTATTTTAATTGATTCAGAATTTTGTATTAACATATATATCTAAATGGCTTCATTCTAAAAATATTATCAGTCCTCCTAAATCCTTGAAGGCAGAATTATTAGTAATAGCAAGGCAACATAAAAACAAGTTCAAAAAATATATTATAGATGAGATGGCCAGAGAAAAAGGAATTAAAATTCTCAGATTGCCTCCGTACCACGCAGAGTTAAATCCCATTGAACTGATCTGGTCACAATTATTAAAAGGTTATGTTTCTCAAAACAACAAAAAAAAGCATTTAAATTCTTGAACTAACTTTTTTTTTATCTTTGAGTTTAGGTAAGTACTGAAGCGTTACTTTTAATGCCAAGAGATTAAAAAAAGTTTAATCCCAACATATAATGCTCCTTGTTATTTATTGGTTAAATTTAATTCGTTCAATGTTAAAGTGTCAGATGCATAAGGTTTATTTTTATTTTTTGTAAATAATATAACTTCAAAATTTAATCTACGAAGTGCGTGTATATATTTTATATGCTGTGACCTTATTTATATTATAGAAACTTATTTCGCAAAGTACTCCTCTCTCCTTTATAGTATATATTACTATAGAAACAAGTTATTATATCTGCCGTTGCTAGGAAATAAAACTAAAAGCTTAACTTTTCTTGTAAATATCTCGGAAGATCGACATGAGACCTACATTTTTTGCCGATTTAGATAGGAATTAGTCTACCCTGAAAGTTTCATTGAATTCTGACGAGTGGATTTCGAGATCCTCTGGACACACACACACACACACACATACACACACACACACACACACACACACACACACACACACACACATACAAACCTTGCTCGTTTAATAGTATTTGATCAGTAACAATGAAATTGAAATATTTGGTATATCTCTCTCTAAATTTAAAAAACAATTGAGCAGGGCTTGAACATTTTGTAATTGATATTTTATATAAATTTGTAGAAATTTTTACATTTTTGTTTATTGTTTGTTAGTTTATCTTTTTTAATGTTAAATTAGGTAGTCAATAAGAAATACTTAAATTAATGTATATTGTAAATTTGGTAATGGAGGTAATCTCGTAAATAAATAAAATAAAATAAAATAAAATAATTAGATATCCTATGAATATTCTATTAAAATTACCATTTTATATAAAATATTAAATAAAAATATTTAAAAATGCTGTCCCAATAAATTTCAAAACTCTGCTATCCCCAAAGGATTTTGTCGAGTAATTCTTAGTTCTTCTACGCCATTGAAAATAACTGTGAAGAAAAAAAATTACCTTCTCACCACACGACCACACATATAAAGAATAACAGCTTCTTAATCTTCCCTCATACTTCAACAGCCATTTTTCGTTATCGTTCCTCGGTATCATTCAATTTATCTTCTGTCAAGAATGAAAAAAATACTTCTTTCCAGCCGGTGGCGATTTCAAGGCACACTCGCAATTGCAACCGAGTGGGCGTTTTCGCGCTCAATTGTTTATGCTGTCGAAGCAGCGCCCCCACGCGGTCGTATGTCATTAGCTCGATTGGACGTCATTAATTTTCATGATTGTTGGGTTCGGTTTGAGTTAATGTGTGTAAGAATTTGTCGGTTTGGGGATTATATAATTAAGGGACTTTTTATTTTAAAAAAATATAAAAATGTTTTTCGAAATGAAGACATCGGCATTATAACACAGACGCTGTAAAAATGTTAGGAAAAACCAAAATATTTTTTTTATTGCACCATGAAGTTTACAATCTGTTTAACATACAGTGTGATTGATTAGTGTGATAAAAAAATAGTGTATAAAAATTGTAGACAGCTTTACCTTCACCTTTCAAATTGAGTTACAATGATACAGGGTGTTCCGTAAGGCGGTGCCAGATCAAAGTTATGTTTTTTTAATGAAACATCCTGTATTTTACCATTTGAAATTACTGAGAAAATAATGTACTCAATTTTTGACTTACCCTGTATTCGATTTAATAAATATTCGCAAATTCGTTCGTGTTTATAAACTTTGATAATCACTAAAAAACTTATTATTATTCTTATTCTTATACTCATTTTTAATTAAACAGGTCGTTGAACTTGTTAAGATTTCCACATAGAATTGGTTATAACTTTTTAAATGCCCTGTATAACATATCATAGCCTTATATTGTTGTAATGTTGTACAGCGAATTTTAATTTTAAGGTAAAATACAGGGTGCTTCATTATTTAAAAAACATAACTTTGATTTGGCACCGCGTCTAGAACACCCTGTAACAATGTAACTAAATTTGAAATGTGACGCTTAAAGCTGCCTACAATTTTTATACACAATTTTTTTTGGTATCTCTTATGGTAACAGAGCTACTGATCTTTATCACACTAATCAATCACCCTGTATGTAAACAATAAGTAAATAGTATGACATAATACATTGTTCTGTTTTGACCCCCTTCCTGATTGTCCTTCTGAATCTTTGGGACTGCTCTTTGATGACGATTTCAAATTGTTTAAAACAATATCTTCTCAACAGGATTGCCTTTTACTACAGGCAGATATAAATAATGTTAGTCGTTGGTTTAAGGATAACAAAATGTCAAACATAAAAAAGTGTTCTGTTATGACTTTCGGAGTCAATCAACAAAAGGGTGAAGTCAAAGATCTAGGAGTTGTCTTTCAGAGGGATATGAAGTTCAATTCGCACTATACGAAGATCTTTAGGTTTCATCATTAGAAATAGTAATACCTTTGAACCGGAAACAATTATCAGGCTCTATCATGCTCTGGTTAGACCACATCTGGAGTATGCAGCATAAATTTGGATGCCTACAGCCCACACTCATATAGACCGCATAGAGAAAGTGCAGAAGAGGTTCTTAAGCTATATTTATGTCAGAAAAACAACGCTTATCCATATTTGCTCTCATACAATTGCATGCTAGATAAAGAGGGAACAAGTAGGAGATAAAGAGGGAACAAGCAGGCCATATTATTTGTATACTATCTTTTAAATAATAAAAAATACAAAGACTGTCGTCCCTAAATTTAATCCGAGAATTAGAAACAGCCAGAATATCGCCAATAAACAAAATGGTATCGGATATGCAAAGAAAGACTCAAGTAAGCGCAGATTGACATATTTAACAAACATAAAAGAATTACAAAAAATATGACGTGTGTCAATTATTTTTACACTCTCTGTGGCTGTTTGCCGACTCCGCTTAGTTTAGTTTTGTAGTTGTTTTTGTTCTGTTTTATTCTTTTCTTTTACCATTACTTGTAATTACCATTGGTGTTTGTAATGTGACCAATAAATAAATAAATAAACTTAGTATGTTTAAAACGTTTCAAACGGCACACTCACAAGCACATTTGGATGTGATTTAATCCTGTATCTATATCTGTCACCTCTCACTAGTCTCACTCTTTTGATGGTAGGGATGTGTAGGTCTCTTTCTATGACAGAATTTAGCACGTACCATAGAGCGTTTAATAAAATTATCAAAACCTTATTTTGGAATCTTTGTATGATCTCTAGGTTGGACTGGGAGGCAGATCCCCATAGCTGTGTGCCGTATGTCCAGATGGGCTTTATAATAGTTTTATTTAATTAATTTATTCCAAAATTGGTATGGAATTAAGTGACATTATTTTTAGGTTCTATAGTATTTTGTTGGATATGTGGGAAGTCATATAACTTTACACAAGAAACAACTAAATTATTTCTACATTGACATACCTTCAAACATTAGTAGCTCTGTAATCACAGAAGAAAGAAAGAAAGAAATAGTATGGATTTATCAAAGGTTATTTTTTTCATCTGTCAAAACAGTCAGATTTTGTGGTTTCAGCCAATAACAGCTCAGGATCCTAACCAATCATTGTGTTTTATACTGATTATTTTTTTCATCTGTCAAAACAGTCAGATTTTGGGGTTTCTGCCAATAAGAGCACAGGATCCTAACCAATCATTGTGTTTTATACTGATAAAACAGCTTCGTCGTTTTTGTTTTTTGATTAAACTATGTTTACCTTTTTTGAAATGTCAAATGAAAACATTTAACAATTTTTATTATACTAAAATGTATTGCAAATCTATGTTAATAACCAAATTTCAAAATGTATTTGTAAACTAACCTGTTTTTATTAGTTTATTTCAAATCGCCTTTAACATTTTTACATACCTCACTTCAACACTTTTTGTTCATTAAATATCAGTTTTTGAACACTTAAAATTAATTAAATTAAGAAAGACTTCATTTCATTCTTCTTCTTCGCATTTATTTACGGCGCCGTTCCGCGAGGTAGCCAATCAAAAAATCGCCTTGGTGGCCCTGTATGTAAAACTATAACAGCTCATCATGAGGTTTCAATTTAAATTTTCAATATTTGTGTGTAAAGTGTCTTTTGCATAAATGACTATGTTCTCTGTTTTTAATACAAAATGATTCAAAAAATAATCCTTTCAAATACGACTCGTCCTCTGAAATTTTATAGATTAAATTTTTGATCTTCATACTCAAACGCCTTTATTTTAGGCAAAACCACTCAATCAGTTTGTTTTCGTGGTTTTTCCAAATAAAGCCGTTTTCGTGAAAACCAAAAATTAAATTTAAATTGGTAAAGAAAATTTTCAATATTTGTGTGTAAAATGTCTTTTGCATAAATGACTATGTTCTCTGTTTTTAATACAAAATGATTTAAAAAATAATCCTTTCAAATACGACTCGTCCTCTGAAATTTTATAGATTAAATTTTTGATCTTCATACTCAAACGCCTTTATTTTAGGCAAAACCACTCAAACAAACTGATTTTATCAATCAGTTTGTTTTCGTGGTTTTTCCAAATAAAGCCGTTTTCGTGAAAACCAAAAATTTAATCGATAAAATTTGGAGGACTCGTGGTATTACCTTTGATAAAACCGCGTCGTCGTTTTTGTTTTTTGATTAAACTGTGTTTACCTTTTTTGAGATGTCAAATGTAAACATTTATCAATTATTATTATACTAAAATGTATTGCAAATCTATGTTAATACCCAAATTTCAAAATATATTTGTAAACTAACCTGTTTTTATTCGTTTATTATAACACACAACACAGCTCCATCCATAAATTCGTTTAAAACTGACATAATGTCAAAACGTCTAAACGTTACACTTAATAAATAATCTTAAATGCCTACTACTAGAGAGGCAACTTATATTACGTTTGTAATATTTGGCGTTTAAATGTAAAAGAAAATATCGAACTTTTGAGTGTAAAGTGTCTTTCTCTGTTTTTAACACAAAATGATTCAAAAAATAATCTTTCAAAATACCACTTGTCCTGTCAAATTTTATAGATCAAATTTTCGGTTTCCATACTCAAACGCCTTTATTTCAGGCAAAACCACTCAAACAAACTGATTTGATAATTTTTTACTAACTATAGTAACCAATCAAATTCCTTAATTTAGAGTCATGTGTCAAATTTCATCCAATCAGCTATACACACGCTTACAGCATTCTCTATGACAAAATTATCTCGGTATTATCAAGGCCCTAGGGGTATTACTACTGATAATACCACGAGTCCTCCAAATTTTATCGATTAAATTTTTGGTTTTCACGAAAACGGCTTTATTTGGAAAAACCGAAAACAAACT
This sequence comes from Crepidodera aurea, assembly GCA_949320105.2. Taxonomy (NCBI): domain Eukaryota; kingdom Metazoa; phylum Arthropoda; class Insecta; order Coleoptera; family Chrysomelidae; genus Crepidodera; species Crepidodera aurea. The sequence goes on along the minus strand of OX439477.1, from coordinate 7,144,275 downwards.
GATTGATAAAATCACGAGTCCGCAGGAATAAATGATGAATAAACAGGTTAGTTTACAAATAAGTTTTGAACTTTGTATATTAACATAGATTTGCAATACATTTTAGTATAATAATAATTGATAATGATAAATAAAAGTTGTTAAATGTTTATATTTGTCATTTCAAAAAAGTTAAACACAGTTTAATCAAAAAACAATTACGAAGAAGCGGTTTCATCATTATAAAAAATAATGATTGGAAAGGATCCTGAGTTGTTATTGGCTGAAACCACATAATCTGACTGTTTTGATAGATGAAAAAAATAATCAGTAGTAAACTCAATGATTGGTTAGGATCGTGAGCTCTTATTGGCTGAAACCACAAAATCTGACTGTTTTGACAGATGAAAAAAATAATCAGAAGAAACGTTAACAGGCATTTCTAAACATCAAATTTGGTAATCAATTCTTTTTAGGTAGCCATAGAAGACAAGTCTTCTCTTTCTTTTAGATGTGGCAATGTGTTTTCATCCAGAGCTTCTGGGGTTCACTCGTAAGGGGGTGAATTGAAGGGAGTTTATTATTATTATTATTACTATTATTTTGACTGATCATAGTTTGTCTCTCATTTTTTTTTATCAGTTAATACAGTAAAGGTTATAATTTGTTTTACCTTTTGCCCTTAACACATTCGTTATACTACGAAAAGCTCATTGATATGCCGAATTAAGACAAAGCCTTTGCAAGGACATTGCCCGATTCACTAGAATGAGTTATGCATGAATACCTATTATATTGTCTTCGAATTGCGAGCGAGACGGTTTTTTGCTTGCATTTTTTATTAAACAATTTTACGACTTTTTTATATTCACCACAACGGCAGGGATCACCTGTTGAATTTTGCGTTTATTGTTTCAGAGAGCTAATAATAGTAGTTTATGATGCAATGACGAGAAGTGTTACTTTTTCAGACGATTATGGAGATCCATAAGAGTCCGAAAAAGAAATTTCTCGTCCGCGTTATCATACAATATTTTTTATTCGAATATATAAAATATTAATAAAATAAAAAAAAATACTTGTTGTACTTATACTTTTATAGTTTGGCTATGTCAATGGAGTTTGGTGTTAGAAAGAGTAGCACAATTTTTAAAAAACGCGTTTCATTGTATTTGTATAGTGTAAGAAGTACCAAAATAAATAAAATATACCTACACAATACTTTTCGAAGCAAAATAGCATGTAGAATTTATAAAGACAACGTTTTGAGTTATGATAAAATAAACTAGTGTTATTAGAACTTTTTCATTGAATTTGAGGGTTGCGAATAGCTTATCAGTTCTGTCAGTGTAATATAACCTACATATGTCACTTGGTTTTTTTGGTTATTTTTTTGAAGTTTCTTAAAACCTGCGGGCTCTCGTGACAATTACCTGGCAACAAGTTTACAAAACATCTGTTCTTCTTTTTATTGTGTACTGTATCGAATTTGACATTTTTGACATATTCGAATAAAAAAATATATTCAATATTTAGATTTATGTTCTTTTAATAAATATTTTTAGAACTTATTATACGTTTTCCTCTAGTATTTTTTAAACCTTTTTACTTGAAAATTTGGGTAAAACAGAGTTGGACAACATTTTTGTGTTACTCTTACTGACGTTGTGTACACCGACTTTTCCAAAGCGTTCGACAGACTAGACCACGGAATTCTTTTAAAAAACTATCTCGGTATGGATTATCGGCACCTCTGATTAAATCATTTAGCTCCCATTTAAGTAGTAGACGGCAGTTTGTGGTCTTTAATGGTTACAAGTCCGTCGAACACTTAGTAACATCCGGAGTTCCTCAGGGAAGTAATCTGGGCCCTATTATTTAATGTTTTCATCAATAATATAGTTGATGACCTTGACGTTAACTATTTGCTGTATGCTGATGACTTAAAATTATTCTGCCAAATTGATGATATAAGTGATTGTGTTTCACTTTCAGCTAACTTACGACGTGTTGAGGTGTGGTGTATAAGTAATAAATTGTCACTTAACGCTGATAAATGTAAGGTAATGACATTTTCTCTTAAAACTGACAAGATTTTACATCATTATGAAATTAATAATTCTGTTCTTGAGTGCCCGACGACATTTGTTGATTTGGGTGTCACTTTTGACTCCAAACTTTCGTTCGTTCCTCATATTGAGGCTGCTTATTCGTCTGCTAACAAAATGTATGGTTTCTTAGCTCGAAACTCGCGTGACTTCACTGATCAGGATACTTTAAAGGTGCTGTATTATTCCTATGTTAGATCTAAAATTGAGTACGCGGATGTTATCTGGAGTCCATTTTATGACGTACACATTCAGAAACTTGAATCAGTTCAACGGAGATTTCTGAAGCTCCTTTCTTTCAAAATGGACGCTATTTATCCTCCTATTGGAGTTCTTAATAGTACGCTTCAAATGAGACATTGTGTGGATAGCTTAAGTTCTCGTCGTGATTGATATTCTTGTTTAAACTCGTAAATTATAAAATCAGCGACCCCAATTTTCTTCAAAAACTGAGGTTTAATATCCCGAGATTAGCTTCTAGAGTTGACAATACATTTTACCTTCCTACCCCTCGAACAAATATTTTAAAATTTTCGCCACTTTACAGGATGTGTTCAATTTGTAATACTGTAAATTACCAGCTTGATATTTTCCACTGACGTATATCTGCGATTAATCCATTTTTCTTTGAAAAATGATATTCTTGTTAAATAATATACGTATATTCCTGTTCTGTAGTTGGGTTTGTCCTGTTTGAACAGTGTAACAATAAATAAATAAATAAATAAATAAAATGAAGGTATCCAAGATGATATCTTACTTCTTAGTGCGTCTATATTTTCTCGATAGCTCAACTGACGTACTTTCTGATTTAAAAAATAGTCGACGCCAAATTTATTTTTAAATTTTGAAACTAACTATTTTTTTGATTGCGTTGACAGCAGTTTAACGAGTTAGATGTATGTGAATGATAATTACACTTGGCAGAAACTATAGTAAACTATATATTCATTGTCGTTTTAATGGTTTCTCCTAAGAAAACTGATGAATGAGTTTATTTTAGAAATAGAATTTATTTTAGACAAATAGAATTGATGGAGTTTGTCCTATTAGAGGTATGGACTATAATATTTTATTAAATAATTTTAATTTTGTTTCCCTAGAGAAACGTATGATGCAAGGTTCTGTTTTATACTTACACAAACTATTAAATAATAAAATTGACACCTCAGAATTACTATTCCAAATTGAATTATATGTTCCTAGGCTGACCTCTAGACATATAACATTCCAATGTAAAAGAGCTCAAACAAACTTAATGCAGAAATCTCCAATAAATTTTATGTGTATTAATGCTAATACGATAATTGATTTTTGTGATAGTTTTTGCTGCAATTTATGCGAATTAAAAAACAAAACCCGTACTCATCTTTGGATTTTAGCACTTAAGTTAGGAATTATGTTAGTTAAATTGTTAAATTCTATACCATATATTTTGATTTTATAATATTTTTTCTATCTGAAACTACCTGTCCTGTCGAATTTGTACTTATTTTTTATCTTTATAACTGTTTTTTTTTAAACCAGGTATTTAGTCTTCTGTTGGTTGATTCTTAAATCCCTAGTTTCAGCTAATCTTGCTAGACGCAGTAATTACTTTGTTCCATCCTGAGTCAGGACAATGTAAAAAAAAGTGTCGCACGCCTACTGCTAATCTTATGTTAATATTCTACGTGCCGCTATCTTTTTTTGTAATTTTCCCTCGTCTTAATTTCCCCCAATCACAAACGCGCAATTTTGAATTACAAATGGTTTCTAGATGAAAAAACTGTATTACAGCTCCTGTCAGTAGTGTTTTCAGTAGTAATACCCCTAGGGCCTTGATAATACCGAGATAATTTTGTCATAGAGAATGATGTAAGCGTGTTGCTTGATAATATTATAATATTATCCTTAAGCAACACGCTTGAAGGATTCTCTATGACAAAATTTTGAGGATTTATCAAGGCCCAAGGGGTATTCGATAAGATAATTTTTTACTTTGTAGATTTCAAAAAATTGGTTGTCAATCTGACGTTTAATATTTACTCATTTTTATTTAACAAAACTAAAAACTACAGGTATTAAAAGTACAATTGGTAAATGTTAAATTAGAAGAAGAGTTTGCTGAAGTTGACGGATTGTTAATTTCCACTGTTGAAGAAATTCCTCGCATAGCGTTGATTATTTCACCGTGGCGTTCTTGGTCGATATTTAAGTACGATTTTATTGAATTAGAGCTGCTATGTCCGGTTATTTTTATTAATTGCTGTTCAGGAATTCCTTTATTTGCCAAATGGCTAACTGCAGTTGATCTGTTCGAATGATTGGTTATCTTTTTATACTTAGTGTCCAAACCAATAGCTTGCGCGGATGATTTGGTCCACATATTAATTGTGTTCTTGCCTATCGGAATATTGTCAAACCATGTGTCACTTTCAGATCTCCAGAAACGATTTGGTCTCAAGAAAAGGCGACTGGAAGTAATATTTTTCCCTCTTTTGGACAATAATTTATGGAACAACCGAACAGGGCATGTACTTTCGTTTGCAATATTGGGAACAAGCCACTTACTATTTTTGAAGGTATGGAATTGAAGGTATGGAAGAAAAAGTCCTTTTTATCTCACAAGTTATATTTATTGAAGGTGCGACCGGTTTCGGCGATTAAATCGCCATCATCAGGTCCTGCGTGGAAAAATTATGGTGTTAAAAAACAAATTTGTTACGTTACATTATTTTAAGGAATTTATTTTTATTTTTATTTTATTTAAATCACTTACTATTTGTACAACTTTTCGATCCTCCTTGGCATGTTTCATTGAATATCGGATTGTATTCAATTCTGTTGGTTAACGTTGTGTGTGTGTATCTGGGTGTGTATGACATATATCCATCATATAAACCATAAACGTAAAGAGGTGAACGCCTAACTTGCCGATAAATGCGCATTTATCGAGTTCCCCCTAATCATTTTAAACTCGCGCTAGCTCGAAATCTGTACATAGGATTGAACACTTTTGAGAGAAATCCACCGAAAGCCATTTTCCTATCAAAAACTGCGGGGTCCTTTGCTGAACTGCATTTTCGCTTGTTTGGATCCCGCTGTAATCTTTTACGTTTTGCATTTCTTGCATCTCGCGCATTTTTGAATATCACGCTGGTAAACGGGTCGAATACAATTTTGAAGTCATTGAAGTATTTTTCCTGGAGTAGCTTACTCGTAGTATTCCAAATTGTTTTTACAGTCGCTTTTTTATATTCGGTTCCGTCAGCTTTAAATAAGATATTATCTTCAAGTCTAGTAGGTAAGCTCGTAATGCGAAACGAAGGAATTTGCAGATGTGCGCCAATAAAAGGAGATCGAGCTCTGCTTCATTAAATTGGAAGAATACTACGCAATGGTTTTATCATGGGACGAAGACACTCCGGCGGGACTCCAGCGAAAATTTTACCATATCGCTTCAGTAGAACTTGCCTGGAGAGGTGTAAAACCAGTCATTTGCAGAGTTCATTATTTTAAAGAGAAAGTGGATAATTCTGGGATTAAAACAGGTAGATCACATAGTTACATACCTATTTTTTTAAATAACTGATTTTCAAAAATCCTACTATTTAGGAAGAGTAGAATATAATCCTCTCTTCAATAAAACGGCCCAGGGTGGAGAAAAAAAATGGCCGATAGTAAATGGCTGCTCCCCAACAGGAAGAACCCTACCTTTTGTCCAGTCTGTCTTTTTAAAATTCTAATGGTTAAACGTTCATCTAGAATAACAACTGATAGATTAATTATTCTTAACAGTAAACCCATCATGCAACAAAGAACAATCAAGTAGATGGTACAAAAACACTCCAGTGGGAAAAACGAACTTTCTAAATGAACTAAAGAAGCAGCAGAGTAGGCAGGATTAAATACAAAAGAAATAAAAATAACAAACCACTCTATGCGGTCGACAGCAGTCAGTAACCTGGCTAAAGGAGGACTAGGTGAACAACAATTAATTAAAATTACTGGCCACACTTCAGAAAACTTATCTGCAAATGGATAATGAGCATTATTCCAACATCATAAACTCCCTTAGAAGGGACGCCTCAGAACCTCCAGCTAAAAAGCAGAAAATAGAAGATCCTGCAGCCACTCCTCGAGCTTCTCACTCTACAGCTGGACCCATCAACAACATTAATGATTACCTACATCCAACGTTATGACAATTTTGGTAAATGTGAGTAGACTGTGGCTGTCTTGATAAGAACTGTCAATCTAAAATTTTATTAATACTTTCATTACAATTTGTTCGGTCTATGGCAATGCTAAAAGAGCATTCCCAACTGGTTTTTTACTAGTATTTCCATATCTTTTCTTTACTTGTTGACGTCTGTGTATGATGTCAAATCAGGCCCGGATCCAAAGGAGGTAGCGATGTGGCGATCGCCACCCCCAAAGGGATCCAGAGTACAAACATTTTTGAATATCTTCAAGTTCTAAAAAAAACCTGTTAGGTGTCTGGTCAATATTAATGCTCTTAGATCGATATTAAGGATTCATTAATGTCAAGTTCTTAGAACGAATAACAATAAAAAAGTCATATGCGCCACCCCCAAAACCAACCTCTGGATCCGGACCTGTGTCAAATGCTTGTTGGAAGATGATGAAGTATAGATAAACTCTGTATCGGTTGCATAGCATTTAAAGGATGACTTGAAGATATTTAACTGGGAAAAAATTTGTCCAGTTCCAAGGTTAAATTAAATTTTCCCCAAATACGAGAAATATTGGCCAACTATTAATATTTATTTGTGTTTCTTTATTGGAAGCGTACTCAAGACAAGATCATTTTATCCAAGACTAAGAAACAAGCTCATCAAAGCGATGCATATTAGTGAGATTTGCGTGGGTTCTAACGAACGCTGCTTCCACATCTTACATCTTCCTTAAGCCACGATAATGTAAATTTACAATGTAAAACTAGTTTATATCTAGGAAGATGAATATGTTCGTTGTACTGCCTTGTAAATTGTTATGTAATCTAAATCATTGTTTTTTCTCCTACAATAAGAAAACGACATTTTGACAAATGGTTACCGAGATTATATGCAAAACAGTTCGTTTAATATTTTTTAATCCATTTTTAGAATAATAATAAATCAAAAACATGTTGAACGTTTTAAAATAAATATGCACTGACAGATCTAGCCAAGGATAATGTTTTTTATTGATAGAGAGGGACCAAATATTGTGTAATTTATAATTTAAATTATTAATTTATTTGTTTTTTTAAATGTATACTCTCATTTTTTTTGTAACTACGACTTTTATTTAAAAGAAACACACGTAACTTCTCTAGACAATATGAAGGATTAGGTTCATCCAGAGACAGGTGATTAATTAGCTGAGAGAAAATTGAATGGAATTATTGTGGGGTACTTATGTGTGGAAAAACAAAAAAAACGAATTCCTATTTTTGTTTATTAGATTATCTAAGCATCGCCAATCCATCCCTGTATTTATAAGTTAAGGCAATAAACTTACTGATGAACTAATCTTTTGTTATTTTTACCTTCATCCTTGTTTATTTCAACTTTTCATGATAAACAATAGTCAACGTGAATGATTAGTTGAAGATAATTCAGATCGCAACAATAATGTTTCTAACATCGAAAATATATAATAAAGATGAACTATTATTTGAAAGATATATTGCAGGAATATTGCAAAACTATTTTTGATTATTTTTCGAAAAGTGTACTTCATTTTATACTGAAAAATGTCCTTTATTTATTTGTAATTAAAAGAAAATTTGTATACTTTTTAATTATTCAATAAAAAATGAATTTGCGTTGGGTTCCATGGACGCAGTTCCTTTTTTCTGATAAAAATTCTTATTTCTGTTTATTATTATTATACAGGGTGCGCCAATTATTTCCACTCGATCTCTAGCACCGAAACTAAAAGAGATATCAACAAGACTTTTTGTAGGGGTAGACAGTGTCACTCGGACCACAATTTTAAAATATTTTGATGTATACAGGGTGGCTAATTTTTTGTGGAATGAAAATTAATTTGGTTTTTTTAAATTGAACACCCTGTATACGATTATGTCTTCTTATTCTACTTAATATTAGATTTACGGTAGTGTTTTGTATTTGTAAATCCGACGCGGCGTTGACAAGTTATTCCTATTTTAAACAGATTTAATGAAGAAACAGCACTTCGGAAATATTAGCACAAAAACCACATTTTTTAAAAAATTCCTCAAAAAAGCTACTATGATGTAAATGAAACATGCACCTATCACAATAATCACACAACATCTTCACCTGTTGCACAGGGTGTTTGCCGATGGCGTGCCAATAGTCTAGTTTTCAAATAGCAATAACTTAATTTTTTCAAATGAGGCACCCTGTATATTTTTCTTCAGTTAGAAGCTCTCCCTAATACGCATTAAAAAAATATAGGGTTTTGCACATCTAACTTTACTATTTACTTTAATAATTGACGTTAAGTGACAAACAACATATTTTACACAATTTTTAATAAGTACAAAATTTTACAAAGTTTAATCGTAAGAAAACTACAATAGTGAAAGTTAAAAGTTATAGTAGGTGTTCAAAATGCCTTCCATTTTCATTTATACATTTTCTTGCCCTTTTTTTCATTGATTTACGCATATCTCCTAGCATTGCAGGGGTCACCTGTCTAAATGCTGCAGTAATTCTTTCTTTCATATTTTCTTTTGTGGTAACCTCTTCTTTGTAACAATATTTTTAATAAAACCCCACAAGAAAAATTCGCAAGGTGTAAGGCAAGGCGATCTAGTAGGCCAATTTATAGGACCTTCCCTTCCTATCCAACGATCCTGAAATTCCCTATTTAACCAATTGCGAACATCTAATAGGTAATGTGGTGTGGCACCATCTAATTGAAACCACATTCCGTTGCGATAATTTTGAGGCACATTTTGCAATAAGTAGCGAAAATCATGTTCTAAAAAATCTAAAAATATAGCTCCATTTACAGTCCCATCAAAGAAATAGGGACCAATTACAAATCACCTATTATTCCCGCCCACACATTCAAAGACCATCGATACTGTGATGTGGTTCTATATAAATGTTCATTGTGGTCCGAATAATAATGGAAGTTGTGTCTATTTACACAACCGTTCTTATGAAACGGGGCTTCGTCGGAGAATAAAACTTTATTTAAAAAGTTACGCTCTGTATTTATCTTGTTTATTAACCATCTACAGTATTCCACTCTACGCGCGAAATCACGTGGTAACAATTCTTGGTGAAGCTGGATATGATAGGGGTGATATGTATTCTTTTTTATTATGCGTCTAATTGTGGTATTGGAAATATCTAACTGATTGCTTAATTGCCTTGTGCTTATATTGGGATCTTCAACTATACTGATCATTACCTTATATTCGTTGTCAATAGTAACAGCTGTAGTTTCACGTGAATGTTTTTCATACTTGACGGTTCCTGTTCTATCAAATCTATTCTTTAAATTCTCAAAAATATCCTTTTGTGGATGACGTCTTTCTGGGTATCTTTGACGATAGACCCTACTAGCAAGAAACGCATTTTTTTGACATTCACCCCGTATCCATATCATATCAATATTTTCTTGAACACTATAATTCTTATTAAAATCCATTTTTTATACACAATACCGATTAAATATAGTAGACGTGATACAATACAAAATTTTATGTTGACAATTAATGCCATAACAAAATATACCTACTGTCATTTTCATAGGTAACTTGATTTCTTATTAAAAATTGTGTAAAATATGTTGTTTGTCACTTAACGTCAATTATTAAAGTAAATAGTAAAGATAGATGTGCAAAACCCTATATTTTTTTAATGCGTATTAGGGAGAGCTTCTAACTGAAAAATATACAGGGTGTCCCATTTGAAAAATTAAGTTAAGTGCAACAGGTGAAGATGTTGTGTGATTATTGTGATAGGTGCATGTTTCATTTACATCATAGTAACTTTTTTGAGGAATTTTTTAAAAAATGTGGTTTTGTGCTAATATTTCTGAAGTGCTGTTTTTTCAATAAATCTGCTTAAAATAGGAATAACTTGTCAACGCCGCGTCGGATTTACAAATACAAAAAACTACCTTAAATCTAATATTAAGTAGAATCAGAAGACATAATCGTATACAGGGTGTTCAATTTAAAAACACCAAATTAATTTTCATTTCACAAAAATTAGCCACCCTGTATACATCAAAATATTTTAAAATTGTAGTCCGAGTGACACTGTCTACCCCTACAAAAAATCTTGTTGATATCTCTTTTAGTTTCGGTGCTAGAGATCGAGTGGAAATAATTGGCGCACTCTGTATATTATTAAACGTACTCTTGCTATTTATCTAGGAGGAATATTTTCTTGATGTTGATTTACGTTCAAGTCTTTACGTTCATTTAAGTTCAAGGCATTAATACATATAGTTTCCCCCTTAACTTACTTAGAATTATATCTCGCAGGACAAATTTACCAGGAAACGGCATTCCCACAAAATCGATCTAACCCAAATTGCCGGCATAAATAGCATAATTGGTGAGATGAAAGATTTTGGCGTCGAAAATTGAGTAACAACCAGCATGTTCTCCGAATTTGATCCCCACTGACTAAAGATTTTTCTCAAACTTAAAAGAAGGTAACAATTATAAACGCAAGATTAAGGAAGTGGCATTGATCAGCGTCAATAGATAGTTGATTAAGTATGCCTAATTTTTTGCTCAATATTTCCAAAATTTGGGTAACTGTCTTACAAAACGAGATAACTGATAATATATCATGATACTACCATGTTTTTTCTAAGTTATTCTTATAATATGAAAACCCTCAGTTATGACGAAGTTCAAATTTTCATAATAAGCAAATGGAGTTTTTAAAAATCGTTTACAGAAACTGAGGAAACTGGTGACACTTCCTTCTACAAAATTAGGAAAATATACAGAATATGACACTTGGCGCGATTATTAGTGAGTTAACTAACATTTTATTGAATATAAGAAGGAAAATGTAATTAACTATTTTTATTTTTAACCTATTCGTTGAATCAGCAAATCAGAAATTAATATTTTCTAGTTAGAAACTGTGATTTAATTATTTTTTTAACTATTTGACCATATTTAGTTTTACAGATTCTTCACTAATCTTCACTAATACTACTGTTAGAAATATAATTAGAAATAATTACTTTTTCCCTTTTCTAATGACAAGTACCATTTTCTACGTAGTTAAACATCCTACATATTAGTAGAATTTCTTTTAGTTGCAAAATAACATAAAATCACTCCTTATTTAGTTTTACAAATTGTTTTTTATAACTTACCACGCAATTTATGTAATAAAGTCCGAAACATAGACTACGTTTACACAAGTTTTTATTATTCGTAAAACCTCTGACTTAATACGTTACAAGTTCTAATAGATTGTTCTCGTGATTAAAATATATTTTTCTCTGGAATATGGTTAGCGACAATTTTTGTTGCATAAGACCAACATTTTCCCTTTTACCTTAGTATTAATCAAATTTATAAACAGGTTGGCCACCTTTTATATTTTAAAAATGAGTTATCTCATGTTGTGTTCAGGTTTATTAGTTTTTTTGACAGATAAAGTTAAGATGGCAGAACTTGAAAGTTAGTGTCATTTTGCATCCATTTGTATTATTTTCCTTTTTTTGAGACATATATTTCATCCATTAGCTCTTTTGTTTCATTTTCGTCTAATATTTTATCATTTGAGGGGTAAATTTCATATTTTTAATTATTATATGATTTATATATTTTTCTTCGTCTTCTGTTTTTGTTTTGTTTAGATGTCAACTTTTTAAAACTTAATGATTGGCGATTTACTTTGCATTGTAAACATAGTAGATGTATACCTAGTAAATTTATAGAAATAATATTCAAAAAGGTAGGCGAGCACTTACCAGAACCATGAACTTTTGCAAAATTTATTATTTATTATTTAAGAAATTATCTTAGACGTCGACATAGTTGTAGAAATACCCATTATTTTTTGAATTACAGATTAATTTATATAATCGCCGTATTACGAAACAATTGGAAAATAAAATTATTTTATTTTCTTTCTAAAGCAACGATGAGAACTAAGTTCGTTAAACAAATATCCCGAGACTTTGAAACACTCTAAGAGTAGGAAATGAAAGATATTTTAAGTGCTATTTGCAATGTTTAATGTTATTATCTGCATTAAAAGCTTGCAGATACTTCCAAAATAAGATGTCACTCGACTTTAAGTGTCATTTGAGATGTGTAATGTTATTATCTGCATTAAAAGTTTGCCGATACTTCCAAAATACGATGGCACTCGATTTTAAGTGCTATTTGAGATGTTTAATGTAAATATCTGCATTAAAAGCTTGCAGATACTTCCAAAATAAGATGTCACTAGACTATAAGTGCCATTTGAGATATTTAATGTTATTATCTGCATTAAAAGCTTACAGATACATAAGATGTCACTAAACTTTAAGCGCCATTTGAGATGTTTAATGTTATAATGTGCATTAAAAGCTTGCAGATACTTCAACAATACGATGGCACTCGATTTTAAGTGCTATTTGAGATGTTTAATGTAAATATCTGCATTAAAAGCTTGCACATACTTCCAGAATGAGATGTCACTAGACTATAAGTGCCGTTTGAGATATTTAATGTTATTATCTGCATTAAAAGCTTATAAATACTTCCAAAATATGATGGCACTCGATTTTAAGTGCTATTTGAGATGTTTAATGTAATTATCTGCATTAAAAGCTTGCAGATACTTCTAAAATAAGATGTCAGTCGACTTTAAGTGCCATCTGAGATGTTTAATGTTATTATCTGCATTAAAATCTTACAGATACTTCCAAAATAAGATGTCACTAAACTTTAAGCGCCATTTGAGATGTTTAATGTTATAATGTGCATTAAAAGCTTGCAGATACTTCAACAATACGATGGCACTCGATTTTAAGTGCTATTTGAGATGTTTAAAATAATTATCTGCAATAAGCTTGCAGATACTTCCAAAATAAGATGTCACCCGACTTTAACTGCCATTTGAGATATTTAATGTTATTATCTGCATTAAAAGCTTGCAGATACTTCGAAAATAAGATGTCACTCGACTTCAAGTGCTATTTGAGATGTTTAGTGTAATTATCTGCATTAAAAGCTTACAGATACTTCCAAAATAAGATGTCACTAGACTATAAGTGACATTTGAGATGTTTAATGTTATTATGTGCATTAAAAGCTTGCAGATACTTGTCTCTAAGTGCCATTTTAGATGTTTAATGTTATTATCTGCATTAAAAGCTTGCAGAGGCCCTCAATTTTAAGTGCTATTATTAATGTTATTATCTGTATTATAAATTAATAAAAGTATGACATTATTGAGTCCACGAAATGCTGAAGTAAGGATCTGGAAAAAAGGAAATACTTAATTGGAAAGAAGATCGGTCAAGGCTCATACAGATGTCTGGTATTTGGGTATAAATATTATTATTATTATTATAATCTTGCAAATACTTCCAAAATAAGATGACACTCAATTTTAAGAGCAATTTGAGATGTTTTATGTTATTATCTGCATTAAAAGCTTGAAAATGCCTCCAAAATATGTCACTCCACTTTAAGTGAACAGCTTAATATAATAGGCATTGTAATGTAAAACTTTAGCTACGTACTAGGCAGAGTAATATTATGAAACGCACTGTATATTGTTGGCAAGACAATAAGTCGAATTAAAAAAAAATGAAAGGTAGTTTTTTCACCATTTATAAACTTTCTAACTATAAAAAAGTACTTTAATTGTCTAAGCATTTACATATGGATATACAGGTTGAATTTATAGTTATTCCCGTACTTGGATCATTTGAATAATTTATTATAGACTATTTATGATAGCTATAAATATCTTCGATTTAATTATCTATTGTAACAAACAATTTTTAACTTGCAGGAGTGGTAATAAAGTAGACAGTCTTGAAAAAAATTAAAAAAATATATTTGTTGCGCCATATAAAGAATATTCTTTTTTTTTCAAGCGCATCAAAATAAAATAATATATATCACATTCATCTATTAAATCACGCGTAAAAATTTCTGAGTTTTATGGTCCAAGTACAATAATAAAAGTCCATTTACTTTACATTGTCAAGGTGTCTCCATATATCGCATTCCAATGTAAACACACTGACTTACCCATCGAGTCGCCTTATGCCGGTAACTTCATTGTTTGACAGTTTAACCTTATTAGCAAGTTTCTGCAGCCTCGGCAATTCGCTGCGAACTCTGGGCTCAGCTATAATAGGAGATTTCTCAGCCTGTTAGATAATATACTATTTTGTGCTCACTCGATATACAGTGTCCTAATAGTATTAGTATTTAAAAAAACAAATTTCAAGATTTTCAAAAATGTATTTGTCTAGAATTGATTTTAGAACCCCTAGACAGGTCACCCTTACAGCAGAATATTCACAAGACAATTTCCCATCAAACAAATACTCGAATAAATAATTGAAATAATTTATTACACCTATCAAATACCAATAAGTCTACCGAATCAATCAATAAATCACAATATCGCTATCCGATTTCATTTAGTATGGCAAACATATTCTATAGTAAACAATTTCATTGTCAAAGTGTAACGTACTCTGGGTATCCGACTCGTACCGCAAAGTCATTCAAATTATTCGATCACACAAATTAATTCAACAACAGATTGATTGGCGTGATCGCAATCACTGAAGAAAGAATGCTTGTGTCACATAGGATGACCTTTGTGAATCATTCGACAATTGAAAAATATTAGGCCAGTTTTATTTGATTGCGTAAATAATTTCCAAGATTCTGATTTTTACGCAGTGAAAAAATAATCAATCATCAAAATTTTTTGTTGACAACAATAAAGCGTTTGTATTTCCTACCCATCGAAGATAAACACTAAATACATACCTGCCTACTAATTTCTGTTTACGATCACAAATTGTGGGTATTTTATAGAAGAAAATTGCAACTTTTATTGTTTCAACCACTTTTTCGGTCATGTTCTGCTCACTTAAGTTTAAGCTAGCAGAACAATCATTATTTCGAAAATTCGCAGAGCGGAAAATTTTAAATTAGGGGATTTATTCAGCATTTAATGAGCGTTTGTTCTGCTAGCTTAAGAGACGTCTTTTTGAGAGAAAGCTTAAGATTTTCTTAGTTCTATGATTTGGTAAATAATCTCTTAAACATAATTACTCCGGGATATTTATCATATGGTAGATTAAAAAGCAGGATATTATATACCGTCTAAAATAAGTGTTCTATGAACCAATGAACCAAAGAAATTTACCAGCATATACAACAGAAATTCGGTGAATTCTACAAAAAACTCTCCCTATATAAGAGACAGCAGGAATATTTGTAATCAGAAAGGGAGTACGACAAGGTTGCATTCTATCACCTCTCTTATTCAACATATACTCTGAAGAAATCTTTAAAAAAGCATTAGCGGAATCACTGGATGGCATTAAAATAAATGGAGAAGCAATTAACAACATTAAGTATGCTAACGACACAGTAATCATAGCAAATAACAATGAAGAACTACAAAGAATTATGCAAAACATACACGCAGCAAGTGAAGAATATGGACTCTCCCTGAATACATCAAAAACAAAACATATGCTAGAAAGTTAGAAAAGATGGCAGCACATCTAAAAACATATGCTCATTAGCAAAAGTCAACATCCTCCAATGCGTCTGACGATAAACGGCCAGGACATAGATCAAGTGGAAACAGGCATCAGAAATACGATCACGAATAGAAAAGGCTCCAACTACGTTTAACAACATGAACAAACTATTTACCAGCAAAGATATTTCTCTACAACTAAAATTAAGACTAGTTAGGTTTTATGTCTTTTCTGTTTTGTTCTACGGTGTAGAGGCTTGGACCACAATAGAGGCGACTTTAAAAAAATTAGAATCCTTCGAAATGTGGATATATCGACGTATTCTGAAAATATCCTGGACGGATCACATCACCAACGTGGAAATCATTTAGAGATTAGGGAAACAGAAAGAAATTGTCTTTATAGTGAAGGAGAGGAAACTGGAATAGTTTGGTCACATATTAAGACATGATAAATACCGTCTTCTACATCGGATTATCCAGGGCAAGGAGGATAGTAAGAGGGGACCAGGAAGAAGACGACATTCACGGATGCACAATGTGCGCCTGTGGTTTGGATTGTCATTTGTTGATCTGTTTAGGAACGCAGTAAACAAGATAAGAATAGCCTTGTTAATGGCGAACGTCCGTAACATATAGGGCAATGGAAGAAGAAGGAATATTTGTTAATTTTACGTGACTTTTCCGCTAGAAACAACCGGTATATGCTGTATTATTTACAGAATCGTTACAATGATTTAACTGGAATATTCCAGTTATTTTAACGAACTACCTTTTTATACTCGGATGCTGTCCCATCGCCAGCTGCACCTCAGCCTCTTGGGCTTGTTCTGCCTTCTGGGTGAGTTTCACAACACCCACTCGGTAACTCTTGACCCCTGTATCATTTTGTACAGGTTCTTCACTAGTTGAGCGCTGTATTCCTCGGGAGTTAGCCTGGGCTGTCCGTAAATTGCATGTCTTTTGCGATCCAATGCCTCGCATTCTGACAGTATATGTTTGGCTGTTTCTGTCCCTTTACCGCATTGTCTGCAGGAAAGGTCTCCGTTGTACAGCCCCATCTTGTACAGGTGTCCTCTCATTGGACTGTGTCCAGTGAGAAGGCCCGTTATTGTTCTTAGCTGATTTCTGCTGATCTTGAGCAGTTCTTCAGCTTTGTGTTTGGACGGTTCTTTAATAAATGTTTTCCCGTGGTGCATGAGAGGGGCTTCCTTCCACCTTTCTCTGATCCAGTCCCGTATGCATCCTCGGATGTTAGATTTAGTAACACCAAGTGCGGGTTCTGAACCAATATATGGAGTTGATGATTCCTTTCTGGCTAATTCATCAGCTTTTTCGTTGCCCTCGATGCCACAGTGTCCTGGAACCCACATCAAAGTTATTTTATTGTGTTCTGAGAGGACACTGAGTTCTTCACGGCATTCCCATACCAGTCTTGAGGTCACTTTTGGGTTCATGAGAGCCTTCAGTGACGCTTGACTGTCTGTTCATATTTTGCATTGCATTGCGCACTTCCCTCATATTGTTTTCTCTCGCGCATTTCAAGATAGCATACATTTCCGCCTGGAAGTGTTTGTTCCCAGTGAGACACTTATTTGAGAGTTTCTCCCCTCACTGTATATTCCAGCACCAGTTCCTTCCCTAGTCTTGGATCCGTCTGTATACCAGATCCTTTCTCCAGGTTTGCCCTTGATGCTGTGCTCTTTCCACTCCCTTCGATCTTGCATAATCACCTCGAAGTTAGTGTTAAAGTAGTACATTGTGGTCCGTTGGTTTCATTTCAAGAATGTTAGCTCCCACTATTTCCTTTATCCTATTGTGATACGATCTATTGCTCGTGTTTTGTTGCCATAGAAGTCCCATCCTCGCCTCCCCCATGATTGTTAAGTCAATCGGGGGGAGGTTCAAAAGTGCCTCCATGGCTGAGGTTGGTGTTGTTTTCATAGCGAATGAACTACCTACCTTACTTTTTACCGGAACTTCCTGTTTAATAAACAAACTAGATAGCTGTGTTCGAAGCTTAAAACTTCAGTTTTTACAGGAATTTCCAGTAATTAATCGGAACTGTAGTATTCATACATTACAGTACTAGTTAGTTGTATTCGAAGCTCTTAGCCTGAGCTTTTACAGGAATTTCCTGTAATTACCTAGTATTTAACTAGAATTTCTCGCATTTCCTATTGTAGAAAGTATTTATTTCAATACACAAATCCAAAACTATCTAATTCATAACAAACAATTGGAACTGCAGGCTACCAGGGCCTTGGCCGGTAGCGTAATACGGGTTGCATACTCTACAGGGAAAACGTAATGCTACACTATTTAATTTCCATGGAATTTTACGAACCAACACGACTGACGAATGCGGATTGAATCGTGGGATTTACAGGATATTCCTGTAACATTCACGGTGGTTTATTCTACGTATGTTTTACAGTAATATCTTGTAAATATAGCAAAATATTATTCTATACACAGGAAATATTCCTGCTAAATTAACAGTACCTTATTACTGCTATAATTACCGGTTTTTCCTGTTAATACAACTCAAGTCCCTTTAACTGGAATCGGCCTGTTAGATTGCAAGTACAGATTGTTCTCAGATCGATTTTTTCTTGTTATAATAACAATAGTTGCGTTTAAACAATAGGAATTCATTTAACCGGAAATTCTAGGGATTCGTTTTTTTCAGTGTAAATTTGAAAGGTGTTTTGAACTCTCTTCTGCTTGGTCGATACATTGACGACAAGTAATGTGTCGTTTAGTTTAGGTTAGTCAACATACTTTACAGTGAAGTATAAGATATTATCTAACTTAAAATTCCTTACATTTTTAAATCAAAGATACTAGGGGATTTCCATTTGTAGGCTCAATTCATGTGTTGTTTGTGTTGTAATATTCGCTGATTGGCTGAAATTCATTTCCGTATGTGAAATACTGTTTAATATAATGTTAAAAATAACGGGTTAGTTGAATTCACTTGTACCATATGAGAAAAAGTTCACTAAAAACACTCTGTAATTTTTTTGTTTTAAAATATTTATTTTTTTTAACCTTATTTTGACTTAATATCGAAAAAGCAGTCTAATTTTCAATCGAAAATTCTCAAGTCAAAATATCTGCTTTTTTAAAAAACTCGGCGGGCTTTTTGTTCGTTGAAATCTCTACTTTTTGATGGTGTAAAAAAATATACATTACTATGGTAAATGTTCTCAAAAAATGCAAATAAGAAACGAAGAAAACTCCGAATTTCTTTTTTTTTAAATCATCATGTACAATTTTGAGCTATTTATTTAAATGTATACTTTAATTACTCTTTTGTTTATCAATGTAACACGGAATCTTACGTTTTTCGAGTAATTAAAGTATAAATTTAAATAAATAGCTCAAAATTGTACATGATTTAAAAAAAAAGAAATTCGGAGTTTTCTTCGTTTCTTATTTCCATTTTTTGAGAACATTTACCATAGTAATGTATATTTTTTTTACGCCATCAAAAAGTAGAGATTTCAACGAACAAAAAGCCCACCGAGTTTTTTAAAAAAGCAGATATTCTGACGTGAGAATTTTCGATTGAAAATTAGACTGCTTTTTCGATATTAAGTCAAAATAAGGTAAAAAAAATAAATATTTTAAAACAAAAAAATTACAGTGTTTGGGACATAAAAAGGTAAGTTTACACCAAATTTCGTGAAAAAAATTTTTTTTTTTGTAAAAGAAAAATAAAAATCCAAAAACTTGGTTATTTGAATTTTTCACATAAATTTTGAGGTTATGTGAAAAAAGTGTAAATACCAAAGTTGTAGATCTTTTTATTACCTACAACTTTGTCATTTAACTTTTTTCCATAGGACTTGTAGTTTTGCCGGACATCGAGATAAACAGTTTTCTACACTTAAAAACTCCCCCTCTTCCAATTCCCGACCCCAGAGCGCCTGTAAATTATTTTTCCGTTCATGTTTGTTATATTCTCTTCCTTTTCCAATGGGTTTCATCCTACTATTATTTTATTTCACTTTTTACCATTGTCAAAGCTATCTGCACTGGTCTATAAGCCCTTTTTAACCATTCATTTTTCATTAAAACAACTGGCCTACATCTTCAATTGCAGAATCTGTCAATGGTCACGTGGCAAATTCAATCGATTTAAATTTTTAATTGGCGGGCGGCAATGAGCAATAGTTTTGAGAAATACAAGCCGCAATCTAATACACCATTTAAATATTTAATGTATCGTCACCTAACATTTGACATACAGATGCAAAAACATTAATAATTTATTTGTTATTAGAAATGTGAGTCAAAGGAATATTAGAAGATGTGCGCTTTGTCTAGTTTTACGAATTAAATACTTTCATAATAAATGAAATTATTCTAAATGTGAACCAAAATAAATGTATTTTCCCGGCCAAATTTTAGCAAATCAATAACGAAGGTGGAACTTTTGAACCATAAAAATTCCAAAAAAGGACCATGGGCGTACCAAAACTGCCTAAGGATGTGAAATAGAATCACACATGTTCCCAAGAACAAAGACATTAAATGCCCTACACTGCACCAGCGTCTGGACTTCAACAACTACTCCTTGGGCTATATGCCCCACCAGGTATTGAATTACGAAAGTCCAGACGTGGTTTGGTACCCGACCAAGTCGAGGATTTAAACCACAAACTTCGATTTTGTTATTAAAGGAGCTTGCCATTCTTAGACCGGTTTCGGAATTATTGTTCCTCATCAGTAAGAAGCAGGCTAGCTCGACATCCTGTCACTAAAGGATGTCAGATGAGGAACAATAATTCCGAAACCGGTCTAAGAATGGCAAGCTCCTTTAATAACAAAATCGAAATTTTTGGTTTAAAGCCCCGACCTGGTCGGGCACCAAACCACGTCTGGACTTTCGTAATTTAATACCTGGTGGTGCATATAGCCCAAGGAGTAGTTGTTGAAGTCCAGACGCTGGTGCAGTGTAGGACATTTAATGTCTTTGTTCTTGGGAACATGTGTGATTTTATTTCACATCCTTAGGTTCATCGTGTCCTACTGAAATACATGATAATAATAATAATTATATATGTTTATTCACAGAAAAAAAAATCATATAGGACTTTTGTAGAAACTGCAAATAAACCGTTCATTTCCACAGCTTGTATGCGATACTCACAAGAGTATGAACTTAAAAACTTAAAATCTTAATAATTCATGTTGTGAACATTAAAATGTAAAAAACTAATCAAAAAGTAAGATGTTATCTCTGTTATCTCTCTATTTTCCTCTCTTCTAATGTTACTGTGTAATAATTTATTTGAAACCTTTTAAATTCATATTTTCATCTACCTAATCATCTAATTTTTAACTTCTCTTTCATTAAGCTTTTGAGTTGTCTTCGGCACTCTTATCCCGCAAAAATAATGCTCTGAATTTTCCTTTCACATTTTTCCAATAAATTTAAATTTCTTACTAATACAATTACGAATGTAATCAACAGAAAGTATACATATAGGTCGTTTAGAGTCAGACCACCCCTGTTAAATTTACATACTTTCTAAGTTACGTATATTTTATAATTTTTTATTAAAATTTTTCGTTAATAAATTCTATGCCATTTCTACTTACGGTTTGGTAATAAATATTATAATTTTATAGCTGGAAGTAAACTGGAAATTGATAATTTTCTATTTATCTGAATCTGATTGGCCGTAATGTGATAATGATGCTTATGGTTATGCGACAAAATGGATAAAACAGTTAGACGTTTATTTACGCCAGGAATAATGTAGTATTAGTATAAATTTCATGACTAATTTAAAAAGATGGTTGTAAATATACCAGGTTCTAAATAACGCTGTCATCAGTCTCACATTCTTTATAACGAAACTCCTAAGCTAGCGCATAATTGCATGTGGTTGCGCATATTCCAATAATATAAAACCTTTAGAAATAATACAGAAAAAATCATCAAAATAATATTCAATCTTAACCAACAATTTCCATCGAACTTGCTTTTCCAAAATTCGAAATTACTGAATAGCAGACAACTATTCTACAAAACTGCCTTACTCTATTTAGTAAACAATAATGATTATAACACATACTTATCCAATAAGATTTAGAGAAAATGCAAACGTAGATCTTCCTAAGTTTATACAATCACTTATAGTAGAACCCACTTGTTTAGGAGAATGAAAAAACGTTATAAAAACACAAAGGATACCGCTAATAGAAGGAATCCTGATGAATCTGGACATTTTTGAGCAGTTTAATGTCGAAAACACCATACACTGTCCATATACATAAAAATAAAATAATATTTTGGCTATTAGGACCACTTTGTAAAGATTCAATAACCAACTTAGCTGTATATCGTTATAGGGGAGAATGGCGTATAATTATTTAATATAAAGGGAGTGGGTGGCTCAGTGGTAGAGCACTGGACTCATAATCCAAGGGTTGTGGGTTCGAATCCCACCGACGGCAGAAATCATTTTCTGATTTTTAATTAATTAAAAATTTAGAAATTCATTTTCATATACCAGGTGTGATTCCCCACTCGACCATTCACTGTTGGGTTCTAATTAACAGTGCTGTTCCTAAAGCGGCGCTGGGAAACAGTAACAAAGCCTACACAGAACACGAGGCTAATGACCAGAGTAGTCGATGCCGTTGACACTGAAGAAAAAAAAAAAAAAAATTATTTAATATGAATTTACATTTTAATTTCTATAACGCATATTAGATTTGAATAGAGGTTGATATCTTCATTTTTTGATCTCTTGTGAGATTAACAAACGTTACTAATTAAAATTTTGTCTTAAATTAATTTAACTAAACTGTGCGGTGTGAGGTTACACTCATAAGAGGCGACAATGGAAGTGTGGTTATAGTTTTTACATTTTCAATTGCAGAAACAAAATTCTCAGATGTGCAGACAGGTTGCATTGGCGGCTTGTCGGTATTAGCGGCATGTAGATGTGCCGACAAGTGGCTTTGTCGGTATTAGCGGCATGTAGATGTGCCGACAAGTGGATTTGTCGGTATTAGCGACTTGTATAAAGCGGGATCATTTTGTTCTGCAATTAAAGTAGGAAGTAGAAGTTAGACAAATATTGTCTTCAGTAGTGGGGGCTAGGAAAATATTCATACAGTGATACACTGTGCTTGTGTTCGCACTTGATTTTTGATTTAGTGAATAGTAGGTGGTAGGTGATTCGTGGCGTTAGTTTATTTCAGTTAATATTATTCTTGGCTTCCGTGTATATACATACTTTTTTTATTTTGAAACATTGTTACAGTGTACTTCTTATTTATTTATTCGGTGCCAATTTCAATATGTTTCGTCCTTGGGAAAATACAGTTTCTTTAAGTGGATCTAAAGAATCGGAACAATCATTAAATGATATTCCAATGGATTATGTGGTATCAGGTTGTAGTCCCAAAGATTCCTGTAGCTCCGATGAGGAAGAGAACATTTTTGGTGAAAGAACTCCAAAATATCAAGAAATATCCACCTCGAAAAAACAATATCTTTGTAAAGATGCCCAAACCATATGTATAAATGTTTATAAGAATATTGTAACTTCCGAAGGTGAAAGGAGTGCCATCGAAAAAACATCTTTTTTAACAAATGTTCCCATTAGCACTCTTTATAGAATTATAAAGAATGGTCCAAAAAATCGTAAAGATAGGTGTGATAAAGGATGTGTTAAAACTTTAGATCCTTCAATATCAAAATTAATTGGTAGTATTATTTATGAATCTTACCAACGAAATGAGTTCCCAACAGTGGATAGTATATTTTCTTTACTAAAAAGTAAAAGGCCAGATTTAAGAATTTCTAAAAGCACAACACAGCGTTGGATATCGAAAATTGGATTTAAATACCAAACTATCAACAAGAGGATCATAAAATGGAGGATACAATATTTGGAAAAAATTAAGGCATCTCGAAATAGTAACAGAAAAATATACTATTTAGATGAAATGTGGTTCGATACCCACGATACGCCAAAGAAATGATGGTCTGACGGAACAAGAAGATGTTCAGTAAATGTTCCTTGTAACAAGGGAACTCGCCTTACAATTCTTCACTGTGGATCGGACTCAGGGTGGGTACAAAATTGCCTCAAACTCTCTGGAAAAAATTTGGAAGATTGTAATTTAGATTACCAAAAAAATATGTCTGGAGAAAGTTTTGAAGATTGGTTTGAAAATCAGCTGTTAAACAATATTGAAGAGAATAGCATCATAGTGATGGATAATGCTTCATATCATTCCCGCTTAATAGAAAAAGTTCCCAATACCAACTCAAATAAGTCTGAGATTCAGGAATTTTTAAGAAATCATGAACTTTATTTCGAAGAAAATTATACAAAAAACAATTGCTTCAAGTATTAGGCACACAATCATTTGAAAAAAAATTCTTTATTGATGAAATGGCATCAAAAAGGGGCCACAAGGTATTGCGCCTTCCGCCCTATTTTTGTGTATGTAACCCCATAGAATTAATTTGGGGACAACTTAAAAAAAGAATAAGGCGTCATAACGTGTTTCCCAAATTTGACGGGTTGGTTGCAAATTTGGTAAAAGAAGAAATTAACAAAATTTCAGCTGATGATTGGCAGAAAAAAATCAAACATGTCATCAAAGAAGAAAATTCTTATGTAACGAGTCCGACCCAATTTATTATCAATGTTGATGACAGTGAATCCGATGGCGAGGATTGAGATAGGGTAGGTAAGCTTAATTAATTTATAATATTTATGACTTTATTCGCTGTGTTTTTAATTTTAGAATTAAAATTTGAGACAAAATTTTAATTAGTAACGTTTGTTAATCTCACAAGAGATCAAAAAATGAAGATATCAACCTCTATTCAAATCTAATATGCGTTATAGAAATTAAAATGTAAATTCATATTAAATAATTATACGCCATTCTCCCCTATAACGATATCAGCTAAGTTGGTTATTGAATCTTTACACGGTGGTCCTAATAGCCAAAATATTATTTTATTTTTATGTATATGGACAGTGTATGGTGTTTTCGACATTAAACTTCTCAAAAATGTCCAGATTCATCAGCATTCCTTCTATTAGCGGTATCCTTTGTGTTTTTATAACGTTTTTTCTTTCTCCTAAACAAGTGGGTTCTACTATACCAATAAGTCTAAAAAAGGAAATTTACGTTAAAAATTTCAAAAACTTTTGCTGATGCAGTCGTCTGATCTCTTCTGGTTATAGTTTCCCAGTAATGCAAAAATTCAAATCTAGTGTTAAGGACTCTAATTTAGAGAACTTCTTTTGCATTCATTTACCAAGTCGGCCGATGTTTAGCAACGCCCCTTTTTTAAACGAATGTCTATAATTTTTCAGTGGAACTGTAGATTTGTTGGTTTTTGCTATCTGCAGAAGTTCAAGAAAATAAGCACCTCGAAATGAACGTTTTATTAAAAATATTAACGAAAAACAAACGCACAAAAATAAGAGGAAAGCACATGTGTAATTTACTAACTAATAGTAATGGTTAACGTAAATGAATCACATCATTAAGAAAATATCTTCTTTATCAGTATAAAAATGAACCGAACAAATTTTGTTGAAACAAAATGGACCGCTTGATTGCAGCTAAGTCCCACGATTTGACGAGGTGTTACTACCCCGGAGCATTGATGTATATTAGTTAAAAATTAGGACGTGTGGGGGTGTGAAACGATGATGGCTATCGGTATTTCCGGTATATCTATCTCTCTTTCCGTCTTACTTCCTCTTATTCAGAACACAAAATTGAAATTTATTTTATCATTTTTTTCAAAGTTTTTAACGTCCGGACACCTACGTGACTCGCAGCGTTGCCGGTTTGTGGTCGTAAGTTCCGATATGATCTACGTGACTTGCAGCGTGTCCGATATGATCTACGAGACTCGCAGCGTTGCCGGTTTGTGATACGATTGAACATTTTGAATGTTATTTTTAATTTTATGGTTGAAAATTAAACATCTGGATTTCTTCAAGTAACAAAAATATGGGGGTGTCTTCATCTAAAATGCGACACACTGTATATTCTTTTATTATTAGGACAATATTTTTTTTATTTTTACTCTCAGGTTGAAATAAATTGAACTTTTTTCAGCAATGGATATCTATAAAACTAGCCAGTTATGACTATTATTAAAATGATGGGTGTAACGTAGTAAATGTTCTGATGATATGAAAAGCAGCTGGCTGAACTTGATCTATTTTATTTTCGAAGGTGACACGATTAGTTGATTATGACAAGTTCATAAATAATTCATATGTCTTTATATTGTATTTATATTAAAAAAAAAATAACAAAAAACAATTCTTAATAAATTACGAGAAATCTATGTAATCTCTAAGATAATGATTGTTAATGTTAAGAAATACTCTTCTTATTATTTCTGTCACATTATCGCTTGGTGTAGGAAGCACTTTTTAAATTTTATCTATTACATAACCCCACAAAAAACCATTCAGTTAAGTAAGGGTATCTTGCTGGCTACCGTATCGGTCCTCCTCTTTCAATCCAGCTCTCTGGAAACAAACAATCGAGCAAGCACCACATTCTTTGAAGTATATTATAGAACTTTGTCAGAGATTTGACACACCCAGAAAGTTGATTTTTGATGTACTTTTATCATTTACAAAAATTTGATTTTAGTTTTTTTACTCTTCTACTCCGAACTACATAATTTTTCATAAGGAAAGTTAAAAAATAAATAAAATGGGTGTTGTATAGGTAAATATAATGAGTACGGTCCTGTAAATCTGTTTTCATAGGCCTAGATGACGATAAAAATTTTTGGTATAACATACTTTTAAACCAAATAGTTAATTAGTTCAAATAATATTGATTACAACTTAATATGATTAATTAAGCAAGTTAGTGCCCCAAAAGTTTAAGAAAACTTAACTATTTATGAGTAGTAAAATCATATGTGCAAAAATAAAAAGTATATCATTAAATTCAATTTTTCGTCCTCTTTTTAGCTATGGTAAAATATTTTTGAAAATTGAACATACAGGGTGTTGTTTATAAGCGGAACGAATTTGTCAACTTTTAGTGAAGCCGGGCCTGGATTTTCAATATTAATAATACCTCAATTAATTTGTTAAGATACAGAGACTATGTGTACCAAATATTATAGAATTATATAGAGTGGTTAAAAGCACAGGAGGCAATGAAGAAATGATCAAAATGTACAAAACACTCTGTATCTCAGCTATGAGTGACTTTAGACCCATAAAATATGGATTATTTGGAATCACCCCAGTGACACCTATCCACTGTTAAAATGTTTCCCTCTCCCAATGAAACACCCTGTATATTGACTTACTATATATATTTATGTAGGTACAAAAACTCAGAATATTTGGATGAGGTATCTGGTACTTCAAACTGTTACCTCGGACCAGCTAAAGTCAGAGTTACTGATAAATAAAATAAGTGGAAAAACTACAATAGTCCAGGCCTTAACAGACAACAGTTTGAGTACTAAACTAATAATAATCTAGACTATCTTATAAAGTAGAATTAAGACGTCTGAGCTCAGTGCACATATTAAACTAGATGAAATGGTAAAAATCAATTAACGAATATAGTTACTGCCACTAAAATTACTTATGTTTAACAAAACTTCAATAAATTTTAAAGACCGCACTAGCAATTGCACTTACACAAATCGTGCACAGTAGTGACAAAACTATTTTAAAATGTACAACCCTTGAAAATACACTGACTCTTCTAGGGTACAATGAACTTAACTATTTATACGTTAACTTGTAACCGGTGAAAATGAAGAAACGAAGTTACACTAAATCAGAAGTACGATAACAGTGAAGGGTAGTAATAATACTCAAATTCTGGTATCCCTTTTAAATAATACTAGAATTCACTAATCTTTATTTGATTTAACGGTTATTCTGTTATTCTACCACTTATCTGTTAAGATAGTATCCAGCGAGGGAGGATCTGATGGCCCAGAATCCCAACAGGGTACTCCCAGCAAGAACAAGCCTTCAAGCTTGGGTCAAGCTACAGAGATTCCTCAAGGCTTCTAACTTCAGGAATAATAGCCGTTCTTCGCTTCAAATCTTCCAACTTTCACAGTATAACGTATAACCAGATAAAGAACCAGTAGAAAAGTTCCAGAAGAAGAATAACCAATAAAGAGGTTCCAAAATAACAACATCCGATAAAAAATCCAACACAAGAACATCCAATAAAAGATCCGAAACAAAAAGCCCAATAAAAGATCCAAACCAAAAAGTCCAATAAAAGATCCGGAACAAAAACCCTAAAAAATTCGGTTAAATAAGTACAGGAAACACAGCAATTTTCCCCAGACACTTAGTCAGTATAAGTGTATATTTAAACATGTCTTAAGTCAGTCAAAAACCCCACAATTACCATTCTAACCTAACACAACGGTTACTGGTGTCACCTGCGAGTGAACAAATTAGAAAAATTAAGTAAAAATCTACACAGACTGAACTATAAATAGAATTAAAATGTTACATACGCAAATAGGGGTTCTTCAGTTACAAAAGGGTGGAAAAATGCTACAACGTCGACAACGTATGAGGTGAATCTAGATCTTCATAATCCCGAATACGGATCGTTTGGGAGAACTAATCTCAGAAATATCTCAGGAATAATAGCCAGCCAATTTTCCCCAAACTATTTGGCAAATGTCGGTTAAATCCCACTAAGGATGACTCTACACATCACGGTCATAAATTTACAAAATTTACCAGCAGAAATAGATAGCCACCTCACATTAAGCACAAAAGAACTGACACGTCCCCACTCAGAAAAGAATACCACCAGGCCAGAAAGTTGGTAGTTGGAGTAGCGGTCGAGACCACTTGGACTGAATTCTACAGCCAACCTTGGCTGACAGCTGACGGTAATGACAATTAATAAAACCTGATTTAATAGTAAATAAACTGATTTAATAGTAAATAAACTTTACCTAAGAAATAAATAGACGGAAATTGCTTTAGAGATGAAAAATTGACAATTAAATGTAGAAAGAGATTCAGGTAAAATCGTCAACTAGGCAATGTGGTTGTTTATAATAATAATATTCTTTTAGATAAAAATGGTATCCTTTAGACAGTAATAGATATATATTGGTGATAAGTAGCTTAGCGTCAATCTATAACGTTACACCAATGTATCATCAGCAAAAAGATTTATACAGTGTAATCCAGAAATGTGGTTAATATTCAGATAAATAATAAAAAACAATGGACCTAACTACCCTGGCGTATGCCACTCTCAATCATAAGTTCATCTGACAATTCTTTTCCAAATTTAGTTCTTTTAATCCAATGCAAAACAATGCCCGATATCCCATAATACTTTAATTTTTCAATTAGAATAGTGCTGTCGATTGTTTATAAGGTCAAGAAACGTCGCAACAATGTACTGACTGAGGTTTCAATACTGCAGCCTTAAGACTTATTGTACTATGTCAGTTACATCGTTATGAACAGGTGAAGAGGTTAGTTACCTTTATCAGGCTAAGTAGCCTTTTCACCAGATTTTCTTTTGTAAAGTCATCCTGTGGGTTTACCTCCAGTGTGTGAGTGCCTGGTACTCTAGTATGATATGAGAGGCTGTTTCATCCTCCTCATTGCACCCAGAAAGTTAATTTTTTCTCATATTTTTGGCTAAGATAGCACCAACGTTTTCATCGGCTCATCTGTTATCTCTCCCTTACTATTTATATACAAGGCAAAAACGGTATTAGGGAACCAATCTTTCAAAAAAAATAAAGTTACCTGTAAAAGTTCGACAAAAGTTGCACTTAATACCTCTTTCAAAATTGTATTGATTCTCATAGTTGGCTGGGCAATAAATCTGGGACATCCGCTATAAATAAATTTGATTGAAACATATTTCTTTAGAATCGTATGAGGCCGTAATGAACTCTGACAATTAACCGCTTTCCGATATTTCAAAACTAGCTTTAAATGTAGGATTGGTTTCATTAGTAAACTTGTCAGGGTAATCTCGATAGTGAGGACGTATCTCGAAATGTGTCTAAAGATGCAAGCCTACGTAATTTAATCATCTATCGTTTAATTCCAAAAAAAAACTCAATTAGAAAGTTTCTTGTCGTCGTTTTACAATAAATAATTGACTTGTCGGTTACGCTAAAATCATTAAAATAATGTATATGGTGTCTAATGACTAGATATCAGATTTTCTTCAATACTTAAATTTTTATATCTCGACGGGGAACTGACAGTTCGTGAATCTTCTAATTTTACTATAGTGTAAGATCTTAGCACACTTCTCCAACTGATAGTCCAGGGAGGTTAGTGAAAAGCGGAGCATTGGCAGACGCCGTGTGTCCTGGCTAAAGAACCTGAGGGATTGGTTTAACTGTAGCAATATTCAACTATTCAGAGCTGCAGTCAACAAGGTCACGATTGCTGTGATGATAACAAACCTCCGCTCCGATAAGAGATGCACTATAAGAAGAAGAAGATCTTAGCACAACTTTCGTTGTCATATATTTGAAATTACATACACATACTGTAAAATATGTTCATGAAGATGAATAAGTTGTACAAGATGTCAATTAATTTAACTTTTGTCATTAACTATAAAGGACTATGTCTGGTGAATACGGCGGGTGAGCTAGAACGTATCATTTGATGTTTCTCAAATAGTTTTTAACATATTTTTCAATTTGGTGCAGAGCAATGGCATGTTGAAAATGGCTTTATCGTATCTTGGGGCATATTTTGATCGTTTTCCATTTAATAATCGGTTCAACTTTATCGGTATCATTCGAGTCTACATCCCTGTCGCAACTCGGGTGCCCACGGTGATGCCAAACTTAGCGCATGCACGAAACATGTTATCAAATATTAATAAATGATCAATAATTTACAGTTACAGGTTAGGTCAGGTAAGGGTACGTTAGGTGAGATTAGGTGTGGGCCAAAGTTTTGAATTTTGAGACATTTAAAAATAAGCTTATCAGCATTCAGAGAAGAATGCCCATAAGGGTGGTAAGTGCATACAGGAGCTCTGCCGGTGGTGGCTGGAGGAAAGGAAGAAAAACTTCTCAGGTGACGGGGAAAATAAAATAAGGAAATGGCAGAAGAGCTGGGAGAATGGAAGAGATGTAGCTGCATGGACAAAGAAACTCATCCCAAACTTGGATGCGATGTCAGCATAGGAAAATGGTCTAATTCCCAACAGAAGCCATGACGAGGCACTGATGACACCGTAGGCACCCGAGTTGCGGCTGGGACGTAGCCAGAAATCATTTCACCAGTACGTAGTACACAGTTCCTCTACTATCCCACCAAATACACCGAATTATTTTTGTACAGATATGAACTTTTACCCAACTTTATCCCTTTTGTAATTTCTGATTTTATTTAATTTGGTGTTTAATACCCCAGGTCGAATCTACGACTTCTACTAAAACTTTTTAAGGCTAAATTAAAACAAACAGAAAACAAAATAAAACCTCTTTTCTCTTCTTGTTTGTTTGCGTTAATCTTCTGGTTTTCTAGTTACCACCTAGAAATAAAGGACCCCACACGAATTTAGTTTTTATTTTTAAATTTTAATACCCTGTATATTGAAACAGCATTTTTGGAGATGGATTACTAAGCAATAAAAATTTTGTAAAAACAATCTTTCGTAGCCGTTTACCATAAAATAATTCTGTGTATACAGGTTGTTCCAGAATATTTTTAACACGCCGAATTTCACATACTAACAATACTATTTCATTCGGAGAAAAAGTGTTGTTAATAATTGAAATCAAACCTTCTTTTAACTAAAATATCCCCTACTTACTTTTTAAAAAAATTACGATCATCTTTAATTCCATTATTTATATTGGTATGATATTAACGAAGTTGAATACCTAAACCTTTTAATTCAAAAGTTAATAGAACAGTAGATTCATTTCTATAGATCTAGTAGCTTGGTACTTCAAATAATCTTCTCTTTGGATATTGAAACCATTTATTTATTTAAAATAGAAGAAGAAGAAGTAGATGATATACTTTTTAAAATGAATGGAATATATTTTTGGTTTATATCATGACCTCTATACTTTAACTCTTTTTCCTTTGATTCATAAACGATATTTGTGTTGAGTAATTTCCAAACATTTAATGCTGCTTTTAAAAGATTTGGGAGATTGGCAAAATTTTCTCAATACAATGTCGCTCTGATTAATTTTTAACGTAATTTTAAATGAAAGCTTCCGTGTCCAAAATAAATTCACCAAAGTGAAAAGCGTGAGTAAAAATATAAATGTGTCAAAAAAAGCAATGGCAGTTTATATTTACCAATGTAGGTTTTTTGTACAAGTTTATTTATTTTTGGTTATAAATATGCTTAGCCTATTTACAAGTTTCTAGTTAGTTATTTCTTTGATTAGGTACTTTTGTTTTATTCTGCGTTATTCTTCACTTTTCACCTTCTTCTGGCTTCAATTTCGCCGTTTCTTGTTTTTTCATTGCTATTTGTATTATTTTCGGAATAACTTTTTTTATTCTTCTTCTTCTTACTTCTTTTACTGTTTTTTAACCATTCTTCGCCGTCCATATTTCTATTTTGAAGCGTCTTATAATCGAATATTGGCTATAGATTTTTAGAGAGACTTTGAGACCCACGCAGCGACAGCAGACCTGTTTTTACCTACCTAATGTGTTTTGGAAATTAAATCTATAAAAAATGAGAGAGAAAAAGAGAGTAGTATATAGTTTAGAGAAGAAAGGAGTGCAGTAATTTAATTTGTAGAAGTAGTACAGGTTTAAGAGGTAGAAATTTTATTTTTATCTCATCCTTCAATGCTTATTTGTAATTAAAATAAAAATTTTAATACGTTTGATCGGCCTAATAAAAGATTTCGTTTGATTTAATCATGTTTCCATGTTTTTTACTGTAATAAAGCTGCTCTTTTGACTGATAAGCCAGACTTTATTTATTCATAGCCGTATCGTATGTATTTTAATTGATTTGGAATTTTGTATTAATATATATTTCAAAATGGCTTCATTTTAAGTACTGAAGTGTTTTAATGCCAAGAGATTAAAAAAAGTTTAATCCCATTAACAACATATAATCCTCCGTGTTATTTATTGATTTATTTTTATTTTGCAAACTACGCCTATGGAATGTGACGTTATATCCCCCCTTTTACTGCATTCCTCTTTTATTCAGAGTATAGTATAAAATTATTTATAGTCGATAGAAAACAGTAGGCTAATAAAAAAATTGTGTACACGCCAATGATCGTTATTATACCAAATCCTAAAAATAGAAATATTGCAGAAAATAAACCCGCCAAATTTTGGACTTTTGAGTCACACACCTTGTTAAAAATAAATATTCACTAGTGGGTTTTATTTAAATTCGTAGGCAGATAAAAGGTGCAACTTCCGTAAATAAATATTACGC
The DNA here is from genome assembly GCA_949320105.2 of Crepidodera aurea. Lineage (NCBI taxonomy): Eukaryota > Metazoa > Arthropoda > Insecta > Coleoptera > Chrysomelidae > Crepidodera > Crepidodera aurea. The sequence continues at coordinate 7,111,022 of OX439477.1, read as the reverse complement.
TACAGGTTTTGATGGTCCTATTTTATGGGTAATTTACATAAAAAATGGAAATTAAATAGACAGTTTTATTGGAATAGATAACAAAAATGTGTTTTTGTGGGTTATTCGTGGATGTCTGTAAAAAAATAAAAACACTGTTTAATAATACTTGGCTTCCATAACAGATTTATAGGGTGTGTTATCAACTATTGAATCACTCGGTATATTTGTTCTAAATTATTGAGAGATATGAAAATTCCCCTCTGTTCATTTCTAAATAGTAAAATTGCGATATACAGGGCGTCAAATGTAATAAATTAGGAAGGTACTTTAATGCCATTCAAAGCAGTTTTTTTTTACTTTTTAATTATCTTGTCAAATAACCGATATATTGCCTGTATACGAAAACTTGGGACATCCGGTATACCCAAATAAAATTAACTGAAAGGTAGACAAAAAATGAGCAATTTAGACAATTACAAAGTAAAATTTTTCTTTAAATTTTCACGCCGTTGAGTAACATTATAGAAATCGCCAGACGACAGGCCCACTGACAGACGTTCGCAGCGACCATATTATTTTTGGCTGTACAGCAGAACCGTCGCGACCAAGGACGTAGAGGCCATGAGGAAATTGTTTGGATTAATGAACTTATTTGCAACGTTGTTAATAAATTATTGATGATCTTGTTTTTGACTACGTATAACGGAAGCGGTAAAAGATAAAAGCAAAAATATTTTAATTGTCAAAATTTCTTTCAAGTGTTGTGTCAGCAAGTGTAAATAAATACGAGGGGGTATCGATTAATTTTTAAACTAACATAGAAAACGTTATTGTATTTTAAAAATTAATAATAGTAGATTCTGTCTCGCTCACGTTCGGAATATTCCACTCGTATCTAATTTTTTCATTCTAACCGAGTAACAGACTATATTTTCTCCACGACCAAAAAGAATTAATTCAAAATAAATTACATTTAAACAGCTAAAGTTATTTTTATTGAAAAACGGTAATTTTTTTTATTTCTGGATGATTATTTTCATATTATAATTTTTAATAAATTAAAAGTGAAATTTTTTGAACCATAAAAATTCCAAAAAAGGACCGTGGGCGTAACAAAACTGCCTAAGGATGTGAAATAAAATCGCACTTGTTCCCAAGAACAAGGACTTCAACAACTACTCCTAGGACTATATGCCCCACCAGGAATTGAATTACGAAAGTCCAGACGTGGTTTGGTGCCCGACCAAGTCGGGGATTTAAACCAAAAACTTCGATTTTGTTATTAAAGGAGCTTGCCATTCTTAGACCGGTTTCGGAATTATTGTTCCTCATCAGTTATTAAAGTGAAGATGGCGTTGGGCTCTCCTCGTTCGTGATATACGTGCTCTAACGCAAACACTTTTATCAAAAACGAAGCGAGTCGAATTCATTTTCAGACAACCTTTAGAGATAGGACGTCTTACTGATGAGGAACAATAATTCCGAAACCGGTCTAAGAATGGATACCTGGTGGGGCATATAGCCCAAGGAGTAGTTGTTGAAGTCCAGACGCTGGTGCAGTGTAGGACATTTTTAATGTCCTTGTTCTTGGGAACAAGTTTGATTTTATTTCACATCCTTAGGCAGATTCATGACAAACCTTATTTTTACTGTAACTTGTAGAATGAAAATACATGCAAACCGCATAAGAAGTGAGTGTTTCAGAATAAATATTCTCACTCTAGAGTTAGGTTATTTATGTTCTATTACTAAAATTGATATTGGAATATTAACGAATGGTCGTGGAGAAAAATATTTATCTGGATTTGCAAACTCATCTTCCAATAATACGTTTTTTAAGTCCTAGAAATAAACTCTAATCTGAAGGGGCTAAATCTGGTAAATATGACTAAGCATCAATCACTATCGGTTGTATACATGACTTGTGCGCAAATTAATTCTGTTACAATACAAAGCACACGTAGTTAGTCATAATTATTTATTCTTAGTCAAAAAAAAAACACATAAAAATAAAGTCCAAGGTATTTACCTGTTTTTTTTTTGATATCGAACATTGTCTACGATAATTTATTAATAAATACTAGGTATTATTTTTGACTAGACAAGTCATTTTTTTTTATTCAGTTTCAGTTTTTGTCTCATATCGATATCCAAACTTGTTTCGGAAACAACATGGATGGGGGGGTGACTTTGTGGACGCGCTGTATACAGTGTTTACTGTGTTTTGAGGCTTACCACTAGGTCGGAACTTCTAAACGAATTTATGCAGAAACGATAAAGAAGGGGATTTAGTGTTTCTAGGTAAAATATTTCAAGATATAATTACCCGTTTGCAGAGAAATTGCAATTTAAATAATAATTAGTATTAAATCTCCCGGGTAAATCTAACCAATGGCGTGAAGATCTCATGCGATTAATTTCGTCGATGTCGTCATTTCTGGGTTAAATTCTCTTAGCACGTGCTTACACCAGTCACCAGTTCGACGGAAGTCTGTCATAGGAAGAGTTGATTACTTGATTGCTGTTTGCTGTGTAATTTTTTTATTTCTTGACTATTTGTGTGATTTTAGTGTAATTATTTGTTGAAATTTTCCGAAAAAACTTTAACTCACAGTATCTCGGAATTATTTCTAATAAATGAGGTTATATTTATATCCAAATGTCACGGCCGTCAGCTGATTCGGATTCAAGTCAGTGTCTGGCTGGTTCTTAATCCATGTTGTACTTTCTACAAAAAGGTTCCGAGAAAGAGATAGGAAATAATTTTATAATTTTACTTTAAAGGTTTAGCTTTTGTATTTCAAAAGTTTCGTCTTGAAACGTACTTAACAGTTTTTAATTTTTTTAATCCCTTAATTATAACACTTGTAATTGCACACATTAATAGCGTACAATGGACATTATTTTTTATCTCTGACACCTATTAAATTAATAACAATAGTTTTAGTAATATTTTATAAACTTTTTTTACAATTTACAATTCGGTAAATGACCTTCAGTAACTATGCGATGCTTGACTTATGCTTACGATCAAGATTAAAATTTGGGGAAGAAAATATATTAGTATACTTCTTAAATATTTTGGTATATATATTTTCAACTGCAAAAAGTTTTGGCGAATCTAAAATGTTAATTTTATTTGTTTTTCCGACTGAAATAACATTAGTTAGATTATCAACTAAACGTTTGTTTCTTAAATCATATTGCGTTAAAAAATCCGCACCTATGATTGGTTTATTTACGTCAGCAATAATGAAATAAAAAGGAAAATCTCTTTTCAAACACAAATATACTTTAATAAAAGTTTTTCCATACGTAGAAATTGCATTCCCACTTGCAGAAATAAGGAAATGATCATCTGACATCCGCACCACTATCTATGAGAAAATCTGATTGATTTTGTCCCTAATCAAAAGTCTCGTTGTGCTTGAATTATTCTCACCTTCACCAAAACTAGTTGCAGTTGAATTTACTCGTTTTTTGAATAATAAACAATTTTTTGGCATTTTTTTTTAAATATTCGATGATAATAGCAAATAATATCATTATCATCTATTTTGATATGTCTATCTCTACTCTTGGACCTTTGTCTACGAGAATGACATTGATTTTGAAAATTATCACGTCTATTATTAGAAAAAGAAGAAGAAGCAGAACTTTCTTCTGTTTTTAGATTAGAAATTTCTTTTTCTAAATTAACCTGCCGATCTAAAATACTTTGTAACAAATTATGACAAGTTTTTGAAAAATCTGTCATAATTTTTTATTAAATTTCCATTGCATTTTACTTCAGAGAGATTATTTTGATGGGAATTTTATCAGCCAAAGTGAGTAAATTTGCAACAGTTTTACCTGAAGTAGTTAAGGCAATTTTAATACATTCTGAAAAAACTATAGAAATGTGGCAACTGGAATTATTTCATTTGTCCACGTCACCGTTCATAATACGTCACGATTCATACATTTAAATTTAATTTCCCAGACTCCCTTTAATAATGAAGCGGAAAAATTTTGGAAATGTATCCTACTGGTAATACAGTTGAAAAAATGGAGCTTCCGTCAGTCAACAAAAAGATCAACATTTACATTTTAATTGTAGTGGCATATCTCTACTCGCCTTAAAGCTCTTAGGCTCTTCTCCAGACCTACTGATGGTCAAAATCTCCTGTCAATCACTCTGACAAAGAACCCCAGGTTACTGTGCCCAGGTTAGAGTGGGATGTCTGTGTTAGTGTCTAGAGTTTGTTTGAGTAATGTATGTCAGTTGCTTGTATATAGGTAAACGTTGATGTATACAACCATGTTTTCTATCATGATTATTGGCCTTGTTTATGCTGTATATCGCTTGCCTCACATCAGGTCGGAGACGTTTTTCGTAGAATTTATCAGATGTTCTTATTAAATAATCATGAATAGTAGGCAATGATGTTAGTCCGTGAAGATCTATGACTCTGACAAGTCGGTCTCTCCCCAGGACTGGCCGAATACACTTGTTTTGTATTAATTGTAATTTATTCTAATGGGTGTTGAACAGAAAACAGGATACCCATATGTAAGAATGGGGAATAATTAATGAATTATAGTTCTATGGACGTTTTCACACTTGACGACACGACATCGACACGACAACGGCAACGATGCAGGTAGGGGTGAATTTACATAAATAAATGGAGAGGCTTCACATGTAAATTCACCCCCACCTGCATCATTGCCGTTGTCGTGTCGTCAAGTGTGAAAACGCCCATCATGCTTAACAAACGATAAGCCCCAACTCAATGAAAAACAAAATATTTAACGATATACTCGCAAATTAAATTTTTATTATATTCAAGAGTAATAAAGTTGAAATTTAACTTTCAAACCTAATAATATGTCAAATCCAGCTGCGAGTAAACGTTTTGATTATTTCCGTGTATCGTAAATAAAAAAAATTATATCCATTATTTCAGTTTAGTTGTAACATACCTGAATTATTATAAATAAAACAAAAATAAACAGTTCGTTAGCAGCTAGTTGTAATGAGTGTTACGGATTTTGTTAAGGTTAGTCCTAAAAATATATCTAAATTGATACAGACTCGAATATTTTCAAAATGTCTTAAAAATTTCTATGACGCACACACGACCTCTATACAGTGCGTTCATAAAGTCCCTACCGGTCCGTGTTATTTCAGAAATGAGTAAAGATATCGATATGCGATAAGAACAGAATGAAACTGTATCAATGTATAATATTTAGTTTATATCGCTTTGAGTTTCATATAAAAGGCTTGTTTTTTAATGTTGAAAATGTCGAATTTTGTGTTAACAAGTAGGATTTTTGGGAGGTATTAATTATCTGCTTTAATGGGAATAAAAGTGCAGCTGAAGCCGATCGAATACTTCTTGAAATAAAACAAAACTTTATTTCAGAAGTATGTTAGATTAGTATGGGGCTTATGTGCTTATAGTAGCCTCTAAACTGTGACCTTTGCAAATCTATTTTGTGTGGCCTCATGTTATGTTAGAGTACCCTGTCTAGACCCGTCCTTGTTATTAGACTCCATAGGCCAGACCTTAGGTCCTCCATATATTGGGAGGGTTGTGGTTATTCCTCCCCTGTCGTCAAAAACCATCGCCTTGTCAGCCTTCGCAGTAGCACAGAATGTGTACTGAGGTTTCCTCATCTTCTTGGCAGAACCTACATATGGTTGTGTCTGCCAGTCCGATGTTATTCATGTGCTTGTTGAGTCTACAGGGTCCTGTCAGGAAATCAACCAAGCTCCTGGTTGATCGCCTATTCTGGCTTAGTAGGTACTCCGTGAACTCTTTGTCGCCTTGTTCCACCATTCTCGAGATTGCTTTTTCATATGTACTGTCATATGTTTTTCTCAGTGTATTCGCTATACCACAGAAAGGTTCTGAACCAATCGGGACACATCTTGCCCCCTTTCGGGCTAGTGAGTCAACTTCTTTATTGCCCTTGTAACCTGTGTGGCTAGGTACCCAGGCTAAAGACAGTTTGTTTGGCTGCCCAACTCTTGTAGGGTTTTTAGGCAATCCCATACAAGTTTGGAATTAACTTGCATGGAGCTGATTGCTTTTATAGAATCTTAGCTGTCAGAGTATATGGCAATGGTCTTTTTCTTAAACTCTTGCCTTACTAACTCTTCTGCAACTTCTGCCTGGAATATCGTCACTTGTTTTCCTAAGCTCAGTGAGACTATTGTCTTTGGCTTGGCTATGTAAATTCCTGATCCTACACCTTCCTCGGTGTTTGGAGCCGTCTGTGTAACAGGCTATTTCGGCATTTATTGGAGGTCCATTACTCCTTGCCTCTCTGCCTGTTATGATTGTTTTGAAGTTTTTTCCGAAGCTATACTTAGGAAGTATTTGGTCCGATGGCATTTCCATTATGGGGTCGATTTCCAACTCTTTGTATAGCTCATTGTACCTCTTACCATGCGGTCTACTTATGAGCGCTATTTCTTTCTATATTATAAGATAATTTAAGTATGCCAAAATCTATCTTTAAAAAAATTAAGACCTATAAATAAGTACTGGTTTATTTTGCACCGAAATTTTATTCCATTATTTGAACTTTTAGTTGTTTCTGTAGATCTTTTATTTATAAATTGTAACAAAAAAATGTTTCCCTTTTGAATACATTTACGATGAAGTTTTTATTGAATTTAATCGTTAGTCTGCTTTTAAGATAAAACACACCAAGAAGCCCATCAAAAAAACATTAAGCAAAATCTCTAAGAATAAACACAACAATAAAGAACGATTACTGAAATTTGGGTTAAACCTTGGTGAAAGATTTTTAATTATAAAATATTTGTGAAAAAACAACAACGTTATATACATAAACAGTTGAAAAAACAAAGTTACTGGTCCGTATAATAATCATAATGATTTAATAAATGAATAATAGAGGAAATAAGACATTAAAAAACTGTTTTTTTTTGGAAAGAATGAAAATAATTCAGAATATCAACAAACTTACCTATTTTCAAAAAGTTTCAAGCAAATTTTCTTACCTAGAACAAAAATAAATAATAATTGAGATAAATAGGTTTTAATTAATTTTAAAAATTCATTATCAATGGGGTCGTTCTTTTCGAAAAAAATTTTTGTGATTTTATAGACAGGGGTGTTTTTTTAATTTTTTTATCAGCGGCAAAAAGTATGTTTTCGAGGATGCTGAACACGATGGAGGTGTTCAATATCCCTTCTGACCCCCACCAACCCCTCCACAGGTCAAAACTTTCCCCTGAAAAGGAAACCCGTCGGGGGTTACTTTTGGATGGTAGAGCAGTTGGTGAGGCTCGGAAGCAATCTTCAACACCACCACTAACCGTGCTCAGCATCCTTTAAAACGAGGGGAAAGATTTTTTTACAGAGAAATGATGTGCTGCACATTTAACCCCTTTAGGGGGTAGTTTTTGGTCGTTTTAGGGGTTCGGGTGGCGAAAAGAAGAATTCTGATACCGCCATCGTGTTCAGCATCCTCGAAAACGGGAGGAGGGGAGGTACTCTCGATGCGGGTAAATTTTGTGTCATTTTTCATGGTTTTTTCCGACTCACGGACGCCACTAATAGTATTTGTGAGAGAGAAGAGAGATGAGAGGGAGTGCTAGGCTCCCCCCCTAGCATCTACTATCACGGCAGCTGAGCAGGCGCCCTCGCTTTTACAAAAGTATCACGTGCACCCACAGGGCATAATGCAGTTGGTGCTTCAGGGTCAAAAAACCTTCAAAGAGAATTGATTGCCCTTTAATATGATTCCTAGACGGCTTACCTTGGCCTCATTTTAAGAAATGAAAAATATTACCTACTGCAGCTCATAATTCAAGGAAAAATATTAGGAACTGGACCGGTTTAAACTTAAGACCTTATTAGAGCAGCTGCAAATAGAGAGACCTTTGCTGATGTGATCGCTAACCTTCGATAAAAACCGAGAGGGCACAAAAAGAAGAAGAGGAATACTTATGAGCCTGACCCGAAGTCATGCACTAACCCTATTCCTTTCCCTTCTACAGTGCAAAATGTCTTTATCCCCCTGCCTCCCTTTCTGATTATCAAGTACTTGTAGGGCTCAAATCAAAGAGAAAAAACTTAAAACAAAAAATCCCCCACTTAAAATAATATCTGCAAAATCCGAAATTCGGTCGCTATTTGTCCGTTTTCGCGAAAATCACCACCTCCTTAATACATTCTGCAGCAAGGTCCTCAAGGAAGAGTTCGCCATTTCCATAAAGAAGTAATTTAGTCGGTAATGTTCGAGGCGTTGGTATATAGGCATCCAGTTTTCATTCTTTAAAAATATTTTGTTTCTAGGGGTCTCTTTAATGTTTAAAAAATTCATTATAGTTGAATAAAATGTAAAGGATTGAAACATCCTACACTCAAAAAGCCGCAATTTTTTCTAATCCTTGGGATTCTGTCTACGCAAGCATAACAGTGTAATCTAATCTAAATTTTACCGCTAAAAATAACACTTTGGGTCAAGGTTACTTGATCAGTGACTTTTAAATACTTTCAATACAATAATTATGTTTCATAGTTTCTTATTATTAATCATAGATAGTATTGCCTATAGTGGTAGATTTAAAAATAAATAAATAACATTTTAAAACTGATGTCTAACTAAAAAAATAAATAGTAATTCATTCTAATCTCTATATAAGTAACGGTAATAGAATATAAGAGTGGGGTCAAAGGGTGAAGACATTTATACTTATAGTCAATGCGCTTATAATCAGACTGCTATATTTTTCTTTACATTTTAGTACAACACTCTCATGCACTCTGTCCTGTCTTCACGAATGAGAGAGAAACTTGTCAAGATGATTTAGTTTTCCAAAAAATCCACAAAAAAATTAACGCAAGAAATCCCACAAAATTTTTTGAATATAGCTTAGATACCATTGAATCGACTAGTGAACAAGAGGTTGAAATCCAAAGCACCCATTGGAACTGATGGCATTCCAGCCTACTTTTTAAGGCTTATTTGTAAAGCAACCCTTTTGACCTTGATTTTCAATCTTTGCCTAAGAAAAAATCGTTTCACAAGCTTTTTGAAAATTGGCAGAGTCACCCCCATACCCAAAAGCGGAACTAAGAACAATGTAAGACACTAGACACCCATAACAGTCTTAATAGTTCTGTCGAAGATATTTGAACGTGTAATATATAATCGATTATACAACTCATCATAAATTTAGCCAATAGCAGTTGCAATTTCTACTTAGTTACCATATATTGATAAGCGAACATACCCTTGACGACTTGGTATAATCGTTTTTCGAGTATACAATCACTTGGACTAAGTTACAATCGACCAACAGCATGGCTTTATTCTTAATAAATCTACCACTACCAATTCGTTACCGACGACATAAAAAGTGACTGCCGAATAGATGTTCTATACACTGACTTGGCGAAGGTTTAATCTTTAAATTAAAAGCATTCGGTTTCACAAACACTCTTTGATTTATTTCGCTGCTATCTATCAAACAGAATACAATTTGTACACTTCAATAACGTATCGTCTTTCGAATTCATCACTAGTTCAGACGTCCCACAAGGATCGATTTTGGGACCTCTCCTCTTCGTGTTATTTGTTAATGACGTTTCTCAGTATATTAAGCATTCTCAATTTCTCCTATATGCCGATGATATCAAGCTATTTAGAAAGCCAGGATCCAACAGCTCGTTGAATGTAATTCCACGCTCCAAGCTTGCCCGTTCACTGGCCGTTGGATAGCGGAGGATTGGCGATCTTTGATCGGCGCGTTGTCCCGTCATTTGTCGGTAAATTAACACGATCCTCAATGCATTGTGGAAACGGCCCGACCTTGACTGCCTGTGAACGGGCCAGCTTGGATCGTGGAGTGGGATTCAACGAGCTGTTGGATCCCGGCTGAATAATCGAAAGTGAAAAAGACTGGTACGCTTCAAGATGATCTCAATAATCTCTCGAATTATTTTTCAGTATCTGATCTATCTCTCAACGAAGCTAAATGCAAAATAGTGAGTTTCACATGGAAATGAAACATTTAGGTATCATTTTCTATGGTGTGTTCAGTTTCTCTGGGCATATTGAATACTTGGTATCTGAATGTTCTAGAAGAATGAGCTTTGTTTTGAGATCTAGTCCTGAATTCAAGCACGATACTTGTTTGATACTTTTCAACTTCATTGTTCGATCTAAGCTGGAATATGGATGTGTTATTTGGAATTCAAAGACTTTTTTATATTCCGAAATAATAGAAAAAATTCAAAAACTATTCTAGCCAATTATTAGAATTTAATATGCAACCATTGACAGTCCTCGGAAGTAATTTTCGTTTTTAACATTCTTAGAACATAATTCAAAAACGGAGAAAACAAAAATGAAAATATTACTCCCTCAGCTGTTCGTCAATAATATTTCTCATTTCATTGACCTACTATGCCTGTCTCGTAACACAAATAATCGTTTTCAGTAAATTAAAAAACGGAGAAAACAAAAAAACGAAAATATTAGTCGCTCAGCTGTTCGTCAATAATATTTCTCATTTCATTCATCTACGATGCCTGTCTCCTATGACAAAGTTATCGTTTTCAGTAAATTCTCACAAATGTATAAACAATAAGACTTCTGGACTTTTTGTCTCCCAAAAGTGTTATAATCGTTCGATATTTTCGGTTTGGCAACGCATGTAAGTTTAAGGTTATGGTTCAACTGCTCTTGCCAAATATCTGTAGTAGATCTTGCCCAATCTCCAATTTATTCTAAAACATATAGACACTCTACATATGCGTATTCCAAAGCAAGGACATTTAAAAATATTTTGTCCAGTAATTTAAAAGGTAAAGGAAACTTGGCCTAGACAAACAATAATTTTTCGGTTGTCTAAAGGTCGTTGTAAATATTTTGAATGACAATAATAAATGGACAAAACGTGTTACAGGTAAACAAACATGTATATGGGGATATAAGTAATCAACAAACAAGACGTGCTGGTATTCTAAGAAAATTTTTAAAATAAATGCGAAATTCGTTATTATACACATACAGAGTGAAAAACAAAAATTGAGATTAACATAAACACAACAACAATAACAAGCATTAGGATCAGGTGCCTTAGTTGAATCCTTAGAAATAAAAACATGGTGCCATACAGGACGACCAAAGGTAGAAAGGCATTTAAATTAGGTCAAAAATCTGTCCTAGCGGAAATACTTGCAATCGACTGGTGCTCGAGAAAATGCCTGAGAAGTAACCTCAAAGGAGCACATATATACATATGTACAGATGGCCAGGCTACTCTCAAGGCTATTCAAGCCTACGAGCACGTATGGGAATGCCGCCAATCCCTAAAGACACTGGCAATAGGCAATAAATTCAGCCACGGGTGGCTACCAGGGCATCGTGGGATTGGCGGAAACGAAGCCGCGGTCGAACTAGCAAAGGCGACCTGTGGACGAACCAAAGCCCACAGACGGGAAGAAATTATGAGGTGGGAAGAGAACACCAAATCATTTCCCTGGGAGCAAACACCAGGAATGAGACAGGCAAAAATCTTCATAAAACATCTCTTAGAGAGCTAAAGTATTTCTTAAGCTAAACAGTAACGAGCTACGGATCATCACAGGTCTCTTAACAGGTCACTGCAATGTCAGGTATCACCTCAAGAAAATGGGAAAAACTCAGACGAGAGGTATATGCTATGTGAAGCGGAAGTTCCTGCCCATTAGCGATATCGGAGATCTCAGAAGCCATAAACTTAGCAACATCGCTAATTAAGTATGTATATAGAGGTAAATTTATATAAATCTGATTAAATAATTCTTGAAAAATGTCTTTTGTAAAAACTTTTTCATGTTTTGGTACCTATACAGGGTGTGTCACGTAGATGGCCCATTAGCCATATATAGAGAAGTATGGATATTTGAAATTTGAAAATTGGGTTACGGGGCTTTGTCAATACGATCTATTCAATGCCGGACACGGTGGCCCAGTTGGTAAGGCGTCTGCCGATTCAGCTTGGTCAGTATTCGGGGAGTAGGTTCGAATCCTGCCGTATTCAAGTGGAATTAAAGTCAGATAAGACTTTGGGCAAGTGCAAAAAGGTATTTGTGTCATACGCAGTTTCATTCACACCGGTAAACAGGCCGGATGAGATCGGATATCTCGTGGAACTGATAGGGGTTGGTAGATCACCTGCATTACAAAGGCATAGTCCTGCGTTTAAGGTGATTGAGGACCGTGGTTCGGAGCCCACGATAAGCTGTAGGTCCCGTCCAGTTTAGGCCATTAGGTCAGAAAAGAGACGTTAAAATTAACAAACAACAACAATCTATTCAATGAAAATATTTTCATCTTCCGGTTATACATCAACTTTGTTATTTCAAATGACATTTTTATTTTTGGATTCAGCATGAAATTTTGAATAAATATTGATGATACACAAACCAGGCAAACCATCAAATAGAGTCACATCATACAGACCAATAAGCTTGCTTCCAGCTATGTCCAAAATCTTCGAAAGGATACTGCTCAACAGAATCAAAGAGGACACCGACATAGACACAATATTATACCGCAACATCAATTCGGATTCCGTCAATATCACTCAACAACGCAACAATGTCATAGAATCGTTAGCTAAATTCACAAAAGTCTAGAGGAAATAAAAATGTGTACGGCAGCGTTCCTGGATATTGAACAAGCATTTGATAAAGTCTGGCATGATGGACTCCTTTACAAACGTAAAATAACCCTTGCAACACCTCATTATCACCTACTAAAATCCTATCTCACAGATAGCTTTTTCCAAATCAAGTACAATCTCGAATTATCATCATATCATCAAATCAAATCTGGAGTTCCACAGGGGAGCGTCCTTGGTCCATTTCTTTACCAAATTTATACAGCTGATATCCCTACAACACAGCAAACATCGACAGCTACCTTCGCAGACGACACTGCTATTATAGCCATCCACGAAACTCCTCAGACTGCATCTCGGAATCTACAAACCCATCTAACCTTACTACAAGTCTGGTTGAGGAATTGGCGAGTTAAAGTTAACCAAACAAAATCAACGCACATAACATTTACGAACAGAAGAGTAATCTGCCCAAACGTATCTATCAACAATACACAACTTCCAGTGAACAATGAAGTTAAATACCTAGGACTCATAATAGACAGCAAACTTACCTGGAGACCACATATAACGGCCAAGAAAGTTCAAATAAATATGAAACTGAGACAGATGAATTGGTTAATTGGTAAAAGATCCCAACTTAGCACAGAAAATAAACTCTTACTGTATAAATGTATAATAAAACCAATTTGTACATATGGAATACAACTTTGGGGCTGCGCCATGAAATCAAACACTCAGATCATTCAAAGAACGTAGTCTAAAATCCTTAGAACAATATTCAACGCTCCTTGGTACATAAGCAATAAAACTCTACATGACGACTCAACCATACCTTATGTAGAAGAAGAAATACGTCGACTAACCACCAGATATCTTGAAAAACTTGAAGACCATCCCAATGAAGAAGCTAGACAACTAAATGTCCCACCCGAAGTCAGATGAAGGTTAAAGAAAAAATGGCCAACAGATGTGTTAAATTAGCAATCACATACATACAACTTTTATCGTTAATATATAATAGGATAATTTCGTTCTCCATGTAACTACTTTGAATCCATTAACTAATTGCTAAGATATAGCAGATTGTAAATTTCAGTTTCAATAAAAAAAAAATCTCAAATATCTCGGAAACTGTTAAACTTTGTATGTCAATAATTTTTTGTTCAAAATTTGATGCTGAATCCAAAAAGAAAAAGAAAAATGGTACATGTCATTTGAAATAACAAAGTTGATGTCTACTTCAAATATAACCGGAACTAGCCGGAAGTTGAAAATATTTTCATTGAGTAGTTCCTACTGACAATTTTCAAATTTCAAATATCTATACTTCTCTATATATGGCTAATGGGCCATCTACGTGACACACCCTGTATTGTTGGAACAGTTACTGCGTCTACAGTATTACAATAGGTTTATACCTATTTCCTATTCAACTAAATATAATAATAACAAAACAATTTTACATCCATATTGTTTACATAGCTGTCCGCTCTATGTAAACTGACTTGTACCGTACGGTTTTTATTTTTTATAAATAACCATTAGATCGAGAAACGAGAATTTATGCAAATTTTATTAACGGACAAGGACGACTCTAACGACCTAGAGACACTTTGCTGCCTTCAATCTTCGAACACGCATTGTAAACAAATACAAAAATTTACATGGGAGAGGATTTTCGAGTGTTTGATTTTACGCCACTGAACAAATATATCTTTATTTGACGTATTTATGGAAAACACACACGAAATGTTGAAAAGAATTTAAATGGAGACAGTTCTCGACTTAATCGTTCTACAGGTAGGATTTCAAAAAAAAACAAGAGTGAAGCAAACTTTTATTCCTTAGTTCTCTTTATGTTGTCACAACTATTTAACGATATGAGTCACACCGGGTTTAAATTTCATTTTAAGGGTTATTTTGATAAATTTATCATTTAAGTGTCAGATTGGAAGATGGTAAATGGACTAGAAATAATGAGCAAAAAGGAACAAGATTTGCAAATCATCTAGAAAAAATCTTTCAAGCTCATGAAGATCAAGATGAAGAACCCACTCTGGAAGAACATCCACAGATTGATCAAGAAATAGAATTTAACTCTCCCAAAGAAGTAATTACCGAAATAAAAGAAAAAAACTCCAGGTTTTGACTTAATTACTGAAAAAATTTTAAAACAATTACCAAAAAAAGCAATAATTAAACTAATAAATGCTGCCTTCAGACTGAAGTGTGTACCCAACCTTTGGAAGTTTCGGAAGTCATAATGATACCCAAGCCAGGGAAACCACCACATGAGGCATCGTCATACAGACCGATCTCATTTCTGCCTGTTAGGTCGAAAGTATTTGAGAAACTCCTACTCAAAAGACTGAAACCACTTATCGAAGAAAGAGAAATTAGGCCTGATCACTAATTTGGATTTAGAAACAAGCACTTGAAGATCGACCAAGTTAATAGAATAACCAACATTATAGAGAAATCATTAGAAGAGAAAAACATTTGTGCTTTGAGCGTTTGATAAGGTTTAATACATAAGCTTAAGCTTTTCCTTCCAAAACAATGTACAGATATCCTCCATTCATATATATCGGAAAGATACTTTAGAATTAGGCAAGAAGAAGCCTATTCCGATCTTAAAGAAATTCAGGCTGGAGTACCACAAGGAAGTGTCGTAGGACCTGTCCTATACTTACTGTACACATGTGATATTCCAGAGTTAGAAAACAATACCATAGCCACCTTCGCTGACGACACTGCCATTCTAGCAGTAGGAAAGAGCAATGAAGAAGCAAGCCACAAGCTTATCTATGAGTGGATGAAGAGATGGAAAATTAAACATAATGAAACTAAATCACTCCACATTAACTTTACAAACAAAAGGATAGATCATATACTATTACAGTCAGAATAAACAATAACCTGATTCCATATTCAAACACAGCAAAATACTTCAGTATTACCTTGTATGCCAAACTCCGATCGATAGTGCATGTTAAGAAAAGAAAAGAGAAGAACTTGGAATGAAATATAGAAAAATGTACTGGCTAATTGGAAGAAACTCCACTCTATCTCTATACAGATACTTAAGCCTGTATGGAACTATGGTATCCAACTATGGGGATGCACCAAAGCAAGAAACTTGGCAATCATCCAAAGATTTCAAAACAAAGCACTGAGGAACATAGTAGATGCCCCTTGGTACATTCGCAATAGTGACCACCATAGGGATATGGAAATGGACACTGTTGACCAGACCATCAAGAAATTAGCCAAGAGTCATGAAGAAAGACTTCATCATCATGTCAATGTCGAGGCTATCCAGCTCCTTGACAATACTGGATTAGAAAGAAGACTTAAGAGGATCAAGCCCTTTGAGTTAGTTTAGTGTTTTTAGTGCAAAAGCAGAGCTTGTGTGTGCACACGTTAAAGTTTAGTGCAATCCATTCTGCAGAACCTAAGGAATGCTAATGAGTATACCTTTAAGTTTCAAACTCTATTAGATTAAGTTAGAATCAAATTGCTCATTGGTCACTGTTGACCAGATTGTAATATACTAAATGCCTTTATGGGTGTTTAATAATAATAAAAAAAAATCATTTAACTCTTCAAGTGATTTATAGATTACTATTTTTTGGTGAATTACATTGCGATTTATCACCTAGTTGGAGATGCAGATTGACTTGAAAAATCAATTTTTTTATATGTATAAGAATTTGATTTGATTTGATATATAATTCTTGAGTAAAAGTGTTACCTACCGCGCTTTTAATTTATCAAGGTTATGCAATGAAACGTAGTAGGGATAGGGATTATCAATACTGAGAGTCTTTTGTCCTTACGAATGTCTAATACAGGGTGTGAAATAATTAAAAAAACTTGCAGTTATTTAAAATCATTCAGAACATGTATACTGTTAGAAGGCGATCAGTGCTGTTCTCTCTCAATGGTCGTTAGTTTTAGACTGTGAAAGGGAAATAGATGTTTGTATATCCTGAACCACCTACTGAAAAGTAAACTAATTCTAAGGAAGTTAAAGATTAGACTCTACAGAACTTTGATTAGACCTGTTTAATTTTCAACCATAAAATTAAACATAAAAAACATAAAATCCAAAGCCTTCAATCTTATCAAACCGGCAACACAGCGCGGTTACCAAATAACAAATTCATATACCTACATGGTATAAGTCACGTAGCCCACAACGGAATTTTCGACAACAAAACAGGAAACATCGCGAGTCACGTATGTGTCCAGACGTTAAAACTTTTAAAACTTTTTCAACTTGCAGTAAGAAGAAGTCACCTCTTCAATTCATCATGTAAATTAAGTTAACAAATTTTGTTCGGTTCATTTTTACAATTATAAAAAGATATTTTCTGAATGATGTGATTCATTTACTTTAAACACTACTATTGTTTAGTAAATTAAACATGTGCTTTATTGTTATTTTGTGCGTTGTTTTTCGTTAATATTTTAATAAAACGTTAATTGCAAGGTGCTTGTTTTCTTGAAGTTCTGTAGACAGCAAAAACCTACAGATATACAGTCCAACTGAAAAATTACTGACATTTGTTTAAAAAAGCGGTAAACGAACGCAAAAAAAGTTCTCTAAACTAGAGTTTTTTTAACAAGACCTATTAGTTACATTTGCATGTGAAACATGGATTTTGAGACATCAATACGTTGGAGATTTGGGAAAGAAAGGTTCCGAGGAAAATTTTTGGGGGGAAACGAGTCAATGAATTGTGGGAAAGAAGAACAAACCAAGAACTCAAAGACATGTATCGAGAGCCCAGTATTTAGATAGAACATGTGGGAAGGATGGCTCCGAGTGGGATTCCAAAAACGATAATCTGCAGAAGTATAGGAAGAAAAACAGAGAAAAGGAAGACCGAAGGAACGATGGAAGAATGAAGTTGAGATGTACCTACATTTCTTGGGGGTACAGAACTGGAAGGAAAAATGCTTGGATAGGAAGAAATGGAAGAAGATCACAACCCAAGTCTAGGAACCCAACTGTCCCAACAGCTTATAACCAACAACTTTAACGGACATAACGAGTGGATATCGAGTTGGCAGAGCAAAGTTAGTCCGGCCTGGCACTCCTTGCTATACACGGGTAATCCACCACAGGGTTTCAACGTGTCCCGTAGAATCTGGTTAAACAGGATCTGGACCGGCCAAGGCAGAAGTGGATCGGCCTTGTTCAAGTGGGGGATGGGCGTCCAGAATGCGATTGCGGTGCTGCTTCTCAACCAATGCATCACATTAGCTATGAGTGTCCGACAAGGGCATTTTCTGATACAACTTTTGACTTTTTGCATGCATCACCTCAGGCCATCCAATGGATTAACCAACTAGATATGGAGCTGTGATAATACCTACAAGTAATTTTTTCTGTTTTTTTATACATATGCTGTGTTGTAAATTTTATTTTTATGTATGTTTATATACGCCATAAGCTAAATAAAAAATAAATAAAACTCCCCAAGCCATGGGCCAACTTGGCCTGTAGAGAGCTACTCATATATATTCGTTTTCTATCTGTCTGTGTCTCAACTCTTTTCTTATCGCTTATTTTTGTGTGGCCTTAAAGGGATTGCAAATATCTTCAAACTTAGATATCACTCGACTTTTTTTTGATGATATTTGAATATAAAGCATCTAACGTGGATTGTAAAACAAACTAAATCAGGTAAAATATAAGGTAAGAACTTCAAGTAAAAAGATTTTATGGAAGCATATTTTTTAATTCAATCAGTGGATAATATTAAACCTACCTGCCAAAAAAAACAATGTCCGCCCTCGATATTTTTTAAGCTTTCTCTGATCACATGTCTACTGTCGGTGATGTCATTTTAGTTATTATAAGTGTTAAATTATATTTATTCGTTAGATATATTGTGTGTATCTTAAATATTCTCCGCTAAAAATAAGAGGTGACATAACTTTGAATCAGAGGTTTTTGATCCTGAATAATAGAAATTAATTCGAAGGCTGTAGCTTCCGCGTGTGATACAGCTGATTGTTTTTAGCTACCGAACATTGTGTATTTATTAAAAGATAGTGACTATCCTCTCGATGCCGGTATTAAATTCACATTATCATCTTGAAATATAGCAGCCCGACTAGCGATGGAATTTATAAACTGGTAGCGATAAGAGTGCAACTAAAACACGCAACTGTTCAACTTTTAGAATCGCTGCGAAAGTGTTAAAATGAATCTTTTACTGGAGTCTTTAAACTATCAAATATTTTATCAAAATATAATTTATTTCATACTGTCTGGTGGATACTGTATTACACTGACAGAATTGAAAAAGTCCAACACATTTTTCTTAGACTTGCTGCTAGCACAATACAATTGTCAAAGACTTTGACCTCTCATAAAATGTGATATCGCTGAAACTAGGCTCTTAGGTAGGTAGAAAACGATAAAAAACTTTTTGCTGCTCTAAAGTGTATAAGTTCACAATTTCGAAAACAAAATCAAACATTTGGTATTTTCATTAGAGCTCGAAAAATAAAAAAAAATCTAAAACTAATAGCACCACGTGAAAGAGCGGAAAATTTTACTAAAATTTATATTAAGTAAAAGTAAAACGTTTACTTAGTACATTTATTTTAAGAGCTTTGACTGGAAACTAACGAAAGAAAACTATTTTTATTTAATTAATTTTTCCCGGCTGTCTTTATACATCAAAGGTAGATGATTAAAAGTCGATTGAATATATTAAAGTATGTTAAAGATTGGCAGACTCCTCGCGTTTATATTCGTGTATAATTTGGCGCGCCTAATAATAACTAATTTTATTTTTATATGCGACTGCCCACGGTAATTGTATCCAAATACAATACAGGGCGTTACACCCATTTCTGAACTTGCCCACTCCATTATTTTTCTTTTATATTTGTGTGCGTTCGCCTTTTGGCGTGTTCAATGTTTGTTTTTAAATTTGGAGGATTCGGTATATTTTAGACATTTGAATATTTTTATATGCAGCGGATGCAAAACATTGGCGTAGCCAACGGGACTTGTAGATTCTGGATGAGGTCTAAATTTTGTAAGGTTTGTATGAGGACAGTAAGCTAAGGAATAACGTCACCAAAAGTAGCTTCAATACAATTTTATGATTGTGAGATATGGACCATGAAAGAAATTATTTGGCTTTTAAATAATTACAATTTAAACAATAACTTTCATCACTCCATTTTATTTACTGACGAGTCTAGATTTACGAATTTAGGAATATTTAATAAAAATAATACAAGGTATTGGGCTACAGAAAATCCACGACTAATAAGACAAGGACATCAACAAGTAAGATTTGGATTTAATGTCTGGTTGGGCATATTAGAGGGAAGAATTTTTGGTCCCATTATATTTGATGGAGCTTTAACAGGAGAAAGATATTTAGAATTTTTACAAAATGAAATTGAGAATATTTTCGACGATTTTCCAGATGAAGTAAATGAAAGAGTTACCTTTCAACAAGATGGGGCTGGCCCTCATAATTTTGGTCTGGTTCAAAATTATTTATATTTTCGATTTGGAAATAGATAGATCGGAAATAACGGTCCTATCAGATGGCCAGCAAGGTCACCTGATCTTACCCCAATGGACTTTTTTATTTGGGGACATTTAAAAAATATTGTTTATAAAAGAACATACACTACAAGAGAACAATTGGAAATTTCTGTTCGAGGTGCTATTAACAGCATAACAGCAGATCAAATAAATCGAGCCTATGAGACAACTGTTAGTAGAGCAAGACTGTGTGTCGAAAATAATAGACAACATTTTGAAAATTTGATTTAGTTTGTAAACATTTTTTTGTGTGTTTAAGGATTAGTATTTTTTTGAGGCCACTAAGGTCCCATTTAATGCCCTAAAATTTTATAATTTTATCTTGAGAAACACAGAACTGTAGCCTGTTACATGGTTGTTGTGTCACCCTGTATACTGTACTGTATTATAATGTAAGCAACATGTAATCTGAGGTTGTTTAATTGTAGATGTACGTAGGGCCCTAAAACTAAAACCTTTATAAAAAAATTACATAAAAACGTGTAAAAATATATGTACTTAAGAAGTGGGAACAAAAAGATGGATAAAGCAAGAGAAGAAAGAAATCAAGAAGGACAAGGAGTCATGAAATTACAAACAAATATTAGTGAAGACAAAATCATAGATTCACAGGGAGATAGAAAATTGGTCAATTTGGACAGTCAGATATTTTGGAAGTAAAAGGAAGTTTTTTGGAAATATTTAGAAAAAGAATTAAAGTTATTATCAAACAATCAGTAATAACTAAATAGAAAGACAAAGTAGAAAAAGGAAAAAAAATATTAAAAAGTGTTAGAACTTTATAGTGTAGGAGATGATAATGGTTGGTTGTAAAATTTTGAAATAGAGATTGGAGAAGGTGTGAAAAGTAAAGAGTTGGAAGGAGTCGATGGAGACCTTTGAGTGTTGTCTAGGTCAGAAGTTCAAAGTCAGGAGGTTAAGGTTAAGAGGGGAGATTGAAGAAGGTGTGAAAAGTAAAGAGTTAGAAGTAGTCGAGGGAGACCTTTGAGTGTTGTCAAGGTCAGAAGCTCAAAGTCAGGAAGTAAAGGTCAAGGAAGTGAAGAATAGTTAGAAAGAGATAAGTAATAATAGTTTTTGTCAATTGATTGTATTTGTTATTAATTTATTTGGATACAGAATATAAAATTGGCAACAATATAATTGAATTGATGTGTGTTGGGTAATTGATGGAAAAAATATTGTTACTAGGTGTCCAAGCCCTAAAGAGTTTTCAAAACCGAAGATACATTTTAATTTCTTTATGTCAATAAAACTTGACAATACATATCATACATATTTAAAAAAAAATTAGAGGCCACTTTAATACAGGTATGATTTCAGAAATTTAACAATTATGTCAAAATACGCGATTTGGAAATAAAAATCAACCTGTCTCAATATTTTTTCATTAAATCCGCAGCTGAGGTAATTTAATATTCCATATTTTTTCATCGCACTGTATAAAGAATACGATAGATAAAATATTTAAGTTTTTTCTATTTTTATGATTATTTATGATATTTGAAACACGATAAAACATTATATCATAAAAACAGTATATCGTTTGATTTCTTTAATGATCAGTGTTAATTGACTTCCTATATTTAATCTATTTTTATTTGATTATTTAGGTATTTCGTTTTTGTTTAACGAGAACACATATGTTGTATATTAGCCGTTTCTTTGGTATAGGGGTAAACGACCGTTTTGTTAAATATCCCTGTATAATATTAATATTCTATTTTTAATACTGTATCATACATAAGGGGTATATGATAATCCGTTATGTAACAAAGGTAAATATAATGGACATTATCAGGAAAGATACTGTGAGTCTATGTAATTTGGCAACATATAAAAAATCTTTTTAATATTAATTTAAAAAATTAGAGATAACTATTTAAAATAAAAACGTTTTTGATATAAATAAACATGTATTTATTTATTTTTTAATCTTAACACCTTTTTTTAATAATTTTCGATATTGTCAAAATTAAATGTACTTTACTCTTGAGCAAAATTCATTTTTTGACAAACCTCATATATGACTGAAGAAATTTGATATCTGATGGTCGAATTTTAGATTTTAGACTATATACAGAACTTTTTATAAAGAATAACTTTGTTACCTAATTTCGTATATGGCCACCTTTAGTTCTTTTTACAAAATGTATATCTGGTGTTTACAGTCGTTGTACAGGGTGGCCAACTAAGAATACGAGGTACTGTAGCTAGGAAACTTTTTTAGATTCAAGATTGCAGTTGCCATTTCCATTTCAGAAACTTGAAAATATTTTCCAGGTTTTTCTCCTATCCGTTTTAGTAATAACTTTTTTGCCACAAGCATCTACGATGGATAGTTTCCCAGATACAGTACCTCGCATTCTTAGTTGGCCACCCTGTACCGTCACTCAAATTTCGTTGTTTTTCAATATTTCACTGAAGTAATTTGTTTATAAAATAGCTTGACACTGTATCTAGTAGGATTTTCTAAAAAAATTATTGAATTTTTCGTACTCCAACATTAAATCACGTCTACACTGTTAAAGCGAACCATACACCATATCATAAAGAAAAATCCCGATTAAGTGGAAGATAAGTTAAAAAAAACTTCTAAATGGAGAAAAAATGTACCGAAAAATTCGTTTTATTTTACTTGCTGCATCATCCTTAATAAAATATATTAAAACTTTCGTTCTGACTATTTCTAAAGAGTTTAAATAAAAATCTTACCTTTGTGTTTGGTCCTATTGAATGTTACACTATTTTGTACTGGAAACGTCGATGTGACGTTAACTGAGTTATACTGTCGCTTGGTTTTGAACGTTCCTTGGCTAAATGCCACCCAAACGAATACCACCATCGCCCCTAGCGCTAATATAGCGCATATCGCTAGTATTTGTTTCTTTAAGAATTTATTCGTCATTGTGGAAATTGTTACCTACGTAACTGTAACAAAAGAAAAATATTTTAGTTATTTGTTATTATTATTTTACATTTCTAAACGGAAAAATACAACAAAATGTAGGAAGAAAAAGGAAAAAATAATTAAAATACTATCCACTTTTTGTCACAGTGATTTTTTCGTAAATAAAAAGGAAAATAATTGTAATTTGAATATTTTTTCTTTTTTAAAATATTAAATTTTAAAGTAGGTACCCATCTATACAGGGTGTATCATAATGAATGATCAATATTTTAATCATAGGTTCAGGACCCCGAAATATTAATGTTTTACTAAATAACTCTGGGTCAAATGTTATCTACTACTAAGATACAGGGTGTTGAACATAACATTTATTTTTCGTTTTTTTGCAATAATTTCTTTATTACTATCCCCACCATAATTGAAAATGGACAACAATATACATCGGATGATGAAAAAGTGTCAATTTTTGCAGAAAAGTTCAAATCAAACTTCACCATATCCAGCAATACAATCTTTGATGTTAATCACTTTAATAAAGTAAACGACTGGTATGAAGAATATTTTAGTGAGGATCCTGTAGAAAATAATCTAGACGTTGATGAAGAAGAATATTTTGAGATCTTACACAAGCAAAAAAATACTGCTCCTGGTTTTGATAATGTACCATGGTGCATTCTCAAACAATTAAATTATCATATTATTTTTTGTTTTTTTTTTTTTTTTTTTTTTTTTTTTTTTATTATTATTAGCATACGGCATACATTTTTCAAATTTCAATTATATTCTTACATCACAAAGTTTATATACATCATTAAATTAAACATAAATAATGTTACAATTAATATTCAAATAAATATATATAGCTTCTTCGGAGGAGGGGTGACCTAGACACGAGTGTCTGTTTTGTCGTAGTCCTCCTCCAAAGGTACCATATAAAAGAAAGTAGATATACAATGTAAACGACATTAATAAAACTAGTAATAATTACATTTTTTTTTTGTTAACATCAGCAGAGAGGAGCAAAACTAGAAAGCTAATTGTATTATAATAAAATTTAATTAAAAGACTTTGAAAATATCAGGGTTTCTTAGAATTAGTTTTTTAACTTCAGTTTTAAATTTAACTGGTTTGGAAATTTGTTTTATATTTATAGGAAGCAAGTTAAAAAGCTTCGGGCCATAGTAAAAAAAACTTCTTTGGGTTACCGATTTATTAAATAGATCAATATTTAAATTCAGGTTAGTTGCAGCTCTAGTATTTGAGATTTTTTTTGAGAACTGTTTTTTTCCAAATTTCATCCTTAAGAGACATCTATAAGAATATATCTGTCTGATATTAAATAATTTTGTTTCGCGATAAAGTTCTTCAGTTGAAAACAGTCTATTTTTGTGGAGTATTATTTTTAGAAGTGTGTTTTGTGTGGTTTGTAAATTTTGTAATGTTGTGGTAAAAGTACCTCCCCAGCTAGTAATACAGTACCCAATCATAGATTCTATAAGCGAATTATACATCATCATTAAATTTTTCCTAGATAAAATGTCTCTAATAACATAGAATTTGTGCATTAGCGCTCTTATTCGTTTGGTGAGATTTGTTACGTGTTCACTCCATCTAGTATGTTGGTCAATCATGATTCCTAAGTATTTGATCACTGTGGTTTTTTCTAATATAGGACAGGAACATTTATTTTCATCACATGTAGGTTTATGTAGTTTGAGATTTAAT
Organism: Crepidodera aurea; assembly: GCA_949320105.2. NCBI lineage: Eukaryota > Metazoa > Arthropoda > Insecta > Coleoptera > Chrysomelidae > Crepidodera > Crepidodera aurea. Next base: position 7,086,176 of record OX439477.1, on the reverse strand, counting down.
ATGGGCTGATCTGTCGATGTAGGAGAGAAAGTTATATATTTTGTTTTCCCTATATTTAAACTAAGTAAATTGTAATTTAACCAAATTTTTATACTCTTTAGACATGTTTCTGTAGTAGCCTGAACTTCATTCCAAGAGTTCCCGGAAAAGATAAGTGCTGTGTCATCAGCATAGCAAACTAATTTTCCTTTGAAGTTTTTTATATTAAAAATACTATTTACATATATTAGGAATAAAACCGGACCTAATACGGTCCCCTGTGGTACACCTATCTTAACCACCGATTCGGAGCTTAATACTTCCCCTATTTTTATTCTTTGTATTCTGTTTGATAGATAATGTTTAAAGAGGTCTAATACTATTCCTCTAATACCGTAATTGCTCATTTTATCAATAAGTTTACTATGTGAAACAGTATCGAAGGCCTTAGCTAAATCCAGAAAAATTGCAGTACATTTTTTTGAACTGTCCAAGGCTCCAATCACAGGTTCTAGCAAACTCAATATGGCATCTTCAGTACTCGCATTTTTAATAATATACATACTTACATAGTGAAGTTGTTTAAATTTTGTATAAATAAGCAATACTTTCCAGAGGTTTGGAAGAAAGGGATAATTTCCTCCCCATAATATTACTTCCTGTTGTTGGCAAGCTTTTTGAAAAACTAATTAAGTATAAATTACAAAACATGGTCCAAGACTTGATTCCAATATTTCAGTTCGGTTTCCGAGAAAAAAGTTCAACCATCCATCCATTGTGCATACTCGTGTCTAATGTTAAAACTACCAAACTTAATGATGAAAAATCTGGCGCAGTTTTTCTTGACATTAAAAAAGCATTCGACAGCGTGTGGCACAAGGGGCTGGTCTTCAAATTACATACGCTAAATCTACCCACTGGGATAATACACCTAATTAATAGGTTTTTAACAAACAGAAGCCGGAAGGTAAAAATTAAAAACTCATTTTCTTGTGAATTCTCAGCCTCTCAAGGAGTCCCTCAAGGCTCCTCACTATCGCCACTATTATACAATTTTTCTGCTATGATGTTCCTCTTAGTACCCCATTCATTCCTTATTCAAACTTATATATTTTACAATATGCTGATGACACAGTCCTGGTTTCTCATCAAAAATCAATCTCCAAAGTAAACGCTGAGTTACAACGAATTTTCAATCTTTTTCAAGAGTGGTTTAAGAAGATTAATCCTTTGAAAACAGAATATACACTGTTTCACCACAAAATTTCTAATGACTCCCCAAATATTACTATCGATAATCACATCATTCTTCCAAAGCCTATAGTTAAATACTTAGGAATGCAATTAGACAATAAATTAAATTTCAATCACCATCTTAAATTCGTTAAGAAGAAGACAATATCAAGAGCTAGACACTTCAGATGTCTCACATTTAAGAACAAAGGGTTGAATGCAAAGAATTGCGCCAAGATATATGTCTATATGCCGAACTCTGTTAGAATATGGACATCCTGTACTCATAAATTGCAGGGGTCCAGCCCAAAAACAACTGGCAACAGCAGAAACATCCTCCCTCCGAGTTATATCGAAAATGAGACATCCCGATAACACCATGCACAACGCATCAAACCAGAGCCTATACAGTAAAATGGGGGTACAACCTATTCTGGAACGACTCGACGTTCTTACAACTGGGTTTGCAAAGAATTACCATAATATGAACATAATGGCACCGCTGGTCCTAAACAGAACGAGTGCAAAGTGCAAAGTGCAAAGTGCAAATATCCAAGAAAATCTATAATAGAAGAACTATCCAACCATAGAGATGAAGGCAGTGACAGTGAAGGTTGACAATTAAGATTCTACAAGCAAAATTTTTTTTTTACCCTGATTGTTAATTTTCATTTTGAGACATCTAAATGTATATAATGCCGAATCAAATGTTAAATTTTACTGGCTGAAGGACCTCGGTCGATGGCCATTTGACTTTGTCAATAAAGTACTATTATTATTATTATTTCTTTATTATTTAATATATTGACTTGAAATTTGATATGGTTATATTTTTAAGTTGGTAAATCATAAGCGTGGTATCAATTTTGAGATTAGATACTCTACTGGATGAAGAAAATTATCAATTTTTTTTATTTCTGGTCTTTTTTGATTTTTTTTTTTAAATTTGAACAAAAAAGGTATACTTGTTTTAATAGCATAAATTCAGCTCATTTCGAGATATTTGCATTTAAAATATTCTAGCCACAGTATCTATTTAATTTACTTTAACATATTTCAACACAGTAGGCGTTGAAACTAAAATGAAAATGTACAGCTGTCAAATAACCCCAATTCCAGTAAGGAGATCTTCAAAAATATTGACGTTTAGTTGTTCAGTTTCTTACGTTGTTTTACTGTTACATTCGCAAAAAAAATTAATTTAATTTATTTGTGAAAAAAGTAGTAAAACATTTTTTGAATGTGATAATATACGTGCTATTTTTAAAAATACCAGCAATAGTAGTTTATAGAACTCAGTGTGTTATCTATCACTCAATGAAGAATATCACTGGGTCTGTTAAATGACTTTAAACTTCAAAATCGTATAGCTTAAGTGTTTAGAAATATGCCTGTTTTTGTTTCATTTAAATCAAGCAAGTAGTGGAAGAGTTTCCACAATTTTATTTTCTGCCATATTCAAATATTTCGTGAGCGCGCCATTCTCGCGTGACGTCATTGTACAACGCAACGTTCTCACCGTACACTCATTCATTGCTTTGCTATCGGATGTTCTCTATGTTCTACCACAATAACGTTTTTAACTTCAGTTTTTAGGTGAACAGTATTGCACTAGTTTTATAAGTATAATGGATGACGATTTTAAAAAAGGACGATCTGATAACTTGGATGCTAAACACGATGGCGGTATCAGAATTTCTCTTTAGGCCGGACCAACCCCTAAAACGGCCAAAAACTATCCCCTAAAGGTGTTAAAAGGGCAGCAGATTATTTCACTGTAAAAAAAACTCATTTCCCCACGTTTTCCAGGATGCCGAGCACAGTAGTGTTGTTGAAGATTACCTGTCCCAATCCCTCCACCGGCCACCGAAAGGGGTGAATTTTTTTTTAATATCGGCGGCTTCCGGTGTGAGTTTTGACCTATGCAGGGTTTGGTGAGGGTCGGAAGTAATATTCAACACCACCATCGTGTTCAGCATCCTCAAAAACACGGGGACAGTCGTTTTGCCGCTGTTAAAAAAAAACATCCCTAAAGGGGGTGAGTTTTGGCCAATGGGGGGGTTGGTTAGGGTCGGAAGTAATCTTCAACAACGCTGAGAATCCTAGAAGACGGGTGAAAAACTTTTTTACCGGGAAATGATGTGCTGTGCGGTTAAACACCCCTTTAGGCGGTAGTTTTGGCCGGTTCAGGGGTTCGGCTGGCGAAAAGAGAAATTCCGATACCGCCATCGTATTCAGCATCCTCGAAAACGGGGGTAGGGAATCGATCAAGGTAAATTTTGGTTAATTTTTCATGGTTTTTTCCGACTCACATACATTTCTTTCTACTTTTAGGATCGAAAGAAACAATAAAAAACAACTTTCCGGATGCATTAGAAGTTGTATTTAAACACTTTGGCACAACACACGATTTTATAGTTGCTGGATTCAACATGTTTATCCATTTTCGACGCAAACTTCATGCACGCAGGTCGGAAGTAGAGTACGCACCGAATGACCGTTGTACAGTGACGTCACAGCAGGCGATGATTCCGCTTCGTCGCAGCCTAAATATCTCGGAAACTATAAGACGTATCAAAAAAAAATTTTTACGGAATTTTTTTATTTTTAATAGAGTATATTGTAAGGTAAAAATCAAAAGTTGCCGATATTCTTCATTGCCTTGAGTCTTGGTTTATTTCATTGTTAAGGCTCAGATCCGCGGGTACGCGGAAATAGCATTTTTAGGTTTAGACATACAGTGTTTTTTTGAACAGCGTTGTACTTTTTTACTTGATTTTTTTTATATTATAGATAAAGAATCCACACATGTATATGAGAAGTATATGAGAAGTTTAGAATTTAGATTTTTTGGTCAAACATTGACAATATTCGAGTGGGTATAAACAATTATAATAGAGGGCTTATGACATATTTAAATATAGTTATAAGCATCGAGATAACCTTTCCCTATAAGCTCGTAAAGAAAATAAAAAAAAAATAAAAAAAATTATGCCGTTGCGGAGAAAACCCTGTATTTCAAAACCCTTACAAGTCCATTTTTATCCGCCGGAATCTGGCGCCCCTACGGATTATCATTCAGATTCCTCAAAGTGCGGTAAAGTGAGGATTTTCTGGGCCGAATTCTAGTCTAGTCTATTCGAATATTGCATTTGGACATTATAATATTGGCGAAACAATATTTAAATTTAAATATTTTAAGCCAGCCCTGCTATTGTTGCTCGAGCGGTGTAATAAAATGTCTACCTCGCCCCTCACCGCTGCCCCTCAGCACAAACTTTGAACGATACAGAGCGGAGCCTTAAGAAAATGCTGGTGGTGGCATTTTCTTAAGGCTCCGCTTAAGTCGTCAAAATACCGATCGGTGTACGCGTAACGCAAGCGGAGTTTATAATTGTCGAGTCAATGAGCGTAGGCAGCGTTTGGAGGCAAACATGATGCATATAATCACAAGGTCAATCATTGGAAGTTTGGGCAGTTGTACGTTGCGATCTCGAGAGTCGGTTGCGTTGGTGTTATTTGTTTTCTTTTCGGAAGGGAAGACAAAAAATATTGTACATTATAAAGAATTGCAATAAATTATGGTCTAAATTACTTCATTACATGGCCGTACTGTAAAGGGAAGATTTGGTCTCATTTTCTTGTTGAATAGACCCGTAGGAATAAAAAATAGTTTTGTATCTAACAGAAGTCTTCATTAAAAAAGTAAGTAATGAGTGTTTTTCATGGAGAATCTCAGGAAACTGAAAGAAATATTGATAAGATCCAAAAGGAAATAACATTTTTATTTCTTACTTCTATTAGTACATAAATCTAAGCTTACTATTTAAATAAAAATACTCATAAGGCTTCAAATCACCTTTTAAATATCACTCATCAAACACTCTGTAATAAGGGAAGTGAAATAAATACGCTATCGGCAAATATACGATAAATTAGCAGGAAAATGTTAATCAGGACGTAGTAACACGTTCGCCTATAAATCTTTAATTTTTTTTAATTCATTCATGACTTACTTAATTCATTCAACTCGCATTTTTGGTTTCCTACAACGTCGGTAAATCGTGCGTGTTACGATAAAGTCGCGTTATGGATTCTTATGAGTATTTGGAAGGCGAAAATATTAATAAAAACGATAAGAATACCATAAAAAGTAACTGTATAACTTTTTAATAGATAGCATAAATTAGTGGGTTATTTTCATTATAGGTACAGTGCGCATCGTAAGTGTTACCATTTGCGAAAAAAATTGAAAAAATTAAAATAAGTCTCCATAAATGGATGGCAGTTTTTTGGTTAAAATCAAATACTATTAAACGAGCAAGGTTTGTATGTGTGTGTGTGTGTCCAGAGGATCTCAAAATCAACTCGTCAGAATTCAATGAAATTTTCAGTGTAGACTAATTCATATCTAAATCGGCAAAAAATGTAGGTCTCAAGTCTGTGAAAATTCGATCTTCCAAGATATTTACAAGAAAAGTTAAGCCTATATTTTTATTTCCTAGCAACGGCAGATATAATAATTTGTTTCTATAGTAATATATACTATAAAGTAGAGAGGAGTACAGTAAAAGTGGGGATATAACGTCACATTCCATAGGCGTACTTTGCAAAATAAGTTTCTATAATATAAATAAGGTCACAGCATATAAAACATATATATGCACTTCGTAGATTAAATTTTGAAGTTATATTATTTACAAAAAATAAAAATAAACCTTATGCATCTCTGACACTTTAACATTGAACGAATTAAATTTAACCAATAAATAACAAGGAGGGATTATATGTTGGGATTAAACTTTTTTTAATCTCTTGTAAAATTAACGCTTCAGTACTTACCTAAACTCAAAGATTAAAAAAAAGTTAGTTCAAGAACTATCTTTAAAAGTCACTGTCTTCACTAAAACTACAGGTGTCACTATAATTGTCGTTTCTGAGGTTTATTATTATTTATTATTAAATTATCCATTGATATATCCACTTTCCTGAATGAATTTTCCACCTTTTTAACATGATCAATGCATTTTCCCCAATGTTCTCTATTTACATCTGAAACTGCCTTCAAAAACAAATTTCGCACATCAGGAAATTTAAATGTTTTATTGTTTTAGGAAATATAACCTTTTAATAATTGTGACCAAATCAGTTCATTGGGATTTAACTCTGCGTGGTACGGAGGCAATCTGAGAATTTTAATTCCTTTTTCTCTGGCCATCTGATCTATAATATATTTTTTGAATTTGTTTTTATGTTGCCTTGCTATTACTAATAATTCTGCCTTCAAGGATTTAGGAGGACTGATAATATTTTTAGAATGAAGCCATTTTAAAATATATATTAATACAAAATTCTGAATCAATTAAAATAAATACGATACGGCTATGAATAAATAAAGTCTGACTTATCTGTTAAAAGAATAGGTTTATTACAGTAAAACCATGGAAACATGATTAAATCTAGACAAAAACTATATTAGGCCGATCAGATGTATTAAAATTTAAATTTTAACTACAAAAGCATTGAAGGATGAGGTAAAAATAAAATTTCTACCTCTTGAACCTGTACTACGTTCTGCAAATTAAATACTGCACTCCTTTCTTCTGGCGTTTCAATCTGAAAGAATTCAATTTTAAATTTGCCGCTTTTTATCCATAATGACCTACAAATTTTGACAACTACTGACACGCACATCTCTGGGTAAACGTTAAGAAAATGGGGCCGACTGGGATTTTCATGAAATTTTTCACACTATAAAATATGATAAAATCAATATTCTTAACAATAGAAATTTTTGCACAGAAAAATATTTTTCACATTTTTTTGATGAAGAAATATATGTTGGGATACTCACTCCCAAGACAAACAAAATTCAGTGTGTTGAAACGGTTATTTAACATATTTTTCCAGTACAAGCGCATACATAACTTTTCTACAAAAGCCCAAGTAGGAATTTATAACCAGAATAAACCTGAAAAGTATAAAAAAGGAAAGGTTCATTTGACGGACATAAATAATTTGCTTGTCAAATGACAGCCATCTCATAAATTCAAAGTTGAAAATACAACGTTGCCAATTCAATTTCAGAAATCATGGGTTTATGTAAATATTTATAGGAACGTTGAGTAACACTGTTAAAATGGACACTTGTCAAAATGTGACACCTGTCAAAACGTGACAACTGTTAAAATGTAATACATGTCAGAATGTAACAACTGTCAATATGAACAAATGTCAAAATATGACACCTGTCAGATTGTAACAAATGTCAAAATGTCACACGTATCGTACTTTTCTTTATTTATTACAAAGATCTAACCTAACCTAAAGCTAAACTTTTTTTTTTGGCGGGTGGAAATGCTTTATGCACATCGGGTAAAGGTTCTTCCCTTCCCCGATAGTGTGAGACTACCCCTTACGACTACTATTTTATTATGCGGACAGTTTTAATATTTAAGTTTTCATTATCATAGAGAGAGAAAGAGAGAAAAAGAATCAATGCTTGTACACGTGTACTATTAACATAGACTTCAATTCTTTATTTTACAAGAAACTTTAAAGAGACATTTAAAATTCTCTATTTTCATAGTACATTTTAAGGTTGATTGTGACTTTGTATTTTCCAAGAACAAATTGTAATGTAATGTACGAATGAACTATTTTTGTTGACTGGACCTGTCAGTAGATGTTGCCCTAAAAGGGTGAAATCCTTAGAAATTAGGCAACTTTTAATGCATTTAACTATCCTCTGTGACAAGCAGTTGATAAACGTCAACAGCAGCTATAGCCAATTGAAAATTAACATCGACAGCTTTTTTTAATTTTTCCGCCTACTTTCAAGTCAATCGCCAATCAACTTTTTATTTATGTCCCTTTCAGTAGTTCAAGTAGATGTCGCCTACTCCGTGATTTTCGCGAATTAATTAATAATTTGTCATGTTGTAAATATACTTAAATATATACTTAAAGCTCGGTGACCAGATATTAATATTTAGTCTAGAAGCTTTATACAGGGTCCTGCAACAGTGGCACCGTGTTCCATATCTCTATTTAGGAAAGAGATAGGAATACAATTTTCTATAATGTTACCTTATTGATCGAGCTCGACAAAATAAAAAAAAATTAGTCACACAGGGTGTTCAATTTGTTCTGGGCGGATCCCAACTTTGTTTTTTTTAATGGCAACCTGTATTTTTTATCACTGTTTCGGTTTCTACATAAATAATAAAAGATACTTTATGCAAGATTAAATTTCGAAAATATTGACGGTTTTCGAGATTTTTAGCATGACAAGTTTCTTTTTCCAATTATGAGGTTATGCCAAGTCCCATTAAAATTTATTTTTGGTCAAATATTCTACATTGGTGACTCTCTCAAACGATGTATCTTAAATCGACCTGTGATATACAGGGTATGAAAAACAGCTCATCGTTTGAATCGGATTATTGCTTAGAGTTATAAACTGTAAAGAACCTCTGTACGGTTTTACTGATGTTGAAACAAAGCCCATTCGAGTCAGACCAGGACTTAATAATTACTAGATTTTTGTTTATGCTAGATTGTAATGTCTGTATATCAGAACTACTCCAGGTTACACTCAAGTCATCGGCAAATAACGTCATTCTTCTACTTACTTTTAAGTCTGTGATATCGTTGATGAATAATAAAAATAAAATTGAGGTACTCCTCCGCTAATTGGCAGATTTGAAGAATCCTAACAATTAATACGCACCTGCTGATTTTCTAGGTAAGTTTTAAACCATTGTAAAGGAGAATCCCGTTACGCCATAAATTTGTAGTTTCTTAATTAAAATTTCATGATTAACACAATCAAAGGCCTTTGCGAAGTCACTAAATACTGAAGCTGTGAAAAGTTTATCATTAAGTGAATCTTTCATTAAGAACGGAAAACATTGCGTCACTATTGCATTTTTTAGGTATTAAACCATACTGATGAGGTGTTAGGATGTTTTGTTTGGAAAAAAAGGGCAGTAGGCGATTTTTCATTAGCCTTTCTATTATCTTCGATAAGGTAGGTAATAAAGCAATAGGTCTGTAGTTACAGGTTTCGGTTTTGTCGCCACCGTTATGATGCGGGAAGTGGGATTATTATAGGGAAAAATCATGAATCGGCAGATGGCGCTGCGAATGACATAATGTCGGATTGAGGGGTGAACAACAAATATTGTATCAATTGATCACTTTAAAATCACAGTTTTTATAAGATTTGTTTTTCAGTTTTCTCAGAGATTTAAGTTCATTTTTATTCATTGTACAATTGGATTGAAGGTTGATTTTCGAATTTCAGTTGGTTTTAGAGTTACTGTCATCGTATTTTTATGATAATGCCTGTAAAAGTTGAAATATCAATGTCGGACATTCTGGATTATGTGGGTGAATGTGTTAGGCAAATTAAGGAAGGTGAAGAGGTTTTTAAGGCTGATCACATAATTTTATGTGGAACTGACGGCTCCAATGAGAAAATCATCAAAAGAATATGAACAATTTTACAAACCCCACATGAAATCACCATAAAACTGAAGGATACCTGGATTTGTCAATGTTCCTGTAAAACAGGATTAGGCCCTAATCATTAGGGGGATATTGCAAACATATTGCTACAATGATATACAGGGTGCGCCAATGATTTCCACTCGATCTCTAGCACCGAAACTAAACGAGATATCAACAAGATTTTTTGTAGGGGTAGACAGTGTCACTCTGACTACAATTTTAAAATATTTTGATGTATACAGGGTGGCTAATTTTTGTGGAATGAAAATTAATTTGGTTTTTTTAAATTGAACACCCTGTATACGATTATGTCTTCTGATTCTACTTAATATTAGGTTTACGGTAGTTTTTTGTATTTGTAAATCCGACGTGGCGTTGACAAGTTATTCCTCTTTTAAGCAGATTTAATGAAAAAACAGCACTTCAGAAATATTAGCACAAAAACAACATTTTTTAAAAAATTCCTCAAAAAAGCTACTATGATGTAAATGAAACATGCACCTATCACAATAATCACACAACATCTTCACCTGTTGCACAGGGTGTTTGCCGATGGCGTGCCAATAGTCTAGTTTTCAAATGGAAATAACTTAATTTTTTCAAATGGGAGGACACCCTGTATATTTTTCTTCATTTAGAAGCTCTCCCTAATACGCATTAAAAAAATATAGGGTTTTGCACATCTAACTTTACTATTTACTTTAATAATTGACGTTAAGTGACAAACAACATTTTACACAATTTTTAATAAGAAATCAAGTTACCTATGAAAATGACAGTAGGTATATTTTGTTATGGCATTAATTGTCAACATAAAATTTTGTATTGTATCACGTCTACTATATTTAATCGGTATTGTGTATAAAAAATGGATTTTAATAAGAATTATAGTGTTCAAGAAAATATTGATATGATATGGATACTGGGTGAATGTCAAAAAAATGCTTTTCTTGCTAGTAGGGTCTATCGTCAAAGATACCCAGAAAGACGTCATCCACAAAAGGATACTTTTGAGAATTTAAAGAATAGATTTGATAGAACAGGAACCGTCAAGTATGAAAAACATTCACGTGAAACTACAGCTGTTACTATTGACAACGAATATAAGGTAATGATCAGTATAGTGGAAGATCCCAATATAAGCACAAGGCAATTAAGCAACCAGTTAGATATTTCCAATACCACAATTAGACGCATAATAAAAAAGAATAAATATCACCCCTGTCATACCCAGCTTCACCAAGAATTGTTACCACGTGATTTCGCGCGTAGAGTGGAATACTGTAGATGGTTAATAAACAAGATAAATACAGAGCGTAACTTTTTAAACGAAGTTTTATTCTCCGACGAAGCCACGTTTCATAAGAACGGTTGTGTAAATAGACACAACTTCCATTATTATTCGGACCACAATGAACATTTATTTAGAACCACATCACAGTATCGATGGTCTTTGAATGTGTGGGCGGGAATAATAGGTGATTATGTAATTGGTCCCTATTTTTTTGATGGGACTGTAAATGGAGCTATATTTTTAGATTTTCGCAACTTATTGCAAAATGTGCCTCAAAATTATCGCAACGAAATGTGGTTTCAATTAGATGGTGCCACACAACATTACCTATTAGATGTTTGCAATTGGTTAAAAAGGGAATTTCAGCATCGTTGGATAGGAAGGGGAGGACCTATAAATTGGCCTACTAGATCGCCTTGCCTTACATCTTGCGATTTTTTCTTGTGGGGTTTCATTAAAAATATTGTTTACAAAGAAGAGCTTACCACAAAAGAAAATATGAAAGAAAGAATTACTGCTGCATTTAGACAGGTGACCCCTGCAATGCTAAGAGATGTGCGTAAATCAATGAAAAAAAGGGCAAGAAAATGTATAAATGAAAATGGAAGACATTTTGAACACCTACTATAAATTTTATCTTTCACTATTGTAGTTTTCTTACGATTAAACTTTGTAAAATTTTGTACTTATTAAAAATTGTGTAAAATATGTTGTTTGTCACTTAACGTCAATTATTAAAGTCAATAGTAAAGTTAGATGTGCAAAACCTTATATTTTTTTAATGCGTATTAGGGAGAGCTTCTAACTGAAGAAAAATATACAGGGCGTACCATTTGAAAAAATTAAGTTATTGCCATTTGAAAACTAGACTATTGGTACGCCATCGGCAAACACCCTGTGCAACAGGTGAAGATGTTGTGTGATTATTGTGATAGGTGCATGTTTCATTTACATCATAGTAGCTGTTTTGAGCAATTTTTTAAAAAATGTGGTTTTTGTGCTAATATTTCTGAAGTGCTGTTTATTCATTAAATCTGCTTAAAATAGGAATAACTTGTCAACGCCGCGTCGAATTTACAAATACAAAAAACTACCGTAAATCTAATATTAAGTAGAATCAGAAGACATAATCGTATACAAGGTGTTCAATTTAAAAAAACCAAATTAATTTTCATTCCACAAAAATTATCCACCCTGTATACATCAAAATATTTTAAAATTGTAGTCCGAGTGACACTGTCTACCCCTACAAAAAATCTTGTTGATATCTCTTTTAGTTTCGGTGCTAGAGATCGAGTGGAAATAATTGGCGCACCCTGTATGTCAACAGGTTAGTAATTATTCAAGATATTATTTTCAAACTGCATTTCCTGTTCAACTTGTCTCTTTTATGTTTTAGATTTGAGATGTTGGAACCAGCGAGTTGCACAGATTTGACACAAAAATGGGGGAAAGAAAAAATATTTCAATAAGATGATACATGTTTATTGTTTAAATAAATCATTGGCTAAGCAAAACTACTTTTTTTTTATAATAATAATAAATTTAGAGTACATCTTTCATCATGTTCACTTGATAATTCTACCCCCACTTGCTCATCTTCATGTTGTTTCATTTTCATTTGATTTCTGCCTAAGCCTGAAATGAATTAAATATGACGTAATGAAAGTAATTATTTTCTGAGTCCTTTCTCACCCTACTTTGCTTACTTCTTTCTTAATTCCTTAGTGTTTGAGCACTGGAAGGTTCTGGCTAGGAAGAGATCCATTCTTCAAACGCTTTCTCTGTGTTGGTGAAGTCACTCTATTGTAAAATTACAAATAAATTCAAAGAATGTGATAGCAAATGACAACAGATTTGAAAATTATATGTGGAAGTCTGCAAGAACCTTCATCAAACTTACCACTAAAAAAATCGTCTTTCACAAAGTTCTTGCTGCAAACAAACATATACTTTGATATAGATTTTCCTATCTTCAAGATTATCTTCCATTTCTTGATTTCTTTGGTATTCAAAGGAAAGATATGACCGTATTGCCATATGTAGAGCATTGTGGAACAGAACACATTTTTCGTGATTTTATCTCCATATCGCCTTTTATAATCCTCTGCATTTTCAGGTACTTCGTTTTATGGTTTATTCACAATAATTCTTCACAAAACACCTTCCAAATATACCACTTTTAATGCACAAATAACTTAAAATAAATTCGAACTTCACATTACGCCCATGCAAACAAAGTTTATTGATCACCCCTCGAGTCATTCAAATGATTAATGATAGATGTCGCCCACTCCGTGATTCTTCCCTATGGCTGTTTTTAGACAGCTCAGAAAGATACCAGATTCGAAGGATTCATTAATCTGCGAAGTTAACATAACATGTTAGATACTACATCAGATATATTTGAAAATATTTTAGTGGAGAAGCCATCATTTCCACAGGAAGATTTATTTTGAATGCTGTTTATGGTTTGCACTAGTTCGTGCTTAAGTCCTGCGAATAATTGTCAACTCACCGTGGTCTAATCCATAAAGATCTACAAATCTCATCATAAAAGCGAAGTGAATTGTTTAGTACAAGAGGTAAAGTACGTCGCTTATAACGTTTGAAGCATTTTCTTTGTTGCCTTTGAATCAGATGCTCGCAAGTGAAAAATGGTCTTTCAACGTCTCTTGGTTTCAATTCAAACAGCACCCAATTTTCTTCGAGTAATGCCTTTAATTCTTTGCCTTGGTATTTCTTTTACTCTCCAGAGCAAGTCTTGTCTTCAAGACTGAAATATCCATCCTTGAATAACAAGACCATGAACTTCGAAGGGCTTGAGCTGCACTTTTCTTCCAATGAAAGCAGACAATTAAAGCCTCCTCCCGCAAATGCTGGGGACAACTTAATAAAAATTTACTCTGGAATGTTATTGCACCATTAAGTTAAGAAAGAGTATGGATTTATGTGGTTTTGTTATACGATGTAACCGCACCTCAAAACATATCTACCGAAACGCATCATCCGAATACGACCCTTTTTTCTTTCTCCAGCAATCAAACCGAATGGGCGAAGTTATAATGCAATTTGTGATACATTGTACACAACATAAAGACCAATATTACAACATAAAACCAAACAAATCTATTAAAAGCGAATAAATTCTATTACAAGGATTCTACATTCGATAAGAATATCTATTTTTCTATTGATTTCGAAACAGAGATTGATTAATTTTTAGTATAAACTATTTACATTTTATCTTTGTAACCCTGAATGTTCTAAAAATGTGAGTTATTCGTGTTTGAATTTGTGCTGTCAGTGAAAAACTCTCAGTCTACTATCAAAGAAAATTTTTCTCGCTGTTTTATTGGAAAATAGTTCATAAAAAAAGTATTCAATACATTAGTTGGTTAACTAAATTGTATATTTTTATTATGAAGAGCTGATGTTCTTATTATTTTTTCAAAATAATTAAATATTTTCCTATTTGTTGTGGGGGAGGGGCATCAAAAAGGGAGGGGGAAAAAGAAAAAAAAACTTGCGCAATCGATAAATTATTATTTTTTAATGAATTAACGTTAAATACAATTTTTCATGAAAATAAACCGCTCCCGAGTTATAGGGCGTAGAAAATTACGATTTTCACCGCTAAAATAATAATACTTTTTACAATACATATTTGTAATGTGTGGCGAAGTCTAGCTAAGCTACTCCACTTAACCTCACTAGTATAATATTAACAAAAACTGTTTTACAATTAAAATAACTCAAGTATTCTATACGTACATACCTATAACATTTATATTATGGACATTAAAACAACTTAGGAAAGTTTAATTAACAATTTAAAGAAAAATGAAGAAAAAGGATCTAAAAACAAAGTTAAATCTATAAAAATAGTATAACAAACAATGGTTATTGTGCTATTCGTAAATGTTTTTTAAAAAAGTACTGAGTATGTGTTTTTATGTAATTTGGAACATAATTATAACAATTTGCAGCACTACATGTAAAACATTTCTGAAACCCGCTAATACGATATCTAGGTAAGGTATTTGGATGTCAAATATTGCGATTATGCATGTCACCTATGAATAACAGTTTTTCCTTCAAGTATGGAGGCGTAGAAGTGCCTAAAATTTAAAAACCAAAGCGGTTAAATGGACCATAGACAAATCTACAACAAAAATTTTGAAGTTTTTGTAAACGGTATTCCATGACCTGATACAGACAAGGAAAATACAAGACCAGACCATAATTTAAAATTGATAAAACTAGCGTTTCGCAAAGGTTTTTTCTTATATTAAAATTAAGAATTTGTCGATTTCTGTATAATTGCCTAATTACTAAGTAAGATTTTTTAACTAAAAGGGAAACATTGTAATGAAGTTATTTTTCACACACTAAATAATTTGAATAATTTCGGAATCAAATGAAAATTTATTTAAAATTAAATAAAACGTTCGATTTTTATTTGGCTCACCGGGTACATGTAAATATTCAAAGTCTCGAGCTAACGCCGTTTAAAGATGATATTGCGCGCGATGCGAATTCGGTCGCTTTGGAAGGGATTTTTCGGTAGTAGGAATTCTTCAGAGCTTAGGTGAGAAAGAATTTTAAAATAGAAAATCATTCCTTAATTAATTTCCGAAATTAACAGTCGCGTAGAAGTAGAGCCGCCGTTTATTTCCAAATTTTAATAAAAGCTGAGGTACAATAATTTTCCGTAATTTTTCCGTAATTTTCCGTAGTTTCCGTATTTAATTATAGCCGTAAACACGTTTAATTTTGGTAACGTTTTAAGACAGTGAAGCGAACTATATATTTACGTTTGGTTTTTCTGATATTTTTTTGATCCGGTTTATCAATTAGGAATTCGAGAACAGTCTATTCAATTTCGGATATTCGTTATTGTTTTATTTTAGAAGAGTTATTTAGAATTTTCATTCCGTTTTTAGTTTTATTTTATTAATTTGTTTTTTTTTCGAAAATTAATTGAACGCGATTCATTTAATTTTGATTCTTTTCGTGTCCGAATTTTGGGGAAACCATTTAGAATTTTTATTCCGATTTTAGTTTTATTTTATTAATTTGTTTTTCCGAAAATTAATTGAACGCGATTCATTTAATTTTGATTCTTTTCGTGTCCGAATTTTGGGGAAACCATTTAGAATTTTTATTCCGATTTTAGTTTTATTTTATTAATTTGTTTTTCCGAAAATTAATTGAACGCGATTCATTTAATTTTGATTCTTTTCGTGTCCGAATTTTGGGGAAACCATTTAGAATTTTTATTCCGATTTAGTTTTATTTTATTAATTTGTTTTTCCGAAAAATTAATTGAACGGGATTCATTTAATTTGTATTTCTTTTCGTGGCCGAATTTTAGGAGAGTTATTTAAGTTCTCAGTTTAGAATTTTACTTACGATTTAATTTATAATTTTGTTAATAATCTTTTCCGAAAAATTAACCGAAAGTAATTCATTCATTTATGATTTTCTTGAGTTAGTTTGCTTTTGATTAAATCTCAATTTAGCTTTTATTTTTTTTCACGTCCGCAATTAAATCCTTATTATAATACTAACCACTTAGGGCACCGTTTATTAGTTTGCGCCGCTTTTGGGATCAGATCTTGGCCTTGTTGGTTGCTTAGGCATTGCCGTTGTCCAATATCTCTCCAATTGCAAAGTTAGGGCACCGTTTATTAGTTTGCGCCGCTTTCGGGATCAGATCTTGGCCTTGTTGGTTGCTTAGGCATTGCCGTTGTCCAATATCTCCCCGATTGCGAAGTTAGGGACCGTTTATTAGTTTGCGCCGCTTTTGGGATCAGATCTTGGCCTTGTTGGTTGCTTAGGCATTGCCGTTGTCCAATATCTCCCCAATTGCAAGTATAGGTCGACGCGTTACTCGGAATTCTGGGATCAGATCTTGGCCTTGTTGGTTGCTTAGGCATTGCCGTTGTCCAATATCTCTCCAATTGCAAAGTTAGGGCACCGTTTATTAGTTTGCGCCGCTTTCGGGATCAGATCTTGGCCTTGTTGGTTGCTTAGGCATTGCCGTTGTCCAATATCTCCCCGATTGCGAAGTTAGGGACCGTTTATTAGTTTGCGCCGCTTTTGGGATCAGATCTTGGCCTTGTTGGTTGCTTAGGCATTGCCGTTGTCCAATATCTCCCCAATTGCAAGTATAGGTCGACGCGTTACTCGGAATTCTGGGATCAGATCTTGGCCTTGTTGGTTGCTTAGGCATTGCCGTTGTCCAATATCTCTCCAATTGCAAAGTTAGGGCACCGTTTATTAGTTTGCGCCGCTTTCGGGATCAGATCTTGGCCTTGTTGGTTGCTTAGGCATTGCCGTTGTCCAATATCTCCCCAATTGCAAGTATAGGTCGACGCGTTACTCGGAATTCTGGGATCAGATCTTGGCCTTGTTGGTTGCTTAGGCATTGCCGTTGTCCAATATCTCTCCAATTGCAAAGTTAGGGCACCGTTTATTAGTTTGCGCCGCTTTCGGGATCAGATCTTGGCCTTGTTGGTTGCTTAGGCATTGCCGTTGTCCAATATCTCCCCGATTGCGAAGTTAGGGACCGTTTATTAGTTTGCGCCGCTTTTGGGATCAGATCTTGGCCTTGTTGGTTGCTTAGGCATTGCCGTTGTCCAATATCTCCCCAATTGCAAGTATAGGTCGACGCGTTACTCGGAATTCTGGGATCAGATCTTGGCCTTGTTGGTTGCTTAGGCATTGCCGTTGTCCAATATCTCTCCAATTGCAAAGTTAGGGCACCGTTTATTAGTTTGCGCCGCTTTCGGGATCAGATCTTGGCCTTGTTGGTTGCTTAGGCATTGCCGTTGTCCAATATCTCCCCGATTGCGAAGTTAGGGACCGTTTATTAGTTTGCGCCGCTTTTGGGATCAGATCTTGGCCTTGTTGGTTGCTTAGGCATTGCCGTTGTCCAATATCTCCCCAATTGCAAGTATAGGTCGACGCGTTACTCGGAATTCTGGGATCAGATCTTGGCCTTGTTGGTTGCTTAGGCATTGCCGTTGTCCAATATCTCTCCAATTGCAAAGTTAGGGCACCGTTTATTAGTTTGCGCCGCTTTCGGGATCAGATCTTGGCCTTGTTGGTTGCTTAGGCATTGCCGTTGTCCAATATCTCCCCGATTGCGAAGTTAGGGACCGTTTATTAGTTTGCGCCGCTTTTGGGATCAGATCTTGGCCTTGTTGGTTGCTTAGGCATTGCCGTTGTCCAATATCTCCCCAATTGCAAGTATAGGTCGACGCGTTACTCGGAATTCTGGGATTAGATCTTGGCCTTGTTGGTTGCTTCGGCATTGCCGTTGTCCAATATCAGCTTCTGGAAGCTTAGGTCCGTGAAATCCGTCATCTTGGGACTGATCTTGGCCTTGTTGGTTGCTTCGGCATTGCCGTTGTCCAATATCAGCTCCCCATCCCCGCGATCTGATATTACCCTGTTTATTTTAATAAAATAAGAAAGCTAACTAACTCACCCGAATTAAATTAAATAATTTAATAGTATTAATTAACACTTCCGGTTAATTAGGATTATTTAGTTTATCAGTCAGTTTCCCGAATAATAGTATTACGTAACTCTCCTGATTAATTATTGGAATTAATAGAATTAATTAACGCTGCCGGTTAACTTCAAATACTTACGAGGGGTTAATAACATTCAAGCGGATTAAATTAATCATTTAATTTATTTAATAACTCTTCCGGTGTATTACAAAATTTAAATAAATTTCAATAAAGTCTGATTGAGTCACTCCGTCACTACGGTATTTAATAGAGCCGAATCGAACGTTTTCTTTTAAAGAATTATTATTTCGTTCAGGGTTAAAGCGGGTGGGCTTTGAAATAAAACAAATTTTTATAGTGTAACGTAGCTAAAAACAATATAAGTGTCACGTTTATTTCCTGGTTTATATTCACCAACCTTACCTCTTTTCAGGGATATTAAAGGTATATAATAAAGTAAAAATAATTAAGTCTGAAGTCAACTAGACCCCTGGAGAATACCGTATCTCCATCTGAAGTTACCTGTGCCCCTAAGAGGCCGTTTCTAAGGGTTGTGGAGCATACCACATAAAAAAAACTGGCGCTCGAGCAATCTCCGTACTAAAGCGTCATCTTGTAAGGCAATATTTTTCTTAGTGGCAAGAAAAAGCCTTACAACATGTTCTTCAAACCGAAGTTTGCAATCAAATATTTATGCCTAGATTCTTTGCACTTTTAGTTATTTTTAACGGTTGATTCTGGATAACTAATTGCATGTCATTTAAAATATCGTTAGCGGTATTAGGATTAAATAGCATTGCGAGGGGGGTGGGTGGCTCAGCGGTAGAGCACTGGACTCATAATCCAAGGGTTGTGGGTTCGAATCACACCAAAGGCAGAAATCTTTTTCTGATTTTTAATTAATTAAAAATTTAGAAATTGATTTTCATATACCAGGTGTGATTCCTCACTCGACCATTCACTGTTGGGTTCTAATTAACAGTGCTGTTCCTAAAGTGGCGCTGGGAAACAGTAACAAAGCCTACACAGAACACAAGGCTAATGGCCATAGTAGTCGATGCCGTTGACACAGAAGTAAAAAAAAAAAAAAAAAAAAAAATAGCATTGCGATACATTTCGCGGGATTGAGTTTAAGATTGTATGCAGTAGAAAAAGTCTGAATGGAAAGAAGATCAATGTTAATATACCCTGAAGCGAGTCTTGCTAGTTGAGGAACATAAGAAAAGTAGAGTTGTAAAATTTTCGATAATTTTCTAGTAAAAAATCATCAAAAAGTGAGGGAAAAAAACTTGCACTACTAATAAATTAATTTAATTTAATTACATTAATCGTACATTTCTAAAAAAATGTATTTTTTGCCTGTAACTTTCTTTTGGCTGATAATATCGAGATGTACAATAAATCATTCTAAAGCTTAGGATATTGCCGAAATGTCTTGTTATGACAAACTTTTTCATTAGAATGACCGTTTTTACAACATTTGACCCGAAAAAATGACATTGATGGTTATAAATGCAATTCTACGCAATTTCAAACGGCTATTCGGAAGAAAATTTGCTCAAAGTTTAAAAATGTTTCCAATGTTGTTCTCTCATTAGGATGTTATATACATTTTTTGTGGAAGTCATATTTTTCCAAATATTTACGCTAGAACGATCCAGTTTTTTTAAACACCCATTTTTGAATTGCCATATCTTCCTTCGTATTAATCGTAGAAAAATTAAAAAAAAAAACGTTTTAATTGTTAGCTCAAGGCCAGACAATTAGTTCATATCGATTTTTACGTAATACTAAAACATTTTCGGTTATATTTAAAAAAAACTTTTAGAAATATACGATTTTTGTGGTGAAAATCGTAATTTTCTACGTCGTATAACTCGGGAGGTGTTTATTTTCATGAAAAATTGTATTTAACATTAATTCATTAAAAAAGGATAATTTATATCAATTTTTTTCCCTCACTTTTTGACAATTTTTTACTTGAACATTATCAAAAATTTTACAATTTTGTGCGTTTTTGCCGCTATTTTGATTAATAAATTAGCCTTAATAAACCAGTGCAGATAGCTTTGAAAATGGTAAAAAGTGAAATAAAATAATAGTAGGATGAAACCCATTGGAAAAGGAAGAGAATATAATTAACATGAAAGGAAAAATAATTTACAGGCGCTCTGGGGTCCGGAAGTGGAAGAGGGGGAGTTTTTAAGGGTAGAAAACGGTTTATCTCGATATCCGGCAAAACTACAAGTCCTATGGAAAAAAGTTAAATAGCAAAGTTGTAGGTAATAAAAAGATCTACAACTTCTATATTGACACTTTTTTCACATAACCTCAAAATTGATGTGAAAAATTCAAATAACCAAGTTTTTGGTTTTTTATTTTTCCTTCACAAAAAAAAATTTTTTTTTCACGAAATTTGTTGTAAACTTACCTTTTTATGTCCCAAACACTTGTTTTAAAATATTTATTTTTTTAACCTTATTTTGACTTAATATCGAAAAAGCAGTCTAATTTTCAATCGAAAATTCTCACGTCAAAATATCTCCGTTTTTAAAAAAACTCGGTGGGCTTTTTGTTCGTTGAAATCTCTACTTTTTGATGGTGTAAAAAAATATACATTACTGTGGTAAATGTTTTTTTGTAAAAGATAATAAAAAACCAAAAACTTGGTTATTTGAATTTTTCACATAAATTTTGAGGTTATGTGAAAAAGTGTTAATACAAAAGTTGTAGATCTTTTTATTACCTACAAATTTGCTATTTAACTTTTTTTCATAGGACTTGTAGTTTTGCCGGAAATCGAGATAAACAGTTTTCTACCCTTAAAAGCTCACCCTCTTCCACTTCCCAACCGCAGAGCGCCTGTAAATTATTTTTCCTATCATTTTTGTCATATTCTCTTCCTTTTCCAATGAGTTTCATCCTACTATTATTTTATTTTGTTTTAAAAATTATCTGCACTGGTCTATAAAACATCCAGTATTATTTTCTATATATCTGAACATCCGATTACTTCTTTTGTAAGTTTTAACCACACAGCAAAAAAAAAGTTAGGTAATTATTATTCAAATAAAAATATGACAAAATCACCCTCAAAAATATAAAGCGACATAATTTTTACCCAATTTTTTTTAAAATTCAGCAAATAGTAAGTTATTAAACTTTTCGTTTGTTGGGGTGTTAATATGTTAATGAAATAATATTGTAGAGTTTTAGGTATAGTGTGAGGTTCACACAAGAAAAAATATTGTCAGTGCCGCTCACACCACTCAAATATATTGAACCAATAAGCGTACACACTGTATTGTATATTTTCCAGTCATATTACTCGGGAAAACACGTCTTTTGAGTGATTTGAGAAATTGTTTTTGATTGGTACTAACTATCTGAGTTTAGTAAGGGATTAAAAGATTAAAATTAATGTGTTCGAGACTTTCTCGAACACTCCTATATAAAAATATTTAATAAAAAGTACTAATTTTAAAACATCAAATAAAGTTAAAACAGAAAATCAGTAGCAAATTAGTTCAGAAGGTTTCAGTTTTGAAGGTTAGTTTTGGGAAAAGTTCCACGAATTGCCACTGACAGCGCTACAATTTGTCAAATTATTGAAGGTGTTTCAATATACCCCTCACACGGTCAATATATTGACAGAAGCAATATATTGACCGTCTGAATGACCCCCTAAGGCAAGAGTGAGTCGAGTCGTAGCCTTTGGTTTCTTTATCGACCAGCAAACAATTTTGATCGGCCTTAGGTAGGTCACTCTGGCCATCATCAGGGATAATGTTGGCCAACAGTGACTTTTAATGTCGGGCCTTCGAAGACCCAATGCTGGCGAACAGTGTCTTTTGAAGGGCCGATGCTGGTCAACAGTACCTTTTTAATGACGGGCCTTTGAAAAGGCAAGGCTGACCAACAGTGTCTTTTGACGGGCCTTTGAAGGGCCAATGATGGGCAACAGTGTCTTTTGACGGGCCTCTGAAGGCAAAATGGTGGAAATCATTGATGGCCCAGTAGGAATACTGCAATGGAAGTTACCTTCTTAGAGGGTTGGTCCACTGTGAATTATACATATTTACTGATAGTCTTTTCTTTGAAAAGTAATGAATGAAGTTTTATTTATTTGAAATGATTTGGTTTAGAATCACTTTGAACTTTTATTATTTTTTATTAAATTGAACAAATATACAAATATACATCTGGGATTATGTACAACGTAGTTATAAGTATATGATTTTATTTATATAATAGAATTTTACCCTTCGCACATATGATGAGTTATTTTGTTGAACGATGGTTGTGTATGCTGGTAAAGTTGTAAACGTTCTGTTCGTTTTTTATGCCCAGAACAAGCGACCGGACAATATCGACGTCTGTTTTTTATATTACTTAGAATTTGGATTTTTACCTACTTTTGGGTACCTACTGTTGGAAATGAACTAGAGAATTTACAATATATAATGGGAGTGAAAAAAGTTCAAATTTCCCTTAAGCAATCGTACCAAAATGAACTTGAATTCATAGAAAATATATATATATATATATATATATATATATATATATATATATATATATATACTTATTTAATAAAGTGAAGATTAATTGTTTGCTGGGGACGTATATTTCCAATCCTTTTTTTTTGCACTTTACTCTGTCATATTTATCTCTAACCTTTTCATTATACGGTTTTTTTGGTGGTCCCGTGTAATTTTCAGGTTTTTTCAGTGTTTCTTATATTGTCTATTCTTGGTTTCCCGTCTGTTTCAGAACCAAATATAAATATTTACGTGGTTACTCTCTTAAATATTTAGTTCTTTATTTGTTTCGGTATTTCTTTTTAATTGCATTCATGATTCTTTTCGGTGCTCCCAATTTCCTATCATTCGACTTCAAGGCGAATAATATTGTAAGGTTTCCTTGTCCCCTTTCTTTGATCTTCTGGTATCCTCTTTGTTTCTTATTACCTCATTTTTCTTATTGCGCTGATACCCAATCTTTACTTCTATTCCTTGTTCTTTTGTCGACCTCTCTTCCTTATGTTGCATTCTATCTCTGTTTTCTTTATAAAAAAAATTATTTCTAATACAGATTATAGCGCGTTTTAAGTTTCGCTTTGATAGTTGTATTTTCTAGTAAGTCTCTTATTTCTTCATTCTCTTATCATTTCCACATTTGCCTCTACGTTTAGATTTTCTGCCTTGAACTTTTAAACCCTGTTGTTTGTAAATCTAGGCTCGTAATAACTTTTCTGCATTTCTCCAGTTTAATTAGTTCTTGAAGATACTCTTGTTGTGCTTTCTTTTCTCTTGAAACTTACATGTTAAAACTATTTATCGAATAATTTAGTGACAAACAAAAATAACTTTTTTTATACTCTTAGACGTATCCGGCGTAGAAATAAGTTTTTCAGCGAGTTTCTAAAATTGGCGGACGAATAAATAAATATCCTAAATCTAAAAAACACATTAATAAATTAAAAAACGTTGACCGAGTGTACAGGGTGTCCCAAATTGGTGCGTTTTGCAGGGTATCTCGTAAACTAGAAGAGATAGAAGAAAAACAGTTAAGATGTTATGACTTCTTTTTTTGTTAAAGTAACGATAGCCTAATTAAATCTTTAGTAACTCCCTGGAGTTGGAAGATACAGGGCGATTATTGAAAACTGTCGAAAACTACAAGGTACTATAACTTCTTAATTAAGAAAAATATAAAAAAACTTTATAAAAACTTTTGATAGATATAATATTAAAGAGTTCAGTGGCGCACAAATTATTTTTTTAGGGGGCTCACTAAGGAAATATAATGCAAACTTATGTTTTTTTAAATGGGACACCCTGTATATTTTGACGTTTTTCGTTTTCTTTTTTAATTCTCATTCGCCTGATATGACATACTATATATCTATTTTCAATGGTTGGAGCTACAGTGCACATAAACCATTTATGGATGTTATCAGGTGAAACACCCTTAAAAAATTGAACACTCTAACGAAATTTAACATTTTATTATAAGGATACTGATGTGTGACAATTTTATTTATCAAAATTATAATTAATAAAAAATAAAACCAGATTAAAAAAATAAAAACAATAAACTTATGAAACAACAAGAAACATTGTAACAACTAATCTACCTATAACTAATTTTATTAGAATGTAAAAATTACATTAAATGTTCAAAATGCTCTCCGTTTTCATCGATTAAAAAGTTTTTCGTTTAAATAATCTCCACCCTATTCAGCATTACCAAAAATAAAATCATAAAATAATATTTACAAGACTAACTTCGAGAGTAGGGAAGATTTATTACAAAATATTTAGAAAAATAAAGCCAGTGCACATACTCACTTGTGTAAGATCAGTAAGAAAAAGGTGTCAATTATTACTACAACAAAACGGAGGATATTTTGAACATTTAATGTAATTTTCACATTCTAATAAAATTAGTTATAGGTAGATTAGTTGTTTCTTGTTGTTTCATAAGTTTATTGTTTTTATTTTTTTAATTTGGTTTTATTTTTTATTAATTATAATTTTGATAAATAAAATTGTCACACATCAGTATCCTTATAATAAAATGTTAAATTTCGTTACTGAGTGTTCAATTTTTTAAGGGTGTTTCACCTGATAACATCCATAAATGGTTTATTTGCACTGTAGCTCCAACCATTGAAAATAGATATATAATATGTCATATCAGGTGAATGAGAATTAAAAAAGAAAACGAAAAACGTCAAAATATACAGGGTGTCCCATTTAAAAAAACATAAGTTTGCATTATATTTCCTTAGTGAGCCCCCTAAAAAAAAATCTGTGCGCCACTGAACTCTTTAATATTATATCTATCAAAAGTTTTTATAACGTTTTTTTATATTTTTCTTAATTAAGAAGTTATAGTACCTTGTAGTTTTCGACAGTTTTCAATAATCGCCCTGTATCTTCCAACTGCAGGGAGTTACTAAAGATTTAATTAGGCTATCGTTACTTTAACAAAAAAAGAAGTCATAATATCTTAACTGCTTTTCTTCTATCTCTTCTAGTTTACGAGATACCCTACAAAACTCACCAATTTGGGACACCCTGTACTGTGTGTGTACATATTCGTATTATTAATCTGTCATGAATATTTTTATGCGTTTAAATGGTCAAAAATACATCAATAATTTTCTATTTTCGTCATATTGACTCCGACCGAAGAGTCGTAGTTGACAGAAATATGAAGAAAACAAGTGCTCGAAACAAGGTTATTTTTTATTGAATTTTGTTTAGCTATTGAGCGACCAAGATATATTGGTCGATTTACGAGTATTTTATGGATTTTGCATGCGTTGGAGGTTTATGTACGAAACTATGTTTTATAATTATTTCTGTACTACTAATAAATTTTCTTTACAATGTACAGGGTGTGTTAAATTCAAATTTCATTATTGCGTTTCTAACGATCCATTGTGGCACTATACATTAATATAAACAGAACGATAATAGATTTGATATGATGTTTTGTTGTAGATTTTATATTGTTTTTTAATAGTGTCTGTAAAAATTCATTTCAATTCCATGTAGAAACTTTCTTTGTTTAATATATAAAACGGTTTATATTTAAATATATCTCAAATTAGTAAACAAATAATCAGGTACTAAAAGGGTAGCACGGGTTCTAGCGCAAAAACCATCATTTTTACATGTAAATCTCCATAAGGAATTTTAAGGTCCAATCTGGCAATTTTTGCTCATCTCAAGGTCACGCCTCATTGCTCAGAGATAACGTCAGGTCGCCATTTTATATCCACAGGACTAAACTCTGTTCTTGGCGTTATTTATTAGTTTTGCGGATAGAGGAGATTATTTGTATTTATGGAAGACTTTTTCTTCATATTAAATATTCATTGGATTGAAAAAGTTGGATTTCGCCATGTAAAATTGGTATAGTTTGCGTTTAATGTAATATAATGATTAAACACCAAATAAAATGTCTCTAAATAAATATCTTGTAACCAACTGGCATAAATCCAAAGTTTAAATGACACTAAACCACTAAAGTATCGGTTTATTCAGAGACAAAGCAGTAAGCGTGCACCCAGCTTGACCGTCTTTTCATCTCAAGGGTCAGCTTTAACGACCTATTCCCAGCCACATGTAACCCTATCTATAGCTTTGCGGATTATATATAATACGGTACATTCAAGTTACTAAACCGCCAAACTAACTAGTTATCCAATTTCTTCTAGAATTAGAATGAGAAAGTATAGAAACATAATCTCAGATATTTTAAAAGGAATAAGTAAATCCACCAAATATTTTTTCTACACAAACAAAACAGTGACATCAAAAACGAAATGATGATAGCTCAAAACTTAAAGATGAAAAAGGATAAACAAAAACTATCATTGACCGGTTACTTACGAAACCCAAGAAAAAGGGCAAACAAAAACTGACACTTTAAAACTTAAAAGTTCATCAAACCAAACTGAGATAACAAAATGGTAAATAAAACTGTCTGCACTTTCAGGTAAGAATTTATTTTTCTGTGTGTAGTACTGTAATAAACTCACAAACTACTCATATATTATCTCTAGTTTTTTTTATAAATATTTTGACATTTCATTTTAAATTTGCTGGTGATCGTTAGAAATTGAGTGCAACTATTTTTGCAACCGCTAACAGAACAAAATATTATTATTAGAACGAAAATTATCATTCGAAACTTAAGCTGGGATTTTCCGAGGAATATACAGTTCAAAGAAAAATGATTCAGCAACTCGAAAATCATGAATGATGATCAATGCAGGTTAAAAGAAAAGTTTTGAGTGTCCGATATGGCCAAGTGCATATGTTTTTCGAATATTTATTTTACGATGGAAGTTCTAAAAGATTCTTCACTTTAGTTATTTTATTTATTCTTCTAAAAGAAGACACATTTATTTTTTTTTGATTTTTTTTTGACATCATAAATTTGACAGTATAATCATTGCTGCAAATGTTGACAAGTGACAATTGCTGCACATGTTAACAAGTAACAATTGCTGCAAATGTTGACAAGTGACAATTGCTGCTAATGTTGACAAGTGACAATTGCTGCTAATGTTGACAAGTGACAATGGCTGCAAACGTTAACAAGTGACAATTGCTGCTAATGTTGACAAGTGACAATTGCTGCTAATGTTGACAAGTGACAATGGCTGCAAACGTTAACAAGTGACAATTGCTGCAAATGTTGACAAGTGACAATTTGAAATTTGAAATTTATTTTTATATATTAATCACAATAACAATAACAAAACAATATTACAGAATATTTATCTCTAAAACTGCAAAACAACGAATCTTTACATTTTTAGAAAAATACCCTATAAAAGTACACTTATTCATCTTAAAACTAGAAAAAAATGCAAACAAAATATTAGTAATAAAATAAATATTTATTGAAATTGTAAATTCGGTTGTTTTCCTTGATAAAAGGTATGCTACTTTAATATTGTGATACTTTACAAAACTTGACAATGACTTGAAGATTTTTTAATTTAATTTAATTTATTTCTTCTTATATAGATTTGAGAAGTGCTTTGAATCCCTGACCACAAGTAATACCTAGCCGCCATTTTTTATCCAGCATGAAGGAAACGCCGTAAAAAAATAAATTTTAATCTCAGATATATGAAAAACAGAGAGAATGTAAATCAAATTCAACAATATTAACTTAGTAAATAAACATGATTTACTAATAAGGTCGGCTGTAATTAGTATATTATTATAAAAAAATCACTCGAGGATATCCTAACTCCGCTGACATATTTAGTAAACATGTCATCCGAATACGGAAAATTACAGGCCAGTGACGGTCCCCTGTGCATTTCTAAATCGTCTTTTATCACTTTCAAAATGATATCAAATTAACAGAAAATTCAACATGGGTTTTGGGCGGAAAAGTCAACAACAACATCCATTGAACATATTAAAGCAGCCGAGTGCCCTGTGGCGATATTCTGTGATTTAAGTAGGGCATTTAACAGCGTCAAACATGAATTATCATTTAAAATGGATCTCAAACATTCTTAAACACCGACAACAATATGTACCTATCTCCAAACTTTCAAATAGATAACAAAATTAAACAAGTTAACTATAATCTGACATATGGGAGTCCCACAAGGGTCAATCTTGGGGCCAATATTGTTTGTTTTATATGCCAACAGTGTAGACTCCTTAATAGGTATATAATAGTGATTATGTTGCATCCGCTGATGATTTTTCTGTGATCATTTCATCAAATAACAGTGATGCGTTGAAAGTTAGCTCTTCTCTTCTTTATTGGATCCCAATAGGCCATCGACCGAGGTCCTTCAGCCTGAAAAAACTCATTAGGTTTCATAATAGGCAGAATATTTTGGATATTGTGTACTTTGCTCAAGTTGACTCTCGACTGAGATATGGAGTATGTCCTTGGGTAACTCTACGCATGTTTCAAAACGCACAAAAGCGAGTAATTTTGAAAACATTAAAAAAATGTCCCTCCTATTTTAAGCTTTTGATTTTTTTGTAGCCGAATCTAAAGATTTTTCTCTTCTACACAAAAAACAAAAAATAATTTTGAAAATTTAAAACAATAACGGAGCAACAAAAAATAAACCCTAAAAAAGTACAGCTAAATTCGTTACAATATAGGATCTACTTATAGTACGACCCTGGTATGTTTTTTAAAATAAACTTAATTTCTAATTTACGATTTTGCATTAATAAGTTAAATGCGGTTACATAAAATTGAGTATTGATAACAGACCGATGTTTCATTTCATTGAGTTTTATATCCCGTCTTAATAATTTCAATTCTTTAAATACGCATGGTGTCTGGATATCCCAGGATGACGCAACCGATTTTTCGTTAATTGGATTTTTTTAACTCGTGTTTCTCATATTGTTAAAATTGAATAAATTGTTCGTGGGTAATACTAGAACTCTGATTAAGCCAGATAGTTTTTTGTTCAATCATCTAGACACTTTGTTAAGGGCCCAGGAATATTTTAACAACTATATATTTTCTTGTTTATTAAAATACCCCTTGCGAGGCATTTGTTAGTGTTACAATCTGATCACATAACGATCAATGAGTAATTTTTGTCCAACTTAAATTAATACCTTTGAAGATTGGATAACGAAGGCCTACTCACTAGTTCTGATGATTTTTTTACACCTTACTTAACATGTATTCACTACTGCGCACTATGCTCTGCTTTTTCTGTCACTTTCACTTACACTCAAAGGGCTTCTTTCTCTTGAGTCTTCTTACTAGATCACTGTTGTCCAGCAGCTGGTTAGCCTCTACATTCACGTGTTGGTGGAGTTGTTGTTGTTCTTGCAAATTTATTAATTGTCTGGTTAACAGTATCCATCTCCAAGTCCCGGTGGAGGTCACTGTTTCTAAAGTAACAAGAAGCGTTGATTATGCTCCATAATGCTTTGTTTTGGAATCTCTTTATTATGATTAAATTACTCTGGCTGGCACAGCCCCAAAGCTGGATACCATATGTCCATAACGGTTTCAGAATTTGTTTGAATAACAATATTTTGTTATATAATGAGAGGGTAGAATTTCTTCCAAGCAGCCAATACATTTTTCTGAACTTTTGCTGAGTTCTTCACGTTTATTTTTGACATGGACTTTACAGCGTAGTCCCGCATCTAAAATAATACCTAGATACTTTGCTGAATTGGCATAAGAGATCTGGTATTCTGACTGGTATATACTCATTGTTTTTGTTAGTATAATTAACATGTACCGATTTATTTTCATTTAATTTCATTCTGCAACGATTGGTCCAATTATTGATTCTATCTAATGATGTTGGTAGTTTTCTTGCAGTCTCGTCGTGAGTTTTCCCTACTGCTATGATAGCGGTGTCATCTGCAAAGGTGGCAATTGTATTTTGCTCTAATTCAGGAATATCACTAGTATGTAATAGGTATAGGACTGGCCCTAATACACTTCCTTGTGGTACTCCTGCCTTAATTTCTTTAATTTTAGAATATGTCTCTTCCTGTTTAATCCTAAAGTATCTTTCTGATATACATATTTCTGAATACAATTATATAGGAAAAAAGTAAACCATTTATACACAATAAAATTGTCCTGCAGATACAAACAGTGTTTAGATGATACCGTCAAGAGCGTAAAAATAAGTTTGTATTATCGTAACATTCTTGAACAGTATAAAGAGGAATGTTAGGTTAGGTATGGAAGGTGAAGGACAAAATCTGAGTCAAGCGAAAAATCAAGAAAAAAAGTGCAAATATTGCAAAAAAAAGTGATGGAACACATTGAGTGTGACAAGTGTAAAGCCTATTTTCACCCTAGCTGTTCAACAGCCAAAAAAACACTGAAAAATAGGAAATATCTGTGGAGATTGAAGAAAAAAAGCTGAAAGATATCATCAGGGATATGTTTGTCCAATTCCTGAAAACAGTAGAGCAAAGAAAGGGGCAAAAATGGATGAGCTTGGTATATATCTCTGCCAGTCTTGAGGAAGTGTGAAGGTTGAAAATGAAACACTGGAAAGAAAGAAAGAAAGAAAGACAGAAAGGAAGAAAGAACCTTGTATTCTAAATGTGTGATAACTTTCTAGCCAAAGGACCATTGATAATGAAATACTGGATTTTTATTTCTACTTTAGTATATCAATTAAACGTTTGTATATAAACCTTTTTTTTATAAATTTCGTTTACTTGGTTTTAATTTAATTTTAATAGAATAATTACAATACTGCAACTGTGATAACTTCGTTAATTGGGGGCATGCAAGAGCAATTCCAGACAAACAGAGATTGGTTGGATAATGCGTCTGGTTTATTTCGCATTTAACAATTAATGTCCGTGTAAATGTTAAATCTTGTACTCGGTTGCACGCTGCATCTTTCGTCTGGTACACATCTGAATTCAGATGAATTAATTCGTTCTGCAATAATACATAGGGGAGAATGGAGAATATGTTAAATTTTTTTACAAATATTCGAGGTAAAATCTATCTGGATAAGTTCAATTTTAGAGACACCCGTTACTATGCAGATAATTTATAACGATTTTATTGTAGTAATTGTAAATACTGAAAGAAATATGCAGGAAATAACAGATTTTTAAAACAATTAATTTATTAATATTAAAATTAAAACTACTTTTTTGTTCAATCAGCGCCCTCCCCCCCCCCCCCCCCAGTGCAGCAACTGCGATATTTGTGTTTATCGACTAAAGAAAATTGATTTATTTCTTTTCACTGAGAAAAACGAATCACGGGAATTTCCGGTTATATAAATTCTTGTTGTTTAAACGCAAAAGGCACATGCTCTTAAATTTGGCCATAGAGATAGAGCAATAACTCCAAGTGAACCTTTAGATGCCGATGTATGTGGACCTTTTGAGAAATCACAGTCAGGTTACAGATATTTTGTTTTATTTAAGGATGATTTTAGCAGGTTTATATTTGTATTTTTTATGAAGGAGAAGTCTGAAGTAGCTGATTATCTACAGGCTGTCCTAGCTGAGATAAGAACAACAGGGCATGTTACGAAAGAGCTTTTAACTGATAATGGAGGGGAGTTTGTAAACAAGCACGTTAAGCAAATTCTTTGTCAGCATGGAGTGAGGCTCTATAGAACAGGTGTTTCTGGAGTTGATGGGAAGTATCCATTTGAGATATGGTTTGGCAAGAAACCTTGTTTAAAACATCTAAGAGTCATAAGAAGCACCCGATATGCCCACATTCCTAAACAACGAAGAACAAAAATGAACAAAAAGGATGTAAAGGGAATACTTGTAGGGTACGATAACAAAGACGGTTACCGTATTTGGTGTAAAGAAACCAAAACATTAATAATAGGGTCTCGTGATGTCACTTTCGATGAAAGTATTTTATCTTACGTAAATATGCCCACTATGCTGTCTGATCCAAATCAAAGCAATGATCAACCAGGTCAAAGCCAGTTTGATACAAGATCAGAAGAAGTCAGTCGAAAGGATATAGAGATCAACCTATATTAGACAGTGATGAAGACAGAGATAAAAAGGAAACATATAATAAAAACGACTTAAGTGATGAACCTGCGTACACAGATGATGAAGTTGATGAAGAAACTGGTAGAATTCTTAGAGATAGGGATAATCTCAAAAGACCTGCCCGATTTGAAGACTTTGTAATGTCCGTTGCAATTGATATACTTCAGTCAAAAGAACCATTAACTTATCAAGAAGCCATGAGAAGAAATGATAAAGAGCAGTAAAATGAGGGAATGAGAAAACAACACTTGGACTCTTGATGAGTTACCTCCTGGAAAGAAAGCAATTTCTTGTAAATGAGTCTATAAAATTAAGACATATCCAGATGGTTCAATAGACAAGTATAAGGCTAGGCTAGTAATAAAAGGTTATTCAAAGGAAAAAGGTGAAGACTATGATCAAACCTTTAGTCCAGTTGCAAAGTCAGGTACTATAAGGGCTTTGCTAAGTATAGCTGCTAGTGAAAAGATGGCTTTAACTCAATTTGATGTTTGTACAGCGTTTTTATATGGGAAATTGAAAGAGGAGGTTTTTATGAGACAACCAGAAGATTACCAGGATGATACAAATCGAGTATGTCGCCTGAATAGAAGCCTTTACGGCCTTTACGGCCTCAAGCAAGCTTCTCGATGCTGGAATAAAATATTTGTTGACCTCATTGTGAGACAAGGCTTTATAGAAAGAAAACAGTGATATGCTTCTTTTGGCCTTATGATGGCTTGTTAGCATCAAATGAGGAAGACATGAAAAACAAATTTTTGAATGACTTGAAGAATGAATTTAAAGTTGCCATAAAACCCGCTTCTTATTTCCTTGGCCTCGAAATTAATAGAAGATATGATGGAACAATTACACTAAACCAAAGTGCATATATAAAGAAATTGTTACAACGGTTTGGTATGCAGGACCCTAAACCAGTATCTACACCGATTGTAAAGAGCTTTCAAGAAGGGAAGGAAGAGAAATTAGAAGAAAGGGATAATGAACAAATTAAACCTTTCTGTTATAGAGAAGCCGTAGGTGCATTAATTTATTTAATGACTGGTACACTACCAGATATTGCTTTTGCTGTAGGTG
Source organism: Crepidodera aurea (assembly GCA_949320105.2). NCBI lineage: Eukaryota > Metazoa > Arthropoda > Insecta > Coleoptera > Chrysomelidae > Crepidodera > Crepidodera aurea. The sequence goes on along the minus strand of OX439477.1, from coordinate 7,052,511 downwards.
TAGCATCCAGAAACCTAGAAGATCCTAAATCAGAAGACTACGGGAAATTATAGCTGCTAGAGAAGCTGCTAGAGAAGTTATATGGTTGAAGCGACTCTATGAGCAGATTGTGAAGCTGGAGCGTCTACCAATTATAATGATTGACAATGAAGCGTCAATCAAATTGGCACAAGATCCCAAACTTCATCGACGAACAAAACATGTCAAAATTAGACATTTTTTTATCAGGGAACTTGTCCAAGAAGAATCGGTCCATGTTTTAAAGGTTGATTCGGATACACAAATAGAAGATGCTTTGACGAAACCCTTGTTTAAGCCAAGGCTTAATACACTTCGACAAGCTATGGGACTTACAAAATTATCCAATGAGGGAAGGTGTTAAATTTCATAGGATTAATTTTGTACTACATGTATTTGAGAATCTATGACGATGATTGTAGTTCTGATGTTTTGTTATAAATAAAAAAAATCAAGCTAAAAAGGTTTTTTAAATATTTTAATTAAAAGTCTTGTTCAAATCTCATATACTTTAAAAGTAACTACAGGAAATTCCTGTAAAAGCTCAGGTTATAAGCTTCGAATACAACTAACTAGTACTGTAATGTATCACGGAAAGAAATTCCCGTTAAATAGATGCTACAGTTTCGATTAATTACTGGAAATTCCTGTAAAAACTGAAGTTCGAAGCTTAGCATAGTTTATTTATTAAACAAAGTAGTTAGTTAAAATAACTGGAATATTCCAGTTAAATCAATGTAACGATTCTGTAAATAGTACAGCATATTCCGGTTGTTTCTAGTGAAATTAAAAGACCGGAATCGTTACGTAAAATTAACAAATATTCCTGCTGTCGCTTATACAGGGGGAATTTCCTGTAGAGTTCGCCGAATTCCTGTTGTGTATACTGGTAAATTTCTTGAGTGTTGAACTATTATAGTTTAACTCATAACCAATCCCTATCTCCCCTAATAATCTGGTTACAAAGAATTAATTTATTCCCTAATAATAATTACAACACTGAAACAGACTGGCTAATTTAAAACAGTATTTATTGTTGTTTGTTTTTATGAAGTCCAGTCGGGAGTTCACTTAGGTATATAGAGCAAGGTTATTAAAAACTGTTTAGAATAATAAATCTTTTCAAATATTAGCGATATACATCAACTTTGCAGATGCATTGTGTGTCAGGTAATTGTTATTTTGTGTCAGTTTTATTAACCCATCATTTTTTATTTGGTAATCATTAGACTCAACTGTTTTAAAAAATGAATGCTTGTCTCATCCGTTTAAAAAGATGTAACAATTAAAAACTTGTTTGTTTTATTATCTCATTTTCATTCTTTTTCCTTATATTTTAATGTTGACAATTTAATTCATGTATAAAAAATCCCATAAGCCGCGTGATTTTGTTATTATGACTGCGAAAAAAGTTTTCCAGCGACAATAACGGAACCTAACTTTTGAAAGCATGACAACCAGCATTGTAAACAAATTTTTGATGGCGTTATGTCAATTTTTCTCAAACTTGCGTTGTCAGAAAAGTTTTCATTTGTGGGAATCTCGCGATTTGGAGAGTCTTCGAGTGGAGAAATTGAAAAAGCCATCAATGATAATGTGCCTCACAATACTCTGAATTCAACTACATCAATTTGGCGACAATTTGCGAGAGAATTGCTTAGTATTGACATAATGGGCCCCTATCAGAGAAGTTCAAATCAAAATAAATTCATTATTGTCGTAGAAGATGTTTTTACACGATGGATAGAAATTTTAGCTGTTAGAGATTCTACCACTAAGCGAATTGTTAAATTTCTCGAAGAAAATATTTTTCCCAGATTCGGTTATCCAAAGTCTATAATAACGGACAACGGGCCGCAGTTTATCTCCAATGTTTGGGCGGAGTTCTGCTCCAAAAATAAAATAGAGCATCGAACCACCGCTATTTTTCATCAACGCGCAAACCCTGTTGAAAGACGAAATAAAGAAATTAAAACTACATTAAAAGCACTCTTGATAAATAAAAAGCCTAAAGATTGGGATAAGTTTCTGCCCCGCGTCCTTATTTTAATTAGGTCTCGAAAGAATGCTGCCACAGGATACTCACCTTCAGAAGCCTTATTGGGATATAATCTCCGGATTCCAGGAGACTGGGCTCACCCTAAGAGCTTAATACCGGTGGCAAACCAGGGCCATACCTTACAGCAACGTATTGCGAAGATACGGAAAAGACAACAAACATACCAACAAAAGTACACGAACAAGAAAATTCGCAATCCACCAAAATTCAAGATTGGCGACCTCGTGATGGTACGTGAAACTCGTCCGGTGACCGAGAACGCATTCCATCCAACCTGGATTGGCCCCTGTCAAGTGTCCGAAAAACATTCTAACACTACTTATACTGTGATCCGAGACGGAATTCCCCTTAAGTTTTATATAGACAATATACGAAAGGCTCCCCGAGCGGACTCACCAGATTCGGAAGACTCGGAGGAGGATGTATGTCAAAGCGATCCGGAGATCTATTCAGATGGTGAGGACCCACTCGAAGAGTTGCGCTGCTTATCAAACACAGATGATTAGGCGCATATTTAATCATACTAACCGTTAGCAATATTATTATTATCCGTAGAAATAGGTTAGCTTGAATGTAAGCATCCCACTTCAAGCCATAAGACATTACCCATGTAAGCATACTCATCGTATAATATCCAAATTCACTACATAAAGTGTATTAAGTACCCGATACCGAAAAACTAGGTGCCTAATAGTGCGGACGCTAAAACTCAGACTCACGTTGGGAAAGGGGAAAAGTGTCTCAGAACAAGAAAAAAGTGATTGATGCATACACTCGGTCACGTGCGAGTATAATTATTTAAAAAACCAAAACCTTTTGTTGGTATAAGCTGCTGTAATTTTTAGGTTTAAGTATAACGCAATTTTATGTTTATTTTATTTTATTTTGTTGTATTCTATAAATAAAGTAAATTAGTGGATGACGGAGTGAAAATATAACACGTATCGCTCTTCTCAAGGGGGGGCATGTTATAGTATCGAAATTGTTTATCAATATTAAATTTCAAAAGCCTCGCTCGTCGAGGCTGCTGAATATGCGGATTCGGTTTTGGGGAATCCGTACACAAAAGTAAGAGAGAGTGATACGTGCAGTGGCGGATCTAGGGAGTTTTCCAGGGGGGGGCCATCAGTTAATGGAAATTTGTAACCAAAGTGATTAAGTTATAAAAATTTGGGATGTCTTTGAGAAAATATTCAATACAACGAATAATTTTGAAGGGCTCTAGAATTCTCGAAAATCCGTTTTCGACGATATCTGCCGAAATATGACCCTTAGAGCATTTTTGTTTAGACAAAAAATGAAGAGCAGTTCATTACACAAAAGTTGTCTCTATGATTTTTTCCCTATACTAATATTTTTTGCAAAAACGGCGTTTCAAAAATTCATTTAATTCTCAAAATTATTGTGGTGAAAACGGAAAATTTGAATATCGTCCCAAAACTTGAATATCCTCCCGTTTTTGTCTGAAGACAAAAGATAAAGCAATAATAATCAACTTTTTTTCACTTTTTGCACTTGATTAATGTTATTCCGACTTCATCTGCTCCATGAAAAACATAGAGATTCTCGCTTACAATTTTTTTTTGTGGTTCTATAAATCAGTAAGATTTCTCCTAATGAAGATGGGTAAGCAGTAAAGTAATAAAAAATTAATAACTAGTGTAGTTTAATGAAAAGGCAATATTTGCTATTGCCTACTGTAAACACGTGTATATTACGTAACAAGTGTTGTAAAAAGCATATTACGCATGAATGGAAAAATTCGTGTGTGCGTAATTGCTTTACAACACGCATTACTTACTATACTTTAACTACGGCCAAATGCAGTGTGCCAAAAAATTCTGGGCTTATGACAGGCTACTTCATTTCTTCAAATGGGATACCCTGTATTTTATTGCATCTTTAGATTTTATGAACAATCTTATTTCGAACAATTTTACAAAATTCTCTTCAAATCCAATAGATGCCCGCCTCACTATTACTTGATATATTGAAAACAGTATGTATCCTATTATTAACTAGAACTTGTTTATCTTTCAAAAAAATTTGTATTATTTTGATTTTGACAGTTGCTAAGGTAAATATAGTATGGTAATTTTGATTTAAAAGAAGCGTGCGGGAAAATGCAAGTGTGCGGGAAAGTGCTACTTTGCGCAGGCAAATCAATACGCAAAGAATCTACTTTGCGTACATTTGTAGAAAAAATATATAATATAGATATCACAGATAAAATAATAAAAATAAAAATAGAAAAAACAAATATTTCTAAAACTCCATAGCGCGAACCACAACCATTCTTGCAGTTGCAGAATATCGTACTTGAAATATATTTAAAATAATTCACTTAATTGCTTACTTTATTATTTATACGAAACAGGTAAGTAATATTAAATGAATATTTGATTTATAAGTAATATTTATATTTATTAAATAGTTAATTAACTAATAGAATAATTAAGTTATACAAACGTACTATGGATTGGGATTCGCGATTGACCTTGCCCTACGGCATACAGTGCGGATCATAAGTGTTACCCCCCTACTATCTAACTCGTTAATGGACTCTTGTTAGGAAAATCGGCGAGGCAGGTCGACTTTTGATTTCTACAATGTACATTTTTGTATGAATAGTTTACCCCTAATTTCATCCCTTACTGGAGGGGAGCAAACCTTTCAAAAAATTTAAATAGCATGGGGTGGTGAATGATAGCTCATTTGAAAGGGCGGTTTATTCTCCATTCAACCGTGCAAAAAATTTTAAATTTACCCCCCCTATTTAACTCGTTACTGGACTCTTGTTAGGAAAATCGTCGAGACAAGTCGACTTTTGATTTCTACAATGTATATTTTTGTATGAATAGTTTAGCCCTAATTTCATCCCTTACTATCGGGGAGCAACCCTTTCGAAAAAAAAATTTTTTATTTCATTTTTTTATTTTATTTTTTTATTTTATTTGTTTAATATTTTTTTTTTGCAAAACGTCAAAGCAGAAACTAAAAATAGACTTTATTTTTGCCAGGAGGTCAACGGGGAATATTTTGAAGATTTATTGTAACTGTAATTGTAGTTTAGTTGCCTTCCTGTTTGTGGTGTTTTGTTATTTTTAAATATTAATAACTGATCACGTAATAAAGCAAATTTAAAATTTTTTGCACGGTTGAATGGAGAATAAAACCTCCTTTTAAATGAAGTATCACTCACCACCCCATGCTATTTAAATTCTTCGAAAGGGTTGCTCCCCTCCAGTAAGGGATGAAATTGGGGGTAAACTATTCATACGAAAATGTACATTGTAGAAATCAAAAGTCGACCTGTCTCGGCGATTTTCCTATCAAGAGTCCAGTAATCAGTTAGATAGGGGGGTAACACTTATGATCCGCACTGTATAAGCTTGGTAATGCATGACTAAACAGTATAGAAATTTCGTGAAAAGATTTGTTTTATATCATAATATTTTAAAACTTACCTCGAAAAAAAAACTCTTCAAATATCCACGAATTTTAAGCTTCACGGAATGAGTAAATCCGTAATAATTTCCAATAATAACAATTTTTTCTCGAATAATTATTTGATAACATTTTTAGAGGTACTCAAAGGGACATAACACGAAGTAGACCGTTTAAAAGGACTCGCCACCTGAAACAAAAAAAAACAAATTAAAATCTAAAATTTAAGAATAAGTAATTTATTATTGCATAATGTTTGCTTAAATTTTTATAAGCATTTATGCTTTTTATTGCTTTTTAAAAGGAAAATTGGCGCTCAATTTGTGGTTCTTCCGAGAAATGTAGGTAAATATTTGTCTATTCTTAGGACGACATATAGATGGTGCCACTATTGACAAATCTATATAATTTTTACTACTACTACTTCAAATCATACCTATCAAAATTTCATGACAATCTGACAATCAATTTTTTTAAAGTGTAAAGTGTTTTTTCAGCTGCTTGTTCTTTAATTATGGTATAATTATCCGGTTTAGCTACATCACTGATGATGCAATGAAACTGACAGTGTGACATTTTGTAACAGCATTAGGTAAATTAATTTTAATAATTCTAATAGCAAAATCAGTAACACTGGTAACGCTGGTGTAATTGATGAAAGGCGAGATAGCAACGTTCATTTTTAATTACTTCTTGAAATAAAAAAAATATTTTGACAAAGATGACTGATAATTACTAAAGATAAAAGGTAAAAAAGTGATATGTGTTTTTGGCAGATGTGATCTAATCAATAGTAAAGTTTTAATGATGTTGGGACAAAAGTTATCTAGTTTTCTATCTACAAATGTATTTTGAGAATAATGAGTTACGCAAAATGGCTTCTAAACTATTAAATTACTTTTTTTTATATATATAGTATGTCCCCGACATACTGTATATATAAACAAAACCATCAAATATTGTCTGCCCCAGATGCCAAAAATCAATCAATTCGATTTGTTTCGATTTTTCTTATCTTTTCTAATAGTGGGAGGCAGAACATGCATAGATCTACTGAAGGAAATAAAAAGGGAGATTGACATCAACAAATTATGAGTAAAGATAAAAAACATTAAAAAATCGAAGGCGGGTCACCTTCTGCTAAAGGTTGAAGGCCATAAAAATGTGGCAAAAATTCTCCAGGACGAAATAAAAACCAAATTTACACAGGCAAAAGTTACGCGGAAATCTGGAGGAGCGATAAACTATAATATGGGAATCGACGCGACGATAACAGAGATGCAGGAGGATCTAGGAAAAGCACTTAGGGTGAACATTGTCGTATCGCTAAAAATGGGAAGGGACGAACAGAAAGTTGCTACGGTCTAACTACCGCCAGATAAAGCTAGCTTGCTGACCAAATTGGGAAAGGTCAAGATCGGATGGATACCGTGTACGGTTAAAGAAAGAGTAGTAGTTAAAAAATGCTGCAACAAAAAAAACCAAATGAAAAGGAAGAAATACGTATAAATAGCGGAGGTAGTGGACATAGAGCCAAAAAGTGCAAGCTTACTGCCCGAGATGCGAAAAGAGCGGACATAGACTGGATGAAATAGGGAGCCCTACATTTAAGAATGTTGTCGAGAATATAAGAAGGTAGAGACTACACTCGAGAATAGGAAGCACATCTTCTACAAATACTGTGATTAACAAGGCTTTACTTAGTTTTACACATAGTAAATTTTATATAGAATCTTTGTTGTTGTTTGTTAATTTTACAGCTTATCGTGGGCTCCGAACAACTGTCCTCAATCACCTTAAACCCAGGACTATGCCGTTGTCATGCAGGTGACTAACCGACTAACAAGTGTGTAATTGTGTCACCAACCCCTATCAGTTCCACGAGATATCCGATCTCATCTGGCCTGTTTACCGGCGTGAATGAAACTTCGTATGACACAAATACCTTTTTGCATTTGCCCAAAGTCTTATCTGACTTTAATTCCACTTGAATACGGCAGGATTTGAACCTACTCCCCGAACACTGACCAAGCTGAATCGGCAGACGCCTTACCAACTAGGCTACCGTGTCCGGTTATAGAATCTTTATATATACATCTATATTTTTATATTTATACATATAAATATAAAAAAAACGTTTATTAGAATAATAAATAAATACAGAATAGGTATACAAACATTTAAGGAAGCTAATAAACGGGAAAGAAATACCACAGAAGGTATATTAACAAAAATATCCCTTGTGCGTGGTGAGATTTATTTAAAAAACACTAAATTTTATTATCGAAAACGTACGCCAATGGTTGCAAGGTAATACCTACGTAAAACGGCCTTAAAGTATCCCATATCTTTCCAATGAATAATATAAAAATGCCAGACAAGTAAAATTTAACAAATTGTTAGCTGTTCAACAAGATTACTCGTCTCGGACACGATGCGATAGTGGGATACCAATATTGTGTTACACCTCAAGGTGTTCAGTATCTCTTCCCGGTACCTCATTATCTTATCCATTTTCTAATTCTAAATAACGCACCGTACCATCGTTCGTTCACCCATTGGTAATGACCTCCGCTATAGACATTTAACATAATTTTTTTTTCGTCATGAAAATATAATAAAAGTTTAATTAGTTTTTTAATGCTGTATCTACCTTTTCGTTTCGTTGTGCATAGAAAGGTCACGAATAATTCAGTATAAAAGAAATCGTTTTTGTTCAAATTAATTAATAAAATAACTGCCTGCTGTATGGCCAGTTTTAACATCGCTTTACAAAATTTTTAATGTCTGCTACTCCACCAGAAAATAAATGATGTTTTGGTAAATATATAAATGTTTTATTTAGGAATATAATTATTATTTTGATTATTTCATTTACATATGGCAGCGCTAATGAAAAGTCATGAATTTAGTCACATGATATGCAATATGATCGCCTATTTAGGTAAATAAAGAAATATGAGCGGCTATTTAGTTGATTGAATAAGTGTGCTATTAAGTGTCAAAATTTGACATAGCATTCACTTACTTACGAAAAAAACTCGCAAGTTGCACGGTTCCATTTGTTTGCTACGATTTAATTAGATTTATTTCTTGTATTTTGTATATTGTTATATTCTGTTAATCTGTTCCGTAATAAATTATTGAAACACTTGAAAGAAAAAAATTGTTTAAATTGTTCGAAAAAAATTAGGGGCCTGCAATCTTTTGTTGCTCCCAGGTCCTCCTCACCTTTTGATCCGGCCCTGGGGAGATTACTAGTGATAATAAAAAGAGTATAGGCACTTTTAATGTTAAAAATAATTAGTTACGTTCATTTAGGTATACGAGACAAATTTTTATGATTTTATGATTTTTAAACAATGTTATAAATATATTTTCACATTTACATTTCAGTACATTGTTTACAATCTTTAGTAAATTATAATGACCTCATTTAGAAATTTTATTGCTAATTTTATTTTAAATATATTTACTTTAGAGCTACCTGCTGCTTATGTATACAAATATTATTTATAGGAAATGTATCATGTTGGTTAAAAAAATATCTCATGGAATTTTCCTTTAATATTACTGCAAAACCTTTTGTACTACTATGACGCTATGAATTAAAAATCCCTGAATTAAAAAAAGTGCTTGTTTTTATTCTTTTTTCACAAATGAAAGAATAATAAAAGAAAAAGAACCACCGAAGATAAAAAATATTATATAAACCATCTGATATCAACAAAAACAAAGAAAGCTTTGAAAGACTCGGAAACAATTAGGGTGCTGCCACATTAGCGGTTTTTTACGCTGCGTTTCAGCGTGAAAAAACGCAACAAAAATAGGCATAAAATCCACGAAAACAAACTGATTGTTAAAATCACGAGTCCGCAGGACGAGTGATTTTATCTCAAATCAGTTTGTTTGAGTGGTTTTGCCTGAAATAAAGGCGTTTGAGTATGGAGACCAAAAATTTAATCTATAAAATTTGAGAGGACGTGTGGTATTTGGAAAGGTAATTTTTTGAATCATTTTGTATTAAAAACACAGAATATAGTCATTTATGCAAAAGACAGTACACACAAATGTTCATTATTTTCTTTATCAAATTAAATTGAAACATCAAAAAATATTGAGCTGTTATAGTTTCAAATAAAGGGCCACCAAGGCATACGTGATTGCGTTTGGCTTAATTTAGATATAGAGTTTAACATTTGTCAGTTTTAAAGAGATTTATGAATTTTTAAGTATTTGGGTATTCAAAAACTGATTTTGTGTGTTAATAAACGAATAAACAGGTTAGTTTACAAATAAATTTTGAAATTTGTATATTAACATAGATTTGCAATACATTTTAGTATAATAATAATTGATAATGTTAAATTAAAGTTGTTAAATGTTTATATTTGACATTTCAAAAAAGGTAAACACAATTTAATCAAAAAACAATTACGAAGAAGCGGTTTTATCAGTATAAAACACAATGATTGGTTAGTATCCTGAGCTGTTATTGGCTGAAACCACAAAATCTGACTGTTTTGACAGATGAAAAAAATAATCAAATTAAAAGAGGCGGTAAAAAAGTAACAAAGAAATGTATCTCAGATAACTGGAACGAAATAGATTTGTTCCATATCAATTTCGAGCGCTTAAAGATAAATTTAATAGTTATTTATGTGCCATGGACGAAAAACAGTCGAGCCTGTAAATTTATAGCCGAGGCTAGCAAGCAGGCGAGACAATAGACAGTTTTTTGCCGAGGCGCATATTGCTTTTTTTCGTCGACCTCTACAAAAACGTACTAATTTCCGAAAGAAAAATCGACCATTTTTGAAGGCAAGTATTTTTCGTCCGCTGTGGTCATTAGGATACGGCACGGTGCTCGCTGTGGTCACTAGGATACGTCACGGTGCGAGTCATTTTAGAGTACTTGAAAGTACTTGCCTTCAAAAAACTTGACTTTTCATTTGGAAATTAGTACGTAAAATGTCATTTTTTGTAGAGGTCGACGAAAAAAAATATTATTTATCATTTCCTCTTCCAGGCACACAGATATATTAATAATCAACTTATTTACGGTACGTATCATTTGAACTAGTACAATCAATAGTAGTACTTCCTAAAAATGAAATGAATTTGTTAATAGTGGCGCCATCTATATGTCGACATACGAATTTTACCAGTTATTGATTGATTAATCACTCCCCTTACCCACTATAATAGTTCCACCAGATTATTATTTATTTTTGGAATTTGAGGGGCAAAAAGTTTACGTCAAAATCAAAAGAATAATGGTAACAAATAAACAACAAAATTGTATAAAACGCTTTCCTTTAATTTGTTAATTTCACATCTAAAAAAAGTCTGTTTATTCGTGTGTTAGCATTTTCTTCTGGGACTATTAAATTCAACCTATTTTTAAATTTACTTGAAATAATGCAACTCAAACAATTTTATTTAATTATAAGTACCGATATACCAGCTAAGAAAACTCTGTTTTTCATGAATACAATGTATTTTACGATGTCACGCGTATTGCAAAAATAAATATTAAAACATCGATTTAAACATAGCGACCTTTCGACATTTTTTTGAGTATCCTGCAATAAATGTAGTGCGTTAAATTATAAAACAGTTAAACACCCAAAGTGATATGTTGATTTGATCTCGTGAGAAATTTTTGTACATCCCGAAATATTTTGGCACTGGAAGTGTGTGACATTAAACGTATAAAGTGTCCCGTAATAGAATGCACAAATTGTTTTTTAAATATAGACGTGGAAAATAAAATCCCGCTATTTTATTTTTAATTACTATTATGTAAAAATGACAAAATAATCAGAGGAAATTTTAAATTATTTTTAATCAGTCACAGTTACATTCACAGTTACAGTTATATTCACAGTTACAGTCACACTTATAGTAACAGTTACAGTCACAGTTACAGTCAGTTACATTCACAGTTATTAAATAGAGCAAGTGCTATTCTTTGGATTTGATCCAATTTAGGTGACATTCCCCAGGTGCGGCCAATGGTTCTTCGGCACTGTTTATAAGATATGTATGCTCTTTTGGCTCTGTTTTCTAGATGTTAACTTGCTGTCAAAGGTGACCCCCAACTATTTCACCTCTGCAGAAAAGTTTAATTTAGTTTTTAGGAGCTTTGGAGCCTCGATGTTTGCAAGCTTCCTTTTGTTCGTAAAAAGTACTAGCTCTACCTTTTTTTGGTTTATTGACAGTGGTTGGTATTAATACATTTGGATCATGTCCCTTGCAAATTACACGTTATCTTAAATTGGATGACACTGAGAAATATACGGGACATGCTTTTTGACGTACGTCCGCTACCATTATGACAAATAGATCAAATCCAAGAACAAGTAGGATGGAAATCAGCAGCTGCGGCGACTGGTTATGTTGAAGAGAGCATTAGCAATAAGAAGAATGTTTGAAACATTATTGGGAGTGCCATTTATAGAGTTTGAACCTCATTGAGTTCTGAGAATGTTAACAGTATTAATTTAAATACCATTTTCTCCGATTTAAAAAATCGAAACAATAATATCTGAAAAGAAAAGAATTTCAATAAATAAAGTTGTTTTTATAATATAAAAGAATGTAATTTTTGCCTCTTTACATTTTATTATGTCATTAAGATTCACTTCATGTTTGGAAATCAATTTCACCGCTACCTATTAAGGAAAAATTTGTATTCTGAACAAATTTTATCAAGAATCAAGTTTTCTGAGAAACAAAACGTTTTCCATATGGTACATACTGTTGGAAACTCAGTGTAGTTAATGTTATTGGGTTTTTTTATAGTACATAACGTAATAGACCAGGGTCGATAATTTTTGAAACCAAAAAGAATAATAGAATGAAACCCATTGGAAAAGGAAGAGAATATAACAAAAAAGAAAGGAAAAATAATGTACGATCTGAGGTCGGGAAGTAGAAGGGACATATTGTATAAAATGATATTTTTTAAATTGTCTAAAATTGTCCAAAATTACTAAAAAATTTCCAAAATGATCTAAAATCATCTTTTTAAATTGTCTAAAACTGCCTAAAAATGTGTAAAATTGTCCAAAATTACTAAAAATTATACAAAATGATATTTTTTAAATTGTCTGAAATTGTCGTAAAATAACAAAAATTGTCCAAAATTATCTAAAATTGTCTAAAAATGTGCAAAATTCTCCAAAATTACCAAAAATTTTCTAAAATGATATTTTTAAATTGTCTAAAATTGCCCAAAATTGTATAAAATTGTCCAAAAATACCAAAAATTGTCCAAAATGATCTAAAAATTCTCCAAAATTACCAAAAAATTGTCTAAAATGATATTTTTTAAATTGTCTAAAAATGTGCAAAATTCTCCAAAATTAGCAAAAATTGTCGAAATTATATTTTTTAAATTGTCTAAAAATGTGTAATATTCTCAAAAAATGCCAAAAATTGTCCAAAATGATCTAAAAATGTGCAAAATTCTCCAAAATTTCAAAAAATTGTCTAAAATGGTATTTTTTTAAATTGTCTAAAATTGTCCAAAAATGTGTAAAGTTGTCCAAAACTACCACAAATTGTCCAAAATGATCTAAAAATGTGAAAAATTCTCCAAAATTAGCAAAAATTGTCGAAATTATATTTTTTAAATTGTCTAAAAATGTGTAAAATTGTCCAAAAATACCAAAAATTGTCCAAAATAATCTAAAATTGTCTAAAAATGTGCAAGATTCTCCAAAATATCCAAAAATTGTCTAAAATAGTATTTTTTAAATTGTCTAAAATTGTCCAAAAATGTGTAAAATTGTAGAAGGGAGTTTTTAATGGTAGAAAACTGTTGATCTCGATTTCCGGCAAAACTTCAAGGCATATGGAAAAAAGTTGAATGGCAAAGTTGTAGGTAATAAAAAGATCTACAACTTTTTTATTTACACTTTTTTCACATAACCTCAAAATTTACGTGAAAAATTTAAATAACCAAGTTTCTTGGTTTTTTATTTTTATCTTTTACAAAAAAAATTTTTAACGAAATTTGGTGAAAACTTACCTTTTTATGTTCCAAACACACTGTAGTTTTTTTGATTTAAAATATTTATTTTTCAACTTAATTTGATTTAATATCGAAAAAGCACCCTAATTTTCAATCGAAAATTCTCACGTCAAAATATATGCTTTTTTAAAAAATTCGGTTTTTTAAATCATGTACAATTTTGAGCTATTTATTAAAATTTATACTTTAATTACTCGAAAAACGTAAATGTAACACGGAATCTTACTTTTTTCGAGTAATTAAAGTATAAATTTTAATAAATAGCTCAAAATTGTACATGATGTACATAAACAGTTTTCTACCATTAAAAACTCCCCCCCTTCCACTTCCCGACCTCAGATCGCCCGTAAATTATTTTTCCTTTCATTTTTGTTATATTCTCTTCCTTTTCCGATGAGTTTCATCCTACTATTATTTTTTTTTCAGTTTTTACCATTTTCAAAGCTATCTGCACTGGCCTATAAGTTAAAGAACCTTGTATGCAAGGGTGGAAAAATTATTTTTTTATTTTATTTAAAACATTTTGATTTTTAACAATTATTATATAAAAACTTAAAATTAATTGTAATTATTTGTTTAACAATGATGACATTTTTTCTCAACACTTTTTTTGACTACCATATATTTAAAATTTTACTGATTTTTCGCTTCCCTGTTATTGCTCAATAAACCAACTGATCCGTCGACCTGTGCCAAAAAGTTATTTTCGTTTTTATATTTCGCTCCGACCGTTTTATTGTTACACGTATAAAATATATCGTTGTTATTGAACTTCAGGAAGTTCGGTCTGCCCTAGATAAAACAAATGCAAAATGTCTACGCTATGATGAGATACTTGTTTTAAAATGAATACAGTATAAAGCACAAATAAAAAAATTGAAAAATTTATGGAAATTGGGTAAAAATAGAACATAAAACAGTCAGTAAGATTAAAATAAATCATATTAACAGTATATGAAAATTGCAGTACATAAAACATAACAAAAGTGACAAAAAATGAATAACGCAAGAACTTATTACAAAAGAAAATGTTTCTGAAGAATATTAACCAGTTATTATTTCATTAAATTCTTCACCAAGTTTTTTTTATCAGGCCCCTTTATTTGCAATCTGTAAAAATTTTTACAATAAGCAAATGTAATTTTTACAATAAGCAAATGTTTTATAATATACTAAGAGGACATGTATACAGGAAATCGCCCAGTGACAATTCCTTTTCATTTTAAAAAGTTACATTCAAGTAGATTGGCTTGAGTTCCTAGAATCTTGTGTTTGCGGCACTCGCCCTTCAGGCTCGTGCCACAAACTTTCACACTCGTGAGAAAAGTTGACCTTTCCCCACTTGTTGCACAATATACTATTGCGGATTCCCCGAATGTGTACAAATAATTTTTGTCAGATGAGAATCTTTTCCAATACTTTCCCAGTTTTCAGTAGAACGATTTCTGATATGTGAAAATTTTTGGATGGTTGTAGAGTTTTCCAAGACGAGCATTTCCCCATAAAAAAGTCCAGTCCAGTCAATTATTGACCACGACCTTCAAAGGTCTGTAAGAGATATATTACCAAAGAATAAGATATCACCCAAATACACTGGCTAGAACTCTAATTTGACCATCCATCAGACGATGTACCCAAATTGATGTACGCCCCTTAAGGTTGTGCCGTTTGAGGTGATATTTTGTTCAAAATGTTCGTCATAAAATTCCCTATCTATCCCTCTTTCTCGATTTTTGCTTCGGGTCTTCATTTTCGCGGAATTTGACTCCAAAAATGGGTTTGCATGGAAAAAACTAGATCTTTCGCACAAAAATAACCCTACGGAACACGAGATTGAAGTCTGTAAGATCTTTTATTAATGAAATAACCAACAATATTTTTCTTGGATTTATTTAATAATTTTTGTCTTATTTTTTAATAACCATTAAATACTAGACACTATACAAAAGTCTGGTGGTTATAAAAAATTAAGAAAAAGTTATTAAAGAAATCCAAGAAAAATATTGTTGGTTATTTCATTAATAAAAGATCTTACAGACTTCATAAAAACATTAAATATCTTAAAAACCACAATATTTTCGGTATGTAAAGGTTATCCGTTTTTTACTTGAAAACTTAAGCAATACAAAAAAAAATAAAAATAGCTTCAAATACCATGGGCGTAGAAAATGGTTGGGAAAAGGGGATATACTCTTCTAACTGCACGCCACTAGATCTAGATATGAAACATGATTTTTTACTAAAATATGTATTTTTACATTTAAAAACGACCTGCTAAATTTCAAATTAATATATTAATCCGTTTTAAAGTTTTTAAATAAAAACATTTATTTTTTTTTAACTTTAACGCCCTGTATTTCGAAAAGTAATCGAGTTGGACCCCTCATTCCTTATATCATTTTGTCCAATTTTACGAGAGGTATCTACAGCCAGACGTTGTAAGTGTCATTTGGAAACACCCTGTATGTTAGATTTAGCTGCAACACTCCAAAGTTGTATTCCACAGCTTCATATTGGTTTTAGAATAGCTTTGTAGACCAATAGGCTATTATGAACTGATAGTTGTGATCTTCGTCCTATTATCCAATAAAGTTTACTCAGTTGTACCCCTAACTGCTTACGATTCGTAAATATGTGTGTTTCCCCAGATATTTGGCATGTTCTTTTTGTTGTAGCGGGTGACCATTAAATGTGACAGTTGAACAGTTGCATTTATATTGAGTGAAACTAACATGAACGGATTTGGTTTCATTTACTTTAATGCACCATGTTTTAAGCCAGGATGAAATATCATCAAGACTGAACAAGTTCATCGTTTTTCTGAGGAAATTAGTCAAGCACTTGAGAATAAAAAATACTGTTCTGCTATCTTTTTAGACATTGCTCAGGCCTTTGATAAAGTCTGGCACGAAGGAATACTATATAAAATCAGAGAAAACCTCCCTCATCACTATTTCCTTATCCTCCAGTCATATCTGCAAGATAGCCATTTCCTAATATTTGACTATAGCTTACAAAACCCAAAAATCAATTATGTCTTTATTTTCTAGGACAAAAGATAATCTGAGTTTGTTGTCCAAAAGTGTTGGCAGAACAATCAGATCTTTGGATGTTCGAATTAAGGAACACCTTTCTAGACCTGATAAATCAGCCTTTGGTAACCATGTAAAGTTTCTTCTGTCAAAGTAAAAAATTTTGCACTTCATTCAACTTCATTAAATTCAATGTATATAAAGATTTAGAAATATTAACAGAATTGCAGAGGAATCCGGTTAACTGTGTCAATACTCAAGTCAATTTAAATTACAATTTTAACACTTTATTTAAACTGTTGTGGGAATGTCAGGATGGAACTTTTCAGATTTAACTTTTCATATTTATTCCCTTCTTCTTTTTTGAATGAGATTCTCAATATCAATTCTTTTGGTTTTAGAGTTGTTGGGAATATTTGCCAAAAGAGCTATTTTTTAATGTTAGTTACTGTAGTCACTACCACCTAATGTCAGCTGTTTCTTGTCATTTATCATTTACTTAAAATTTATAAAATGTCGCCTCGATATCAAAAATGTTTATTTAACTTTTCATATTGATTCCCTTCTTTTTTGATTGGGATTCTCAATATCAATTCTTTTGGTTTCAGAGTTGTTGAGAATCTTTGTCAAAAGAGCTATTTTTCTTTTTTTAACTTCTGTTAGTTACTGAAGTAACTACCACCTAAAGTCAGCTGTTTCTTGTCATTTGTCATTTACTTAAAATTTATAAAATGTCGCCTCGATACCAAAAATGTTTTTTAAAAATCTTTTAAAGTTTTATCAATTCCATATATAACCATGTGTTAGAATAGTTTGGAACTGCTTTCTGAAGTAAGTTTTTATAGGCTAGTTAATTGTTATATAGAAACTTGTAAAACCCCTCTTTTAGGATGCTGCTCTTAAGATGACCGTCTGGTTGAAAGCGCTTAGCAAATTATAAATAAATTTTACACACTTTTAAGAGATTTTAATTTCTTCAAAGTTACAAAAGATTTTCTCCGTTGCTAAATTCAAGTGTGTACAAGTCACACAGTCTTTTCTAAATTTCCTAATAAGATACCAAGATCAGTTCAACCTTGCATCAACCTCTTATTTAATACCGTCAGGTGTGCCCCAAGGATGCGTACTTGGACCAGTCATTTATCTTCTGTTCACTGCTGATATACCAACCAACAAAAATGTAACCACTGCAACATACGCAGACGACACGGCTGTTTTTTTATCTCATCAAAACCAAACTACTGCTACTCAAGCACTGCAGAACATTCTTGATGAAAGTCATAAAGTAAGTTTTAAAAACAGACATGTTCTCTTTCTTAGATTCTTTCTTTCGCCTTTTGTGTCTGTATTTTTATAACCTTTTCTTTCGTTGATAATTTTTTCATTTTTTTAACTATTTTATATATATTCTAAACTCTATTTGATATCTTTTTTGTGCCACAATTAAATATTTTTTTGTTCCATTTAAGAGCATTAAATAAACACTCGTAATATTTTCATTTCTTCTTAGTTACTATGGAAACCGGTAAACTGCTTAATTAATTAGAAATCTGTGAAAAATAAACAGAACATATAGAGCCCACTTTGGGCTGGCTATATGTTTAAAGTAGCGTGCAGGGACTAGAACAAAATTCGATAGCGTATTGAGGTTGTTTTGAATAAGGAAAGAAAACTATGATTAAAAAACAATATTTTTTTTAAATTAGGTTAAGAATTTACCCTTCTACTGATAATAGAAATGAAAATGAAACTGGAGCGGCAAAAAATTCGAAGTGACTAAACAATAATGTTAAAATAGGTTAAGGACAAAACATTTATTTGTCATTTCCATACTTAAAATATTTTCAATAGTTCCTCAGGGAGCAACAACTTACAAAATCCTTGATTCTGTTTTCAAAGTTCCAAATACTACGAGCACATAATGGAAGATTTTTGGAGCGTAAAATATAAAATTTAACTCGACAATTTCAATTATAATTTAAGTAGAAAATTAGCGGTTAAAATACCATAAAATCAAAATCATTTACTTATTTGTTTCGTGTAAATGGGACAATCGACTTAAAATTAGACATCGGATATATTTAGGATAGTTCATTTGCAACTTACAAGTAATTTTAATGTTTATGTAAAATGTTTACACGGAATATTAGAATAGAATACGAATAGTGTCAGTAGTATAAGTAAAACCATTTCTAGATCACTCCAAGTTCTTGAAGATCTATTAAAGAGGAAACTTGGAAGACGCAGAAGAAGCATTTAGTGAGAATTGCAATACCAACTCTGGAGAATGTATCAACTAAAAGATGTTGAGACGTAGAATATGTTGGAACCCCAAGTGTACCTAACCTATCAGATATCTGTCAGCAATCCCTCTGTTATCTGTCAACAATGTATCTGTCATATGCCAACAATGCAAATGACATCTGTGCTCTGTAAACAATGTTTCTGACATCTGTCAATAGGTTTGCCAACCAATAGTAGTAGACATAAGCAATATTCAGTCGAAGTAATTTAATTTTCGATATTTTTTTAACTGTAATTTTCTCTTTAGGATTTAGATATTTAGAAACATACTGTGTATCATTTATAAAAACATTATGAATTATGAATTACAAATTAAGAACTAAAAATCGTTAAAACATTAACTGATATTGCAAATATTAACTACCATATTAAAGACATTTACTATTCATAATTAACCGTGCAGTTTTATATTTAGTTATTATAAAGATATAAAAAAAAAACATAAAATTAATTAAAAAGCATGAATAAAGCCTTGCCAGCAAATGACCTTCGGAAGAATTTAACGGTAAGTCTAGTATCTTAATTCACTAACTTTTAACCTTTCCTGCCAGTCAAAATAGGATTTTTTTCTTACAAAGATTTAAAAATGGGTAAATGACTCATCGTAATCATCGCAGTTTAATATTTAAATGTCAAATACATTATAGAAGAGGTTTGGAAGGGGAAATACGTAAAGGTATCTTTATGACGATCTATCTTGCTTCTCTTATTGCTAACGTTGGGACCACACTACGATAACATTAGCGTTAAATTAGTTGGATACATAAAGAAGGTGAAATTTTTTGATCCATAAAAATTCCAAAAAACGACCATGGGCGCAACAAAACTGCCTAAGGATGTGAAATAAAATCACACTTGTTCCCAAGAACAAAGACATTAAACATGTCCTACACTACACCAGCTTCTGGACTTCAACAACTACTCCTTGGGCTATATGCCCCACCAGGTATTGAATTACGAAAGTCCAGACGTGGTTTGGTGTCCGACCAAGTCGGGGCTTTAAACCAAAAACTTCGATTTTGTTATTAAAGGAGCTTGCCATTCTTTGAAGTGCTATATTGGAAAGGATTGATTTATGCGCATGCGCCAAATTAAAAGTAATGATATTCAATCAAAATTTGAATTTCGCGCATGCGCCCTCGACTTTTCTAACTTTTCTAACATTGCTCTTATGTTATCGATAATTCGAACTTGACTGGAGCTTCTGATTGGTTCATTTAAAAAGTGCGTGAAATAGTCAGTTATTTTTTTTATGTCACTTTTTTACATTTTTGGTAATAATCACAAAACTTCAGAGCTACAAAAGTCACTCTTATTTAGAGGCAACAAAATGCACAATTTTAGAGAAGAATTGATATTAATTTTTCCTGTTGCTTTATTTTATAATACATAAATTAAAGTAGGCTCTGGAATTTTATGAATGTTTACCTGTCAAAATGAGGCAACAGATTTTTCTCTAAAGCTTGGAAACTAAAGCTCTAAAAGCACATGTTTATAGAAATTTTTCGCTCTATTTTTGCCTAAAAATCTGTAACACGTATTCATTAACACATAATCGAACGGTTAAAGAATATCAAAAATTGTGCTTATCAGAAAAATATATATTAAAACAACATTATTTGATTCCTTGTTTTATCCAATTTACACGTGTTTCTCTGGTTCAAGGATGATTTCAAAAATAAAATAAATGTGATGATACAACCACCATATAAAAATAAAATAATTGCTCACGAATGACCAGATGTTTCCATAATTTATATACAAAATTGACGATCAGGCATTTAAATGCCCTAAAGAAGGTTCTAGGTTATCTGTTTAAAAAAAATGAAACTTTTGTCGGTGTCACAAATTTAAGAATACGGGTTCTCTAGGTTATCGAATTCTATATTAAATATTTTTTTTTATTGGGAAGGTTCCAAGAAAGTTTCATAAAAAGCGGAAAATAATTCAAGAGGTTATCTAGCAGCTAACACTCTTGTTATAAATTAATAATTTATTTAAAAAGCATAGATCAATAAGACCGCATAAATATAAACAAATGCATTATAATGAAATATTGTTAAAAGAAACGATATTTTAAAAAGTTTAAATGATAAGATTATTGAACATGTTTATAGGGTTATCGGTTATATTTTCACACCTCCATTATTTGCTGTATAAAAAAATCTTTCAAATAATAATAGTTGTAGAAGATTTTTAAAAACTTAATTAAGAAATCGTGGCGTGTTTAGATCACGTGATACGAATAGTACTGCTCTTTTTTTTTTCAACAAATCAATTAAATGATGCGAACTGATTTGTGAAACATGTCCAGATTCTAAGCCATCTTTCTTGAGCTTGAATGACGATTTTACAGCTCCATTTCTTCTTCACCTTGTCGATGTTTTTCGTCAGATGAAAATGTTAAAGTTCGACAAGAACGGTTGAATGTGTTTTACCACTCGTATGCTGGTGTTTTATACAAAGTAGGCCTTGGAATGGTTGGTTGATTGGTTGGTTGGTTGGTTCAAGTGGCGATCTCGTGGTGTTCAGAAAATGTACTGTTTCCGAAGGCCACTTACTGAATAGATCGGTGAGTTCATTATGGAGGTAATTCCCGAGAGAGCAATTCGTGGCACTTACCAGCGCGGGGCACTTGCAGATGTAGTGCGTAATTGTTTCTTTTTCGCTAGGATCTCCACAGCTACGACACGACCGATTAAACGGAATACCAAGCCGGGAATGGTGCTCGCCAATTGGCCAGTGTCCCGTGTAAACATTCGTAGCTCTAGCTATGTCCTTCCTCGAAAGCTTCAGAAGGTTATCCGTTTTACTTTTGACCTACGAGGGCCACGTTTGCCTGGCCGTCTTGCACGTTGTTAAGGCTTTCCACCTAGCTAAGAAGTGTAGATAAATATGACGTTTAATCGTATTAATTGAGGGTTCAACCCGTTCAGACATTGCCACGTCCATGGATGAGCCTCTCCCTTGCTAACTCATCAGCGCATTCGTTCCCCGGTATGTTCCTATGGTCAGAAACTCAGAGTAATCACGCTGTATAGGTTACTAATTAACGCAAGCTCTTCTGAGAATATTGCTGTGTCCATAGGGTTTAGCTGGCCAGTGCCCATTTTCCCTGAGCCTGACCGCGCTACAGGTCGTTATGTATTTAATATGAAGGTCGGTCGGGAGAAGAAAGAGGAGAGCATCCAGAACATCCCGCATGCACTCCTCTGGACCCTACCAAGCTTGGTGCGGATATATTCCCTCCCAAGGGCCGGCCACCATACTATTGAACCGTATGTAAAAATGGGGCGTACAACAGCAGTGTACATCCATAAAGCCATGTGTGGTTTTAGATCCCATTTGGAATGGTTACTTTCGTCAATACAAAAGAGGGTTTTTTTGGTAGCAACAAAGGCGCCGCTTTAAAGCTATTAAATTGTGGCTACTATATGTATTACACAAACTATACCAGGCTATTTAATGGCTCATTGTGTTACTTAGGTGTAACTTTGTAATTCACCTACTTTAGGTTATCTTCATAATTTTATTGATAACTTTTTCCTAACTTCTATGAGATATCGTTTTTTGTCAGAGGTTTGAGACACGCTGTATTTGCAGTTCCAATTTATTAAATCAAAAATAAAACTCAAAAAATATGTTCCTTCTTTAATAAAGCCATATTTACAAATTAAATTTAAAACAAACACATTTTTCAGTTGTTTTGATGGTAAATATTTTGTTTTTAAATTATAAATGTGCTTCGAATAAAAAAAAATCAAAAAAGATAAATAGTCGTTGGAGCGAATCTCATAATAAACACAGTGTTAATAATTACATACTATCGATAAATATTTTATTATCAGTTGGTTACATTTAGGAAAGGTTTAAAAAATATGTTTTTAATTATTAAAAAAAAGATTCGCGATTTAATGCACATTCTTACACGTAGGCTAACAACTTATAGGCCAGGGCCAATCATGTTTGAAACAAAAAAATTCTTAGCAGGTTGTGGATGGTCTAATTTAGGGTAAATTATAAGTAAATTAAGGAAAATCAAAACGACTAAATTTCAGAAGGGGGGTGGGGGTTAGTATACTTTTTGAGGGTTGGATATTGGTTTTTTACGATTTGTGGCTGAAATATGCATCCTATCGAAAAAAAGTTTAACATAAAAGTTGTAGATACTTAATTAAAAAATCTAAAACTTTTGTATTAGTCATTTTTCAACAAAACAGTTTTTTTTGTTTTTAATTTTATTTCCCTTCAAAAGTAATTTTTTTATGGAACTTGGTGAAAGCGTTCTTTTTTAAGTTTTATAAGCTGTAATTTTTTCAAAGCAAAATATTAATTTTTCAATTTTGTACGAATTTAAATTAAAAAAAAAGAAAAATCGCTAAAAACCGTTATTTTTTTTTTTTTAATTTTTATCTCCCGCAAAAATAATTTTTTTATGAAACGTTCTTTTTTGTGTTTTAAATAAGCTGTAATTTATTTTTCGATTTTATACGAATTTAAATTAAAAATAAAGCCTAATTTTCCATATAGACAATATATTTTTTTCATACCTTTTTTTAAATTTAAATTCGTATAAAACTGAAAAATATTATTTTGATTTGAAACAAATTATAGCTTATTTAAAACTTAAAAAAAACGTTTTCACCAAGTTTCATTTTTGAAGCGAAATAAAAACAAAAAACTGTTTTTAGCGATTTTCTCAATAATTTTGAGGTTATGTTGAAATATGGCCAATACAAAAGTTTTGGATTTTTTAATTTTCGATACACAGAGAAGAATGCCTAACCAAAAAAGTAAAAAATGAGGAAAAAATGTAAGACAGACATGATGTAAAATAAGAAAATGTTGTATTAGGTATTTTGAGCGCAAAACTTCGTTTTAGGCTAAAACCATTTATTTAAAATCTGTTTGGCCCTCGTCTATTAACTGTTAGTTTATATAAAGTGGACAATTTGTTTTATTTGTATGACTCAATTACTGAGATAACGCAATCTAGTGCAATAAATCTCTAATTAAAAGTAGCACTAAAAAAAATTAATGTTAATTAAGGAAATGTTAGTTTTAGTGCATACAAGGACGTCGTGACATATCGCGTCCCACAAACAGTGCAAAACTAATTTTTGCAAGTGAAGTGATGATTAAAAATGTATTGACAGCTGCGACTACTGCGTTATTAAATGTTTATTCAGTGTTAAGTAACAACAATTTCGCTTTAATTAAAATTGTCACTTAATAATATTGTAATATTTTTTTTCAAATATGAGACATCTTCTTTGAAGATGCATTTATGAGTAACTTCCGAAATTCAATCAATAGCGGAGTAAAATTTGTAAAAAAAATTTTTGGAAAAAATCTGAATAGTAAAATGTTTGAATAATGTTAGGAACTACTTAGTTGGTAATTTTCTGCTCCGACATTCAGGCTGGCGTCCCTATGAAAAATAACTTTTTAGTTGCATTTTCTCTTTTTTATTACTTTTTATTAAATTGAAACATCGCAGTGAAAAAAAAAATCTGGAAAATACAGAATTAAATATATATAGATCAACTACTTAAATTTTGATCCACCGGATTTGACCCATGCAAAATTCGTGAGTGAAAAAAATAGCTTCAAAAATAAACAAAACTGTTTTTTGTACCAGAAAAAGTTAGGTCTCAATGAGTAGAATAAACCTGCAAAGATTAGACTTTAAAAATGCAATAGAATAGTCCGGCGATCTAATTTTAAGGCAGAAAATTATCACCCTTAACATGATTCAGTCACCATTTCAGTTAGTCAAAACATTTCACTATCCATAGACTAGAATAATATACAATCGTACACTTGAGATACTTTCATCGTCACACGGATAGATAAATACACGTTTTTGAAAGACGGCGTTCCCGCCGTACTCTTTGTAGTTTCGTTATTGGGCCGTTTGTGCTACCTACACTCTTTTTCCTTAGCTTAGGGTAAAAACACAGTGGAGCATGGCAGGTCGCTGGTAGCCTAGATGGTCGCTTACTCGCTTACAGCGATGTAGAATTAAAGCGTGTACACGGTGGAGCATAGCAGTTAGCTAGGATAGTAGCAGTGAGCTTAGCTGTAAGCTGATATAATTGCCAATGCGATTGTTTACATCGCTTAAGTTACTTTTAGACGGTCAGTTCAGTTTTTAGCCTTAGCCGCCCTAGTATACCAGCGCTGTTAATCATAAAGTTGGGTGATGCATGAGAAATTTTGTGAAATGTGGGAGAGGTTGTCCTAGTCTATTTACTCCTGTGAATTCTACTATATTATCTTTATATATCTGCTCTAGGACTTCTGGATTACCTTTAAGCTAATCTTATGATTGCCCAGGACAAGTAGAGCGGCTTTGCTGTCGCTTGATATTTTGACAGTTCTATTTTTATAGTTTAGCGAAGAAAGGAGTGCAGTAATTTAATTTGTAGAAGTAGTACGTAGAGGTTTAAGAGGTAGAAATTTAATTTTTACCTCATCCTTTAATACTTATTTGGAATACATTTGATCGGCCTAATAAAAGATTTCGTTTGATTTAATCATGTTTCCATGGTTTTTACTATAATAAACCTGTTCTTTTGACAGATAAGTCAGACTTTATTTATTCATAGCCGTATCGTATGGATTTTAATTCATTCGGAATTTTGTATTAGCATATATTTCAAAATGGCTTCATTCTAAAATTATTGTCAATCCTAAATCCTTGAAGGCAGAATTACTCGTCATAGCAAAGCAACACAAAGACAAATTCAAAGAAAATATTAAAAATGAGATGGCCCGAGAAAAAGGAATTGAAATTCTCAGATTGCCTTCTTTCCATGCAGAGTTAAATCCCATTGTACTGATCTGGTCACAATTAAAAGGTTATGTTTCTCAAAACAATACAACATTTAAATTACCTGATGTGCGAAATTTGTTTTTGAAGGCAGTTTCAGATGTAAATGAAGAACATTTGAGAAAAGTGGAAAATTCATTTTGGAAAGTGGATATAGCAATGGAAAACTTAATGGGCCATATAATAATAAACCTCAGAAAAGACAGTGATTTTTAAAGATAATCTTTGACTTTAGGTACTGAAGTGTTTTAACGCCAAGAGAATAAAAAAAGTTTAATCAAAGGTAATACAACGAGTTCTTCAAATTTTATCGATTAAATTTTTGGTTTTCATGAAAACGCTTTATTTGGAAAAACCCCCGAAAACAAACTGCGGACTCGTGATTTTATCTCAAATCAGTTTGAGTGGTTTTGCCTGAAATAAAGGCGTTTGAGTATGGAAACCAAAAATTTAATCTATAAAATTTGAGATGACGTGTGGTATTTGGAAGGCTTATTTTTTGAATCATTTTATATTAAAAACAGAGAATATAGTCATTTATGCAAAAGACACTGTACACACAAATGTTCATTATTTTCTTTATCAAATTAAATTGAAACATCAAAAAATATTGAGCTGTTATAGCTTTAAATACAGGGCCACTAAGGCATAAGTGATTGGGTTTGGCTTAATTCGGATATAGAGTTTGACATTTGTCAGTTTTAAAGATATTTATGGAAGTATTTGGGTATTCAAAAACTGATGTTGTGTGTGTGAATAAAGGAATAAACAGGTTAGTTTACAAATAAATTTTGAAATTTGTATATTACCATAGATTTGCAATACATTTTAGTATAATAATAATTAATAATGCTAAATAAAAGTTGTTAAATGTTTATATTTGACATTTCAAAAAAGGTAAATACAGTCTAATCAAAAAACAATTACGAAGAAGCGGTTTTATCAAAGGTAATACCACGAGTCCTCCAAATTTAATCTATAAAATTTGAGAGGACATGTGGTATTTAGAAGATTATTTTTTGAATCATTTTGTATTAAAAACAGAGAACATAGTCATTTATGCAAAAGACACTTTACACACAAATGTTGAAAATTTTCTTTATCAATTTAAATTGAAACACCATGATGAGCTGTTATAGTTTTAAATACAGGGCCACCAAGGCATACGGGATTGCGTTTGGCTTCATTCGGGTATGGAGTTTGACATTTGTCAGTTTTAAAGAGATTTAAGGATTTTTAAGTATTTGGGTATTCAAAAACTGATGTTGTGTGTGTGAATAAACGGTTAGTTTACAAATAAATTTTGAAATTTGGGTATTAACATAGATTTGCAATACATTTTAGTGAAATAATAATTGATAATGCTAAATAAAATTTGTTAAATGTTTATATTTGACATTTCAAAGAAGGTAAACACAGTTTAATCAAGAAACAAATAAGAAGAAGCGGTTTTATCAACAGTAAAAACACAAGAGCTTTTTTTTTATCGGATAAATTTCTCTTTGTATCGAAACATTTTGCCAATCAGTAATTTTATCAAATGTCAGTTTTTAGAGTAAAATTACTGATTGAAAAGAAAAGTTCGCGTGTTTTTTGATAAGATAAATTAACGACAGAATATAAGAATAAAAAACAGAAACTTTATTTTTGTTGAACAATTAATAATTTAGTAGAACAATT
Organism: Crepidodera aurea; assembly: GCA_949320105.2. Lineage (NCBI taxonomy): Eukaryota > Metazoa > Arthropoda > Insecta > Coleoptera > Chrysomelidae > Crepidodera > Crepidodera aurea. The sequence continues at coordinate 7,025,095 of OX439477.1, read as the reverse complement.
AATTAAAGGAACAGTTATTAAAAATACAATTATTATTGGTTGGTTGGATTGGTGTACTTATTTTAATATTTTCTTCTCGGGTCTCTATATATGTCGTATTTTCATTTTCTCTTAAATTACTAACAAGATTTTCGTGATAATAATCACTAACAATGTATTAAAATTCAAAAACTTGACGGACTATTCATTGATATTTTTTTGCAGTTTTGCCAACTCTTACACTTAATTGCTATGAAATTATAACTAAAGTTGACAAATAAAGTGACGTCCGCTTACTAGATGTTGAGGAAGAGAAGTTTTTATCGATGTCAAAGTGACAAAAGCAATTCCAAGTATATGACGTTTTAACATTGGAGTTAATTTATCAGTATAAAACACAATGATTGGTTAGGATCCTGAGCTGTTATTGGCTGAAACCACAAAATCTGACTGTTTTGACAGATAAAAAAAATAATCAAAGGTAATACCACGAGTCCTCCAAATTTTATCGATTAAATTTTTGGTTTTCACGAAAACGGCTTTATTTGGAAAAACCACGAAAACAAACTGATTGATAAAATCACGAGTCCGCAGGACGAGTGATTTTATCTCAAATCAGTTTGTTTGAGTGGTTTTGCCTGAAATAAAGGCGTTTGAGTATGGAAACCGAAAATTTGATCTATAAAATTTGGCAGGTAGAGTGGTATTTTGAAAGATTATTTTTTGAATCATTTTGTGTTAAAAACAGAGAAAGACACTTTACACTCAAAAGTTCGATATTTTCTTTTACATTTAAACGCCAACTATTACAAACGTAATATAAGTTGCCTATCTAGTAGTAGGCATTTAAGATTATTTATTAAGTGTAACGTTTAGACGTTTTGACATTATGTCTTTTTTAAACGAATTTATAGACGGAGCTGTGTTGTGTGTTACAATAAACGAATAAAAATAGGTTAGTTTACAAATATATTTTGAAATTTGGGTATTAACATAGATTTGCAATACATTTTAGTATAATAATAATTGATAAACGTTTACATTTGACATTTCAAAAAAGGTAAACACAGTTTAATCAAAAAACAAAAACGACGAAGCGGTTTTATCAGTATAAAACACAATGATTGGTTAGGATACTGAGCTGTTATTGGCTGAAACCACAAAATCTGACTGTTTTGACAGATGAAAAAAATAATCAGTATAAAACACAATGATTGGTTAGGATCCTGAGATGTTATTGGCTGAAACCACAAAATCTGACTGTTTTGACAGATGCAAAAAATAATCCCATTAATAACATATATCCCCACTTTTACTGGACTTCTCTTTTATTCAGAGTATAACTTGCTTCGTTTTCGAGATACAGGGTGTCAATGTTTTTAGAACAAAAGAGTTTTTTTATGAATTACATACTCAAAAACAATTTGGCTGATTTTGATATAACTTGTCACGCTTATTTGCGGCAATAGGAACTTTGCTCCGCGTATTTACGGTTAGGGCGCGAATTTTGATTATTTTAAAATATTTATAATTAAGTATATATAAAAAGTGAAATATAACAATTCAAAAAAAATTATTTTAAAAAATTTACAAGGCTATAAAAATTCGAAAACTGAAATGAAATATATTTCATCTTTAACTTCAGTGTTTATTAATAATAATAATAATAATAATAATAATAATAATAATAATAATAATAATAATAATAATAATAATAATAATGTTTATTTACTAAAATACAAAAATATACACATTTATTAAATATTACACAATGTAAATAAACTAGGAATGCCACTGAATCTGTTCACTGTACTATGTACAATGACAGATTGTGCGTGACATATATAAATATATATATAAAAAAAACATAAATGTAAAAATATATACATAAAACTAATAATATACATAATAATTTAATTTTTTTTTTTTATTTTTTTTTTAATTTTAGCGAAAGAAAGAGTGACCAATTTATTTTTAATTTTAAATAATTGCCTTTACAACATGAATTTGATTATACTCAAATTTCAGCACTTTATTCTATTATATTATGAAAGAAGTGACGCGGCATTTTTTTTATAAATTATTTTGTAGATTTTTTAAATTTTTTTATTGATTTTATTTCTCTAATCTCTGGTGGAATACTATTAAAGATTTTTGGTCATAGATAGCTGTAATTGTTTTGTCCAATGTACAAGTACTGCGAATAGGTATATAATTGAGGTTTTTAACGTTCAAATTAAGATTTATTTTTCTTGGTACAACATTAAAAATATTCAAAAGTCTGCTTAAACTCTAGAAAATACTCTTCGATATGAGTCACTCTCTTTGGTTATTTTCATTCATACAAAATTAATGCTTAGCTGATATAAAATGGACACCTGCCAAATTTTCAATGCCGACGATTTGATTATAAATAACGGAATCATAAAAATTTAAATAAATTATAATAGCTAATTAAAATTACAAAATAGTAAAGATCCACCTGCTGGTAGTCGTACATGAAAGTTTTAGAAGCTCCTCCCATTTATTTAGAGAACAGAATTATTAAAATAGATTTACGGGAAATTTAATTTAATAAGCAATTTTGTAGGGAGGTACCGTATAAAACTAACCACACCTTGGTTTTTTATTTTTTGGTCGAGCTTTCTAACAGATTACAACCCACTAAGAAAATATAGTAGCGAGAGAACTAGTATAATATACAAGAACTGGTCGGATGGTCCTCTAGAATAAAATACAATACCTTGAAGCTACACCAGCCGTTCTAGCTCACCAAAAAAAACCCATAGTGTAATTTACTAAACTTTTAGTAACCTAAAAAAGTTTATAAACAAATAACATAGCTTCATATTGAACCTATACCGCACACTAGCCCACCTATGGGGTAATTTACTAAATTTTATTAGAAAGTTATTACGCAAAAAAAAAACTACCACCAACTTGCGTTTTCCGTATAGTATAGCAGATGGCAGTGAGGTGTTCTTCGGGAAATGTTGGAAAATCTGTTCTTCTATCGTGGGCCAATAAGGGGAGGTGATTGGACGTGCGAAAGAGTCAGTGAAAGTGGTAAAACTACCCTCTTGGAGGAAAATCCCTCTAAGCCAATTTCTTTCGCGTTTTTACGAGGGAATTCGATTACTAGTAACTCAGTTGAGTGTGCAGGGAGGTTTGAAAGTTGTAGAAGAATTTATTAATAATAAATTAGAATTGACCCTAGCGACAATGGGGAGATTGTAACAATCAACAAATAAGGTTCAATTATCTTTGCACAAAGGATGTGAAATAAAATCACACAAGCTCCCAAGAACAAGGACATTAAAAATGTCCTTCACTGCACCAGCGTCTGGACTTCAACAACTGCTCCTTGGGGCTTTAACCCAAAAACTTCGATTTTGTTATTAAAGGAGCTTGCCATTCTTAAACCGGTTTCGGCATTATTGTGCCTCATCAGTAAGAAGCAGGCTAGCTCGACATCCTGTCACTAAAGGTGCAGTGTAGGACATTTTTAATGTCCTTGTTCTTTTGAGCTTGTGTGATTTTATTTCACATCCTTTGTGCAGTTTTTTCATCCCATGGTCCTTTTTTGGTATTTTTATGGTTCAAAAAAATTCCACCTTCGTATGAATTATCTTTGTCGATTGGCGGAACTTCGCATGTTAATTGTTTTGTTATTATAGGTGCACATCCTTTAACACAGACAAAAGTTTCGACTAAACTGAGGATTCTAGAAATACTATGATTTACAAAATAACCAACGTTTACATTGCAATCTGCTATGCTTAAACCTGGAATATCGGAATGTTATTCAGTTTTAAAATGTTCTAGGATAGCAAATTGATATGATTTTTGTGAGAGTCCACTAGTTTTTACATTTTGAAGCCATTTAAAAAATGCACATTAAAGGTACTATAAAATACAGATAGTGTATGAAAAACATATTTAAATTTGCAAAGTAACACTGGGATATTAAATTCAACAATTAAGTTGATTAAGAACATCTTTTAAAAAGACCGTTTGCAAATTTTACTTCTAAAATGTTTAGTCTTACAGGACATTTAAATAAACTGAAAAGACTTGCGCTATAAATATAAAACGCTATAGTTCTCAAATTACGGATAGTGTTAAAGATGGCTGTGCCTTATGTTATAATACCCGTAACCGAAATAAGCCCTAGTTGGTGAGGAAAAAGAGGAAAGATTTTATTCCAAGCCAGATACTTTTAGTCACAGTCAACATGTTCTGAAAGTTTCATGCTTTTATTCTTAAATTTTACGTATAAGAAACCCTAAAATAATTTGATTCATTTATAAATTTTACTTCTGGCCCCGCCCTGTCTTTTGTTTGAGTTGCCGCTTATTAGTTCAATTTCTCTTCTCATGGCAATAAAACCACTTATTTTAACGAAAAAGGGGACTTTAATGACGTTTCGATTTGCTTAATCGAAAGTCGTTTTCAAAATGACATAACAAAATATATAATAACAAATTTACTACAGAAACAGAACACTTGATAATCTTAGAAAAATATGACAGCAACATATGACAGGGAGAAAGATTTTGAAATTGGAGATGTCAAAATCTGTTTGCATATTATAAGAGAATTTATACTTCGTCATAAATGAAGTTTTCTTAATAAAAACTTATGATACTATCCCGATATAGAGGGTATCCTTTTTGCAATTAACTCTTTTTGTAAAATAGGCAACCAAATTTTTGAAATATAAACCGAACAATTAGAAACACATTTGTTATTATTTAAGCATATCAATGCTGCTTCTTTAACTTTGCGGTTATAATTATTAGGTTCTTTTAATAATCTAGTCGAAGAATTCTATTGTATTTTATGACCAAAATCCCCAGGTTCACATATTTTTGATTTTTTGAATTGTTTATTTTTAATGTATGATTGGTGTTCATTAAGTCTAATATGAAAAGGTATATGTTTCTCCTATATAAAATTTATTACATTCGCATGGAATTTTGTAAATACAATTTTTTGTATTTTGAATTTTATTAAAAGGTTTTGTATTTACTATTAAAGATTTTAATGTACCTATTATTAGTTTGAAAAACTGTTTTTAGATTAAATTTATTGCCAATCCTAATTTTTTCGGATAATTTTGGAATATAAGTGATTTGTACTATATTTGAATGAAGTATTGGGGATTTAAATTTTGTTTTTATTTTTGATGTCTCAGTAAAGTTCACGATTTATAAATTTCCTTGGATAGTTGTTCTTAAGACAGATTTAACAAGTGATAATTCATTATTTAAAATATTGTCATTTGAACAAATTGTTTTTGCTCTATTTGCCCAATTAAAAATGTATCGAGAAAAATACAACATAAAAGAAACAACATTAGCGGACATATTTAAAAATAATCTAAAGCTCTGTACAATAATCCACTTTCTCAAGGAAACTATCAAGTCTTGGTCTGACTCGAATGGGCTTTGTTTCAACACCAGTAAAACCGTAGCAATGTCTTACAGAGGTACTTTACAGCCTATAACTCTAAGCAATAATCCGATTCTAACGGTGAACTCAATTAAGTTTTTAGGTCTTTATATAGACAAATTCCTGAAATGGTCCACTCATATTGATACCTTGGCGAAAAAATTATCTTCTGCATGTTTTGCCAATTAAAACTGTTTCTAAAGAGCTGACCCCTACTACTGCATTAATGACATACTTTTCCTTATTCGAATCTCACCTTCGCTATGGTTTACCGTTCTGGGGTTCTTGTAGCTTATACCACTTCGAATCTATTTTCAAATTACAAAAAAGAGCAATTCGTTATGTATTTGGTTTAAGTAGTAGGACATACTGTGAAAATGACTTTAAAAATTTCAAAATTCTAACTTTTCCTGCTCTATTTATCTTTGAATCCGTGTCCTTAGTTCGCAAGCACATTCAAAAGTTATCAGAAAGCCCAACTCGTAGATATCCTACAAGAAATTTAGATACTGTGTTTACTTACCTATTCCCACCTCTGACCTAATAAAAAATTCTATTACCTACAATGCAAAAAAATTGTATAATCCGATACAGCTAAAATCTATAAATTCTTATGATATGATTTTAATTTTTATTATGATTAATTTCGCTTTGTCTATAAAATTTTTGTAATTTTTCTATGACAATAAAGCATATTCTCTCTCTCTCTCTCTCTAAATTAGACTGTGAAATATAAAATAAAAAAAGGAGAAAAAGTCCGAAAAACTGCTAGAACTACTATAATACCAAAGAAGCGCTAATGACCAACATACAGTCGATGCTCTATAATGGAAAAAGTAATAATAATAATAATCTTTATTCAAGAAATACAAAGAATAAGCTGATAAGCGATAAGTGCTACTGCACTTGTTTCGTAGAAAATTGACGTCCCTTCGTGGGACGCGTACAGTCCAAAATTCTTAAATTCAACTGAGGTCTTTGCTTTTCTCAAAGTTTGGATTGGCAACACCATCTGTAACAACAATGTCTCCAACAAATTTAGTAAGAATTTTCCGAAGTAAGAGGGGCACTCCATGTCCACACCACATTTTTAAAATGAGTGATTTTATAACAAATAAAAATTATTCCCGGGAATTTCCACTTTGTAATAAAATTTTCCTTCGATTAAAAACAAAATTTAGTAGGCAAATCTACGAATTTTCAACTGGGGTTTATGCTTTTCCCAAAGTTTGGACTGATAACACTGTCCGATAACAATTTTTTTAACAAATTTGACGAGAAATTTGCAGTTTCTTGCAATAATTAATGCGCATCCAGATAATTACCACTGTGTCTAGTTGCATTATGGGTATCTTAAAATATGTATTTTATTTTTTTTTTGCTAGGATACTGGTCCTATCGCCAGCTACACTTCAGTCTCTTGGGTTTTTTGTGTATTTAATGATAACTTTCTTTCCCATTCAACATTTTAAACTGTCTACACTATTATTTCATAGTTTAGTAGGAGCTTGTCTACCAATTAGCCTCTTCCACAGCTTCCTCTATAAAATGATCACACTTTCTAATTTGTTTTGCTATTTTTGTAATACGTCTGGGATCGACTAGTACATATTAACTCGTTTAGCATCTTAAAATATTTTACATGATTAAATTCTCAATTAAGTAATAACTTACATAAAGAGCAAATCCAAGTCGTTTATTGACATTTTTAAGCCCATTTTCGTCGTTACGGACTAACCAACTAAACTCTTTGGATGCATTATCCTTTTCAATATGCCATGAATTAGCATTTAGAATACCATATTAAGAAAGCACAATCCATGTATCATAAACATTTTCGTTCTGTATTACCATATAATACCGGAATTATTAACATTTCGTTTTTTTTTCTGTAACTAATGACACATCTCGTATATTCGTCAGATTTTTTTGTATTTAAACGTTCATGTTAATACGATATATAAAGATGTGATTCTTTTGTTATGTTCCTTAATATGTTTTGGAATTTGTTATTGTGTTTGACCTACATTTGGGATACAAGGTAGTTTAAAGATTTTTGGTATCTTGGTGGTTCTTACAATCTTTATCACATAATTTATTTCAACAGATTATAACGTTTAAACGAATATACAATACAATAATATTATACAAGTTTGGTATAGACTTATAATAGTATATTGTGCAACAAGTGGGGAAAGTTCAACTTTTCTCACGAGTGTGGAAGTTTGTGGCACGAGCCCGAATATACAAGCCGCAACCACACGAGTGAAAAAAGTACTTTCCCCATATGTTGCCCACTATACTTTTTATACAACTGCACAAATTGAAAGTATCCTACCTCTTAACAGTTAAATAATTTTTTTTAATTTTATTTTTGTATTTCTTCTCCATTCCATAAATTTTGCCAATTCATATTTTTTTCTTGAAATTACCGGCAATAAATCTAACGTTACTTCTGCAGCTTTTCCCAATATCTCTGGCGGAGTATTATCAAAATCGTCACTACTGTCAGTATCCATATTATTTATTATAAATAGGTTATATGCCTTAATAAAATAGTATTTAATGGAAATTGCGATTATTGTCAAAGCACCAATAAAAACTACCTTAAGAATTTAAAAAAACTTCTATAATCTGACAGTTGTGACTATTTATAGCTGATCAACAGCCAACTAAGTTTTTGTCGATTTTTGTTGATTTTCCATATAAATCAAATACTATTAAACGAGCAAGGTTTGTATGTATGTATGTATGTATGTGTGTCCAGAGGATCTCGAAATCCACTCGTCAGAATTCAATGAAACTTTCAGGGTAGACTAATTCCTATCTAAATCTAAATTCGATCTTCCGAGATATTTACAAGAAAAGTTAAGCTTTTAGTTTTATTTCCTAGCAACGGCAGATGTAATAACTTGTTTCTATAGTAATATATACTATAAAGGATAGATGAGTACAGTAAAAGTGGGGATACACCGTCACATTCCATAGGCGTACTTTGCAAAATAAGTTTCTATAATATAAATAAGGTCACAGCATATAAAATATATATACGCACTTCGTAGATTAAATTTTGAAGTTATATTATTTACAAAAAATAAAAATAAACTTTATGCATCTGACACTTTAACAATGAACGAATTAAATTTAACCAATAAATAACAAGGAGGATTATATGTTGGGATTAAACTTTTTTAATCTCTTGGCATTAAAAGTAACGCTTCAGTACTTACCTAAACTCAAAGATTAAAAAAAAAGTTAGTTCAAGAACTATCTTTAAAAGTCACTGTCTTCACTAAAAATACTGGTATCACTATAATTGTCTTTTCTGAGGTTTATTATTATAGGTTCTTTTAAATTATCCATTGATATATCCACTTTCCTAAATGAATTTTCCACATTTTTAACATGACCAATGCATTTTCCCCAATGTTCTCTATTTACATCTGAAACTGCCTTCACTTTTTTACGTCCAGATTTATTTTTTAACTAATATTATAGCCTATATAACTTTATAACTATTTCTATAATTCATATTAATTCACAAAGATGCGAATTATTTTAAAATAAATTCATATAACCTCAACTTATAGAGGGTCCACAGCAGATCCCTGAAGTACTCACCAAACAAACTCTTCGACTTGAATTCCATACTGAATCTCCGGCACTGTTTTACAAACAATTATACAAAGTCGCGTAGGTGACCCACTGCCTGTACGACATGTTCTACAGTCATTGATACGATACTTACAACTTATAGAGGCGGGCAGTTTTATGAATGAAATCGGATATTACGATGGATGAAAATTTTACTTTTTGCTGATTGCGAAAACACGAACCTGCCAATGAAGTGTTCCTAGAAAACCGTATCGATTGTAGGTTTCGAATGGACGGTTTATTTGTAGTTTTTTTTTAAGAGTTTGTCATTTCCTAAACATTTTGTTAATCTTAGTAGTTTTTATGATATGAAAGACGAAAATGCGACCACAAATGAAAAAGGAAAGTTCTCTTTTAACTAAAATATGCACAGTCTTTCAAGTCGATCGTAACAATGGCAAAATGGCACGAATTGCACTTTCAATTGCTTCCTCACCCACCATATTTACCGGATCTGCCTCCCAGTGACTAATACCGGTTTGTATATCTAAAAATAATTCTTAGTTGGGAATCTGAGGTGCTGAATTCGACCACCTCTATACAACTAGCGAACATCCACCTAAAAAACATGAAATCCTATGTAAAATTACCTGCCGGATTCGAATTTTTTGTTCGTCCTTTGATCCGGAATTGCGAAATGCGTCAAAACATGACATTTTTGAAAAAACTGAAAATTTTCCTTAAAATAATATTTATTGCAAACTAGTGCTTAACTTTGTTAATTGGTGTCCGATCGTTATGAATTTTGGATATGATATTTTTCAGTACTTTCCTGACATAGTGTCATAACAATAAAAAATGTAGAACGTCAAATAAAAGCTACGTCATTTTTTTTTTTCGCTAGATGACACAAAATATCGTTTTTTTTTGCAGAGTAAAATGGTGAGTCGAGAAAACTTTTTTATCTTTAGAGATAGTTAACTACTACAAGCGAGAAAAATGTTGCCAATACAGCAAGGAAACTTTTTTACTTTAACTTTTTTTTCATACGACGTTTAGTTTGGCTTGTGTACTTTTTTAAAACCGAACGAAATTGAATCGGCGAGTTGTATCTCTTGGCTTTATCACTGTGGGTGCGAATAAAGCGATCAGTGTGTCAAAGAGAGTAAACACCATAGCCTTTTTCATACGCGCAACAAAGATGACGCGCATTACAATATTAATATGACACTATGGGGGGTATAGTGCGATTTATGAGATAGAGAAATGATAGGAATAATAATAATAATTTTTTTACAAGCATAAAACACAATATTATTATTATTTAATTAAAATATTTATTTTACAATGCATTTTCCCTCACACTGGAAACTTATATTGCATCTTACATTTGCTTTCAGGCATTTGCACTTGTTACCACAGTTAAATAATTTACATTTGTAAAATGGAGTGATTTTTAAAAATGTAAGTTTTGCTTCTTTGGACATTAATTTTGGAACTATACAATTATTGTCTTTGCGTTCGTAACCAAACTTTAGAATTTCTGGCAGATCTGGCTTTAACATATATGTCGTTTTGAAAACTGCGCAATATAAAAATGCCCTTCTCATATGAAAAATAAAAGAATCCTTCGTCGGCGGCAAATCCCTAACAAAAGGTCATTATTAAAACCTTATTTACCTACCAGTATAATAGTATAAACTTCAACGATATATTTTGGTTCAAAATATTCATCTCATCTGGTTCTTGAGACAACACTATTTTTATGGCTCTTTTTTTTGCATTTTTTAAACGGAAAGCTAACAGATAAACAATTTATTGACAAGAAATTGTCTTCTAATATTTTAACATCCGCCGTGGTTTACACGAGATATTATTAATCAAAATTAAATCAGCAATTTAAAAAAAATAAAGATGTAAATACTCTTAATCATTTTAAACATTTAGGAGCAAAAGTGAAATCCGACATCGACAAGTCGTACAAAAACTACTCTAAATCTTCCGAATCTAACATGAAAGCAGATCCTAAAAAATTTTGGGCTTTTGTCAATAGCAAAAAAGGATCAACGAATATTTCTGACAGAATGACGTACAATGGCCAAACGCTTAATAGTCCCACAGATATACTTAACGGCTTTTCCGACTATTTTGCAAAATCTTTCTCAGTTAGCACACCTCTTGTCTCCCATGATGACTCATTGACCTCTCATGTTTTAAATGTTGTGTCTTTTCTGGAAGATGAAGTCCTTATAGCCTTAAAACAATTTACGAATAAAATGACAACAGAACCTGATTTTATTCCGGCTTTTATTTTGAAAGATTGTGCGCCTGTACTTGCTCTGCCTTTAACAATATTGCTTAACACATGCCTTAAGACTTGCACTGTTCCTAACATCTGGAAGTTATCGAAAGTTATACCTATCTACAAGCATGGCGACAATTTTGATATTGGCAACTTTCGGCCTATCTCAATTATTTGTAACTTTTGTAAGGTATTCGAAATTCTGTTATACAATAGAATGTATGGTCACTTAAGTAACTGAATTCTTTTAAAAAAACTATCACGGTATGGATTGTCGGCACCTCTGATTAAATTATTTAGCTCCTATTTAAGTAGTAGACGGCAGTTTGTGGTCTTTAATGGTTACAAGTCCGTCGAACACTTAGTAACATCCGGAGTTCCTCAGGGAAGTAATCTAGGCCCTCTATTATTTAATGTTTTCATCAATGATATAGTTGATGACCTTGACGTTAACTATTTACTGTATGCTGATGACTTAAAATTATTCTGCCAAATTGATGATATAAGTGATTGTGTTTCACTTTCAGCTAACTTACGACATGTTGAGGTGTGGTGTATAAGTAATAAATTGTCACTTAACGCGGATAAATGTAAGGTAATGACATTTTCTCTTAAAACTGACAAGATTTTACATCATTATGAAATTAATAATTGTGTTCTTGAGCGCCCAACGACATTTGTTAAGTTGGGTGTCACTTTTGACTCCAAACTTTCGTTCGTTCCTCATATTGAGGCTGCTTATTCGTCTGCTAACAAAATGTATGGTTTCTTAGCTCGAAAATCGCGTGACTTCACTGATCAGGATACTTTAAAGGTGCTGTACTATGCCTATGTTAGATCTAAAATTGAGTACGCGGATGTTATCTGGAGTCCATTTTATGACGTACACATTCAGAAACTTGAATCAGTTCAACGGAGATTTCTGAAGCTCCTTTCTTTCAAAATGGACGCTATTTATCCTCCTATTGGAGTTCTTAATAGTACGCTTCGAATGAGACATTGTGTGGATAGCTTAAGTTCTCGTCGTGACTGTCACCTATTGATATTCTTGTTTAAATTAGTAAATAATAAAATCTTCAAAAACTGAGGTTTAATATCCCGAGATTAGCTTCTAGAGTTGACAATACATTTTACCTTCCTACCCCTCGAACAAATATTTTAAAATTTTCGCCACTTTACAGGATGTGTTCAATTTGTAATACTGTAAATTACCAGCTTGATATTTTCCACTGTCGTATATCTGCGATTAATGCATTTTTCTTTGAAAAATGACATTCTTGTTAAATAATATACGTATATTCCTGTTCTGTAGTTGGGTTTGTCCTATTTGAACAGTGTAACAATAAATAAACATCCAGATTCTTCAAGTTTGCTAGTGCTTTAATGATTGAGAAACATGGGATAATTTCTTTTCTCTTTCCATCCAAATTTCGACATCTAAGGTAACCGAGAAAAACGTTGATAAAATAAAAACATATGTGTCCAATGAGTACATAACAAATACCTTAAACATGTCTGTAAAAAATTAATAATTGCAAATATTCTAGTATCAGGTTCCTCATGTCCATAGTAAACTGTAACTCTTCAACCACTTTCGACTCAATTTTTGTCTATTTTATTGTTCTTTGATTATCTTCTGACATTCCTGCTAATACAATTTCAATTTGATCACTAGTTTTTGAGCTAAATATGCCAAGAGGTTCTTTTTATTATAAGGATTTGATGTAAATTTCTTCCAATCAGGTATATCAAGTTCGTCTCATATTTCGCATGTTTCAAAATGACAATTTTTCGATCTTCTCTATCTTTCTGTTTGCTTTAAGCTTTGTTCAAAATCGTAACGATCACCAATGCGTACTATTGTACCACAGATCTGAGGCTTTAACTTTAATAGTAAAGACACGTATTTTAAAAATAATTCTCGAAATTTTCTGCTATTAAAATTTTGATACCGCTGAATAAGTGCCATCATATTTTTTATATAAGCTGTATTAAAAGTGTCGCTTTCTTCTATTGGTATGCAGGATAGCTCAACAGATATAACTTTAATTTCTCTTAACACAGCCTTATATAATTCAGATTTATTTCCTTTTCTCAAAATAATATTTTTTAAAAATTACTTAACTGTGGTAACAAGTGCAAATGCCTGAAAGCAAATGTAAGATGCAATATAAGTTTCCAGTGTAAGGGAAAATGCATTGTAAAATAAATATTTTAATTAAATAATAATAATATTGTGTTTTATACTTGTAAAAAAATTATTATTATTATTCCTATCATTTCTCAATCTCATAAATCGCACTATACCCCCATAGTGTCATATTAATATTGTAATGCGCGTCATCTTTGTTGCGCGTATGAAGAAGGCTATGATGTTTACTCTCTTTGACACACTGATCGCTTTATTCGTACCCACAGTGATAAAGCCAAGAGATGCAACGCGCCGATTCAATTTCGTTCGGTTTTAAAAAAGTACAGAACTCAAAATAAATGTCGTATGAAAAAAAAAGTTTCCATGCTGTATTGGCAACATTTTTCTCGCTTATAGTAGTTAACTATCTCTAAAGATAAAAAAGTTCTCACCATTTTACTCTGCATATTTTGTGTCATCTAGCTTTTATTTGACGTCCTACATTTTTTATTGTTATGACACACACAAGGAAAATATTCAGTTTTTTCAAAAATGTCATGTTTTGACACATTTCGCAATTCCGGATCAAAGGGCGAACAAAAAATTCGAATCCGGCAGGTCACTTTACATAGGATTTCATGTTTTTTAGGTGGATGTTCGCGAGTTGTATGGAGCATCTTTAAAACGCTTCTTAGAAGGCCTCAGATTCCCAACTAATATGAAGGATATGAAGGACGAAAATGCGACCCCAAATGAAAAAGAAAAGTTTTCTTTCAACAAAACTATGCACAGTCTTTCAAGTCGATCGTAACAATGGCAAAATTGTTTCTTTCAATTGCTTACTCACCCACCATATTCTCCCGATCTGCCTCTCAGTGAATAATACCGGTTTGTATATCTAAAAATAATTCTCGAACTTATTGAGGGTCCGCGAGTATACTATTAAAATATGCCATTTTACAGATAATTCTGAAAGTGTATTAAATAACCTTGTTTTAAAAGGCAGTTTTTTAAAAATATTTATATTTTGCTAATTATGTACTACTTAAATGAGTTGTAATAAAAATTCTAAAATTGTTCCTTCGACATTCTGACCCCAAACAAAACCAATCTTTTAACAATTATTTCGCTATAAAAATGTTTTTAAATACTTATCGTTTTGTCGTGATAACTCGTACAATTTTAATAATAAAAGAAAACCAACAAAGTACGAGAATGTTGATGTTTTTTCCAAAAATTAATTAAATCCTCGTACGCATTTAATCGACGAGGGATTGATTAATCAAGCTAAATTAGAGGTTACTGTGATTGAATTTATCTGAAATTGCCCAATACAGTGGCGTGCTTGGAAGATGATAATTATATTTTATTTTGTTAGGCGATCATAACGTTTAAAAATCTGATCAAATTACGTTCGAAAATAAATTATAACTGGAATTTTTATTCGTTTGATGTGTTTTTTTATTTATTTTAATATGAGAAGTGAATTTACTTGTGAAGATGTGAGATTGTCACTTATTTTAATTTTATCGCCAGTTATCAACTTTTTTCACAGGAAAAATTAGATGCCCGAATGGTATTTGACAAGACTATTTCATGAGTAACAGATTATTCTGCTTACACATAGCTTACAAAACATACTACCTATTATACAGGGTGCGCCAATTATTTCCACTCGATCTCTAGCACCGAAACTAAAAGAGAATTCACAAGATTTTTTGTAGGGGTAGACAGTGTCACTCGGACTACAATTTTAAATTGAACACCCTGTATACGATTATGTCTTCTGATTCTACTTAATATTAGATTTACGGAAGTTTTTTGTATTTGTAAATCCGACGCGGCTTTGACAAGTTATTCCTATTTTAAGCAGATTTAATGAAAAAACAGCACTTCAGAAATATTAGCACAAAAACCACATTTTTTAAAAAATTCCTCAAAAAAGCTACTATGATGTAAATGAAACATGCACCTATGACAATAATCACACAACATCTTCACTTGTTGCACAGGGTGTTTGCCGATGGCGTGCCAATAGTCTAGTTTTCAAATGGCAATAACTTAATTTTTTCAAATGGGACACCCTGTATATTTTTCTTCAGTTAGAAGCTCTCCCTAATACGCATTAAAAAAATATAGGGTTTTGCACATCTAACTTTACTATTTACTTTATTAATTGACGTTAAGTGACAAACAACATATTTTACACAATTTTTAATAAGTACAAAATTTTACAAAGTTTAATCGTAAGAAAACTACAATAGTGAAAGTTAAAATTTATAGTAGGTGTTCAAAATGTCTTCCATTTTCATTTATACATTTTCTTGCCCTTTTTTTCATTGATTTACGTCTAAATGCTGCAGTAATCCTTTATTTCATATTTTCTTTTGTGGTAACCTCTTATGGGTAATCAATATTTTTAATAAAACCCCACAAGAAAAAATCGCAAGGTGTAAGGCAAGGCGATCTAGTAGGCCAATTTATAGGTCCTCCCCTTCCTATCCAACGATCCTGAAATTCCCTATTTAACCAATTGCGAACATCTAATAGGTAATGTGGTGTGGCACCATCTAATTGAAACCACATTCCGTTGCGATAATTTGGAGGTACATTTTGCAATAAGTTGCGAAAATCATGTTCTAAAAAATCTAAGAATATAGCTCCATTTACAGTCCCATCAAAGAAATAGGGACCAATTACATAATCACCTATTATTCCCGCCCACACATTCAAAGACCATCGATACTGTGATGTGGTTCTAAATAAATGTTTATTGTGGTCCGAATAATAATGGAAGTTGTGTCTATTTACACAACCGTTCTTATGAAACGTGGCTTCGTCGGAGAATAAAACTTTGTTTAAAAAGTTACGCTCTGTATTTATCTTGTTTATTAACCATCTACAGTATTCCACTCTACGCGCGAAATCACGTGGTAACAATTCTTGGTGAAGCTGGATATGATAGGGGTGATATTTATTCTTTTTTATTATGCGTCTAATTGTGGTATTGGAAATATCTAACTGATTGCTTAATTGCCTTGTGCTTATATTGGGATCTTCAACTATACTGATCATTACCTTATATTCGTTGTCAATAGTAACAGCTGTAGTTTCACGTGAATGTTTTTCATACTTGACGGTTCCTGTTCTATCAAATCTATTCTTTAAATTCTCAAAAGTATCCTTTTGTCGATGACGTCTTTCTGGGTATCTTTGACGATAGACCCTACTAGCAAGAAACGAATTTTTTTGACATTCACCCAGTATACATATATGAATATTTTCTTAAACACTATAATTCTTATTAAAATCCATTTTTTATACACAATACCGATTAAATATAGTAGACGTGATACAATACAAAATTTTATGTTGACAATTAATGCCATAACAAAATATACCTACTGTCATTTTCATAGGTAACTTGATTTCTTATTAAAAATTGTGTAAAATACGTTGTTTGTCACTTAACGTCAATTATTAAAGTAAATAGTAAAAGTTAGATGTGTTATATTTTTTTAATGCGTATTAGGGAGAGCTTCTAACTGAAGAAAAATATACAGGGTGTCCCATTTGAAAAAATTAAGTTATTGCCATTTGAAAACTAGACTATTGGCACGCCATCCGCAAATACCCTGTACAACAGGTGAAGATGTTGTGTGATTAATGTGATAGGTGCATGTTTCATTTACATCATAGTAGCTTTTTTGAGGAATTTTTTAAAAAATGTGGTTTTTGTGCTACTATTTCTGAAGTGCTGTTTTTTCATTAAATCTGCTTAAAATAGGAATAACTTGTCAACGCCGCGTCGGATTTACAAATACAAAAAACTACCGTAAATTTAATATTAAGTAGAATCAGAAGACATAATCGTATACAGGGTGTTCAATTTAAAAAAACCAAATTCATTTTCATTCCACAAAAATTAGCCTCCCTGTATACATCAAAATATTTTAAAATTGTAGTCCGAGTGACACTGTCTACTCCTACAAAAAATCTTGTTGATATCTCTTTTAGTTTCGGTGCTAGAGATCGAGTGGAAATAATTGGCGCACCCTGTATATGCATACATAATAAATATGTAGGTATTAATTTGAAAACCGAAAAACAGATAATTTATTTAATCTCAAGATACTACAAACTTAATTATTTATGGTACAATTAAAATATAAATTGCAATTTTGGTACACAGAAGGAGTATTGTTTGAAATCTTTGTCAACTCATTGATAACGTTGGAGTAGGTAAATCATTAATATTGTTGATGGGTCCAGCTGTAGACTGAGAAACTCGAGGAGTGGCTGCAGGATCTTCTGTTTTCTGTTTTTTAGCTGGAGGTTCTGAGGCGTCACTTCTAAGGGTGTTTATGATGTTGGAATAATGCTCACTATCCATTTGCTGATAAAGCTTAATTGAGTTGGCTGAACTGTGGCCAGTAATTTTAATTAATTGTTGTTCACCGACCCCTCCTTTAACCAGGTTACTGACTGCTGTCGACCGCCTAGAGTGGTTTGTTATTTTTATTTCTTTTGTATTTGATCCTGCTTTCTCTGCTGCTTCTTTAGTCCATTTCGAAAGTTCGTTTTTTCCCACTGGAGTGTTTTTGTACCATCCACATTAAGAATAATCTATCAGTTGTTATTCTAGATGTACGTTTAACCATTAGAATTTTAAAAAGACGGACTGGACAAACGGTAGGGTTCTTCGTGTTGGGGACCAGCCATTTACTATCGGCTATTTTTTTTTCTCCACCCTGGGCCGTTTTATTGAAGAGATATTCTACTCTTCCTAAAAAGTAGGATTTTTGAAAATCAGTTATTTTAAAAAAATATGTAACTATGTTATCTACTTGTTTTAATCCCAGAATTATCCACTTCCTCTTTAAAATAATGAAATCTGCAATTGACTGCTTCTCCACCTCTCCAGGCAAATTCTACTGAAGCGATATGGTAAAATTTTCGCTGGAGTCCCGCCGGAGTGTCTTCGTCCTATAATAATACCATTGCCTAGTATTCTTAAAATTTTAATGAAGCAGAGCTCGATTTCCTTTTATTGGCACACATCTGCAAATTCCTTCGTTTCGCATTACGAGCTTCCCTACTAGACTTGAATATAATATCTTTAAATGGATCCAAAATTATTTTCCACTTCATAAAAATACATCTCTTTCATTTTTTTTGCAATGGTGTTCCACATTGTCTTCACAACTAGTTCTTTGTAATTTTCACCATTTTCTTTCTTCTTCTTCACGCCCAATCTTCCAGAATTCCGTAAACTGGGGGAAATAGTTGGATAAAACATTGTCAAAAGGAGTGTTTTTTCCAGAGAGAAATAAAAGGTTTGTAAAAATCTCAGCTGTTTTTATATAATTGAACATTTTTTGAAATATTTAATATTCTCGAGTAGAATTGGTAGAATCAGACAAACTTGTGATCATACTTTTTTAATATGAATCTCACTATCGAAAAGCATAAATTTTTTTGTTAAAAAATGTGCTTATTGCATTTTATGTAATATATAATATTTATTTATTTATTTATTTATACAAGGTGTCATGAGGAGCCTTAATTACGATACCTCGTATTGAGGCCCCTATGGGGAATATCAAATGACCATTAAAAAGTGTCTGTTCCCTCCCATTGTTTAATAATACAGGGTGTCCCGTAAACTTTGTACAATATTGGAAGTGGTGATAGACCAGGTCATAACTGTTCAGAATATCAGAATTTCACCTCAGTAAAACTCTCACCGTTTTCGAGATAATTTTTGAGTCTACAAATTAAGAGTAATTTAAATATCTTTGCTGCTGAAGATTACTGTTAAGTGATGCTTTCAGACATACAGAACAGTTTTTCAGAAATATGGGTAAAATGCCAGATTTGAATCCCACTAATTTTTATTAACAAAAGTTTGACATTATTTTCTGAATAATACATAACCACGTGGATTACCCAGACTCTACCATGGTATAAGACATACTATAATTATTTTTGGAAGGAGTGATATTTCGGTTATTATAGTAGGGGAGGCCAAGCGGGGATTTTCCGCGTTTCTCGAGCGCGTCAGAAATTCATATGGGGAGAAACCTTGCAAGAAAAGGTAAGTTAAGTACATCCAGAAAAGTGTATATTTCAATAATCTGTCAATTTGAGCGTGACATAAGGAAATGGGCGAGTCACAAAGTTGTAAAAAAAAATGTCACCTCGAAATACTCGAGCGCGATTGATTTTTTTTTATTTTGAAGGAAATTCTACCAGGATTACGAAAAACATATAATCTGACGGTTTTCATGGGGCGATGTAGCTAAAGCCATCGATAAAGGATGAAGCGTAAAGTTCCCACGCTATAGTCTAAAGAAGAAAGGAGTGCAGTAAAAGTGGGGGCGTAGGCGTACTTTGCAAAATAAGTTTCAATAATATAAATAAGGCCACTTCATATAAAATGGTATATACGCACTTCGTAGATTATATTTTGACTGAAAAAAGTTATATTATTTACAAAAAATAAAAATAAACCTTATGCTTCTGACAAAATTGTTGCAGTTTGACATTGAACGAATTAAATTTAACTAATAAAACAAGGAGGATTATCATTGTCTTTTCTGAGGTTTATTATTATTTTTAACATTAACGTTTTCTCCAATGCTCTCTATTTACATCTGAAACTGTTTTCAAAAATAAATCTGGCAGTACTAGGAAGGAAATATTTAATAAAACATACAAAGTATCTGATACGTCTCGGCCCTTCTCATTAAATGTGTGTAATTAGACGCTTGTAATTTTTCACCTTGCCGATCATAGCTACAGGAACATTTATTGCAAACAAAATACCTACATCGCACGCTTGTCGAGAAATGCGCACAATCGGATTGTTACTGAGATGTCACCAACAAACTGCGGATGGAAAAATGTGGATGGAAACCAACTTCCTGAATCATACGAAGATATCGTCATAACACCTGACATTTTAGAAGATACTTTGGATTCAGGTACGTTTCCTTTTTAATACTATAATATCATTAAATAAATAAAAGATTGTGAAGTATCATAACCATTTTTGCTTACAGAAACACGAGATGACGAGGAAGTTGAACAAGTGGAAACCAACGTCGAAGACGAATCCAGTGAGAATGAATATTAAAATACTTTTTTTTAATAATTTTTTGTATCTACTTTTATCCAGTAATAAACAGAAGAAACGAAAATTTTTTTTTATTTTAAAACTGTCAGATTACCAATATCCCTCCATTATAATTGTCAGATTATAATCTGATATAATAATTATCATTTAGGACGACTAAAACATCAAGTTGAACCCTCTGTATAAAACTCTGACGCGCTCGAGTATTTCAAGGCCACATTTTTTTTACATTTTCAAAAATCAGTCATGACTTCTGGTAACGTCCAAATCGTCAGTCATTTAAATAGGACACTTTTTGAATTCACTTAACATTCCCTCTGAATATCTGGCACGTTCGAATAACTTTTTTTTGTTTTTTTTACCCCTATTTACGGCCAACCCCCACTAGTTAATCGTCAGATTAATATCTATCGGTTATCAGAAAGACAAAACGCGTATACACTATGAATGTCGGACGCGCTCGAGTATTTCCATGTTACTGTTTTTTTTTTGACATCTTTGAAAATTTTTACACGCTCTTCCCTTCCCCCACTAAAATCGAAAACTTAACATAATTTTTTTTTCGTTTTAGAACCTAATCTTCACAATCCAATAGGTCCCCATGACGCTTTAGTAACTGCAAATTTAGCATCTCGGCCTCCCCTACTATTATATTATTAAACAATGGGAGGAGACACTTTTTAACGGTCATTTCATATCCCCCATAGGGGCCTCAATATGAGGTAGTGTAGTAGAACCCACCGCTTTATGAGAAAGAAAAAACAGCAAAGGATACCGCCAATAGAAGAAATGCTAATTGATCTGGACATTTTTGAGTATTTTAATGTAAAAAACACAGTACAGTGTCTGTTGAGGGTTCTAGAATAAACCCTATGTTGTGCCAGTTTCCCAGGACGGCCAACAATGTGTTACCGCCTTTTTAAACTGCATCGTTGTATTCTAAGTGGACTGTAACATTTTGCCTCCTCAACTCCATTTGACAAAAAACAACTAACACCTTTATTTAACGATTTATTTTAAGTTAAATAAATAAATAAATAAACAACAACGTAACAAGTGATTACATTAACTGGTAATCAATGAACAAAGTATTATAAGTACCATATGTGCTTAACAAACACTAGCACATAGGTAAAAAACTAAAGGACCGCATCAGTCAGAAAATATTTTGTGTGTTCTGGATGAGTGATGAAATAACACTGGAGGGTCCTAGCCTGATTCGCAGCTAGAGACACACTGTTTAAATTCTCGAAGCACTGAGTTTTGATTTTGAAAATATAAAGTGAACAATAAAGTGTACCGCCTGATTGCAGCTAAGTACCGCTGTGATAAACAAAATATTTTTACGTTGCGCTGGTGTCAACGGAGGGTCTAACCTGATTCGCAGTTAGAGACGCACTAACTTGCCGTACTAAGAGGCATTATGAAAAATGAATTTATTTACGAGGTTTTCTGTAACCCCGGAGTATGCGCTCATAATGAGGGCTCGAAACACACTGAGTTTAAATTTGAATATAAAATGAACAATAAAGTGGACCGCCTGATACGCAGCAAAGTACCACTGTTAAGATGAAATATTTTTACGTTGAGCTGGTGTCAACGGAGGGTCTAACCTGATTCGCAGTTAAAGACGCACTGTTTAAACTCTACGAAGTTTTGTCGGTTTCAGATTTATCCCTTCCGGATTGCGCAATTGTTCTAGAAAGTTCGTTAGCGTGGGTTTTTTATATTGTCTAGACGAAACGGTTAGAATTGCGTTTGTAGATTATGGCGTGATATTTTATTGTGAAATAGAGTAAAAAAATTATCTTTTGATGATACCGCTTCCTGGTTTGAACGCCGTTCGCAAATGTATTTTGGTGCGGCGTTGCCGGTTGAACGAATATGAGTTTACATGTTTAATTATCTGAAAATTAAACAGTGTCCATATACATAAAAATAAAATGATATTTTGTCTATTAGGACCACCGTGCAAAGATTCAATAACCAACTTAGCTGGAGATCGTTAGGGGTAATTTGCGTAAAATGTCTATATTGATTAACTTTCTTTAATATGAATTTACATTTTAATTTCTATAAAGCGGCGTTCAGACTTTACAAGTTACTTGAATTCAAGTAACTTGAAAGGAGTAACCTGAATTCAAGTGAACGTTCATACTATTTCAATATTTGATTCAAGTCATTTCAAGTTGAAATTTTTATTTAAATGATTCCTGTTTCAAGTTACAAAAATTGCGTCAAATGATGTGATTCCTGCTGGAATAAAAGTTGTAAATCAGCTGATTGTGGATGGATTCCTAAAAATCAGAAAAAAAATTCTACACTTTATTTTACAAAAAAATTTCAACTTGAAATTTTTTCTCTGATTTTCAGTAATCCATCCACAATTAGCTTATTTACAACTTTTATTCCAGCAGGAATTACATCATTCGACGCCATTTTTCTAACTTGAAAAAGGAATCAAGTAAAAATGTCAACTTGAAATGACACTTCTAAACATTTATACATATCGTTTGGGCATCTTTACATATATATTATAAAACTTTTTATTGATGAAATGGCATCAAAAAGGGGCCACGAGGTATTGCTCCTTCCGCCCTATTTTTGTGTATTTAACCCCACAGAATTAATTTGGGGACAAATTAAAAAAGAATAAGGCGTTATAACGTGTTTCCCAAATTTGACGGGTTGATAGCAAATTAACAAAAGTTCAGCTGATGATTGGCAGACAAAAATCAAACATGTTATCAAAGAAGAAAATTCTTATATAACGAGTCCGACCAAATTGATTATCAACGTTGATGACAGTGAATCCAATGGTGAGGGTTGAGATAGATTAGGTAAGCTTAATTAATTTATAATATTTATGACTTTATTCACCGTGTTTTTAATTTTAGAATTAAAATTTGAGACAAAAATTTTAATTAGCAACGTTTGTGAATCTCACAAGAGATCAGAAAATGAACCTATGGGCGAGGTGGAGTGGTCAACCTCTATTGAAATCTAATATGCGTTATAGAAATTAAAATGTAAATTCATATTAAAGAAAGTTAATCAATATAGAAATTTTACGCAAATTACCCCTAACGATCTCCAGTAAGTTGGTTATTGAATCTTTGCACGGTGGTCCTAATAGACAAAATATAATTTTATTTTTACGTATATGGACAGTGTACGGGGTTTTCGACATTAAAATAATCAAAAATGTCCAGATCAATTAGCATTTCTTCTATTGGCGGTATCCTTTGCTGTTTTTATAGCGTTTTTTCTTTCTCGTAAAGCGGTGGGTTCTACTATACTATGTACAGTTTCTCACGACTCACCTTGTATTACTAGATATGACACGTGCATACCACCTATAAAATAATGATTGGTAGACGAATTGACGCCAACGCTTCGTGAAAATGAGGTAGAAATGTGTAGTTGTCTGATTTTTCAGTGAATGAGAAAGATACTGTGTATTGATAATCCAGAGAGGGGTGCGAAATCAATTTTTCTCAACCGTTTCTGTTGCAAATATTCCCTTTGGGGTACCAAAACTCGTTAAAAGTAGGGTGATGTCACGTTTAAAGTTAATTTTAAGGGTATTTTAAGAAAAATTTAACAGTTATTTATTAAACTGATAAATGAAGTTAGTTTTGACAAATTTAGCCGATTCAGATCAAGATGTCTCTTCTTCTTATCCCTTTGAGAGAAAAATAAAAAGTCAGTTGAACATAAAAACAAGAAATTGGATACTAAAGAGTTTGGTAATCCCTAATTATGCATTTCTTTAAATGTTTACGTTTCAAATTTCCTTCAGATAAACGTCATCTAAAATTCCAACAGATAATTACTATTAATTATGATAAATTCGCATTTACAAGACATGAATAAACATAAAAATTCCACAAAAGTGTTTCGGGTGGGCCATTTCGACTCGAACATCTTTTTATTCTCCTTTTTTTTATATAAATGCTTTACAAGGGAACTGATTATCATTCGGAAGAAACGAAACGGGCGCAAAATTAGCTTGAAATGGTAAAAAGAAGCCAAAACAAGCCGAGGATCATTTTCATTAATGTAGATGGCAACGCAAACGATCTTTGACTGCATTTTTGCATGTACTTATATTATCAGTGGCGTGTTGAAGTTATACAAGGAATATTTTATTTATCAGTTAGGAACTTTTAAACAAAAGTGCTAATTTTCAGTTACAAAAGATCCCATCTCTTTTGTAACTGAAAATTAGCACATTAAACTAGTAACTAACCGAACATCACGGCATCGTTAGTAGAACTCATCTGGTCAGGTTGATGAGAATCGATCTAATAATTAAGCAGCTCTAGCCGTCCTTTGACCTGGATGGGTGATCACTGAAATGCGGAGGGGAAACCAAAAATGAAATAAAAGATAATTAGGGGTTATGAATGTTGCAGACCTAAAACTAAGAAACATTACAAAGTTGTTAAAGATCTAGTAGGTGTGCTAATGCTAATAGTAGGGTGTGATGTGCCCCTCCGTACCTCTTCGGGATCACCTTCAAAATGACATTGATTTTAAAGTAGACACATAGTGAATGACGATTTTGGTAAAAGTGAGTAGACTGTGGCTGTATTGATTAAAATGAGAACTGTCAATCTAAAATTTTATTAATACTTTCACTAGTAATCTAGAACTTGAGGGAAACTTTTTTAAAAAAATTTATGCTTGAGGAGATATTTCCAGATAGTAATTCAAGATCGTGGGAGATTCGGTAAGAAAATTTCACACCAAAGTAATACAAAAAAATTATAACACGCTGTCCAGGAGGATTCAAAACAAAATGAATTGCAGTTGAAAATTGGCAACCACCTTCAGAAATTGCAATCGGAAGAACGATTAATAGCAACTGTATTGACAACTTAGTTTTGGCGGTAGTTTTGAAATTTGAACAATTAGAAAAATTTACTTTAAAAAATTGGAAAAAAATTAAGTTATGAGTAATCGGACAAGGGAAAACTAGAAAACCAGTATTAATCTACTAAATCAGTCAAATTTTAGTGTCAATACTCTCTTCTAACGATCTAAAAAGAGAAAACTAATTATGACAAATCAATATCTTGCGGATTGTTTGAAAGAGAACGATAGTGTTGTTCTAGTGATAACATATAATTATAGATAATGCTGAGATTATTTTTTTGTTCTTAATATTGACATTATTTTTCTTGGACACATTGGCAACTTTTGTACTGCCTACTATCGATGTATTGCCTACTATTGGCGTTACATATGAGAATTAAATATGGAATAAAATCACTACAACACGCCACTGGTAAAACGTGCAAATTAGTCTATTTTATAAAAAGTATCAAAATAACATCGACAATTTAATTCATGCATAAGAAATCTCATGTCATTATGACAGAGAAAAAAGTTTGCCATAACGGAACCTAACTTTTGAAAGCATGTAAACAAATTTTTGATGACGTTATGTCAATTTTTCTCAAACTTGAGTTGTCAGAAAAGTTTTCATTTGAAATTGAAAAAGCCATCAATGATAATGTGCCTCGCAATACTGTGAATTCAACTACATCAATTTGGCGACAATTTGCGATGTTTTGTTTGGAAAAAAAATATGAACTCATTGCAAAAACTTCCACTGAAGAGTTAGCTTCTATTTTATGTGACTGGGCATTCAACATGAAGAAGAACAATGGAGAAGCTTATAAAGAGAGTGCAGTCAAAACGATTTGGAACACTTCAGCAAAAATGTTACAAGAAAAGTACTTTAAAGATTATAAAAGAATTTTTAATCAGTTCACGGACATAGTTTAAGAAAGCGAGAAATGCACGCGACACAAAACGCAAAATTTTACAAGCAATCCCAGAAAAAAGGAAGGTGGGTTCTAATGCTCTCACAAAACGAGAAATTTTTGAAATGGCACTGTCCTGGAGTGAAGAAGAACCTGTAGGCATCCAAAGGAGAGGTGGAGAAGCAGCAAATTGTAAGGTATTCTATTTTAAAATCGAGACAGACAACCGTGGAAGAGAGACCGGAAGAGTTGAATATAACCCAGTGTTTTCGAAGACAGCACAAGGGGGAAATCAGAAGTTGGCCGACAGTAAATGGTTGGTAGCAAACACTGCAGAAGATTGTGTTTGTCCAGTAAGATTGTTTAAACAAATTATGGGAAGACGGGGAAACCATATAAAGGTTTTTTTAACTCCAAATCCTTTCTGGCAAAAAACAAATTCGAAAGGATGGTATAAGAATTCTCCTATTGGGATAAACGAAATATCTAAATGGACCAAATCTTCGGCGAAAAATATTGGACTTGATATCAAGCGGGTGATAATTACGAACCATTCTAATCGAGCTGCCGCCGTAACTGAATTGTCCAGGAGTGATATAGGTGAACAAAAACTTGTGATAATTACGGGACATAGCAACCCATCGTCATTAAAACCGTACATTCAGTTAGATGAATAAATAAATAATGAATTAACTCACATTTAAACAATGTTAATTATAATTGTTTGAACGAGCAACTGCATCCCAAAGACAATTACCTTTTTCTTTCTGACATTTTCATTGATTTATATTAAATGCTTGTTTTATAACGTCCATAATTGTTTTCTAACCTATTTGTCACTGTCATTTATCCCTACCGGTGTGATGTTTATTATATCAATTGTTACAATATATCAATTCTTCTTCTTTTTCTCTTTTTCTTCTTTCTGCGTTGTTGAATGGTCCTGTACCCAATCTCATAGTTATTCTTTGAATCACTTAACTTTAGAACATTGTTTAATTAGTTTCTTCTTTTTTAAAATAATTTGTTAATTTCATTCAATGTGTTGCTAATGTCAAGCTGATTCATTCGCCATTTTGTAAACCGCCTTTTGATGTTTTTTATCGTTGGTGCTTTTCGCTATTTTTTGATTTTGATGAACCCTCCGGTTTATATAGAGGGTTCACCTACACGCTCTACATTGCGTTTAGAACGTGGAGGTTTTCGCTTTGATTGTAATTATAAATTCAAGTTGATCCCCACATGGTTAAAATCATTGGGGTGGAGGGCTGTTCGAATGCGTAATGACTCTGGACTAGCGCCCATTTCCGTTAGCTCCAGCCATTTAAGTGGTTGCGCATTGGGGCATTTCCTCCCCCTCAAGGTTTTTACTTGTTGGTCAGTTTATTTAAAACATTTTTTAAAAATAATGTTTTAACGATGTCAGTTACATAAAAATTTTTTAAACTCTTCATTTTTCAATTTATTACCCTTGGGTAAGTAGTTAAAAATATTGTCATTGTAATCGTGTTTCTATTGTTTCTTGTAATTATTTGTAGGCCTGATGATGGCTAATAGCCGAAACTAGTAGCCGTTGTTTATAATTTCCCTTTTTAACCTGGATATAAGTGGTACCGACATTGATTTTGAAGTTTTACTTTTACACTTTGGCCACATTTGAGATATGGATGACCTGTTTGCTTTAAATAAATAATTCTAAGTGAAAATTCCACACCTAATATTTTCGACCAATTAAAAGCCTTTATTTTGAATCGTTACCATAGCAACTAAAAAGATTTCCTAAAATTTTTGTCTCCTCCTTGGGGGAAGGAACATAAAATTACACTGGAAAATTTATGACGTTTATAGGTAAAGTGACATTTACATTTAACTTCAGATTATGATCCTTTTGAATTAACATACAAAAGCCTCCTATTTAAATGTTAAAACCATCAAAAACCGTCGTTATCCTAGTATTTTTTTAATATTTCGGTGTGAAATTTTCTTACCGAATACCACTCTAGTTTCAATTAAAAACAGAAATTTCCAGTAATAATTGAAGCTCTAGTGAAAAGTTTTGTAAAAAAAAAAACTGACAAGTTATAAAGAAAAAAGTTTAAAATATTTAAAAATTGTATTATGTATCGAGAAAGTAAAAAATCGGAAATATATCTTGAAGTATATCCACGTAATATTTTCTTGTTTAGATAAGTGATCACAGGGCAGTTTCGCAAAAAAACTGTTTCCAGTAAATCTCAAATTTAGCGCGGCATTTTAAAAACAAAATAATAAAAAAGAAACTGGAAAACAACTTTTACTGCTTTCCAAAAATCCAATTTTGAAATTCCCTGTATGACGTTTTTTCAGTTAATCGGAATATAAACATGTCAAGTGCATTTAAATTGCACAAACAAACAAGTAAAATGTAAACTTTTGGTCTGTAAGTAATAAATAAGTCTGAAAAAAAATAAACCACCACGACCAATACTTTTCTGTTGTTAAAGTTCCTATTTTATTTTATTTCCTTTTACAATATTTTTCTAATTCTATTTTGCAAAGTACCGGGTGGCCCAATAAAAATGACTTTGGGCCACTTCGCACGAACTGTTTACAGTACAGCTTTAGGGAAAAAATTTTGGCACATTGGTAGTGTTTTAATTTCGCGGTGAGGACGTTAAGAAAATTTAAATAATTCAATTTCGCGATTCTTAAATTCTCTTAATGTTCTGGTGTTTCATAAAAAAATCCGTTTACATGTAAATCGCGGGGTAATCCAGCTCCCGAATACACAAGTTTGGTGATAAGCTTCAAGCAAGTTTAGTAGTCACATTAGACGTAGTATAAACAATATTAATGTAAGCGGGGGTCCTAGCTCCCTCATG
The DNA here is from genome assembly GCA_949320105.2 of Crepidodera aurea. NCBI lineage: Eukaryota > Metazoa > Arthropoda > Insecta > Coleoptera > Chrysomelidae > Crepidodera > Crepidodera aurea. Next base: position 6,995,862 of record OX439477.1, on the reverse strand, counting down.
TTGGCATGCGTTAAGCACGGGTCAGACTAGGCTGGTTACCAGCTACGAATTAAAGAAGCCGCTACTATCAGCTTGGTGTGATCACAGAACCCGCAGCTGACACCGTCAGCCGGCGAATATTTGTCAGCAGCTGGCTAAGTTGGACATGTTCAACTTTTGGTAGCAGGTAGCGCGTCACGTGATCCAGCTGATCAGCAGCGGCTGATAACCAGCCTAGTCTGACCCGTGCTTTAGGGTAAAAATACAGAGGAGCAGGGCAGCTCGCTGGTAGCCTAGCTGGTCGCTTAGTCGCTTAAGCACAGGTCAGACTAGGCTGGTTACCATCTGCGAATTAAAAAAGCCGCTACTATCAGCTTGGTTTGATCACAGAACCCGCAGCTGACACCGTCAGGCGGCGAATATTTGTCAGCAGCTGGCTAAGTTGGACATGTTCAACTTTTGGTAGCAGGTAGCGGGTCACGTGATTCAGCTGATCAGCAGCGGCTACTAACCAGCCTAGTCTGACCCGTGCTTTAGAGTGAAGTAGAATTAAAGCGTGAATACTTACGGGCGTGTACACGATGGAGTATAGCAAGAAGCTGGGATAGTAGCAGTGAGCTTAGCTGTAAGCTGATATAATTGCCAAGTCGATTGTTTACGTTGCTTAGGGCGAGGATGCACCGGTTCGCGCACGCGCATTGACACGTATTATGTGACGTGTTCAGTGTTGCCATTAAGGGCATTTTATTTTATACGTTTTACGTGTGTATTTATTTACTTTTGATTACATTTTATTCTTTGTGTATCTATAATAAAGTTTATTTTGCTTTATTCCATAAATTCATACTGATCGATGGCGACTTTTTACTTTGTTAAAGCTGGTAACACTGCGTGTTCTACACGGAATCATTCACTTCGTTTTCTCTGTGAAGTACAGACAGTTGTGTTGTTAATACGTAAGTTTTTGTAAGTCGTTTAGTAGCTGAATTATCAAAAAGTAACGCTTCATCACTAGAACTCGCCATCTTTAACGTGCCGACCTGCGACTGACTGGAGCTTCAGTGTGTGTGTTTACAGCTTCCTGCCAGGTGACCAGCGTGTATACGAGTAAGCGACCAGCTAGGCTCCCAGCGACCTGTTCTGCGCCATTAAGCCTCTGCTCGCCGAAAAGAAAATGTCTTATTTGTGAGAGTGTCGGGCATTCGCAAAGAATGTGTTCCACAGTCTCGTCTTCCTGTTCACATCCTCTACACAGTAGAGTGTCAGATAACCCCGTCCTGTACAGGTGTTTTCGTAGATGACAGTGGCCAGTCAGGATACCTGTGGCTGTGCGCAGGTTCTGTCTGTTCTTAGTCATGTATTTTTTGGCTATTTCGCTATTCGGATACTGTAATAGTTCCTTGGCTAGCGTGCAGTCTGTTTCGTCGTCCTATCTATCCTTAAACTTGTCAAGGGAGTGCTTCTTTAGTAGATCAGCCACAGCTGATGCCGATAAGCCTATGAAAGTGTCAGGTCGAGTCAGCCGTACGGCTGCCTTTTGATTTTCCATGGGCTTTGATCCAAAGGCCATGTAGGCTAAAACACACCGCTGATTGGTCATTACCTACCAGATTATCAAAAAAAATTATTGGTCCCCCTACTCTACCCTTAAGCCCGTCCTAAAACGTACAAATGTAAACGCAGCATTAGTAGTTTAAACATCTGGGAATTATTACTTGAAAAAACACCTTTTGAATCGTTTAGGGAACAGAAGTAAATTAAATAAACTTTATTTACAAAATGAGTCACGATTTCCAGTTCCATCAAAAAATTATTATTATTACTACATAAATATACTATTTCATGTAAACTATAACACGCGGAGTAGTAGTAAATATCTATATTTAAATTGATACTATGAATTATTTTACAATTTACGATTTAAAATCCGAATGGAAAAAAAGTGAAAACAAATACCGGTAAAATTAGATCTGGACTATAAATTTCGAATATTATTGCACGTGGGAATAATCGTTTACTCACAATAAATGCATTAAAAATATATCAGGTGGACGAATTAGTTTTCGCCGTTTGACAAACGTTCGCGCCACCAGTAATTTGTGGTTAAAATTGTCAGGCGAAGAACGTCATTATCGTAAGGTCAACAACATAACCTTAAAATATTAGTGATTTTTGTCAAAGGTCACTACGAGTCCTCCAAATTTAATCTATAAAATTTAAGAGTATATTATTAATTTGTTCGTCTTTTCCTTGTTCTTTTATCGTAGGACACTTTTTACCTTAGACTGGAAGAATTTCTAGGTCCTATAGAAAAAGTCTGATATGAATTCAGCTACTCGAAAGACGAGAAGACATATAAGTTTTTCCGTATAAAAAAAAGGTTACGTGAAATTGTAAGCTTCCCATATCTTTGCACATTTTTCGTAGGCTAGGGCAATTGTGAGGAGCTGGATCAAAATTCTGATGACACGGCAATTCAGAAGACAGAAAGATATCAGATTTTCCGTACGAAAAAGGCCTGCATAAAACTTCGATTTTTGCACAATTTTATACGTTTTTCCCTAAGCTAGGAAATTCTGAAGTACTGTTAGTCCAGTGAATGAAGGGGCCAACCTTAAGATTGCCATACTGCCATATTTTGGGAGATATTCGCGGAAAACCGATTTTCGCGCAAACTTTGTCTCATCTTTAATGGTACCAAAAGCCACTTTCAACCAGAAAATAAAAATGGAAACTAATAATCTAAAGGTTGGCCTTTTTTTCCACCTTCATTTACAGGATTATGTCGAACATTTTGTACGTCAGATATGAATTCAGGAACTAAAAATACGAAAATATATTCTTGCACAAAAATAGAACCTTCCAGAAATCACAACTTTTGCTCAGCTTAACACTTTTTCCCCTAGGCCAGTGGAATTCTGAGGTACTCTGTAGGGAAATTCTACAATAGATCGTAGATCGAAATTGGTTTCACAGATACTGAAATTTCTAAGATTTCACGAATTTCCCCTAGGCTGGGGAAAAACTGGGGGGTCCAGGGGAACCGGATTCGGATTTACTTTTATCTTTTGTGGGTCTGTGTTATTATTACTATAATGAATATTATTATTTGCCCTAGCGCTCTACTGGCACAAATAAAAAGTAAAATTGAGTTTTACAACTTTTGATAATTAAGGAAAATTTAATTATTTATTTTATTGGATCTTTTTAAAAATTATCAGTTTGCTAGTAAAAATGTAATCAATTGCTCTCGTTGTAAAACGACCTTCAAAATTAGGTTTGCAAAAATCGTTTATTGTTTATATTAGTAAGCCAACAAACAGCTTACGGGTGCGTAAATAAGAATCGCTGATTTTTCAATAAGGTGGTCATAGCCCTCAATATCATCGTACGATGCGTGTTAACTTTTAAATTTGTTTTTAACGTTTGTTTAAACAGATACGGGCTATACGATTGAGATTGTTGGTACGCTGCAAAATTAGACAATTATTTAAAGATATTAAGAATCCGTTCTCTGATCAAAATTTGTGTTATTTAAAAAAGTAAAGTATAGTTTTTCAAAATATAGTGAAAGTGAAAGTATCCCCAAAGTATCCCAACTTTGAGAATTTAATAAATTTACAAAAATATTACAAGACTTGAACCCTCATCTTCCATTTGACACTAGGTTTAAAAAGATTGAACAAAAATTACTCAAAAAACCTCTGTAAGAGAGAAAATAAAAATAATAGATTTAGTCATGGTAGACCTTTATAATTTTTAAAAGGTAATGGAATTTGCTACATAATAAGATTATAAAATACAGGGTGTCCTATTTAAAATAAGAACGATATTGTCGTTTGAATATGTCATGAGAGAATCGCCCCATTTTGGACGCCCTGTATAATTTAACAACTCTATATACATTATTGCTTTCAATTATTAGTCTAATTTTTTTCAGTTAAAATTGGATTTGGCTGATTCCGTAGGTTTCCAAGTTATTGGTTTCTTTGTAAGTGCTCCATTTTTAAAAATATCAAAATATCTCGAAAACGAATACTTAAGAAAGTCGCGTCTACCGTGACTCACCCTATATATAAATTTTAGTAAAATTTCCCACTCTTTCATTCGGTGCTATTAGTTTTTCAAAAAACAAATTTTTGATATTGTTTTCTAAATTGTGAACGTAGCATACGTTTTAGAGCAGCAAAGGTTTTTTTATCGTTTTTTACACCTAAAAAAGTACCTAAGAGCCTAGTATCCGCGATATCACCTTTTATGAGTGGTCAGTCTCTGACAACTGGGCTAATTCGCTAGCTGCTATTTACGGCCACAAGAGTTATGAGAAAAAGCTATTCATATAAATTACAGGGCAAAGATCTACATTTTAAGCCCTGCTCTGCGGGTACGCGGAAAATTAAAAAAAAATATGCTGTTTCGGAGAAAACCCTGTATTTCAAATACCTTACAAGTCCATTTTTACTTTCGGATTATTGAGATTACTCAAAGTTCGGTAAAGCGAAGATTTCATGGGCCGTATTCTAGACTATTCGAATATTGCATTTGGACAATATAATATTGGCGAAACAATATTGTAATTATTACTTCCTAGTGAATAAGTTTTGTCCGTCATATTTATTATTTACTTTATTGCAGTACACCACAGAGTAACCTAATTGGTACATAGCAATGTCATTAAAATATAAATGAAAACATAGCAACGTCATTAAAAATATAAAATATAGAAAGTACATTTGCAAACACATAAGAAATAGATTAAAAAACAAAAATTTTAAGTAACAAAATATCTTTTCAACAAATGCCCAAGTAGCAATTTATAACCAGAATAAACCTGAAAAGTATAAAAAAGGAAAGGTTCATTTGACGGACATAAATAATTTGCTGGTCAAATGACAGCCATCTCATAAATTCAAAGTTGAAAATACAACGTTGCCAATTAAATTTCAGAAATCATGGGTTTAGGTAAATATTTACAGGAACGTTGAGTAACAGTTAAAATGGACACTTGTCAAAACGTGACACCTTTTGAAACGTGACAACTGTTCATAGTACATTTTAAGGTTGATTCTGATTTTGTATTTTCCAAGAACAAATTGTAATGTAATCTACGAATGAACTATTTTTGTAACTGAAAAACTTTGAAAAAATATGATATCAATATCTGCCACACGTCGAGAGTCTGGTCACAGGTTTTTGTGGAGGTTTTACCCAAGTATGAATATCAGACCTATAATTTTCCTTCAGTGCAGATCAATAAATAATAAAATCAATTGAACATAGAGTTTTTCTTACATAGTGATAAATAGAGTGAGCTGAGCGATCTTCTGTTGACGGGACCTGTGCCCTACACGCTGCTGTTGCCCATCCCGGAAACGGGGCCTGTCCGCCGTGACTATTCGCGAAGATCAAGCGTCAGTAGATGTTGCTCTAAAAGGGTGAAATCCCCAGAAATTAGGCAACTTTTAATGCATTTAACTAACCTCTGTGACAAGCAGTTGATAAACGTCAACAACAGCTGCAGCCAATTGAAATTTAACACTTACAGCTTTTTTAATTTTCCCGCCTTCTTTCAGCCAATCGCCAATCAACTTTTTATTTATCTCCCTTTCAGTAGTTCAATTAGATGTCGCCCACTCCGTGATTTTCGCGAATTAATTAATAATTTGTCATGTTATAAATATACTTAAATTATATACTCATTGGGCTGCTTAAAAATGTAGATTTGAATGAGTAAACCAGTAAGGAATTTTAATTTATTAGATTCGACATCCTAATACCGGTTTCTGCCTTTCGGCTTTATCAGTTAGGCTTTTCGAATCCAATAAATAAAATTCCAAACTCGTACAAGTCAATAGCTATATCTGCTGTAAGATAGATATAGATTTGAATATTAAGAGCGAAGCTCGGTGACCAGATATTTATTCCTATGAGTCCTCACATAAAAAAGTGTTAAATGACGTGTGCGTCTTTGAGGAATAGTGAAACGGACTAATTCTAGCAAATCTTCACAATCTAGCTGACCATTGAGTAACTCGTAAGAGGCGACTAAAAGACCCCCAATCTAAGGTGTGAAGCGACCCGTGCCTAAGGATGCATGGCGGTGGGGGAGCACCGTCGTAAACGGAGCCCCGGGATACCGGACGCCCTCCCGGAGTAACAGTCTTAGTCCTGCGCAGGGGGCACCGCAGGACTGAACCACCCCTTCCCCCTCACTCGTGGGATCTAGATGGACCAAAAAAAACAAAAACCAAAAAGACCCGGGGATGAGTCGGAATCTTCCGACTCTGAACCGGAGAATACCACTGTCGTGGACGTAATGGCCACAGACGGTGAGGAAAGCGACTCTGTGACAAGGTCTGCCGGGCAACCGGCAGGTAACAAAGGCACAGAGAAATTGGTAGAGGGGATTGAGAAAATCGACCTCGCCAAGAAAAGACTCTCTGGGGCGCAACGTAAGAAGCTCCTCAGAGAGAAGAAAATGGCAGCCGGGACGTGGACGGCTGAAAATCCGGGCAAAAAGAAAGAACCGGAAAAGAGGCAAGGGGGGGTGGGACCCTCAGGCGAGGACAACAAAAAAAAAAGACCTCGCCCTGATTCCCAGACCCCTCCAAACCTTCCAAACTCCAAAAGGGCCAGGAACACGGCAGTGTCGACTGGCACCTTTAGTGAGGTGACAAGGGGCATCAGGATGGCGGTGATAGACAGACGCCATCCGGATGTTTTATTGAGCCAGGAGCAGTCCGACCTGGTTCAAAACGCGATTGTGGATGCGCTCTACACAACTCCCTCAGGGAGCGGGGGCGCACCACAATTTGAACGCACCTCATTCAGTGCAGGGGTCCTATCGATGACCTGCGCAAATGAGCGCACAGTCCAATGGCTGAGGGAGACAGTCAGCGCTCTGGGACGTCTCTGGGAGGGGGCGGAACTGACTACGGTCAGATTCGCAGACCTCCCGGTACGCCACAGAGTGCTGGTCTTCCTGCCAGGGGACCCAGGAGAAGAACCAGCAGAGTTCAGACGGCGTCTCCAGATCCAAAATCCGGATCTGAGGACGCAGGAATGGACTCTGCTTAACAGAAACACTGTGAGGGAAGGAGGACAACTCCTGGCCTTCTCAGTCGACGATGCTTCGTTCAGGTCCATGGAGAGAACGAACTTCCGAGTATACTACAGACTCGGAAAGTTGCACTTCACGGATCTGAGCAAAAAGCGAAAGGCCAATGGCGGGGATAAGGGTGACCCAGATCAACCTCCAGCACTGTAAGGCGGCCTCGGCAGTCCTTACAGCGGCTGGAGGGACGTTCGACGTTGCCCTTATTCAGGAGCCATGGGTAAGACATGGGGTAATAAGAGGCCTGGGGGGAGGCTGCGGAGAGCTGATATACAGCAGATCCGCAGAAGCCCCTCGGACCTGTATATGTATTAAAAAAAATATTAAGATACTGCCGCTAACGATTTTCTGTACCAGAGATCTTACGGCAGTTATGATCAGGGTAAGGGAAGGGAATGGGACAAGGGAGCTAGTACTCGGATCGGCCTACTTTCCATCGGACTATCCTGAACCACCACCCACCAGGGAGGTAGAAGAACTGGTGAGACACTGCAGGAATAAAGGACTGCAACTGATCATCGGTTGTGATGCTAACGCACACCACACCACCTGGGGAAGCACCAACACCAACGAAAGGGGTGAAAATTTACTACAATTCACAATGGCTAACAGCCTAGACGTGTTAAATGTAGGAAACAAACCTACCTTCATAACAAAAACTAGGAAGGAGGTTCTCGACGTAACGATAGCCACAACGTTTGTGAGTAATTTCGTCACGGAATGGCAGGTATCTGATGAGGTGAGTTGCTCGGATCACAGACACATCAACTTCAAAATAAAAAGCAACATTTACAAAGAGACTTATCGGAATCCAAGGAAAACGAACTGGGGTGCATACAATGAAGACCTAAATCGTAAATTCCAAGGAACGCAGCGAACGATAAGAACAAATAAGGACCTCGAGATGGCTGTGAAAGAATTCAATGACACAGTCACCTCCACGTTCAATGAGCACTGCCCACTCATCACAAGGAACACCACCAGGAAGGTGCCCTGGTGGCATAGAGAACTTGCAGAACTGAGAAAGCAGGCGAGAAAAGAATTCAATAGAGCCAAAAAAACAGGAAGGTGGGATGATTACAAGAACGCCTTGGCCAGTTACAAAAAAGCTCTGACCAAATCCAAGAGAGACTCATGGAGGAGACACTGTGAGGAAATAGAAGGGACTCAAGAGTGTGCCAGACTCCAAAAAGTACTCTCAAAGGACACACAACAAGTAATATACTCCCTGAAAAATGAGCAAGGTGAGCATACATGTACAGGAGAAGAAACAATCAAAGAACTACTTAGAGTTCACTTCCCTGGAGCACATTTAGAACAGACACCTGCTATGGAACAAACAGACGAACTGGAGATAATTAAAAGAGGCTCCAGGATAAGCTGGGACATAGCTAGAAGGATCGTGACGCACGAAAAAGTTCAATGGGCAATAGGGACATTTGAACCTTTCAAATCACCGGGGCCAGACGGTATATATCCTGCAATGCTGCAGAGGGGTCTCGAAACAATGCAAACCAGACTCTGTAACATATTCAGAGGCAGTCTGGCTCTCGGACACATACCAAAACCTTGGAGACATGTTAGGGTTACCTTTATACCGAAACCTGGAAAAGCAGGACAGGATTCGGCGAAGGCCCTAAGACCTATAAGTCTCATGTCATTTGTACTTAAGACTTTAGAGAAGCTAGTAGACAGACATATTAGGGACGGTGCGCTAGTGGAGAGACCACTGCATCGCGACCAATATGCCTACACTGCTGGCTGTTCAACGGAGACAGCACTCCACCAACTAGTAACAAAGGTGGAAAACACGCGGTGTTGTTAGCGGCCTTTCTAGATATAGAAGGGGCATTTGACAATACTTCTATAAATTCAATCACAAGAGCCCTTAGACATAGAGAAATCGAGGAACCGTGTGTGTCCTGGATAGACTCCATGCTAAGGAACAGGTTGATACACATAACAATTTTAGATGAGACCTTAGTAGCCAGAACGACTAGAGGATGTCCGCAGGGGGGGGTTCTGTCCCCTCTTTTGTGGAATCTGATAGCGGACGGGCTGCTGGGTACATTAAAAGATGCAGGTCATCGAGCCCTTGGATATGCCGATGACATAGTAGTCCTTGTACAAGGAAAATACAACACGACGGTTAGAGATCGCATGCAGGAGGCTCTCAACCTGGCAATAAGATGGACGGACTCGCAGGGGTTGAATATCAATCCCAGCAAGGCGGACATCATAGCGTTTACCCGAAGACGCAACTTGGATGGTCTTAGACCTATAAGACTTCGAGGGGAAGACATACAGCTCAAGGGAGAAGTCAAATATCTCGGAGTAGTTCTTGACTCCAAGTTGACTTGGAACCAACATCTGGAAAAAACCACCAGAAAGGCGGTGACTTCACTAGTTGTAGCCAGACGTTCTTTTGGGAAAAAATGGGGACTAAGACCACAAATGTTGCACTGGCTGTACAACAAGGTGGTCTTGCCCTCCATTACCTACGCCTCTCTGGTGTGGTGGCCAAAGACGCATCAGAGAGGAGCCATTACAAGACTAAGCAAGGTGCAAAGACTTGCATGTCTTGGAATCACGGGGGCAATAAAGTCAACGTCTACTCTAGCGATGGAGACACTATTGGGATTGCCTTCTCTCCACTTTGTGGTACAAGGGGAGGCAAGGCTTGGTGCCCTCAGACTACAGAACACACAAACCAATATGAACGTTGGGACTGGACATATGAGTATCGTCGGAATAGTGACCGGGGACGTACTAGGGACGAGAACAGATCATATTCCGAAAAGATACGACTTCAACAACCCAATCAAAGTAGTGGTGCCAGATAGAACTGAATGGAACGACTCACAGCTCAGGAACATTCTACAGGGGAAAATCTGGTACACAGATGGATCCAAGACTGAGAATGGAGCGGGCTCGGGTGTGTTCTCTAGGAACCCGCAGACTGGCATCAGCTACTCATTGGGTACTCACACTTCTGTCTTTCAGGCAGAGGTATATGCTATTCTCCAATGCGCGAGGGAGAATAACAGGAGAGATATAGCTAACGCGCGTATTAATATTCTATCAGACAGTCAGGCGGCACTCAAGGCCTTGTGCAGCAAGGAAGTGACGTCGAGACTGGTATGGGACTGCAAAAAGGAACTGAGATCGCTGGCAGACCATAATCACGTCAAACTGATATGGGTGCCAGGACATCAGGGAATTGCAGGTAACGAGAAAGCAGACGAACTCGCAAGAAGAGGCTCGGAAAACCCCCCAAACCATGGACAGACACTAGAGGTACCAAAGCGTACAGCAAGAGTGTCTGTAATAAACTGGATCTGGGACAAACATAAAAATTACTGGGAAAACGTCCCGGGAAACAAACACGGGAAAGAATACATCAAAGGACCGTGCCACAAAAGAGCGGCAGACCTGTTAAAGATGAACAGGAGCCAGCTGAAAACAGTTACGGGACTCCTTACTGGCCACGCGCCAGTTAAGGGGCACCTCAACAAGATGGGACTGTACAATGGTGACCTTACCTGCAGACTGTGCGGTAAGGAAACAGAAACAGTGACACATATACTGTGTAGATGCGAGGCACTGGACCGCAAAAGACAGCAAATTTTTGGGCAGCCAATAGGTGACCCAGAACTATACAACTCCCACTCAGTACAGGACCTGTACAAGCTTGTACAGGGCACTAAGGTACTGGACTGGGTATTGTAAACAGAGAGGGAAGATACAATGGGCCGACAGGCCTAAGTGTCACCGGAGGCTTCGGTCAGACGGACCCAACCAGGGGGTGAAGTTTTTTAGTGAGTATGCTTTGAAAGGAGAGTCTCACAGTAGACCTTGAGATTTTAGGCTCATAACTTCCCCATAAAGGGTTTTCCTTCACCTCCGCAAAAAAAAAAAAAAAAAAAAAAAAAAAAAACTTATATAGAAATAATATAGTATAAAAGTAGTATAGTATAATAGGCAACCCGAAGGAGCAACTACCTCAAATGTGCGCTTAAGCGATGGCACACGCAAGCGTTAAGTGTGCAGGAAGGTGTAGAAGTAGAGTAAGCTGTCCCCAAATTAGTTAAGCAGGTGCCAATGCGAGAGGTGCAAGATTGAAATAATGCCGAAAAGCAGGTTAAGAAAAATAGCAGAAGAAATTAAAATGCGGGAAGCAGGAAAAGCTGGATGCTTTTTTTTGGCCTAAAAACAAATTAGTAAACTTAATATTTTTTATCTAGAATTTGGGTTTAAACCCTTGGCAATTTATGGACTTACCGAAGATTTAGCGTGGCCAAGATGTGAAAAAGACTGGATCCAGATCCACAATGAAGTGTATTCTTATGTAAAAAGAAGTTAAGGATCCCAATGTCTTATAATACCTTTTTAATTTTTCGATAATAATTCGATAATTCGAAGAACCATGTGCTTCCGAACAATGCCAAGAACAAAAAAGGTCAAAGGTATAAAGTACAAAAGTTAAGCCTGGTAATATGGTGATTTTTATTAAAATCCAGTGGTTAAATTGGCAAAACTGATTAAATTGAAGACTAGAAGAAGAGGTGTTTCCTCCTAACCTAGTGAACTTTGACATACCTGTCTAATCTCAATAAACAACGTTTTTATTTTTATTTTTACTTAATAAATTATTTTAGTTGTGTTAAATTATTTTATTTTTATCGAAGTTGTGTTTCCAATTTTAAAGAAAATGGTAAGAAATATTTCTTTAAATTATTATTTTTAATTTATTAATTAGATTGATACAAAATATTTAAATGGATTAATTTGAATGTATTCAACAGAATAATAACTAAAGTTATTTTTAATAACGAACCGTAACAAGGTCGTTAATTGATGAGACTACTTCTAGACAGGGCCGGTCCTACAATGAGGCAAACAGAGCGGTCGCTCCAGGCGCCGAGCCCCAGGGGGCGCCAAAGCCGTGCCATGTGAATAAAATTCCATTCCATGTACGTCAGCAGTTTTGTTCAGCTGACGTAGCACTGCAATACCAACGAGCATAACGATTTTGAATCAATAAATTAAAGATAAACTTAAGATGTCGAGATCTTCCAAGTTCCAAGCTTGCACGCATAACTGGTATTAGGGATAATCAAAGGGGCGTCATAATTGGATCTCGCTCCATTTTAAAAAGGGGGCAATCAAAGGGGCGCCATAATTGGTTCTCGCTCCAATCTAAAACTGGTCTCGGGCCGGCTCTGCTTCTAGAGAGTCATTATTTATATAATAAAGGATATTTACAAGGGTTCGTACATCTATAGAATCTCATCAGTTTACATTTTGACACATTTAGCTGAAGAAGATTTGCCTGAGGTTGTGAAATAAATCACACTTGTTCCCAAGAACAAACAGATTAAAATGTCCTACACTGCACCAACGTCTGGATTTCAACAACTACTCCTTGGACTATATGCCCCCCAGGTATTGAATTACGAAAGTCCAGACGTGGTTTGGCGCCCGACCAAGTCGGGGCTTTAAACCAAAAACTTCGATTTTATTATTAAAGGAGCTTGCCATTCTTAGACCGGTTTCGGAATTATTTGTTGTTGTTGTTGTTGTTGAAGTCCAGACGCTGGTGTAGTGTAGGACATTTGAATGTCTTTGTTCTTGGGAACAAGTGTGATTTATTTCACAACCTCAGGCAGTTTTGTTACGCCCATGGTCCTTTTTTGGTATTTTTATGGTTCAAAAAATTCCACCCTCATTATGAAGAAGATTTACTTCACACCAGGAGACAAATCTGTTTATATCTATATTTTTATATCGTCTGCATAAATAAGATACCGTGCGTACTTGAAACATGAAGAAATGTCATTAATAAATAATATAAATATAACAGGGCCAAGATGCGAACCCTGTGGAACACCAAAAGTTAGTTCGCGTGACGCTGAACCACAAATTGAAGCTGAGAAAACTCCCAGACACTCCAATATCGGCAAGTTTCTTAATCAAGAGAGGATGACACACTCTATCAAAGCTTTGGATAGATCGGCGTAAATAACGTCTAATTGATTTCCCTGTTCAATAGAGTTAGTTATAAATTCCTGGAAGATGGCAAGATTGGTAGCTGCGGATCGTCCTCTATAGAATCCATGTTGATTAGGGATAATGTGGTGTTTATGACAGTTAAAGATGTGTCGCTTCAAAAACTTTTGAAATAGCGGAGAGTAACGAAATTCCACGGTAATTCTCTACGTTGGTTTTATCGCCTGTTTTAAATATTGGTATTAGGTTAGCATATTTCCATTGATGTGGGAAATATCCTCTATCAAATGACCTTTGGAAAATAGATTGCAGAGTGATTGCCAAAGAAGGACAATTTTTTAGTAATACCGGAGGAGGAGGTCAGTTATTATTGAAGGGAATAGTAATCTTGAATCTACGACATTTCAGGGATATGATATCCTTTCGGCCTAGTAAAGATATTCCTCAGCTTTAAAGTTATAAAATTAAAAGACAATGTCACCATTAGAGAAAAAAGAAAATTTTATTTATTTATTTTTTACTTTATTATTTTCTCATTATAAGATTAATTGAAATTGTCATGACAATAAAGTTAAAATAAAATATCACAGTAACAAAAGTACAGAATAATTCGTTATGAAAATAAAAGAGTAATTATAAAATAAAACAAACTGAAGGAAAAATAATATGTTATTAGGGAAAAATAAGGGAAAACCCAAATGTATTCATTCTTGGCTTCCGGTGTCGATTTAAAATGTACAGGGTGATGCTTACGATATTTATTTACTATACAAAAACTCTCATTACGTTATATCACAAATTTATATTTGACATAAAGAAAACTTGTTATAAATGAAAGAAACAATTTTTTTTCCAACCCTGTCTTTAGGTACTATTTTACTCTGTATTATAATGTTCAGGAAACAATACCGGTTTTAAAACCCTTCGCAGTGTGGTTGATTTAGGCAGGTAGGTGATCGTTTTCAAATATATCACTATCATAATTGACTGAAAAAATTCCAAAAAACCAGTTTCTGTCATCTATCTTTTTTCGTAAACAGTGGGTATCCGAAATTATGAAACGACAGTGTATACCCTACTGATATAAATCTTATCGATTATGATCTTTAAGCAAATATACAGGGGAGAAAAGAAAATATTTTGATGCCAATTTCATTTTGTGAATTTTAATATTTATTTATTTAATTTATACCCTAATGTCAAACCCGTACGCATACTAGTGCATTTGACAGCCACTGAAAGCATACTTTTGTCTCTTTTACTTTTACGCGGCGTTGCCAAATATAAATACTACAGTAGTCAAACAACACAGAGCACACATTTTACTATTGTGGTATTGAGGGTACTATCTTAAAACGTAAGCATAAATATAAAATTAATTAATATAAAATAATAAGAGTCTATAAAGTTTTTCCCCACTTTATTTTTTATTGTAAACTAGTGTTATCAAAAAGTCAACATATCCTTTCAGACGTCCTTGCAACTTTTTTACGTGCGTAGTCTGAACAAATAGGGCTATAAATTTAAAAAAAATGTAATAAATAACACTTCTGATGAATTAGATGTATATAATTATATTTTAAACATATTACTTACACCACCAGGTGTTCTACTAAAAAAAATGAGCAACACTGACTAGAATGTATAAATATTTCTGCACTTTCATTAATTTTCATAAAAAAAAATTTATTCGGGAATATTCCACAAGATTATTTAGCAAATACATCGGTGACCATGACGGCGGTTACTTTTTATTATTAGATATCGAAATGTCAGCGAATTGTAAATCATTAGTGATATTTGTAATTACTTTGTTTTTAGAGGCCAACACCGAAAATTTAAAAAAATTATGCAGACCACAAGATTATATCTAAGAAGTCGATAAGAGATTAGAATGAAATAAAGTATGCCGTAGTTTTTAAAACAATTCAGGATGGATGTTTTACTTGACAATTAATATTAAACACGTCAGTAGGTACGATGTTCACTATTTAAATTTTCGGTGTTCGAAACCTCTCGAGCAAATCTTAGTTATGTGTATACATAAAATGACCGTTCTACAAATTCATACTTATGGTCATTGTAAATCAGGAAAGTGACGCGCGAACATTATAGAGCGGTGATTTATTATGGTTACAAGCGTGATTTAAATCATCAACAAAGTATTGAAATGCTCCAAAATGCATTTCCAGACTGTTCACCTTTTCCTATGAGTAGTTCGCAGAATTTCGACGTGGCGGAATATCGTTAAAAGATAAAGAACGTACGGATCGGCCGGCGACAATTTTTTACTCAAGAAAACATTACTCACGGTGGTGCACTGTTAATAGTTGGGAATCTGAGGCCTTCTAGGAAGCTTTTTAAAGATGCTCTATACAACTCGCGATTTTTTGTTTGCCCTTTAATCCGGAATTGCGAATTGTGTCAAAACATGACATTTTTGAAAAAACTAAAAATTTTTCTTAAAATAATATTTATTGCAAACTAGTGCTTAACTTTGTTAATTGGTGTCCGATCGTTATGAATTTTGGATATGATATTTTTCAGTACTTCCCTGACATAGTGTCATAACAATAAAAAATGTAGAACGCCAAATAAAAGCCACGTCATTTTTTTTTTCGCTAGATGACACAAAATATCATCATTTTGCAGAGTAAAATGGGGAGTCGAGAAATAGAGCAAGGAAACTTTTTTACTTTAACTTTTTTTTCATACCACGTTTAGTTTGGGTTGTGTACTTTTTTAAAACCGAACGAAATTGAATCGGCGCATCGCATCTCTTGGCTTTATTACTGTGGGTGCGAATAAAGCGATCAGTGTGTCAAAGAGAGTAAACACCATAGCCTTCTTCATACGCGCAACAAAGATGATGCGCATTACAATATTACTATGACACTATAGGGGGTATAGTGCGATTTATGAGATTGAGAAATGATAGGAATAATAGTATTTTTTTTACAAGCATAAAACACAATATTATTATTATTTAATTAAAATATTTATTTTACAATGCATTTTCCCTCACACTGGAAACTTATATTGCATCTTACATTTGCTTTCAGGCATTTGCACTTGTTACCACAGTTAAGTAATTTTTAAAAATATTATTTTGAGAAAAGGAAACAAATCTGAATTCTATAAGGCTGTGTTAAGAGAAATTAAAGATGTACCTGTTGAGCTTTCCTGCATACCAATAGAAGAAAGCGACACTTTTAACACAGCTTATATAGAAAATATGATGGCACTTATTCAGCGGTATCAAAATTTTAATAGCACAAAATTTCGAGAATTATTTTTAAAATACGTGTCTTTACTATTAAAGTTAAAACCTTAGATCTGTGGTACAATAGTATCTACGCATTGGTGGCCGTTACGATTTTGAACAAAACTTAAAGCGAACAGAAAGATATAGAAGATCGAAAAATTGTGATTATGAAACATGCGAAATACGAGACGAACTTGATATACCTGATTGGAAGAAATTTATATCAAATCCTTATAATAAAAAGAACATCTTGGTATATTTAGCACAAAAACTAATGAAAGAAAATTATGTTATACCTGATCAAATTGAAATTGTATTGGCAGGAATGTCAGAAGATAATCAAAGAACAATAAAATGGACAAAAATTGAGTCCAAAGTGGTTGATGAGTTACAGTTTACTATGGGCATGAGGAACCTGATACTAGAATATTTGCAATTATTAATTTTTTTACAGACATGTTTAAGGTATTTGTTATTTACTCATTGGACACAGATGTTTTTATTTTATCAACATTTTTCTCGGTCGAAATTTGGATGGAAAGAGAAAAGAAAATCCCATGTTTCTCAATCATTAAAGCACTAGCAAACTTGAAGCATCTGGATGTTAAAATATTAGCAGACAATTTGTTAGGGATTTGCAGCCGACGGAGGATTCTTTTATTTTTTTCTACGACTGCTTAGAATATGCATAAAAACGCACTGTCAACTTCCCTTGAAAAACGTCAATTTCAAACAGCGTGTGTAAACGTTTACACACGCTGTGTGCAAAGTAAAATGACAACACAACTCATATTAACAACACATATCAATGAATCGAGATGAAATCTAGCATGCGGACACTGTCACTACTGACAGTTCTCATTTCTCATTAAAATAAAGTCAAATTTATTGCAATTTTTAAAAAAGCAGTGTTACACGATGATAGAAGATGAATTTAACTGTACTCCTCCAGAAATACTTGAAAGGGCCTCCCAAATCACGCAAAATCTTTTACCATTAATTTCCAAAGAGAGGTATGAAAGTTCAAAATTGAAATTTCCAAAAAAATTGTAGGATCAGTAAATCCTTCTGGACGGTCTGGACAGAATTTAGAAGAAAGCTTAATAGACAAATCAGATAACCAGCTACACGAAATGCTTCCTTTTAGTTCTCAATATTCTAAACCATCTTGTTCAAACAAAACAAACATATCAATAACTGAAAATGTGTTGAAATGGCAGGACCTTCCTGCAATTAATTTTGAAAACTGTTCTAACATAAGAGTAAATTACAATTTCAAATAAAACAGCTGTGAAGACTATTAATAAGCGAATAAAAATTGTTTGTTCATTGTTGTTGTTGTTCATTGTTGTAAATATGTAACTATATGGTTATAAATAAAAATATAAATCAGTTCTGGTCGTTTTAAATAAGATTTGCTTTACCTAACAATAAATAGGTACCAATAAAAATATATATATGATAATAAAGTCGCAGCCGTAGGAAAAGTATAGTGTGTAACTCGTGTGAAAAAGCACTTTTCACACTTTGTGACTTGTGGCACGAGCCTGAAAGGCATTTTTACAATGCTCAATTTTTAAAAACGACATATATGTTAAAGCCAGATCTGTCAGAAATTCTAAAGTTTGGTTACGAACGCAATGACAATAATTGTATAGTTCCAAAATTAATGTCCAAAAAAGCAAAACCTACATTTTTAATAATTACTCAATTTTGCAAATGTAAATTATTTAACTGTGGTAACAAGTGCAAATGCCTGAAAAAAATGTAAGATGCAATATAAGTTTCCAGTGTGAGGGAAAATGCATTGTAAAATAAATATTTTAATTAAATAATAATAATATTGTGTTTTATGCTTGTAAAAAATTACTATTATTATTCCTATCATTTCTCAATCTCATAAATCGCACTATACGCCCTATAGTGTCATATTAATATTGTAATGCGCGTCATCTTTGTTGCGCGTATGAAGAAGGCTATGGTGTTTACTCTCTTTTACACACTGATCGCTTTATTCGCACCCCCAGTGATAAAGCCAAGAGATGCTACGCGCCGATTCAATTTCGTTCGGTTTTAAAAGAGTACACAACCCAAACTAAACGTCGTATGAAAAAAAAGTTAAAGTAAAAAAGTTTCCTTGCTCTATTGGCAACTTTTTTCTCGCTTATAGTAGTTAACTATCTCTAGAGATAAAAAAGTTTTCTCAACTCACCATTTTACTCTGCAAAAGGACGATATTTTGTGTCATCTAGCGAAAAAAAAAATGACGTGGCTTTTATTTGGCGTTCTACATTTTTTATTGTTATGACACTATGTCAGGGAAGTACTGAAAAATATCATATCCAAAATTCATAACGATCGGACACGAATTAACAAAGTTAAGCACTAGTTTGCAATAAATATTATTTTAAGGAAAATTTTCAAGTTTTCTTAAAAATGTCATGTTTTGACACATTTCGCAATTCCGGATCAAAGGGCGAACAAAAAATTCGAATCCGTTAGGTCATTTTACATAAGATTTCATGTTTTTTAGGTGGATGTTCGCGAGTTGCATGGAGGTGGTCGCATTCAGCACCTCAGATTACCAACTGTAATGTCAGCACCGCAAAATTGAGGTTAGAATGGCCATTCATCCACCGAATAAGAAAAGCTTGTCGATGAATGTCACAAAAATCACGGATCCCCGAATCATAATTTTGCGTCTTCTGAAACATTAGATATTTAAACACTTGTGATGCAAAACTGCTTAACGATCCAACCTACAGTCTTGTGTGACTTTTTTGTGGAAATTATGTAACTCTTAAATTTAAACTTTAAGCAGTAATATTAGTTTAAAAACGTTTTGCTACTTTATAAAATTTAATAAAAACCATGGAATATAGCCAGTTCGCACATATTAAACAATTATTAACAAATCGCGAATTAAGTATTTTAATTGGTCACCCACGAATTTTTCTTATCCGAGACTTTTTGTTCAATTAAAATCCGCATTTCAGGCTAGTCATTCCGTTTTTTTAAAACTATTAAGACAGTAATTGACTCAGGTCACTGTCATTGTGCCATTGGCATTTTATTCGTCTATGCTTAATTTAAATAGCCGATTTTAATGATGTGAAACATTTTTCTTTCCAGACATTTCAACTGTAATGCATTGCTTTTAACAAACCAAGGTCGTACTGAAGGGGTTACAAGGTACAAGTTAAAATTGGAATGAAAAAACCAGTAATTTTAAGTAAAAAATTATTAAACCCATAAATGTTTGTTTTTGCCTAAAAAATTGTATTTGGATAATTTACTCCTACGCTTGGGTCTAAAACATTTTAATAAAAATCAATAAACTTAAATGACACATAAATTCGAATACGAGCAAATAAATCTGGACTTAAGGTTTTAAAAAAGTTTTAGCATATTTTGAGCATTTATTAAGATTGTATTTTAGCATTTTTTTATTGAAAATAATGCTACAATCTGATGAGTAACTTTTTTTGTAATTCTAACATACTGACTACTTAAAAAGAGTCACCCTTTGATGTTTTCTTAGTTATTTTTCTTTTCACTAGGGCATTTTTTCTGTTCGTGCACTAATAGAACAATGTTCTGCTTTATCACTTTGCCAGCTACTACACCAACTCGTGAGGTTTGGTCTTCTTCAGTCTTCAGTCTAGTTCAAGTTGTCTAGGAGCTGGATTTCCTCGATGTTTTTATGATGAAGAAGTCCTTTTTTGGTGACTTTTTGTATTTCTTTGTCGACGAGCTTCATTCTAAGGTCCTTATGTAGGTTTTCATTACGGATATACAAGGGTGCATTAACTATGCCCCTTAATACTTTGTTTTGAAAGGTTTGAATTATTTTCGTATTGGTCTTTCTGGTACACCCCGCTAGTTGTATATCGTATGCGTTTATTTTCCATAGATATGGAAGAATAAGATCGAGTTTGTTTACATTTCGGACGTGGCCAAGAACAAGTAACAGTCTAAGCGCTGTGTTATTGAAATTATATTATATAAGTTTCAATGTTGATTCGCTACAATAATTGTACATCTACGAACACCAATTTTCGTAACTAGTAACACAATAAATCATATTGATAAATAAATATTGACAAAGGTACTTACGATTTAAGTTTAAACCATTTCTACAGAAATAATGTTAGAAGCGGCAACTAAGCGCTATATCTTTGTTAATGAAACCTGCAATTAGAATGTTTCGTAGTAAAATAGTGGTGCCATTTTCTACCAAATTTGTTTGTCTATTATTGTGTTTTATAGGTTATATTATTATAATTTTCTTTTTCACATTGAATTTATTGGTTTAAGTTAATTTATTAGATAAATATGGTTTATCAGTGTGTTGAATGCAGCAAAATAGTTTATGTAAATCATTTCATCGGTAAGTTACATGTACGATTATAAACAAAGCTCAGGGGCGTAGAATTAGTATTTTATCGAATGTATAAACTCTTTAATAATGCCTAAAGGATTGTTTTAACTTATTGCAATGACTTATAATTATGTAGGTTTCATATATTTTGTTAAAAATTAAATCACATTTTGTATTTCTGCCAAACTACCTAAGTATTTAGGTAATATTAATTTTTCATTTAAACAGTTATACGAAGACATGCCTTTTAGGTTTCCTGCATATGTTGAAAAGAGAAATATTTAGTACTCCTTGTTAGGATTTGAGGAAGTGAAGGACCTACCTAAAAATGCTTTTATTTGTTCAAGTCATTTCCGTAACAATGACTTTGAATATAAACCAAGTGGAAGGAAATATTTGAAAAAAGATGCAAAACTAATATCGAGGTAATATACCTATATTTATTTGTTTTTTTAATAAATTTAGGCTGTAAGATTTAAAAATACTACTAGAATACAAACATTTTTCACTTAAAATATAAGGTACTTCCATTAATATTGTTTAAACATTATGGCTTAAATGTATGTAATGTAAAAGGTCAAACCAATCTTTTGAGAATATTTTGAATATTTTAAGCAATCAAAAACATTTCCATAATACCGACTGCTTAAACTCTAGTGATTTCCCACTTTTATTGAAAATTTTTGTGTTCTGTAATTGTAGTTTTAACTAATTACTTATTTGATTCGATTTGTATGTCGTTTCACTGTGAATGCCTTCTCGCCTGCTTCGTGGATTATGAATATATATAATTTTAATGTAGCGTAGTGGAGAAAAAATAAAGAAAACGAGGCTTGCCTCACAAAAAAATAGTAGATGTAGAAATTTGTTAACGTTTTCGGTAGTTGATATTTATTAACAATTTTTTCTGTTGTAGGTTCGATAAGATTAAAACGGTTTATATATTTTTCAGGATTTATCTAAACGTAGAAGATTCCTACTACACCAACATTATTTTTTTTATTTCAGGATGATACAACTAATAATTCATCAGTGTTTAATTTGTAGTTAGTTCCCTATTCCTACCTCAATCCCGAATGTACTTGTCACGAAACATCCTGATAAAAACAACATAGACACATTTTCAAGGAAATGATCAATTTTCCCTTGGTCCTGCATTGACGAACACTAGGTGTTCTGAGCGGACTAGCGAAACAACTGATCGTCAATTTTTTTACGATTACTAATTTGATTTAATAAATATATTTACATTAGTATTTTAAATTTCCTATGTAACCGACGTGGTAAAATTAAAATCATTAAAAAAAATATATATTGTGTCACATCTCATATCCCTCTGTAATGGTACGCCCATGCATCGCAGCATAAATTCGTCGCCATGTTCTAGCCTTTTATATATCTATCTCACTTCATCCTTGGGCACGGAATATTTTAAACTTATGAATGACTTGTTGGGGATGTGGTATTTTCCTAGGAGCCAGTACATTTTTTATACCTAATAGGTACTTGTGTACTTTCCAGCGAAGCGTCTTATCTAATGTTAGGCCGTTTGGCCGTGTTAGCATATGGAATATCTTGTCCGGTAATTTTAATGATACGTGTTGTAATTTTTTATTAGTAAAATTAATGTGTTCTGATTCAATTTAATCTTCAATTTCTTAGTCCATTTTTAGAATTTATTCATGGCATTTTGAAGTCCATTTGCTGTTTCTGAATTATCTTTGCCCACAGCTAGTATCGTCGGCAAGAGTATCTATCGAGTATTTATCTAGTTCTGGTAGGTCTAGCAGAAGGTATAGACCCAAAACACTACCCTGTGGAACACCAGCTTTTATCTCTTTAAGATCGGAATAGATTTCAACCTGTTTGATCCTACCAGTTAGATAGAATTTAATATGATCTGTACCTATATGTTTTAGGAAGGATATAATTTAATTTATGAAATAATACTTCATACCAGACCTTCTTCAATGCTTGAGTAACGTCTAGGAATATAGCTGCACAAACTTTTCTTCCTCAAGTTAATCGATGGTAGAATGTTTCTGTCTAAAACCAAACTGGTGATTTGGGATTAGATTTTTTCTTTCTTTAATTGGTTGTAATCTTCTGCAGAACAGCTTTTCGAATAATTTGGACATAATAAGTAGCAGTGATATTGGCCTATTGGAAGAGGTTAGATGTGATGGTTTAGCCAAAATGTTGAGCAGCCAGTTGTCAGCAGCAATCTCACGATCACTGCCTAGTGGGCGAGCTGCCATAAGCTGTCATATGTCAGAGTGGCTGCGGCAGCCTGATTGCTTAGTGGGCGGGCTACCTTACCTGGTTTTGGTATCATAACTATTTCTGCACTTTCCGCAGTGAAGGAACATATTTAATCGCAACATTGATTAGAAGTTGATTTTTATATACGACGTGTTCCTAAAGTAGCGCTGGGAAACAGTAACAAAACCTACACAGAACACGAGACTAATGACCATAGCAGATGATGCCGTTGAGACACAACAAAAAAATTAAAAAATAAAAACGTCTATTTATAAAATACAAAATAAAAATAAAAAATCCGTTAGCCACTATTTTTTTTTTCTATTGCAACTATTTCGCACGGCAATAAACCAAAGTCAACCTAAAAACAAATCAATAAAAACGAAATATATAACAGAGCGGTAATTAAAATTGTGAATCATTTATACGAGCCACAATACGTACCGAATAAAAATAGAAATTTTGAAAAAAGTTTTTATAGTTCGGATGAAAGACTGTAGTTGAAGATATTTGATATTTTAAACAAGAAATGTTTGGACAAATATCAAAATATTTATTTTTTGGAATTTAATTGTTTTTTAGTGACTTTATGGGATGATTTTATTGGGTAAAACGGCACAGACAAATAAGAAATTGTCATGGGACGCATTGTATGTAAACAAAAAAGAATCTAAATTAAAAAAAGAATCATTAGCGCAAAAAACTCTACGCCCAATGGGTTGACATCACCAAAAGTATATTTTTATAAAAAGAAATAACCTTGTAATCTTTAAAACAATAGGTTAAACCACCAACATGCAATGGGTATACATATACATATATTAAGTAAATCAAAATTGGCCATAAATTTCAAGGCCAAAGGCATTTTAAATAATTTTTATAAGATTCTTCTTTTTTATACAGGGTGTTTCCGAATTCGCGCCTCGACAGAACAACTTTTTATTCCTCATAAAAAATTAGAACGACTTTTTGTGTACCATTTTGTATATTGGACTCCCAATAAGTAAGATACAGGGTCTTGTAACGAAAATTACTATTCTTTAATTTTTTTATTTTTATAATTATCATTTTATCACAAGCCAAATTAATTTTAATTTGCACCAATGTCACTTGCGTTGGACTCTGTAAATTTAACCTAAATCTTGATATATTATTATATTATTATAGAAATTAACAATTTGAATTATTTTGTCATTAAAGTCATAAAAAACCAATATAATGCATCTAACTTCAATAATAAAAAAGCTTTTACCAAATTTGTTATTAATTTTAGGTATTAAATGTTTTTTTTCTGTAAATTAAATTAATTACGCGGCCTTCGTTAAAATATTTTTAAATATACGCTACTGGAATAAAATTACCAAATTCATTAAAAGAATAAATTATAGATTATTTTTTGTATGGTAAAATGTTACTGTAATATACAGAAGCAGGATTTGAAAAACAGGCCAAAATGTTGCACACTCGAGATAATTCAAGCGGCGTCGAATTTTATGCTGCTGTAATTTTCACACTCGAATATAATCGAGAATTCAATTTAGCAATAAGTAAGCTAAGAAAAAATAGTATATTGTACAACAAGTGAGGAAAGTTCAACTTTTCTCACGAGTGTGAAAGTTTGTGGCACGAGCCTGAAGGGCGAGTGCCGCAAACACACGAGTGAGAAAAGTAGTTTCCCCACGTGTTGCACACTATACTTTTTCTACAACTGCACAAATTTAAAGAATAATGTAACTTAATATTTATTTTTATGGTTAGCAAAACTAAAGGAAGTATCCTACCTCTTAACAGTTAAATAATTTTTTTAATTTTATTTTTGTATTTCTTCTCCATTCCATAAATTTTTCGTATGCCAATTCATACTTTTTTCTTGAAATTACCGACAACAAATATAACGTTACTTTTGCGGCTCTTTCCAATATATCTGGTAGAGTATTATCAAAATCGTCAGTACTGTCAGTACCCATATTATTTATCTTATTAAAATAATATTTAATGAAAATTTCGATTTTTATCAAAGCACGAATGAAATCTACCTTAAGAATTTAAAAAACTTCCATAATCTGACAGTTGTGACAACTATTTAAAGGTGAACAGCAGCCTACTAAGTTTTTGTCGATTTTTGTTGATTCTCCATATAAATGTATGTGGTGTGGGCAAAGTGCCGTGAGGAAAAATATTCCCGCACGGTATGAGCAACACATTGTTTTGTAATTAAGTAAGCTATGAGAAATTCGCTACTTTTCATAGCAGTTATAGAAAAAATCGTTTTATTGCTATTTATCATTTGCATAGGATTGTAAGCTATAACATTTGTTTATTCAAGAATAAAATGCAGCCTTTTACCAGAGAACAGAAGAACGCAATGAGGCGGGGCGATAGCGCGCCGTCTGCACTCGTGACGACTAACTGAATTTATATAAAGGTCATTGTGAAATATCAAATAACTGCAATGTTGGGCTTTGTGCTGCACCTTGCTTCGAAATATATCACACCAAAGAAAATTTTGAATAATGTTTTAAATAAATACATACTATAGTAGGGGAGGCCAAGCGCGTTAGAAATCCACATGGGGAGAAACCTTGTACCCTGTAATGTACCCCTACCATATATGAACCCTTAATATAGTGGGGTGCGCTGAGAGCAGCCCGTCAGATTAGTAAAAAAAATCGATCCTTAGAAAAAAAAAAGATTAAGAAAAGGTAAGTTAAGTACATCCAGAAAAGTCGATATTTCAATAGTCTCTCAATTTGCGCCTGACATAAGGAAATGGGCGAGTCACAAAGTTGTAAAAAAAACGGTCCATTGTGGCTAAACGGTTAATATTTTGGAAATTTTGTTTATTCATGGATATGTGGGTTGATAAAGGCTACATTTTCAAAAAAGTGTGGCGCATTAAAGTTATATTATTATTATGGAATACCCTATATTTTATTGCATTTATAGATTATACGTTAAAAATAAGATAAACTTTCTTAAGTCTTCCCAATACCTAAGCTTTTTAGTTTTCGAGATATTTTGATATTTCTAAAAATGGAAGCACTTACAAGAAAATCAATAACTTGGAAACCTATGGAATCAGCCAAATCCTATTTTAACTAAAAAAAATTATACTAACGATTGAAAGCTATAATTTATTTAGAGTTGTTTAAAATTATACAGTGCGATTATCTAATGACATATTCAAACGACAATATCGTTCTTATTTTAAATAGGACACCCTGTATTTTATAATCCTATTATGTAGCAAATTCCATTACCTCTTAAAAAGGTTAAAGGTCTATATGCCTATATCTGTTAATTTTGGAGTTATTTTTATTTTTGTTGTATTTTACATTATTTTTCTACCGTAACGCCTAAATATAACACCCTGTATTTGATCAGCTTGGACTATGATCCGAAAAAATTGTCTTTGAAACTGTGTTTGCTTTTGACATTATTAAAAATATTTCGAGATGCATCAAAATCTGTATGTAAACAGCATATTATAAATAAAATCATCTTCACTAACCTTCTCCAATGCCCATAAACAAAAATCTATCCGTCTTTTCCATACAGATTTTGATGCATCTCGAAACATTTTTAATAATGTCAAAACCAAACACATAGTTTCAAAGATAATTTTTTCGGATCATAGTCCAAGATGATCAAATACAGGGTGTTATATTTAGGCGTTAGGGTAGAAAAATAATGTAAAATGTAACAAAAATAAAAATAACTCAAAAATTAATAGATTTGGGCCTTTATCAACCCACATATCCATGAAAAAATAAAATTTTCAAAATATTGACCGTCGCTTCTACCATTTTTACATTTTTGAAAATTTTTACACTCTCTTCTCCCCACTAAAATGGAAAACTTAACATATTTTTTTTTCGTTTTAGAACCCAATCTTCACAATCCCCATGACGCTTTAGTAAACTGCAAATTTAGCATCTCGGGCTCCCCTACTACTACTGTTATTATGTCTGTCGAAAAAGTATAAATAAATATTTTTACTGATAAAAATATTTTTTTAAGAAACAGCAATTCGAAAAGAAACATTCGTGCAATATTCGGTTCTTTTCTGCAATGTGGATCAAAATCCAAAATTAAAATAAAAATTTTGAATATTGTTTTTTTTTTTTTAAATGTGTGCATGGGTTAATCACGATAAATACAAAAATTCAGGGAGGCACGCGATCTCAGACCCACCACTATCTCACTGAACTGCTTGAATATACAGGGTGTTCCTTAAGTAATTGTACATAGGAGTATGGTAGATTCCTTACTTCAAAATATTACGATTTGAACCAACTTACTCTATTAAAATGTGGCTAATAAGGAATATACAGGGTGTTAAAGGTTAAATTTTTGGATATGCATACATAAAATTTTGGATCTAAGGATCAAAGGATCAACTGCGTAATGGGGAACAACTGAGGTCATATTCGGATAAGGAGTTTTACAAAAATTGTGTCAGGACCAAAAAAACAAATTTTTTTGCCGACCAGTGTAATCATGGAGCCGATTCATAAAATGCGATTATCACGTAAACCGTTAAATTTTAAGGTTAATAACAAGTATGCTTTTTTTCTCTACTAAAATAACGTGGATTTAATATTCTTTTACAAAAATAGCGCTAACTTAAAGAGCAGCAAAAAAGTTTATCGTACATTTATGCCACAAATGTCGCCTAACTAGCGCCCTCTACAAATTACATGGAAGTAGGTCACATATTATGAATTCTCGTTCCCAAAAACCCCCAGTTCCAAATTTTTATGTATTATACATATCCAAAAACGCTAAAATTATTGCAAAAAATAAATCTTAAAATTTGACCTTTAACACCCTGTATATTCCTTATTAGCAACATTTTATTAGAGCAAGTTGGTTCAAATCGTAATAATTTAAAGTGAGGAATCTTCCAAACTTCTTTGTACAATTACTTAAGGACCACCCTGTATAAAAATGACACAATGTTATTGCAAAATTACGAATTTCAAGTTGAAAATTTTTAGAAAAGACTTTAATCAATAATTTAAGTTCTAACATAAAACTTGTTTTTTAAATTTCACCTCCACATAAATGAAATAAAATGCTTTTGTTATAAAAAAGACTTTAATGTCGAATCTGTAATTTTTGACGTAATTTACAAAAAAAAATAAAAAAAAAATGTAATCATATCTCTCTCGCCTATTCAACAATGTTTGTGGGACCTTGAAAAAGTTCTAGGACAAAATAGGTTATCTGTGCCATGCATTCTCATTTTATAACTAACAAATTTTTTCAAAATAGGTATTGTCAAAAATAAGTTTTGAATTATTTTAATATTTAAGGTAAAAATATGGATTTTTATGCGTGTATTGTTTGTTAAGGGGCCACTTCAAAATTAAATACGAAACTAGTAAAAATTTAATCAAAAGTAATAACTTTAATTGAAATCACGAAAAATTTCGAAACTTATCATTTTAATTTATATATATTTTTTAAATATAATACATTTAATTACTTATTCCTTGAAGATGATAAAATAAATGAATAAAACGTTGACACTTTAAAAAAGATTGGGTAAAATTTTACTATTGGGGCTCAGCCCCAATTTTGATGAGATATTTTTTTTTAGACTAATTTGGGGTCGCTGATCACGAATCAGTTGCTTGCGGTCTCATTAAACAAAAAAGTTATGAATTTTTTAAGTGAAATAAATTGTCAACTTTTCTTTAATACTTACCAGAAAAATATGTATATAAGTAGGTTTATATAAATATATATTAAAACCAAAAGACTTAAGGTACAAGATAGGTCAAGTTTGGTTAGATTAATGATGTACACAGTAATATTTCAGCTAAATATACTAAATTATAAAAGATAACCTAAAAACTCATACAGCAATTTGACGTACTGACATTTGGCAATACTAGGGTCACTTGAGTTGCGATTAGCGTAAACTCTCGCTGTGGCTAGCGTCCCGTCCTTCCGGGACTCAATTTTTTTCTCGTCTGTGATGAACGCATCTGTATTGCGTATTACTTGAAATTAATAGAATCTGGCTTATTCAGACGACAATTAGTTATTTCTCAATAAACAACATTGGTTATCATGATTCCTCAATGTTAAATTTTTCCAAGAATTTTTTTGTATGGAGATATCCAACCTGTCCCAAAATCAATAGGCGTCATCCTTGTATCATTTCAGTGGTCTCAACACGATCGGTTCCATACGTATTTTTTCGCGTTTTTCAGGCCAAATAACGATGAATGGACGCAAAAAAAAATATTTTTTTGACTTTTTTTTTGCACGATTTGAAAAATAACCAATATCCAATGGACGTCTGAATAAACCAGAATTTAACAGATCAGGTGAGATCAGATAAGATTAAGGTCAGGTGTGATCAGATTAACGATGTACAAAATAATTAGGTCAGATAAGAGATAAGGTCAGGTCATTAATGATGTACAAAGTAATATAAGGTCAGGTAAGAGATAAGTTTAAGTGTTCTCATATTAATGATGTACAAAATAATATGAGGTCAGGTAAAAGATAAGTTCAGGTGTGCTCATATTAATGAGGTACAAAATAATATGAGGTCAGGTAAGAGATAAGTTTAAGTGTTGTCATATTAATGATGTACAAAATAATATGAGGTCAGGTAAATGATAAGTTCAGGTGTGCTCATATTAATGAGGTACAAAATAATATGAGGTCAGATAAGAGATAAGTACAGGTGTGCTCATATTAATGAGGTACAAAATAATGAGGTCAGGTGTGCTCATATTAATGATGTACAAAATAATATGAGGTCAGGTAAGAGATAAGTTCAGGTGTGCTCATATTAATGAGGTACAAAATAATATGAGGCCAGGTAAATGATAAGTTCAGGTGTGCTCATATTAATCAGGTACAAAGTAATATTTCAAGTAAATATATTTATTATGTTACGCAATGCGCATGCGTTTATTAGACGGGAAAAAATTGGAGTTCCGAGGGACGGGACCCTAGCCACAGCGAAAAATATGACTAGAGTTTACGTTCTGACCGCTATTCAGGTGACCATTTTATTTAAAAAAAATTCATAACTTTGTTGTTTGATGAGACCGCAGGAAACTGATTGCAGATTCGTGATCAGCGACCCAAAATTAGTCTAAAAAAAAATACCCCATCAAAATTGGGGCTGAGCCCCAATAGTAAAATTTTTCCGAAGATTGTCTATTCCTCTTTTACATTTTTGATTTTTAAAAACGGCAATTTTTACACGCCTTTCGAATTTTCATCTATTGATTGTAAATGGGCACAAGTTGATATTTAAAAAAATATTCTCTATATGACTTTTTTTGCACAACCAAATAAATTATTTTTTAGTAAATCCAAACTGTAATACGATTCACAAAAAATATAAAATCTTTCTAATTTATAACAAACATTTATATAAAAATAAAAATTTTTAACTCTCTGAATGATAAAGAAAATTAGCAAAAAGTTAATAAAAAAAACGTGCTTACTCATTGTAAACCTTAATATTTTCATGTTAATTTATTTTTTGGCTTGCTTAGTATTTTTAAAAATCTCGCTTCCCAAGCAGTTCAAATTTTCCACGTGCTTAAAATTTACCCATTTTATATTTCCACTTCTTCATAATTTTTTATATTAATAACTAACTCCAAAATAACACGAATCACAAAAAAAAATCAAACTTACCGAAAAGTCCAAAACTAAGTTAATCACTCGCCGCTGCCACAACGTTTTTCCCGAGCTGCCGGCGCCAATTTTCATAGAAAAACTACCGCGAAAACTTCGGTAACTAAAAAACGCCGGGCCAGTCACGTTTTCCCGCGAGAGAAGAAGAGACAAACCGCGCAAAGCCCGCACGAACCGCCAGTCGACAACTAACTGAAGCTAAAACTGATACGACCAGTATAACTAACCTAAACGCGGTACAGAATCTAAGAGCGAGACGTCAAAACTTTTGAAATGAGCTTACTTGATCGTTTTGGAGAGGCAACTAGTGGTTTTATTTTGTCCAGTAAAGGTATACAGGGTGTCAAAAATTTGTGTTACGAACAAGGATTGAAAAGGGAAGACGCGAAAGTCCATGTATTTTGTATTTCATGAATGAATTGTCGCTACGACCTTCAACGCATGTCATTATATTACGAGGAAGACTATATATTGTAGTGTCAAGATAGGTTTGCCTCCTATGATTAGCAGAAATTAAGTTTGTAAGGAGGAGCCAGTGGCGTAGCCAAGAGGGGGCTCGCCCCCCCGAAACTTCTATAAGTTTATAAGAAAATGTGGTAACTATATAAATTATAATTATTTTACGTTTTTGAGCCAGCGATTCAGTTATATTCAGATGATTTACAAACAATATACACGGTTATTCTACGCAGTGAATGGGATATTTGGACAGTGAAATGCCAAAAAGTAGATTCCTGTCTTTAGATGTAGCAGATCCTTGTTTGTTTACGAACATTTTTACGCTATTCCAAAATTTAGCCGTTTTACCCGTTACCACTGCCTATGTGCGAACTGAACGAAGTTTCTCAACGATGAAAAGACTGAAATCATATTTTCGGAATAATACATCTACCAATTGATTAACAGTTCTAGATTTGATGTCAGACAAACTCGCAGAAGTTCAATCTTATATTAATAATTAGTTGTCTTTTAATTTTATCTTAATAATTAACAAATTGTTAAATAAAATAATGTATTTAAATAGCTAAAAAAATTCCTGGCTACGCCACTGACACATGTACTTCATTTCTTAATGATATATGAACATTTTTACAAAAAAAAATATCTTCTAAATGATTATTAACAAAACAATACAAGATTTTTGAGAAAATTGAAATTGTTACTTATAAGATAAAATTTATTCATCACTAAAATTTTTTTTCACATACACAATTACAAATTTTAATACATGAAAAAACTTATTGAAAAAAGAAAAACACCAAATTTTATAATTTGAAAATGATTTTAAACATTGAAAGCAAAAAATTCATCCATACTGTAGTATTGAGGGAAATAGGTTTGAATTTCTTTTATTTATTGTAAATGAAACTAGTTAAAGTATAATATCTGGTCACCGGCTTCGCTCTTAATATTCGAATCTACATTTTTAAACAGCCCAATGAGTATATAATTTAAGTATATTTATAACATGACAAATTATTAATTAATTAGCGAAAATCACGGAGTGGGCGACATCTACTTGAACTACTGATAGGGAGATAAATAAAAAGTTGATTGGCGATTGGCTTGAAAGTAGGCGGGAAAATTAAAAAAGCTGTCAGTGTTAATTTTCAATTGGCTGCAGCTGTTTATCAACTGCTTGTCACAGAAGTTACTTAAATGCATTTCACCCTTTTAGGGCAGGCTCCGTTTCCGGGACGGGCAACAGCAACGTGTAGGGCACACGTCCCGTCAACAGAAGATCGCTCAGCTCACTCTATTTATCACTATATAAGAAAAACTCTATGTTCATTTGATTTTATTATTTATTGATCTGCAGTGAAGGAAAATTATAGGTCTGATATTCATACTTGGGTAAAAACCTCCACAAAAACCTGTGACCAGACTCTCGGCGTGTGGCAGATATTGATATCATATTTTTTCAAAAATTTTCAGTTACAAAAATAGTTCATTCGTACATTACATTACAATTTGCTCTTGGAAAATACAAAGTCACAATCAACCTTAAAATGTACTATGAAAATAGAGAATTTTAAATGTCTCTTTAAAGTTTCTTGTAAAATAAAAAATTGAAATCTGTGTTAATAGTACACGTGTACAAGCATTCATTCTTTTTCTCTCTCTCTTTCTATGATAATGAAAACTTAAATATTAAAACTGTCCGCATAATAAAATAGTAGCCGTAAGGGGTAGTCTCACACTAACGGGGAAGGGAAGAACCTTCACCCGATGTGCATAAAGCATTTCCACCCGCCAAAAAAAAAAAGATTAGCTTTAGGTTAGGTTAGATCTATGTAATAAATAAAGAAAAGTACGATACGTGTGACATTTTGACATTTGTTACATTCTGGCAGGTGTCATGTTTTGACATTTGTTCATTTTGAGATTTGTTCATTTTGACAGTTGTTACATTCTGACACGTATCACATTTTAACAGTTGTCACGTTTTTATAGGTGTCACATTTTGACAAGTGTCCATTTTAACAGTGTTACTCAACGTTCCTATAAATATTTACCTAAACCCATGATTTCTGAAATTGAATTGGCAACGTTGTATTTTCAACTTTGAATTTAGGAGATGGCTGTCATTTGACAAGCAAATTATTTATGTCCGTCAAATGAACCTTTCCTTTTTTATATAAAGCGGCAAATTTAAAATTGAATTCTTTCATATTAAAACGCCAGAAATTAAATAAAGTCAAACCTTTTTACTACTATACTATACAGAAGAAAGGAGTGCAGTATTTAATTTGCAGAACGTAGTACAGATTTAAGAGGTAGAAATTTTATTTTTACCTCATCCTTCAATGCTTATTTGTAGTTAAAATTTAAATTTTAATACATCTGATCGGCCTAATATAGTTTTTGTCTAGATAAACCTGTTCTTTTGACAGATAAGTCAGACTTTATTTATTCATAGCCGTATCGTATGTATTTTAATTGATTCAGAATTTTGTATTAATATATATTTCAAAATGGCTTCATTCTAAAAATATTATCAGTCCTCCTAAATCCTTGAAGGCAGAATTATTAGTAATAGCAAGGCAACATAAAAACAAATTCAAAAAATATATTATAGATGAGATGGCCAGAGAAAAAGGAATTAAAATTCTCAGATTGCCTCCGAACCACGCAGAGTTAAATCCCATTTAACTGATCTGGTCACAATTATTAAAAGGTTATGTTTCTCAAAACAATAAAACATTTAAATTTCCTGATGTGCGAAATTTGTTTTTAAAGGCAGTTTCAGATGTAATTGAGAACATTGGAGAAAATGCATTGGTCATGTTAAAAATGTGTAAAATTCATTTAGGAAAGTGGATATATCAATGGATAATTTAATAGAACTGATAATAATAAACCTCAGAAAAGACAATTATAGTGATACCAGTAGTTTTAGTGAAGACAGTGACTTTTAAAGATAGTTCTTGAACTAACTTTATTTTTAATCTTTGAGTTTAGGTAAGTACTGAAGCGTTACTTTTAATGCCAAGAGATTAAAAAAGTTTAATCCCAACATATAATCCTCCTTGTTATTTATTGGTTAAATTTAATTCGTTCAATGTTAAAGTGTCAGATGCATAAAGTTTATTTTTATTTTTTGTAAATAATCTAACTTCAAAATTTAATCTACGAAGTCCGTATATATATATTTTATATGCTGTGACCTTATTTATATTATAGAAACTTATTTTGCAAAGTACGCCTATGGAATATGACGTTATATCCCCACTTTTACTGTACTCATCTATCCTTTACTGTACTCATCTATCCTTTATAGTATATATTACTACAGAAACAAGTTATTATATCTGTCGTTGCTAGGAAATAAAGTAAAAGCTTAACTTTTCTTGTAAATATCTCGGAAGATTGAATTTTCACAGACATGAGACCTACATTTTTTGCCGATTTAGATAGGAATTAGTCTACCCTGAAAGTTTCATTTCATTTCACACACACACACACACATACATACATACAAACCTTGGTCGTTTAATAGTATTTGATAATGTCAAATTATGACACATCGCCGAAAAAATCGACTTTTTAGTTAGATCTGAATGTTCATTAGTGATCGTAGAAAAAATAAATTTAAAAGTTTTCATTAATTTTCCATACTGGATTCACTGAAATGCATATATTTGTAGAATGTGTAATCATAGAAACGAGTTACCACAGAAACAGATGGAAACATGCTATTTAATGGATAATTAAGTTTTTATTTGTAAAACATTTTTCATCGGAATGAATTTTCTCGCATTTCTTAATTATTGGAACTATGAATATACTATTAACGACACGTATCATTTGTCATTATTCTTGGAATGATTTTTTTTCACAGACTAACATCTGCAAAAAAAATATATTTATTATTTATTAGTGAATAATTATCAATTATTAAGGGGAATTAAGGGGAACAATCCCTTTAGAATTTTCAAAAAAGTCGATTTTTTAATCACATACTTTGAAAGTGTAATACCCAAAGAATATACTGACCAAAGGAAATCCCGAAATATTGAATATTGGCGGAGTTATCGCATATAGTATAGAGCGGATAATCAGCATGAGTTAGGTAGCAATTATCTCGATTATTTCCCTTGCCTGTCAAATATCAATTTTTAACCAATCACGTTCTTGGAAACTGATTTGACGCAGCCAATCAAAACAAAATAAAGTGACTATTCACCTTGGTGGAAAATATTCGGCTATTTGATCATCGTCCTCAATATTCACCTGAAGGACGGTATCCAACAATAACGAAGCCGCCCGTAAATTTCAAATTTTTCAAATAAAACCTATACTAATGGTATTATAAAATTGCTTATAGTTAATAAATTATCGATCTTTAGTAGCAAATACACAAATCCAACTGATTTCGCACTTTTTCTGAAACTATAAATATATTCATTCATTCCTTTCTATGTAATACCGTCCATTTTACGACAAACATAGTAGGCGCGCGTCATCTGAATTTTGACAGTTTGCCATTAAAGTTTATTACAGAATTAAATTTGACACATTTTGTTAAAAAGTATTAACAATGAGTAGATTCGGAAGTAAAAATCTTCAAGAAGTTGATAATATAATTAAATTAAACATACCTGCCAAGACAGTAAAGAGCAAAACTAGTATAATTTATACGTACGTACAGAATTTTTTGTAACTCGGGAAATAATCTTATTAAATATAACGCGACCTTGACAAATTAGCTACTATTTTTATTGCTACTAAATTTCTCGTATATTTTACAATTTGTCTCGACAATTTTGGCATTAATAATCAAAGAATAACTCCTTCGAGCTAAAGCTCTCGGGAGTTATTCAGATTATTGCAATAAAAATAGTCGGCTATTTGTCAAGATCTTGGGATATTACTGTCGTCTATTTCCCTCAATTACAAATGGTTTCTAGATGAAAAAACTGTACGACAGCTAGCTCCTGTCAGTAGTTTTTCCGAGTTTCCGAGTTTATTGTCAATAAATTTTGTAATATTGTTTTTAAACAGCGCTAGTGAAAATGAGTCGCTTTGGAAGTGATTCTATGATTAATATTGATCTGGCGATTGAGAAAAGTGTACCGTACATACCGTTAAAACCCATACATCAATATGGAAACAGTTTACGGAATTCTGCAAGGCAAAGAAATACGAGCTTTTGGAAACTACAAGTTTAGAACAACTAAACCTAATCCTGAAAGATTGGGCGTGGAATATGAAGAAAGAAAACGGTGAAAATTAGAAAGAGGAGGACAATGTGGAACACCGTTGCAAAAAAAAATGCAAGAGATGTATTTTATGAAGTGGAAAATAATTTGTGATCCATTTAAAGATATTATCTTCAAGTCTAGTAGGAAAGCTCGTAATGCGAAACGAAGGAATTTGCAGATGTGTGCCAATAAAGGGAAATCGAGCTCCGCTTCATTAAAATTGCAGGAATACTATGCAATGGTTTTATTATGGGACGAAGACACTCCGGTGGGACTCCAAAGGCAAATGGATAATGATCATTATTCCAACATCATAAACACCCTTAGAAGTGACGCCTCAGAACCTCCAGCTAAAAAACAGAAAACAGAAGATCCTACAGCCACTCCTCGAGCTTCTCACGCTACAGCTGGACCCATCAACAACATTAATGATTTACCTACACCCAACGTTGTCAATGAGTTAACAAAGATTTCAAACAATACTCCTACTGTGTACCAAAATTGCAATTTATATTTTAATTGAACCATAAATAATTAAGATTGTAGTATTTTGTTTTTTAGTTTTCAAATTAGTACATACCAGTGGCGGCGCCACGGAGGGGCAAAGGGGGGCAGTATGCCCCCTCCGCCCTTTACAAAATGTCGGTTTTAGCGCCCCCTTCGATTTTATAACTAGTGATGTAATTGCTGAATACCAGTCTTTTAGTTTATTATTTAGAGAACTTAAAGATAATAATAATAAAATGCCTTTATTTAGTATTGTGATATATAATACAGTAAACAATTTAAAGAGGCGAAGTCTAGCTTAGTTACTCCACTTAACCCCGTCGTACGCAGTACGGTTTACGCAGAATAAATTTTGTATAATAAACGATTGGCAATGTCAAAATTACCGAAAAAAAATGTTTGGGCGATTTTTGAGGGAAGAAGTGAGTTTTACAGGATATAAATGGACTTAGAATCTACAAAAAAAAGCAAAAAAATTAAAATTTGGTTTACGCAGAATGAATTTTGTATAAGAAACGATTGACAATGCCAAAATTACCGAAAAAAAATGTTTGGGCCATTTTTGGGGGAAAAAGTGAGTTTTTTAGAATATAAATGGACCAAGAATCTACAAAAAAAATTCAAACAAATTAAAATTTGGTTTACGCAGAATGAATTTTGTATAAAAAACGATTGGCAATGTTAAAATTACCGAAAGAAAATGTTTGGGCCATTTTTGAAGGAAAAAGTGAGTTTTTTAGAATATAAATGGACCTAGAATCTACAAAAAAAATTCAAAAAAATTAAAATTTGGTTTACGCAGAATGAATTTTGTATAAGAAACGATTGGCAATGTCAAAATTACCGAAAAAAAATGTTTGGGACATTTTTAAAGGAAAAACTGAGTTTTTTAGGATATAAATGGACCTAGAATCTACAAAAAAAAATTCAAAAAAATTAAAATTTGGTTTACACAGATATAAGAAATATCCTATCATTGCTTAGATTTTTCTGTCGTTCTGGACGAGGTTAAAAATATTACTACTGTAAACATATATATTCTATTATTTAATTTTTTTATGATAAATACAGTATTACTTACAAATACATATGCCCCTCCCCGCCCTTAATTTATAGAACCGCCACTGGTACATACATATTTATTATGTATGCATATATAATAGGTATTATGTTTTGTAAGCTATATGTATGCAGAATATTCTGTTACTCATGAAATAGTCTTATCAAATACCATTCGGGCATCTACTTTTTCATGTAAAAAAATTAGATGCCCTTATGATATTACTTACGTAACTAATTTTCAAAAATTGGAGCTCAAAAGGTTATCGACCGATTTCGATGAAATTTTGGAAGGTTACTCTCAGTAATATTATCGGAAATAAATAATTTTTCTTGGGTCAAATATGTCGAAAAAATGGTCGAAAATTCGAACTTTAAAATAAAAAGGGTCCCAAATTTTCAATTTTGCAATTTTTTAAAATTTTTTAGATATATCCTTCCTATTAATATGTCAGTAAACGAATGACACTTGTTAAATCTTTTTCGGATCAACAGTAAAAAGTGACAGCTGCAGCAGTTTTCGATGTCGCGGAAAACAGGCGCACGAAGACCCTTAATAGGGCCGCCATTTTGTTGGTAATCCCAAAAAAAATTCAACTTGGATGTTATAACTTATAATATCAAAATTTGAAAATGATTCGATTATTTTATCCCCTTAAGAGTTCTTTAAATTAGGAAGAAGACGAAAATAATTTGTAAAGTGTATCCAGAGACATAATAAGTTTTTTAATCACAGCAGCATAGAAAATAATCGCTTATACTTCCAAGTCACGAGATGTAATCTGCGAAACACCACGACCAAATTAAAGAGTATAGTCTAATGGACGCCTCAGGTTTGTTTAACCTGCGCAGAAATTACCGGCAGAAATGGGGGCATATTGTGAGTAGAAATTAGTTAACTAGGTCTGTTTTTTTGTGTTCAAAAAAACTATTAGGTAACACAAAGTGGTATGGGTTCGCCATAATAAGAGACAAACTCAAGAAGTTGTCGTTCAAGTTAGTATACCTAAACAATAATGTAAAATACAGTTTAACAGTGTTAGTTGTTGTTCTAACAAATATATTGAATTATTTTATATTATTTAGAGATGGTTGTCTAACCTAAATATGCATTTTGTAACGGTTGACTAATGCGAAGAATTAAATAAAGAGAATACAAAGCTTATATTAAATATAAAGAGAAATAATGAAACAAATAAATTAATCAAAATCAATAAATAACTATTTATTTTAATTCCAATAATCATTAGACAGAATGTAATGTAGAAAGTAAATTTTAGATATCAAATCTTAACATGGCGGTAATCCCATAAGGGATTTTCATCAACAATTTTGGTATATTTACAAATACCTTAGCAAAGATCTAAATAGAAAAAGTTAAAGTAGAACAATCTCAGATAAGTCTGCGATCACTACAACAATGAGTACATTGTTATTTTAATTGTTATAAGAGAAATAAATTTTAAACTTAACCTAGAAATGATTTATTTATATGGTCAATTTAAATTCAGGGGAAATACAATAAATAGGGAAAATTAAGTGTTGAGACTTCTAAAATTAAAGTATTACTGTAAAAAAGGCAGTAATAATAATGTTTAATACAATTTAAGAAATCGATAATGATGAAAGTAAAAAGTTGTCATGTAACCTTAATGTAAGTAGAAATAGTAAATAAATTATATCAAAATCATTCTTTTTATCTTGAGAACCATGTTTTGATAGTGAAAAAGTGTATAAAAATCAATAATTTTTAATTTTATAATAATTTTAATTTAAAATTATGTCAAATCTAAATCAATGAGTTGGCCTAGAGAT
Source organism: Crepidodera aurea (assembly GCA_949320105.2). NCBI lineage: Eukaryota > Metazoa > Arthropoda > Insecta > Coleoptera > Chrysomelidae > Crepidodera > Crepidodera aurea. Next base: position 6,956,089 of record OX439477.1, on the reverse strand, counting down.
GCTCGTTCATAAAAACCAAATTTCGCTGTCAAGCTGTCAAGGGGCTCACATCAGAGCTCGTCGTAACAACAAAAGAATCTTCAAATCAAAACTACAACGATTAATATAAAGAAGTTAAGAAAATTTTACCTGTCAAATTTAAGTGAGGTTAGATTTGTATAATCCAAGAATAAAAGAAGTTAATTAAGAAAAGAACTCCAATCATTGATTCCTGCTTATTTTCCTGAAGGAGAATCCAGATCCTGTTTGTATCCTGTTTATTATATCCGTTATTTTGGAGGTTAGAAAGAAAGTAACCAGGAGTAACTAAAAATTGATGATTCGTTAAAAGAAGGTACCAATTTAATAATAAATATCGATATTTAAAAGGTTAGATACGTCTATAAAAATAAATAAGGCCAATAGCATTTTATTTAATTAGGTTAGGTTTCATTTTAACAAACAACTAAGTTCAGATTGAATAAGGTAAGAGTATAATTATAGCATTAGTATTATTATTAATATCATAAACAATAAAAAACATTACACTTACCTTTTTTCTTTTCAATAAATTTTCACAATAACTATAACAACCATTTTTTTTTATTTTATTTTTAATTGTTAATAAAAATTTCTGCATTTACCTACTGTTCATTATTATCGATTTAAAGGGTTTTACGGTCAATTACTGAAGCACGACTGAGGTTAAAGTCTCAAATCTTTCAAGCGATTGGTAGATGGCGCTCAACAATACATTCTGACTAAGATTACGAAAGGAAATAAATAAATAAAAAACTATTTATTATAATTTTTAAAAAACATTAAAGTCAAGATTAAAAGATACACTTATTAAATCTTATAACAATAAAATTAATAATTTGTTTAAAGTGCTTACAAGAAATTAAATCTTAACTTAAGTAAACCAAAGTCAAAATAAAATATTAAATATAAGTATTTCTCTCGATTTGTTACTAAAGTAACAGATCGTAACTAACAATATATTATCAAAAATGAACACAATAAAACTATACGTAATGACCTTTTAAAGTATTTGCTCCGTTGTGAACATTGTTTTTTTAAGGTTGGTGTAATTGCTTTATGAATTACCTGGTTGCCACTTTTATCTTTTTATAAGTGTCATTAAGTCGGGTTACGTTGACATCGTAACTTATTTTATTTATATATTATTCAATTCAATTCAAAAGCATGAATATTTCAAGGATCGGTCCCAAAACAAAAATGATAAAAATAAAAACTACCTACATATAAAAAATTGTCAATTATTTTACACGATTTTAAAAATTCGATGGTTAAAATTATTTAGAACTATAATATGAGTTCCTTCGCCAAAGTTTTAAAGATCATTGACTCTCAAACAATGTTAACTAATATACAATCAATTTATAAACCAATAACTATAATTTAATGATTGATAGAGTTTAGATAATTTAAATAAATAAGTTTATTAACTATAATTTAGACAGTCACCAAACCGCGCAAAAACAATTAATATTGAAAAATGGTAGTTACAAGCCGCCTGTTAAAAAATTAATAAATCTAATATCTAATAATAAATGCCGAAAATCTAGACGTTCGTCGAATAAAACTCAAGGTGACTAGTAAAAGCGTATATGCATGTGTTTTTTTTTTAATATTTTGATTTGTGTGTGTAAATAACGTTTATTGCCAACCAGTTTCCATCGATTTTTGAGTTTCATACAAAAACATTGTTTTTTATAGTATTGAAAATGTTGAATTTTGTTTTCACCAAGCAACATTTGCGGGAAGTTTTAATTTTCACGCGATCTAACTGATAAATCATGTAGAGGTTGGGAATTGTTTCGATGTTTCAAAAAAAATCGAGGACAAAGAATTAGAGACATTACTCGAAGTAGATCAGAGTCAAACAAGGAAATTGGGTGCCTTATGAACTGAAAAGAAGGTCGATTTTTCACTTGCAATTACAGGAATCACAGGAATTCTCATTGGACCCTGGAATTCCCACGGGACACTGGAATTCTCACGGGACACTGGAATTCTCACTGGACACTGGACAGTGGATCATGCAGATTCTGCGATGACACAGATGAAGTGGCGGAACACATTATCTTTAATTGAAAGGTAATTGTTCGCTACCGCCCTAAATATCCGGAACAGGTCTTCCTAGAGCCTGATCAGGTTACAAACCTAGCTCCAAAATGGATAAAAGGCTTTCTCAGAACCCTAGATCTTTTGGACTAAAATATAGCTGTAGGGTATACACAAAGGATCTCATAGGTCGCAGTGTGGTAAGGCCAACAGGGCCAATACACCCCCTTTGTAATCTACAATTTACAATCTAATGGTTCGAAGATTGTGCTTTGTATTTGGTATGATCAAAAGGATGTTGTTTACTATGAGCTGTTGAATGGCGATTGAACGGGCGATCGGTATCAGCTAGAATTGATTCGTTTGAGCATTGCATAGCGAGAAAAACGGCCGGAATACGAGCAAAGACATGATCATCATAACTCTCTGCCTTATATCGCAAATTCATAAAACATATTTGTAAACGCTCAAATTGAATCGCCCCAAAAAAAACGAGTCATTTTTCGAGATAATATTCTAAAGTTGCCTGAGAGATGGGAGAAAGTAGTAGCAGCGTTGGAAAATACTTTGTTCTGACATAAATACATTTACCTGCGGGCACAATAGAAAACACAGCCTCAGTATACAAACAAATCGCACAGTTTTGGTAAACAAAGCGCACAGTTTACATATAAAAGTAAGCGGAACATTTAATAATTCGCAATAGTGATCGCGTAATCGCCCGTCATCAGCGTAGTCATAGCAACTGTCAAAATCAAAATAATACAAACTTTTTTGAAAGACAAATAAGTTCTAATTAATGATTATAAGATACATACTTGAACGAGGATGATTTTGCTACAGCCTCTTCACAAGTGCCAGTTCTAAGACTGGCCACAACTAGAATTTTTAGTTCTAACTCTAGATGTGTCAGTAATAATAAAAAACTGTAACTTCAGATGTTTATAATAACTATTTTCAAACGAACAAATTATGGATATGCTCAAAAGTCATAGACTGACTGATATTCATACAATACTGTTTAAAAAAGAATACCTACATTTTCAATATGTCAAGTGATAGTGAGGCGGGAATCTATTGGATCTGAAGAGAAATTTGTAAAATTGTTCGAAATAAAATTGTTCAAAAAATCTAAAGGTGCAATAAAAAAAATTAAGTACCCTGTCATAAGTCCATACTTTTTTGCACACTGTATATGGCAATAGGTAAAGTATTGTACGTAATGCGTGTTGTAAAGGAATTACGCACTCTTGGAATTACGCATTCGCCGCTACGTGGCTTCCTGCGCAATTTTTCCATTCGTGCGTAATATGCTTTTTACAACACTTGTTACGTAATATACTAATTTAACAATATTAAGAGTGTTGCTAACATTTCTGAAAGTAACTGGATTCCAGAAACGTCGCACAGTAGGACGAAACGCCACTGTCGCATTCAAATTACTCTACACCTCACATAGTTCCACTGTTTGAGGTGGATTTTTTTTTAAATGTTCGTCTTGGATTTCTCAATCGATCCCTCATTTGGGATTTTTGATTTCGGTCTTTATTTTTCGGCTCCAAAATTAGATTTTTATGAAAAAAAACTGATTTACGGCGCAAATGTGGTGCAAGATAATGTTCTTCGAAATTTTTTTCAGCTGAAAATCTTCGTTTTAATAAATACTGCAAAACTGTCTGCGAAAAAGTGAAAGTGAAACTTTTGTTTCGTCTAATTTTTTCACAGGTTGAGGAATTTTTGAGTTAAAAAATAGCTTCTCCACGAAAATTTTTAGAACATTATGGCCGTTTTTGGGAATATAAAAATTTTATCTCCTCACTTTCACGCAGACAGTTTTTGTAGTCCACTGCGTGTCTCTTAGGTTCAGGAAACTTTAAAGTAAACATTTCGAAAAAAGGCATACTGTCCAAGTAAAAAAAATTTAAATAATTAATTAAAATATGTCTTGTTGTCAATGTTTTTATTAATCATTAGTTATGATTTAATAATTTAATAATTTTCCCAACTTACAGTTGTTTTGTAATTTTAATAATATAATTTGAAGTAATAATTAATAATAAGTAATAATATATGATAAAAATGCTTTAGTTTTTACAACCTTTATCTTTTTAGTTTATGATCAAGCAGATCAAACAGTAAATATACTAACAACCATTTCCTTCACCAAAAATTTAAAATGTTTTATATATTAGAAACACAATGCATATGCAACACACATTACGCGCTACATCATTACAATGCATATACAGGTCATAAGGAATGGTTAATATTTTAATCATAGGTTCAGGATCTCGAAATATTAATATTTTAGTAAATAACTTTGGGTCAAATGTTATCTACTACTAAGATACAGGGTGTTAAAGATAAAATTTATTTTTCGTTTTTTTGCAATAATTTCTTTATTATTTAATAAATTGACTTGAAATTTGGTATGGTTATATTTTTAAGTTAGTAAATCATAAGCGTGTTATCAATTTTGAGATTAGATAAAGAGGACGCCACCTACACTCTACTGGATGAAGACAAGTATCAATTTTTTTTATCCCGACCTTTTTGGAATTTTTTTCAAGTCTTTATGATACACCCTGTAAATTTGAACAAAAAAGGTATACTTGATTTAATGGCATAAATTTAGCTCATTTCGAGATATTTGCATTTAAAATCTTCTAGCCACAGTATCTATTTAATTTACTTTAACATATTTCAACATAGTAGTCTTTGAAACTAAAATGAAAATGTACAGCTGTCAAATAATTAATTGTTAGATGGCAGTAGCCAGTCCAGAAAAATTCATTTGTCGATAAACACAAATCATATCTCTCATTTCTGAATTAGAGAAATGGTTGTGTCGTGGTATTTTCATTACCTACTTAGATGGAATTTAGTGAACAAAATTACATCTAACAATTAAGTATTTGACAGCTGTACATTTTCATTTTAGTTTATACTTATTTTGTATTATTCTTGTGATCCGTGATTTGTGCCTTTTTTGATATATGATATCACATTTTAATATCTAGGTATACAGAAAAAAACAAGAATGAAAATGATCACTTTATTTATTTAAGCCATTGGACATGTCAACTGTTAGCTATTTAACTTGAACTAGAACTGCCAGAACTTCCAGAACTGCCGCCTGGTGGTGGTGGTGGTGGACCACCACTACCACCTCCTCCACTACCACCTCCTCCACTACCTCCCATGCCATTTCCATGCATTCCACCTCCTTGGGAATAGGCCACTTGAACCTGGAACATTAAAACAATATAAATTAGATCTTATCATGTACCAAAATTTCCAATGGATAGTGAATAATATTACTGGCCGTAGGACAAGGTAACAACAAATAAAAATGATATATCACTGCGAACTATGTAGGTACTGTTGTTTTTTCTCAACATCACGAATAAGTGCACACACTTTCCGCATGTATTCTCTCGAAAGTATTTTTGACATTTTGATGAAATCATAACAATATGTAATTCCCGTGTAATATTCTGTCTTATATATTTTTCAGTAAGCAAAAAATATATTTAATTTAATGTGAAATATACCCGTTAAGGGTCGTTCAAAAACGTTAAAGTTATTGCAAAAAGTAAATCTTAAAATGTAACCTTTAACACCATGTACAGGGTGGCCAAATAAGAATGCGAGGTACTGTATCTGGGAAACTATCCATCGTAGAGGTGTTCGGAAAAAAAGTTATTACTAAAATGGCCAAGAGAAAAACCTGGAAAATAATTTCAAGTTTCTAAAATGGCTGCTAGGGGGAGTAACTGCAATCTTTAATCTAAGAAAGTGATGTTTCTGGAAATTCCGCTTTATTAACCTAACAAAAAAATACCCGATCTTTAAAGTAGAGGATAATCTGAACCATTTTTGTTTGACAATTTTTACTGTATCTCTAAAAATAAAGTGGTGGGAGGTATTCAAAGGTTTCAGTAAAAAACACCCTGTATATTCGAAACGGCTGAGCCAATTTTAACAAACTTAGGATAGTTGAAAAGAGCTATTCTTGGGCTACAAATGCTATAATATTTGAAGTTTTATTAGTTTTAGATGTCGCCGCTAGAGGGCTTTTTTTGACATCTCGTCAGAAATAGTTAATTTTCTCAAAAAAATTAAATGCATTGGTATGATTTCTTTTTCATGAAAAAGTAGCTAAATGATGCCTAAACAAGCTCCCGAAAACCGCATCTCGATATCCTGTTCCTAACCTAAAAGGCCCAAAGAAAATTTTATACGGAAATCCCTTAAATTTTTATTTTTTAAACTAATTAATTCCTTTTATTATGTAAGTTGTGGCCCTAAAAAGGACCGATTTAAAAAAGAAAGGTTTTTAGTGCCCCCGTAAATGCTCTAAATGCTGATCATCACGCTCTATGCATTGCTGAAGCCTCTCATGGGTAGACAAACCTGCAGCTTCAATTTCGGCTATCTGTATGTTACGTAATGCATTACGAATCCGGTTTTTCATATTTCTCTGGTCGTAGGTTGAGTCTGAAAATCAAAACAAGTTAAGTCTGGTGATCGCGTAGGCCATGGAAACAGACTTCCTCTTCCAATCCAACGCTGTTGTATTACTGCATTAATATGCTCTCACACAATAATGGAGAATTTTTATTTCAAATTCTTTGGACCGATGAAGCCACCCACCTTTAAATTCTGCACAATATGCATTATTGGTCTGCAGAAAGTCCGCATTGGTTGCGTGAAGTTCAGCACCAAGGACGTTGGAGTTTAAATGTGTGGTGTGGCATACTGGGAGGGAGAATTATTTTTTTTAGCAATCCCTAAGCGGCAATATCTTTCTTGACTTTTTGGCCAATAAATTACCGTTGTTGTTGGAAGATGTTCCACTGGAAACACATCAAAACTTGTTATTGCTGTTGAATGGTTGCCCAGCACATTATGCTATTATTGTGCGAGAGCATATTAATGCAGTATTACAACAGTGGGGGATTGGAAGAGAAAGTCTGTTTCCATGGCCTGCGCGATCACCAGACTTAACTTGTTTTGATTTTCAGACTCAACCTACGACCAGAGAGATATAAAAAACCGGATTCGTAATGCATTACGTAACATACCGAGAGCCGAAATTGAAGCTGCAGGTTTGTCTACCCATGAGAGGCTTCAGCAATGCATAGAGCGTGTTGATCAGCATTTAGAGCATTTAAGGGGGCACTAAAAACCTTCCTTTTTTAAATCGGTCCTTTTTAGGGCCACTACTTACATAATAAAAGGAATTAATTAGTTTAAAAAATAAAAATTTAAGGGATTTCCGTATAAAATTTTCTTTGGGCCTTTTAGGTTAGGAACAAGATATCGAGATGCGGTTTTCGGGAGCTTGTTTAGGCATCATTTAGCTACTTTTTCATGAAAAAGAAATCATACCAATGCATTTAATTTTTTTGAGAAAATTAACCATTTGTGACGAGATGTCGAAAAAAGCCCTCTAGCAGCGACATCTAAAACTAACAAAATTTCAAATATTGTAGCATTTGTAGCCCAAGAATAGCTCTTTTCAACTAGCCCAAGTTTGTTAAAATCGGCTCAGCCGTTTCGAATATACAGGGTGTTTTTTACTGAAACCTTTGAATACCCCCCACCACTTTATTTTTAGAGATATAGTAAAAATTGTTAAACAAAAAAGGTTCAGATTATCCTCTACTTTAAAAATCAGGTATTTTTTTGGTAGGTTAATGTAGCGGAATTCACAGAAACATCACTTTCTTAGATTCAAGATCGCAGTTACGCCCTCTAACGGCCATTTCAGAAACTTGAAAATATTTTCCAGGTTTTTCTCTTGGTCGTTTTAGTAATGACTTTTTTTTCCGCAAGCCTCTACGATGGATGGTTTCCCAGATACAGTACCTCGCATTCTTATTTGGCCACCATGTACATTCCTTATTAGCAACATTTTATTGGAGCAAGTTGGTTCAAATCGTAATATTATAAAGTGAGGAATCTACCATACTTCTTTGTACAATTACTTAAGGACCACCCTGTATACGTATTAATCAGGACATTAGAATGTCAAGGGGTCGAATTTATTACCCATTTAAAAAAAAATCCACCTATGTTCTCTAAATCACCAAGAAACATCCGATAAAGTCTATAAAACATGCTTAAGTGTATAGGAATTATTTTAAATCAAGAAATATAAAAAAAAAGATTATACTTACGAAAATGGCCGCCAACACAACAACGAATACTAGAAGTTTTCTGAACATTTTGTTTTTCTAGATTTCACAACTTGCTAAATCTGTACTGAACTTAAATTTTAGATCGCGTATTTATATTAAAATAAATCAATAGGGTAATTTAACATAAAAATCTATAAAAGCTTATTTTAATGAATTATAACGGATTAAATTAATTGTGTATAAAAATCAGTACTGGATTCAGGTTTTAATAAAATAAATATTACGTTTTTACCATCTCCCAATAAGGCTTGATAGATAGGATAAAGTAACCTATAAGTTAAAGGACAAAAAACCCACCGTACAACTTTTAACTGGCCAACAAATATTCAGAGGTTACTTTCTATTAGTTACTCGGGTCAAGTGGATGCCTAGATTCTTCAAGGTCGTCACAACCATCCGTAAGTTATTATAGCAGACATAGAGCCGTAAATATCACCAAATTATGCAAGTAACTTTACTAAATAATAAATTAACTTGAATGAGATTGTCTTATGCAAAAATTGTAGTTTTTCCTCTCCACCAAATGCATTTTTGCACAAATGCTTAAAATTTTAATCTAAAAATTGCTGTGAGGTACTTGCATTTCTATGAAATATTCGCCTATTCATTTGCAGTCCATTAAAACAATTCTAACTGTAACGTGATTTCTCACCGCAATTATTATAATGAAGATTCCAAAAATGAAGCAATAACCCATTCGAGATATAAATAAAAGCATATCGACAGGAATAATACCTAAACCCTTATCTTCAAATGTTACATTAAGGACACTATAACTCTTCCACATTCTGGAATATAAAAAAAAATTAAATACTTTCGCAATTAAAAACTATAAACTAATAGTACATTCTGTAACAAGGTTGGAATGAGAATTGGATACGAGCGTGAGGAACCACAATCTTCAAATTATGTTTAATGTCAAAAATAATGGAATTAATTATTACCGACTTTCTATATGCAGATGTGAAATCAATTATAAAGGAACAGCATGGCTTTATGAAGGGACGTTCCATCGAATCCAACTTATTTATTTACATAGGTGGTATAGATGCAATCTCCTTAGGTGGTTCTCCTATTTCTAGAATAACCTCAGGGGTTCCTCAAGGGTCACACCTGGGCTCCCTTCTGTTCAACATATACATTAACGATATCTCCTCTTGTTTCATTAATACAAAATTCTTGGAGTTAGCTGACGACATGAAATTTTTTCGAAAAATATCTAATTCTTCCGATAATCTAAGAAGATTTAAATCATCTGGCTCTGTATTGCCAGCAAAACCATCTTTATCTGAACAAAAAAAAATGTCAATCTATAACATTCTCAAGGAATAAAGACACTATCGAAAACGAATATTCCAAACTCTTTTTTGACCAACATATCCAATATGTTCAAAAAAAGCTAATAAATCGTTTGTTACGACTTCAAAGAGGTAGAGTATGTTAGAAATCTATACATGGCATATGTCAATAGTGTTTTAAGCTTCGGTTCTTCTATTTGGAATCCCTATTATAACTGTTATATCGACCGATAACAAAAAGTCAGTAGTTTTCAGAAAGAAGCTTTTCAAATCTGGTCTGTGTATTTGATTCCCACATATTATATTTAAGTTCAAGGAGATTTCTAACTTTTAAAGTTTTTAAAGATTTTTTAAATTATTTCAACGTTTTAAAAGATACATTTCTGCTGTTGCACCAACATTGTACCCAACAACAATTATTATTTCAGAAAAAGAACTTATATCTTGTGCAAATTTCAATTGCTTGTAATAAATTTAGCTCTCCTTATCTCTCACATTATTTTTTTATATCGTTTTCTTACTTAAATAAATTTAACAAAAATATATAGTGGCCCCAATTTTAAGATAACGTAAAACGGCTCAAATTTGAAGAATACCTAAATGCTAATGCGGCACTGAAATACACATTACATTAAATACAAATAAAATTCCCAACAATTTTAAAAATTGCATACAACTTGCATATAAATCATTATTTTAACATTGTACAGGAAGTAAAAATATTAAATAATGATAATAGAGGTGCATTTAAAGTTCCATCATTGTCGAATGTGAACAACATAGCACATGTGTGAAAAATTATTTCTCTGAATCAATTTAAACTTCCAGTTTTTTATTTTGGACTGACAGCCGTAAAATGCATTGATACCAAGCAGAAGCCATAAGAACAATGCGCAGGCTGATTAATTATCCCGAACAGGAGCCTCAAAGGCTATCTGCGACCAAAAAGTCTTTTGTGGGATTACAAAAAACATCACCCAAATCGGCCATAATAATTGAAAGTCGAAGAAATGGTGAAATAAGTTTCCCGGAAGACACAGGCTAAAAAGTTCATTAAAATAATAAAAATAACTTTATTGCCATATGATCAGTTATACATATACAGACAAGTCAAAAGACAGTTTATAAGATGTGAAACATAAAACATAAAAATACGAAAGATATGGGAAGTAGAAAAAAAAATAAAAGTAGGTATAGCTAAAATTTAACAGATAAAATGTATACGCCAAATATTCTTCCACAGAATTAAAACAATTATCCATCAGTAACTTTTCTACTTTTTTCTTAAATGGTTTCAAAGGTCCTATTGATTTTTTAATATTAGGAAGTTTATTATAAACTAAAAAACCCATGTATTGAGGGCTTTTTTCAAAAAATGCAGAGTTAAATGCAAAGTCAAATCATTTCGAGTTCGAGTTAAATAATTATGGTAAAAGTTATTAGTACGAAAATGTTCTAGGTTTGATTTGACATAAATTAAAAGTTCTAGAATATAAATTCAAGGAAGTGGTAATATACTAAGTTCCTTAAACTTTTCTCTGCATCCTATATTTCTTAAAGCTTTTTTTTGAAGTTTAAAAACCCTCAATACAGAGCTGATGAGCCCCAAAAAATTAAACCATATCTAATGAGAGAATAGAAATGTGCGTAATAATGTGCCAACAGAACAGATTTATTAGTTATATTTGAAAGCCTAAAAAGTGCAAAACATGCAGGTGAAAGTTTTTTACACAGTATATCAATATGAAATTCCCAGCTAAGAATTTTGTGGACTGTACTTGATGAATAGATTTTCCCCCTATTCTCAATAGATGACTCTCAAGTATATCATTCACCCTAAGAGTAAAATGAATAAATACAGTTTTTTCTTTATTAACAATAAGTTTATTTTCGTCAAACCATTGTACTAGCTTATTTATTCTAATTTAAAATTCAACAGTTAATTGGGAGGTATAGTCGAACTCAATCTTTTATGAGAATGAAAAAACAGCAAAGGATTACCGCCAATAGAACAAATGCTCACGAATCTGGACATTTTTGAGCATTTTAAAGTCGAAAACACCGTACACTGTCCATATACATAAAAATAAAATAATATTTTGGCTATTAGGACCACTGTGCAAAGATTCAATAACCAACTTAGCTGGATATCGTTATGGGGGAGAATGGGGTATAATTATCAATTATGAGTTTAATATGAATTTACATTTTAATTTCTATAACGCATATTAGATTTGAATTACTAATTAAAATTTTGTCTTAAATTAATTTAACTAAACTGTGGGGTGTGAGGTTACACTCATAAGAGGCGACAATGGAAGTGTGGTTATAGTTTTTACATTTTCAATTGCAGAAATAAAATTCTCAGATGTGCAGACAGGTTACTTTGGCGGCTTGTAGATGTGCCGACAAGTGACTTTGTCGGTATTAGCGACTTGTATAAAGCGGGATCATTTTGTTCTGCAATTAAAGTAGGAAGTAGGAAGTTAGACAAATATTGTCTTCAGTAGTGAGGGCTAGGAAAATATTCATACAGTGATACACTGTGCTTGTGTTCGCACTTGATTTTTGATTTAGTGAATAGTAGGTGGTAGGTGATTCGTGGCGTTAGTTTATTTCAATTAATATTATTCTTGGCTTCCGTGTATATACATACTTTTTTTTATTTTGAAACATTGTTACAGTGTACTTCTTATTTATTTATTCGGTATCAATTTCAATAAGTTTCGTCCTTGGGAAAATACAGTTTCTTTAAGTGGATCTAAAGAATCGGAACAATCACTAAATGATATTCCAATGGATTATGTGGTATCAGGTTGTAGTCCCAAAGATTCCTGGCATCAAAAAGGGGCCACGAGGTATTGCGTCTTCCGCCCTATTTTTGTGTATTACCCCCATAGAATTAATTTGGGGACAACTTAAAAAAAGAATAAGGCGTCATAACGTGTTTCCCAAATTTGATGGGTTGATAGCAAATTTGGTAAAAGAAGAAATTAACAAAATTTCAGCTGATGATTGGCAGAAAAAAATCAAACATGTCATCAAAGAAGAAAATTCTTATATAACGAGTCCGACCAAATTTATTATCCATGTTGATGACAGTGATTCCGATGGTGAGGGTTGAGATAGGGTAGGTAAGCTTAATTAATTTATAATATTTATGACTTTATTCACCGTGTTTTTAATTTTAGAATTAAAATTTGAGACAAAATTTTAATTAGCAACGTTTCTGAATTTCACAAGAGATCAGAAAATGAAGCTATAGGCCAGGTGGAGTGGTCAACCTCTATTCAAATCTAATATGCATTATAGAAATTAAAATGTAAATTCATATTAAAGAAAGTTAATCAATATAGAAATTTTACGCAAATTACCCCTAACGATCTCCAGTAACTTGGTTATTGAATCTTTGCACAGTGGTCCTAATAGACAAAATATCATTTTATTTTTATGTATATGGACAGTGTACGGTGTTTTCGACATTAAAATACTCAAAAATGTCCAGATCAATCAGTATTCTTCTATTGGCGTTATCCTTTGCTGTTTTTATAGCGTTTTTTCTTTCTCATAAAGCGGTGGGTTCTACTATATCATTATTACAAAATAGATAGGACGTATCATCGGCAAATAGTACAATACTGCCATCATTAACCGTCAGAGCTAAGTCATTGATAAATATTAAAAATAAAAGAGGCCCAAGTGCAGAGCTCTGAGGTACGCCACAATTAACTAAACGTGTTTCTGATAGACAAGAATTAAAGACTGTTAACTGATTTCTGTCAGATAGGTAGGAACTCAACCACTCACCAACTCTTCCTCTAAAACCATACTTACAAAGTTTAACATTAAGTAGAGCATGATCTACTAGATCAAATGCTTTGCTTAAATCCATGAAAATACCTACACTTTTTTGTTTTTGTTCAAATTATCATAGAGGTTATTAAGGAAGTTTAGGACAGCAGTTTAAGTATATCTACCTGTTCTGAACCCGTGCTGACTATCGTGAAATACGTTATATTTAAGAGCGAAATCTACCATTTTCCTAATCATAATTTGTTCATGGATATAGGCCTATAATTATCCATACATGACAAGTCACCTTTTTTGAACAGTGGTATAACCTTTACAGTTTTAAATATCTTAGGAAAACACCTTCTTGAAAAGATCGGTTAATTAAAAATACTGATATTAAGCCTGCATTGTAGAGCTGTGGGTGTCATGGCTCCGCGGTAACATGTCCGCTTCGAAACGAGGCGACTCGGGTTCGATCCCGAGAAAAATCAAGTGGTTCATAATATCGGCAACCCACTATGTCTCGGAGAGCATGTAAAACTGTCAGTCCTGGATATATAACTTTAGTTTCTACACAAGTCGTACTGAACCACCCGTTACACGAACTTTACTTTACTTTATTGTAAAGTGCAAATTCTGTAACTGTAACCAATCAATATATTAAGCCAAAAGAAACAGCTGTATCGGGTCTGAAAATCAAACAACTACTTCTATGACAAAAGCCCCTACAAGAATCGGCATTGTCGGATATTTCCGAACACACTCGATAATCAAATGCAAAATCCCATTGACTTGATTTACTCAAAGGTTTCATCATAACAGACATCTCCCTCTCCTCACCTCACCTCACCAACAAGATCCATACAAAGGATTTACATGGGCCATTCAAAACAATGTGTAGTGTTATTGTTTATTGTGCCTCGTCAGTAGAAGATAGACTACTTTTCTGGCATCTTTAAACCAGTCAATAGATGAAAGGATGGCTTCATTGTTGTTTCCAACCATCGTGAAAAGATTAGATAAAACAAAGAAAGTCTAACACCGCCATCTATACTCTAATAAAAGAATCAGAATTACAGGAAAACAAAAAACTGTAATGGATGGAACTAGAAGGGTAAAGTAGAACCAGAAATATAAGAAGGTCATAAATCACCACAAACAATACACGACTTGATTTATTAGCATGCGGTCTACGCAGAGACGTACCTTATCTAGCCTGGGAATCTTTTAACCGACACCCAATTTTATTGTATTATTGCATCTCGAACAGTGGTCGACACATTGACGTCACATATATTAAAAAAGCTGGACCGAAAATGGCGCATGATATATTCTTTAATATAAAAAAATATGTAGGCATCTATATGCGAGAAATGTGAATAAGAAAAATAAATCATAGGTGGATCTTGATGTATGCTAATTACTCTTCGATTGGGAAATAACGTTTTCCTACGACCACCTATGAAAATGGCAATTTCCGAATTGTTTTGACATTTCGAAAGTGACAAATATCATACGAGTACCGTTAAAGTTAAAAAGAAGAAGCAATATCACACGGTCACGCACAGCGTCTGTCAAAGTGCTGTCAATCGTTACGAATAATTTTAGTAGTGAAAATGAAAAGTGATGAATTTTTGATGGAATTTATTCCACCTGACATATCGGTGCTGGCTAAAATTACCTGCTTAAAGCTGCTGCCACAAAAATCAAAAGAAAGGTACCTATTTATACAACTGATTCATGGAGTGAAGAAATATAAAAGGCATTAAAGCTTCTTTTTCTGAAGATATTATTTAAAGTAAGTTAGTAAATATGTTAGAATGTTCTTAAAAGCAGTCCCAATTTTGATAAAATATTTTTTTTAGACTAATTTTGGGTCGCTGATCACGAATCTGCAATCAGTTTCGTCCGGTCTCATTAAACAAAAAAGTTATGAATTTTTTTTAAGTAAAATGGTCACCTGAATTGCGGTCAGAACGTAGATCACCGACATAACTTTAAACGTTTAAGGTTATGTCGGTGACGTAGATTCTTGTCATATTTTTTGCTGTGGCTAGTGTCCCGTTGCTCCGGCTTTGTACGTAATTGTTTGATCCTAAGCTGACCTTACGTATCCTTATCTTACCTGACCTCACCCTGTAAATTGATATAGCAAAATATAATTAACTCTTTGTGTCGAATTTCTTCTTTTCTCGACTTTTTTGTAGATTTTATTTTTTTAATGCTTGAAATTCCACTACAACCAATAATTTCTGCAGAAAGAAATTGTCCTCAAATCAAACAATTGTAGATGGTAAAAATGGATGATTTGTGGACAAAGATAAGATTTTAAAGGGATTGGAAAAACTTGTTTATATAAAATTTCAAAATACAAGCTAAGAATATATCAATGGGCCTTCGTATGTTTACAGGGTGGCCAAACAAGAATGCGAGGTACTGTATCTGGGAAACTATCCATGGTAGAGGCTTGCGGAAAAAGAAGTTATAACTAAAACGGCCAAGAGAAAAACCTGGAAAATATTTTCAAGTTTCTAAAATGGCCGCTAGGGGGCGTAACTGCAATCTTGAATCTAAGAAAGTGATGTTTCTGTGAATTCCGCTATATTAACCTAACAAAAAATACATGATCTTTAAAGTAGAGGATAATCTGAATCTTTTTTGTTTGACAATTTTTGCTGCATCTCTAAAAATAAAGTGGTGGTTTCAGTAAAAAACACCCTGTATATTCGAAACGGCTGAGCCGATTTTAACAAACTTGGGCTAGTTGAAAAGAGCTATTCTTGGGCTAAAAATGCTATAATATTTGAAGTTTTGTTAGTTTCAGATGTCGCCGCCAGAGGGCTTTTTTCGACATTTCGACAGAAATGGTTAATTTTCTCAAAAAAATTAAATGCATTGGTATAATTTCTTTTTCATGAAAAAGTAGCTAAATGATTCCTAAACAAGCTCGCAAAAACCGCATCTTGGTATCTTGTTCCTAACCTAAAATTTAGGCCAACGAAAATTTTATACGGAAATCTCTTAAATTTTTATTTTTTAAACTAATTAATTCCTTTTATTATGTAAGTTGTGGCCCTAAAAAGGACCGAATTAAAAAAGAAAGGTTTTTAATGTCCCCGTAAATGCTCGAAATTCTGAAGCCTCTCATGGGTAGACAAAACTGCAGCTTCAATTTCGGCTCTCGGTATGTTACGTAATGCATTACGAATCCGGTTTTTCGTATCTCTCTGGTCGTAGGTTGAGTCTGAAAATCAAGACAAGTTAAGTCTGGTGATCGCGCAGGCCATGGAAACAGACTTCCTCTTCCAATCCAACGCTGTTGTAATACTGCATTAATATGCTCTCGCACAATAATACCATAATGTGCTGGGCAACACAATAATGGAGAATTTTTATTTCTAATTCTTTGGACCGATGAAGCCACCTTTAAAATCTGCACAATATGCATTATTGGTCTGCAGAAAATCCGCATTGGTTGCGTGAAGTTCAGCACCAAGGACGTTGGAGTTTAAATGTGTGGTGTGGCATACTGGGAAGCAGAATTATTTTTTTTTAGCAATATCTTTCTTGACTTTTTGGCCAATAAATTACCGTTGTTGTTGGAAGATGTTTCACTGGAAACACGTCAAAACTTGTTTTTGCAGTTGAATGGTTGCCCAGCACATTATGCTATTATTGTGCGAGAGCATATTAATGCAGTATTCCAACAGTGGTAGATTAGAAGAGGAAGTCTGTTTCCATGGCCTGCGCGATCACCAGACTTAACTTGTTTTGATTTTCAGACTCAACCTACGACCAGATACATATGAAAAACCGGATTCGTTAATGCATTACGTAACATACCGAGAGCCGAAATTGAAGGTGCAGGTTTGTCTACCCATGAGAGGCTTCAGCAATGCATAGAGCGTGATGATCAGCATTTAGAGCATTTACGGGGGCACTAAAAACTTTTCTTTTTTAAATCGGTCCTTTTTAGGGCCACAACTTGCATAATAAAAGGAATTAATTATTTTAAAAAATAAAAATTTAAGGGATTTCCGTATAAAATTTTCTTTGATCTAAATTTTAGGTTAGGAACAAGATATCGAGATGCGGTTTTCGGGAGCTTGTTTAGGCATCATTTAGCTACTTTTTCATGAAAAAGAAATCATACCAATGCGTTTAATTTTTTTGAGAAAATTAACTATTTCTGACAAGATGTCGAAAAAAGCCCTCTAGCGGCGACATCTAAAACTACTGAAATCTTTGAATACCCCCCACCACTTTAATTTTAGAGATATAGCAAAAATTGTTAAACAAAAAAGGTTCAGATTATCCTCTACTTTAAAGATCAGGTATTTTTTTGGTAGGTTAATATAGCGGAATTGGGAGAAACATCACTTTCTTATCTTCAAGATCGCAGTTACGCCCCCTAGCGGCCATTTCAGAAACTTGAGAATATTTTCAAGGTTTTCCTCTTGGTCGTTTTAGTAATGACTTTTTTTTCCGCAAGCCTCTACGATGGATGGTCCCAAGATACAGTACCTCGCATTCTTATTTGGCCACCCTGTACAAAAAAAAACGAGAACTGCTATTGAACGTACATTTTATTTACTAAAGCCAGTACAGATTTTAACCACTAAATATTTAACCAGAACTAGAAGTGGAATTGTTTTTTGGTGGTGGTGGTGGTGGACCTCCCATACCTCCACCCATGCCGCCTCCACCTCCCATGCCACCTCCCATGCCTCCACCTCCTTGCATTCCACCTCCTTGAGAAAAGGCCAATTGAACCTGGAACAATAACAAACAATAAATAAACAGTAAAAATATTTTCCCAACTTTTGATCCAGTAACGTACATTTCGAAGAATCCTTTACGCAAGTGACCTTTAATGTTATCGCTGATTTTTTTTTGTATCGCCCAATGATTTCTAAGTAAAAACGCGTACCCCTTATATATCGAAAAATTGCAGTTTTGAAGGTATTTAATGTACCGAGTGTCCCAATAATGGATCTCAGCCATACGTCAGTGACCTTACTGCAGCTTCGAGGGAAAATGGCCACTACAATACCCAGAAATGTATTAAGAGAATCGTAGGATGTCCGCTAGATGGTGTAAGCGAACACCAAAAAAAGTAAAATGCTTATTTTATAAAAAGTTTACAAAGTTAAGGTTTTTTAAATATAGTGGCGTCTGTGAGTCGGAAGGACGTGGACCAAAATTTAATCGGATCGAGAGTACCTCCCCTCCCCGTTTTCGAGGATGCTGAACACGATGGCGGTATCAGAATTTCTCTTTTCGCCAGCCGAACCCCCTAAAACGGCCAAAAACTACCCCCTAAAGTGGTTAAACGGGATGTTGAGCACGGTGGTAATATTGGATATTACTTCCGACCTTCACCAACCCCTCCACAGGCCAAAACTTACCGCCGACAGGGGTGTTTTCTGATTTTTTATATCAGCGGCAAAACGTCTGTTTTCGAGGATGCTGAACACGATGGTGGTGTTCAATATCACATCAGACCCCCTCCAACCCCCCCACAATTCAAAACTCACTCCTGAAGGGGACGCCCGTTTTGCCGTTGATATAAAAAAATTCATCCTTTTCGGGGCTGAATTTTGACCTGTGGAGGGGTTGGTGGGGGTCTCGATCCGGGTAAATTTTGGTCAATATTTCATGGTTTTTTCCGACTCACAGACGCCAGTAATATTAAATTTGGGATTTACAGAAAATTCGGCTTATTTTTGTTTAAAATAATTTCCTCCTCTTGTTATACAGGGTGTCCCACGACGTACTGTACACAGTCCAACCACAAGTACTATGGACCGAGGCCATTTCATTTCTGATATTAAAAAATGCCTTTTTGCGTTTTTGACGGATGTACAGGGTGATATTTGAAAATATGTTAATTATTCTCCGTTAAGTATATCTAAAAGTAACAATCTCAGACCAATCAAATTTGGCACACTGAATGTGCTCCCTGAGCTCAATAAAATAGGTTTTAAAAAAATTTTAATTTCAGGTCCGGTTTTTTTAAATTTTTATTGGTTTTTGGAAAACAACTGTAAGCCAGATCAGACAATTTTTATTTTTCTCACTTTAAAGCTGAAGGATGATACTAAGCAACAATTAACTTTTTGTTTTCTGCAGAAAAAAATAAAACTTTGAAAAATAGTATAATTTTAATGGAGATTCACATTCTTCATATGAATGATGCGGCACTACATTGATAGCATATTATCATTTTTCAACAAAAATCATAAGGACAGTTCATTTTACTTGATATAAAGTATTATTCAATCAACCGTTGAAATTCCAGGGCCGTATTTATTTTTTTAAAGTTTTTATTGATACTGTAAAAACAACACCCTGTAAAGCGAGTTGTACAAATTTTCTTTCAGTAACGTCAAAGAAAAAATTATTACTTTTGATAATTGTGAAAATGCAAGTAGGCTTTGAATTCGCTTTGACGTCCATTTCGAGAGTTTGTGACAGAACGTGGTGAGCGCCTGACAAAACCAAAAAGAGGGTATTTTGGAAATGGTAAATCAAAATGAGAAGCTAAGTACCCGGCGAATATCCAGTATTTTGAATATTTCTAAGTCCACAGTTTCACCCCCAACTGGTACAGAGACTGCAAAAATAAATACGGCCCTGGAAATTCAACGGTTGATTGAATAATACTTTATAATCGAGTAAAATGAACTTTCCTTATGATTTTTGTTGAAAAATGATGATGTGCTATCAACCTAGTGACGCATCAGTCATAAGAAGAATGTGAATCCATTAAAATTATACTATTTTTCAAAGTTTTATTTTTTTCTGCAGAAAACAAAAGGTTGCGCGTTCAATTTTTTTTAACTGTTGCTTAGTATCATCCTTAAGCTTTAAAGTGAGAAAAATAAAAATTGTCTGATCTGGCTTACAGGGTGTTGTTTTCAAAAAACCAATAAGAATCTAAAAAAAACTAAGTCCGGACCTGAAATTAAAATGTTTTTAAAACTTATTTTATTGAGCTCAGGGAGCACACTCAGTGTGCCAAATTTGATTGGTCTGAGATTTTTACTTTTAGATATACTTAACGTAGAATAATTCACATATTTTCAAATACCACCCTGTATATCCGTCAAAAACGCAACAAGGCACTTTTTAATATCAGATATGAAATGGCCTCGGTCCATAGTAATTATGGTTGGACTATGTACAGTACGTCGTGGGACACCCTGTATATGAGGTGGGGGGAGTGAGAACCGTAATTTGAGAATTGTCAGTATTTTGTTATTGTTAGCAAAAAAATGATTGCATTAAAAATATGCCGTTACGATGATTACATGCAATTAGAGCACTTTATCGATAATTTGATAATGTGATTCTAGTAGAGTAACAGCAATAAAACAAATCAGGGGTGGAGCTGCATAATATTAAATTTTTTGCATTACAATAATTCGAATGTTGTTACTTTTCTACTATTTTTACATTAATTTTAAACTAAACATTTTTCCATTTAATATTAATTTCTTTTTTATTTCAAATATTTACATTTATAAATTTATACATTTTCCATTTTAATTTTCTATGAAACCTAACATTTTTCTTAAAATTATCACACATTGCTTAAGCCTTTGGAATATAAAATAAATATACAAGAAATAATTGTTAAAAAAAATATTATACTTACGCAAATGACAGCCAAAACAACAAACAATACTAAAACTTTTCTGAACATTTTGTTTTTCTAGATTTCACAACTTGCTAAATCTGTACTGAACTTAAATTTTGGATACCGTATTTATACCAAAATAATATAATAACCTATTTTAATATAAAAATTATTATTAACAATTATAACGGGTCAAACGAATTTCGTATAAAAAATCAGTACAGGATTCAGGTATTAAATAAAGTAAAAGTGCACTTCGAGAACCACAAACCTTGTGTTTGTTAAAAAATGTTGCTGTGAAATTTTCATATTAAAAGCACCTCACACTTCCTGAATAAAGTATTATATCGTGGTGAAATGCATAAGGCAATTGACTAATGAATGAATGATTATTAGAAATTGAAGCTATTGTTAATCGTAAATAGTAGCCATCGTAAAAGGTAAGAGGACTAAAGTGGAGAAAAAAATATCTCAAATGAATCCATTTATTAAATTGATAATAATAATAGAAATTTGTAAGAAATATAGATACCTTAGATCAAAGGGGAAATCGATAAAATTTGTTTGGGTAAAAGCTCACTGTGGTATAACAAATGACAACATGGCAAAAAAATCTTTAGCGATAAAAAATTTCTCTCCTTACAGGTGCGTCCCTGAAGATATAATTGTTTCTATGAAAAATCAAATAATGAATACTTGGCAGATTAATTATAAAAGTTGTAACAAAAGTAAATTTTATAAAAGGGTATAACCTAAAATTAATAGTCAACCTTGGTTTAAAAATAAAAATTTGGAAAAAGAGATAACTCGTATTATATGCAGAATGAGATTTGATCACTCCTTGGTTCCATCACATTTGTATAAGATTGGTTTAACAGAGACTCCATTATGCGTACGTGGGGAAGAAGGAACAATACAACACGTTATTTTAGAATGTAATAGAAATCAAGAACAAAATAAGGGGATTATAGATAAGCTAAACGCAGTTGAAGAATTGGAGAAGCCTTTTAATTTGACAGAGATATTAATTAGCAAAAATAGCTATACATATAGAATCCTTCATCAACACATCCGGAAGATATCACAAAAATTGTAAAGAAAAAAAACAAAACAAAAAACAAAAATAAATAAATAAAATATATATTTAAAAAAAAATTAAAAAAAAAAAAAATAAATTATATATTAAAAAAATAACAATAATATACCTATAAATATATATTAAAAAAACCACTATACAGGGTGTTTCATAGTTAAACCGACATACGTTAACTGTAAATAGAGGGTACTTAGGTGATTCCAAATAACCTTGGTTAATGGGTCTAACGCCTTTAATAACCGAGGTACGGGGTGTTTCACCCATTTCGGCCAATATTTTGATAAGCCGTAAGTTTATAACCACCCTGTAGATTTCTCTCATACTTGGTACAGGTACAGTGTATTCATAGCCCAATCCTATAGTGTAAGAACTACAATTAAAATCCAGATCCGGATTAAGAAGAATTTGCAAAATTTGAAAATCCCCAAAACAACACCCTGTATATCAGACTTTTTAAAATTGGGATGGATATTTGAAAAGAACGGAAAAAAATGAGTTAAAGTGAAAAATTTTTTTCTCTAAATTTTTTTTCTTTTTTTTTCTCTAAAATAGCATCCTGTATATCAGATTTTTTTAAATACCTATTTAAAAAAAGAAAAAAAAAGAAAAAAAAAAGAAAAAAGTTATACTAAAATATGTTATAAGTGCACAAGAGCGTTCTACAAAAAAAAATACAGATTTAATTTTTCGGATTAATTCCGGATACAAAACTCATTAAACTATCAAGTAAGCTTCGGCACTAACACATCTTTTTTCTTTTTTCAAATAGATATTCGATTACATTTTAAAGAATCTGATATACAGGGTGATATTTAAGAGATTATCAACTTTTACGAATTTTTCTTTAGTTCTTATATTATACGAGTGGGCTATTTAAACAATCTACCTGTACCAAATATGAAAGAAATATACAGGGTGTTTTCAAAGTTATGGCTTATGACAATATGTATTGCATTAATTGAATTTACTTTAAAAATTTAGTAATATGTAGAACGAGATGTACATTTATAAAAATATGTCAGAATATCTCAGTTTTTTCCATTCGTATCGAATATCTGATCCAATTTAAAAAATATCTGATGTACAGCGTGTTGCGTTGGGGATTTTCAAATTTTACAAATTTTTCTTAATCCGTATATGGATTTTAACTGTAGTATAGTCCTTACATTATACGATTGGGCTACTAAAAAATGATACCTATTTGGTACAGGTATCATACCTGTACCAAGTATGAAAGAAATCTACAAGGTATTTTGAAAGTTACTGCTTGTGAAAATGAAAAAAATGCATTTGATGTAATTTGACGTTAAAACTCCAATAGTAGAATGGGATGTGCACTTAAAAAAAATTTTCAATTTAATTCATTTTTTTCCGTTCTTTTCAAATATCCAACCCAATTTTAAAAAATCTGATATACAGGGTGTTGTTTTGGAGATATTCAAATTTTGCAAATTCTTCTTAATCCGGATCTGGATTTTAATTGTAGTTCTTCCACCATAGGATTGGGCTATTAACACTCTATACCTGTACCAAGTATGAGAGAAATCTACAGGGTGGTTCTAAAGTTATGGCTTATCAAAATATTGGCCAAAATGGATAGAACACCCCGTATCTCGGTTAATAAAGACGTTAGACCGATTAACCAAGGTTATTTGGAATCACCTAAGTTCCCTCTATTTACAGTTAACGTATGTCGGTTTAACTATGAAACACCCTGTATAACATAATAAATTTTTAGATGTGTTGCCATCTATGATTAGAAGAGAGTATTGACAATTATTAAAAGCAAAAAATTCCCGGTGTATTGGGGTTGCATACACAATTTGCATTGTGTGTTGCAAAGCTTTTATTTGACTGATTCTAGTCAAAATGTCACTCTCTTCTTTCGTATCCCTTTTAGAGATTAATACAAAGTTATAAAACGAGTAAGGAATTTAATTTATCAAATTCGACATCCTAAGACCGGTTTCTGCCTTTCGGCTTCGTCAGTTAGGCTTTTCGAATCCAATAAATAAAATTCCAAACTCGTACAAGTCAGTAGCTATATCCGTTATAAGATAAAATTTTTAGATGTGTTGCCATCTATGATGAGAAGAGAGTATTGACAATTATTAAAAGCAAAAAATTCCCGGTGTATTGGGGTTGCATACACAATTTGCATTGTGTGTTGCAAAGCTTTTATTTGACTGATTCTAGTCAAAATGTCACTCTCTTCTTTCGTATCCCTTTTAGAGATTAATACAAAGTTAGAAAACGAGTAAGGAATTTAATTTATCAGATTCGACATCCTAAGACCGGTTTCTGCCTTTCGGCTTCGTCAGTTAGGCTTTTCGAATCCAATAAATAAACATACACCGGGAATTTTTTGCTTTTAATAATTGTCAATACTCTCTTCTAATCATAGATGGCAACACATCTAAAAATTTTATCTTATAGCGGATATAGCTACTGACTTGTACGAGTTTGGAATTTTATTTATTGGATTCGAAAAGCCTAACTGACGAAGCCGAAAGGCAGAAACCGGTCTTAGGATGTCGAATCTGATAAATTAAATTCCTTACTCGTTTTCTAACTTTGTATTAATCTCTAAAAGGGATACGAAAGAAGAGAGTGACATTTTGACTAGAATCAGTCAAATAAAAGCTTTGCAACACACAATGCAAATTGTGTATGCAACCCCAATACACCGGGAATTTTTTGCTTTTAATAATTGTCAATACTCTCTTCTAATCATAGATGGCAACACATCTAAAAATTTTATCTTATAGCGGATATAGCTACTGACTTGTACGAGTTTGGAATTTTATTTATTGGATTCGAAACGCCTAACTGACGAAGCCGAAAGGCAGAAACCGGTCTTAGGATGTCGAATCTGATAAATTAAATTCCTTACTCGTTTTCTAACATAATAAATATTAACAAAAATATATAACGCTTAATTTAACAAATACTAACAAAAATATATGGAAAACAAAGAAAATATGTATGAACTAACGCTAAATTTAAAAAGTAAACACACAAGAGATAGCAGATGTACATAAAAATATGGTTAGGGTAATGGATTACAGAGAAATCCGCAGTCATTACTTTGAAATCCTTCCCCCCCCCCGACTAAAAGTGGAGGAGTTGGGATGGTCTGAAGTAAGGCCATTCCTACTGCAGCCCTAAATAACATTTTTGGTAATTTAGAAAGTTATGATGCAAGTAATAATTTTTTCTTGTTTTTCCAATTTAACTCACATTTTACTTAGGAAAAACTAGAAGCTGCTTTATTATATTAATAGACAGTGCATGCCAATTATTATTTTAATAAAAACAAAGTTTGTGGTCCTCGAAATGCACTTTCACTTTCTATAATCCCTGAATCCGGCACTGATTTTTTATACGAAATTTGTTTGACGATTCGTTATAATTGTTTATAATGATTTTTATATTAAAATAGGCTATTATATTATTTTTGTATAAATACGGCATTCAAAATTGAAGTTAGCACAGATTTAGCAAGTTGTGAAATCTAGAAAAACAAAATGTTCAGAAAAGTTTTAGTATTGTTTGTTGTTATGGCTGTCATTTGCGTAAGTATAATATTTTTTTAAATAATTATTTCTGGTATATTTATTTTTTATTTCAAAAGCTTCAGCAATGTGTAATTTAAAAAAAATGTTGTTTCATAGAAAATTTTAAATGTAAATATTTAAAAGGAAATATTATTGTAGACAAAATCTAATTTATTTTGTATTATTGTTCCAGGTTCAATTGTCCTTTTCTCAAGGCGGTGGAATGCAAGGAGGTGGTGGGGGCATGGGTGGCGGTATGGGAGGTCCACCACCACCACCACCAAGCAGCAATTCCTCTTCTAGTTCTGGTTAAATATGTAGATGTTACTATTCTTTAAATAATAAAGTGTTTGTTCAACGTTAGTTCTCGTTTTTTTTTGTAAAGATATGAAGGTGCATTCCTTCTACAGCATTATTAACCTACTTTCCCTTATTCGAATCTCACCTTCGCTATGGTCTGGAAATTTAGATACTGACGTTTATTTAACAATACCCATCTCCGACTTAATAAAAAAATCTGTTGTGCTGCCACAAGACTTTATAAAATAAAAATTAAAAAAATTAATTTGGGGTTAAAGTCCAAATTAAATGATATTTGGTATCCCCAAAAAAAAAATTCGTTTCGAATTTTTTTAAAGTAAAAATGACATTTGAAATATTATAAAGAGAAAAACATTTCGCATGTCAAAAAAAAGAACCAATTTTTCAGGGTCGGAATTTTGTTTACTTTTTCTTTGTCAAATGTCATTTGAATTTTAAATTTTAAATTTCTTTTTCCATTGCTTAGTTTTAAAATTAAGGAACGAAAATTTCAGGATGTATTTACAAGCCAGTGAGGCACCTAAATATCAAATAAAAACTTTAAGTCTTATATTTTTTCGCCATGTACATAGGGCTCCTGCTTCTCCTGGTGGGACGATTTCAACCAAAAACTAATTCCCGATCACCCGAAACCCATATACCAAATTTCAGATCAATCAAATTAAGCGTGCGGACGCTATCGTGGAAGAATACAGACACACAGACACAGACTTCCTTCTGGAAATCGTTTTAATCCTCTCAGGGGACCTCAAAATCTCAATTTTTTTTTAGCGCGTTCACAATACTTTCGTTCTCAAACTGTGGTACATTACAATATTTTAGTTACAGAAAAAAATTAAATGAATGTAAAATTGCGCTCCTAACAAAATGTTAATTGTTTTAATCTTTGTATTGATTTTTAATGGCGAAATGCTTTTATGGTGATACATAGATTTTTTATTTCAAGTTCTTTTTTTTGTGGTACTTTGGTGACCAAAAAATTACGTCATAATGACGTCGTCTGAAGGACGTCATAGTAACGTCCACTTAATGACGTCCATAAGACGTCATTTTTGCGTCATTTTTACGTCTACCGTCAGAAAATCACTAATTAAGTACGTTAGTATGACGTATGCTTGCTATGCATATAAATCAAAACTTAATATGGGATAAGCACATTGAGAATTTGAATAAAAAATTAAGTAGCATATGTTATACCTTAAAGGTCCTGCGAAATTACATAAGTACTAAAAGTCGCAAACTTTCAATCGTTGGTGAGATTTGGTATATTTTTTTGGGGAGGATCTAGTAGGTGTGAAAATATATTTATTACACAAAAGAGGGCCGCTAATGATTTAGGGTGGTTTGATGTGCCTCCGTACCTCTTCGGGAACACCTTCACAATGGAGTCCAAAATATGAAAATTTTGAAGTTTTAAATGACATTGATTTTAATAGACACATAGTGAATGACGATTTTGGTAAAAGTGAGTAGACTGTGGCTCTGTTGATTAAAATTAGAACTGTCAATCTAAAATGTTATTAATACTTTCATTACAATTTGTTTGGTCTATGGCAATGCTAGAAGAGCATTCTGAACTGGTTTTATTTAAAAATAAATACAAATTTTATAATGTTATTTCAAAACGTGAATATAACACACGAACATTAAATTATAATTATCCTCTGCACTGATTAACTGTGACTGAAAAACTTTTTACAACAAACATCCAATAAATCTAAAAAAGGAAAATAATCTAAAGAAA
This sequence comes from Crepidodera aurea, assembly GCA_949320105.2. NCBI lineage: Eukaryota > Metazoa > Arthropoda > Insecta > Coleoptera > Chrysomelidae > Crepidodera > Crepidodera aurea. Next base: position 6,928,366 of record OX439477.1, on the reverse strand, counting down.
AAAAAGTGCTCTATTAGAGATTGAACCTTATAGCATCTCAGAGTTCCTGAACTACCCAGTCTGTTTGTTTTGTTTATTTATTTTGGTGTATCTTTTATACAGGGTGTTTCCAAATGACACTTACAACGTCTGGCTGTACATACCTCTCGTAAAATGGGACAAAATGATATAAGCAATGAGGGATCCAACTCGATTACTTTTCGAAATATAGGGCGTTAAAGTTAAAAAAAAATAAATGTTTTTATTTAAAAACTTTAAAACGGATTAATATATTAATTTGAAATTTAGCAGGTCGTTTTTAAATATAAAAAGGCATATTTTAGTAAAAAAACATGTTTCATATCTAGATCCAGTGGCGTGCAGTTAGAAGAGTATGTCCCCCTTTTCCCACCATTTCCAACGCCCATGGTATTTGAAGCTATTTTTAATTTTTTTTGTATTGCTTAACAGTTTTTACGTAAAAAACGAATAACCTTTACATACCGAAAATGTTGTGGTTTTTAAGATATTTAATGTTTTTATGAAGTCTGTAAGATCTTTTATTAATGAAATAACCAACAATATTTTTCTTGGATTTCTTTAATAATTTTTTCTTAATTTTTTTATAACCACTCGACTTGTGTCTAGTGTCCGGTGTCTAGTGGTTATAAAAAATAAAAATAAAATTATTAAAGAAATTTCATTAACAAAAGATCTTACAGACTTCATAAAAACATTAAATATCTTAAAAACCACAACATTTTCGGTATGTATTTTAACCAAAATGGGCTCTAATATTAAGATACCCCACTGGACTACTAAACACATTACATTGTATTCAAATAAAATTCGCAATAATTTGAAAAATGGCCAACATCTTGAATGGAAATCATTATTTTAATAATATACAGGAAGTTAAAATGTTACATAATAATAATAGAGGAACAGCGTCAAATTGGTGCACTTAAAGTTTAATATTTATCTATCGAATGCGACACATTCACGTTATATGAAAATTATTTTTCTGTATTAATAAAACCGTTCATTAATAACTATGGATTAAATTGTATTCACTAAGTATAAATTATTTTTTGACCGCTATTCAAAATAGTCAAAGCAGAAAGAGGAATAACACTAAATGGCAGGATATTCTAAAAATTTCTCCCGCACGGTGGCGCTGTTGTAGATGTAGACCTGTCAAAAATCATCAACTGTTTTGTGTGGATTTATTCTGGTTTCTAAAATATATTTTGAAAATGGTTGATAAATACGGTAGCTGGACCGTTAATCAGCTGAAAATTGAATTAAAGAATCGAAATGCGAAATGCGTAGGGGATTGGGTGGAGAAGAATTGTAAAGAGTCCAACCGTTTAGGAATGCATACGATACAAACATACATACGTACATACATTCAAATACTATTAAACGAGCAAGGTTTGTATGTGTGTGTGTATGTGTGTGTCCAGAGGATCTCGAAATCCACTCGTCAGAATTCAATGAAACTTTCAGGGTAGACTAATTCCTACCTAAATCGACCGAAAATGTAGGTCTCATGTCTGTGAAAATTCGATCTTCCGAGATATTTTAAGCTTTTAGTTTTATTTCCTAGCAACGGCACATAATAATAACTTATTTCTATAGTAATATATAGTATAAAGGAGAGATGAGTACAGTAAAAGTGGGGATATAACGTCACATTCCATAGGCGTACTTTTCGAAATAAGTTTTTATAATAAATAAGGTCACAGCATATAAAATATATATACGCACTTCGTAGATTAAATTTTGAAGTTATATTATTTACAAAAAATAAAAATAAACCTTATGCATCTGACACTTTAACATTGAACGAATTAAATTTAACCAATAAATAACAAGGAGGATTATATGTTGGTATTAAACTTTTTTTAATCTCTTGGCATTAAAAGTAACGCTTCAGTACTTACCTAAACTCAAAGATTAAAAAAAAGTTAGTTCAAGAACTATCTTTAAAAGTCACTGTCTTCACTAAAACTACTGGTATCACTATAATTGTCTTTTCTGAGGTTTATTATTATAGGTTTTACTAAATTATCCATTGATATATCCACTTTCCTAAATGAATTTTCCACATTTTTAACATGATCAATGTATTTTCCCCAATGTTCTCTATTTACATCTGAAACTGCCTTCAAAAACAAATTTCGCACATCAAGAAATTTAAATGTTTTATTGTTTTGAGAAACATAACGTTTTAATAATTGTGACCAGATCAGTTCAATGGGATTTAACTCTGCGTGGTACGGAGGCAATCTGAGAATTTTAATTCCTTTTTCTCTGGCCATCTCATCTATAATATATTTTTTGAATTTGTTTTTATGTTGCCTTGCTATTACTAATAATTCTGCCTTCAAGGATTTAGGAGGACTGATAATATTTTTAGAATGAAGCCATTTTGAAATATATATTAATACAAAATTCTGAATCAATTAAAATACATACGATACGGCTATGAATAAATAAAGTCTGACTTATCTGTCAAAAGAACAGATTTATTACAGTAAAAACCATGGAAACAAGAATCTAGACAAAAACTATATTAGGCCGATCAGATGTATTAAAATTTAAATTTTAACTACAAATAAGCATTGAAGGATGAGGTAAAAATAAAATTTCTACCTCTTGAACCTGTACTACGTTCTGCAAATTAAATACTGCACTCCTTTCTTCTGTATAGTATAGCAGTAAAAAGGTTTGACTTTATTTAATTTCTGGCGTTTCAATCTGAAAGAATTCAATTTTAAATTTGCCGCTTTATATAAAAAAGGAAAGGTTCATTTGACGGACATAAATAATTTGCTTGTCAAATGACAGCCATCTCATAAATTCAAAGTTGAAAATACAACGTTGCCAATTCAATTTCAGAAATCATGGGTTTAGGTAAATATTTATAGGAACGTTGAGTAACACTGTTAAAATGGACACTTGTCAAAATGTGACACCTGTAAAAACGTGACAACTGTTAAAATGTGATACGTGTCAGAATGTAACAACTGTCAAAATGAACAAATGTCAAAATATGACACCTGTCAGAATATAACTAATGTCAAAATGTCACACGTATCGTACTTTTCTTTATTTATTACAAAGATCTAACCTAACCTAAAGCTAATCTATTTTTTTTTGGCGGGTGGAAATGCTTTATGCACATCGGGTAAAGGTTCTTCCCTTCCCCGATAGTGTGATACTACCTCTTACGGCTACTATTTTATTATGCGGACAGTTTTAATATTTAAATTTTCATTATCATAGAGAGAGAGAGAAAAAGAATGAATGCTTGTACACGTGTACTATTAACATAGATTTTAATTTTTTATTTTACAAGAAACTTTAAAAAGACATTTAAAATTCTCTATTTTCATAGTACATTTTAAGGTTGATTGTGACTTTGTATTTTCCAAGAACAAATTGTAATGTAATGTACGAATGAACTATTTTTGTAACTGAAAAACTTTGAAAAAATATGATATCAATATCTGCCACACGTCGAGAGTCTGGTCACAGGTTTTTGTGGAGGTTTTTACCCAAGTATGAATATCAGACCTATAATTTTCCTTCACTGCAGATCAATAAATAATAAAATCAATTGAACATAGAGTTTTTCTTATATAGTGATAAATAGAGTGAGCTGAGCGATTTTCTGTTGACGGGACCTGTGCCCTACACGCTGCTGTTGTTCGTCCCGGAAACGGGGCCTGTCCGCCGTGACTATTCGCGCAGATCAAGCGTCAGTAGATGTTGCCCTAAAAGGGTGAAATCCCCAGAAACTAGGCAACTTTTAATGCATTTAACTAACCTGTGACAAGCAGTTAATAAACGTCAACAACAGCTGCAGCCAATTGAAAATTAACACTGACAGCTTTTTTAATTTTCCCGCTTACTTTCAAGCCAATCGCCAATTAACTTTTTATTTATGTCCCTTTCAGTAGTTCAAGTAGATGTTGCCCACTCCGTGATTTTCGCGAATTAATTAATAATTTGTCATTTTATAAATATACTTAAATTATATACTCATTGGGCTGCTCAAAAATGTAGATTTGAATATTAAGAGGGAAGCTCGGTGACCAGATTTAATTTTTATATATAAAGAAGATTGGAAACATCAGTAATGAGCAAATAACTTAAGTAACCGAGTCCCCTAAATGTTATTAAAATCACAATCTTACGGTTTTCACTTGTAGGGTCCAAGGGCATCATATAATCGGATTTCAGGAAGTGGTTTTTGCATATGCGAGAATATGGTGTGGGTTTGAATTTATCTCGACGTATTTTAACGAGCCACATCTTTCTCCTATTTGTATCGCTAGGAAATCGATGTCCTGTTGTTCTTGAAGAGCAATGTGGTACAACACACAGCGAAGGCATGTTTTTATGGTTGATTACGTGAAGACTTATTAATTATAATCACTGAACCCATGAGACTAATGTTTATTTGTATTTGAAACTATGAAAACAATGATTTGACAGGTCTACATTGACTAGTGCGCCAACTGGTGTAAATTTTAAGAACTACGCAAAATATCTAGCCATTACCTTAGATTCGAATAGAATGCTTAAGGGAGGTTCAGACGGTCAATATAATTTCCTTCAATATATTGAGTCAATGTAATGATGGAAAAATATTTTCAGTGCCCTTCACACCGCTCAAATATATTACATCAATATTATGTCACTCGCAAGTAAAGGGCAATAATGTTTGTAGTACGGCATACCGTAACCAAAATGGCCTGTTATCGCCACAAGCTTTTTTCAAGCATAAGACGATAGATTTACACAAATACAATAAGATTTTCCCATGGCAAAAAGTTCTACAGTTATGTAAAAACATGCATGAATTCACGGAGAACGGAAATTTTACACCGCCCATAACTGCAACAATAGATATTAAAGTTGCAAGAAAAGAGGGTCTTAAAAAGTTACAGCCACATGATTGAAACATTTTTTAAATTATAAAAAATATCATAAATATTATACTAAACATAGAAAGGACATTTTCTACCGCACGCAACTACACGAAATTAAATATAGAATTACATGCAGCTGCATTTTGTGACTCGGACGAACATACAAATAATTTTTGACGCCCCCAAAGTACGTCTCCCCCGTTTTCAAGGATGCTGAACACGATAGCGTGGGTTAAAATTCTTTTCGAGTTGGCCCCATCTCCCAAACGGCCAAAAACCACCCCCAAAAATTGAACTTTAAAACAACCTGCTAACTTACATTTTGTTTTTAAATTTGAGAAATTGCGAAAAGAAGTCAAACATAAACTATAAAAATAAACAGGAAATATTATTAACGCACTTTGGTTCACTACCCTCCCACCATTTAGTAATGTTGAAAATTTAAGTGTATCTTAGGAGACTGTGATAATTTGACATTTTTTCGTTGTTTGGAATTGTTTAGGTACATAATTTGACTTTTCGTTTCCCGTAGTTATTATTTGTTTGTGTTTAGTACAGTATTTTGACCGCATTTGTTAATTGCTATTCGTCAACATCTTCATGCCACTTACAAAAATAAGTGGTTAGGACGCGGGGGGGGGGCTCATGCATGGCTACCTAGATCCCCTGACTTTAACCCTGTCGACTATTCCATATGGGATCGATTGAAAGAAATATAATCAGCAAGTCAATTAGACATTTGCATGATCTTCCGACAAAGAAGCTAGCAATTTAACTTTTATAATGGTTGTGAGAACTGCTATACAGATATTATAGAAACATGAAAGTCTATTTGAAACTATTATACAATGTCTATTCAACCAAAAAGGGCCCACTTTTATAAAACAAATTGCTATTATAGATGTTCTATTAGCTGGTTATACAACCCTTATAATATTACTATAACTATATTAAGTGATACTTATAAAACTTTCGTATACAATCCTTATACAACAAATTTATATGTGCACTTCGGAATTGCTATACAATCAATGTATAGTGATTGTATACGGCAGCCTCGCACAATAATAGAACTTCGAAAAAAAAAAATTTATAAGTGTATTATTATGCAGCCTGTATTGCAATACGACAAAAATACAATCATTATGAAATGTAGAACAAAATAATGGCGTTCAAGATTCATTAAAGATTGCAGCGTACAAAGAAATAATAAAAAATCTCCGATACTCGCAGGTAACCCAAAAATTTCATTGCGCAGTGAAGTTTTCTGATGAAATATATATGTATTTCTACCTAAAAAATTGATGGGCCTCAGTTTAAATTACACATATGGTTTATTAAAAATTAAAAAAAAATATCGTTTTTATTGACAGTTAGATAATTAAATTAAACAAAAAATTATTGTTTTATATACAGGGTGTTTCATTGGGAGAGGGAAATATTTTAACAGCGGATAGGTGTCACTGGGGTGATTCCAAATAACCCATATTTTATGGGTCTAAAGTCCCTTATAGCTGAGATACAGAGTGTTTTGTACATTTTGGTCATTTCTTTATTGCCTCCTGTGCTTTTAACCACTCTGTATAATTTTATAATATTTGGTACACATACTTTCTGTATCTTAACAAATTAATTGAGATATTATTAATATTGAAAATCCAGGCCCGGCTTCACTAAAAGTTGACAAATTCGTTCCGCTCATAAACAACACCCTGTATGTTAAATTTTCAAAAATATTTTACCATAACTAAAAAGAGGACAAAAAATTGAATTTAACGATAAACTTTTTATTTTTGCACATATGATTTTACTACTCATAAATAGTTAAGTTTTCTTACATTTTTGGGGCACGATCGTGCTTAATTAATCCTATTAAGTTGTAAACAATATTATTTCTCCTAATTAACTATTTGGTTTAACATTATGTTATTCCAAAATTTTTTGTAGTCTTCTGGGCACATGAAAACTGATTTACAGGACCGTACTAGGAACTAAAAGTCACATTAGATTTACCTATGCAACACCCATTATATTTATTTTTTTAACCTTCCTTATATGGAAAAATTGTGTAGTTTGGAGTAGAAAGTAAACAAAACTAAAATTTAATTTTTGTAAAGGATAAAAATACATGAAAGCACATTTTTGGTTCAATAATATTTAATTAAATTATAAACAAAATTCAAAAATTACACAACCCTTAAAAGACTAGAAAAAACACTGAAGTTTAAAAAATTATAATAATTGTTCGAAATGACCCCCATTCTGTTGAATGCATGTTGTTTCTAGCTTAATAATTTGGTTTACAGATTTTCGAATGATGTTTTCGTTATTTTTATGCTTTTGACATATCCTCTTGACATTTATTTGAGCTGAATAAACTTTTGGACTTTAAATGTCCCCAAATATCGTAATCGACGGGACTACAGTTCGGTGATCTTGAAGGCCAATGTATAAGACCACCTCTACCTATCCACCTATTAGGAAAATTTTCAATTGAAAAATCCAGAACAATTAGCCTAAAGGAGAATAAATTCCAGCTGATGTCTACACCTTTATCCTCTAACAAAATTGGTAAAATATTTTGAAGAAGATATAAGTAAACCCTCCAGTTAATCTTTGAGGGAATATATGAGGTCCACATATTTACCGAAAATTTATATTGCTAATGAGCTTCCCTGATGGTAGCAAATGGATTATGTGTTTTTTCTAGTCTTTTAAGTGTTGTGTAATTTTTTAATTTTGTTTGTAATTTAATAAGAAGATACTATTTAACTAAAAATGATTTTTATTTATTTGACTCACATGTTGTTGACGTATCTATTTAATTTCACAAATAGTACAGCGTATTACCAACTTTAAATAAATAACGCGTCACATTCACAATGCTTTTTATGTACTTTTATCATTTACAAAAATTTGATTTTAGTTTTTTTACTCTTGTACTCCAAACTACATAATTTTTCATAAGGAAAGTTAAAAAAATAAATAAAATGGGTGTTGTATAGGTAAATATAATGAGACATTTAGTTCCTAGTACGGTCCTGTAAATCTGTTTTCATAGGCCTAGATGATTATAAAAATTTTTGGTATAACATAATTTTAAACCAAATAGTTAATTAGGTCAAATAATATTGATTACAACTTAATAGGATTAATTAAGCAAGTTAGTGCCCCAACTATTTATGAGTAGTAAAATCATATGTGCAAAAATAAAAAGTATATCATTAAATTCAATTTTTTGTCCTCTTTTTAGCTATGGTAAAATATTTTTGAAAATTTAACATACAGGGTGTTGTTTATAAGCGGAACGAATTTGTCAACTTTTAGTGAAGCCGGGCCTGGATTTTCAATATTAATAATATCTCAATTAATTTGTTAAGATACAGATAGCATGTGTACCAAATATTATAGAATTATACAGAGTGGTTAAAAGCACAGGAGGCAACGAAGAAATGACCAAAATGTACAAAACACTCTGTATCTCAGCTATAAGGGACTTTAGACCCATTAAATATGGGTTATTTGGAATCACCCCAGTGATACCTATCCACTGTTAAAATGTTTCCCTCTCCCAATGAAACACCCTGTATAAAATTGTATCAAAGGGTTGTCTCTACATTTCTGAAAAACTTACTTTTTAAGTGATATTTTCAAGTTTAAGGGAATTTTGCATAATGGCGGCGTTTGTTAAACGGCTATACCTGTAAATAAAGATGGCGCAATATAATACAATAATTTTGTTCCATTCTCCACGTTATATAATTTTTTTGTTTTATTTGCAACTCTATATGATATTAAAGTTCGGTAGGTAATGTTGTTTAAATACGCGCTATACAACTTTATTTTAAATGATACCTTCACAAATTTTGGAGGGTTGCCAGATTTAAACTTTTTTTACGACTGCATTTAATTACTGATAAAGAACCTGCTTGTACACAATACGCCATGTTTCCTAAAAACTTGGATGTAACACGATATGGTACTACATAAAGTTCACAGAAAAATATCTATATGAAAATCGAATCATATGATATGCTTCTGAGAATTCGAAGATATAGGGATACTACGTAATATTACAAATTTCGTCTAATCCGACTGTCGGCCAGAAACGCCGCTTATTGTGTGTTAGGGTTATTTAGGTATATGTAAACCGAAGGAAGGTATTGACAAAAAATAATCAATTCTTCCTCTAATCGGCTCAACATGACAACCCTGTATTTTAAACGTTTGATAATGTCCGGTAGAGCGAAGACACATTCCGTATTAGAACAAAATTGTCGTTTAAACATAATATAAGTATTGTATAAGGATTTACAATGATAGAAGTATAACAACACTAAACAGACAATCATTTTGTTCTGTTGTGTTGAAATTCGCTACGCTATAAAATACGTTAGAAATATAACCTAGAAATTTCAATGATATTACGATATTACAGTTACTAGTTGAATGGTTATTACAAAAATATGTTTAAAATTAGATAAATAGAAAATGGCAAGAGGGGGTTGACAATCCTGCCCAGTCTGCAAAAAAACACTTTAGATTAATATTTAGCACACAATTTTGTTAAGTAATTTTCAAAATTTCCATCCTTCCAATCAGTGAGTATCTAATCTACTCATTACCCGTACATCAATAATCAAAACTTTAATTTTTTTCCATTGGAATGCTGAATCCATTTTTGCAAATTGACCCAATGAGGTTATGTATAATCAGATTTTATAACGCAGAATTTGGAAGACTTTTATCTTTGTAAACTATATTTTTGTTCTATAAACAATTTATAATAGGGTCAACGGATGTAGTTACAGATTAATTATAAAAGGTTTTGATACTTGTTGTATAATGCTGCCGAACAGAATGATACTATTATACTTATCATATAAACTTTAATACAACTTGTTATATAATCTTTATAGGAATATTGCATTAAAGGTTATAGGAATAGGTTTGCAACTGTAATAATAATCTTTATACATTTCTTTTAAAATATTTTTATAAAGATTGTATATAGCTTTATAGACTTGTTATAAAATGTTTAAGTTTAAAAAATATTTTATTCTATAATATAAGTTGTAAGAACATTTATACAACAATATTATAGAAAAATTTTCTTACAAAACACAATTGTCGTAATCAAACACACTAAGAAATAAAACAATTCTTTAAATGGCACTAAGCGATAACTACAGGATAATTTATTTCGTCTAGAGTTCTATTTTGCTAGTTGGGCAGAAGCTGGTGGATTTCATTTCGAAAATCTGCTATAAATGTCAACGATTTTCTTTTTGGTTTTCGTAATGTCGTTTTAGTATTTTGTACCTTATTATTATTATTATTATCTACTCTATGTATTTTAAATTTTTTTTAAAAATGTAAATAAATTCGTTCATTTTGAATGTTCTATTTTCGTTTTTTCAATTTTAAAACGATCAAACTGTATTTTTCTTTCGAAACAAAATTTTGAGAATTCGATAAAATGGCAATACCGATGATTCACAAAATAAATATTATACATGGCGATGTTTTAGTATTATTCAAAACAGCTTGTAACTTTTGAAAGCCGATTCTGGAAATGAACTAAAACGGTTATATTATTAACCAGTTGAGAATGCTCTTCTAGCATTGCTATAGTCCGAACAAATTGTAATGAATTGTAATGAATTTTAGATTGACATTTCTCATTCTAATCAACACAGCCACAGTCTACTTACTTTTACCAAAATCGTCATTCACTGTATGTCTACTGTAAGTTCAATTTTCATATTTTGAACCCCATTTTGAAGGTGTTTCCGAAGTGGTACGGGGGGCACATCAAAGACTAAGCTTACTTTTGGATGCTCTATCAAAATCTGAAGTCAGAATTGTAAAATTCATAAATCACACACACATACAAGAAGTTGTCATCAAATCAAACAACTGTAGATAGCATTTTAAAGGACTTGGAAAACCTTGTTTATATCAAAACAAAACACAATTGCATTGGGTAGGAATATCAGTCATTAAAATTAAAATTTTAATTAATGCTTGCAACCCAAAAATCTATGGCGCGTTATGGAATTCTGTCACTGTGTAATATGGTCTTTCTTTAAGAATCCATCTTCGGAACTTATCATTGTAGGTATTTATAGATTTTAACTGTATCGGAAGGTCATTATAGAATTTTTTGGCATTGTAGGTAATGGTATTTTTTATTAGGTTGTTAAATAAACATATCAGTACCTAAATTTCCAGATCATAGCGAAGGTGAGATTCGAATAAGGAAAAGTAGGTAATAAAGCTGTAGAATAAGTGCACCTTCATATCTGTACAAAAAAAACGAGAATTACCGTTGAACAAACATTTTATTAATTAAAGTTTAGATTTTAACATCTACATATTTAACCAGAACTAGAAGAGGAATTGCTGCTTGGTGGTGGTGGTGGTGGACCTCCCATACCTCCACCCATGCCGCCACCACCTCCCCCACCTCCTTGCATTCCACCTCCTTGAGAAAAGGCCAATTGAACCTGGAACAATAATACAAAATAAATTAGATTTTGTCTACAATAATATTACAATATTAATTTCTTTTGTTATAACTTATTGAATATATTTTTATCTACAACTGTCATTATATGGATGTATTATTTGCGTATCTAAGGCAACATAAGACAATCCATATTACACATGTGAAAATATATTCATATTACACGGTATTTGTCTATTAGCCGCAATAGAATTAAAAATCATTAGATCTAGTAGGTACGCTAAAAAGCACGTTAAGCATCAAGCACAATGTCAACATTGATAAATATCCGAGATTACGTGCTCTGTTGAAAAGGCGATCTGAAAATTACGAACCTAAGAAATCTGAAGCTCTGACCGGTGAACAAATTGACAGGTTTATAAAGGAAGCCCCAGATTTTAAATATCTTGGAACAAAGGTAAAAATTCGAATCGAAAATGTAAATTCTTAACTTAATCTACACACTTTTTAAAGGTTGCCTTGATTATGGGGGTAATGGGTGCTTGCCGATCGTGTGAATTAAAGAATATGAAAATTGAGGATTTAAGATGTTTTGAGGGATGTTTTCAAGTAAACGTGCCACTAACAAAAACCAAAGTCCCAAGGAATTTTACAATTGTGGATGATTTTTTCAAAATCGTTAAAAAATATATAGACCTCCGGCCTGAAAATGCACCACAAGATTTCTTCCTCAATTTCCAAAAAGAAAAGTGTACTAAACAAGTAATGGGAATACAAGTTTGGCGCAATGGGAAAGCAAATTGCAACGTTTTTACAATTACCAAACCCTGAGAGATATACTGGCCATTGCCTCAGGCGTTCATCTGCAACATTGGTTGCTGATTCTGAAGCTTCAATGACAACATTGAAACGTCATGGAGGCTGGAAATCTGCCTCCACAGCAGAAGGGTACATCGCCAATTCAAAAAAGAACAAAATACAAACAGCTGAAGCAATTTTAAGTCAAATCAATAATAATAATTGTGTTCTGTACTCATTAATAGCAACAGTAATTTTTCTTTAACTACCAGTAATCTTAATGATGTTGCCGGAGCCATTAATATTTCAAATTGTAATGTTACTATTAATTATATCAATAAATAACGAGTTCCTGTATAAATTGGCTTTTTATTTCACACGGGGGTTTAAATACCCTTCATTTGAAAGGTCTTTAAATTATGAACAATTTTGTCAATTCTATTTATAACAGCTTGAAAGAAATTTTTCTAAAAATCACCTTTTCTTTTTCGTTGATCCCCCGTATTCAGTTGTAGATAAAGTATAGTATTCAATTCGTGTATAATGGACCATACTACACTTGTTAAATAATGTACTATTATTAAATTTCCTTTCAAATATTTACATTTAAAATTTAGACATTTTTCCATTTCAATTTTATATGAAACATTTTTCTTAAAATTATTACACATTGCTGAAGCTTTTGAAATAAAAAATAAATATACAAGAAATAATTATTTAAAAAAATATTATACTTACGCAAATGACAGCCATAACAACAAACAATACTAAAACTTTTCTGAACATTTTGTTTTTCTGGATTTCACAACTTGCTAAATCTGTGCTGAACTTCAATTTTGTATGCCGTATTTATACAAAAATAATATAATAGCCTATTTTAATATAAAAATCATTATAAACAATTATAACGAATCGTCAAACAAATTTCGTATAAAAAATCAGTGCCGGATTCAGGGATTATAGAAAGTGAAAGTGCATTTCGAGGACCACAAACTTTGTTTTTATTAAAATAATAATTGGCATGCACTGTCTATTAATATAATAAAGCAGCATCTAGTTTTTCATAAGTAAAATGTGAGTTAAATTTATAGGAAAAACAAGAAAAAATTATTACTTGCATCATAACCTTCTAAATTACTAAAAATGTTATTCAGGACTGCAGTAGAGGAATTGCCTTACTTCAGACCATCCCAACTCCTCCACTTTTAGTCTTCTTACCTTTTACGATGGCTACTGTATAAATGAAAACAATACAATTTACGATCAACAATAACTTCAATTGCTAATAATTATTCTAACGAGTTTTTCATTAGCCAATTGCCTTATGCAATTCTCCACGATATAATACTTTATTCAGGAAGTGTGAGGTGCTTTTAATATGAAAATTTCACACCAACATTTTTGAACCAATAAGAAACTTTCGTTGACGAACAGATACTAACAACTGTGGTCAAAAAACTGTACTAACCACAAACAATTTTATTTATTTTCACCAGATTTGTCACAAATATTTTTTTTTAGTTTCTAAATTTTATAACACGTGGCGCCCAATATTAAAATCACTTTCAATTTTGACTACTTATATTCTTCTTTGAACCACGACCCATGGCCCCACACGGAAGAGCTGCCCCTGTAAAGTTTTATATATATATATATATATATATATATATATATATATATATATATATATATATATATATATATATATATATATATATATATATATATATATATAAGTAGAAAAAATTCGTGGGAATCAATCAATATAAAATAAATTAGTTTGATTTCTTCGTTTTGGTCAAGCTCGAAAACGTTTATTTTCTTTTTTTTTTTTTTTCATGAAATACGGAAAAAATTAAATACAAAAAGAAACATCGGTGTTAAAATATTTTAAAATGACAAAATGACAGTTTCCAAAAACTTCAGAATACAATTGTAACATACAGAGTGTGATTATAAAAAGTATAAGAATGTGTAAATATATATATAAAAAAAAAATAATAAATATCAATTCAAGGAGGACGAGTTGAGAAATTTTCTTTATGTTTTTTTAATAGAAATGTGGATATTGTACTCAGGTCATTGATGTCTGTTCTTTTATTCATTGAATTTTGATTGTTATTTATATGAACCATTTCAAGAAAGAGACGCTTATTGAGATTTCGTTCATTATCGAGAATTTTGACATTATTATAGTCAATCACATGATCTTTATCTATTACATGTTCAGCAAGGCGACAAGATCTCACATTCCTTCTGCAGTCACTTTTGTGAGAAGTTATTCTATCTTTAAGCATCCTACTTGTTTGACCAATGTATACTTCATCACAGCTGCTGCATGGGATTTCATAAATTATATTTGATTTATTTTTGACTGGTATGGGTGTTTTCAATTTAGAATGTATTTGTGAAATAGTTTTCAAATTGGTTTTAGCTATTTTAATATTGTCTTCATTTTTAAACAAATGTATGAGTTTTGATGTCAAACCATCTATATGTGGTAAAGATTTAAAAATAGAAATTTGGTCAGTTGTTGTTGGATGGTTTGAATTTGAAACAGAAATAGAGGTACTAAATAGAATTTTATTCACTAAAGATGTAGGATATGAGTTTTCTAAAAGAATGTTCTGAAGCTCTTTTAGACACTCATCTCTCAAAGATGGATGAGTGACTTTAACCACTCTGTTTTTGAGGTCAGTTGAACGATTCTATTGAGAATCAACCCGTGACAACACGGAGCAGATCCCGGAAGCCCAGCTATTCATATATATATACAATTTGAATCATAAACAATCATTATGGTCCTGGTGAAGAATATTATTAGGCAAGACGTTAACTGAGCCCGATAACACAGCATTATTACGGTTGTTATAACATATATGACTATTAAACGATTTAAAAAAATGTGTTTAATAGTCAGAAATTCCCCATTATTCTAATTACGTCTACTAATAAATAATCCAAACTGCATAAGCTTTCAATTGTAAAATAATTCGGTCATCATGGCATGATCTATTGCATTTTACGATGGGAAATGCTGATTATTATAGGTTTATTGTCAGGGTAACAATAAAAAATAAATGAGTAGAGAGACCTCATTTTCTAAATAATGACCCTCTTTAATGAAAAAAAAATCTGATAAAGATTTTATCATTATATCCCAATGATGACTGCTTAAAAAAGTATTTTGTTATTTGCTTGTTAGTTGTTGGTTTTTGTTTATGTGAAGCGGATATTCCTGCGAAAAAAATGAAAGTCGCATTTTGTGTTTTGTTTATATTTATTTCGGAAATTATGTACTCTGTGAGTATATTTTTGTTAATGATATTTATTATAATTCGTGGTAAAACAAACATGTAGAAAACCGAAAATTTTTAAGAAAATAAAGAAAATTTTAAAGTCCACTTAGTTCCACATAAGTATAACTCAACCGGTGTTAATAATTGAATAATCTCTATTAGAGTATAAACCATTTCTAAATATAATACATAGAAGACGAATTTTTCATATCTTTTGCCATTTCAAAGTTCGGTTATCAAATACTATTAAACGGGCAAGGTTTGTATGTATGTGTGTGTGTGTGTGTGTGTGTGTGTGTGTTTGTGTGTCCAGAGGATCTCGAAATCCACTCGTTTGCCGCTTTATATAAAAAAGGAAAGGTTCATTTGACGGACATAAATAATTTGCTTGTCAAATGACAGCCACCTCATAAATTCAAAGTTGAAAATACAACGTTGCCAATTCAATTTCAGATATCATGGGTTTAGGTAAATATTTATAGGAACGTTGAGTAACACTGTTAAAATGGACACTTGTCAAAATGTGACACCTGTAAAAACGTGACAACTGTTAAAATGTGATACGTGTCAGAATGTAACAACTGTCAAAATGAACAAATCTCAAAATGAACAAATGTCAAAATATGACACCTTTCAGAATGTAACAAATGTCAAAATGTCACACGTATCGTACTTTTCTTTATTTATTACAAAGATCTAACCTAACCTAAAGCTAATCTTTTTTTTTTTTGGCGGGTGGAAATGCTTTATGCACATCGGGTAAAGGTTCTTCCCTTCCCCGATAGTGTGAGACTACCCCTTACGGCTACTATTTTATTATGCGGACAGTTTTAATATTTAAGTTTTCATTATCATAGAGAGAGAGAGAGAGAGAGAGAGAGAGAGAGAGAGAGAGAGAGAGAGAGAGAGAGAGAGAGAGAGAGAGAGAGAGAGAGAGAGAGAGAGAGAGAGAGAGAGAGAGAGAGAGAGAGAGAGAGAGAGAGAGAGAGAGAGAAAAAGAATGAATGCTTGTACACGTGTACTATTAACATAGATTTCAATTTTTTATTTTACAAGAAACTTTAAAGAGACATTTAAAATTCTCTATTTTCATAGTACATTTTAAGGTTGATTGTGACTTTGTATTTTCCAAGAACAAATTGTAATGTAATGTACGAATGAACTATTTTTGTAACTAAAAATTTTTGAAAAAATATGATATCAATATCTGCCACACGTCGAGAGTCTGGTCACAGGTTTTTGTGGAGGTTTTTACCCAAGTATGAATATCAGACCTATAATTTTCCTTCACTGCAGATCAATAAATAATAAAATCAATTGAACATAGAGTTTTTCTTATATAGTGATAAATAGAGTGAGATGAGCGATCTTCTGTTGATGAGACCTCTGCCCTACACGCTGCTGTTGTCCGTCCCGGAAACGGGGCCTGTCCGCCGTGACTTTTCGCGAAGATCAAGCGTCAGTAGATGTTGCCCTCTAAAAGGGTGAAATCCCCAGAAACTAGGCAACTTTAATGCATTTAACTAACCTCTGTGACAAGCAGTTGATAAACGTCAACAACAGCTGCAGCCAATTGAAAATTAACACTGACAGCTTTTTTAATTTTCCCGCCTACTTTCAAGCCAATCGCCAATCAACTTTTTATTTATCTCCCTTTCAGTAGTTCAAGTAGATGTCGCCCACTCCGTGATTTTCGCGAATTAATTAATAATTTGTCATGTTATAAATATACTTAAATTATATACTCATTGGGCTGCTTAAAAATGTAGATTTGAATATTCAGAGCGAAGCTCGGTGACCAGATATTATGCAATAAATAAGGAAATGAAATACTAAAAAGTCATTTTTAGCCATATTATTACAATATTAAAACAATAAAAGCAGAGTTTAAAGAAGCAAATCATGCACTAAATATTTCTAACCCCAAAATTTATATGTAGGTAAACAAACATATATAATATATTTCTTCACGATCATTCGTCAATATTATAGTGTAGTAGAACCCACTTGTTTATGAGAATGAAAAAACGTTATAAAAACACAAAGGATACCGCCAATAGAAGGCATGCTGATGAATCTGGACATTTTTGAGCAGTTTAATGTCGAAAACACCATACACTGTCCATATACATAAAAATAAAATAATATTTTGGCTATTAGGACCACTGTGTAAAGATTCAATTGTAACTGTATTCTTTGGATGGTAAGATTGTGGAAAGTAAATTTGTGGAAGACCCAGCTTTCTGGGAGGTAAATAACTTTACTCGTGAGTATGTGATAATGAAAGGAATCACCCAAAACACAGATGGAGTGGACTTATCTCGTTCAAAAAGATTAATTGGAGGGCAAAATCGTTATTTATCCAAGTCCCTATTCAAAACAAAGCTGATAAACGGCAAAGAGATCAAAAGATCGTACTTGATGTATTCCGAGAGCAGTGGGAAACTATATTGTGTTCACTGCCAATTATTTGGCGGCACGACAAGATTTGCAAAAGAAGATTGTGATGACTGGAAGCATGGCAATGAAATTTTAAAATCGCACGAAAATTCCTCTGATCACAAAACATGTGTATTGGCAATGAAAACCAGGATGTCATCGAAGGGTATACACTCACTCCTTTCAAATCAAATCGAAGACGAGCAAAACTACTGGCGCAATGTATGAAAGAGAGTGGTTGCAGTAGTCAAATCCTTGACAACTGCAGGTCTTCCTTTACTAGGGCTTGATGAGAAATTCGGTCACTGTCAAACAGTGGCAACTTTATCTTGTGCCTAGAACTGATTGCCAAATTCGTTCCATTCATAGCTGAGCATATCGCTAAATACGGCAATTCCGGACAGGGTCATACTTCATATTTATCCTCGACTACCTATGAAGAGTTTTTAAAGCTAATGGTCAATAAAGTCGTGAAAGAAATAGTAGAAGAAGTCAAAGTGTTTCCTTTTTTATTATTTAAGTTTAGAATTAAATATGTGCAAATTACAAAATAATAACTTCAATGTTAATAATTCAACCCATTTTATTTTAGTTTTATTATAAGCTTAGCGTCTAGCTGCCGTCGCGTCGACACGCCGCGGTACCAAGGTAAGCCTACACGGTTGGGGGATGGGGGAAACCCGCTTCTGCTTCTTATGCGATTTACATGTATTTTCATATTAAAACGGAATGGATTTCTCCACGGCCACTACTGAATGTAGTTATTCTGAAACCACTTATAATAACAGAAAAGAAACATTCTTGCTCTTGAGATTGAAAGAAAATTCTGAAACACTTGTCTCTTATGTATTTTATACGTATTTCATTCTTACCCCGCATGCTAGATAGCCATGAATTTCATGTTTGACAGTTCTGTTATTTATTTAGTTTGAATTTGCCTGGACAAAGATAAGCTGCGTTTTTAGAGGTTTCATAAAACTGAATCCTTTTCTGAAAATGTTTTAATTGCATTTTTCGGCGATTTGTTAAAAAATGTAAATCTTCCACTTTATGGAAAATATAAATGTAAGGCACAATATCGATATTTTAAAATATAAAAAAGTTAAAACTTTAATAAAACGCTCTTCGGAAAAATATGTACCTAAGAAATCTACTATTTTTACTAAAGAAAACGTTAAACATTTTTTTGAAAATGCTCCGGATGTGAAATATTTAGCTACAAAGGTAATCAGTAGTAATACTTATAAGTACCTCAAAATAATCAGGTTACATCGATAACTTGTTGCATAATTACAAAGACTGTCAGTTTGACAGTTTAAATAATCCGACCGCGAGGCCAAAGTCGGACTTCCTATTCTTTAATCAAAAAGTTTTGAAGAAATTTTCAGTCAATTTGACCGGGACATTTTTTACATTTAAATGGTGCGGGGTCCTTTGCCAAGGAATTTGTCAGAAAAATAGCTTTTTTTCCTTTTTTAGCTTACAGATTTTACATTGCTGATTTCAGTATTATATCTATTACACTCGTTGATTTTTCAGGTACAATTCTTTTGTCCATCTTTTGTGGCACACATTTTTGTCAAATAATGTTTTCTTTAACAAGACACGAAGTGCAAAAATATGTTTACAAGGAAGTAACATTGAAGTGAAAATAGAACTTTTTTGTTTGTTTTTCGTTTTATATTGCCTCAAATCATTTTGAAATTCATCAAAGGAACTAATAATTTGAACTTGAATTTATAATTATATTCACATAAGTAAAAGTCAGCACAAACGTTTTAACATTTATACTGAACATAACCTCATTTATTTAACGTGCAAGGTTGAATGTCTCAGGCGCGGTAAATGGGTGCACGCTAAAATCCTACGTCATGGCGAACAGTGATGACGTTTAGCGTGTACCGCAGTTCTTTATTTTGCACACGTTAGCGTGCATCTAGACACAGTGTAAAAATAATAGTATATAAGAGAAAATTCAAATGTTCAAAGTAACATGGAAATTTAGTTGAAGAAAAAAGAAAATTTTAATAAAGTAATTAATGTCTCACGCACCAATTATGTATTTAATTTTTTAATTTACTGTACTTATATTTATATTGGAAATAAAAATACATTTTGTTTTTGAAAGTTTATTAATAATTTTACCAGCTATATTTTTAAAAGTTTAACCAGAACTAGTACTAGTTGATTGTGATGGAGGTGGTCCCATACCTCCACTCATTCCTCCCATGCCTCCAGAACTCATACCTCCACCCATGCCTCCGGAACTCATACCACCTCCCATGCCCCCTGAACTTCCTCCCATTCCGCCCATGCCTCCAGAACTCATACCTCCTCCCATGCCCCCGGAACTCATACCTCCTCCCATTCCGCTCATGCCTCCGGAACTCATTCCTCCGCCCATTCCTCCCGAACTCATTCCTCCTCCCATTCCGCTCATGCCTCCCGAACTCATTCCTTGTCCCATTCCTCCCATGCCTCCGGAACTCATCCCTCCTCCCATTCCGCCCATGCCTCCGGAACTCATCCCTCCTCCCATTCCGCCCATGCCTCCGGAACTCATCCCTCCTCCCATTCCGCCCATGCCTCCGGAACTCATCCCTCCTCCCATTCCGTCCATGCCTCCGGAACTCATCCCTCCTCCCATGCCACCGCCCATGCCTCCTCCCATGCCACCGCCTTGTTGTGTACTCATCATTTGAGAAGAGATACAATGCATCTGAAAAGAAAATCGTCAATTATTATTGAATGTAATATAATAATTAGTGAATCAGGTGCCATCATATCATGATACATATTATGGTTGCTAGGTGTTACTAGGATGGATAATAAGTATGAAAATGGCATTTCTGCTGTCACTTAAAATATTGTTATGTCAATAAGTTTGGTTTTTGAGTGTTGCTTTATTATACTTTTTAAAATATGAGCGACGAAAGTGAATTTGAAGAAATAGAACTGGCGTGGGATATGCCGCAATAATTCTTGAAAAATCAAAATTTCAGTATCTATAAAATAAGTGAAAAATCTGAACGGTAACTGAAAATTGTGAACGGTAAGTGAATTACTTACCGTTCAGCAAATTTAGACGTTAGTAAATGCTACTTACTGTCATCAAAATGGATATGGTAAACAGTCAAAAATGACCAACCGTGCAAAAAAAAATATTAAGTTGTTTGTTAAATAATGTGTAGTTGAAAAATAAAAATGTTTTTCTAAAAGAAACTCACCTGAATTGCAACAACAAGAATGACAAAACTGAAACTTCCTTTTATCATTTTGTATGACTTGTTAGGACTAAACGATGTTGAAATATATGTTATGATTTATTTTTATTATATTTTATAATGGGTTTATATAGTTGCTGGAATAGTCAAATTTAGTTTTAATCATTTGGTAATTAGTAGACAACTATCAAAATATACGAATTTATAAATTACCTAATTGTATAAAATTGCAATAACATCTATTATTAAAACGAAATATGTTAAAAAAATTTGGATAATCTAAATTAAATAATAAAAATTTGCAAACTTAATATTTTTGCATGAAATTATTATTACGCAAATTATAGTAAAAGCTACCAACATTTTCGGCAATCTAATATAATTTGCAAAAAATTAAAGACTATTTTGAGGTGCAACTTACAAAGTGTCACATATTTTGACAAACTTTCACACTCTTGAGAAGACTAATTTTTCCCACTTGGTCGGGCACCAAACCACGTCTGGACTTTCGTAATTCAATACCTGGTGGGGCATATAGCCCAAGTCCAGATGCTGGTGCAGTGTAGGACATTTTTAATGTCCTTGTTCTTGGGAACAAGTGTGATTTTATTTCACATCCTTAGGCAGACCCACTTGTTGCACACTATACTTTTTCTACGACTACCATAGAATAAACATTAAACTATGGAATAAATTTGTAAACAAAAAATGCAACCTAACAATAAAAATTCGAGATTAAAATCTACTAAAATTATTATACATTTTTGTAGGTTCGTTTTTTAAATAAAAAAAAGTAAGCTAGGATCCGGCGGGATTTGAACCCGGGCCTCACGCTCTAATCACCAAGCCCGTGCGCAGGATTTGCTCGAGGGGGGGTTTCATAAAAAAAAAATCGAAGGACCTATAGTTTGTCCATCGTAAAGAAAAGTTTTTTCTAATATTTCAAGTAAAGATACAGAAATTTTCATCTTGAGGGGGGTTCCAACCCCCAAAACCCTCCCTCTGCGCACGGGCCTGCTAATCACTGCGCTACAAGATCTAATGTCATACCAAAGAGTACACCATCTAACAAGAGGCGAAAGCTTGATCGGTTCCTTTGATGTTGGATATACACAATATTGAGAGGAAATACGTCACAGCATGGAAAGATAAACAATTTGAGATACACTGAGAAAAGTAACATGTATTGATTCAAATTCTTACAAACCGAACTACACTGAGAAAAATAGTGTTAATGATTATACCTCCCCGTTTAGTAGAGTCGATCTGGCGGAAAAAACCCGATAAACGAAGTCGCTCTTTTCGAATTTTTTTTTGCGATTTCATAGATTGAAGGTCCCTCTTTCAAGTGATCACTATATGAAAGATAAGGGAGTTGTGGAAGGGGGTAAATCAACATGTAAAGATATGGGAAATCGGTTTTTCGCATGCAACTCGCTGGGTTTTATTCCGATCGAAACGACTTCTAGATATAAAATAAAGGGCTCGCGAAAACGCATAAACTGAATTTCAACCCGTCCAAATCGGTCTAGCCTTTCTCGAGATATTGCGATTTGAAAGTATAGGGATTTTCGCCGTGTTTTTCGCATGGAAGAAAATAACTTCGAGACTTGATTTTTTCTTCCGATCCCAAATTTTAAGTCGCTAGTTTAATTTGGGAGAGAGGGGAAGGGCAAACACTGATTAATCTTTAGCTGGAGGTAACTTTTTTAATTTTTGACCAATCCGGGACAGCAAAAGGACAAACTCTTCCTTGAGGACACTGCTACAGGATGTATGCTCCCCTGAAGTTGGGATGGTTGATTCAATTAAAATTATTCGAGAGGAAAAAAAACAAATATATGCACAATTCCAAAAATATCTCAATTGTATTTCTCTGTACAAATACATTGACTTTTCAAAAAACCCCATCTTAATTCTAAACTTTATTTTAAATATCTTCCGCCTCATCAACTGATAAGTCGGTATTCTCTTCCTCGATCATTCTCGGCTGCAATTATTTGTTCTGTGGTGTATTTCTCGACATTGGTCCAGTTTGGCCAGCACAATTTTTGCACTGATAAGTCCGTTCTTCCTGCAACCACTAGAAGAACTATAGTCCACAGAATATTAGTTTTATTATATTCGGGGATCCAAGTGGTTGTGTCATCCTTATGGGGATTAAATTATTATTATCCATTGTTTCTGCTAATTGAGGTCCACAGCATGTAGTAGTAAAATATTAACCGCCTCTGATGGCATATGAGCAAAACTTCTTGAGGTTCTGGTTTATTGTGTATCGATCGATTCGATAAGTAATTTCAGTAAAACTACAGTAGATGACGTTTTTAGTCAGATTGCGTACACCAGGTTCTCCGGAGGTAGCAAATTTTGCAAGGGTGGATTTATGGGGGTACAGGGGGCAATTACCCACCCCTCCATGATTATAATTTATAAAATCAAGGGAAAAAAAGAAAAAACCTGCGCAATCGATAAATTATCCTTTTTTAATGAATTATTGTTAAATACAATTTTTCATGAAAATAAACTCCTCCCGAGTTATAGGGCGTAGAAAATTACGATTTTTCAATTTCATTAAAAAAATGAATTTTTTGGCTGAAAATTTCACACCAACATTTTTTAACCAATCAGAAATTTTCGTTTCAGCTTGTTACTGTAGTAACCACAAAACTTGGCGATAGTATTTTCCTCTTGGGTACCCAGTACCACAGCGATAGTATTTCTGTCAAGTGTCAAATTATAAAAATAAGCCATTCCGTTCACTATAAAATAATACCCTGTATATTCCTTATTAGCAACATTTTATTAGAGCAAGTTGGTTCAAATCCTAATATTTTAAAGTGAGGAATCTACCATACTTCTATGTACAATTACTTAAGGACCACCCTGTATATCTTTAGTTTTATAAAAATCAGTGAGAATTTTAGAAATTATAACTCAAATTTTCTTTGAGAAAACAAAAAAAAAATAAAAGCTAATGGCTTCCCGAGAAAGCTTAGATTCTCCTCTTTAAAATGCTTCTTTTTGCGTACATTTTAGGCAAAGATACTTTAGTTTTTTTTCCGAACGCCTCGCTTGAATATTTATATTCAGCAGCTTAGCACGAGTAGAGTTTTCGAATTCGTTTTCATATTTTGAATAATTGTTTATACTAATACAATTTTTTTTTTTAAATAACTAATAATATAAATTTTATTAAAATTTTTCGATCTTTCACGTGGTGGTAATAGTTTTTCGATTTTTTTTTATTTTTCGAGATATAACGCAAAAATCAAATTTTCGATTTTGTTTTCGAAATTGTGAACTTAGTAAAGCAGCAAATATTTTTTTATCTTTTCAGCGACATTACATTTTATGAGAGATCAAGGTGTCTGACAACTGGGCTAAATAGTATATTGTGTCACTTTAGCAGCCTGAGGCTATTAGCTGCATGAACGAGCGAAGCGAAGCGAGGGCAGCTAATAGTTAAGGGCTGCTAAAGCGTTTTCTGCATGTGTGACACACAACTGTTTTTCGCCTACCAAACAAAGGACGCCGAATAGGAAAATATAACAAAAATCTTTAATTTTATAAATACATATAGACAAGTAATAAAGACGTACCAATTTATTTATTATATATTTTATTTCCAGTTGTTAAACAATTCTTAGTACTTGTCGTACCTCGTACCTTTGTCTTGACTTTGTAGGTAACAAATTTAGAGAAACATTGCTAGATTCTTCTTGCAAGTCTGGTGGAGTATTCGTAAATTCTTCATCACTGCCTGAATTATTAATCATTTTCACACAATCACATTTATTCAGAGAGAGAACGTATTATTATATTATAGTTTAGTTCTCTTGATTCTAGACTGATTTACACTGACGTTTAATGAAAATTTATGTGAAACGTCAAAATCAAAGTTGTGTGGATAATGAAAAACTACAAATTCGTGTTCTTTATGATTTTGGCGGCCCGAGGGCAGAAAATATTAGTATAAAATATGATTTTTAGGGTTGATAGGATTCATTTTCATATATGGTAGGCGAAAAAATTAATATGGATTTTTCAACTATATGTCACCGTCATACTACAGATTGGTACTGCAGATATTTTTCTGAAGAAAAACTAACGTTTTTTCAAAACTAAAATTTATTAATAAATATATCTAATAAACATCAAACTTTTATATTTTTTTGTTCTATGAAGAGACCTCAGCCAGAATGACTTGATCCAATAGTTGCAGGACTAGATGTAGAACTTGGTAATTTGGTTGTGGAACTGGGAGAATTATTTATTGGATTTTGTGTCGCCATATCCATTCCTGGAGGTCCCATAGGCATTCCCATACCTCCCGCCCCCATTCCGCCCATACCCATTCCTTGAGGTCCCATGCCCATTCCGGGAGGCTGCATACCCATCCCACCTCCCATTCCCTGTGGAGGTGGATACATTTGAGACATCGTATAGTGCAACTAAAAAAAAAATTAAACGCTTAATTAAATTCATAACATAAGAAACAATTTGAAAGCTAAATAGCCAAACACATTGAAATAGGTTCAACTGGTGAATTATTCTGCAACCTACAAGTCAGAGACGAAATCTTACCTGAATAATTAAAAATATCCAAACTAAAAAACTTGTAAATGTATTCCTCATTTTTGGGAAAAATAGCTCGTCGCAACTTGATATATTATATATTAATAATAATATGTGATTCAACTTCAGGTAGGTACTATATATGTATTTGCGAAAATCACAAATTATATATCCCAATTTATTTTAATAATTTTTACATCATTTTCGTCGAAAAATTTAGCAAGCGTTAAAATTATAATTATAAAAAAATATATTATTTCTGTTCCGTTAAAAGTTCCTCTAATTCTTATATGAATTCTATAGAATAAACGAAGAGAACAGGATGTATCTAACCAAATTGTTATTATTATGTTTATAATTTAAATATACCACTTTATTTTATGAATTCTAAATTTTAATTTAGGTAGAGATTTTTATCGAATTGTATTCAGCATTCCAAATAATATATAAAAAATCTTATTCAGAGTATTAAATGATGCCAATATATTTTAAAACACTCGTAGAGAATTTCTGCAGGTGCCTTTCGTTCAAGAAAAAAATATTTATTATTTATTAATTTTATACGCCATCAACTAACTCTGGAATAATTTAGTATAGTTTCGGTAAACGCTTTGTGCAGCCATATCTCAAGTCTCTGTCGAGTGTTCTACTTTAATATATAGCTCGGGAACCAGAGAGTGGAAAGAGCGTAAATTAAAAAAATAAAAACATGTACAGTCGCTAAGTTGTTATCGACTAATAGCGTAGGTCATGAGTCGGAATTTGAGGTAATTTTCGCTTTTTTTCCGGATAGAACCAATTTCGTTTCAGAGGTCGCTGAAACCGAATCTGAGGAGAAAAAAAGTTTTTACCCTCAGCATCCCCTTCAAAACGGTCAAAAACCACCCCCTAGATGGGTTAAACGCGCTTTACAAGGTTTCCCTGTAGAGAAACACACTTTCCCCCGTTTTCGAGGATGCTGAGCATGGCGGTGGGGCTGAATGTTGCTTCCCTCCCCCCACCAACCCCTCCACCTTCGCAAACGTGCTACCGGAAGTAGCAAGCATCATCTAAGGTTGGGGTAACTGCGGTAACAGAGATGGGAACTTTGAATAAGTAATCATTACGTAATTATCACTTTAAAATTGACTTACTGGTTTTTATTACCTTAAATAGGAAAGTTTGAGTAATTAGGCAGTAATGATCACTACGAGTTGGTACTTTATGGTTTCAGTACTTCTAAGTAGTTTCTGAAATGTCTGGAACGAAATTGTTACTAACAAAATTACGTTCAATAAATTGTAATTTATCATTTCTACCAACAAATGTATGGCTACTGGTAGATGTAACATTTTCTTTCGATAAAAAATATTTTTTTTGTTAATTTTAGGAATCTACGTTTTTTCATGGCATAGAAGAAAAAAACACACGACCCTGCCTCTGGATAGTTATCAGAAGACCTCCCGTGCCACCACCACCACGCCCTAATTCGACAGGTGAGAATCCATTTTAGCTTTTTATTTTCCTGTCTTTTACCTTATTTAAATTAGTACGAGGGTGCAAGAGAAAACAATGTTACATTTTGAAAGAAATTCTTATTTATTCAACATTATCGCCCTTTAACTCTTCGCAACTGTCATTAATGTTTTTCTCTTTTCCTTATTCGTTTTGTCCGTTAGAACATCTGAGTCTCTTATGTAGTGCTCCAAATTAACATTAGACACAAGAGAGTTTTCGTTTTCTTAATTTTTCTTTTCTTTTTTAGAAATATCGCCCTTAACAACTACATCTCCTAAGATGGCATCTCCCACTACAGTTGCAGCTGAGAGTACCACTCTCGCTGCTCCTGCTACTACAACAACTGCTTCAGCAACTTCAACAGCTGCAACGGAAAGAACGACGGCGAGAGCAGCGACTACAACAGCTGCTGCAGCGATTACTACAACTACAGCGGCGACCGATACTACAACAGCCGCGACAGTTGTAGAAGCAGCTGAAACTACAACAACAAATGCTTCGGAAAAATAAATTATATGTTAAGTAATTTCTTGTTTTATTTATCATTAACTTAAAAATGTATCTATACAACAAAATGCCAATGTAGATGCCAGTGTCGTAAGAGGATCAGCCTTCAAGGAGACTATTTTCTTCATCCAATCGTCTCCATCGAAAATAAGGACATTAAAAAGTTGTTCTAGTGACTGTCTGAGGTACCTGAATCTTCCTCTAGTTGAAAGTTAGTATGAATTAGCAACTGTGTATTTTGCAGCCGGCAGCCAAATTCATACTGTCTGGAAACGCATCCCTGAGCGAGTTGTTTAAACTGAAATTATGCAACCAACATACCTATCAAGCGTATAGTAAAATGCTAACCAACCATTTAGCAACACTTTTTACGGATATCCCACAATACACCTAAGCGTAATATTGGTTGCCTACCAATCATTCAGTATTCTTTCCTTTCG
This sequence comes from Crepidodera aurea, assembly GCA_949320105.2. NCBI lineage: Eukaryota > Metazoa > Arthropoda > Insecta > Coleoptera > Chrysomelidae > Crepidodera > Crepidodera aurea. Next base: position 6,900,193 of record OX439477.1, on the reverse strand, counting down.
ATTACCACCAGAAGCCGTTAATGCTCAAATGTCATTATTAAAGACAGTTTGTTGTCATAAACGTAAAATGGCAGTCGCTACGGGAGTCTGATTGTAGTGCATCTGTGTCAAAATTTGAAGAAAAACTGTAGTTTTTTCGGGGTTATAGTGTTTTGAACTGTGAAATAATGATTTTTGGACTATTCTCGTCAGGTAAGTCGAGTGGATTTAAAAGTTTAAACTTAATTTCTTTAATAGTTTTACATGCTTTTTTTTTAATTTAGTTCTAGTAGTAATTTAAGATGTTTACTTTAAATGATAGTTTATTGTGTTTATGTTGTATTTAGATACATTTTAAATGCGTTTAAACGTTCAAATACGTTCTGTTTATGTCTTTTGTTAATTTGAATCATAAGTTCGGATCTTAAACGGGTGTAACTTATTAATATTCTTAGCTGTGATTATTGAGATTTCCTATTTATATTGACATTCAATTGATCTACTTGAGTAACATACAATCAAACATTTTTTGAATAATTACATGTAAGTAAAACTACCTGCTTTTACTCGGTTTTTGTTTTAAATTCAGAGACTTTTTTTAATTACCAATACCAAAATTATTTTGGGTCAATACTCTTTTTCATTTCACGTACCTAAAATAGTTAAAGAACTAGTATTCTCTGACTCATATTAATAGAACTACATTAACTTTATTGACCTTGAACTTGAAGTTCAAAGACAGTGAGAATGAGAAATCACCTATTTTTTGCAAAGTAGATGTTTTGTCTAGATATAAACCCAACTATTCATTATTATGTAGATATGTATCATGACTTCCTTAAATTTTATAATTTAATTTTGCATAGAATGTACTTAGTGTAAAATTTAAATTATGTTTCTATTAGTCTATTTTATTAAAAGAATTAATACAACGCAACATTACATTTAAGAATATTTTGTTATATCATATCAAATTTAATATCCTAGCATCTGCTCTTCAATTTTTTGAAAAGGTCTTTCTAAAAATTTGAATTCATTTTTAACACCTATTATACAGATATTTTTAGGTTACAACGAAATTTTGTTTGCTGTGTTCATCTATAGAAGAACTTCTTTATTTTGTAATATATGGGTCAGGATTTTGAAAGCTATAAAATTGTTTGTTTAAACTAGAAAGTTTGGTACTTTCATTTTATAGGATTTTTGTAATGGTATATAATTTTTTTCAATCAATGTAAAATCTTACATACTACATGGTATTTACTCGAAGAAAGAAAACAGTCAAAAGAATACCTTGACCAAAACCACTAGTTTAGAAAATATAATCTTCAATTGATTGTCCCTAATAGTTTTGAATGATTTTTGCAGGCTACAAAGGAAGAATAAAATTAATCTTTTCTATTTATTTTCCTGTAAAAATTTTATTCAATATCACACAAGAATTCTTGTCTTTTACGAACAATGTAACTAATGTCTTGGATTGAACAGTTATTGAATAAACTTTTTTTATCTATATTGCGGTAAAGAGAAAGTTTCATAATGCATATTCAATTTAAATATTGCAAAATTTGTTTAATTGGAAATTGTAATATATCTGAAATATTTTAATTATACTACAATAATACACTGGTACGAATGTTTTATTGTTCAAAAACAAAAAATCGTGATCCAATACTTATTCATAGTATGATTAACTGCTGTTTTTCGAGTCAAGAAATATACATTGTGTCGTACTTCTACAGAATGTTTCAATGAATAAACAAGTTTATGTATTTTTAACTACCGGGTAACTGTTGACCATTTCAAAAAATCTACAGAGTGCTAAACTTTCGTGAACCCTATTATATTTTGCTTAAGAAATTAAGTTTTATTACTGTCTCATACATAAAAATAATCTATAGAACTGTTTAATTTCAATAGAATTACATCACACCACCTTGCTAAATTATTCAAATCAACTATATACAGTTTTAAATCCTCTGCGAACGTTAAATATTTACTATGTATAACGACATTGTAAGTAATATAATTTAAAAACTAAATTCAACAAAGTAGGCATGATAAGTGTTCCTGAGGGACACCTGATAAAACACATATTGTTATGTTATGGTATTATTTATTGTTATGTCTAAATACAAATAAAAAATTAATATTAATCTATTCTAACACCATCCATCGGTAAATAGATGTAAACTGTATTCTAGTCTATTAATTAGTTTATAAAGAAAATATCTCACTTTTTATTACTGTCCTATCTTCATCCAACTCATAAGGGCCAACAAAATATGTTTTTCTGTATTTTATTTATTTATTTATTTATTTATTCAATAAATACAATGAATGATAAGCGATAAGTGCTACTTCACTCGTTTCCCATGAAAGACATCATCAACATTATAAATAGAATTATACCCACAGACCAGACATCTGTATGAACCTTGACCGATCTTCTTTTTAATTAAGTATTCCCTTTTTTCCAGAGCATTTACTTCAGAATTTCGAGGACTCAAAAGGGTCGCCATGTGTTAATTAAGCAGGTTTTTTCTTTACCTTTGATTTTCCAAAAATATCCATTCAGGCAAGTCGTTCCCGCATATACACCTACTTGAAGTTTCGTTCCAGTCTTTTGGTATTGCTCAACATAGATTTAAATTATAAAAATTTGGGGAAAATGACATGTCATACTTTTGTTAGTTTGACATTACTCTGTATAGTTGTGTTCACTTACCTCTTCTTTTTTTGTTTAATATTCCTATACTATTTATAAATTAATCCATAGGTAATTTTGCTTTAATTACTTTGATAATTTTTTACTAACTATTGTAACCAATCAAATTACTTAATTTAGAGTCATGTGTCAAATTTCATCCAATCAGCTATGGATTACAGCGATAATTTTTTACTAACTATTGTAACCAATCAAATTACTTAATTTAGAGTCATGTGTCAAATTTCATCCAATCAGCTATGGATTACAGCGATAACACCCTACATGTGGTGTTTTCAGTTTGGTGTTTTCAGCAAGTCAAGTTTTTGATTAAAAATTAATTAAACGTCAAACTGACAACTAGTTTAAAAATGTTTAAATCTACAAAGTAAAAAATTATCTTATCGAATACCCCTCGGGCCTTGATAAATCCTCAAAATTTTGTCATAGAGAATCCTTCAAGCGTGTTGCTTAAGGATAATAGCCCTCGGCCTTCGGCCTCGGGCCATTATCAAGCAACACGCTTTCAGCATTCTCTATGACAAAATTATCTCGGTATTATCAAGGCCCTAGGGGTATTACTACTGATAACACCCTACATGTGGTGTTTTCAGTTTGGTGTTTTCAGCAAGTCAAGTTTTTGATTAAAAATTAATTAAACGTCAAACTGACAACTAGTTTAAAAATGTTTAAATCTACAAAGTAAAAAATTATCTTATCGAATACCCCTCGGGCCTTGATAAATCCTCAAAATTTTGTCATAGAGAATCCTTCAAGCGTGTTGCTTAAGGATAATAGCCCTCGGCCTTCGGCCTCGGGCCATTATCAAGCAACACGCTTTCAGCATTCTCTATGACAAAATTATCTCGGTATTATCAAGGCCCTAGGGGTATTACTACTGAAAATTTCACACCAACTTTTTTTAACCAATAATAAGCATTCGTTTCAGCTCGTTACTGTAGCAACCAAAAAACTTGGCGATAGTATTTTCCTACCCTGGGCTGTACCACACCATCTTGAATTACTATCTGGAAATATCTCAAGCATGAATTCTTTTAAAAAAGTTTCCCTCGTCTTCGACTCGGGATAAATAAGAAATTCATGCTTTCGGAAGTATTTCCGACAGTAATTCAAGCTATAGGGAGATTACTAGTGAAAATATTATTCTCCAAACTTTTATATATGGTTTCTTACTTTTCTTTTCAAAATTGCTCTAAATCTCTCCAAAATTTCTAATCAATCTGCTTCTTTTGTAACTAATTAACAACCCTCACTTTTTTTTATTCCCATCAAATTTCAAAAACCAAATTAGAAAATTTACCAATCAAAATGTTATTTCATTATATTGTTTTTATTATTTTTTTTAAAGATAACATGTTTTATCACATTTAAAATTTTGACACATAAATACTAATTTTAGGTTATGGTATTAAAATTTTGAAATGTTGGGGGGAATTATGTAAAAGGGACTTTAAAATTGAATCGGTAATTTGATAAAGAGAAATCATATCAATCAGCATTCCCAAAGCCGAGATATGATTGGCCGAAAATGCCAGTTAATTAAGAAACCCCATAAGACATAAGTTTTTTGTGTCTCCTGAAAAATTTACTTTCCTTGACTTATGTGCTTTCTCAAATTACCGATTCAATTGAAAGATTGTTGTTGTTATGGGATGTTTGTTTATGTTGATTATTAGAATGTGAAGTTTGTAAAAATGTCAGAGCTAAAATTTGAAAAGTAAAACTCGTAGAATTTCAATATAATTACAAATGGCGCCTCACGTTGGGCGCCAATTGTTATGTTATGGTATTATTTATCATAGGCGTAACGAGGGGGGTTATTGGGGATGTAACCCCCCCATTGCTCAGAAGAAATTAACAAAAAGTTGTAAGTAACAATTTTAGAAAAATAAAAATTTGAAAGATTTCCCTTTTTCAAACTTATTATTGTGGGATTACAGAAGTAAGGGTCGATAATGCCAAAAACCCAGGATAAAAATGACAGTGCAAACACAGTTATTTTAATGATTAAAAGGTACACCAAAATGTTAGTTAGTCGTTCTTTTCATTACACTTGTGCTGTCCTGTTCAAACCTTTTTCAAATCTTGTGCGTTTCCGCGGTCAAGTGAAGTGCGGTGTTTACTAGGCTAGTGAATTCTTTTTTCATCATTTTTTTAAATTTTAATATGCTATACTTAACATCCGCTAAATATCACTGCTAGTGAAGTGTTGGACGAGTTAGCAAAAACATCTCGCCGACTTGAATTTACATTGTCCTGAGTGCTTGTGTATAAAATTTTGTAGAGTGGGGAACTTTCGCAATTTTTTACCTATATATTTTGTATTTAAGAATATTTTTTTTCTTGTTTTATAAATAGAGTTACTCGAGGAGTTACTTGTATTTAAAAGCTATTTCTTGATTGCCCTTCCAAAAATAACATCTGGTATAACCAAAATAACATTTATAACTTCCAAAATAACATTTATAAAAAATTATAATCTATTTATTTAATTTGAAACTACATGATTATAGTATAATATGCAGTGTCATCCCCAAAGTACACACCATAAGGGTTTTTCGACAAAAAGTTATTCTTGATAAAAGTTTGTGCATCCCCTAAAACTAAACATGTACCAACAAACTTTTCATCGAAAAACCCTTAATAAAAAAGTTTCCCATATGGTGCGTACTTTAGGGATGACACTGTATAATATACCTATATTATGGGAAATCTTTTTGAACTTCAAAATTGGAATATGTTGGTTGACTGGTGGGGGCAACCGCCCCCTCCCCATGACTCAGCTCTAGTTACGCCACTGTTATTTATTGTTATGATATTTAATTATTTTAATTTAAATTTAATTTTTTTTTAAAGATGACATGTTTTATCATATTTAAAATTTTGACACATAAATACTAATTTTAGGTTTTGTTTCGTGTCATTTTTATATCATAACAATATATAGATATTTAATATGGGTCTCATTTCGACGGGTGTGGAACTGGTCACATTCATAAGTACGCTGAGAAAACTAAATTCTTTAACCAAGTACCTACCTATTAAAGGGGCGATTGTCTTTTCGTCCATAATCCGTTTAATAGGTAATTAAAGTATATCGTTTCGTCCAATAGGCAAAATTTGAAATATTGACAATATATCGTTTGGCCCGGCTGTTTTTCATGTGTATCTGGTGGGGGTGACTGTGCTGTTGCCTAGTTTAAAATGCACTCCTTCTCTGTTTCTTGGTCCTTTCAGTATTACTGCTTCGGTTTTATGTTTAGCAATTTTCAAGTCGTTTTCCCCCATCCATGTTGCAATTTTATTTAAGGAGTCATTTTGTTCTGTTTCTATCAGTAGCAGCAAGTCTTCGGCATGACCCAGTGGCGTAGCCAAGGGGGGGCCCGGGCCCCCCCGAAACTTCTATAAGTTTATAAGAAAATGTGGTAACTATATAAATCATAATTATTTTACGTTTTTGAGCCAGCGATTAAGTTATATTCAGATGATTTACAAACAATATACACGATTATTCTACGCAGTGAATGGGATATTTGGATAGTGAAATGCCAAAAAGTAGATTCCTGTCTTCCTCTAAGTACAGTCGATACTTTAAATGTAGCAGATCCTTGTTTGTTTCCGAACATTTTTACGCTATTCCAAATTTTAGCCGTTTTACCCGTTACCACTGCCTCTGTAGAACAAACTGAACGAAGTTTCTCAACGATGAAAAGACTGAAATCATATTTGCGAAATAATACATCTACCAATTGATTAACAGGCCTAGCTTTGATGTCAGACAAACTCGCAGAATTGCTTTTGAATAATGCTCATTCAAAGTTCAATCTTATATTAATAATCAGTTGTCTTTTAATCTTATCTTAATAATTAACAAATTGTTGTTAAATAAAATAATGTAGTTAAATAGCCTACATTGTATACAGGGAGAAAATAAGATTTTAATTTTTTTCTCAAAAACTAAGCGAGATACGAATAAAATTGAAGAAGCAAAAAATTTGTGTGTTCAACTGTTTAATCCAAGAAAAGTAACGAACATACAAAAAAACAGTGGCGTACAATGATTTGTCCCAATATCAATTAAATTACCTTGTGGAATGTCACTGGAATTAATAATTTAATTCTAATAATATTTAAATTATTGCCGCAAATAAGCGTGGCAAGTTTTATCAAAATCAACCAAATTGTTTTTTGAGCAATTCATAAAAAACTCTTTTGTTCTAAAATCAAAATAAGTTAGGACCCAGGAGTATGGGAATAAAAAATCTTATTTTTAACTTTTTTTTTAACTTAAGTTTAACCCTGGGTCACCCTGTATATTTACCCCATCCCTGCTGAAAAAAGTATTTATAGTAAGTATTATCTACGAGAAATAGTGGGCCCCATCCGAAAAAAATTCCTGGCTACGCCACTGGCGTGACCTATAGATCCTTCCACGAATTTTGATGTTTTATGGCTTCAATGGACTCAAAAGAGGGAACAAAAAAGTCACATGGAGCTCGATCATGCGAATATGGTGGTTGATGGAAGGTTACATTTTTCCTTTGGATATTATATTATATGTGGAGAATGAATTTTATTTAAAAAAAAAATATTAAACTTAAAAAAAAATAGTACAGGTATTGCATTCGCAGTAGTGCGACACAGTCGTCATTATGTGGTGTAGAAAAAAAAAAGTTTTCTATAATGTACATTCTCATTCCATTTCATCTTTTCTATTTGGAATAGCTCTAGAAATATGTAACAAGCAAAATACTTAATCAAAATTTAACAGCTCATCAATTCGCCATCAAAAATTAATTGCCAACCGGAAGATGTAATTACCAAACTAAGGAACTTATCATTAATTCTAATTAAAATTTACCAAACGAAAACTATCTAGTGAAAATATTTGTGTGTGTATACCTGTTACCAGTTCGATTAGATGGTCGATAGCTTCGATTACGGCTTTTTAGTCCTAACGATACAAACTAAATTTCGCTGTCAAAGAGGTTATGTTGCAATATATATTACTGAACTTATACTTCATTGTGAGTTTATTACTTTGTAAAATATTGCTGTAAAACAAAGACAGTAATAAAATTTGAGATAACAAACATAACGTATATTTTTAGTACCCATTTGGAATAAATATAGCTAAAGTAGTATGATACATTTATTCCAACGCTTCTCTATATTGCAAGGGGAGGCAAGAATGGGTGAATACTGGCTGCAAAACTTCTGAACCCCCGAATGGAGGGAACAGGGCATATATGATTATTGTTAGAACTGTGTCAAACGATACATTTAATATGGAGACTGACAATAAACACTACAACCTACAAGGTAAGATCTCGTTTACGGACGAATCTAAAACCAAGGAGGGAGTAGGAGCAGGGATATACTCCAAAAATTTAAAAGTTAGCCACAGCTGTACCTTAGAGACGGTATTTCATGCAGAGATATATGCAATGCGGCAAAGAAAATAATAGAAGAGGCCTTTAAAACCAACAAATTCTAATCATGCCAGACAGTCAGGCGTCACTGAAGGCAATTTCAAGTAAGGTATGACGTCTAAACTGGTAGGGGAATGCATCGAAGAACTGAAAGTCCTTGGAGACCAGAACTGGCCTGGGTGCCTGGACATCAGGGTATCGATGGTAATGAGAAAGCTGACCAACTTGCAAAAATCCTTCATAGGAAGACCATGTTTCAAAAGAACAGCTTCTATAAATTGGACAGCAGTGATGACAGGACTCAGGGCTGCTCATCAGTCACCAGTAAAAGAGTTCCTAAAAAACGTACAACGGAGACCTTAAGTGCAGGCCATGCAACAAGGAGCCAGGGACAGTGAACCATGTACTGTGCGAATGCGAGGTATAGACACTTTTTGGTCAACCAACAGTAGACAGAAAGTTTTAATAAACAAACTCCAACCAAACACAGAGGTGACGGGCTTCCCCTACTTAACAAGTCCGCTAACAGAGAGCTTAGAATTCAATTTGAAAACACACGGCTAACTCACAACAAAACTCCGAAATACCTAGGAGTAACAATTGACCGAACACTCTCATTTAAGGAGAACTTAACCAAAAACTGAAAACAAGAAACAATATTATACAAAAACTGCGGCACAACATGGAGAGCGTCAGTCTCTACTCTGCGCTCATCAGCCTTAGGACTTGTCTTCTCCGCTGCAGAATACTGAGCGCCTGTGTGGCTCAACAGCCCTCATGTCCACAAAATCGACGCTCAACTTAACAACACAATGAGAATGATTGCTGGAGTTATTAAATCTACTCCCACAGAATGGCTTCCAGTCCTAAGCCGCATCCCGCTTCCAGCCTGCGCCGTTTGAATGCTCTTACAAGATAGTACAAAGAGATCCTGCGCTTATTTCCTGCATAAATGGGGAAAAACACCCTCTCTTCTTTGCGAATGTGGCGAAAACCAAACTGTGAAACACACAGAAGAATCTTCTAGAACAGCCTACGAGGGGACATCCGAAGATTTCCTTATGGAAAGCGTCCAGATCAATAGCATATACAAAATGGACAGGACACGCTTCTCTTACGGTCCCTCCACACTTTGGGCCAAGCAGTGGCCCAATCCTGCTGGGTCACTGTGTAGATATGGGTTGGCTTATGTTGGGTAAAAATGATAAAACACCCATATCTGGATTATAAACATACTCTGAATAAAAGAGGAGTGCAGTAAAAGTGGGGATATAACATCACATTCCATAGGCGTACTTTGCAAAATAAAAACCAGCTGAGAATGCTTTTCTAGCATTGCCATAGAACGAACAAATTGTCAAAAGAACAGCTTTATTACAGTAAAAACCATGGAAACATGATTAAATCAAACGAAATCTTTTATTAGGCCTATCAAATGTATTAAAATTTTCATTTTAACTACAAATAAGCATTGAAAGATGAGGTAAAAATAAAATTTCTACCTCCTAAACCTGTACTACTTCTACAAATTAAATTACTGCACTCCTTTCTTCTCTAAACTATAAATATGCTAATGAAATAAGTATACACTTTGATAAAATACACTCTTCAATATTTTCCAAAGAAAAGTAAGTAAAAAAATTACGAAAATCGGCATACATCTCTAGCACTATCTAATGACTAGCAAGAAAGTATTGGGTAATTTACAAAATGTGAAAGTCTGTTGGTGTTGGACGTTTAAGAAAAGGTTGTTTCTAACCTAACCTGAATTGAATTTATTGTTTTGGAAACGAAATTTCTAATGACTTGTTAAATTTATGATATATTGCTAAGTTGACACTTACTTTTTAATATGTGGCTTAAGTATTTTTAGTTTTATTGTTGGTACTTTAAAACTTTATAGCCGGTTGTTTACGACCATGGATTAACACGCATTTAAATCTAGACGGTGATGGTGATAAGTTTCAAAAAATCAAATTAATTTCAGGATAATAAAATTGTGATGGGCAAGCATTAGAGTAATGTTACCACAAATAATTTTCCTCCTTCTACCAAGTTTATATACAGTCTGTGTAATCATATAGGAAGAAATTTAAAAAAAATTGTTTGAATTTTCTTAAAAGTTATTGGCCAAAACAATCGAATGATACTACGTCATAACGGAACACGTGCATTTTTCTGCATAGCAACAATCATACGTGATCTCTTTTTAAGAGTTTTAAAATCAGTCTTCAATTAAGCTCCATCAATGCAAGTCGATGTAAAATAATTTTATTCAAGTACGAGATTTAAGTTTACTAAATTCATTTCATTCTTTCATGCTTAGTAAAAGCAAACACAAAAATAGTTTTTGATTGGGTTCATAAGATAATATGAACCATTTATTGTAATTGTACGAAATCTAAATTGTTACATTTGTACTATTTTCTTGTTAAAATTTAATACACAGTTCAGTAAAGTGTTTTTTAAACCACCTTCGTCAATACGAGGGACATCTACATGGTGTCTTCTTCAAAGAAATATACAGTCCACTGAACAAATTGCTCGTTTATGTCCAATTAAACGGGAACAGGGACATCTACAGGGTGTTTTCTTCAAAGTCTGGATTGCCAATGTACAGGCAATCTGTAAAATTCAGAACAGTAACGAAACTTTAAAATTTTATTACTTAAGAGAACTTTTACTCAACGATCCGGCAACATTGTTTTAATCACATGTCTGCGTTTGTTGTAGATTTAGAGGAACTACATGAAAAACCGATAGATATTCAATCTTCAAAACGATTTCCTAAAAAAACAAATTGGTCATAATTCACATTTCGACCCTAATGTTCATTCCCATAATATCCGCAGTTACTGAAGCTAAGATTGAAAAATTACCGATTACCGCATCATATCCTAGACTCTCAGATATTATTTTATTGGTTTCCGACGTCTGGCCGTGAAACTTGATCAAATATTTCCACTAGAGATTTGTATTTCCGAGAGATTAAGTTTCCCGACCAAGGGCGGCACAAATTGGGGCTCGACTCTTCTTCATGTGTCTTACTAAGGGCGTTGGCGACTTCTCTGCATATTTTTGTGCTGCGTATTTTTAAGTGAACACCGCCACAACAATTTAACGCCGAATCCGAACGGTAAAGCAGCATAGCTCACTAGGCAAATTACACTCGGTACGGAAAGTATTATCCATCTCTGGCCACTACTTTCTCCCATCTTTTGGGCAGCGTACAAATCCCACGTTGAAAAAACTGGTCATCTCTTGAAGCGAACCACTTTATTTCTTCTCCATTAGACCGAAAGTGCTGGTTAGCCAGACCATGTGTCATTTTATAGTCTGAGGTAGCAACATCTGGAGAGTAAGGCGTTTCCAAGTATGTTTTGACCACTTTCGCAACATGAGGTCGAGCATTGTCATGCTGCAAAATTATTTTATCGTTGTATTGCTGCCGTTTGTCTTTTAAACCTACGCACAAATGGCTCGCCTGATTTAGATGGTCTTTTTTTTGGGTGGTCGAAACCTTTTATAGGGAACGATAACCCTCCTTAGACACATAGTCGGGTCATCGACTATGCCTAGGGCATACTCACTAAAACATTCACCCCGCACACCGCATCCCAAGAGCTCGGATATGCCTTGTCGGCGTTACATCGAACCCACGGGAGGGACTCATTCATTCTCTCGCTTCAACGCACATCATCATTCACTGTTATCTCACATGTACCATGCATTTCGTCCCCTTAAAATTTTCCTCGCATCCTGTTACCACACCCAGAAAGTTATCTGGAGTGATGACCATACCCATACTTCTCTCCATTTTAGTTCTATACCTTTCAAATCTGTCGTATTGAAACACCGTGTGTTCTGCATCATCGGTATATCCTTCGCAGTACAGACAATCTTCGTTATCGCTTTTCCCAATCCTGTACGTTTACGACTTGAAGGAGCCGTGTCCGGACAGGAACTGTGTGAAGTGATAGTTTGTCCTGACGTATTTACAGTCAAGCCAAACCACCACATCCGGTATAAGCCGCCGGGTCCACTGGGCTTTTCCAGTCACCACTCTCCATTCATTCTGCCGCTTCGCAACCATTTCCTCTCTTATGTCTCGTCTACTAGCTTCTTGATGTCCGTCTCCACGCTCATACAACATTACCCTCTCCTCCAGTAGTAGGTGCACCGGTACTACCGAGGCGATGATTTGCAGTGCTTCTGTTGACACTGTCCGGTAGGCTCTAGCCACTCGGATCAACGCCAACCTTTAGGCAGGCGTTAGTTTAGTCTTATAGGTCTTATATCTCATGACGTCATGCCATACCGGCGCCGCATATAGCAGCGTAGAGTGTACCACACCCAGCAGCACTCGTCTCTTCATCGAGCTTAGCATAAGCCTTTGATTTAGATGGTCTATACCGTACTTGTTAAAAAGATGTGCCTATGCTCTTGCAACTCCATTACGCTTAATAATGTAATCGTTCTTTACTAACAGTTCTCGGCCCTCCAGCTGGAAACTAGCATCTGTCACCCCTATTTTCAAGGGCAATAAGCTCGACAACAAAAATTATCGCCCAATAAGTATATTACCTGTTGTCAGTAAAGTTATCGAATCTATTATTTCTGGGACTGTGATAGATTATCTCCTCGAGCCTCCCGAGCCAACAACTTAGATATATTCCAGGACGGTCAACACTTCCCAACTTACTTCATTGCGTTAGTGACTTGACATCGTTCTTGAATAATCCAAGTCTTTTGGCTGAGTTCCCAAGCAAAGCCTCCTGTACAAGTTAGAACGCTTTGGAATTCGAGGAAGTCAATGGATCGAAAGTTTTTTTACGGATCGTTTTTACAAGATGCGCGTTGGTGACGCCTTTTCTTTAGAAAGACCAGTTAAAAGTGGAGTTCCACAGGGCTCAGTATTGGACCCACTACTGTTTACAATATATACAAGTGATCTACAGTCCCGCGTATCCAGTAAAATTTCGCAATACGCAGATAACTCCAAAATATACGACAATCCCATTACAAGTCATCGGTCTGTCCAAAGTGACTTATCTCATTTACATCAATGGTCCTCAGAGGGGCTACTTCCCTCATTTTCCATACTTTATTAATGGCCAAACTTGAACCACAGTGACTTCTCACAATGATCTAGGTGTTATCGTGAACAGCGAACTATCGTTGTCGGACAACGTGCTTTCAGTATCTAAACGTGCAAATACCAGATTTTATCTTATTAGTAAGTGTTTTTCAAAAGTCTCCTTTCAATCCTTGAATACAGCCCAGCCTGGTACCCATACTTAAATCGTGATAGAACATTACTTGAAAACGTACAACGGAAAGCCACCAGTTTCTTTTGGGCGCGTTAAACCTTCATATGAAGAAAGATTATCCATAGTCAATCTTACCACGTTTGAATTACGTCGGTTGCGAGACGATCTAGTTGTAGCTTTCCGAATACAAAAATATAATTTTGGTGATCTAAAAACAACTTTCAACCTAAACACAGATACAAGACTTAGAGGACACCAGTTCAAGTTGAAGAAGGAAAATTTAACAGCTAGATAAAGACATTGAATTCTCATTGTTTGATTGCTAGAATTATGAATCCAATTTGTAATTTTTTTAAACTTTAAAACCATCCGTTCTGAGGAACTTGGACCCCAACAGAAATTTTCAAACTCGTTTGATAACCATTTGGAAATATTATAACTAGGTGTGCGTATTGCAAACACAATGGGTATTTTGGGAAGGCAATACAACTTTGACATCTATTCAGTACCGATGCATTATTAGTTTTTTTGCCTGGCATCATCGGGATCGTCGTTTTCGTCGCGACTTCTTCTGCAGCCACGAGGCCGCGAATAATGAAAAGCAACAGCGCCAACTAAATAAAGTCACCACGCGGCAGTTAATCCCAAAAAAACTAATACTGCATCGGTACTGAATAGTTTAATGTATGTAACTAATTAGCACTAAATACGAGACGCGAGATTTTCGAAAATTACGAGAAGTTTGATTCATGTATGTTGACTCGAATCTTAAGCCAGCAGGTTATTGGGTAACTACAACGATAACTTTGAAAATCCCTTTTTGCTAGAAACGAACTCCCATGTTTTCCATCATCACTGCAATACCGAATATCGACGCCGGCGTCCTACGAAAATTCTCTCCAATGCCCAAAGCCAAAGTCTGACACCCAGCAGAAAACACTTTTTCCTTTTAAGGACAGGGCACAATTCCCCTAGGAGGTACAAAAAGGGTGAGATGTAAGCCGGGGTACGAAGTAAATTTTCAAGGGCGACGCGAATTTTAAAGGGAGGTTGGTTAAGAAGACATGAATTTTGATGAGATGAAAGTCTAGGCATTTAAAGTATGTCGGTAGGGATGGAAGGGACGCTTTAAAGAGGGGTGGAGGTTTGTCAGCGTGTAGTTTGTACAGAAATCCAATTTATAGGTTCTCGTATTGGGAAAATTATTTTATGAATTACAGAAATGATGTAATGTGCAACAGTCCTTTAAAAATAAAATATATCAATTCAAAGATTTTTCTCCAACCTACTGGACACCCTCATTGTGCGAATACACACCTTAAAAAAACGGTTATACTTCATAATGAGTAAAATGAATCATATTACTTTCTATATTTATTTCAGTTGCGGATTTATTACAGAAATCTTAGTTCAACCTCAACCACGACCTAGCCTAGGTGTTATTAATAACGTACATTGACATTTCACGTTTTCAATGCCAAATTTAATTGGAAACTGTTTAACTGTATTCAAGGCTCTCGGTGAAAGTTCATCCGTTCAGAGATAATTCCATGGGCGGACGATCTACAGTTCTTCTTAAACAAAAGTAAAAAGGTATAAGTAAAAAACTAGACTGTACCGAACAAGATTTTTCTAACAAATCGGTTTTCATGACATCACATTTGTTTCCGGCCGGATGACGAAACCATGTTGTGCCTACGGTAGCTACTCGTGATCTAATCAGAATGGAATATTTTGATATTAATCAAGCTTCAACACATACCTTCTTCCTTTCTTTACCCGCTTTACCAGCAAACGAAGATATTTGTATACTCGTTTTAACGAAAAAGAAATACTCTGTACTGTGTTGTTCAAGATACACAAATAATACCAGAACATTATAGCTGGTACTCAGACTCACACAATATTTATTGCATAAGATAAACTAAAAACTAAATTAAAAATATAAGCAATTTTCTCATGGCAAATTTGATAAACTGTTACTCTGTTTTACAAGAATTATCAATAATAAATACCTAATTAGAATCCTTTATTTTCAAAATGCAACATCACACGTTACATGCATAATAAAGAAAAGTACGGATTAACTTTTTCCTCGCTGTACATATGCCTCAACATATCCACCGTCCCTTTCCAAGCAAGTAATTCACATTGTAGTGAATGAAATACTTGATGTTGGAAAGGATGTTGCGGATGAGTACGATAGGAACGTGGCAAAAAGCGAAAATATTTTTCTTCTTACACTGTTAATTGTTGTCGATTATTGTGCTCTTCTTAAGATGGTGACCCAGGAGTGTTGTTTTCTTTCTTGGCCCTATCAGCATTTCCTCGTTCCTGTTAATTGGTGTCTATTATTGTGCTCTTCTTAAGATATCTGACCCAGGAGTGTTGTTTTCTTTCTTGGCCCTATCAGCATTTCCTTCAACAGGTTGTAGCTGATACTTCTAAGCATATGCCTCAAGTAGTTTACCTTTCTCTTACGAGGTTTACTGATTCTTTGGAGGTATCAGCTATTTGTAATACCTCTTACTTTGGTAAAATATGGAACTCCTTCCTCTCAGTACTGTACCAGACCTTTTCGTAGCACCAGTTCTTTTCGACTGCGTATAATGCATGGCATCGACTGTTACGGTCATTAGTCTCGTGTTCTGTATAGGATATAGGATTTGTTGGTGTTTCCCAGTGCCACTTTAGGAACAGGACTGTTAATTAGTCGGTGGGATTCGAATTCACGATCTTTGAATCGTAAGTCCCGTGCTCTACCGCTGAGTCACACACCCATTCGTCCTGTTGTTACTTTTCTTGCTATGCTTTTCATTTTTAGGGTAAAAAACATACTGAAGCATCGCATCAAGCCTCGCCTCAAACATCAAAAACAAATACATGTACTAAACGTTAACCGTTCATAGTAAAGAATCGAGCATCGACTAAAGCATCGCATCGATACATATGAAGGCGATACTGGAGCTTGCTAAACTCCAGCGTTTAGCATTACAGGTGCCATGGGGGGCACTCCAACAGCAGCAATGGAAACCATACTAAACCTTCCGCCACTTGATATTTATATCAGAGCGGAGGCGAGAATGGGAGCATTCAGATTGGAATGCAATGGCTACTGGGATCCTTATGAACAAGGACACTGTAGAATCACAAAAATCATCACAAACTCGTTGATGGAAATGAAAAGTGATGAAATGGCACCAAAAAACAACTTCACAAAGCCCTTCAACGTTCAGCTGAGTTGGGAAGGTGAAGAAACAAACAACTTTCGGGAAGGAACATTGGTTTGGTATACTGATGGGTCAAAAACCGCAAGTGGAACTGGAGCTGGAATATATGGTGAAACACCCAGATGCAACCTAAACGCACCATTGGGGAATTACGCATCAGTATTTCAAGCAGAAGTACATGCTATAGAGCTTTGTTTGAGGGAGAATATTGACAGGGGGTATATAGGGAAAAGAATCCTCATTTACTCTGACAGTCAAGCTGCCCTACAGGCCTTATCATGTAACAAAATCAGATCAAAATTGGTCTGGATCTGCCTACAAACCCTGCTCGTTCTGGCCAACCAAAATAAGGTAACACTTAGATGGATCCCAGGGCATAAAGGGATAAAAGGCAACGAGGAAGCAGACGCCCTGGCAAGGAAAGCCTCAGCGACCGTCTTTACTGGTCCTGAACCGGCGTTTGGCATTCCTAAATCCTCGGTACGACTCTCGCTGACTAGGTGGATGTTAAAAGAACACCGGTCACGCTGGGATCTCGTGCCGGGCCAACAAAACAGTAAACGAATGGTTAAAGCGCCATCAAAAGTACTGACAGGTGATATTCTGAATTTAAGCAGAAATCAAATAAGGCATGTCACGGGATTAATAACCGGACATTGTCACCTTAGGGAACACCTACATAAAATGGGCATCTTTCAAGATGAACCCATATGTAGACTATGCAATGAGGAGGACGAAACAGCCTCATACTAGAGTGCCAGGCACTCACGCACTGGAGGTATAACCTACTGGGGCCGGTAAACCCACAGGAGGACTTTCCAAAAGAAAATCTGGTAAAAAGGCTACTCAGCCTGATAAAGGTAACAAACCTCTTCACCTGAACATAACGATGTAAATGACATAGTACAATAAGTCTTAAGGCTGCAGTATTGAGGCATTTATAAACCTCAGTCAGGTACATCGTCTTAATCAATCAATCAATCGCATCGAGCATCGCCTTGTCAGGAATGATGCCCGAGATGTGATGTATAATTGGTGCGTTCAAGGTCGTGTGAACACTGTTATTTATTTATTTTCTTTTGGTAGTGTGTTACATTTTTCTAGGACATTTCATATTCCTAATTCCCTGCTATAGGAGTTTTCCTTCTTTTCAGGGTAGAGTGCCTGATTACAATAAGTAACTTAGCTAGCTAATTTCCTAAGAGTATCTGTGCGCGCTGGTGTGTTGTGTGTTGATTAGTTGGGGCCTGTGTGGGCAGGAGCTGTTTCCCAGTTTTTTATCTAAGAATCGCCAATTTTGCTATATCCACTCTTATGTTTGGGGAAGACGGTACGCAATCTAAGGGGGGAAATATGATTTAGGAAAACCACGAAAACCTAAATCACGATTCTGTACATAGTGGTTCTTATGTTATATTAGATTATGGTATGTTATGTTGAGGGGGTTGGGGTTTGGGGGGTTACCTTATGGTGAGGGGCGGAGTCCAGTAGATCTTGGTGTTCGGGGGGGGGGGGGTCTTTAGCGTCGGGCAGAAGTCTGAGATTGGGTTGTGGAAGTTTGGCTTTGGGTTTCCTGAAGAGGGGGAGGCGACGAGGTCGCCAGGGGGTGAGGAGGTTGTTTTGGGCGTGGGTGTTTGAGTCATTCAGATTGCGAGAGGCTTATTTTTTCCTTAGGAGTTGGAAAGGAGAATGAATTGGGGCGCTGGAGACGTTGTTGTAAACTTCTCCAGAAGGAAACAGATAGGGGAGATATTGACATCGTCGTAGGATACGTCTCTCGAGTTAGGAGATTTTTCGGGCTAGATGGAGGGGGGGGGGGGTAGTACGCCGTATGGGACTGCTCTGTATTCGGCAACGGGGCGGATGAAGGAGTTGTAAGTGTGGATATGGGTTTTGGTGTTGCACCGACTAAACCGGCCACATAAAGCGCCAAGGAGGCCGGCTCGTTTACGCATTCTGTTGAGCGTGTTCTCAAGGTCAGGAAGCCATTTAAGTGTTTGAGAGAATCGAATACGCAAAAAGTCCACTTCCCTTTGTTCAGCGACTCCCTGGAGATTTACATTGACATCTTGGGGGAGCTGGGTGGGGCTTTTTGAATTCGGATGTTTAAAGATGCTGAATTGTGTTTTTTGAGGATTCAATAAGACCCTCCACCTATTGCTCCAGCTGGTGAACTGAATCAGTAGGTTTTGGGTTCGGATGCTAAGTTGGTTAGAGTTTTGTTTTTTGTTTGAAAAGAGGTAAACTGCTTTTATAGATGCCCCACTATGTGTCCTCTGATGCCTGGCTTGAGGCGAGGCTTGATGCGATGCTTCACTATGTTTTTACCCTTACTATATTACAATTTTTAATTGCCGTAATTCTAATTTCCCCTTCTGCAACGATTTTTTCAGCTATACCTTCTCTCATTCTATTTTGTGCGACCCTTCATCCACCACTGCATTATTTACCAGCAAGTGCAACGAATACAAATCTCTGCAATTCGAACATTTAAAATGGACAATAAATTATTTTGCCTCGTTGTGTTTGTTTTGCTTGAGAATTTATTGGTTCTTTGTTATGAAATTCTATTCAGAACATTTTAAATACGAGATGATATCTCTCGGTATAAATAGACAATATGGTGAATGGGATGAACAAGTCTTAAAATACAATTCGTTTTTATTCCAAAACAGACACTTTGTTTTAGATAAAATTGTAAAAAAGAGTGAATGGGATAAGTGAGTCTTCAAATAAACTGGTTTACTTTTATTTTTAAGTTAAATATTTGTTCTTAGATAAATTTTTAAAAAAGGAGCTCATAACACATAAAATATTACATAACTCTAATATTTAGAATCAATGATAAAATTATAGGTTCTATCACGAAAAATCGAGCTTGAATAATTTCCAAAAAATTTTTCGAGGTGCGAATAATTCAAGCTCGCGGAAGATTCGGTACGAAAATTTTATACCAAAAATTATTCTATTTTAATTTTTTTTTTACTTTCTCTTTGCTCTAGTAAAAAAAGTAGGATTCAGTGTCTTAAATAAATACATTTCTTCATACTGTAATATATAGAGAGGAGGGAAAATTAATAATGACCAATGCAAAATCACTGCAGCGCTTTGGTCGAATGATGTTTCACATTAGTCGCAAAGAAAACACCATAAAATGAATGGAAAATCGTAGTTTTTTGTTCCTTTTGTACAGAATCTGAGGATATTCAAATTTATCATAAAAATATAAAGTATTTAGCGTATCTGGTGAACAATTCTGGCTTAAACCCGTCCAAGAAAATCTATTCAAAGGTATGAGCAATATTATTACTGAAATTATACCATATTTCACCCATAAATCCAGTGTTGAGCAAAATCATATCGAAGCATTACTTTTATTTCATGAAACATAGACGTTTAGTGAAGAAAACCGAGAGTTCTTTACTTTATTTTTATATTGAAAATAAATATTTGTCAAAAATAAAATCTACGCTTGTTATTCCGACATCTGCACGTAACAGCTGTTAAGCCAAGGAAATTATCACTTAATTTTGCAGCTAAGTCACGTAACCGAAAAAATTTTCGAAAAATTCAGGTTGTCGTCATAGCAACCTGTCAAAATCAAGGCATCTGATTGGCTTAAAACAACATGTATAAAATTTTCAATATAATTAATTCATTTCTATAGTTCATAGTGGGTTGGTACTTCAAATTCTCTTCTCTTTGGATATTAAAACCATTTATTTATTTCAAAAAAAGTGTTTAATTTTAACGTTTTGACTTTTGATTCTAAAGTCGTTGTCAAAAAACTGATATAATAAAAGATATAATAATAATTTACTATAGAAACAGATCACTGGATAATCTCACAAAATATGACAACAACATAGGACAGAGAAATAAATTTTTAAATTTGATGTCAAAATAAAATTTTCAATATAATTTTACAGTGCAATTACTAAAAAACCAGAGTACCACAAAGCGAATGGTCCGTGTATTCAATTATATTTATTAATTAAACATAATTTAATAAAATAATAAAATAAATAGGTAATGAGAATATGTAAATCAATATACGTATTTTTAAAGCATTAATTAGTTAATAGACCAGTGCCGATAATTTTTGAAACCAAATAAAATAATAGTAGGATGAAACTCATTGGAAAAGGAAGAGAATATGACAAAAATGATAGGAAAAATAATTTACGGGTGATCTGAGGTTGGGAAGTGGAAGGGGGGAGTTTTTAAGGGTAGAAAACTGTTTATCTCGATTTCCGTCAAAACTACAAGTCCTCTGGAAAAAAGTTAAATGACAAAGTTGTAGGTAATAAAAAGATCTACAACTTTTGTATTTACACTCTTTTCACATAACCTCAAAATTGATGTGACAAATTCAAATAACCAAGTTTTTGGTTTTTATTTTTATCTTTTACAAAAAAAAAAATTTTATGTCCCAAGTATGCTGTAATTTTTTTGTTTTAAAATATTTATTTTTTTAATCTTATTTTGACTTAATATCGAAAAAGCAGTCTAATTTTCAATCGAAAATTCTCACGTCAAAATATCTGTTTTTTTTTTTTAAAAACTCGGTGGGCTTTTTGTTCGTTGAAATCTCTACTTTTTGATGGTGTAAAAAAAAATACATTACTATGGTAAATGTTCTCAAAAAATGCAAATAGGAAACGAAGAAAACTGCGAATTTCTTTTTTTTTTAAATCATCATGTACAATTTTGAGCTATTTATTAAAATTTATACTTTAAGAGTTTAAAAAAAATGTCTGTCGAAGATCCAATACAAATGGATGCAATGTAGATCATTTTATCAAATATATCAAATCACATGGAACATTTGAATTTTACAGGAATTATCAACAAACGTGACATTAATTATCATGGTGAATGTTTAGGGGATTATAATAATAATAATAATAATAATAATGAATAGCGAAGCCTAGCTGGAGCTATTCTGCTTAACCTCAAGTTTACAGATAATAAAATAAAAAATTAGTAAAACTCATTACACATTTAAAATATACTAAATTATACATCGCAAATATAAACTATGCGGATATCTCACAGGCAGACTGTGAGCTTCTCCACGAAAAACTAATTTGTTCCTCAAATAAATAGGATTTAACCTCAAAATAATTCGGTATATCAAAGAGGCAAGGTTATACAAGTTACTTATGTTCAACCATCCAAGTTGTTTTAGCTTACTTGATACATGGCCATATTTTATTATGCCAAAGACAAAACGACAACAATTATTTTGAATTTTTTGCAATCGAAATTTAGTAACTTGATCTAAGCATCACCATGGTTTCACAAAGTAATTTTCGTAATGTAAAGTTTAAAATACCCCGACCTGTATACAATTGACGTAGAACTAGATACGATTTTTTTACTAAAAGTGTGACATGCTCTTGAAATCGAAGGCTACAGTCATAAATAATTCCTAAATTTCCACAACTATTAACAATTTTTAATGATTCATTTTTAATAACTAGTTTTAAATTTTGTTCAACAATGGCTTTGTAGGTATGAGGGCAATATAGCAGAGAATTACATTTTTTAGCATTTAGTTTAAGGTTATGATTACTTGAATTAGATATATTACCGGCATACCCTACATTTTCTGGAAGGTCATAGTGTGGACTATTCTGGTATGGCCTTATTTACAGGGTGTTCCATTTGAAAAAACTAAGAAAACAGTGATCCATCTATGGGAAAAGAGCAATTCGGTAAATTTATGAATATTAAATGAAAATACACCATTTTCGAGGATATTTGGTGAAAAAATGTTTGTACTCCTAATTATTGATAGGTATTGAGATATTTGGTGTTGAATGAACCCATTTTGGGACATAAATGTCACCATAACGTCAGAACCATTCCATACAACCCTATACTTTTGAGAAGCACTCTTCCGAAGGAATTCACTCGAGTGAAAATATATTGGTTTTAAAAAACATAACTTTGATAAGTCACACATTTACCGGACACCCTGTATGTACGATTATCACCACTTCCCAAGTCATTTTTTTATGTAAAATTTCTTTTTAACGCTGTACTGTATGTATTGCTTCCCTGATGATACAGAAAGAGGCTAAACCAAGCGTAATATTATCCCTTTTACTTCGGAACCCTTGCATTATCATAACTGGTAATAGAGCTATTTTGCTGATGCCCCGCATCCCTCATAAATGATAAAAAAGGGTGATAGAGAATTATTTTGTCCTTTTGATATGGCCAAGGCTACGAAGCACATAATTTAAACTATAATGGCGGACAAAAAAGGTTAGACGAGTCTCTTATCTGCAAAAACCGTTAAATGCAGTGAAGAAGGATTTTAAGATTTGCATTTTAATTGTAATTAATGATAAATTTAAAGAAATTTAAGACAAATGTTAACTCGATTCGTTGTTATTTTTTTTATATACTGCAATAAATCGAAAAATATATGGTAGTCCTGAGTTAACGCAAAATCTCGATAACAACAGTAAATAATTTTGTTTTACGAGCCACTACTCATTTTAACCCACTGTGTATTGTCGGTATGCAGCCACGTCTCCTGTCGACACTCGCTGAGGGACGGATTTACATTATACTTCCTATTTAAAGTCCGCTGACAACGAGGAATCGGGGTAGGCCGTGACAGTAAAACAAATGCCGTACGCGTGGTGAATCAGTTATATTCCGGTGTAGCAGGCCACGCCCTTCGTTACATATTACTCGAGTTACAAATATACTAAGTCCGCTTTGTATTTGATCATTCTATTGTTAGAGTAATTTAATTCCTATACGATATGAGGGTGGAATTGTATAAAAGCTTCCAATTCCCAGAAATTGAATACATAACAGAATATACTTTCTTTACTTACAAATGAGTTTGACATTATCGTTAGGAATGGAGTGACTTTGAATTGTTTTAACTCACGAAGGCGTATTCATAAATTTTTTATTATTATTGTATTAACCTTTAATCATTACCATCGGTATCAGATACCGATATGCTATACTTCGTATATTTTACTACTTTTTAAATCTACTTATTTAATTTTGTTTAATTCCTTGTTTATTAAAATATTAGAAGAATTAGAACTGCCGAAACCAAAAGCAAATACAATAAAGCGACAAGAGAACTAAAAGAAATGATACTGGAACTTAAAAATAATTGTATTCAAAGCTACCTGATAAAATGAACACCAACAATAGAAACAAACTACTCTCTGTGGAAAACGACTAGGAAATTGAAAAGACCAACACAATCTCCCAATTAAGAATAGTCGAAATACATGGGCAAGGAGTGACAAAGACAAAGCAGATGTTTTTGTAACTCACCTACAACAAGTGTTTCAACCATATCCGCGGGACATACTCGATGGTGAAGAAAGTGAAATAAGGCAATTTCTAGATACACCATACCAAATGGTTTTACCACATTATAAAATCAAAACATCTGAGGTTATAGAAACAATCAGGACAGAAATTGACATTAGAAAGGCACCCGGTTTTGACTTAATTACTGGTGAGGTGTTGCAAGAACTATCTGATAGATGTTATAAATACATAACATTCTTGTTTAATGCAATACTTCGCACTAACTACTACCCAAGTACCTGGAAAGTAGCTCAAATAATTATGATTCCAAAACAAGGGAAAGATCAACATATAGCCACATCTTACAGA
Source organism: Crepidodera aurea (assembly GCA_949320105.2). NCBI lineage: Eukaryota > Metazoa > Arthropoda > Insecta > Coleoptera > Chrysomelidae > Crepidodera > Crepidodera aurea. The sequence goes on along the minus strand of OX439477.1, from coordinate 6,875,886 downwards.
CCTATTAGCTTGCTTCCCATCTTGTCCAAGGTATTTGAAAAAATCTACATAAAAAGACTAAATAGCATTATAAAAGAAATAAAAGTCATACCACAACACCAATTCGGATTCCAAAATAAACATGGCACAATAGAACAGGTACACCGACTAATCAACGAAATAAATAGTGATTTTGAAGCTTCCTGGACATCTCACAAGCATTCGACAAAGTATGGCACGAAGGATTATACTACAAACTGAAAAAATACCTCCCCTATCCTCACTACAAATTACTAAAATCTTACCTTACCAATAGATTTTTCCTTGTAAAATACAATAACACACTCACTGATCTCTATCCAATCTTATCTGGAGTCCCTCAAGGAAGCGTCTTAGGACCGGTTCTGTATTTAATCTACACAGCTCACCTACCAGTAACTAGCAAAACAACAGTGGCGACATTTGCTGATGATACTGCCATATTATCATCCCACAGAGATCCCATATCTGCCTCAAGGAACTTGCAGCTAAATCTAAACAAGATCCAGATATGGCTCAAACAATGGCGAATGAAAGCCAATGAATCCAAGTCAGTCCATGTTACGTTTACACTGTAAAAATGAATGAAGCAGAACTCCCACAAGCCAACACTGTTAAATACTTACTTAGACCGAAGACTGACTTGGCAGAAACACATATTCACTAAGCGGAAGCAGTTAGGACTAAAACTAAACCAGATGTATTGGCTCATAGGCAGGAAATCCCAACTATCAACTGAAAACAAAGTGTTACTGTATAAAAGCATCCTCACGCTGGTATGGACTTACGGAATTCAGCTCTGGGGGACAGCCAGCAATTCCAACATAGAGATCCTGCAGAGATTCCAGAACAAGGTATTGCGCATCATTGTCAACGCTCCCAAATATGTGCCCAATAGTGTTATAGTGCGAGACATCCAAATTAAATCAGTTAAAGAAGTGATTGTACAATTCAGTGACAAATACCGCAACAGAGTGTCAACACATCCAAACGAATTAGTCAAACGGTTATTTAATCGGAGCAGTGAAGGGCGGCGTCTTAAAAGAATTAAACCGTCTGATTTAACAAATAGACTCATGTAGTTGCAGATCTATTGCTCGTTGAGGGGGTTTGTTGATAAAACCTCGTCCCTAATGTATTAGTCTTTCCAGTGTTTTAAGCAGGAAGAACATTAGACTAAGTCGCGTCATTTAGTCTCCCCACCTTGGGTATATAAATGACTTTGCCACACCGTAGGTATGTATCGCAAGCCTTGAATATTCTACATAGGTATGGAATTAGTATCTCCTGTCCCTTTTGGAGTACGATGGGATATATTCCATCCTCTCCTGAAGATTTAAATTGTTGAAATTTGCTTATAGCCCAACTTATTCTATTTGGCCTTGTTATCTCAGTAGCTAGTTTCCAGTCCGAGACAGTTTGCCTTTTTGACCTGCCTTGGGGACTGTTCACCACGAGTGGGTCATTAAGAATTGTTGAAGCCGGAAAGTGTGCCTCGATTAGCAATGATATACTTTCCTCAAAGGTCGTTGTGTAGGTGTCATCATCCTTTTTTAGGAAGCCTACTTGATTTACAGTACCTTCTTTAGCCAGCATCTTGTGGGTTATAGAACATGCGGGGACATCTATTACCTCTTCGTAGAACTTCCTCCACGATTGCCTTTTGGCTTTTCTGATCTCTTTATTGTACTGTGTAAGTGTAGCCTTGTATTCAGCCCAGTCTTGGTTGGATTTAGCTTTATTGAAGAGCCTACGCACTTCCCTTCTCAGGGTTTCTAAGTGTTTATTCCACCAGACTGTTTTGTTATTCTGTTGCCTTGTTTTTTCAGGGCAGCCTTACTTACTTAACTGACCTCTCAAGGCCTGGGTCGTCCTTTTTTTTAAATTGCTCCTTTAAATTGTATTGGCGATCCTGCATTAATTAGTAATAGGGGTCCGCAATTTGCGAACCCCCAGACTCTTCCTTATTTCAATGCAAATTCACCCCCACCTGCATCGTTGTCGTGACGGTGTCGTGTCTCTGATGAGACTATGAGTATTATTCCACTTCCATTCACTGGCCACCATTTCCTGTATGATGATATTATCAAGTAACCCAATTAAGTCACCGGTATTTGTCTGGAATCGCACTCTCTCTGTGTTCCATCTTCTACAGACGAAGATAGTGTGAGCTGGAGTATCAGTCTGACGACAGAAGACACTGCTGCCGTCTGGGGCCTTACCTATTCGGTGTAAGTATGTACCAAATGATCCAGGGCCTGTCATAAATTGAGATATATGGTAATCTATCTTCTTATGTGGGCATTGAATCCATTGCTCCAGATTTGGTATTAATTCTTTGGTTTCGTCCCACCTCTCTAGTTTTGTCCCACCTCTCTTGCCATTTTTGTACCGATCTGATGCTCATAGTGGCTCTCGGCTCTCTTGGTTGTTCCAGACGGGCGTTATAATATTCTACAGTCTCTTCTATCAATATGTCGATTGGCAGTATGGCAGCAACATCTACATCTACATTTACATTTTTCATGGTTGAATGAATGGTCTGGAATTTTGTACTTTGCTCGACATTATGAAAGTTTACGGTTTTGCCACTGCATCAGTTCATGTACCATATATTCACTGAATAGAAAATTCCATACTGTAGCGTTTGAAGGTTAATATTGAAAATGTTACTGTATTTTTAAATTTTAATTGACTCAACGTATGTAATCACATTTTAACTCTGTACACACTACAACGGTCATAAATATTTTCTAAAAATAATTGTTTATGTTTGTCTGCTAACCATTCCCCCACAACATTAATTCTACTGTACTAGCATTACTATTGAATAATTTGTTTGTTTAGAATTGGTTCTTATAAAACCAAAACAAATTTACAACGGCGCATAACAAATCAGTTTTAACGGTGGAGATAACATGCGAAGTTATTTTTGTTAAGATATTAAAATTTAGAAAAATAAGAGCTTCATACAGTGAAGAAATACGTTGATGTACAATAGAATTTGTATGTTCTGGTCACCTGTGGTTAGGCTGTAGATGGGCACCTAAAAATTTTTCAATTTCTTCTACCGATTCCTGGACAAATCTTACAATTTAAAACGACTATGTGTTAACCAATTTGAATGGTGTGAGGGGCACTGGCAATATTTTTCCTTCATTATATTAAATGGAACTATATTGACCGTCTGAACTTCACATTAGACATCGCACAGTGAGGTATTTACTTATAAAAGCTGGCCAAAAGTCGATTTATTCAAATCCGCCCTAAAACTAAATCAATTTTTTTATGGCGAAGGCCAGTATATGCACCATGAAATGCTGCAATTGTTTTGTCTTTCGCGTTGACAGTGATGTAACAGTTCAGGCGGAATTAGTTAGTTCTTTGGGTGCACGATATATTGTTTTCGGCATTATCAAACATAAATCATTTCAAAGTGTTTTTCCAGGATATTCTCAACAAAACTCGAAGTGATTTAATATACTTCAGGGTTCGTCCCGGCCTTCATTTCCATAAAAGGTGATGGTTGAAGGGTTTTTCTAAATACCATAACAAAAATCATCTCGAGATATTGCGATTTAAAAGTATATGGATTTTCGCCGCGGCGGGAACACACCTAGAGCCTTGTTCGCGTTTTTCGCATGGAAGAAAGTGACTTAGAGACTTGATTTTTCATCCGATAGATAGTCATGACCCAAGCATTGTGTCCAAATTTCAATCCGCTAGTTTAATTTGGAGAAAACCATCGTCTCCTTTAATACATCCTGTAGCAGTGTCCTCATGAAAGAGTTTGCCATTTTGCTGAACCGGATTGGTCAAGAATTAAAAAAGTTACCTCGAGTCAAAAATTATTCAATATTTGGACGAGGGGAACTCCAGTGATGTCATCACTAGCCTACCAACCAAAACCCCTCGATCTTCAACCTCTAACATACCTGGAACCATCAGTGTATGACATAATCGCAGGTATGTCGGGTAATAATCACAAAGTTCCTCTTCTATTTCTTAGGGGAGAATTTGTCCTTCTTTCTCGTTCTTTTTTTGAAGCATCACTTTCTTAATAAAAGGGCTTATTTGAATCCAATATTCACGGTTCACATCCTCCCTAACATCACACAACTTATCCAAGTTTCAATTCCCAACACTTTTCGGTCAGGTCAGTTTTTTTTTCACTACTATTTAAAATAATTAAATAAAATATAAACATAAAATTATATGTATATGCTTCACTACCTCATAATGCCGTTGTGCCGCCTCGTCTCATTTTTTTTGGTTCTACATCAAGTAACTGAATCAATCTACAAATTGTTCGAGCAATTAATTTACAAAGTAAACGTTCAATATCAGTATAGAGATAGAAACGATACCTTATTTAATAAATTGCTATCAAATAAATTAGCAAGCCAAGCGAAAATAAATGACTGTAGACGGCCTATCTTGATGATTAAAAGAGGCCATTGATTTATTCGAAAAATGGCCTCCATGTGTAGAACTAAACGATACGAGAATAGATTGTATGTTGTTCATTTTAGTTGATTTGTCGAAAGGAATTTTATACTGCTGATTAGTGACCAGTGATGGGGAAAAATATATTTCATGGTACTTTTTTCAACAACGAGTCAGCTAACACCACTATCCTAACGTAAATAATCTTTAATTTTACAAGTAGCAAAGAGACTGAGTTGACTGAGTGCTCTTGTGGTGAAAATAAATAATAATAATATAAGTCCTTCAATTTACCCCTTACGAGTGAACCCCAGAAGCAGAGCTTGTGCAGGGGAGAGAAATAAATCGTAGAACTAGGGCATCTTTCAACATAACCCCATTCTCGATTGAAAGTGTCAGTCTAAGAACCAATTTCTCGTCGGGAGGTTTTAATTTTCTGCTTCAATATGAAAAAAATCTGCGGCTGAGGCTAATCGAATACGCTCAAATACTTATGGTGGAGGCATTACTTAAAGAAGACTCGCGACAAAGTCAAGAAGAATTGGAACGAGCATTGTTGTATGGCGCTAGTTTGCTTGTGAGCAGTTGCTTGAAAGGAAAAGACATTTTAAAAACAGTTAAAAATGAATAAATATTTATGATTCTAGTTCAAGCTGAAACTATAAATGAATAATCGCTGAAAATTTCAGCCCAATCGGTTAAATATTTTTTCAACATAGTATCAAACAGGTTCTATCTATCTGTGATGGGGGTGTCGATACACTGCGACCTGTAAGATCTATTGTGCCCCCTACTGCTGCCCAATCGTTAAGGATGTCTCAACGATTAGAGGAGTTCCTCCAGTCCGGTAGACTTCAGGTTAGGTAGATCTTCCTCTTCTATTTGATATTCTCCGAGGTATCGTACTCTTGGATTTTGCAGGGTAATGCATTCTGAGAGAATGTGGATAGAGGTTTCCTCCTCTTCCTCGAAGAATCTGCATTCTTCTTTGTCTACTAATCCGAGTTTCTTTAGGTGGCCTCTCAGCCGGCAGTGCCCTGTTAGGATACCCGTTAGTATCCTGAGCTTATTTTTACTTTTACTGATGCAGTCGTCAGATCTCTTCTGGTTATAGTTTCCCAGTAGTGTCTTGGCTTGCCTCATTCATTGTAGTTCCTATACAGTATTGGGATCTTTGTTATTTACTTATTTTCCAAGTTCATCAAGTATTGTACTTGTGCTCATTCCGCAGAAGGGTTCAGGTCCCAGAAATGGTGGTTCAGTCCCTTTTTTGCGAGTACGTCTGCTATTTCATTACCCTCCACTCCAGTGTGTACCGGAACCCATAGGAGGGTAACAGTGTTGTTCTTGCCTAGTTCGTTTAGATTCTCTAGGCACTCCCAAACCATCTTGGAGTTGATCACGTGGGAGTTCAAAGCATTAATGGCTGCTTGGCTGTCTGACATGATGATGATCTCTTGTGTGCGAAAATTTCTTTCTAAGTTGAACTGGACACATTTTTCGATGGCGTATATTTCAGCTTGGAAAATGCTCGGAGATTTGCCTAAACTTTCGGAATATTTGGTTCCAGGTCCATATACTCGTATTCCTGTTCCTTCTGTTGTTCTAGAACCATCTGTGTACCATTTAATGGCACTTCTCTTGAGTTTTGGGATGGTATCTTTGTCCCATTCGCTTTTATTACTTAGCTTTGTGTTGATTTCTTTCACAAAGCTAAACTTCTTTGTCATCTCATATTGGGGCATGTCCCAAGTTTGGTGGGAGTCGAAACTTGCGTTTGGTCGATCCTTCTCTAGTCATTCTGTAGGTTGTCCTTATCGCTATACTCTCCACTACTATATGGAGGGGTGTAAGGCTTAGGATTACCTCCATGGTGACTGTTGGGCACGTTCTCATTGCACCTGTTATGCATACGCAGGATAGTCTTTGGATTTTCGCTAGATTTGCCTTTGTACTGGCCAGTTTAGTTCTGCTGCTCCAGACTACTGCTCCATAAGTGATGGCCGGTCTCACTATTGACGTGTACAACTAGATAGACAGATCAAACAGGTTTGAAAACGATGTTTCGAGAAAGAGGCGTTCGTCAATCAGCGATGCCTGCTCCATATATTATGCCGTCCTCCTCCTCAAATTTTTTTCCTGAAGTCAGTTCTCCGCTCTTTTGAAGCATCGAGGCTAAGTCAATTCGCACGCAGTGCTGTCATGGTCGCGTTACCGCGTCAAATCAACTGTTTTTTTGCCGATACTTACTTCCATATTCTCCATGATATTTAACAAAGTCTGAAAGTCTTCATTATGGCCCCTCCACAATATGGGCCAAGATAGGCCATTGTCAATGCATTGGTCACCAATATTGGCGAAATGGCGGCGCCTAACTCCACATGCCGATCTGTCGACTGGACTATTCGTATTAATCGTAGAAAAAAAAATGATTTTAATTGTTAGCTCAAGGCCAGAAAATTAGTTCATATCAATTTTTACGTAATATTTAAAAAAAACTTTTAGAAATTTACGGTTTTTGTGGTGAAAATCGTAATTTTCTACGCACTGTAACTCGTGAGGGGTTTATTTTCATGAAAAATTGTATTTAACATTAATTCATTAACTTATCGATTGCGCGAGTTTTTTTTCTTTTTTTTTCTTTCCCTCACATTACCTTCTTCTATGGTATAGTGGAGGGCGGAAAAGTAGAAGCGTTGAAAAATAACATATAGACTTTTAAGTATGTAGTGTCAAAAACACATTCCAAAAGAGAAAATGAAAATTCAATCACTACCAACTTCGTTCGAGGTATAACTGCACTCCACTATAAGTTATAACATTAACTGACAAAGCCGAAAGGCAGAAAAGGGTCTTAGGATACCGAATCGAATAAATGAAATTATGTTTAAAATTTCTCTGACCTACATTTGATCATGCGGTCATAACGTAGAAGGCACCCATCAATTTTTTATTTCACACTTTATGTACTAACTACACATTGGTGACACAAAAAACGATGTAATTACTAAATTGTATGCAAATTATATGCATAAACTAATTACTATCATGGTATTAAAATTTAACATGTGGTTTAATGGTCCTTCTGGCATGTCGCACGCCACCAATGGGACGTGCCATTAACCGTAACTAAATGAAAATGAAGCACCGGAAGCGAAGAATTTATTTACCCAACCGGTTATCAATTTTAAGTTAATTATTTCGCATGGATTACATGTTTTTGATGACTAATGCGGAGATAGTTGTTGTTAACTACTGTAGAATTATTTTTTTATGGTAAATAGGTGCGATACCTTCGTCTACAAAATGGTTTACTTACATACCTATTAAAAAACAACTGATAATGGACATGTTATTGGAATTTACTGCTGCAATCCAGCATTGTTAATGAAGATAATTTGCACCTTAACCTTAAATCGCACGTAATCCCATATACAACAAAATCTACAAGTCGATGTTTAATGAGGAGCGTTATATCGATATCTAAAACTGCAAACTAGCTGAATAGACTTTTTATGGAAACATTATGTCGCTATATTATCTGTTAATTGAATTATCTTGGAATATCTGCACCCAGAATTATATCGAATCTTTTAGAAGATTTATCGCCTAAATTGGCTCCTGTTTTTCTTAGGGTCAGTATTTTCACCTATAGATAGATAAGCTTTAACCGTCAGATATCTATTCTACAGATAAATTAACTAGAACTCGTTATCTTCTCATTTCGAGTTATCTGATAGATAGCTATCTCTGAGATGTACCAATAGTCACTGTCACTGTGAAATGTATTCAACTGAAATTACACCGAAGGAAGAGCAACAAAGATAAAAGTGTCATGTGTTAGTAAGAGAAAGAGAACATCGCAAAGAACTTCTATAATTCAAAATAACATAGCTGACGCCCGAGTTGTTATTACTTTACTTTGACAGAGGGCACCATGGTAGGGTTCATTTGTAGAGCGTGATAAATATTTGTTTGGGTAGATTTTAATAAATAAAAAATGTAATTTGTTTTATATTAAAAAATTATTTATATATATGCAGTTTTAATTATATAAAACCACATCATAATCACGTTGACACAACAAAAAGCTAATATTTAGTTAGATAGATAGATTCTTTATTGAAGTAGGATAACCTAATATACACAAATCGAGAAAAAATACAGTAGCCGTGGGCATACTTAAAATATATAGGTAATTGTTAAATTTAACAATTTAAAAATGTTGTTAAAAAGGCACTTTAATATTATGGATCATAAATAAACTATATACCTACTGAAATATTTGAATTAAATCGACAACAAAAAATAGTTAAAAATGACATATTTCAATTAAATTGATTCAATAAATCTTGGAAATAATCTATAACTGTTGTCCGAGCATTTTCATTATTTTCTTCGCCATCATTAAACTCTCTAAAAGATCTTCCAGAAGAAAGTCATTTTCTTTAAAATCATTCTCATTTTTATCAATTGCAATATTGTGCAAATCTCATTCAACTCATTGAAATGAGCTCTTCTTGGCCTAACATTGGAGTCTTGTTCATGATTTAATGCTTCTGTGTCATTAATTAGTCCAACATCTCAAAATCTTCTAATAAATCCATTTTTTTTAAATAATTTTGTTGTAGAATGACAACAACAGTTTTCACTTTAGTTTGTAAAACACCAATTACGTCTTAATTCCTCTCTAAAAATCTAATGAGTTCTCCATAAAAATCTGAGTTCTCTATAAACATCTAATGAGTTATCTTTAAACATCTAATGAGATCTCTATAAAAATCTATAGTTCCTTATAAGAATCTAATGAGTTCTCTATAAACATCTAACGAGTTCTCTATAAAAACCTAATGAGTTCTCTATAAAATTCTAGAATTGTTCATAAAAATTTAATAAGTGCTCTATAAACATCTAATGAGTTCTTTATAAAAATCTAATGAGTTTTCTATAAAAACTAATGAGTTCTCTATAAAAACGTAATGAGTTCTCTTTAAACATCTAATGAGTTCTCTATACAAATCTGAGTTCTCTATAAAGATCTAATGAGTTCTCTATAAAAATCTAATGAGTTCTCTTTAAACATCTAACGAGATCTCTATAAAAATGTAATGAGTTCTCTTTAAACATCTAATAAAAATTTAATGAGTCCTCTATAAACATCTAACCAGTTCTCTATAAAAATCTAATGAGTTCTCTTTAAACATCTAACGAGATCTCTATAAAAATGTAATGAGTTCTCTTTAAACATCTAATGAGGTCTCTATACAAATCTGAGTTCTCTATAAACATCTAATGAGTTCTCTATAAAAATCTAATGAGTTTTCTATAAAAATCTAATGAGTGTTCTATAAAAATCTAATTAGTTTTCTATAAAATTCTAATGAGTTCTCTATAAACATCTAACGAGTTCTCTATAAAAACCTAATGAGTTCTCTATACAAATCTGAGTTCTCTATAAAGATCTAATGAGTTCTCTATAAAATTCTAGAGTTGTTCATAAAAATTTAATGAGTGCTCTATAAACATCTAATGAGTTCTCTATAAAAATCTAATGAGTTTTCTATAAAAATCTAATGAGTGTCCTATAAAAATCTAATTAGTTTTCTATAAAAATCTAATGAGTTCTCTATAAACATCTAACGAGTTCTCTATAAAAACCTAATGAGTTCTCTATACAAATCTGAGTTCTCTATAAAGATCTAATGAGTTTTCTATAAAATTCTAGAGTTGTTCATAAAAATTTAATGTGTTCTCTGACTTCTTTATAAAAGTTGGTTTTCGATCACCCGTTTCAGCTTTTAAAATTACATAGTTTATCCAGTTTTTAGATAGAGATAGAGATGGAGAGAGTCTTAATGATTCTTTCTTTAAATGTAATAGGGACCCTGTTTTCAGGAAGATCACTAATGAAATAGAAAATTTTGCTGAATGTATAAATGATCAAAATTTATTCTTTGGATAAAAAATTGATTTTGTATATTTCGAATTATCAAAAATCGAAAAAATAAATGCATTAATTGTATCACAGTATAAATAAAAATAAATTCACTACTGGGAATCTTGTGTTGTTATAAAAATACTTTTAATTCCTGGACAGTAACAGATCAAAAACGTTAAACGTTTTAAAAGTAATTTAAAATAATTACTATTAGGACGCGAGAAGAAGAAAGAAAACGTAATAACTAAATTAAAACTGTTTATTTACTCGAAAAAAGTGTTGAAATTATTATTATATTTTCTAGTACGCACCAGTTCGACTTCTAAGTAATATTACTAATAATAATAAGTTAAAGTTCCTTCAACTTTATTAGTTTCTCAAACCAATTATTTTTAAATTACAAACAGAAAGATGATTCACCGCCTTTTTAATGTTTACAACCATTAAAACATTTCTTCGAAATAAACGTTTTCAAACTCGTGCACTGCTCTTGTTTTTTCTGAAATAAAATCATCCGAGTTACACGACACCGTAGTCTAACTTTATGATATGGCTGGACACATTGTAATATTAAATTTACTGATAGGATAGAAGCTCCGGTGGAAAATTAAAATGAATTTAGACTGTTTCTTAGAAGTAAATAAAAATAAAATAATCGGAGTTACTTATTAAAACTGCCATAAAACTTGTCTTTTATGAACAGAATTCTAAAAATAGTCAAATATCTGAAAATTTTTAAATACATCGTCAAAGATGACTCTTCCGAATGAGTTGAAAAACTCATTTAAGAGAATTGTTAAGAAATTCACTTTCAACGATATAGACAATCAATTAACATTAATTCCAAAAGTTTTGAAATTTCGATGGTATGTTAGTGCATTCATGAAAACAAACTATAAAATTTTGCAGAGATCTGCGATGAACGGAACATTATTTAAATTGCAAAAAATAGTTTAATTTTTTTATTTTTACACTGAAAATTGCAAAAGTTGCATTAAGTTTGCTACCTTTCAAAAGCTACGGAACCTTGCTTTCCATTGTAATTTGTAACATATACTGGTACATTTGCAACCATTTCTGAAAAACGCATCATTTATTTATCAAACCTTTTTTTTTTAATTTTAAATACACAGGCATTGAAATCTTAGATCATATATGCTTCGCTAGATACGGCATCATGTATTGTTTGTTTGGTATTAGAGGGGTATTGATAAGAGGGGGTGAAGGGGCAATAACAATGATACAGTGGCGTACCACTTGGAATATTTTGGTACAGTGTAATATATTTGCCACGAGTTATTCTCGGTTAAAGATATTCCTTCGTGGGATTATGTAATGAAAATATTAATTTAGAGACATTTAAAAATCACTAATTACCAATAATGTATATGAACGAATATAAAAAAAATGAAAAACTTGCGGTTGTTTCTAAATTAAATAGCGGCAACTTGCAGCTACTAACTCGTCAGGGTACTATCCCTATAATATTAATAGGCCTTACACACTTGCCAAATAACATAAAACTCGACTGTCATGTAAAACGCCTTACCTGACAAAAATAATGCCACGAGTTACTCTCGGTTAAATATATTCCTTCGTGGGATTATGTAATGTAAAAATAAAAATGGGCGCCAGGAGATTGTTTTACTCTCATCCAAAATACAGTCAATTTAGTCACTCAACCTCCAGAATGGATCTAAATTGAGCCCACTAAAAAAAATAAACTACGTCGCAACCAAAAATTTGCTTACCTTAGTTCGGGTCAAGACTATTTGTGACTATTAGTAAATGAAAGAAAAGTAACTAATTACTAAATAATTATTTAATGTTTTCACTTAATTAGGGTTACATAGGTCAAAAGAAAAATAAAAAGAAAAAGGAATCCAAGGGATCCCACTAAAATTGCGCTAGTTAAAAAAAAATGATTAAATTAATTAAATTAATTAATTAATTAATTAAATGACGAACAATAGGGGTGTTACACCGTCCGCGAGAGCTCTCAAGGTCGTTGGAATTGGGCGTAAAAAAATACCACTCGTCCCTATAAGTCGCTTACAAAATTCCAAAAAAATTAGAGAAAATATATGAAAATATTAATTTAGAGACCTTTAAAAATCACTAATTACCAATAATGTATATGAACAAATATATAAAAAAAAATGAAAAAATTGCGGTTGTTTCTAAATTGAATAGCAGCAACTTGCAGCTACTAACTCGTCAGGTCAGGTCAGCTCAACACGAAAATCTGGTTAACACTCTGCCCAACACGAGAAGGTGGTCAACACTCCGCCCAACACGAGAAGGTGGTTAACACTCCGCCCAACACGAGAAGGTGGTCAACACTCCGCCCAACACGAGAACCCCTTTTATACAGTGAAGGGGAATTCTCGGCAAATCAGGAACTTCCCTGACAGATGCTTCCGTGGAAGGTGAATCCTCGGAGAATCAAATCGTCTCCCATGGAGGTACTATCCCTGACAAAAATGGCGTCGTTACGAACGTGGCTTGGTTCGGTACAAAATATCAATTCCTCTTCAAGAGAATCAGACCAGGGTAAACACACCAAATCAAATAGGCACCCTGCAAGTCTAACAATACGGGAATCGCTCGTCTATCCCAATCAATGGTACGAAATAATCTTCATAAAACACCGGGCGATCCCTCAAAATTTTGTCTAAACCACGTTACACTTATCACCCAACAAGAAAGAAAAGACCCAGCCGGTCCGAAATTTCCTTCGAAATCATTCTAGAACGAATTCCACCACGCAAGTCCAGAAAGAGATTCACCTATTAATCGCCACGGGTCACTATATACGACTGCGACCTGACCAATCATATAACAGGTGACTGGCTAACACAGTCGTACAGTACCTCAAATTTAACAGAAGAAATGACCGAAACGACAGATCGAAACATGACATCGATAAAATTAGACGTAAACAATAAACTATTTTGATAGATATAAACTAAATAACTCGTTCAAATGAATATAAAGTGAGTCAAAAAACTTGAGGCTATCTTATGTGATATATGGTTCCTAAATAATATAATCCGATCCCGACAGTGGCTCACATCTACAAGGTATGGAAAACTAATTAAATTAGTAAGGTCTTAATACCGAATTTAAACGTTACATATTGTCATATTTATACAACACATTTCAATTTCATTTTCTACGGAATGGGTGACTTCCATGTAGGTTACAGTAAAATGGGAATTAATGTGAATCGAAAATAAATAAAATATCATGGAAGACTGCGAAAATTGTTTGGAATGGGAATAAAAAACGCTAAAGTTATTGCAAAAAATAAATCTTAAAATTTAACCTCATTAGCAACATTTTATTAGAGCAAGTTGGTTCAAATCGAAATATTTTAACGTGAAGAATCTACCATAGAATTACTTAAGGACCACCCTGTATATAGATTTGAAAAGTGCTTTGAATCCCCACAACGCTCTTCTGATTGATCGACACATTGACGATTCAATGACAAATTAAAAATAAATTTAAAAGCATTTTACTCTAGCACAAATCAATATTGTTGATTTTCCATGTATCCCACTAAATATTCTGCAAATTTTATTCTAGATTATTGATTTATGAGTTGCAGAACTGGTTATATCCTAACTAGGGCATTTTTAATAATAATGATAATAGTGAATAATTTTTGTCCATTTAGATTGACCTCCTCAATCACAGTACATCGTCAATTTTGACCCACTTTACATTAAAACAAACCACAACAATAATTAAACAACACGCCATCTCGTTTGTTTATTGACATCCTCTGTGACTGGTTTATTGACGATTCGCCTTCTCAACACCACGATATTTAGATCGCGGCGAAAGATCCCCACGATCAAACATAACAATAACAAAAGCGGCAAATTTGATAGAAAAAGGAAAAAAAACGCTTTTTGCTTCTCCGCTTTCTTGAGTAGGATAAATAATTTGTGAGAGGGATCAGTCGTAAACTCAGGACCAAAGGATACAAAAGCAGGATTAAAGGTTAGAGGTTCTAGATAAAAAAAAATAAAGTGATTTCAAGATCTAAACACGATGGTGAATCTTGATATTTGTTGACCTAGAATTCTTTCAAAATAGCAGAATTTTAGTACATCAAACTGTACTTAAAGAAAACTTGGTGATTGGTTAACATAATCCAGTAAATGAAGGAGGAATAAAAGGCCAACCTTTAGATTATTAGTTTCCATTTTTATTTTCTGGTTGAAAGTGGCTTTTGGTACCTCATTAAAGATGAGACAAAGTTTGCGTGAAAAGCTCGTGCGACGGCCGAGAAAATGGCCCCAGAAGGCCAGGAAAATCGGTTTTCCGCGAATATCTCCCAAAATATGGCAGTTAGAGATTTTCAGTTCAGATAAAAATTGAAGATCGGTTAATTTTCTACAAAAATGGTCCTCATGATTTTTTTCGCAACAGCAATATTTTCTCCAAAAAAATCGGGTTGAAAAATCGGAAATTTTGAGACTCAAGAAATATGCAAGTTTTTTACAAAATTTGAGATTTGGGGTGTTTGAAATCCATTATTTTCAATGTTTTGGACTGTGGAAACCAATTGTAGATGGCGCCACCACATTCTATCCATCGCCAAAATCCTCGGTGCCATAAATGAGAAACCACGTAAACCATATACTTTTGAAGGATATTTATGTTTCCGAGGGTCTTGTTTTCCTCGCCGATGAGGCCTCAAGCTATACTTATTAGGAAAACAGGCTATAAGATTAATTACAGCAGGATGGACCTCACCAATTGGCCTGAAACTAGCGACAATCAGCTTTGCACATGTGGCAAAATATTGAAGCTCATCAACGTCACCCTCGCCAAAAACTTCTTCTGGGGCTAGAGTTTCCTCTAGCTCTACCTCTTCGGATAACGTATCTTCACTTTCTATGTTTTAGGTTGGTGATAAAAGTTCATTATAATGAATAATGAAAGACAACAAACACACTTATACCTCCAAGCGTGGCCGCATTGACTGTAGCAGACGACACGAGCGCCGCATAGAGCGCACACGCGACGAACGACGAAAGCAACGAAAGTAAGAAATTATATCGTGTACATTAATACTCGGGTTTTTTCCCACGGATCAAATGATATGACTTTATATACATTGATGGAAAGGTGAGAATTCCCCCTTCACACTAGTGAAGGTGTTAAAACGTTAGAAATAAAGGGCAAGGAGAAAAAAACCACAAAAAAAAGTGCGTTTTTTCCTTGAGCACGCGTTTTCCAATTTTCTTGAAAAATTGACAACTTTGTGAAAAAAATTAATTACACAGCCGAAAAGTAGACGTTCTTAGCTTTTAAATGATGTGTCATAGAGACCAATCCGATCATGTATGAATTTTTAATTGGTGGTTGTTTACAAAATTTATCCGCGCTCCAAAAACAGCAAAAAATTTGGATTCAACAAACAAAGATTTAATCAAAATGCAAAAAAATTAGAGTTTACACATTTTACAGATGATAAAGGACTTTCTGAGGACCCATAATCAAGAAAATTTGGAGCAAATTAGTGCAATACAAAAAAAATAGGAACAAATTCCTGGCGAGGTCAAAATTGCCCTGGAGCAGAAAGTATGACCCGTGTTCCGATATGGCCAAAGGACCCAAACAGTGACTCAATTCACAGGGTAGGATAGCGGCAGATTTCCTTTTTCACATGAACTTTGAATCATGAGAAAATATGCATTTTTAACAAAGTTATTGGATAATTTTCGAGAAAATTCATAGGATCATTTTTGTAGAAAATTAACTGATCTTCAATTTTTATCTGAACCGAAAATCTCTAACTGCCATATTTTGGGAGATATTCGTGGAAGACCGATTTTACTGGTCTTTTGGGGCCATTTTCTCGGCCGTCGCACGAGCTTTTCACGCAAACTTTGTCTCATCTTTAATGAGGTACCAAAAGCCACTTTCAACCAGAAAATGAAAATGGAAACTAATAATCTTAAGGTTGGCCCCTTCATTTACTGGACTAACAAGCGATTCACTAAAATTGGATAGATAAAAATATTCTAGTTTCATAAAATGTCAATGCTTCAAAATCATGGGTACCTAAATCAAGCAACAGTGCTTTTCTCAAGAATAATATTCTATTATCATCAGAAAAGTAAGTACACCATTGAGAATTTTCATCTTCCTATTATTCCTAAGCATTTCTCGCTTTAACGCTAAGACTATGTGGAGTTTATCATCTTCTTGTCCACATGTCTCTCAGAATAGCTGCTTGGTGTTCCACATGGCTTCATTTTGGGCCTTATACTTTTTATTTTTTTTATCAACGACTTGGACTTGGAAAAAAATTCTCATACCTTCATCTTTTACCATCTATGCTGATAACACACCTCTTGTCTTGTCAATCCAAACACCACCAACCCCTCCTCCAGCTGGAAGCGATATCCAATACCACCACCTTGCTCAGCATCCTCGAAAATGGGGGGAAAGTGTATTTTTTACAAGGAAACCTTGCAAAGCGCGTTTAACCCCTCTAGGGGTGGTTTTTGGCCGTTTTGAGGGGATGTCGAGGGTAAAAACTTTTTTTACCATCAGATTCGGTTTCAGCGAGCTCGAAAACGGGAGGAGAAAACTAAATTGGCCCTGTCCGGAAATCACCTCAAATTCCGACTTCTGAGGTGTCATCACAGATATTTCTTATTCATATTCCAGTATTTCTTAGCTTACTAGATAGTGTTATACTCTGAGAATATTCTAAATTAGTATCCAATACATAGTTGTTTGTTTTTTTAACAAAATAGATTATTTTTCCATTTTTAATTCCCTGAATCGAAAAAGAAAAACCAATGTCTGTCTAAGGTATCGTACTAATAAAAATCCCTACTTATCCGACCCTAAAGAATATTAGAACTGATCCCCTTTCAGATTGTTTATCAAGCTCAAACACAAATTACGAAATAACTACTCCACACCGACCCCCAATGATTCTTGAGGGTAGGGCGACTGGAAGTGTTATTTTCTCGCCCCGATTTATTGCCTAGATTATTGTTATTGTTAGACATTATTTGGTGCTTTTCTTCCGTAAATAACGTTTGATGTTTCTAGAGTTGTCAGAAAAATTAAAATAGTTTAATGGAAAAATAAAAATTGCTAAAAGGATAGTTGGAATTTGACCATCATTTTTACAAGCGTAAAATTTAGCATATAAATTGATACGATCATAAACTGTAATTAAAAATAAGTCTGGCTGAAATTGGCAAATGAGAAAATTTGTCACGATAAATTATACTGTAATTTTATAGAAAATACACGTCTGGTTGACAATGGCAATCAAGAAGGCCTTGCGAAAATCACAAGCCAGATAGTTAAACGAGGAGCATGTGCGTATTTAGGTGCCGAATTTAGTGCCTGACGATCATTAGACGAGGTTTTCCGGGTGTTCCACATTAGCCAGATTGTGTTTTAAGCTGTTATCATAATATAGGCCATTATCTGATAAATTTTCGTCACTGCGAATGAGGTAAATTCTTGAGTTTTCACCTACCAGATATATTATCCATACTCACAGATTAGCCAGACTATTTTTTTTTACTTAACTTCAGTATACCTCTTACTACTAGAACTATTTTTATCAAAGGTAATACCACGAGTCCTCCAAATTTTATCGATTAAATTTTTGGTTTTCACGAAAACGGCTTTATTTGGAAAAACCACGAAAACAAACTGATTGATAAAATCACGAGTCCGCAGGACGAGTGATTTTATCTTAAATCAGTTTGTTTGAGTGGTTTTGCCTAAAATAAAGGCGTTTGAGTATGAAGATCAAAAATTTAATCTATAAAATTTCAGAGGACGAGTCGTATTTGAAAGGATTATTTTTTGAATCATTTTGTATTAAAAACAGAGAACATAGTCATTTATGCAAAAGACACTTTACACACAAATATTGAAAATTTTCTTTACCAATTTAAATTGAAACCTGAGCTGTTATAGTTTTACATACAGGGCCACCAAGGCGATTTTTTGACTGGCTACCCCGCGAAACGGCGCCGTTAATAAAAGCGAAGAAGAATGAAATGAAGTCTTTCTTAATTTAATTAATTTTAAGTTTAGTGTTATGTTATGTAAAAATGTTAAAGGCATTTTGAAATCAACTAATAAAAACAGGTTAGTTTACAAATACATTTTGAAATTTGGTTATTAACATAGATTTGCAATACATTTTAGTATAATAAAAATTGTTAAATGTTTACATTTGACATTTCAAAAAAGGTAAACACAGTTTAATCAAGAAACAAATACGAAGAAGCGGTTTTATCAGTATAAAACACAATGATTGGTTAGGATCCTGAGCTGTTATTGGCTGAAACCACAAAATCTGACTGTTTTGACAGATGAAAAAAATAATCAATAGTAAAAACACAAGAGCTTTTTTTTTATCGGATAAATTTCTGTTTGTATCGAAACATTTTGCCGATCAGTAATTTTATCAACTGTCAGTTTTTAGAGTAAAATTAGTAATGGAAAATGTTGATATAAAAAGAAATTTATCCATAGGTAATTTGGCAGAAACACAAAACGTGATTTAATTTTTAACAAAATAGATGAAATCTACATAATAATAAGTCGTTGCAATAAGTTAAAACAATCCTTTAGGCATTATTAAAGAGAATATGCAGTCGATAATATAGTAATTCTACGCCCCTGAAGCTTGTTTATAATCTTACATGTAACTTACCGATGAAATGATAAATCGGGATTTAAATAATCCAGTTTGTTGCACACAAAGCACTGTTGAATCATATTTGTCTAATTAATCAACTTGAATCAATAAATCAATGTGAAAAAGGAAAATGTTATCTATAACCTATAAAACACAATAATAATAAACATACAGAGTTAGGAGGCCACAAATCTAGTAGTAACATTCTAATTATCTCGTTTCATTGATAAAAATCGAACGCTTGATAGCGCTTAGTTGCCGCTTCTACCAAATTTCCGTAGAAATGGTTTAAACGATGTCAAAGTGACAAAAGCATTTCCAAGTATATGACGTTTTAACATTGGAGTTAATTTATCACTCGAAAAAAAGGACGCATTTTCAGCCCCAACCCATCGGTTGTTAAATTCTCGTTGTAATGTTCATTTAAAAAAATATTTTTTCGGTTTTCTTAAGCCATTATGATTTCGATAAAACTTGTGATCGTAAATAGAAACACCTTGTATCACCTTTCGTGACTACTTCGCGGTTTATTTATAAAATAAAATATTTACATTCATTAAAAACTTGTAATAATAATCCCAGATTATATACTATTTATTTATTTTTTTGTTTGCAAAACTATAAATAAACAAACATTTAAATTTAACACCTACTGTTTATTTTTAATTGTTTATTTCCGCAAGTAAATGAGTAGGCACAGTTCACAGGCTTTATTTATTTATTTACATAACTCGAGTTTCTGGTATTTCGTAAGATCACAAGGTAGATGATATCCCTGACCTCTACCTTTGCGAGACAACAATGCATTATATACTTTCTCCAAATTTTTGTGATTTCACGCTTCTTAAGGGTCAATCATCCTACTTATCATAATTTAGTGTACAAGTTTAATATTGATCATTATAAAAATAATCTTTATTTCCAAGACAAAGCAGAAAATCAACAACGTTTTATACAAAAATTAAATTAATGACATATGCAAAATGAAAGAAACGTGGTGGAAAAATTATTTTTCTTTAATTTTGACACCGCGTATCGTTTTTTCTACCTCCATTAACACTCTGTGAGAACTTTTAACAATCGTAACATTTTTGTTACAGATTTTATTATTTTTTATATAGAATTTATGGAAAATCGTTAAAAATATTATCAAAGATTATTTTTTTCATCTGTCAATACAGTCAGATTTTGTGGTTTCAGCCAATAACAGCTCAGGATCCTAACCAATCATTGTGTTTTATACTGATAAAACCGCTTCTTCGTATTTGTTTCTTGATTAAACTGTGTTTACCTTTTTTGAAATGTCAAATGTAAACATTTAACAATTTTTATTATACTAAAATGTATTGCAAATCTATGTTAATAACCAAATTTCAAAATGTATTTGTAAACTAACCTGTTTTTATTAGTTGATTTCAAAATGCCTTTAACATTTTTACATAACATAACACTAAACTTAAAATTAATTAAATTAAGAAAGACTTCATTTCATTCTTCTTCGCTTTTATTAACGGCGCCGTTTCGCGGGGTAGCCAGTCAAAAAATCGCCTTGGTGGCCCTGTATGTAAAACTATAACAGCTCAGGTTTCAATTTAAATTGGTAAAGAAAATTTTCAATATTTGTGTGTAAAGTGTCTTTTGCATAAATGACTATGTTCTCTGTTTTTAATACAAAATGATTCAAAAAATAATCCTTTCAAATACGACTCGTCCTCTGAAATTTTATAGATTAAATTTTTGATCTTCATACTCAAACGCCTTTATTTTAGGCAAAACCACTCAAACAAACTGATTTAAGATAAAATCACTCGTCCTGCGGACTCGTGATTTTATCAATCAGTTTGTTTTCGTGGTTTTTCCAAATAAAGCCGTTTTCGTGAAAACCAAAAATTTAATCGATAAAATTTGGAGGACTCGTGGTATTACCTTTGATAATACCACGAGTCCTCCAAATTTTATCGATTAAATTTTTGGTTTTCACGAAAACGGCTTTATTTGGAAAAACCACGAAAACAAGCTGATTTTATCTCAAATCAGTTTGTTTGAATGGTTTTGCCTGAAATAAAGGCGTTTGAGTATGGAAACAGAAAATATAATTAGAAAACGAGTAAGGAATTTAATTTATCAGATTCGACATCCTAAGACCGGTTTCTGTCTTTCGGCTTCGTCAGTTAGGCTTTTCGAATCCAATAAATAAAATTCCAAAGAAGAGAGTGACATTTTGACTAGAATCAGTCAAATAAAAGCTTTGCAACACACAATGCAAATTGTGTATGCAACCCCAATACACCGGGAATTTTTGCTTTTAGTAATTGTCAATACTCTCTTCTAATCATAGATGGCAGCACATCTAGAAAATATAATCTATAAAAAATTGACAGGACGAGTGGTATTTCGAAAGATTATTTTTTGAATCATTATGTGTTAAAAACAGAGAAAGACACTTTTAGACACTCAAGAGTTCGATATTTTCTTTTACATTTAAACGCCAAATATTACAAACGTAATATAAGTTGCCTATCTAGTAGTAGGCATTTAAGATTATTTATTAAGGGGAACGTTTAGTCATTTTGACATTATTTGTCAGTTTTAAACGAAGTTATGGATGGAGCTGTGTTGTGTGTTAAAATAAACGAATAAAAACACGTTAGTTTACAAATATATTTTGAAATTTGGGTATTAACATAGATTTGCAACACATTTTAGTATAATAATAATTGATAATGCTAAATAAAAATTGTTAAATGTTTACGTTTGACATTTCAAAAAAGGTAAACACAGTTTAATCAAAAAACAAAACCGAAGAAGCGGTTTTATCAGTATAAAACACAATGATTGGTTAGGATCCTGAGCTGTTATTGGCTGAAATCACAAAATCTGACTGTTTTGACAGATGAAAAAAATTATCTAGGGAAATTTTGTGGATAAAAATTTGTTAACAAAGAGGTTTCGTCTAAAAACACCAATTGCATAGAATGGAATTTAAAAAAAAACTGATGACTGTTGCAGTATCAACATTTTTAGTTCTCTAAAAACCATCTGGAACTCACAGTAAGGGCGGCTCCAGTCTGGAGATTTGGGGGGAGGGGACAACGTCGGCTGTTAGGGTTAATATATTGTAATGATTTAAAAAAATTGTAATTTTTTTTGTACATGGGTTAAAGTTGATGTCAAGAAAAGGTTGAGATGTCATTTATAGTGGGAATTTTGTTATTTAAAAAAAATATGTAAAGCTTACTTAAGAAAATTTGACATTGCTTACAAGTTACAAATTGAAAATAAATGATACTAAAAAATTAAAATCTTATAATTACTTAATCATAACAAATGGCGCCCAACGTGGGCTCTAAAATAAAGAGGCTCTGTAAAATTGAATAATTAAATAGTAATTTATGATTAAAAAAAATAACATGGATTTAAGAGACGGTAAAAGAATAGGGATTAAGAAGACAGCAAGAACTAGAAATAGGACAAGGAGATGAAGAAGTAAGTGACGAGAAACAAGATATAGACAATACAACAATCTGAAAAAGAATGAGAACAAGAAAAAAATAAATCACGACCAAATGGAAGTTTTAATAAAAATGATGACTAATATGGGAAAGCAAATGAATAAAAACAAAGAAGATTTGGGGAATATGATGAAAGAAGAAATGGAAGGTATAGAAAATAGAATAGAAGAAATAACACAAGACTTAAAAATGTATACAGATAAAAAAATAGAAGAAACAAGGAAAGATATTAGAAGAGAAATAAATGATTGAAAGAAAAACAGAGGTAGAAGAATTGCAGGAGACGAAAATTAAGAAATTAGTAGAAACGGAGTGTATTGAAGAAATATATCAAATAAAAGAGGATGGAATGAAGAATAAGGAAAATGTTAAAAGGTTAAACGAATTTTTAAAAGAAGAAATTTAAAAAAATATAAACAGTACAGAAGAAATTAATGAAATTTCACAAATAAAATTACCCCAGATTGAAGATAAATTCAATAGAATTCTTAAATACTAAGGTCCTACTCACTAGTGTACCTTAGGGTCTGATAATTTTAGTAACACTTCCGGGAACGTGTAACACAAATCCGCACAATACTCTTTTTGTAACTAGCACTACCACTGAACTAGTTCAAAAGGTTTGGTCCTCTTGAGTCTCTTACTAAATTGGTATTATCGAGGAGCTGGATGACCTCAACGTTCCCATGTTGGAGCAGCCGTTGTTCATGGCTGCTGGCAGATTTAGGTATAGTCTTGTCAACAGTTTCTACTTCCAGGTCCCTATGAAGATCACTGTTGCGACAGTACCAGGGTGCATCGACGATGTGCCTTAATACTTTATTTTGAAAACATTGGATAACTTGAATGTTACTTTTACTGGCGCAGCCCCAAAGCTGGCTACCATACGTCCAAACGGGTTTTAATATCTGCTTGTAGAGGAGCAGTTTGTTATGTGTGGACAACTTGGACTTTCTTCCTAATAACCAATACATCTTGTTATATTTTATACCAAGCACTTCACGTTTCTTTTTAATGTGGACTTTCCAGCGAAGTCTAGCGTCGAGTGTCATTCCAAGATATTTGGCTGTATTAGCATAGGGAATCTGAGCGTTATTTATTCTTATGGGAATGTGTTGGTTTCGTTTATTAGTAAAGTTAACATAAACAGATTTATTTTCATTTAACTTAATACGCCATTTTTTAGTCCAGGTGTTAATCTGGTCTACAGATGTTTGTAATTTTCGGTTAGCTTCTTCATGGTCTTTTCCAACAGCCAGAATGGCAGTATCATCAGCAAATGTTGCAATACTATCGTGCTCAAGGTTAGGAATATCACTGGTATACAGTAAGTAGAGTACACTACCTTGGGGTACTTCTGCCTTAATTTCTCTTAGATCAGAATATACATCTTCCTGTTTTATTCTGGAATATCTGTTTGATAAATAGGATTTTAAGAGTTCTGAATACTGAAGTGGTAGTAACAAATTTAACTTGTGGTTAAGGCTCTCATGCCAGACTTTATGAAAAGCCTGGGCCACGTCTAGGAAGACGGTGGAGCAGACTTTCTTTTCCTCTAAAGAATTTTTAATTATATCTGTGATTCTATGCACCTGGTCGATCGTTGAGTGTTTTTCTCTAAAACCAAATTGATGGGAGGGATCAGGTCCTTTTCTTCTATTGTAGGTTTTAATCTCTTAAGAAGCAATTTTTCGAAGAGTTTCGAAATAACAGGCAACAAAGAGATTGGTCGGTATGACGTTACTTCTTGGGGAGGTTTACCTGGTTAGGTATCATTATAATCTCTGCTACTTTCCATAGCTGAGGTACGTATCTCATCCTAAGTGATGCATTGATAAGGTTGGTCAGTTTGACAACAGCTTTTCAAGATTTCCCCGGTAATGAGATCAAATCCAGGGGCTTTTTTAGGATTTATATTTGTTTCGATTTCCACATAAACTTCTTTTGGAGAAGTAGGTCTAACGACTTCTGGTTCATTCCAGTCTTGGGTCTCTTCACCATCGTTGGTCTGGAAAGTCTTCTCTAAGTTTTCTACTAATCTGGTTGCTTTTTGTATATTATTTCGTGCCCAACTCCCGTCTTCCTTTCTAATTGGTGGGTTTTTAATCGTTCGGTTGCTTTCCAGAGTGAATAATCGGCACTGCTGTCATTAGTTAATTCACTCAAGTACTCACCAATCGATTCATGACTTACTGGTGGCGCCAACTTTTGTCAAACCGATATAATAATAATTTTCAAAATAATTACGCTTCAAAGTCAAAGACATTTTTACAAGCTTTAATTTTTTTATTTATTGTATTTTTTATTTTATTGTTTTGTAATGGTGCTTCTACTGAAGATCGTCCGGTTGGATATTTGTATTCACCTGCAACTTCTTCGGCTAACTTGAATAAGAAGTATTTTCTTGAAATATTTTCCCTCGTTGTGTCTTTATATATTATCATAATATAACATTCTACAACTTTTAAAAATATTTGCTGGAATATAGGGAAATATTTTAATAAACACGTCAGCAATTGTTAGAATGATATCAATAAAACAGGGCATTATAAAAAAAGTCAGCTTATAATAATGAACCTTTAATAACAATCATTAAAACGTCTACGATGAGTGAGAGTCAACCTGCCAAACATCCGTATAATGTTATAATATTATCTTTATGGTACATACACCTCTAAGAAGTAATTTATACGAAAAATTACAGTCGACCAAAGACGTTAATGAGCTATTTTGTATAATAATAAAAAATATATTCACGCACGAGAGCATATTATGGTAACAATTTAACAGATGTTCTTACTTCTTACGGCCGATAAACGCTTAAGGAAAATTATTGCTCTACAGGATGGAATACTAAAAAAAATTATTAAAATTATTTTGATTGAAACATATTTTAGTTCTGTAGAAATACATCAAAATTTCATATTTTGTTGGTAAGTAAAAAACTAACTTACAGGTCATTCATCATTTAAGCTTCGTTTTCACGTGACATAAAGTCGTGACTTTTTATGCCATGACAGTGAATGCCTCGACATTTTATTTCACGAAAACTGAAAAAGTCACAATGTCATACTGTCGCGACATCGATGTCACGGAATCAAGAGAGGTTTGAATTTTTCAGAGCCTGTTGAAGCTAAATAAGCGCAATAAAAATAATTTTTACGTGCAGTAAGTGATAAAAGATGGACTCACTACATTCCACAGTCAAATCGGCAGTCAAAATTTTACCCTAAGATTATTATTTTTTTCTGGACAAGATCGTGATCTTCTGAACCCCTACTTACCGATTTGCTGATACTTCACCAGCGTTGGAAGTGATTTAGATGTGATTTTTTTGTGTAATTTTGAAATTTGTTCACTTATTTCAATGATTTGCAAATAGTTTTAAGATTACTCATTAATTTGGGAAGCTAGCTGAATAAATTAGCGCAACCCTACAAAGGCCGACAGTGGTCCAGTTAAATACTTGATTATGCCATGTTTGAACAATTATTATACTCTGTTTGAAAATGATTGAAAATTTTTATAACCCAGAAGATAAACCCCAATATAACATCATAAATCAATGGCGGATAATGCACCTATCACAATAATCACACAACATCTTCACCTGTTGCACAGGGTGTTTGCCGATGGCGTGCCAATAGTCTAGTTTTCAAATGTCAATAACTTAATTTTTTCAAATGGAACACCCTGTATATTTTTCTTCAGTTAGAAGCCCTCCCTAATACGCATTAAAAAAATATAGGGTTTTGCACATCTAACTTTACTATTTACTTTAATAATTGACGTTAAGAGACAAACAACATATTTTACACAATTTTTAATAAGTACAAAATTTTACAAAGTTAAATCGTAAGAAAACTACAATAGTGAAAGTTAAAATTTATAGTAGGTGTTCAAAATGTCTTCCATTTTCATTTATACATTTTCTTGCCCTTTTTTTCATTGATTTACGCACATCTCTTAGCATTGCAGGGGTCACCTGTCTAAATGCTGCAGTAATTCTTTCTTTCATATTTCTTTTGTGGTAACCTCTTCTTTGTAAACAATATTTTTAATAAAACCCCACGAGAAAAAATCGCAAGGTGTAAGGCAAGGCGATCTAGTATTTATAGGTCCTCCCCTTCCTATCCAACGATCCTGAAATTCCCTATTTAACCAATTGCGAACATCTAATAGGTAATGTGGTGTGGCACCATCTAATTGAAACCACATTCCGTTGCGATAATTTTGAGGCACATTTTGCAATAAGTTGCGAAAATCATGTTCTAAAAAATCTAAAAATATAGCTCCATTTACAGTCCCATCAAAGAAATAGGGACCAATTACATAATCACCTATTATTCCCGCCCACACATTCAAAGACCATCGATACTGTGATGTGGTTCTAAATAAATGTTCATTGTGGTCCGAATAATAATGGAAGTTGTGTCTATTTACACAACCGTTCTTATGAAACGTGGCTTCGTCGGAGAATAAAACTTTGTTTAAAAAGTTACGCTCTGTATTTATCTTGTTTATTAACCATCTACAGTATTCCACTCTACGCGCGAAATCACGTGGTAACAATTCTTGGTGAAGCTGGATATGATAGGGGTGATATTTATTCTTTTTTATTATGCATCTAATTGTGGTATTGGAAATATGTAACTGATTGTTTAATTGCCTTGTGCTTAATATTGGGATCTTCAACTATTCTGATCATTACCTTATATTCGTTGTCAATAGTGTAGTTTCACGTGAATGTTTTTCATACTTGACGGTTCTTGTTCTATCAAATCTATTCTTTAAATTCTCAAAAGTATCCTTTTGTGGATGACGTCTTTCTGGGTATCTTTGACGATAGATCCTACTAGCAAGAAACGCATTTTTTTGACATTCACCCAGTATCCATATCATATCAATATTTTCTTGAACACTATAATTCTTATTAAAATCCATTTTTTATACAAAATACCGATTAAATATAGTAGACGTGATACAATACAAAATTTTATGTTGACAATTAATGCCATAACAAAATATGCCTACTGTCATTTTCATAGGTAACTTGATTTCTTATTAAAAATTGTGTAAAATATGTTGTTTGTCACTTAACGTCAATTATTAAAGTAAATAGTAAAGTTAGATGTGCAAAACCCTATATTTTTTTAATGCGTATTAGGGAGAGCTTCTAACTGAAGAAAAATATACAGGGTGTCCCATTTGAAAAAATTAAGTTATTGAGGAATTTTTTAAAAAATGTGGTTTTTGTGCTAATATTTCTGTAGTGCTGTTTTTTCATTAAATCTGCTTAAAATAGGAATAACTTGTCAACGCCGCGTCGGATTTACAAATACAAAAAACTACCGTAAATCTAATATTAAGTAGAATCAGAAGACATAATCGTATACAGGGTGTTCAATTTAAAAACACCAAATTAATTTTCATTCCACAAAAATTAGTCACCCTGTATACATCAAAATATTTTAAAATTGTAGTCCTAGTGACACTGTCTACCCCTACAAAAAAATCTTGTTGATATCTCTTTTAGTTTCGGTGCTAGAGATCGAGTGGAAATAATTGGCGCACCCTGTATGTATCTCTTCGCTCAAATGTCTATTATTTAAACTGCGATATGCAATGTTATTGTATATCATACATGCATTTCTCCTAGTATGCATCGCCCTATAATCGAAAAAAGAAACGCACAAGCTGCTTTACGCTTCTCATCGTTTACAAAATAGTTTACTCTTAAGGTTGCTTGTTTAAAATGCGCTTTAAATTTAGATTCAAGGAGAAATCGAATCGTCTAGCTATGTTGAAAAATTATGCACCGGATTAGACGAGTGATAATGCAATATTATGAATGCAAGTCCAGAAATGCGTAGATTGATTTCTAACACATTTGTTGAAGTTTTGAGTTATTTCGAGCAAGTTGTTTTCGTAACGAAAGTATTTTTAGTGGAAAAATAGTGGATAGTTTCTTTAACGTACAAATACAACAAAGTTTGTGACTACAATTTTATTGTTAAAAACTATCCGGTGTCGCAAAGCCTGAAATAAATATTTTTGAGATAAGTAAACGAGTTAGGAATTCAATTTATTCGATATTGGACATCTTAAGACCGGTTTCTGACTTTCGGCTTCATCAGTTGGGCTTTCGAATCCAATAAATTAAATTCCAAACACTCCTGAGCCAATAGCTATACCAGCTAAAAGATAAAATTCGCAAATCTAATAAATGAAGCCTAGAAGTGAGTGTTGACGAAAAAGAGAGTGACATCTTGATACAAAGTTGAAAACTATCGTCGACCACTCAACCAAAACACAATTTTAACACACTCTATGCGCATTTCGCCAACTATGTTGGCATCATCAGGAGTTGATGATAGACTAAACAATTAACTATTTCTAACAGCTGTTTATACTAAATGACTAACACCCCCTCCCCCCGGCGGTGCCTGGCACCGTCAACCCCGGTTAATTCCGTTAATTTATTTTGAATTAGTTAAATACACCATCTTTATTATTTGTTTTAATGTACGAATTTTGTGAATTATTTTATACAAAATAAAAAAAATAAAGAAAATTTAAAAATAAAACACGAAAGTTTATATTATACAGGGTGTCCCACGACGTACCGTACACAGTCCAACCATAAGTACTATGGACCTAGGCCATTTCATATCTGGTATGAAAAAATGCCTTGTTGCGTTTTTGACGGATATACAGGGCGATATTTGAAAATATGTTTAAAAAAATAAATACGGCCCTGGAATTTCAACGGTTGATTGAATAATACTTTATGTCGAGTAAAATGAACTGTCCTTATGATTTTTGTTGATGTGCTATCAACGTAGTGCCGCATCAGTCATAAGAAGCATGTGAATCCATTAAAATTATACTATTTTTCAAAGTTTTATTTTTTTCTGCAGAAAACAAAAAGTTGCGCGTTCAATTTTTTTAACTGTTGCTTAGTATCTATCATCCTTAAGCTTTAAAGTGAGAAAAATAAAAATTCTCTGATCTGGCTTACAGGGTGTTGTTTTCAAAAAACCAATAAAAATCTAAAAAAAAACTAAGTCCGGACCTGAAATTAAAATTTTTTTAAGACCTATTTTATTGAGCTCAGGGAGCACACTCAGTGTTCCAAATTTGATTGGTCTGAGATTTTTACTTTTGGATATACTTAACGTAGAATAATTCACATATTTTCAAATATCGCCCTGTATATCCGTCAAAAACGCAACAAGGCATTTTTTCATACCAGATATGAAATGGCCTAGGTCCATAGTACTTATGGTTGGACTGTGTACGGTACGTCGTGGGACACCCTGTATATAAACTTTGTCAGATCTAAGCCTGGATAAAAGTGTGATGGGAAGATGGTTTATTATTTTTCTTATAGTTCATTTTTTTTAAACAAATATTTCTTTTCTCATTAATTGTAAAATGTTATGATGTGAATTTAAAATTACATTTCAAGAGAAGCAGGTATAATATCTATTGCAACTTTTAGTTCCCAAAACCAAATTCGCAGGAAGTTTTTATTGATCTTAATAACATTTGTAACACTCTACACTGTACAAAATTCTGGGATCTCCTGGGATCATAACTATTTTCATACTTTATTTTGGGTTATGACAATCATACGCGTCTTTGGAATGTACACACTCAACACTCTTTTAATCATACAATATAGAACATTTCTTTATATGGTAGTGATCTACATATCTTCAATATTATCATCCATTAAACCGTTTTGAAATCGGCAGCGTAGAACGCTCAATTTGTCACTTAACGCGAGTCGAATATTTTGGAGCACGAAATCATTTCGAACCTCCCTCAAGAAAGGTTAAGTTCAGACCCCCCGTCAGCTGAATATCTGAGGCCTACAAAATGGTTTTAGTGTGGTATGGGGTGCAGGGACATCTGTTGTACGCAATACAATTAATAAGAGTCAAAAATGAAAAAGAATAATTTTTTGGGTTTTGCCGTTTTTTTTTGGCATCCAGCCCACTGTGCGTTGGTGCAGTATGTGACATTTTCTAATGTCGTATTTCTTGGGATCTTGTAATTTTATTTCATATTATTTGTACATAGCTTAATTTATTTATTTTTTTTCAAATTAACATTACATAAAACTGCGAAATATCGCCTAAAGAAAAAGTAAAAGCAAAAAATATATAGGATAAAATATAAATATTTGAAAACATGTTTAACAAACGTTTTAGAATTTAATATTTTAAAGTATCTTTTTTTTTTCAGGTAAGAAGAAATCAAAGCTATCCAACGAAAAAAACCGTTAATGTTTACTTTTGGTTTAATAGTAAGTAACACATTTTATCTGTATTAGGGGTTGTTCAGACGGTCAATATATTGCTTCAATATTTGATTTCTGTCAATATATTGACCTTGTGAGGGGTATATTGAAAGAGCTTCCTTGAAAGTTGAAAGTTCCTTCAATAATTTGTTATACCCTTTGTTGAGCGAGGCTGACTTGCTGGAGATTTACATTGACGTTTTGGGGGAACTGGGTATGTCTTTTTGAATTCGGATGTTTGAAGATGATGAATTGTTTCTTTGGATATTCAGTGAGACCCACCACCTGTTGCTCCAGTTTGTGAACGGATTCAGTATCGGCGTAGAGAAGACATGTTGACGATGGGTGGTTTGGGGGAGGAAGATCGCAGGTGTAGATGAGGTAGAGAAGAGAGGCCAGGACGAAGCCCTGGGGCACTCCAGCGAGAGGAGTAAAAGGTTCGGACAAGGTGTTGCCTACTTTGACTTTGGCGGTTCTGTCCGAGAGATAAGAGTGGATGAGTTTGGAGCTGTTGAGAGGTAGACCTACCTATGTTCATAAGCTTTTTGATTAGTCCGGCATGACAGACGGCTGAGGAGATTTGATCTGTGTTAACTGCCGTGACGGCGTGTGGTCAATATTCATCTCGATCTCCCTCTTCAATTCTGTGGACATTTGCTATATTTATTCTACAGTTAAATATTATCCTCCATTCGTAAAGGGTGTCAAAGTTAATTAAATTTTTTTTACAAGCAGTTTATCGTCTTATACTTAACGCAAAACAATAATTTTTGTGACTAAATGACTAATCGCGCTCATTAATTTAAACTCTTTAAATAGCTTCAAAAACAAAAACTTATTACAGTGATTAAAAATAACCCAATTTGAAGATTCCGTTCACCGTACTTTTAGTTAGTCTAAATCTAAATTAGTTTGTAGACTTATGTAAATGGAAATATATCATTGTTAAGCGTTTCTAATTGCGTTCAAACACTTTAGAATAAAAGCGTAAATTGATATAAGAGTTTAAAATAATGTCGGTAACTGTAACATTGAGATAAGGTTTGTCAACAAACGCATTAACATAATGAAATAATACGGACATCTGTTCTTTTTATGTTTACATGTTATGTTCGATAATTGTTAGAAAATAGTTTATTTTTAATGTACTTATTTGATATATTGGATGAACAACTTTGCTTCCGCCTTTTTTTCCGAAATTCGTGGCTTTGTTGTAAAGAAAATGATTATACACTTATACAGGGTGTTTCATAGTTAAACCGACATACGTTAACTGTAAATAGAGGGAACTTAGGTGATTCCAAATAACCTTGGTTAATGGGTCTAACGCTTTTAATAACCGAGATACGGGGTGTTTCATCCATTTCGGCCAATATTTTGATAAGCCGTAACTTTAGAACCACCCTGTAGATTTCTCTCATACTTTGTACAGGTATAGTGTGTTAATAGCCCAATCCTATAGTGTAAGAACTACAATTAAAATCCAGATCCGGATTAAGAAGAATTTGTAAAATTTTCAGAAGCAGTAACTTTCGAAATACCCGGTAGATTTCTTTCATATTTGGTACAGGTATCATTTTTTAGTAGCCCAATCGTATAATTTAAGGACTATACTACAGTTAAAATCCAGATATGGATTAAGAAAAATTTGTAAAATTTTGAAAATCCCCATCGCAACACGCTGTACATCAGATATTTTTTAAATTGGATAAGACATTCGAAAAGAATGGAAAAAATTGAGATATTCTGACATATTTTTATAAATGCACATCTTGTTCTACATATTACTAAACTTTTAAAGTTAATTCAATTAATACAATACATATTGTCATTTTCATAAGCCATAACTTTGAAAACACCCTGTAGATTTCTTTCATATTTGGTACAGGTAGATTGCTTAAATACCCAATCGTACAATATAAGAACTAAAGTTAAAAATCAGATCCGGATTAAGAAAAATTTGTAAAAGTTGATAATCTCTAAAATAGCACCCTGTATATCAGATTCTTTAAAATGTAATCGGATACCTATTTGAAAAAGAAAAGAAAAAAGAAAAAAGATGTATTATTGCCGAAGAAATCTACAGGGTGCTTCCAAAGTTATGGCTTATGAAAATGTATGTATGTATTGCATTAATTGAATTTACTTTAAAAGTTTAGTAATGTATAGAACGAGATGTGCATTTATAAAAATATGTCAGAATATCTCAGTTTTTTCCATTCTTTTCGAATGTCTGATCCAATTTAAAAAATATCTTATGTACAGCGTGTTGCGATGGGGATTTTCAAATTTTACAAATTTTTCTTAATCCGTATCTGGATTTTAACTGTAGTATAGTCCTTACATTATACGATTGGGCTACTAAAAAATGATACCTGTACCAAATATGAAAGAAATCTACCAGCTATTTCGAAAGTTACTGCTTGTGAAAATGAAAAAAATGCATTTGATGTAATTTGACGTTAAAACTCCAATAGTAGAATGGGATGTGCACTTAAAAAAAATTTTCACTTTAACTCATTTTTTTCCGTTCTTTTCAAATATCAATCCCAATTTTGAAAAATCTGATATACAGCGTGTTGTTTTGGGGATTTTCAAATTT
The DNA here is from genome assembly GCA_949320105.2 of Crepidodera aurea. Taxonomy (NCBI): domain Eukaryota; kingdom Metazoa; phylum Arthropoda; class Insecta; order Coleoptera; family Chrysomelidae; genus Crepidodera; species Crepidodera aurea. Next base: position 6,842,355 of record OX439477.1, on the reverse strand, counting down.
TGCAAATTCTTCTTAATCCGGATCTGGATTTTAATTGTAGTTCTTACATTATAGGATTGGGCTATTAACACACTATACCTGTAGAAAGTATGAGAGAAATCTACAGGGTGGTTCTAAAGTTACGGCTTATCAAAATATTGGCCGAAATGGATGAAACACCCCGTATCTCGGTTATTAAAGGCGTTAGACCCATTAACTAAGGTTATTTGGAATCACCTAAGTACCCTCTATTTACAGTTAACGTATGTCGGTTTAACTATGAAACACCCTGTATTATTCATAGTCCATCGACAAGGATCATTTAAAAAATTCTAAATATATTGTAACAGTTAACTACTTTAAAAAGAGAGTACAAATAATACAGACAAGCTAGTTATTAGCACGAAGGCATAAAACGAAACTGATAATTTTGTAATTGTAATTATAAAGAAACTATGAAAATTCACAAAACAAAACTTAACATTGTAAGCCCATAAGAGCAATCTACCTGTTAATGTTCGGGTCGAAACGGGGACTGGGATTAAAAATTATATAAAGTATTAGGAGTAAATGAAAATGACAATATAACCTCAAAATTTAATATCATGACGCATTAACATAATTTGTTCAAATTCAAGGAAATTAGTAGAAACCAAAGAAGTAGAGTTGCGGTTTTTCAAAATTAAAAAAAATACAATGTAAACGGGCAATAATAAGAAAGTTTTATGCCATATATGAAACCAATAATAAAAAAAATGAAAAGATAGTCAGAGAGAGCAACGTCTGGGTTGGGTAGGATTAGAATTGTTATAAACGTCACTGGAAATCAAATACGGAGAATACGATGGGATGAGACAGCAACTAAAAGTGCAATTTTGCCATAGGATCCCTTATTTTGGTGAAAGTGCACTTTTTCTTCTTCATTCGGTGTCGTTTTTTTTGCACTGTCTTCCTTCAAACGCACCAATAACGCCATATAATATTCGCTATTGATGGTACTTCCTTTCTGAAGGCAATCGATGAATAAAATACCAAAGACGTCCCAAAACACGCAAGCCTAGACCTTACATTTGCGTTATGGGTCGCTCTGAACAGCTTTCATCGGTTACTATCCACTCAGCTGACACTGGAGTGTGGTTTCATCCATTGTCGCTGAACTAACCTGGCATTTGGAAAAAAGTATTAACAAGGGTAAAATGGCACTAATGGCCACTTAAAGGTCCATAAGCACTAAATGGGGCTTAAAACCACGTATAGTACACTGGTTTTACACTGCAGTGGTAAGACCCATGTTAACCTATGGCTCTTTAGTGTGGTGGCCTAAAGTAATACAAAGGAAGGCGATACTGGAGCTTGCTAAACTCCAGCGTTTAACCTGCATTTGCATTACAGGTGCCATGAGGAGTACTCCAACAGCAGCAATGGAAAACACACTAAACCTTCCGCCACTTGATATTTATATCAGAACGGAGGCGAGAATGGGCGCATTCAGGTTGGAATGGAATGGCTACTGGGATCGTTATGAACAAGGACACAGTAGAATCACAAAAATCATCACAAACTCGTTGATGGAAATGAAAAGTGATGAAATGGCACCAAAAAACAACTTCACAAAGCCCTTCAGCGTTCAACTGATTTGGGAAGGTGAAGAAACAAACAACTTTCGGGAAGGAACATTTGGTTTGGTATACTGATGGGTTAAAAACCGCAAGTGGAACTGGAGCTGAAATATATGGTGAAACACCCACATGCAACCTAAACGCACCATTGGGAAATTACGCATCAGTATTTCAAGCAGAAGTACATGCTATAGACCTTTGTTTGAGGGAGAATATTGACAGGGGGTATAGAGAGAAAACAATCCTCATTTACTCTGACAGTCAAGCTGCCCTACAGGCCTTATCATGTAACAAAATCAGATCAAAATTGGTCTGGAACTGCCTACAAACCCTGCTCGTTCTGGCCAACCAAAATAAGGTAACAGTTAGATGGATCCAAGGGCATAAAGGGATAAAAGGCAAGGAGGAAGCAGACGCCCTGGCAAGAAAGCCTCAGCGACCATATTTACTGGTTCTGAACCGGCGTTTGGCATTCGCAAATCCTCAGTACAGACTCGCTGGGATCTCGTGCCGGGCCAACAAAACACTAAACGAATGGTTAAAGCGCCATCAAAAGTACTGACAGGTGATATTCTGAATCTAAGCAGAAATCAAATAAGGCATGTCACGGGACTAATAACCGGACATTGTCACCTTAGGGAACACCTACATAAAATTGGCATCTTTCAAGATGAACCCATATGCAATGAGGAGGATGAAACAGCCTCTCATATCATACTAGAGTGCCAGGCACTCACGCACTGATAAACCTCTTCACCTGAACAGAACGATGTAACTGACATAGTACAATAAGTCTTAAGGCTGCAGTATTGAGGCGTTTATAAACCTCAGTCAGGTACATCGTCATAATCAATCGATCAAATTCATCCATTGTCATATACCACATATAAGAATTCTTTTTATATCGCTCAAACAGTTCCTTGACTGTGATACGATATCATTTCATATAGAGCTTTCTTAAGGTGTCAGCTATCTCACGCAACTTCAAGCCAAAACTATTTTTTGAACTTTTTTATGTTTTCTGGAACAACTGCCGAATTTAGGGGTATTTGTTTTTTATTGTCTTAAAATTACAAAAGTAGCATCACTAGTACCATTGTAACCTACGATCTAAACGTCAGATGGTCTTGAAATTTTGACACGTATAATTCAAAGGAATTTTATTTATTGGATTCGAAAAGCCTAACTGATGAAGTCGAAAGACAGAAACCGGTCTTAGGATGTCGAATCTAATAAATTAAAATTCCTTACTGGTTTACTCACTTTGTATTAATCTCTGAAAGGGATAAAAAAGAAGAGAGTGACATCTTGACTAGATTCAGTCAAAATTTAATGTCAATACTCTCTTCTTACCATAGATGGTAGCACATCTAAAAATGTTATCTTATAGCGGATATAGCTATTGATTTGTACGAGTTTGGAATTTTATTTATTGGATTCGAAAAGCCTAACTGATGAAGTCGAAAGACAGAAACCGGTCTTAGGATGTCGAATCTAATAAATTAAAATTCCTTACTGGTTTACTCAAATAGTTCATTGTTTAGTCTATCATCGACTCGCGTAGAGAGTGTTAAAATTGTGTTTTGGTTGAGTGGTCGACGATAGTTTTCAACTTCGTTGATAAACCAAAGGTTCCAATTTCCCAATTCCATTTATATAGGTTTGATATATCAAGGCACTTAATCACAATTTTCTTTTTATTGATATCTTCCAATACGATTTAATCATTATTATAAATCGCCAAGGAGGATATAAACGATAATTAAAAGTTCATATCGCTTTACCCTTGTAGCCATATGGCTAAGGTGTAAAATTAAATATAGTTTTTTCTTGACTACAGAAAAATAAAGCAGGATACGATCAACTTCAAAAGTAAATCATCAACATCCGGGCTCTTGCCGCTTATTTTTCAATGTCATAATATTTGTTGCTTCTTTTTCTTAGTTTGTTTTCTTTTTTTCGGGTTTCCTTGTTTCTAGTTGAATTTTTACAGCTCATTTACTAAATATTTTGCCTAGAAGAAAGAAGTGCAATATTGGATTCAAGTATCAACTGTTGTTTAGTTTTGTTCATTCGATCGAGCCCTGGTTCTATTTTCCTTCGTGCATTGACGGCATAATGAAAATGTTCACTTTTCTTGTTGATATACAGGGTGGGCCAAACTTCTGTCGATTATACAGGGTGTTCCAAAAACTCGTGGCAACACAAACTTACATTTTTTTAAATGGAACATACTATATTTTATTCAAGAATCGAAAAGATATCACTGGAAGCGTTAAAAAAATATAGCATGTTAATATATTATATGGGTGTTTCAAAAAGATATGGCCAATTATTAGTAAAAATGACACCATCTTTTACACTCTGTAAAACAGTGAATCAAAATAAATCAACAGGTCTCTGTATTCAAATGTTATTCTCATGTCGTTGGCTTTTAAAATCACCCTGTTACTCCGAAACTAATCATACGATTTGATTATGGTCCATTTAAAGTGTTACCGACAGGTCATGATCTACAATAAAACATAGTTTCATTAAATTCCGCAATCAACCAAAATCCTATGTGTTCCGTGCAGGGTCCTTTGAACAATTTTTCAAAATGGTCTATGCACTTTCAAACGCGTTTTCTAATTGTCTTCTATTCTTTGTGACATTTATTCTCTTGTATTTATTCCTTGTAAGTCAATCAAGGACAGCATAATCAGCTGGGTTGCAGTTTGAGGTAGGGATGTGTAACTGAAACAGTACCTGTTCCTTTTGGAACAGGTTTTTATAAATATTTCTTGGAACAGGTATTATTAGAGACATGAAACAGGTACGTTGGAACAGTCTCTAACGTCGCTGTGACGGCGCGTACCCTGTTCCAAACGGAACAGATCCAGGTCGTGTTCCAGTGTCACATCCCTACTCGTAGGAGAGGTCTTTTACATTTCCTAAAAATAGCTTCTTTGATAATATCGGCGAAAATAGAAGAAAATGTTAGGAGTTAAGGGTATACAACTTGCAATACGTTGGAACTGGAACAGGTATATTTTAGAACTGGAACAGGTTGTACCTGTTATTCAATTACGGCTGTTCCACCCATCCCTAATTTGAGGATCTTGAAGGCCACACATGAGGTCCTCCTCTGTCTGTCCTTGTATTAGAAAAGTTTTAGAAATGAAAGTTTGGTGAATACATACCGGCATCAGGTCGGTGTGTTGAAGTATTTAGAAAAAATAATACTTCTTGGTATAATGAAATTTATTTCGACAAAAACCTAAAAGGAAATATATTTCTGTAATTCATTAGTAGGAATGTAGATAATAATTATCTGATTCTTCTAGATAACAAATCCACTAGTAATGTTTAATTTACTTAACGTTTCTACTTCTCGTCAAAAGTCGTTTTTAGTAGTAGTTCCTCGAAAACTTAACAATTAATTAATGCATTTGTTCGATTATATATTGCGGTTTTATTATCTAGAGGAATTAGATCATCAAAGGAAGTACAATGTACTTAAGCGAAATAGATTGAACTGAGTAAAATCTTGTTGTGGTATTTCATTTCCTTTCAAAAGACTTTTCGAGAGTGTCAAATACCACTTGCGCACAAACCAATTTATATTATTAAGTCCAATTTAATTTTTATTTTTATTGTTCATCAAAATAAGTGGAAGAATAACGTTATTTGCCGATGACACGAGTGTAACCTGGAGTAGTTCTGATATACAGACATTACAATCTAACATAAACAAAGATCTAGTAACTATCAAGTCCTGGTCTGACTCGAATGGGCTTTGTTGCAACACCAGTAGCAATGCCTTACAGAGGTACGTTACAGCCTATAACTCTAAGCAGTAATCCGATTCTAACTCTTAAGTTTTTATGTCTTTATATAGACAAATTTCTAAAATGGTCCTCTCATATTGATACCTTGGAAAAAAAATTATCTTATGCATGTTTTGCCATTAAAACTTCAACATTATCATCCATTAAACCGTTTTGAAATAGGCAGTGTGGAACAGACAATTTATCACTGGACGCGTGTCGAATATTTTGGAGCACGAAATCACTTCGAACCTCCCTCAAGAAAGGTTAGGTTCAGACTGTTGTCAGCTAAATACCTGAAGGCTTCAAACTGGAATACAATTCATAAAAGTGTTTTGGTTTTGCCGTTTTTTTTTGGCATTCAGCTCACTGTGCGGCAAGATATCGGTCTTCAAGTAAATATAAACAACACGCCCATACCCGTCAAAGCTGAGGTGAAATATCTTGGACTTCACCTGGACCAAAAATTAACATGGAAGACGCACATAAAAATCAAACGACAACAACTGGATCTCAAAACAAAAAACATGAGCTGGCTAATAAACAGAAGATCTAAACTATCCATGGAAAACAAAAGAATCTTATACAAGGCTGTACTCAAACCAATCTGGACTTACGGCGTAGAACTGTGGGGATGCAGTAAACCTAGCAAGATAAATATTCTCCAAACCTACCAATCAAAAGTGCTTAGAACGATAACCGCCGCCCCTTGGTATATTTCAAATCAAAGGCTGCACAACGACCTGGACATTCCATTCATAACAAAAGTAATGAGAGCCAATGCCAACAAATATAGAAACCGTACCGCTAATCATAGTAAACAACTGATTAATGAACTCTTTAATCAACCAGTCGAAAGAAGATTATGGACAGAAGATGTTGATAAATAAAAATTCCAGAGATCCATCGCTGGATGCAACCTGCTCATGTCACCCTTCCTTACATCTTATTCGCTAATTACTCTGTATACAGGGTGACACAGCAACCATGTAAAAGATTATAGTATCTGTGTTTCCCAAGATAAAATTATAAAATTTTAGGGCATTGAATGGGACCTTAGTGGCCTCATTTTAGTTTGTTTCACTTTTACTACTTCCGGTTTTACCGGAAGTGATACCAATTTTTGAATTTTAAACGGTAAACCCTGTAGATTATTACATTTTTGGAATCTACATGACAACCTGATTTCATCGATGTATCATACTTGGTATCTCAAGTGAACAGTTAAGGAGGTACACACAGAAATACGAAAATTGGCTCAAATAACATACCAAAGAAATAAACAATAAATAATATTTATTAATATTAATAAAAAAATACTAATCCTTAAACACACAAAAAAATATTTACAAACTACATCAAATTTTCAAAATGTCCATTATTTTCGACACACAGTCTTGCTCTACTAACAGTTGTCTCATAGGTTCGATTTATTTGATCTGCTGTTATGCTGTTAATAGCATCTCGAACAGAAATTTCCAATTGTTCTCTTGTAGTGTATGTTCTTTTATAAACAATATTTTTTAAATGTCCCCAAATAAAAAAGTCCATTGGCGTAAGATCAGGTGATCTTGCTGGCCATCTGATAGGACCATTATTTCCGATCCATCTATTTCCAAATCGAAAATGTAAATAATTTTGAACCAGACTAAAATTATGAGGGCCAGCCCCATCTTGTTGAAAGGTAACTTTTTCATTTACTTCATCTCGAAAATATTCTCAATTTCATTTTGTAAAAATTCTAAATATCTTTCTCCTGTTAAAGCTCCATCAAATATAATGGGACCAAAAATGCTTCCCTCTAATATGCCCAACCAGACATTAAATCCAAATCTTACTTGTTGATGCCCTTGTCTTATTAGTCGTGGATTTTCTGTAGCCCAATACCTTGTATTATTTTTATTAAATATTCCTAAATTCGTAAATCTAGACTCGTCAGTAAATAAAATGGATTGATGAAAGTTATTGTTTAAATTGTAAATATCTGGTCACCGAGCTTCGCTCTTCGACTCTTAATATTCAAATCTACATTTTTAAGCAGCCCAATGAGTATATAATTTAAGTATATTTATAACCTGACAAATTATGGGGTGGTTTTAGCAAGTAGCCGTAAGGGGTAGTATCACACTATCGGGGAAGGGAAACACGGTACGTGTGACATTTTGACATTTGTTACATTCTGACAGGTGTCATATTTTGAGATTTGTTCATTTTGACAGGTGTCACATTTTGACAAGTGTCCATTTTAACAGTGTTACTCAACATTCCTATAAATATGAGTTCTGAAATTGAATTGGCAACGTTGTATTTTCAACCTTGAATTTATGAGATGGCTGTCATTTGACAAGCAATTTATTTATGTCCGTCAAAACAACCTTTCCTTTTTTATACTTTTTAGGTTTATTCTGGTTATAAATTGCTTCTTGGGCATTTGTAGAAAAGTTATGTATGCGTTTGTACTGGAAAAATATGTTAAATAATCGCTTCAACGCACCGAATTTGTTTGTCTTGGGAGTGACTATACCAACATATATTTTTTCATAAAATGTGAAAAATATTTTTCCGCGCAAAAATTTCTATTGCTAAGTATATTGATTTTATCAAGTTTTATAGCATCTGAGAAAAAGGAATTAAAATTCTCAGATTGCCTCCTTACCACGCAGAGTTAAATCCCATTGAACTGATCTGGTCACAATTATTAAAATGTTGTTTCTCCACAATTATTAAAATGTTGTTTCTCAAAATACTACAACATTTAAATTTCCTGATGTGCGAAATTTGTTTTTGAAGGCAGTTTCAGATGTAAATAGAGAACATTGGGGAAAATGCATTGATCATGTTAAAAAGGTGGAAAATTCATTTTTTAGGAAAGTGCATAGGTATATCAATGGAAAATTTAATAGAACCTATAATAATAAACCTCAGAAAAGACAATTATAGTGATACCAGTAGTTTTAGTGAAGACAGTGACTTTTAAAGATAGTTCTTGAACTTTTTTTTTAATCTTTGAGTTTAGGTAAGTACTGAAGCGTTACTTTTAATGCCAAGAGATTAAAAAAAGTGTAATCCCAACATATAATAATCCTCCTTGTTATTTATTGGTTAAATTTAATTGGTTCAATGTTGAAGTGTCAGATGCATAAGGTTTATTTTTATTTTTTGTAAATAATATAACTATCTACGAAGTGCGTATATATATTTTATATGCTGTGACCTTATTTATATTATAGAAACTTATTTTGCAAAGTACGCCTATGGAATGTGACGTTATATCCCCACTTTTACTACCCTCCTCTCTCCTTTATAGTATATATTACTATAGAAACAAGTTATATTATCTGTCGTTGCTAGGAAATAAACTAAAAGCTTAACTTTTCTTGTAAATATCTCGGAAGATCGAATTTTCACAGACATGAGACCTACATTTTTTGCCGATTTAGATAGGAATTAGTCTACCCTGAAAGTTTCATTAAATTCTGACGAGTGGATTTCGAGACACACACACACACATACATACATACATACATACATACAAACCTTGCTCGTTTAATAGTATTTGATTATTTAAAAGCCAATTACAATATGTAATTCTTCTAGCAAAATCATTTTCATAAAACTCTTGATGAATTTGATACTTGAAAGATTTATATTTATATTTTTTTTAAATTCTTCTAACAGATTCACTGCTTACATCAAACTGTCTTTCTATTTCTCTCAAGGAAGATGTTGGGTCATAATTTACATATGCAAGTGCATTTGTCTCAACTTCTTCACTTATTATAGATTCGTCATTTTCAGCAATCGGTTCCCTTCTTAACTGAGTTTCAAGTCTCCAGAAATACTTGTTGCTTGGATGATTCCTGTTGGGAAATCTATTTCTATACAACTCAGCAGCAGCCCTTGAATTTTTTCGACATTCACCAAATATTAGTAAGATGTCTATTTGTTCATTACGAGTATACATTTTTATCAAACACGATTTTAGATCATTTACTTTATTTTGCAGTTTAAATCACCAGTTCTATGATAGCTAACTGTCAAATTCACCGTCACCTAAATAAGTCAAAATAACGTCATAGTCACCGCCGCCTTGATAATATTAAAAAATTATTTAATGTAATGCTTTAAAGTATTCTCATTTGAGAACATTAACTAAGAAATGTACAAAAAATGTAATTTAAAATTATGCAGTTAATTAGAATATTTATTTATTGATTTAGGAAAAAAAAACAAGGGTTGTAATTTAAATAAGGTATGAAAACAGGGGGGAAAATAAGTTAAATTAAAAAAAAAATAAAAAATCGTACAATTCAGTTATGTTGTATTAAATTTATATATTTTTTGAATTACATTAAATAATTTAATGTAATATTTAAGTTAGTGCCGTTTTTTCCCGTTGTTTATTTCTTTGGTATGTTATTTGGGCCAATTTTGATTTTTCGTATTTTTGTGTGTAGCTCCTTAACTATTCACTTGAGATACCAAGTATGTTATATCGATGAAATCAGGTTGTCATGTAGATTCCAAAAATGTAATAATCTACAGGGTGTCCCGTTTAAAATTCAAAAGTTGGTATCACTTCCGGTAAAACCGGAAACACAGATACTGTAGCCTGTTGCAAATTGCAGTGAATAAATAAATTTTAAAAAAATGTCTGCGTTTAGAAAATAAAACTTTAAAGTGATTTTTGTGTGGCAAAAACGTGGCGAGAATTACTGCAATCATATAATCAAGTGTCGCCACTTTAAAGGTATATTAATGGTTTCAAAAACGACATATTTTCCGTATTTACTTTAAATGAATATTATTCAAGTATGTACTATTTATTTTATAATTTTCTGAAAAGTGGGTTATTTAATAATTTGCACGCCGGCCAACAATTCACTAATAATGCTTTCTTTTGACGTAAATAGAAGAAAAGTGTTATGTCGGCCATTTTTTATATCGGTGCGCCGTTATCGATCTGTAATACATCAAACCCACCTAAATAATCCACTCTATCATTAAAAAAAAAACTATGCCGACTATGTCTGATGGATATTGATACATGCCACAGTGGAAGAGTAACAAGTGGCATCGACAAATGTTGGCCGACTTCAAATCGAATTGATTAACTTTCGAAACCGCGGCTGACACGATCCGACGTTCTAAAACAATCAGCGGTACAGAAAAAAATTTACACAAAATAAATTGTGTTTGAATTAAAATTAAATCGATTAAAACCGACGATACGCATTTAACTTGCGCAATTAAATGAAACTATAATTTGTAACCAAGGCATATAAACAACTTTTAAAATCGGTTTGTTATTGTTTGATATCCTGTTTTATGGACTTATTGCAGTGGTTTATTTAGACTATAAGTTGATCGAGAGTGGAATAGTTGGTAAATATTTTCGTTGTTTTACTTGGGATTGTTGAAATACAGCAAAAACTCAACATTTTACGTTTTATCATCCTGTATGATTATGTATATAGTTACCTTTGTATTGTTACTTTTAGTTTTTGGTAATTTGTCAAAATAAAGTTTAATTAAATTAAATAATTTACACGCTTCCACTACGAATTGTAGGATAGTGACAGGAGTATGCTTACGATAACTGGCTTAGTTTTTAAGCTATTAATTTCAAATTTTATACAGAGAATGCGAGAATATCCTTCTAGCATACGGTGCAACGTCAAATGCGATAGTTTATACAGGGTGTCTAGAGTGGTGCGTCCAATGTTCATATTTTCAATTCTCAATGTCGGTAATTTCAAATAAAACACCATGTATTTCACTATAACGCCTGAATCAGGTTTTTATTCTCTTTCGGTCTGTAGTAACATTCCCTACACCTAAAGTTACGTATTTCTGAGTTATTGCTAGATTTATTATAATTTGGAGATATTTTACATAAATTGATGGATATAATCTAGCATATTTGGTAGGTTGATAATTTTTTGTTCAAAATTTGATGCTGAATCCCAAAATAAAAAGAAAAATGGTACTTCTGGTTACACCGGAAGTTGAAAATATTTTCATTCAATAGATCGTACTGACAAAGCCTTGTAACCCAAATTTCAAATATGGCTAATGGGCCATCTACGGGACAAACACTGTATGCCAAGTTTCATTAAATTCTGAACAGTTATTCTACTACCTAATAATAAATCGACCTTCTCATCATCTAATTTACCACTTGACCAACAATATAACCAGAATTGCGTGAAACTATTCTAAAACTTTTACTTTTTTTTTGTTTGGGGGGAAATGCTCAAGCACACCACCGCTTAACTCGTTCAGACTTTACAAGTTACTTGAAAGGAGTAACCTGAATTCAAGTGAACGTTCATACTATTTCAATATTTCATTCAAGTCATTTCAAGTTGAAATTTTTACTTGAATGATTTGTTTCAAATTTAAAATACCTCACAATTGGAACCCTCCGTGGGTGGTTGACTAATATGTCGCAGTGCAGAGCCACTTTCACTACTTCCAGTGACTTCAAGTGATTCAAGTCCCCAACTTGAGAGCAAAAGTTAACTTGGTCTCTACTTCTACTTGAAACTTGAAAGCACCTTGGTCTCTACTTCTACTTGAAACTTGAAAGCACCTTTCAAGTTACTCGAATTCAAGTGAAATGATGTTCACACCTTTCAATTTGTTTTAAGTTGCACCAATTATTGCACTTGAATTCAAGTAACTTGTAAAGTCTGAACGAGCCTTTACAACAAATTGTGAGGTTATGTTGGTTTTATTTTCTGTTTGTATTTTTTTGTAAAACGAAGTGTATAATTTTTTCTCTGATTTTTATTAATCCATCCACAATTAGCATATTTACAACTTTTATTCCAGCAGGATGTAACGCCCTATACGCCTATAAAACAATATAGGGCTACATATAATGGTGGGTTGTCGATCTCAACATTATGCATATCGGCGTAGCTCTGTAGTGGAGACGGTCGTGGTTCCAAATTATAATTGATTTAAAATTAGCTTAACTGAGCTAATTTACCTCTGAAAATCAACAAAAGGGGCAAATGCAAGACAAAACTCCAATATATCACCGATTTATTAAAACAAATAATCCAAATCCCCAACAAATAATTAAATATATACAACAGTGCGTAAATCGAATATAAAAATGTTCAAATGGCAAATTTCAAAAACAATAAAAAAAATATGGTTCAAAAACAACTAATTAAACAGAGACGTTCTCATTTAGCTGTGGTACCAAGGCTGAATGGGATAATAAAATACTTAAAATGAATGGCGATAAAATTTTGATTAATTTCCGTTTGATATAAAAAAAACTACAAAAATGTTGGTATGCGCAACTTAACAAAACATTGACGAAAGAATACAAAAATAAATTTATCAAACCGTTTGACTTCTAAATTCTTCTATGTACCAAATCTAAATCAAATTAATTTCCAGTAGACCAAATCCAAAATAAAGTTTCCAATTAATCAAATCCAAATCAAATTTTTCAATAGTCAGCAGAAATCAGCTAGGCAGTAGAGTTGTCTTACAAGTACGGCAAATTCTTCCAATGAGCCGACGGCAGTCGAACGAGCAAAAGGCGATTATACTAAATACTTCACAGTATATCACAGATCAAATATCGCCAATAATTTGCTCATAAATGGAATGGCAGTTTTAATCCCCCAAACGATTCAGGGATGGAAATTTGCCACAATATAAGTGCTTTTTCCAGGTTGTCTCAATTTGAAAGCTGTTTCTCTCCCTTCTATTGCATTCAAAAATCGTATGCTACTTTACCGATAGGGAACGTGCATACCTACTTTAAAAGAGCCATGGCCAGTGAGGAATTGTGTGAGATAATATTCCCACCTTTTGTGCTTACAGTCTATCCATTTTTTAATATCTGGAATTTCCTTCGTCCGCTGTGCAACATCTCTAGGGGCGTCCCATCTCTGTTGCCAAGTTGTGATAGATTTTGTCCTTTCTCTATATTTGGCCAGTTGTTCTCCTTCTTCATTGAAAAGCTCTACTCTTTCTCGGACTATGTCTATGGGTATTACCCCTGCAATAACTTGTAGAGCTTTTAAGAAAGTAGTCCTATAAGCCGACGTTACCCTTGTTGCTTCCAAGATTTTCCTTCGTCGTGCAATCCCGATTACTTCTTCCCATACTGGTGCTCCATATAAAATAATAGACTGCACCACTCCTGCCAGTGCCTTTCTTTTTTCTGAAGATGGTCCATCAATATTCGGCATTATTCTCGTCAGTTGGGCTATACTTACTTTGATATGTTCGTTGAAGCTCAGTTTATTATGAATCCAGATTCCAAGATATTTGAGCACTTTTTGAGGAATAACTTCAATGTTACAAACAGTAAACCGGATACCCTCCTGCGCCCTTGGTCCCTTAAGAATAATCGCCTCGGTCTTGTGTAAAATAAAAACTTAAGAGAAACAGAAGAATCCACGTATTTTCTTGATTTTATTTTTATTTTATATGAGTGAATCGTTTTTTGCAAAATATATTAAGTACGCTGTTAAATACAGTTGTTATCAAAAATTAATACGCACCTTTCCGTTCAATCGATCCTCATTATTTAAATGATATCGTGATGAAAACATTCGCCGCAATATAGGATTACCTATCATTTCATTGTTCTCGCGTGCAAATCGGGTGTGCCCTTTTTAATTCGGGAAAATGGTTGGATGCCTTCGTAATATGCGTTTCAAACAAATAAAAAAAAAAAGCAGCCAGTGAAAGTGAGTTGGCGAACCGATACACATTTACATAACCAATGAATAATAAATCAACTTCCATTTTTGGAGGTGGGTCCATAACTTATTAATTTCGAGTTTGAAAGTGTTTTGAGAGGGCCCTTCCCCCTTCACTTAAGACAATCGGACAAGTTGTTCGGGGTCGTTAAACTGTTGCGGATAAGGTAATCCTTTTTATCGGAATAATTACAATTTTTAATATTTGGAAAATTTTATCGAATGACCGTTTTTTCAATATTTGACCCGAAATAATAATATTACCGTTATAAATGCAATTCTATGCAAAACAGACAAAAGATAAAAAAACAAAAAAATGAAAATTATTCGAAAGAACATTTGCTCTTGTTTTCTTTAATTTTTTTTCAAAAATCGATACTTTTCACGCTGTTGACCAAAAATTGAAAATGTCATAAAAAATTTTGCTCAACTTTAACAGACCAAAACTTAATAATGATCCTATAGGATTAAAAATTACTGGACAATTGTAGAAACAGAGGTTACATCTTGGATTGTTTTTTTCAAATACCACAGTCTAGATGGCGCTAAAAAAATGGCGTAAGAAAAAAAAATTATTTTGTCCATACCTTTTTACTTTACCATAGGTAAAGTATTGTAATCGCAAAAAAAAAAGTTCAGCTTTCAGTGGATTTACATGTTTTGAGACCCCCTAAGTCATTTAAGACCATTTCCAGAAAATGTATGTATGGAGTATGTAGTATGTAGTCCGGAAAAGTTTGTGTGCGCTCTAACTCCAACTGCGATCGGAATTTCGTAACCAAATTTTATATTTAGCATTTTTACAACATGCTAATGAGCTGATTAGATTTTGGACAAAATCGGACAACCGGAAGTGGGGTTTACTCTTGAGAATTTTCAGATTTTCGCAATTATTATCGTTTCTATTAAGTTTATGTAAAAATATTAAGAGAAAAAATTTATTTTAAATTAAATTTGCTATAAATTTTGTTTAAAACCTTTTTTCAAATTTTGTATTATAAGCGAGTTTAAAATAAAATATGGAATAACATAGTTGCATAATAGCGCAAGCACAGTAGAAGTGTTTTGTTTCATGGAGACAATTGTACGCTCTTGCCAGACATGGCCTGCCTTAAATATGTACGAGTAATTGGATTATGAGCCCGTAGGGCCGTTAAAGTATGGTAAGGTCTACTTATGTTAAACGGCTCGGGATGGTCTTAAAATTTCATCATCAGTTAGGCTTTTCGAATCCAATAAATAAAATTCCAAGCTCCTACAAGTCAATAGCTATATCCGCTATAAGATAACATTTTTAGATGTGGCACCAAGCCTAACTGATGAAGCCGAAAGGCAGAAACCGGTCTTAGGATGTCGGATCTGATAAATTAAAATTCCTTACTGGTTTACTAAATTTATATTAATCTCTTAAAGGGATAAAAAGAAGAGAGTGACATCTTGACTAGAATCAGTCAAAATTAGTGTCAATACTCTCTTCTAACCATAGGTGGTAGCACATCTAAATAAGATCCGGAACTCGAAAGCTCTTCAATAGGGCAAAGAGTAGCGGGGATTGGCAGAGCTACACTGAAAAACTAACCACCTACAACAAAGAAGTAAGAAAAGCAAAACGAAATAATTTCAGAAAATATTGTGAGGATATTGACTTCACACCTGCTGCCGCTAGACTATATAGAGTCATGGCAAAAGGTAGAGTCGATAACGCAATGGCTCTAAAGAAGACAGATGGTAGCTACACCGAAAGTGAAAATGAAAGAGCCCAGCTCTTACTAGACACTCACTTCCCTGGAAATGAACCTATTTCTATAGGGCACACTCCAGAACGGAATAGTAGACCTACCAGAGAAGATACGGCAATGGTCAGACATATCTGCAGCAATAGACGCATAAGATGGGCCTTGAACACCTTCCAATCGTTTAAATCAGCAGGAACTGATGGAATATTCCCCGCCCTACTCCAGCGCGGGCAAGAAGAAATCCTACCACACCTAGTGAGTATGTGTCGTAGCAGTCTAGAACTGGGATATATACCGGAAGTATGGAGAAGGGCCAGAGTCACCTTCATTCCTAAATCCCTTCGAACAATTAGTCTCACATCGTTCGTTCTGAAAACGGTGGAGAAAGCAAATGAATCAGAACAGAAATCCTGGAACGGAGACCGCATTGGTGCAATTGACAGATGACATCCAGGATGCACTATAGAACAAAGAATCTGTAGTGTGTGCCTTTCTAGACATAGAAGGGGATTTTGACAACACACCACACGAAGCCGTAAAAGAGCATTAGAAGAAAGAGGGGTAGACAACACGACAACCAGATGGATGTCGCGACTATTGTCTACCAGAGTAGCAGAGACTAAAATGGGACAAGACACTGTTTCCATCTGCACAACCAGAGGATGCCCACAAGGAGGAGTGGCCTTCCCTCTTATGAGGAGCCTAACAGTGGATCGACTCCTCTGCGATTTGACCGAGATTGGTATATCGTGTCAAGGCTATGCAGATGACATAGTCATAATTGCAAGAGGAAAATGCCCCCTTTGCCCCAAAAGGGGGGCATATTGGGGCAAGGAGGCAATAATACCCTACCAAACCTTTCTAACTTTGATATTGAGCCAAAAATGAAGTAATTCGACAAGGTTTCACTTTGATTTAACCTGGCTCAGAAAATTGCGTAGTCAAACTGAGTTTTTCCTGGCCTAATGGACCTGGAACCAAGTATTCCTAAAGTCTAGACAAATCTCGGAGCATTTTTGAAAGCAATAAGACTAGAGGAACTGCTCTAATCATTGAGACATTCTTAACGGTTGCGCAGGAGTACAGACAAATTATAAATGACTACTGGTTTGATATTAGCACCACCATCAAGGTCGTGGTAATCAATTCCCATTAACTTCTTCACGTTTCTATTATTTTTTTAATAAAACGTGAAATTTTCATCATGCGTGCTTCCGACTGATTTAATCTTATCAAAAATGTATTTGTTAATGCAAATAAAATTTTTGAAATTTATTAACATTGATTTCCTAACATAAAGTATTATTTATCCACTCGTATCCAACTATAAATAAATTCCATCGTGTCCTCTCTATGATTTTAAAATATTGCTAGGTAACTCGTCAATCATCGTAATAATAAATTAGGTTTTTATAATTTAACGGTTCTATTAAATGAATTCGTATTAAAAGTGTGATAATTTTTCATGGCCAGTACATTCTAATATAATTGCATTTATATCTATGAATGCGGTTTCGTGATTATTTTTTTTTATATTTATTACTATGATTTCGTATAAAATTAATGCTGTTTAAAAATTCTAGCTAATAATATGAAATGTTTATTCAAAATCGGTAAAATAGAAAGCACTTGTGAAATACTTTGATTTA
Source organism: Crepidodera aurea (assembly GCA_949320105.2). Taxonomy (NCBI): domain Eukaryota; kingdom Metazoa; phylum Arthropoda; class Insecta; order Coleoptera; family Chrysomelidae; genus Crepidodera; species Crepidodera aurea. Next base: position 6,824,825 of record OX439477.1, on the reverse strand, counting down.
TAGTTTATACAGGGTGTTTTGTAAGGTATCTTGACTTCCATAACCGAGTTGTTCAATTATGCATAGTTATTCATTTTGAATCGCTCAGTATATTTTTAAAATTTTTGGATACAGAAAAAGGTTGGGAAGTGGAAGGGGGGAGTTTTTAAGGGTAGAAAACTGTTTATCTCGATTTCCGGCAAAACTACAAGTCCTATGGAAAAAAGTTAAATGGCAAAGTTGTAGGTAATAAAAAGATCTACAACTTTTGTATTTACACTTTTTTCACATAACCTCAAAATTTATGTGAAAAAAGTTTTTTTCACGAAATTTGGTGAAAACTTACCTTTTTATGTCCCAAACACACTGTAATTTTTTTGTTTTAAGCTTATTTTGACTTAATATCGAAAAATCAGTCTAATTTTCAATCGAAAATTCTCAAGTCAAAATATCTGCTTTTTTAAAAAAACTCGGTGGGCTTTTTGTTCGTTGAAATCTCTACTTTTTGATGGTGTAAAAAGAATATACATGGTAAATGTTCTCAAAAAATGCAAATAAGAAACGAAGAAAACTCCGAATTTCTTTTTTTTTAAATCATGATGTACAATTATGAGCTAGTTATTAAAATGTATACTTTAATTACTCGAAAAACGTAAGATTCCGTGTTACATTGATAAACAAAAGAGTAATTAAAGTATAAATTTAAATAAATAGCTCAAAATTGTTTCTTCGTTTCTTATTTGCATTTTTTGAGAACATTTACCATAGTAATGTATATTTTTTTACACCATCAAAAAGTAAAGATTTCAACGAACAAAAAGCTCACCGAGTTTTTTTAAAAAAGCAGATATTTTGACGTGAGAATTTTCGATTGAAAATTAGACTGCTTTTTCGATATTTACACTGTGTTTGGGACATAAAAAGGTAAGTTTTCACCAAATTTCGTGAAAAAAAAATTTTTTTTGTAAAAGATAAAAGAAAGAGATAAAAATAAAAAACCAAAAACTTGGTTATTTGAATTTTTCACATAAATTTTGAGGTTATCTGAAAAAAGTGTAAATACAAAAGTTATAGATCTTTTTATTACCTACAACTTTGCCATTTAACTTTTTTCCATAGGACTTGTAGTTTTTCCGGAAATCGAGATAAACAGTTTTCAACCCTTAAAAACTCCCCCCTTCCACTTCCCGATCCCAGATCGCCCGTAAATTATTTTTCCTATCATGTTTGTTATATTCTCTTCCTTTTCCAATGGGTTTCATCCTACTATTATTTTATTTCACTTTTTACCATTTTCAAAGGCACCTGCACTGGTCTATAATTCCAAAGAAACATTTAAACCTGTACACAAAAACTTTTATTAGAAGAATTAACCATTACGTAACCGTTGCCAAAAGGGAGCCTTTGATTTGGCCTAAAAGAGGCTTTTATACAGCTATTCGGGACTCTGCTCTGTTAAGAAGCAACTGTTTATCTACCATTCTTTCTGGAATCAAATTACTTTTAGAAACTTTGGCAACACTGGTAAGCAAAATTTCAAACTTGAGTGAGCAAGTGATGAAGTATTTTTTTAAATATTTTTGTTGGGAACTAATTAATAATTATGAAAGATTATGTATAAATCACCAACCACTTCAGTTATCAGCCATTAAGTTCTGTTCTATTGGGATCTGACATGGGGGCGTGGCTTATCCAAGATGGCGTTAATTAGGGTGAAGATTTAAATGTGACATGAGTGCTAGTATAATATAAAAAATGTTTCTCTATTGACCAAATTTGCGAATGAAAAAAAATTAATGAAAGTGACAGTGACTATGTCGCTTTCATTCTTTTTCTGGTTCTACTTTAATATATACTATAACATTCACTTAATTAATTTAATTCACTTAATTAACCATTACGCAACCGTTGCCAAAAGGGAGCCTTTGATTTGGCCTAAAAGAGGATTTTATACAGCTATTCGGGCCTCTGCTCTGTTAAGAAGCAACTGTTTATCTACCATTCTATTTGGAATCAAATTACTTTTAGAAACTTTGGCAACACTGGTAAGCAAAATTTCATACTTGAGTGAGCAAGTGATGAAGTATTTTTTTAAATATTGTTGTTGGGAACTAAATAATAATTATGAAAGATTATGTATAAATCACCATCAGTTATCAGCCATTAAGTTCTGTTCTATTGGGATCTGACATGGGGGCGTGGCTTATCCAAGGCGTTATTTAAGGTGAAGATTTAAATGTGACATGAGTTCTAGTCGTGTATTAAATATAAAAAATGTCTCCCTATTGACCAAATTTGCGAATGAAAAAAAATTAATGAAAGTGACAGTGACTATGTGGCTTTCATTCTTTTTCTGGTTCTACTTTAAGTACTATGACATTCACTTACACAGAAATAAATCCTCCAAACAGCTTATTTTATTTTATACATGTTTGGCTCTCTCTGTAAATAAAGTAAACGATATGTTCGTGCATCCCTCGGATACGTTTTTGGGCTAGAAATCAAATTTTATTAATAGAATATCCATTCAACAGTAACATAAAATTATAAAACTTGAATTATTATTAACAAATTTAAAATGTTTAGCATACATTTCTTCATTCTGATATTCGATCTGTACATCAAATATTTATTCTTAGAACGAAATATAAAACCGTAAAAAGTCATAACAGCATACCTGTAAGTGATAAATCTACATACTAACGCTGTAGTCATACAGTGATTTCTAAGTGAAGTGATTCAAAAAGTGTACTTGAACTTTTTTTTTGTTTTCTTGCGCTTGCCATCTGTAAAACAGTTGCCAACCTGAATTTTATTCGAGTATAATTGTCACCCAGATTTGCAATGCGGATGGGTTTAGAAATTGGATGTATTGTAAAGTCGAGTGTTTTCTATTAATATTTTTTTCGCAAGTTTCAATAAAGCGTTAAAAATTACAATTCCATTAAAAACCAGTTGAGAATGTTCTTCTAGCATTGCCATAGACCCTTAGATCATATATGCTTCGCTAGATACGGCATCCCGTAGTGTTTGTTTGGTATTAGAGGGGTAATGATGAGAGGGGGTGAAGGGGCATAGCGTACTATGATACAATTTTATTTTCTAAGGAATGACTGACTTCCATGTAGGTTACAGTAAAATGGGAATAACTCGGGATAACTTTTAAAAAATTCATAGTAATTCAAGCTCTAGGGAGATTACTAGTAAAAGTATTAATAAAATTTTAGATTGACAGTTCTCATTCTAATCAACACAGCCACAGTCTACTCACTTTTAATGTTCAATATACTACTATACTTGTACAAATCTTATGAAAGAAATATTTATTTATTTATTATTTATTTTACCAAAATCGTCATTCACTATGTGTCTGCTTTAAATTCAATGTCATTTTAAACTTCAAAATATTCATATTTTAGACCCTATTTTGAACATGTTCCCGAAGAGGTACGGAGGGGCACATCAAGCTCTTTTTGATGCTCTATCCAAATCAGAATTTTAAAATTCATAAACACAAAAAATCAACACACACAGAACGAATTCAAATACCGAACAAATTTGTTCCGTGAAAATTCTATTGTTGGATGTCTTAAATCTGAAATCAGTTTTATGGATCTGATAAAGGATGGTTACCTGTATTTCAATTCACCGTTTAAAAAATGTGAAAAAAGCGAATAAAAAATTCTATATTGATATCGCATCCTTTATTATATTTATTTTAAAGACGATTCGTTTTGACACAAAAGGTCATCTTCAGGTCTTAAAATATCAATATAAAGTAACAAAATGAACAAACTGCATAAGTTTTCTCTGTTATTAAAACCACGATAACTGAAATTTTCTATTTCCAACTCATTCAATTCAAATCCCGACACTGTTACCGCGCCAAAATTGGATAAGCTTAGACATTCAAGACATTTATTTTACACAAATGTAGTGTTTGGACGGTATTACTGAAATAGATATATTTTAAACATCGGCCCCCTCTGGTATCAGAAATAAATAACATGTTTTCTCTCTTACTATAAAGGAGTAATTGGACTTCCTCGCATTAATGCAGCACCCTGTATGTTTAAAAAAAAAAATTGTTAATCCTAAGTTATAAAACACGTTGCTTCAATTTTTTTTAAAAATTTTAAGTACTCGTTGAATTTTCTGGTTAACAGATAAATAATTGAAAAAAAAGATTTGGATTGTCCCGGAAAAATGGGTTCCAACATGCATCTGGACCAATGTAATTCAATACCTGTTGGGGGAAAGTAGTCCAAGGGGTAGTTGTAGGTTCAGATGCGGTGCAAACCTCTTTGATATATTTTGTTATATTCGAAATTGGGAGAAGCAGAAATCTGTTATTTTTCAATCTAATACTCTTAAGAAACAAGGTATTTTTTAGATAAATACTTCACTTTTATAATTATTTGCAGTAAAAAGGGCCGACGTTCCTTAAGTTTAAAACGGTTTTCCTCCTAATACATTTTAAATCAGATGCGGAGAGCCACAAGGATCTATATTAGGACCAACATTATTTCTTATACAGGGTGTTTGATAGTTAAACCGACATACGTTAAGTGTAAATAGAGGGTAATTAGGTGATTCCAAATAACCCTGGTCTATCCTCATCATTTTTGTCAAAAATTTGATAATTTCCGACATAACCAGCTCCAAAACGCACCCCATTTTTAGCCCCTGCCCTGCATTTAGAGAGCACGCTCTAAAGGAATGACACTCCCAAGCGGATTACAAATTTTTCAATAAATCACGTAAATATTAATATTTTTTCATGATTCAAAGTTCAGATGAAAGAAGGAACCTGTATCTATAATATCATGTTACTTTTTCCTTTTATCTATTTCTCTGGATTATTCAAAAACCGGGCCAAAGTTTGTTTTTGCTCGATATTTTGATATTATAAATTTATTCATATTTTTTTTATCATTACTAATTTCACCGAATCCTTTTGGATAATGGGGCTTTGTAAGGTGATAAATATACTCAGAAAGAGAAATTATTTTTGAGTATTTTCTAAACAACATGTTTTTTAGTGCGTTTTTTTTTATTTTCGGAGCTTTCGAAAATTCTCGGATCTAAGGGGAATAAATAGATAATCAAGGACCATATCGGTTTTCAACGCACATCATTAGAAAGCTTAGCCCCCTTGTCGATGGCATTTTTCTTTTTTTTTTTAATCAAATCGGTGGAAAACTGAAAAAAAAACGAAAAAACCACTTTTGCAATTTTTTAAACTATTATAAACAAAATAATGCAGTTATGAAAAAAGTCAAGAATTGAAAGTTGTTGCAAATGTAATTCTCTACAAAATTGCTATTGAAAGTTTTTTTGTAAGATTAAGAATGAGGGAGTTAATTTGCAAAAAACAAACTCACCCCCAAAAACCCAAAAACTTACCTAAACTCAAAGATTAAAAAAAAAGTTAGTTCAAGAACTATCTTTAAAAGTCACTGTCTTTACTAAAACTACAGGTGTCACTATAATTGTCTTTCCTGAGGTTTATTATTATAGGTTCTATTAAATTTTCTATTGATATATCCACTTTCCTAAATGAATTTTCCACCTTTTTAATATGATCAATGTATTTTCCCCAATGTTCTCTATTTACATCTGAAACTGCCTTCAAAAACAAATTTCGCACATCAGCAAATTTAAATGTTATATTGTTTTGAGAAACATAACCTTTTAATAATTGTGACCAGATCAGTTCAATGGGATTTAACTCTGCGTGGTAAGGAGGCAATCTGAGAATTTTAATTCCTTTTTCTCGGACCATCTCATTTATAATATATTTTTTGAATTTGTTTTTACGTTGCCTTGCTATTACTAATATTTCTGCCTTCAAGGATTTAGGACTGATAATATTTTTAGAATGAAGTCATTTTGAAATATATATTAATACAAAATTCCGAATCAATTAAAATACATACGATACGGCTATGAATAAATAAAGTCTGACTTATCTGCCAAAAGAACAGGATTATTACAGTAAAAACCATGGAAACAAGATTAAATCTAGACAAAACCTATATTAGGCCGATCAGATGTATTAAAATTTAAATTTTAACTACAAATAAGCATTGAAGGATGAGGTAAAAATAAAATGTCTACCTCTTGAACCTGTAATACGTTCTGCAAATTAAATACTGCACTCCTTTCTCCTGTATAGTATAGTAGTAAAAAGGTTTGACTTTATTTAATTTCTGGCGTTTCAATCTGAAAGAATTCAATTTTAAATTTGCCGCTTTTTATCCATAATGACCTACAAATTTTGACAACTACTGACATGCACATCTCTGGGTAAACGTTAAGAAAATGGGGCCGACTGGGATTTTCATGAAATTTTCACAGATGCCGTAAAACATGATAAAATCAATATACTTAGCAATAGAAATTTTTGCGCGAAAAAATATTTTTTACATTTTTTTATGAAAAAATATATGTTGGGACACTCACTCCCAAGACAAACAAATTCAGTGCATTGGAACGGTTGTTTGTTTGTTTGTTTGTTAATTTTAACGTCTCTTTTCTGACCTAATGGCCTAAACTTGACGGGACCTACAGCTTATCGTGGGCTCTGAACCAAGCCCCTCAATCACCTTAAACCTAGGACTATGCCTTTGTCATGCAGGTGATCTACCGACTAACAAGTGTGTAATTGTGTCACCAACCCCTATCAGTTTCACGAGATATCCGATCTCATCTGGCCTGTTTACCGGCGTGAATGAAACTGCGTATGACACAAATACCTTTTTGCACTTGCCAAAGTCTTATCTGACTTTAATTCCACTTGAATGCGGCAGGATTCGAACCTACTCTCCGAACACTGACCAAGCTGAATTGGCAGACGCCTTACCAACTAGGCCACCGTGTCCGATATTGGAACGGTTATTTAACATATTTTTCCAGTACAAACGCATACATAACTTTTCAACAAATGCCCAAGTAGCAATTTATAACCAGAATAAACCTGAAAAGTATAAAACAGGAAAGGTTCATTTGACGGACATAAATAATTTGCTTGTCAAATGAAGCCATCTCATAAATTCAAAGTTGAAAATACAACGTTGCCAATTCAATTTCAGAAATCATGGATTTAGGTAAATATTTATAGGAACGTTGAGTAACACTGTTAAAATGAACACTTGTCAAAATGCGACACCTGTCAAAACGTGACAACTGTTCATAGTACATTTTAAGGTTGCTTGTGACTTTGTATTTTCCAAGAACAAATTGTAATGTAATGTACGAATGAACTATTTTTGTAACTAAAAAACTTTGAAAAAATATGATATCAATATCTGCCACACGTCGAGAGTCTGGTCACAGGTTTTTGTGGAGGTTTTTTCCCAAGTATGAATATCAGATCTATAATTTTCCTTCACTGCAAATCAATAAATAATAAAATCAATTGAACATAGAGTTTTTCTTATATAGTGATAAATAGAGTGACCTGAGCGATCTTTTGTTGACGGAACCTGTGCCCTACACGCTGCTGTTGCCCGTCCCGGAAACGGGGCCTGTCCGCCGTGACTATTCGCGAAGATCAAGCGTCAGTAGATGCTGCTTTAAATGGGTGAAATCCCCTGAAACTAGGCAACTTTTAATGCATTTAACTAACCTCTGTGACAAGCAGTTGATAAACGTCAACAACAGCTGCAGCCAATTGAAAATTAACACTGACAGCTTTTTTAATTTTCCCGCCTACTTTCAAGCCAATCGCCAATCAACTTTTTATTTATCTCCCTTTCAGTAGTTCAAGTAGATGTCGCCCATTCCGTGATTTTCGCGAATTAATTAATAATTTGTCATGTTATAAATATACCTAAATTATATACTAATTGGGCTGCTTAAAAATGTAGATTTGAATATTAAGAGCGAAGCCCGGTGACCAGATATTTGTTTTTTTAAATAACTTTGTTTGCTTACATTTTAGATAGAAAGATTCATTAGTTTTTTCCCGAACACCTCGCTTGAATATTTGTATGATGTTATCTGATATTAAAAACTAGGAGGCGATATCCATATCGCCCAAACGACATGGTCCTTTTAACAGTCTAAAAAATACGATTGGGAATTACACTCCTTGAATCCTCCCTCCCAAGTATTTTGTTTATATACATCTCGAATACCGGATTCGAAAACTTGCAACAACTACATTATTGCAACGAACTCGTTTTAGCAAGAAGCACCACCGCTCGCATAATATAGAGTCTCGAAGTCTGTTCCGAATGACACGGAAGAACAGTTACCCGGTTTTTCGCCGAAGAAACCAACCGGAACTGTTGTTCGTTTTGTGTAAAGTGACGTCACCCACGTGATTCGAACCTGTGGTGTTTGTGGACGTGCGTGCGTTGTTGTAGTAGCGTGCAAGAACACCTCGCAGGAGGATCAGCGACCGCTTAGGAAAAGAAACGAAACGAATACAGGGTGAATGTGATATTTTTTGTAAGTAATTTTTCGGTGGTGTATCCGTTATTATAGAAAATTTCAAAAAGTTATTTACTAAAATTGTAGGCAGCCTTAGATTTTGTTTTAAGATTATGTTCATATCTATTTTTATTCAGCTCTCAATATACCTAAAATTAGTAACTTCGGAGAAAATGTGCACAGCACTCTTAATGTTCCTTATCTATTTGTTGCTTCTGGTGTTCCACAGGGTTCGCATCTTGGCCCTGTTTTATTTATATTAGTTATTAATGCCATTTCTTCGTGTTTCAAATACGCACGGTATCTTATTTATGCAGACGATATAAAAATATTCCTACCAGTATCACTAGACACTAATTATCTGTAATTAGATATGAACAGTTTGGTCTCCTGGTGTGAGGTAAATCTTTTGCAACTAAACGTGCTAAAGTGTAAATTGATGAGATTCTATAGATGTACGAACCATAGTAATATCCTTTGTTATTATTAAATAATGACTCTCTGGAAGTGGTCTCATCAATTAGCGACCTTGGGGTATTATTCGACAAGGACTTATCCTTTAATTTGCACTTGGACAGTGGCATTTTAACAGCTTTTAGGTTAGAGAAATACCAAACACATACAAGATACTCAGGCTATTGTACGCAGAAAGACTGTAAATACTTTGTTTACGTAAATTTTATTGTTTTTTTAAATCTAGTATTTATGTGTTTTTAAATGTACTATTTCATATTTCACTTTTTATATTTTTACTCAAATTGTCTTTATATACTAGGTCTTTTACTGTTGCTATGTACCAATTAGTTCATTCTGTAGTGTACTACAATAAATAAATAATAGTATATTGTGTCACAAGGGCAGAAAATGAGCTAATAGCTGATGAATGCTAAAGCGTTTTTTGCATATGTGACTCACAACTGTTTTTCGCCTACCAAACAAAAAAATAGGAAAATATAACCAAAATTTAATTTTATAAATACAGACAGAATTTAATAAGAGACTTAAGTAAGAAAAATGTACCAATTTATTTATTATATATTATTTCCAGTTTTTTACAATTTTGTTCTCGTGATTTCAGACTTTGATTTACACTGACGTTTCATGAAATTTATGTGAAAAGTCAAAGGTGTGGATATAGTGAAAATCGCGTTCTTTATGATTTTTGCGACCCAAGGCCAAAAAATATCACTTTTGGTCTGATTTTTAGGGTTGATAGATTCATTTTCACATATGGTAGGCGAAAAATAAATAACTGTCCCTGTGACTACTGCAAAAGCTGAGCGCACTTTTTCTAAATTGAAGTTAAGCCTCGTTTAGACAGCGACAGCAATGTCGCGGCATTGGGTGGAGCGACTCTTCTGTCATTACAACTGAATGCGAAGAGGCTGTTCACACGCCCACGCATTTCTATGACAGTGGTATATTCTAGATTTGCATTGTCCCAGGGGAATTGTTGATACATTTCAAGGAAATCTAAAATGTTGAACGTGGCCACCATTTTATAATTTTAAATTTTATGTTAAAAAATATAAAGAAAACTAAAAAATAGCTGCAAAATAAAACAACACCGAACAGGTTACAAAAAATGAAGGTAAAAAAATGGCAGTTCCGTGCCACAATATCAAAAAGTTTTGTTGCACGACACTAGATGTCATGGCATTGTTGAGGTTTTGCCACGACTTTGCGGTTGATTTATTGGTCGATTATACAGGGTGTCCCACCACTATTCCCTCGTTCTCTTGTGCCTAAACGGTACAAGATATCAGCTTAATTTTTTGGTGACATATGTCAATTGATAACATCTACTTGTTTAAATTATTTGTAACTATACAGGGTCATCCAGAAAATTGTAATTTATCAATTGTCTCAAAATTGGTAAGAGATAGATATAGGGAACGTTGAATAAAGTTGACTTAGTTTTTAAACTTCAATTTGTGGGTAACTGAAGGACTGGCGTCCATTAACTTATTTTGCGAATTTTCGTGTTTCTGTGCATTTTACGATGTTTTAAGCATTCTTTCGACCTTTTTTGCTGTGGCCTACCAGAAATTAGCTAGATGTGACCTAACCGAAGCTAGATCGCTGTGCCCTACTTGTAACTCGCTCTCTTGTCCTACCCGTAGTTTGCTCGCAGTGTCCTACAAGTAATTCGCTCGCTTCTCCTACCTGTAACTCGCTCGCTTGTCCTACCCGTAGTTTGCTCGCTGTGCCCTACCCGTAACTCGCTCGCTTGTCCTACCCGTTGGTCGATCGCTGTGCCCTACCCGTAACTCGCTCGCCTGTCCTATCCGTAGTTTGCTCGCAGTGTCCTACCCGTAATTCATTCGCTTGTCCTATCTGTAACTCGTTCACTTGTCCTACCCGTAACTCGTTGCTTGTCCTACCCGTAGTTTGCCTGCTGTGCCCTACCCGTAACTCGCTCGCCTGTCCTATCCGTAGTTCGCTAGCTGTGACCTACCCGTAACTCGCTCGCTATGACCTACCCGTAACTCGCTCGATTGTCCCACCCGCAGATCGTCCGATTGTCCTAATGTCCTGCCCGTACATCGTTCGGTCGTCCTACCCGTAGTTTGCTCGCAGTCTCCTACCCGTAATTCGTTCGCTTGTCCTACCCGTAAATCGCTTGCCTGTCCTGCCCGTAGTTCGCTCGCTGTGTCCTACTCGTAACTCGCTCTCTTGTCCTACCCATAGTTTGCTCGCAGTGTCCTACCCGTAAGATAGTCCTACCCGTAATTCGTTCGATAGTCTTACCCGTAACTCGCTCGTCTGTCCTACCCGTAGTTCGCTCGCTGTACCCTACTTGAACTCGCTCTTTTGTCGTACCCGTAGTTTGCTCGCAGTGACCTACCCGTAATTCGTTCGCTTGTCCTACCCGTAATTCGCTCTCTTGTCATACCCGTAGTTTGCTCGCAGTGTCCTACCCGTAATTCGTTGGCTTGTCCTACCCGTAACTCGCTCGTCTGCCCTACCCGTAGTTCGCTCTCTGTACCCTACTCGTAACTCGCTCTCTTGTCGTACCCGTAGTTTGCTCGCAGTGACCTACCCGTAATTCGCTCGCTTGTCCTACCCGTAACTCGCTCGCCTATCCTACCGGTAGTTCGCTCGCTGTGCTCTACTCGTAACTCGCTCGCTGTGACCTACCCGTAACTCGCTCGATCGTCCTACCCGCAGATCGTTCGATAGTCCTAATGGGTGATATGAATAAAAACGAGTAAAAACTTTTACTTGCGCAGCCGTTAGTAATTACTTGTGACTATGAATAAAACAAATAAAAAGTAAATACTCGAAGTAATTACTTGACCTAAAGTAGTCCCTCAAAAATTGTCCAAAATCCTATGAATAAAAACAAGTAAATACTTGTTCTCTAAGTAAATACTTGTCCACTGACGAGTCAGCTCAGACCCATGCTTGTCGCCTTTTACTTCAATGTAAGTAGTTTAAAAAAAAATGTTTTATAGAAGTTTGAATTTGAATTTAACTTTGTATTTCGAAACTACAGTCATTTGTGAAATGACGAAATTAACGGTATCATATTTTAAGGAAATTTAACAGAAATGTGTATGTGTATGTATATTTGTCATTTAGTCTGTTGAGTCATGGCGGAGCTTTGACTGCAAGAATGAAGATGGAAATCTTTTTGCGATAGTTGAGTGGTCCTGGGTTTCAAACTGGGAATTGGTTATGACATAGGTTTTGACCAATCGACTGTATCAAAAACATTTTCTGAAGTTTTGGATAAAATAGTCGAGAAAGCAAATGAATGGATTAAATTCCCGACTACAGAAGATGAAATATACCCAGCGAAAGAAGAGTGGAATAGAATATTTCATATACGCTTGTTAATTACCTGAAAATATCGTTATTGAACATGACGTTTTGTTTTTTCCTAGAGGTCACAAATTTCATTGAAAAAGAATTTGCATTGATATAAATAATTATACTTTTAAATGTTCCCATTTGGTTGTATAATTGTAGTCTAAGACAACACCTTTTATATCAGGGAGAAATAAAATTTTTTGAAACAAAAAAAATTTAAAAAATGTTACCTTGGGAGTAATAAAACTGCACAAATGATGTGAAATAAAATCACAAGCTCCCAAGAAAAAAGACATTAAAAATGTCATACACTGCACCAGCGTCTGGACTTCAACAACTACTCCTTGTGCTATATGCCCCAACAGGTATTGAATTACGTAAGTCCAGACGCGGTTTGAAACCCGACCATGTCGGGACTAAACCGAACAACTTTGATTTTGTCATTAACGGAGCCTGTCATTCTTAGACCGGTTTCGGCATTATTGTGCCTCATCAGTATTAAAACAACTGGTTAAATGGAAGTAAGTAGTGGAGGAGAGTCCAACGCCATCTTCAATTTAATAACAAAATCAAGGTTTGCAAATATATAGAAAATTATAGGCACATTTCTCATTTTAGAGGTTGTGCTAAATAAAATAAAATTTTAAATTTCACAATGAGCAATAAAAAACAATTTAATGACTTTATGTTAGGAAAATAAGCTGAAGATTCCGGACTGAAAATAATTACTAGGTGTATCTTCTCTAAAACAAAAATCTTTTAAAAATCACCCCGTAGAAACAGTTGCCGATTAACGGTCATCGTTTCGGTAAGAAAAGAAAGAAACGGTCTACTGAGCAGACACGAGAGAGATGCTAACATGATAACACGATAACGAGCGTAATAAATTTTGTAAGACTTTGCATGTTTATATTTATATAATTTATTAAATTACGTTATTAATACTGACAAATGAATTCCTGTCAATAAATGCACTTCATTTTAGTAACCACTCAAGGTGCATAATCGTGTTAACACTAAACGTACCATGTAAACCGTTGTAAACTTTTGAGAATTCGCTTTTTCGCACTTCACTTCAATACTTGTTCTGTTAAATATTGTCGTAATTCATTTGACGGCCTTATAAAGGTCACATTTGGTCCGAAAATATAAAATTTTGAAAATGTACGATAATAAAAATATAATACAAGACGACCCTGTAAACCCGTTATTTTTATATTATTCCTTTATAATTTCTCTAAATATTTTTAGATGCAAAATAACGTTAACTAATATTTTTTCGTTTTTGTTTCAGGTAAGACGAAGTCGTCGCAAAATTCCTAATTTATTTTTCGTTTAATAGTAAGTAACAATTTTTATCTGTATACTGTTTGATACTAATTACTATATAAAACCCCAGTTTCGGTCTCCGGGGTCATCTTCAGGCACTCAACTTAGACGATTTAAGAAATAATTTAAAAAGATTAAAATAGAACTAAAGGTGACACAACAAACACATGTTTAAGATTTAAAAAAAACGTAAAATGAAGACATTCAAAATAAAATAAAGATACCTAAATTTAGAAATTTTTATAGTCTTAATTTAAGGCGCATGTCTCATACAAACAAAATAATTGAATTTACATTTGAGGGTTTATTTTGTAACTTTTTTTTTCATTCCATACGTATTTTTCGAGATATTTCTATTTGTTAAAAGTTCAAATAAACGGCATGTGTATAAATAAAAAATTAAATGTTATACAAAATAAAACTGACTGAGACATTTTCGTTTTATACAGGGTGCGCCAATTATTTCCACTCGATCTCTAGCACCGAAACTAAAAGAGATATCAACAAGATTTTTTGTAGGGGTAGACAGTGTCACTCGGACTACAATTTTAAAATATTTTGATGTATACAAGATGGCTAATTTTTGTGGAATGAAAATTAATTTGGTTTTTTTAAATTGAACACCCTGTATACGATTGTGTCTTCTGATTCTACTTAATGTTAGATTTACGGTAGTTTTTTGTATTTGTAAATCCGACGCGGCGTTGACAAGTTATTCCTATTTTAAGCAGATTTAATGAAAAACAGCACTTCAGAAATATTAGCACAAAAACCACATGTTTTAAAAAATTCCTCAAAAAAGTGTAATACGCATTAAAAAAATATAGGGTTTTGCACATCTAACTTTACTATTTAGTACAAAATTTTACAAAGTTTAATCGTAAGAAAACTACAATAGTGAAAGTTAAAATTTATAGTAGGTGTTCAAAATGTCTTCCATTTTCATTTATACATTTGCTTGCCCTTTTTTTCATTGATTTACGCACATCTCTTAGCATTGCAGGGGTCACCTGTCTAAATGCTGCAGTAATTCTTTCTTTCATATTTTCTTTTGTGGTAACCTCTTCTTTGTAAACAATATTTTTAATAAAACCCTACGAGAAAAAATCGCAAGGTGTAAAGCAAGGCGATCTAGTAGGCCAATTTATAGGTCCTCCCCTTCCTATCCAACGATCCTGAAATTCCCTATTTAACCAATTGCGAACATCTAATAGGTAATGTGGTGTGGCACCATCTAATTGAAACCACATTCCGTTGCGATAATTTTGAGGCACATTTTGCAATAAGTTGCGAAAATCATGTTCTAAAAAATCTAAAAATATAGCTCCATTTACAGTCCCATCAAAGAAATAGGGACCAATTACATAATCACCTATTATTCCCGCCCACACATTCAAAGACCATCGATACTGTGATGTGGTTCTAAATAAACTTTCATTGTGGTCCCAATAATAATGGAAGTTGTGTCTATTTACACAACCGTTCTTATGAAACGTGGCTTCGTCGGAGAATAAAACTTTGTTTAAAAAGTTACGCTCTGTATTTATCTTGTTTATTAACCATCTACAGTATTCCTCTCTACGCGCGAAATCACGTGGTAACAATTCTTGGTGAAGCTGGATATGATAGGGGTGATATTTATTCTTTTTTATTATGCGTCTAATTGTGGTATTGGAAATATCTAACTGATTGCTTAATTGCCTTGTGCTTATATTGGGATCTTCAACTATACTGATCATTACCTTATATTCGTTGTCAATAGTAACAGCTGTAGTTTCACGTGAATGTTTTTCATACTTGACGGTTCCTGTTCTATCAAATCTATTCTTTAAATTCTCAAAAGTATCCTTTTGTGGTTGACGTGTTTCTGGGTATCTTTGACGATAGACCCTACTAGCAAGAAACGCAATTTTTTGACATTCACCCAGTATCCATATCATATCAATATTTTCTTGAACACTATAATTCTTATTAAAATCCATTTTTTATACACAATACCGATTAAATATAGTAGACGTGATACAATACAAAATTTTATGTTGACAATTAATGCCATAACAAAATATACCTACTGTCATTTTCATAGGTAACTTGATTTCTTATTAAAAATTGTGTAAAATATGTTGTTTGTCACTTAACGTCACTTATAAAAGTAAATAGTAAAGTTAGATGTGCAAAACCTTATATTTTTTTAATGCGTATTAGGGAGAGCTTCTAACTGAAGAAAAATATACAGGGTCTCCCATTTGAAAAAATTAAGTTATGGCCATTTGAAAACTAGACTATTGGCACGTCATCGGCAAACACCCTGTGCAACAGGTGAAGATGTTGTGTGATTATTGTGATAGGTGAATTTTTCAAAAAATGTGGTTTTTGTGCTAATTTTTCTGAAGTGCTGTTTTTTCATTAAATCTGCTTAAAATAGGAATAACTTGTCAACGCCGCGTCGGATTTACAAATACAAAAAACTACCGTAAATCTAATATTAAGTAGAATCAGAAGACATAATCGTATGCAAGGTGTTCAATTTAAAAAAACCAAATTAATTTTCATTCCACAAAAATTACCAAAAAAACCATATAACTTTTATTTGAAACTTTTTTTTCTATAGGCAATAATAACGATAATAAGGGGTGGGTAATTTATAATGAATAACCCTGTACAATTATTTTAGCGAATCAAAATATCTTATTTTTCAAGATAATTTTTACATAGATTTAGGATTTTGGTAATAATGGAAAAAATTATGATAACTTTGACAACATTGAAACTTATAATATAAATTCAATAACACAGCGCTTAGACTGTTACGTGTTCTTGTCCACAGCCGAAATGTAAACAAACTCGATCTTAGTCTTCTATATCTATGTGCTAAGCTCAAGCCCAAATTTATTGAAAAATTTTTTACAAGCTTTTCTATATAAAGAGAATGTGTGTAAAATCGAAAAAATTAAAAAAATTTGACTTAGCTCTTACATGCATTTTCAGAATATTTTCGTCTAATTTCACTCCACTACAATTATGACCGTAATTCATTTCGAAAAAAAAAATTAAAACTTTCCAAGAAAATTAAGTGGTTTTATTCCTTATAAAAAGAGAAATTGAATTATGACAGTGTTTCTTTGAAATTAATAAACGATATTGTATAAAAAAAATGCTGTTAAGGACTCGTTTTAACAAAATAAGAAAGTAATCTATGACTACACACTTTTTAACGTAACAAATTTTGTACCGTCCCTCGTATCCGATTAAACGCCTAACGACGCAGGGCTTTCGCTTTCCAGACGTTCGAGGCGACGCTCGATCAGTAGTTTCAGTCGGACCGGCAGTGTTTTCAGCTGAAACGCAGAAAAAACCGACATAACCTCAAAATTCGAATTACCATTCGTTGACGGTAGTATCGCAAGAAAGGGGTGTGTATCCCCTTTCCAGTTAACAATTTCGTCATGTCATGACCGTGCAAGGATATAAAGGGATGTGTGAGTGATAAAAAGTGGATTTGAAATGGGGATTTCCCTTTAGTCCTTGGTAAATCTTGACAAAGTCCTTGGACGTATCCCGGAAGGAGATAGGAAGCAGTTCCGATGACTCTGTCGTGCTATGATATGTTCTGCGTGAATTTTGCGAAGGTTTGAGTTTGAAATTTAATTGTTTTTGAGTGTTTTTTTTTAACAAGTGAATTAGGTAATTAAAGGTATTTTTTTATAAAATACATATTTTTTATAACCGTAAACGAGTTTAGTATTATTTAATATATTTAGACAGGATGTTCTAAGGTTTTAAAGTTGCTGAAATACTTGAAAACAGTTTCATTTTTATTTAATTTTGTTAATTACACAATTTCGATAAAAAATAATTTAATAATAAACTTAGTTACTTGCAAACAGTTTGCTTTTAAAATATATTTTTATTTACATAATTAATTTTTAAGGATTTTAACCCTCTTAATTAGGAAGCTAACGAATAAGTCGTGATTTTTTGGACATACATTTTAATTTCAATTTTTATGAGTTAACAAAAGTGTAGCTTTTTATAAATTCAAGCGCAAATCAAGCCGCAAAAACATTTTTCCCCCTACTCCTATAGAAAATACACACTTTCCTCCCTCACATCAGAGAGGAAACTCATACTTCCCACCCTAGGGAGGAAAAGTACTCAGTTTGAGTATGTTGTAAATGATGAAACTCGTGAATCTATTATATTCAAATTGTTTCCGTAATTTCTAGAACATCTTGTTTATCCTGCATTCTGGAAAAACTAAACATGAATGTTAGGTTTTTAAATAAAAATTTCAACTTAAGGATTCTTAGATATGTTTTTTGGGTTAAGAATAAGAAAATCATAGTATGCTGTGGCTGACTGACAGTAAACACGGTGATTTTAAATTCAGGATTCTTAGATACTTTGGTCCAAATATTCAATGCTACGCACAATGATACAAATAAAGGACAATATCGATATTAAATATCCAAAGTTGATAGCATATTTGAAACATCAAAATGCCGGATACAAACCAAATAAAGCTAAAACTTTTACAAGAGAAGAAATATGGAAGCCCTCGATGATGTTTTACAAATTTGTTTAATAAACAATAATACTTGTGTGCTTAATTATATCGTATATTATTGATAAATTCGTTATTTATGCTGTAAATAAATTTTCAAAAAAAAGGTTTAATAAGTGGGTATGAGGAAAAATCATATGTATTATACGGGAGTAAAGTGCCTTTTCCTCCCCTGGTAATACAAATAGCTATTGTTGAGCTGAATAAGGTTTAGAAAGTGAACTACCGTAGAAGTACAAAAGTACAATGAATTTAACCTTGGGTATGAATCTTTAAACGATCAATTTCGTACAGGGCGTTCAAAACCTTTCGTTGCTGACGTAAAATTTCCACGATGCAATTTTCTTATTAAGGTGTAGTGTCAATCTCTAAAAAAGCTGCACGAGACGTTTAATTTGACTAAGAAACACTTTCTGATTTTTTTTATCGATGTATCTTATAAATCTCACAAAGAAGATCCAGTCGCCTGTCAGCAAAATCGATTTTTCTGTAATAGCGTTATACATTAATATTGACTTTAGATTGAAAATGGCCCAAAAATCTAAAGTCTTAAACGAAAATAAAACTGATGCAAAGTATAATTGGATACTGCAAATGAAAGATCTCTTTATTCAAACCAATTCTCTGGATGGTTGGACCAACCTTAGTAACATTACGGTTAATTCGTATAGAAGAAATTTAATTTCTAAGTATTACACGTTTCTACATGAATCAGATGTTTTTATAGCTTCTCGTTATCCCCATTTTGCTTATTTTTTATCTACTTAATACATCGCAAAACCCAAGCACTTATTTACTTTTTCAATTGCCCATCCAGATTACACGCACTCTGGCCCAATTGCGATTGACTAACAAATTTAAGACTAAATTTACTTTAAGCGGTGATAATTATTTTATTAATCCAGATCTAATTTGCTCGGTATGTAATACATAAGAAAAAGAAACCCTTTTTCATGTCCTATTTGAATGTCCTATTTACACTGTGATGAAACAAAATATATCTTGTCTTCAGAATATCGATTCACTTATAATTGCTCTTCAAAACATAACCATTATAGAAGCCAAGACGATCTGTGAGTATATCTGGAATATCCTCAAGTTACGTTCTTTTGTTATGAATGAATAATATTGTGATTTTTTTTGCTCTTTTTAATATTTCTCTTTTTGTTATAATTATTCTAATAGTTCATGATATATCTACTCATGTACTTCTTGCTGTAAACTTTGGTTTTGGAAGCAATAAAGTAATAATAATAATAATAATAATAATAATAATAATAATAATAATAATAAATATAGGAATCCCAGAAGTTTCTGACCCATTTTAACTGCAAATATCTCGGAACTTAGAAACGATAGGGAGGTTTTCACTTTTATATAAAGTTTTTTTCACTTATAATTACACGAGAGCTTTTTTTTTGTCTTAGTAAACTTGACATGTATCAATAAGAATTTTGTTGCCTAGCAATTTAACGAAAAAAACTGCCTCTGGTCAGGCAGTTTTTTGAGTTGAATTACCTAATGGCAACAAAATTCGAATTATAAATGTCAGGTTTACTTCGACTCAAAAAAAAGCTAGAGTGTAATTCGGTAAGACGATTTAATGAATATGTAAATCAATAAATTAAAAAATGAGATGTAATAGCTATTTATATCACAAGTACATAAACAAGGGCTTTATTGAACGAATAATTTTATCGCCGAGCGAGCTTGCGAGAGAGGCTATAAAGTTATGAGTCCATAAAGCCTGTTTATGTATGCTTTATATACATGATTTTATGTTCGATGGCAATTAAAAATAATAGTGCACTTTATTTTACAGTACAATAAAGTGCTACTTTGTTGACGCAAAACAGCGTTTTATTGGTCAATCGTACATAAATTAGTTTATTTAATTTAACGGAAAAGTACAATTGTTAAAAACACAATTATTAAAAATGGCTTGATTTTCAGAACTTTCGTGTCTTTTGTTAATATTTTGCTGCATGCTAGTATTTTGAGCGGTGGTAGTAACTGTTTCCTGGATGGTAGTACGAATGGAACCAATGATTTCTCTATGATGTTCTTCATCTAACTTTAATGACGATGGGTTGCTATGTCCCGTAATTTTCACAAGTTTTTGTTCACCTATACCACTCCTGGGCAATTCAGTTACGGCGGCAGCTCGATTTGAATGGTTCGTAATTTTCACCCGCTTGATATCAAGTCCAATATTTTTCGCCGAAGATTTGGTCCATTTAGATATTTCGTTTATCCCAATAGGAGAATTCTTATACCATCCTTTGGAGTTAAAAAAACTTTTCACATGTGATATGGTCTTCCCATAATTTGTTTAAACAATCTTACTGGACAAACAAACACAATCTTCTGCAGTGTTTGCTACCAACCATTTACTGTATGCCAACTTCTGATTTCCCCCTTGTGCTGTCTTCGAAAACACTGGGTTATATTCAACTCTTTCGGTCTCTCTTCCACGGTTGTCTGTCTCGATTTTAAAATAGAATACCTTACAATTTGTTGCTTCTCCACCTCTCCAAGCCAATTCATACGCAGCAATGTGATAAAATTTTCTTTGGATGCCTACATGTTCTTCTTCACTCCAGGACAGTGCCATTTCAAAAATTTCTCGTTTTGTGAGAGCATTAGAACTCACCTTCCTTTTTTCTGGGATTGCTTGTAAAATTTTGCGTTTTATGTCGCGTAAATTTCTCGCTTTCTTAAACTGTATGTTCGTGAACGGATTAAATATTCTTTTATAATCATTAAAGTACTTCTCTTGTAACATTTTTGCTGAAGTGTTCCAAATCATCTTGACTGCACTCTCCTTATAATCTTCTCCATTGTTCTTCTTCATGTTGAATGCCCAGTCACATAAAATAGAAGCTAACTCTTCAGTGGAAATTTCTGCAATGAGTTCATATTTCTTTTTTTCCAAACAAAACATCGCAAATTGTCGCCAAATTGATGTAGTTCAATTCACAGTACTACGAGGCACATTATCATTGATGGCTTTTTCAATTTCTCCACTCGAAGACTCTCCAAATATCGACATTTCCACAAATGAAAACTTCTCTGACAACGCAAGTTTGAGAAAAATTGACATAACGTCATCAAAAAGTTAGGTTCCGTTATTGTCGCTGGAAAAGTTAGGGCAAACTTTTTTCGCTGTCATAATGACGAAACCACGCGGCTTATGGGATTTTTTATACATGAATTAAATTGTCAGTATAAATGTTTATTTAGTAAAATCTTAAATAGGGTGTTTTAAAAAAACGGTCTTTTTCAAATGCAAATAACGTCGATTTTTTTAACGACACACCCTATATATTTTTATTCTATCTGAAAGGTGAACTCTTTCCCTTTCCGAAAATGTATAATATGTTGAAGTTTAGATGAAAAATAAGTGAGTTATTTGATTTTTAAGGATAGGCAGTTATGTAGGCATCTACCATTAGATAATTTATATATTAATTTTTAGTACACATTTTTCAAGTTTGTTTTGTTATTTTCTATAATTATTTAGTTATCGGATTTCTAATTATCTAAAATAAACTTTCCAAATACCACACGTCCTCTCAAATTTTCAAATTTTTGGTCTCTATACTCAAACGTCTTAATTTCAAGCAAAACCACTCAATCAAACTGATTTGAGATAAAATCAGTTTGTTTTCGTGGTTTTTCCAAATAAAGCCGTTTTCGTAAAAACCAAAATCGATAAAGTTTGGAGGGCTGGTAGTATTACCTTTGATAAAACCACCGATAAAACATTTCACAACATAAATTTCAAAATGTATCTGTAAACTAACATGTTTATTCGTTTACTTCAAATCGCTTTAACTTACAATACTCACTTCAACACTCAACATCAGTTTTTGAATAGATACGTCCTAAACACTTCAAATTACATTAAAACTGACAAATGTCAATCTAATCGAATTAAGCCAAACGCAATCGCGCATGACTTGGTGGCCC
Source organism: Crepidodera aurea (assembly GCA_949320105.2). NCBI lineage: Eukaryota > Metazoa > Arthropoda > Insecta > Coleoptera > Chrysomelidae > Crepidodera > Crepidodera aurea. The sequence goes on along the minus strand of OX439477.1, from coordinate 6,802,726 downwards.
TGTATTTAAAAATATAACAGCTCAATATTTGACTTTTCAATTTAAAAATTGGAGGCGAATAGATTTATGTGAAATTGATAAAGAAAATATTGAACATTTGTGTGTAAAGTGTCTTTTGAATAAATGACTATATTCTCTGTTTTTTTAATACAAAATGATTCAAAATATAACCTTTCCAAATATAACTCGTCCTCTCAAATTTTGATAAAATAAGGGCTCGCGAAAACGCATATACTGAATTTCACGGCTGCTGAATTGGCGCATTCGCTTTTATTAAATATATCACTGGCACCTGCAGGCTCTAATGCAGTTAGAGCTTCGCTGTAAAAAATATTGAAAGGGAATTGATTGCCCTTGAAAAGGAGCCTGCAGGGCAAAACTCTTTCACTCCCTCCCTCCCTTCTTGGTTATCGGATTGAGTTCTTATAGGGCTCAAATCAAAGAGAAAAAAATTCAGCATCCGATGGCGAACAAAAATTTTCCCCAACTATACTCTTTGTGGCAAAAATCGAAAAATAAAATTTACAAAATCTGAAATTCGGTCGTTGTTTGTCCATATTCGCGAAAATCGTCCTGTAGCAGAATCCTCAAGGAATAATTCGCCATTTTGTTGACCCGGATTGGTCGAAAAATGAAAAAGTTACACCGGGTTAATTTTTTCTCCATTGGTATAAAATTTCTTGGGACAAGCAGTATATTAGAATGGCGTAATTTGGATTTTTCATTTTCCAAGGACAATAGTCGTACTACTACTTTAATGGCGTTCTTTATATATTTTCTGTTCAACGGATTATGTGGTTTCTAAAACGATAGGCCTAGAGAGTTAAGCTAATGGAAAACCGTAAATCAAAAGGCCATCTTAACTCTGAACAAGCGACGTTTTAAAATTTCCTCGACGTCCGTGTCACCCTTTTAATCCTGCTTAATACTTTCACTAAAGATGCAAGACGTTAACCTAAATATGTTCGTTGATGATGTCCTTTATGTATCTGGTCGTCATAAAAACATTTTTTAAGAACAACTTGAACCTAAATATATGCAACACACTGGCGAAAAAAAATCTGTTGACATTGATATAGCCATTCCGTTTAAAATTCATGTTACATATTTATCGTTGTAAATACTTTAACCAACGGCGTGCATTTATTTATATGGCTCGGGTCCAAAATTGTAAATTTAAAATGAGAAAACACGGAGTTATTTGAAAGATAAAAATGTAATTAGTCTTTAATTAAAATGATTATTAGGATTCAGTATATAAATCAGTTTTGAATGCGATTTTTTATCGAAATCAAAATTCCAAAAGTTCTGCAAATTTGAAAAAATAACTAAAATAATGTTCTGGAGGAGTGCTGTAATTTGTAACCTCTTGCGACAAACGGAAAATATATTTTTTCATGTAATTGTTTTTTTCTTACGAAAGTTTTGAACAATGGTTGCAAATGAAGATGTCCTAACGTACAATGTTTTCATTAATTTGCAACCGTATTGCGGGAAATGGAGGTAGAATTAAAAAATAGTTATTTATGTGCCAAGGACGAAATACTGTCTATTACAGTCGAGTCTGCAAATTGATAGCCGAGGCTAGCAAGCAGGCGAGACAATAGACAGTTTTTCGCAGAGGCGGATATTAAATTTTTTCGTAGACCTCTACAAAAACGTACTAATTTCCGAAAGAAAAATCGACCAAAAGCAAAAGCAACTTGGCAACATGGCAGCGAGTAAGAGAGACGTGTGTGAAAATGTAATCAATGGATAATCAAGTTGTAGTGTTGCGATAATTTATTCAGCTACATTCCCAAATTAATGAGTAATCTTAAAACTATTTGCAAATAGTTTCTAATTTATGGTTAAATTGCGAAAAAAAAAACAATTGAATAAAAAAATCTTCCGTCGAAAAAAGACGGGTTCAAATCTCTTGCGTCACGTAAAATATTAGTCGTTGTTATAATAGTCCAGTCAATGAACGCTTAAAAAGGGCGTGTAGAGTGCGTGAGCGAACGTGCAAAAACTGACTTCAGGGATGTATTTGGAGTAGTTATGGGATAAATATAAATAGGAGGTGCGCGGGCTGCAGGGGGGCACGGAGAAAGTCACTTTTTTGGACTCTTCGCTTATATCTCGAAAAATATGCATCGTAGCAAAAAAGTCACCCTATACAAAATTAAGTATCATAAAATTTACTACAAGTTTGTTTAAATTCAGTTTTTCCTATCTCTTTTAGTTCTAGAGATATTTGCTACCAAAATATGCAAATTTTTAAAAAAGTTTTTTGTTCCTTTTCTGAATGTGAAGACTTTATAGCCACAACTTCCTTAGTCTCCCTATTTCTTCTACCACCACTATTTATAAACATTTATTACAAATATAAAGTATTTAAAAAAATTATATTATTGCCTAACTAATGCACGTAAAAAAATGCATTTGATGGCGAAGGAAAAGTTTCAATATAACTGCAATTTTTGCATAAAACAATCCGATTCAAGTTAATTTAGGAAAACTGTAAAGTTATTTGCATAAAATAACGCTGATTTGGTGTTATTTACGATCTACGTTAGCTAGAAAGCATTACGAAGGGTTGTACAGGGTGGCCAACTAAGAACGCCAGGTACTGTATCTGCGAAACTATCCATCATAGAGGCTTGGTTCTGTGAATTCCGCTATATTAACCTAACAAAAAAATACCTGATCTTTAAAGTCGAGGATGATCTGAACCTTTTTTGTTTGACAATTTTTGCTTGTTGTTTCAAATTCTTTGGACCGATGAAGCCACCACCTTTAAGATCTGCACAATATGCATTATATTGGTCTGCAGAAAATCCGCATTGATTGCGTGAAGTTCAGCACCAAGGACGTTGAAGTTTAAATATGTTATGTGGCATACTGGGAGGCAGAATTATTGAGCCATATTTTTTCGAGCAATCCCTAAATGGGCAATATCTTTCTTGACTTTTTGGCCAATAAATAACCGTTGTTGTTGGAAGATGTGCCACTGGAAACACGTTAAAACTTGTTTTTGCAGTTGGATGGTTGCCCAGCATATTATGCTATTATTGTGCGAGAGCATATTAATGCAGTATTACAACAGCGGTGGATTGGAAGAGGAAGTATGTTTCCATGGTCTGCGCGATCACCAGACTTAACTTGTCTTGAGTTTCAGACTCAACCTACGACCAGAGAAGATATGAAAAACGGGATTCGTAATGCATTACGTAACATACCGAGAGCCGAAATTGAAGCTGCAGTTTTGTCTACCCATGAGAGGTTTCAGCAATGCATAGAGCGTGATCATCAGCATTTAGAGCATTTACGGGGGCATTAAAAACTTTTCTTTTTTAAATCGGTCCTTTTTAGGGCCATAACTTACATAATAAAAGGAATTAATTAGTTTAAAAAATAAAAATTTAAGGGATTTGCTTATAAAATGTTCTTTCTAATTTTAGGTTAGAAACAAGATATCGAGATGCGGTTTTCGCGAGCTTGTTTAGGCATCATTTAGCTAATTTTTCATGAAAAAGAAATCATACCAATGCATTTAATTTTTTTGAGAAATTTAGCCATTTCTGTCGAAATGTCGAAAAAAGCACTCTAGCGGCGACATGTGAAATTAACAAAACTTCAAATATTATAACATTTGTACGATGGATAGTTTCCCAGATACAGTGCCTCGCATTCTTAGTTGGCCACCCTGTATAATGACCTTGAAGAATCTAGAAAGGCATCCATGTTTGATCACGTGACCCAAGGAACCAATAGAAAGTAACTTCTAAATATTTGTGGACCAGTTAAAAGTTGTGCGGGGTGAATTTTTCGTCCTATAACTTGTCACTTTGTCCTGTCTATAATCCTTATTGGGAGGTGGTGAAATCGATTTGCGTCTTTATCTACCAGATAACTTTATAGGAAGGCGGTGAAAACGCCCCTTAACCCAACATTTTAACAGCCTCTAGAGCTGCTCCATTTAATTCTTGATTCCCTGAAGTATCAGAACGAAGATTATCCGATGGTCCGATTATCCGCAGATGGTCAAATCACGAGAATACGATAGAGGTTCAATTGCAAAACCAGCTTGATGAATTGCAGCCATTGCAACATAATAAGTGTGACCGGGCTTCCGCAATTTGGCAACCGGTTGTGCACAATAGCAGACGATAATCGTAGCTCCTTTTCGAGGTGATCGGTTAGAATGGTTGATTAAACGTCATAAAAAAATGATACAGTGCGGATTATATCTATCTAACTCGTTACTGGACTCTTGTTAGGAAAATCGCCGAGACAGGTCGACTTTTGATTTCTACAATGTACATTTTTGTATGAATAGTTTTTCCCCCAATTTCATCCCTTACTGGAGGGGAGCAACCCTTTCGGAAAATTTAAATAGCATGGGGTGGTGAGTGATAGCTCATTTGAAAGGAGGTTTTATTCTCCATTCAACCGTGCAAAAAATTTTAAATTAGCTTTATTACGTGATGAGTTATGTTTAAAAATAACCAAACACCACAAACAGGAAGGCAACTAAACTACAATTACAGTTACAATAAATGTTCAAAATGTTCCCCGTTGACCTCCTGGCAAAAATAAAGTCTATTTTTAGTTTCAGCTTTGACGTTTTGCAAAAAAAAAAACATTAAAAAAATAAAAAAAAAAAAAAAATCATAAAAAAAAATAAAAAAAATAAAATAAAATAAAAAATTTAAAAAAAACACGGTTGAATAGAGAATAAAACCGTCTTTCAAATGAGCTATCTCTCACCACCCCATGCTATTAAAATTTTTCGAAAGGGTTGCCCCCGTCCAGTAAGGGATGAAATTAGGGGTAAACTATTCATACAAAAATGTACATTGTAGAAATCCAAAGTCGACCTGTCTCGGCGATTTTCCTGACAAGAGTCCAGTAACGAGTTAAATAGGGGGGGTAACTCTTACGATCCTCACCCCATTACTCAACACGTAATGAAGCAAATTTAAAAATTTTTGCACGGTTGAATGGAGAATAAACCCCCCTTTCAAATGAGCTATCACTCACCACCCCATGCTATTTAAATTTTTCGAAAGGGTTGCTCCCCTCCAGTAAGGGATGAAATTAGGGGCAAACTATTCATACAAAAATGTACATTGTAGAAATCAAAAGTTGACCTGTCTCGGCGATTTTTCTAACAAGAGTCCAGTAACGAGTTAGATAGGGGGTAACACTTATGATCCGCACTGTATAATATTCCCATTGCATTTGTGGGTTTGAGAGAAATTTCAGGATCTAAAGATACATCCATCGTAACGGGCCGATATAGAAAATGCTCGTTTATTTAAACGAAGATGTATTTTTTTAATTTAATTTTTTTTTGTCGGAAGATCTTGATATATAGATATAATTTTATTAAATGCTTTGGCATAGTTCGAAATTATTTTGAGCCACTGGACATCATCCAAATTAAAAATAATATTATCCAATATGTTTTCGAGCACATATTTCCAGAATAATCGTCTGGGAAAATACCAACGACAAAATATTAAACTTTAAACTATGCAATAAACAAGAGAAAATTGCGTCCTTTAATGATATGAAGCAGGAATTGTCGGATAATTAAACTGATTTTACTGTCCTCTTCCGACTATTCCTGCTTTATATAATAAGCTATGATATTTAGAAATTCAAGTACAGTGGCCCGAGGGGTAAACCGCGAGGTCCATTTTGGTGTACAGACCTCGTCCATTAGTAGCCATTACTCAGCCATTAGTAGCCATTACTCGGCCATTAGTAAGCCATTACCGGCCATTACTAGCCAATAGTGAGGAGCCATTACTAGTCGAAACTTAAAACTAAGGTATATTCATCAGCGTTCCTTAGGTTCTGTAGAATGGACTGCACTAAAGTTTAACGTGCACACAAGCTCTGCTTTTGCACTAAAAACACTAAACTAACTCTTAAGTCTTCTTTCTAACCCAGTATTGTCAAGGAGCTGGAAATTAAATAAAGATCCAACTACTAACTAGTATTGAAAACATAATTTACAAAACTTTACATAAAAATAAAAAATTCCCAAGTGATAAAGAACGAAGATTTTACTTCTCATTATAGTAAACCTCCACATTTTTATGGTTTACCCAAAATTCATAAACAACAAATACCATTAAGACCAATAATAAGTTCTATAAATTCACCTTGTCAAAATTTAGCAAGATTTCTACTTAAAATGATAGATCCGTTATTAGGAAATACTAATTCCTTTATCAAAAATTCAAAACATTTTTTAAAAAAATTATCAAAATTACAAATTCAGATATAATGGTTAGATTTGATGTAGTCAGTTTATTTCCAAATGTTCCTGTAGATAAAACTCTTAATCTTGTGAGAAAAAAGTTGACAAGTGATAATACATTAATAAATAGAACGAAATTAAGCGTCTCGGCAATTCTAGAATTATTGGAACTATGTATTAAAACATATTTTCAATTAAATAGTGATTTTTATCAGCAAAATTTTGGCATGGCAATATTGTGTGATATTTTCATGGATGATTTTAAAATGAAAATTGTAAACAAACAAAATTTAAGACCTTCTGTCTGGTTTAGATATGTAGATGATATCTTTGCAATTTGGCAACACGATAGGGAAAATAGTGATACATTTTAACTATTAATAATTCGGAACCTACTATTAGATTTACAATTGAAATTGAAAATAATAAAAAATTACCGTTTCTTGATGTACTAATACACAATAACAACAATTGTTTTGAAACATCAGTTTTTAGAAAAGAAGCACATGCAAATATACAGGGTGGTCCCCCGAAAACAGTGAGTGATGGGGGAAAACTAAGGTCATATTTGGATTCAGGAGGTCATTTTACATAAGAATCAGCAAAAATGGTGTCAGAGCCAGAAAAAAAAATTTTTTTTCCTGCCAGTACAATCATGCAGCTGATCCCTAAAATGCGATTATCTCGTAAACCGTTAAGATTTAAGGTTAATAACAAGTATGCTTTTTTTCTACTAAAGTAACGTGGATTTAATATTCTTTTATAAAAATAGCGCTAACGTAAAGAGGAAGAAAAGTTTATCGCACATTTATGCCACAAATGTCGCATAACTAGCGCCCTCTACAAATTACATCGAAGCAGGTACCAGATTCTGATTTTTCGTGGCCAAAAACCCCCAGTTCCAAATTTTTATGTATAAATATCTAAAAACGCTAAAGTTATTGCAAAAAATAAATCTTAAAATTTAACCTTTAACACCCTATATATTCCTTATTAGCAACATTTTATTAGAGCAAGATTGGTCAAATCGTAATATTTTAAAGTGAGGAATCTACCATACTTCTATGTACAATTACTTAAGGACCACCCTGTATATCTAAATTTTAATTCAAACCACTCAATTTGTGTTAAACGAGGTATTGTCAAATCTTTTTCCGATAGAGCAAAAACAATTTGTTCAAATGACAATATCTTAAATAATGAATTATCACTTGTTAAATCTGTCTTGATTAAAAACAACTACCCAAGTAAATTTATAAATCGTGAACTTTACCGAGACATCAAAACTAAAGATTAAAATTTAAATCCCCCAATAATTCATTCAAATATAGTAAAAATCCCTTATATTCCAAAATTATCGGGAAAAATTAGAAGGATAATATTAATAAGAAAACTTCATTTATGACGAAGTATAAATTCTCTTATAATATGCAAATGCGCTATCCTTTCAAAATTCGTTCCCGGAAACGTCACAAAAATATGATTGAAACAGATTTTGACATCTTCAATCTCAAAATCTTATTCTAAGTGTACTATGTTGATGTCATATTTTTGCAAGATTATCAAATGTTCTGTTTCTATAGTAAATTTATTTATTTTGTTATGTCATTTTGATAACGGCTTTCGATAGAGAAAGCTATTCTTTATCTGATTACGATAGATGGCCGCAAGATCAAGTACTCTTTCCTTTAGCGGATATTGCTAATAAGTACAGACGAGTTGGAAGAGTTGGAAATTTTGTCCAACAGAATACGTCAAATGAATTAAAATTTTTTCTCCATGAGTAAATTTTCCTTTTTTACTCGTATGTTGGCATCATTAATATTTTGCAGCCAAAAAAGGGTCCAGAACGAACCGTACTTACAGCAGCAGTAAAACGGACTATTTTAGATACTGTTAATATTGAAAGCAAAACCAGTGTACGAAAACTAGGGACCCAGTTTAATATTTCAAAAACAAACGTACACAAGATCTTCCAGGAGCAACTTCTTTATCCTTACTGTATTCGGAAGGTATACGCAATGGCTCCGGAACATTATCCAGATCGTCAAGAATATGTTCGTTGGTTTTTAAAGACAATAATTTTACATTTATGGGATGAAAAACATTCCTACGGTATTGTACAAAGAACACAGATTTAAATATTTATTAAGTCCGTATTTTTTTGAAAATCGTTTAAATGGTCAACTATATTTGGTTTTTATACAAAGTAGTTTCCAGTCCCTTTTGGAAATAGATTCTTTTAGAAATCAAAAGAAGCATGTGGTTCATGCACTTTAATGTTGAGCCCATTTTTTGGGTGTAGAAGACGATAAAAAAATCTTTGCTGCTCTAAAGTGGATACTAAGTTCACAATTTCGAAAACAAAATAACAATTATAACTTCCGGTCAAATTTTCTATGAGAAAAAAAAACTAATGGCTTCCTCTTTATTGTTATTAAAGGAGCTTGCCATTCTTAGACCGGTTTCGGAATTATTGTTCCTCATCAGTAAGAAGCAGGCTAGCTCGACATCCTGTCACTAAAGGACCGGTCTAAGAATGGCAAGCTCCTTTAATAACAAAATCGAAGTTTTTGGTTTAAAGCACCGACTTGGTCGGGCACCATACCACGTCTGGACTTTCGTAATTCAATACCTGGTGGGGCATATAGCCCAAGGAGTAGTTGTTGAAGTCCAGACGCTGGTGCAGTGTAGGACATTTTTAATGTCTTTGTTCTTGGGAACATGTGTGATTTTATTTCACATCCTTTAGGCACTAAAATAAAAAGAATAGAATGAATATAATAACAAAAGTTAAAAAAAAAACTAAAATATAAATTCTTGAATAAACAAAAACAAAAAACTTTGGTACGTAATCAATTTCTAGAACTTATTTTCTCCATTTCAGGTACTTCATATACACCACGTTTATTTAAACGTTTTGGATCCGCAATTTTACATATGATTTCTTCAAAATTGTACTCCAAAATATCATCGACATTTGGCCATTTCCAGTTCCCACCTCTCCTTGCCATAGCTTTTATATGATTGTTCGGACATGTCCATGTGCCTATATCGTATTGATCAGTTTCCGATAGAGGTCGATTTTCTTTCTCAATCTCTCCCTCATTTCTGGTTTTCTGTCTACTTTTAGTTGTTTTTGCTAATTTTCTCTCTGCTCCGTCTCTTTTTTCTCTAATTTTCTCCTGAGATATTCCTGCCAGCTCGAGGAAGATGCAACAGCTGGTAATTTTTCCCTTTGTTTTCTGTTATTTCTAGTAGTTGGTTGGTTGTCTGAAGAAGGCCGGAACAAAGCTTCATGGAAATCAAATATAACCAATTACCGTCACATGAATGTTCGGATAATCGACATTGTTGAACGAATTGATAATAAAATCATCAAATTGAATCATAATCAAATGTCGAAAGGAAATAATAAATTAAAGTTACTACATCTTTCGGGTTTGGACCGTGTCATTTCGAGAATAAGTCTAGACGTCTAGAAGAAGCTTCTCAAAAGACAAAATATTAAAAAAATGTATATAAATATTTATTAAACAGTCCGTTTAAAGAACTGATTCTACACCACTGGCTTTCGTCATAAATTATTTATAATCTGATGAATATGGCAGCCATGTGTCTAATAAAAGGCATACATATATACTTATTCACTTTATTGTTGTTTTTTTCGTACGTCGTCATCTCGAATTTATCACCTTTTTCTGCCATTCCGTTGACATTCCCATGACATACTGCGACGCAGATCTCAAATGCAACCAACATACACTTTTTTTGCAGGAAGTTAAAGTTACTTAGCATAAACACTTGTTGTGGTGTTACGTAACAACATATTTGTAATAACATAAATAGTTTTATTTGATTAAGAATTAATGTTATTGAAGATAGTCCCACACAATATTTGTATGATTTTTTTCTAATCGAAATAGTTTTGCTATCGTTTAAGCATTTTAAATATTGCTCAAGAGTGACATTTATGCACTAATATAATGTGTCTTTATTGCACCATTGAGATACATCAGCGGTTCTTAAACTGTGGTACATTATAATATTTTAGTGGTACAATTTTTACAGAAAAAAAATAAATAAATGTAAAATTTCGCCCCTTTTGACATTTTGTTTTAATATTTATTATTCAGAAACACATATATTTTTCAATTTTTTGACATTTACTGCTTAGGCCAGTAGATATAGACAATCAATTAACATTAATTCCAAAAGTTTTGAAACTTCTATGGTATATTAGTGCATTAATGAAAACAAACTATGAAATTTTGCAGAAGTCTGCGATGAACGGAACATTGTTTAAATTACAAAAAACGCTTTAATCTTTTATTTTTACACCGAAAATTGCAAAAGTTGTTTTTTTCTCATTTGTATAAGTTTTTTATTGTAATTTGTTTAAAAAAATTACAAAAGTTATGCAAATTGGGTAAGTAAACGGAAAAAAAATGTAACATATACTGGTACATTTGCAACCATTTCTGAAAAACGGATCATTTATTTATCAAACCTTTTTTCTCGGCGCGGCCATTTTCAATACACACAAGCCTCGAACTAATTACAAAAGTTTTTTATCATGGTTACAAATAAAGAGAATATCTGTGTCAGTGGATATGTAACTTTGCAACCCCATACGAAAAACGGAACCTTAATTTTTTTACTAATATTAGTTCTGTCAATTGCAGTTATAGTCCAGTCAACGAATGGGGTGTAGAGTGCGTGAGCGAATATGCAAAAACGGACTTCAGGTCTGTATTTGGAGTAGTTAGGAGGTATAGTTGCCTTCAAAATAAGTTTAAAAAATTGTTTTGATCGTTTTAACTTATAATTTTTATTTCTAAAGAAATGCTATTCATTCATTTTTTATACATTACTTTTCTACAGATAAGATAACGACTTATAAAAACACTTTCTTTTTCAAGGAATAGGCCAGTAAGTTAAAACGATCAATATCATAAAATTTACTACAAGATTGTTTTATATTCATTTTTTCCTATCTCTTCTGGTTCTAGAGATATTTGCTAGAAAAAAATGCATATTTTTGATAAAAAAAATTTTAACTTATGTTTTTTTTAATTATTTAGCGGCTAAACTTTTAGTTTTACAGCAAACTTTTTCTAAAAGAAGTTGTAGAGGATTTAACGATATTTTAATTGATATATTTATTTATTATTTTAACCTAAACTAATCAAAAGCTACAGCAAATTTCTACATTCGCAAAAAAAACTGTACATTCTAATTTTTGTTATTTATTTAAGAGCTATAACCTTCTATACCTATAAAAATATTACTTAAGAAATTAATGTTGAGTCGTCTTGAGTCTCTTGGGGCGAGAGGTAAAAAAACTTTTTTCAAAACTTTGCATTTTTTGCTAGCAAATATCTTTAGAAACAAAAATGAATTTAAACAATCTTGTAGTAAATTTTATTTTGGGTGACTTTTTTGCTAAGGTGCATATTTTTCGAGATATAAGAGAAAAGCCGAAAAAAGTGTCTTTCTCCGTGTGTCGCACCTCCTACGCTCCGGGACCTTTAGTAATTTATTTCCTAACTACTCCAAATAAATCCCTCAAGTGCGTTTCTTAACGTTCGCTCACGTACTCTACACCGCCCTTTTAATCGTTCATTGACTGGACTATTATAACAACAACTAATATTTTGAGAGAGATTTGAAACCGTCTTTTTTCAACGGAGCATTTTTTTATTCAATTGTTTTGTTTTTTGTTCGCCATATGACCATAAATTGGAAACTATTTGCAAATAGTTTTAAGATTACTCATTGATTTGGGAATTTAGCTGAATAAATTAGTGTAACCCAAAAAAAAGCGGCAGTGGCCCAGTTAAATACTTGATTATCCATAGAGTACATTTCTTATACGCTGTACAGGGTGTCCCAAATTGGTGAGTTTTGCAGGGTATCTCTTAAACTAGAAGAGATAGAAGAAAAGCAGTTAAGATGGTATGACTTCTTTTTTTGTTAAATTAACGATAGCCTAATTAAATCTTTAGTAACTCCCTGCAGTTGGAAGATACAGGGCGATTATTGAAAACTGTCGAAAACTACAAGGTACTATAACTTCTTAATTAAGAAAAATATAAAAAAACGTTATAAAAACTTTTGATAGATATAATATTAAAGAGTTCAGTGGCGCACAGATTATTTTTTTTAGGGGGCTCACTAAGGAAATATAATGCAAACTTATGTTTTTTTAAATGAGACACCCTGTATATTTTGACGTTTTTCGTTTCCTTTTTTAATTCTCATTCACCTGATATGACATATTATATATCTATTTTCAATGGTTGGAGCTACAGTGCAAATAAACCATTTATGGATGTTATCAGGTGAAACATCCTTAAAAAATTGAACACTCAGTAACTAAATTTAACATTTTATTGTAAGGATACTGATGTGTGACAATTTTATTTATCAAAATTATAATTGATTAAAAAAATAAAAACAATAAACTTATGAAACAACAAGAAACATTGTAACAACTAATCTACCTATAACTAATTTTATTAGAATGTAAAAATTACATTAAATGTTCAAAATGCTCTTCGTTTTCATCGATTAAAAAGTTTTTCGTTTAAATAATCTCCAACCAATTCAGCATTACCAAAAATAAAATCATAAAATAATATTTACAAGACTAACTTCGAGAGTAGGGAAGATTTATTACAAAATATTCATGCCGCATTTAGAAAAATAAAGCCAGTGCACATACTCAATTGTGTAAGATCAGTAAGAAAAAGTCAATTATTACTCACAGGTGGCTGGAAGGAAAAAAAAGTTTGTCTATGATGCCAAACAAAAATTCCGGTGTCCATCAGTAGTCAGCCTACCCTAGAAACGGAAAAACTCATCCCCGAAATCATAGCTGTTCCGCTTTTCCATAAAAACGCGTTTATCCTCAATTAAAGGGAACCAGAACCCGGCTACGTCCCCCGGACAGTTTTTCGACTCTTGTTGGATTTGTAGGGAAAAATCGAGAAAAATGGGCCTGTACGCCGCTGGACTAGAACAATACGAACATTTTGAGACAAAAATCAGCTCGATCCGTCCATTTTTGCGGGAGAAATATTGTTTTTGGCCAGAAATACGTTTAAGAAAGTAAAAACAATGTTTCTCCCCCAAAATTGACGGATTGAGCTGATTTTTGTCTCAAAATATTCGTATTGTTCTAGTCCAGCGGCGTACAGGCCCACTTTTTTCGATTTTCCCCTTAAAATTCGACAAATTGGTTGACTTGAAAATTTTGAAACAATACCGGGCCATGCTGAGCGCGCGCAGCGGGCTGTTGTTGTTGTATATATATAAGGTCTATGTATACCTGGTGATCGCGATTAAGTGGTAGGGCTTTTCTTATGGGGGCTCTAAGTCCCTAATATCCTCAAATATGTTTACATTTGAGGCCATTGAACTCACACGAGAGAGGGGTCTTGTAGACTGGTGCCATGGAACTCGCATGTAAACATATTTGAAGAGTAAACTACCAAAGCATAATTTTGCTCTATCAATCAGCCTCTCTCGAATACTGTACTCCCACTCTCTTTAGGGCCCCTTTATCAACGCAAGAGGAGTAGGATAGAGCTCCAGTATCGTATTATTGACGGTAGTGCAGACACTTTTGTCGATCTTGGTATAATATACGAAATTGCAGTATGTTTTCGCGTGTATTAGAAATTGTATACTATCATACTTCCATCAGACGTCTTAGCAACAGTGATTCGCGTGAGATTTTCAAGATTAAAATGCCGTATCCTGTTTGGAAACTTTGTGATCATGAAAAAAACAGGAACAAGCTTTGTGGTCCATGCGGGAAAAAAATTAATTTCCGCGATCAGAAGATAGAACAATTCCGTATTACAGAAAAATATGAAAAACTTATACAGAAATTTATCAATCCAAATTTCTTGACTTCCAACAGTAAATACCCCCTTAGTATTTGCTCCAATTGTCGCAAGATGCTCGCAGATCACGATCAAAGTAATTTCCACAGATCTTTGAAGACAATGCCAGATTATGAGACAATAGTTTTGCCGAGAAAAACCAGATCAACTGATGATAACGCTATATGCCAGTGCTATATTTGCTTGACTGGGAGACACAAAGGATCAATTAATTTTAAAAAAAAATTGAAATTGGTGAAAGCTTGCATTTATCCCCGAAAATATCACGTAAAAAATTTCAAATTTCGTTAATAAATAATTTTTTTCTTTTGTTCTCAATATTATGATTAGTGATATTATATTTTTATGTTTTTGAATGAATTATAATTTTGATTATTATGATTTTGCTAATTATGAGCATTATTGTGATTCTGACCAGTATAGAATATTATGATTGTAATTTTGAATTTGTTTACTATGAATACTATGAATATTATAAATATTATGAATACTATGAATATATAATATGAATACTATGTTTGTATCACCCTTCTTATCTCGTTAAATAAATCCAATTGTTAACGGGAACCAGAACCCGGTAGCGCCCCCGGACAGTCTTTCGACTTTTGTTGAATTTTAAGGGGGAAATCGAAAAAAGTGGGCCTGTACGCCGCTGGACTAGAACAATACGAATATTTTGAGACAAAAATCAGCTCAATCCGTCCATTTTGGGGGAGAAACATTGTTTTTACTTTCTTAAACGTATTTCTGGCCAAAAACAATATTTCTCCCGCAAAAATGGACGGATCGAGCTGATTTTTGTCTCAAAATGTTCGTATTGTTCTAGTCCAGCGGCGTACAGGCCCATTTTTCTCGATTTTTCCCTACAAATCCAACAAGAGTCGAAAAACTGTCCGGGGGACGTAGCCGGGTTCTGGTTCCCTTTAATTGAGGATAAACGCGTTTTTATGGAAAAGCGGAACAGCTATGATTTCGGGGATGAGTTTTTCCGTTTCTAGGGTAGGCTGACTACTGATGGACACCGGAATTTTTGTTTGGCATCATAGACAAACTTTTTTTTCCTTCCAGCCACCTGTGAGTAATAATTGACTTTTTCTTACTGATCTTACACAATTGAGTATGTGCACTGGCTTTATTTTTCTAAATGCGGCATGAATATTTTGTAATAAATCTTCCCTACTCTCGAAGTTAGTCTTGTAAATATTATTTTATGATTTTATTTTTGGTAATGCTGAATTGGTTGGAGATTATTTAAACGAAAAACTTTTTAATCGATGAAAACGGAGAGCATTTTGAACATTTAATGTAATTTTTACATTCTAATAAAATTAGTTATAGGTAGATTAGTTGTTACAATGTTTCTTGTTGTTTCATAAGTTTATTGTTTTTATTTTTTTAATCTGGTTTTATTTTTTATTAATTATAATTATTTTTTATTAATTATAATTTTGATAAATAAAATTGTCACACATCAGTATCCTTATAATAAAATGTTAAATTTCGTTACTGAGTGTTCAATTTTTTAAGGGTGTTTCGCCTGATAACATCCATAAATGGTTTATTTGCACTGTAGCTCCAACCATTGAAAATAGATATATAGTATGTCATATCAGGTGAATGAGAATTAAAAAAGAAAACGAAAAACGTCAAAATATACAGGGTGTCCCATTTAAAAAAACATAAGTTTGCATTATATTTCCTTAGTGAGCCCCCTAAAAAAAATAATCTGTGCGCCACTGAAGTCTTTAATATTATATCTATCAAAAGTTTTTATAACGTTTATTATATTTTTCTTAATTAAGAAGTTATAGTACCTTGTAGTTTTCGACAGTTTTCAATAATCGCCCTGTATCTTCCAACTGCAGGGAGTTACTAAAGATTTAATTAGGCTATCATTACTTTAACAAAAAAAGAATTCATAACATCTTAACTGCTTTTCTTCTATCTCTTCTAGTTTACGAGATACCCTGCAAAACGCACCAATTTGGGACACCCTGTACTGGTTGATTGTATTTTCACACACGTCTGCTTAGTCGCTGCCATGTTACCAAGTTGCTTTTTTAGTAGAGTACAAATACGAAAATAAGTTTTTTTTTTTAGTTTTTCCTCCATTTCCGTATTACGGGCAAGGTTGCAAATTAATGAAAACATTGTACGTTGGGACATCTTCATTTGGAACCATTATTCAAAACTTTTGTAAAAACTTCGATGTTTATTTTAATAGAAAAAAACAATTTCATGAAGAAATATGTTTTCCGGTTGTCGCAAGAGGTTGCAAATTACAGCACTTCTCAATAACATTATTTTAGTTATTTTTTCAAATTTGCAGAACTTTTGGAATTTTTTTCGAAAAATTGGGATGAAAAACAATTTAATTTCGATAAAAGAAATCTTTCCGTATTGTTTGAATGGTTGTAAATTTAACAGAGGATGTAAAATGCTATTTTACAAAACTTCGAAAGTTTGCAGAACTTTTGGAATTTTTTTCGCGCTATTGCGAAAATGCATTAAATCGTGATTTTCAATATCTTCCGTTCAGAAAAGAAGGTTGCAAAATAGACACAATATCATTTGAACTTACTCTTCATTCAACTGAAGTTTTAAAACTTTTGTAATTATTGTTAAATTTTGTAAAAATCATGTCTATCTCTACTGGTCTAGCTCTAGCTTAGAACAACTTCGCGACGCATTGATTTTTAATGGCGAAATGCTTCTCTGGTGGTACATATTGTTATGGTATAAAATGGGGCAAAATTATGTTAAGTGTATTGTAAAACAAATTTTAAAAAAAACTATGTAAAAAGGACTTAAAACAAAACTGAAAGTGATTGATGACATGTTGGAGTTTTGAAGTTTTTGAGGTTTTTGAGATATTAATAATTTTTATAAAATGTCAAATTTATTAAAATAAAGATTAAAAGTATTAAAAAGTATTTTGAAAACCTTTTCAATAGGACAACAATTGGCATACCAAAGTGGGGCATTTAAAATCGTGGGTTTTTAAAAAAAAATAGGTCAAGTGCAGTGTTTGAAACGACATATGTTGTGAAATTAAGAAGTAAGGGAAAAGGAGTGGCACATCAGGAGAGGATATAGAGAATAAGATGGAGGAAGAAGTAAAAGAACTAGCAGAAAGCTCCGAAGGAGAAGAAAGTAAAATGGGACAAATGTTGGCCATGCTCATGTCAGGCATTACAAAAAAAACAAGAAGAATTAAAAATTAATATGAAAGAATATCAAGAAAATTTGATAAGAGAAGTAAGAAGAGAAATGAATATAATTAGGGAAGGACATGATGGAGAAAACCAGTGGGGAAATATTTGCCATGAAAGATGAGGTAGGCGAGATAATAGAAAGTAATAGAAGAGAAGGAAGACAGGAATTAGAGAAAGTAAAGGAAGAAGTGAGGATTTATGTGCAAAAAGAAACAGGGGAAATAAGAGAAGAATTAGAAAAATTCAGGTGTGAGATGACACAACAAAATAAGCAAGGAAGAATTCCAACTAGAGCAATAGGGGAACAACAAGATGTAATAATAATAAGAGACAAAGACAAACCAAATATGGAATATATGGGGGATCAGAGAAGTCATATTTATCCAGATTTTTACGCTAGAACGATCCAGTTTCTTTACCCCACCCATTTTTGAATTGCTATATCTTCCTTCGTATTAATCGTAGAAAAAAATAATTTTAATTGTTAGCTCAAGGCCATAAAATTAGTTCAATATCAATGTTTACGTAATACTAACAGGTTATCTTTAAAAAAACTTTTAGAAATGTACGATTTTTGTGATGAAAACCGTAACTCAGGGCATCATTTCCCTGTAAAAAAACGTCTTTCGCACCGTTTTCGAGGATGCAGAGCACGGTGGCGGTATCAGAATTTCTCTTTTCGCCAGCAGAATCCCCTAAAACGGCCAAAAACTACTCCCTAAAGGGGTTAAACGGGCAGCATATCATTTCCCTGTAAAAAAACGTCTTTCCCCCCGTTTTCGAGGATGCTGAGCATGGTGGTGGTGTTAAAGATTACTTCCGAACCTCACCAACCCCTCCACCGGCCAAAATTCACCCCAGACAGAGGTGTTTTTTTCTTCTTTTTAACAGCGACAAAGAGCCTGTGCCCCCGTTTCCGAGGATGCTGAACACGATGGCGGTATCAGGATTTTGGACACACATACACCATTTTCGCCATCAGACCACACCGCTTACTGAGTTTTTGACCACCACAACAACTCATAGTTTATTATACGTCTTATGTCTCTGGTAAGTAATCATAATCCTCATGGAGTTAAATATATATGAAAGTAAAACTATATGATACATAAACATCAGAAGAAACAATTCAAACGTAATATATTTTATTTATACATTTCCAAGAAAAGATCGCAACAGCCATTACTTAAAAAGAAAATGTACATATCCAGCAAAAGTTTATTTTACCAAGACTCATAGTACTCGTAAAATCGTTTATTACATAATGTATCGTGTTCGACCTACTTACTCGAATGGTCTATAATCCCAGAGAAACGTAATACTTTTATCTCTTGCACAATAATGTTTATTTTTATTGGACACAAAAGCTAAAAAGAAATTGATCGAAAAATAGATTTGTCTTTATGTGTTTGTAACGAAAGTAATCTTATTATAAGAACGATAATTTACGACAATTATTAGGTGTACAACTTCTGCTGTTATTCTTCCGAAATATTCACTAATTTCTCTCAAAAATCTAAGTCTGAAAAATCCGAAAATAAATAAATTAAGTTCAAACCACTATTCGGTAATTATTAACAAATTGCCAAAATGCAATTCAAATAAACTCCTAATGCATTTCGGTATTTAAAATTAAAATAATTAAACGCGTTCTTTATCGTGTAAAACAAATGATTTTTATAGTCTTAAATTAGCTGCGGAATATACGGAGAAATAAAATTAAAATACTGAAAAACGTTATCAGTGTATACCTCGGTTTTTACTTTAAATGCAACGTGAAATTCGGAGACGGATATTGCTTTTTAATTTGACTTGTTTACTAAAATCGCAGAATCAATTATTTCTCATAATTTTTAAAGCACCTAGGCTCCCTTCTCCAGACGTTCCCTACCACTTATTTAGGGTTAAATGGAAGAACAGTATCACTGTCTGTTCTCATGCAGACGGTGAATTGAACTTCGCCCTTTGCTGGCTTATTATATTGTCATTGTATACTTTAAAGCAATAAAGACGTTATTATAATAATAATAAATCTTTATTAATCCTTTTGGATCATTTTACAATATACAATACAGTTTAAAAAACAGAGAACGAATAGAACGACATAGTATTTAATTTAACATAAAATCCCTAACGTCACAATAACATTTTTGAACTAAAATTTTTTTTAAAGCCAATTTAAAGCTGTTAATGGGTCGTATGTTTTTAATTTATGAATGCAGCTTGTTATATAATTAGTTGGGAATCTGAGGCCTTCTAGGAAGCGTTTTAAAGATGCTCTATACAACTCGCGAACATCTACCTAAAACATATAAAATCCTATGTAAAATGACCTGCCGGATTCGAATTGTTTGTTCGGAATTGCGAAATGTGTCAAATAATGACATTTTTGAAAAAACTGAAAATTTTCCTTAAAATAATATTTATTGCAAACTAGTGCTTAACTTTGTTAATTGGTGTCCGATAGTGTCATAACAATAAAAACTGTAGAACGTCAAATAAAAGCTACGTCATTTTTTTTTTTTCGCTAGATGACACAAAATATCGTCATTTTGCAGAGTAAAATGGTGAGTCGAGAAAACTTTTTTATCTTTAGAGATAGTTAACTAGTATAAGCGAGAAAAATGTTGCCAATAGAGCAAGGAAACTTTTTTACTTTAGCTTTTTTTCATACGACGTTTAGTTTGGGTTGTATATTTTTTTAAAACCGAAGCAAATTGAATCGGCGCGTCGCATCTCTTAGCTTTACCACTGTGGATGCGAATAAACCGATCATTTCTGATAGGGTAGTTATGGGTATATTTACTTTTGCAAAACAGGAATTATTTTTCTTTATGTATATGATAGATTTGTAAATATAAATTGATGTTATTATTGACAAAATGATGCCTACATGTTTAGAGATATTCTAAATTAAAAATAAGCCTAATTGCTCTTTTCTAAGCTACAAAGAGTATATTTGCATTAGGAGAATTGCCCCACAGAGTTATGTTATAGGATATATGTGCATATATAATTGCATACTATACCTGTAACAATTGATTAGTTGTAAATGTTGGTGTTAACTGAATTATAGCATAACATGCGTTGTTTACTTTTGTACATAAGTAATTAATATTTGATTCCCAACTTAAATTACTATCTAATACTACTCCAAGGAATTTAGTTGATTCTGTTAATGCAATATTAGTGGAATTTGTAACGGTTTCATTTTTCCCCAGATTCTAAATTATTTTTTGGATGCCCCTGGTATCAATCTTTTTTTATTTTGACAGTAGTGACTGACGTTAGGAATGGATGACAATTCCTAACTGTTCTAGTTTATTGTAATTTTGCGTTTTACTCCAATATATCCACCGTTTTAGTTTTAAAAGGGTGTTTAATTTTTGGTATGCGTTAATATTTAGATTTTATAGTAAAAATTGTAAAACGAACGTTGACGATAAGTTCGTTTGTATTTTGATTTGGATCTTTTGGAAAGTCGGTAATGTAGATTTTATTTTCGAATTGCTATTAGGATTGGTCCTAAAGGTCACATGACTGACGCCAAATTTTCCAATTGGTTACGGAAATTCAGAGATTTGGAGAGGATGCGCGGTTTTTGTTTTAAAAAGTTGGGTTGTTGAGGAACAGCTTGAAAATTTAGACAAGCGTCGGTTTATTTTTTCATTTGGAAGAAGCACTTATATAGTGGCAAATTGCCATCCCTAAGTTGTTTGGGGGATTAAAAGTGCCATTCCATCTGCGAACAACTTGTAGGTGACATTTTGGTTTGTTATATACTGTTAAGTATTGGGATACTCGCCTTTGTTCGCTCGACTGTCGTCGGATTATTGGAAGAATTTGCCGTACTTGTAAGACAACTCTACTGCCTAGCTGATTTCTGTTGACTATTGGAAAATTTGATTTGGATTTTATTATTTGGAAACTTTATTTTGGATTTGGTCTACTGGAAATTAATTTGATTTAGATTTGGTACATAGAAGATTTTAGAAGTCAAACGGTTTGATAAATTTATTTTTTGTATTCTTTCGTCAATGTTTTGTTGAGTTGCATTTTTGTAGTTTTCTTGTTATCGCCCTTAATTTTAAGTGTTTTATCATTCCATTCAGCATTGGTACCACAGCTAAATGAGAACGTTTCTGTTTATTTAGTTGTTTTTGAACCATATTTTTTTGTTTTTGAAATTGCCATTTGAACATTTTTATATTTAATTTTCGCACTTTTATATATATTTAATTATTTGTTTGGGATTGGGGTTATTTGTTTTAATAAATCGGTGATATATTGGAGTTTTGTCTTGCATTTACCCCTTTTGTTGGTTTTCAGAGGTAAATTAGGTCAGATAAGCTAATTTAAATCAACTGGCGCCTCCCGAGCACATAAAAAAAGTAAGTTTTCGATCAATATTAAAAATTGGAACCACGACCGTCTCCACTACAGAGCTACGCCGATAGGCATAAGGTTGAGATCGACAACCCACCTTTATATGTAGCCCTATATTGTTTTATAGGCGTATAGGGCGTTACATATTTTGGCTGGCCCAATGTGGGGCTCGATTTATTGAAACTTAAGAGTAATTTAGTGATAACCCAAGTGTTTTTTTAATATAAAAGTGTGTTTATTTATTTTTTATTGGTGTAGTGATTATTTCTTTAATGGAAAATACAGTACAAGAAAACAAGATTTGAACGACCAAGTCCCCAGACAGCAGCAGAACCGTATTGAAAATATTTTATGTGGTATTAGTTGAATTTTTAGATTGTAGTTTTGATGTATAGTTAATTGAAATTTACTACAGTAAAATTGAGTTTTATTTGACCCTAAAATAAAGAGACCTTCCCGAGTTTCATTTTATGAAATATTGGTAATATTGTTGGTATTGGGGTATTGTATATAATTTTATTTTTCTTGTTTTTTTGGTAATTAATATTTAGCAAAATGGCCTTTAAGATGACCATTAATAGATTGGACAAGGATGAGTTACAGTATGAGTTGAGTATTCGAGGTGTTGAATTAGGGAGTGTTGATGAGATGAGACGAAGATTGGCTACTACTCTGCGACTCGAGAAAACTGGTTCTTCTTATAGCTATCCGCCCCATCCATTTTCTTTTCAGGATGATCGTGCAGCAGTAGAAAAGAAATTGCAAGATATAGAGACACTTTTAGGTGTTTTTGATGGACTTCCTGGTAGTTCAGAAGCACTTAAGTGCGAGACTAAGGTCCAACATGTCCTTGGTAGGATTGATAAGATGGCACCTGGAGATGATGAAGAGTTGAAGGCCAAAGGAACTATGTTAGGCAATATTCTCTCTTTAGGTGATGTTTTCTATAATAAGTTACATCCAGATTCTACAGATCCTGTACCACCAACCTTAGATGTTGTAACAAGTTTGAGTCAGTGTGTGTTGTCAGATTTTTGTCCTAGTTCGTCTCCTAACCATGCAATTCATCAGAATTTGGGTAATGTACCTAGTGTTTCAAGTTCTCAGATGGTACCACCCCATAAGTGGGGAATAGAGAAATTTTCAGGCGCTATGAAGTCTCTTTCAGTTTCAGCTTTCTTTGAACTAGTTGAGGAACTAAGACTAGCTCGTCATGTCCCCAAGAGTGTTTTATTAGAATCAGGAGTGGATTTATTTTCCGATAAAGCTTATCAATTTTATAAAGATGTTCGTTATAGAGTTTCTAATTGGGACGGATTGGTCGAAGAATTTCGTAGAGAATATTTGCCGTCTAATCATGGTGAAGCTTTATTCGAGGAGTTGAGGAAACGTACTCAACATTCTTCAGAGACAATCGGGGTATATCTTGCTGTAATGTCGAGTTATTTTAATAGGCTGAGGTGTTCAGTCTCCGAAGAAACAAAATTGGCTATCATCGTTAATAATTTACATCCATATTATCAGGATCGATTGCGTGACCCTTTACCTACTTCTTTGGATGAACTCCGTGCGATATGTCGCAAAATGGAAGAACGCAGAGATGCAATTAGAAGCTATGTAGAACCCACTAGTCGAAAATCGAATGTTTTGGAAAAAGATTTAGCTTTTGTCGAGATTGAAAGTGAAAAGAGCTTGGAAGTTGCTTCCACTTCCTCCTCTATTTCTGGTAGGACTTCCAATGTTAAGAATATTACGTGTTTTCGGTGTCATCAACCTGGACACAAGGCGATTGGTTGTTTGTTGCCGAAAAAGATTTATTGTTTTAAGTGTAAGAAAGATGGTGTGACTGTTAGGAATTGTCCGAATTGCAGTCAGGGAAACGGCAGTCGGCGCTCTTAAAAGGTCGAAAAAGAGACGCTGAGAAACGCTCGACCTCTTCTGTTCAACCTCTTCTAGATTTTATTTTGGATCATGTAGTTGGTGATGAGAGACCTTATTTGAAATGTAGAGTACTTGGTTTAGAAATTTTAGGACTTTTAGATTCTGGTGCTACTAGAACCATTGTAGGTAGTACTGGTTGGAAATTATTTGATAGTTTAGGTTTAAGATTGGACACATCTAGGAAGACTACCTGTCGAGTAGCCAATGGACAATTTGTGGAATCTCAAGGAGAATGCGATGTACCTTTTGTAGTTAGGGATAGGTTAAGAGTTTTATCTGTTTTGGTTGTTACGGACGTCCCTCATACGTTGATTTTGGGAGCTGATTTTTGGAGAGTTATGGGAATCGTTCCAGACTTAAGACATAACGAATGGCAGTTTTCGGACTCGTCGATGGGCATTTTTACGGTTGATCATCTTCGAAGTCAAACCGTGTTGTCGGAACTCCAGAAGGCTAGGTTGAATGCAGTTGTTGACAGGAATCGTGGTCTAATGGGGTCAAGTCTTGGTTGTACGGATGTAGCTGAACATGTCATTGTTTGTAAAGCTGCTCCAATTAAACAAAGATACTATCCTGTGTCACCGGTTATGCAAACCCACATTGACAAGGAATTGGACGAATTATTGGCTCAAGGTATCGTGGAAAGGTCTAATAGTCCGTGGTCGTCGCCAATACTGTTAGTGAAGAAAAAGGATGGTTCATACAGATTTTGTGTGGATTATCGCAAGTTGAATGCAGTGACAGAGAGGGACAGTTATCCCCTCCCCTACATATCTAGCATCTTGGACAAGCTTCGTAATGCTCATTACATGTCGACTTTAGATATTCGTAGTGCTTATCATCAAATACCGGTCAGTGAATCTTCCCGTCCTTTCACAGCTTTTACTATTCCTGGCCGAGGATTATTTCAGTTTAGAAGGCTTCCTTTCGGTCTGCATAATGCTCCAGCTAGTTGGCAAAGGCTTATTGATCGTGTTCTTGGACCTGAGTTAGAGCCTAATGTAATGTGTTATTTGGATGACATTGTTATTGTGACTGATAGTTTCGAGGAACATTTGAAGGTATTGGATGAAGTTTTTCGACGGTTACGAGAAGCCAAGTTGACTGTTAGTTGGGACAAGTGTCATTTTTGTCGCCCTGAACTCAAGTATCTTGGACATGTAGTAGATCGTAATGGTTTGCACGTGGATCCGGACAAAGTGAAAGCTATGTTGTCTATACCCGTGCCTACCTCCGTCAAAGAAGTGAGAGGCATAATTGGTACTTTTTCATGGTATCGTCGGTTTTTGCCAGATTGTGCAACTTTGATTTCTCCCATAACGTCGTTGTTGAAAAAGAATAGAAAATTCGTTTGGACCAAGGAATGTGATGAGTCATTTAAGAAAATCAAAGAATGTTTAGTTTCTGCTCCTGTGTTGAACTGTCCAGATTTTAGTTTGCCTTTTGTTGTACAATGTGATGCTTCTGGGTATGGTATAGGTGCAGTGTTGATCCAACCACATCCTGATGGTGATCGAGTAATTAGCTATATGAGTAGATCTTTGACACGACAAGAACGTAACTACTCCACAACAGAAAGAGAATGTCTAGCGGTTCTATGGTCTATAGAACGTCTTAGAGGTTATTTGGAAGGAGTTCCTTTTACTGTGGTGACGGATCATGCATCGTTGGTTTGGTTACAGAATTTGAAGGATCCAACAGGAAGATTAGCTCGATGGGCTGTAAGAATGCAACAATACGATTTTAAGATCATTCATCGTAAAGGTAAAGACCATGTTGTGCCTGATTTATTATCGAGATCTGTTCCAGTGGTAGATTCCGTTGAAAGCTGTATAGGAGATCGCTGGTATGATAAACTTTGTAGATCAGTTGTGAGTACTCCTCTCAAGTACCCACAGTGGCGTGTTCTAGAGGGTAAGTTGATGAAATATGTTCGACCCACTACCGGTTTTATTTCTGAGGATATTGACAATTGGAAGGAAGTTGTTCCAAAAAGTGGTCGTAGGGAAATCTTAGTAAGGTATCATGATGATCCTTTGGCTGGACACGCTGGTGTTTTGAAAACTTATAAGAGAATCTGTGAGAGGTATTATTGGCCGAAACTTAAAAGCGAAGTGTCGCGATATGTGAGGGTATGTCAGAAGTGTGCTGCACATAAAGTGGATCAAAGCGGACCTAAAGGTTTTATGACTCCGCAACCTCGTGCTACTCAACCTTTTGAGATTATAGCTACCGATTTGATGGGCCCATTTCCTAGATCATCACAAGGTCATAGATTCATTTTGGTTGTTATGGATGTTTTCAGTAAGTTTGCTTTAGTCTTTCCATTACGCTCTTCTAAGGCACCCCATGTCATTAAGAGAATCGAAGAAGAAGTTTTCCTTCTATTTGGAGTCCCGCGTCTACTTATCTGTGATAATGGCCCTCAGTATATTTCTCGTGGATTTAAAGATTTGTTACAGACCTATGGAGTTGAAGTTAGATATAATGCTCGTTACCACCCGCAAGCGAATCCCTCAGAACGATATAATCGTACTTTAAAGACCATGATCGCCACGTATGTCTCAGATAATCACAGAAAATGGGATGTGAACTTGGCCAAAGTTGCTTGTGCAACTAGGACAGCTTATCATGAATCAATTGGTCAAAATCCGTATTTCGTAAACTTCGGAAGGAATATGATTCTCAATGGCCAAGAGTTTCCTTTAAAAGATAGGCTTAGAGCTAGTGATGTTGTCGATCCTAACCGAGTTAGATCTGTTGAGGAGAAGGCGAATTCTCTTAAAACTATTTTTGCTGATATTCGGAAAAGATTAGATAAAGTCTCAGAGAGGAGTCAAAAGGTTTATAATTTGCGTAGGCGACCTGTTGAATTTCTCCCCGGACAGGCGGTCTGGAGGAAGAATTTCGTGCACTCCGATGCTTCTTCGTACTTTGCTAAAAAGTTAGCCCCTCGGTGGGTTGGTCCTTATTTTGTGAAAAAGAAAGTCTCTTATTGTACATATAGTTTAGTAGATAAAGATGGTGTTGATCAAGGTGTTTGGAGTGTTAAGGATTTGAAAACAGCTAGCGCTGGAGAAAATTTACCTCTGTAAATTTTCTGAAAGTAAGGGGGTGTTGTAACGGTTTCATTTTTCCCCAGATTCTAAATTATTTTTTGGATGCCCCTGGTATCAATCTTTTTTTATTTTGACAGTAGTGACTGACGTTAGGAATGGATGACAATTCCTAACTGTTCTAGTTTATTGTAATTTTGCGTTTTACTCCAATATATCCACCGTTTTAGTTTTAAAAGGGTGTTTAATTTTTGGTATGCGTTAATATTTAGATTTTATAGTAAAAATTGTAAAACGAACGTTGACGATAAGTTCGTTTGTATTTTGATTTGGATCTTTTGGAAAGTCGGTAATGTAGATTTTATTTTCGAATTGCTATTAGGATTGGTCCTAAAGGTCACATGACTGACGCCAAATTTTCCAATTGGTTACGGAAATTCAGAGATTTGGAGAGGATGCGCGGTTTTTGTTTTAAAAAGTTGGGTTGTTGAGGAACAGCTTGAAAATTTAGACAAGCGTCGGTTTATTTTTTCATTTGGAAGAAGCACTTATATAGTGGCAAATTGCCATCCCTAAGTTGTTTGGGGGATTAAAAGTGCCATTCCATCTGCGAACAACTTGTAGGTGACATTTTGGTTTGTTATATACTGTTAAGTATTGGGATACTCGCCTTTGTTCGCTCGACTGTCGTCGGATTATTGGAAGAATTTGCCGTACTTGTAAGACAACTCTACTGCCTAGCTGATTTCTGTTGACTATTGGAAAATTTGATTTGGATTTTATTATTTGGAAACTTTATTTTGGATTTGGTCTACTGGAAATTAATTTGATTTAGATTTGGTACATAGAAGATTTTAGAAGTCAAACGGTTTGATAAATTTATTTTTTGTATTCTTTCGTCAATGTTTTGTTGAGTTGCATTTTTGTAGTTTTCTTGTTATCGCCCTTAATTTTAAGTGTTTTATCATTCCATTCAGCATTGGTACCACAGCTAAATGAGAACGTTTCTGTTTATTTAGTTGTTTTTGAACCATATTTTTTTGTTTTTGAAATTGCCATTTGAACATTTTTATATTTAATTTTCGCACTTTTATATATATTTAATTATTTGTTTGGGATTGGGGTTATTTGTTTTAATAAATCGGTGATATATTGGAGTTTTGTCTTGCATTTACCCCTTTTTGTTGGTTTTCAGAGGTAAATTAGGTCAGATAAGCTAATTTAAATCAACTGGCGCCTCCCGAGCACATAAAAAAAGTAAGTTTTCGATCAATATTAAAAATTGGAACCACGACCATCTCCACTACAGAGCTACGCCGATAGGCATAAGGTTGAGATCGACAACCCACCTTTATATGTAGCCCTATATTGTTTTATAGGCGTATAGGGCGTTACAAATTGATTTTAAATTGTTACACCCTTATTTATTTTATTTCTTGAAAAAAATTGAAGAGCAACTATTTTGTCAGAATTTAAGATTAATGCGTTGTTACTGCACCATTTAGTAAAATTAGATGCTAATGAATTAAGTTTGCTTTCTAATACATTAGGAGATTCTGCATGACAAGCCAAAGTTGTATCATCACCACACAAAATAATTATTAATCATTAATATACAGCAGTCCTAGAACAGAGCCCTGTGGTACTCCACGAGTTACATTTTTTATTTCTGATTTATAATTGTCAGAGAAAATTAACCATTTTAAAAACAACCCTCTAAATCCCAAAGCATATAGCTTCTGTTGTACTATGTCTAAATCTATTATATCGAAGACTTTGGATATGTTAAAAAAGAGTGCACCACCAAACTGTTCATCATCCAAGTGACGGGTGTATATAATTGAAAAAATTTGTAAATGTACTCCCCGTTGACCTATCTGGTAGAAAACCATGTTGACAGCTTGAGATTATATTGTATTTCTGTAGAAAAGACAGCATATTCTGATAAACACATTTCTCAAAATTTTTCCGAATATAGCAGGTATGGTAACAGGTCTGTAATTATTTAGTTCCTTTTTTGAAAATGGGTGTTATAACTCCTACTTTTAAAGCATTAGGAAAAACTCCTTGTAACACAGTTGAATTAATTATATGAGCAAACGTTATGAGGAGCCATCGATTTAATTATTTTGGTTGAAATGCAGTCAATGCCTTCCGCATTTGTATTGTTCAAAGATGCAATCATTTGTAATACTTAGACTTCAGTAACTTCCATATAATGAAATATCTGTGGTACAAACATAGTGGTATAAGTGTTAAAATTAGTACATTGGAAATGATTTTGAGCTATTATTTATTATTCTTTTTCTAAATAACATTTCCCGAGATTTTTCAAAATAAGGGTACTTTACTCTTGTCTCAAAATCAAATTTTTGAAGGCTCCTCGTATATTACGAGTGTTTTATTATATTTTGTTGGTGCGTGTTTAGTTTTAGGGGATGCACAAACTTTTATCAAGAATAACTTGTCGAAAAACCCTTAATAAAAAAGTTTCACAAATGGTGCTGACTTTGGGGATGACACTGTATGTGCACGAAACTTTGAAACACTTTTTATATGTATAAGAGACTTTTTTTCAAGTCCTGAATTGAAATTGGTTCGGAATTTACATTATAGCAGGGAGAGGTCTATTGATATTTAGACCCTCAACGATATTTTTGCTGTATCCTAATGTTTTATTTCTACTTAAAGATTTAGGTCATGAACGGATTTCTGGCAAACTTGAGAATTTCAGTTCTCGTCAGACTTACTGTCGCCTTGTCGAATAAATTTCAGAAGTCACATTTAAAGCAGCAAAGAACGAAACAAGTTTATAAGAAAAGTTCTTGTTTTTGTTGAAATTATTATTTTAAAATAAACATTAATTCAATAAAGAGCAAAAATAATCAAAAGTTTATATATATAAATAAATATAAGTGGATATTTTCGTGACTGTTCAATAATTTAAGTAGGTAGAATTAGTGGGAAGCAGTCAATTGTATATCAATAATTAGTATTATTTCTTTTTTTTCATGTCAAGATTTCGAAGAAACATCAGTGTTCAAATTTAAAATTTTAACAATAAAATATATAATATATATATAAATGTATCTGAATTTCATGTTATTTGTCTTGAAAAAGAAAATAAACATTTTCGAAAGCTTGACATAAAATCGAAGAAATCATACTAATTATTGATCTACAATTGACTGCTTCCCACTAATTTTACCTTCTTAAATAAATATATTGTAATGGTATTGAATATAAAGCCTTTTTAAACGTATAACTAATAACTTAGACAGTAAGAAAATATTACTTATAAAAGTTAATATTGTAATCACATAAGAAATTTAGATTAACAGATTTAAAGTATTTACTGGCATTTTAACGTAGAACTGAATAGAAAAATCCATAATAGAATGATCTCAGATAAATCTGCTGATATAATAACACTAAGAACGTTATTATATGAAATCCTAGCAGAGAAAGAAAATCAAAAGTTAACCTTAAAATTCAATCTAATAACAATTCAACATAATTAGTTTAAGTTAAACGAAACGATGGTAAATTAAATGAAAAAGAGTTTAGGATTTCTAAAATTAAAGAAATATAGTAAAAAAAGTACAATAATAATAAAGTTTAATGATATTTAGAAAATCAATGATGACGAACAAAAAGTGTCTTTGTACAAAGTTAATATAATTCGAAATTATATAAAAAGTATGTCAAAAATTTTCTTTTAATCTATAGAATAAGATGTTATTAGTCAAAATTTGCAATAAAATCAAAAAATTTTTAGTTTTGTAAAAATTTAGGTTAAAAAAATGTCAAATTTTCATCTAGGAAGCTGTGACATTGTACTTTATAAAAACCATTTCGCGTGTCAAAGCGAGGCTTTTTACCAAATTCTTTTGAAGAGTTCACGTCGCTCCGTATCATAAAAACAAAAGAAAAACTCAAAGCAATGCGATTTAAAAGAATAAATTGTTACCTGTCAGAAAAAGTGAGGTTAATGAAAAATAAAAATAAATCAAGAAAAACAACAATCTTAAAAGGTGGCTTTTTCCAAAAATATCCATCCTATCCTGTATTCCTGTTTGGACATCTCCAGTCCCAGCTGTATTCCTGTATAAAAATATCCAGATCCAACTATATTCGGCGTAAAAATATCCATCCTGTTTCCTGATTTTGGTTTTATATGGAAAAACGATTTTATAGAATCCCATTTATTTGAACAACTAAAATGAGAACGAAAAACTTAAATTGAATAAAAGATACCATTTTAATTACTAAATATCGATATTTAAAAAGTTTAAACTATAAAAGGCCACAATAATAAAGTTAGATTGAAAACAATCTAACCCTATAAAAGTTTAATTATGTTAGGTTAGAAAGTAATTTTGTGAATAAGGTAAGAAGTTTAAGAAAATTTCGTATCACACTTGTAAATATTATTTTAATAAAAACTACACTTACCGTATTCCACCAAACAATTGTTCCTGTATAGATAAAGTTTATCGTTAATTTTTCTTTAATAAATGTTTATAATTTTTCACTGCGTTCGTTGTCATTGACTTTTATAAAAATCTAACCTCTGAGAGAACCGTACTACCTGACATTGAGATTGTCTATACTTTCCTACGTAATAAAGACAGATGGCGTCCAACAACAACAACAATATTTATAAAACACATTCTGTCTAAATTTACGAAAGAAGGAAAAAAAATTAATAATAAATAAAAAGAAAAATCACATACCATTATAATATATAATGTTTTTATTTTTATTTTAATATTTTTACCACAGTAGATTTTGTTAAATATTATCAACGTTACGATAGATTTAAACTTTCGTCGAAAATAGACCAAAAGGACGAGATACATTTTATACAAAATTAATGAAGACTGAGTGAAAAATTCCCAAGAGGAACATCTGCCACGGTATTTTATTTGAAACGAACATAGTACGGTCAACTTATTCTATAATTAATTTATTTAATGTTGGTAAATATTTATCCAATTCATTTACAGGTTTAATGATATTTTTTCAACTTTTCGCTGTAAGTTTCGTTCCTTCTTCTCTAATTGATTGGAGAACATCCTAAGAAAATCTTGAAGTCGTATTGTTTATTCTTACATATCCTTTCAAATGTTCTATAGGGTTTAATATGCAAAAATAAGGAGGTCTTCTAAGCAAGGTGTATATTTTGAAGTTAATAATGTTCCATAAGAGTATAGAATAATATTTTAAAAGAGATCAGCATATTATAAATTTAAATGATGTGGGGGGATTTGAAATAATAATATTTAGATAAAATTAAATTAAAAATTAATGAAAACAAATACCCAGACTATGCCCAATCCAATATTTCTTCTTAAAAATATCTTGTCAGGTTAAATACTAAATGACCTAAAAATAAAGAAACAGTATTATTAAAATAAAATTTAAAAGAATAAACAAAATGTTATTTTATGAATAAAGATAAAAGTTAAAAGTTAACTTACCTAAGGGAATGATTTAATGTGAGATCAATATTATAGTGAAAGTCCTTTTGAAGAGCTCTGATATTATTAATCTAAAAATTAAAATCAAAATTAAATAATATTCAAAATTCAAAATTTTACCAACAATTTAATTTCGGGACAATCGATATAACAATATAATCTCAGGACAATCTGTATAACAAAATGAAATAAAAAGTTGTGACAACTGTTTAAAATGAAGTCCAGAGTAACCAACATTGGTAACTAAATTATTAATTAATGAAATGTATAAAAATAGACACCAGAATATAAAGGAAAAGCATGTTAATTGTTATAATTAAAATTATAAAAATCAAAACACATAAAATTGATAATAAAATATCATAGAATCAAAAATTTGAAATAATTAGAATGAATTCAGAAATAATTTGAGAGTTTTTTGTTTTACTTTATAAGGTAACATAGCAACAGAAAAAAAGGAAGGCGTGAGTTGAAAAATGGTAGAAAGGCTGGGATAGAAAAATTTTAAGAAATTATTTATTGAAATTTTAAAAGAAAAAGTTCACAAAATAAAAAGTATTTATATTCTGGAGATCTAATTATAACTGCGACTATGTATAATAATTAGTAAGTGCATAATCTCAAATATTACTTAAACAAACAACTTGCCTGGAAAGTATTGGTCTTATTTTGTGTGCATCCTGAGGATTGTGTCCTGAATAACTTGCTCAACCGAGCATATATCACCTGAAGAATCAACAAAATTGGAAATATCACATCACTAGAAGTCTAGTTACAATATATCACTGGTTGTACGAGTTGGAAGAAGAACAATCACAAATAGTTGAAGGTATAAACTCACCATTTCCCTTACAACACTTCATACTAATAATAAAGTGTGGGACACGTGTCTTTTGTGTTTGAGGCAGATGAATTAGTCTCTGTCTTAGTAAAAAACGGTGTGCCAACTTTAATTTTATAGATTTTATTGCGGAAAAATTCAAATCATTATTAGAAATAAAGTATCATAGAATGAATGTGAGGCATGCAAGTAACTCATATTAATAAATTTGTA
This sequence comes from Crepidodera aurea, assembly GCA_949320105.2. Classification (NCBI taxonomy): domain Eukaryota; kingdom Metazoa; phylum Arthropoda; class Insecta; order Coleoptera; family Chrysomelidae; genus Crepidodera; species Crepidodera aurea. The sequence continues at coordinate 6,769,422 of OX439477.1, read as the reverse complement.
GTCTGATCTTTGTTTTGCTTATAAAATAAATTCATTTAATTGTTGAACCAACATTTTATTTTCTTGCAAAGTACAGAAACTATCAGTAGCATAGATTAAAAGGAAACTCTAAGAACTTGAACTCACAATTAAATAATCCCTGAGATAAAAGGTATTTAAAAACATATAACATCAATTTGAGCATAGTCAATTAAATTTATATTAAATAATAAATTAAATAAAATTTAAAAGTAATAATAATTTTGAAATATTATTACAATATATATCCATTATTGAGAGCCCAGTTACAAGATTTATTTTCATACTTTTTAATATGAATAACCAGTGGCGGCTGGCCCAAGAAGGCAACGGAGGCTGAGCCTCCTCTGAAATATTTACACAATAGACCCTCCATTTATTTTAATTATTTTTAATTTTAGTCCAAAACACAATTCAAGTATTTTCTCTATTATCCCAGATTTTATGGCATATTTTTAATATGGCAACAACGTTACTCTTGATCCTAAAACGTCAATAGAAATATTTCCAGAGCTTTCACTGATATAACACATTAAATTGCAGTCCAATCGCTACGGCCCCAACCAATGGCGGTACGCGAATTTTATGATGTCATTACCCATAGCCAACGAGTGGATTGGACATTAACACATTGGACATAATGTGGCACAACTTCTGGTTTGAGCCTAGGATTGGCATCACCCAACTTACATTCCCAGTAATTGATCATATCTTGTTCAATCTGAAACAGATGCGATAAATATATGAATATGGAAATTCTAACTTAAATATTACTATAAACTCACATCAAAATGATCTTCACAACAGTAATAATTTGTTACAATGGAAAGGGGTCCCCTTTTCATTATCTGGCACTACTTACTGCGTTTTTTGTCGTGCCTAGGCACAGAAAAAAAAACAATTTACTGTTTGGTTTTGCCTTCCATTATATCACTACAGTCATCCAGCAAGAACAAACACAAGCAAATTAAATATCCAGAACGTTTAGAGCGATATCGAAGAGCTATCTGACGTCACAAGAATTTGATGTTCATGTTTTAATGTATTACTGAGTGAAACATTCGTAATGGATTTCCCCAATTGCACAGAAATGAATGATGTACGATGTAGAATAACATATATTTTTAGAAAACTCATATCCAAAATCTTTAGTGAATAAAATTCTATTTAGTACCTCTATTTCTGTTTCAAATTCAACCATCCACCAACAATTAATCAAATTTCAATTTTTAAATCTTTACCACATATAGATGGTTTGACATCAAAACTCATACATTTGTTCAAAAATGAAGACAATATTAAAATAACTAAAACTAATTTGAAAATTATATCACAAATACCTACATTCTAAATTGAAAACTCCTATACCAGTCAAAAATAAATCAAATATCATCTATGAAAACCCATGCAGCAGCTGTGATAAAATATACATTGGTCAAACTACCTATAATTTTCCTTCACTGCAGATCAATAAATAATAAAATCAATTGAACATAGAGTTTTTCTTATATAGTGATAAATAGAGTGAGCTGAGCGATCTTCTGTTGACGGGACCTGTGCCCTACACGCTGCTGTTGTCGGTCCCGGAAACGGAGCCTGTCCGCCGTGACTATTCGCGAAGATCAAGCGTCAGTAGATGTTGCTCTAAATGGGTGAAATCCCCAGAAACTAGGCAACTTTGAATGCATTTAACTAACCTCTGTGACAAGCAGTTGATAAACGTCAACAACAGCTGCAGCCAATTGAAAATTAACACTGACAGCTTTTTTAATTTTCCCGCCTACTTTCAAGCCAATCGCCAATCAACTTTTTATTTATCTCCCTTTCAGTAGTTCAAGTAGATGTCGCCCACTCCGTGATTTTCGCGAATTAATAATTTGTCACGTTATAAATATACTTAAATTACATACTCATTGGGCTGCCTAAAAATGTAGAATTGAATATTAAGAGCGAAGCTGGGTGACCAGATATTGAGTCTATAATACCTGATAAAATAAACTAGGTTTCATCGAAATTGTAAACACTGCTGAAATCGAAATATTTTTAATTTTAATAATAATTATATATTTTACAAATTATTAATTAATGTTTTTCAATATATTTTAGTGCTCTGATGGTAACTATAGGCAAAACGTTTGCATTCTATAAAAACAGTTGTGGTTTTGTTACTTTTCCCATTAAAGAAGTAAAACCAATTAAAAAGTTTAATTGCCAGCTGCAAATAAAGCACTTAAATCAAAAAGAATATAAAAATCATTCGTTATGCTGTTACAAACAAGTAAAATGTAATTTTATTTGTTCGGTATCTGAATTCAGATCTGTGTATATGTGTATAGCTTTTTTGTGTCAGATTTTGATAGAGCATCAAAAAGTAGGCTTAGGGTTTGGTGTCTCCAGTCGTACCTCTTCAGGAACACCTTCAAAATGGCATCCAAAATATGAAAATTTTGATTTTACATTCACAAAGAGCATCAAAATGTAGTATACAAACTTCTCTAAGCTTATATTTAGTGTGCAACAAATTATTAACGGTTTTTTATCATCAAAATTTTAATGTTTGTTCTTTCATGACAATTTGTTCTCAACTGGTTCTTATTAAATTTGGTATTAACATTTTTTAATGATTTAACAAAATATACTTATTAAAATAAGCAAAATATTTTACATTTTTATGTGAGATACTCTTTTAATTCTGACAAAGATTTATTACCAACACCATCCACAGCATTATTATGAGATGCGTTCGTGTTTTATAATAAAAACTCATATAATTACTTTGTTTTGTCTATTGGTATAATTGCTATAAATTTAGACCGCATCTAATTTTGACTAAATACCAAAATGTTTGCTCTATTGTTTGATGATCATCTTTATTCCACTAAAAAAATATATGTAAAGCAAAACTACGACACAGTGTACTGAACTCAATGCAGTTTATTTGAGAAGGCTAGGACGATCCATTGCTGTACAATTTAAAAACTCATAGATGCTTACAAACGCGAAAAATAGCGTGCGGCCTAAAACAAATATGGCCGCCATTTTCAAATGGTACACAGTAAAAATATTTTTGAACCCCCGAAACATAAGAGAATCTACCGACCAAATATTATTTTTTTTCTGGGATGGTCAAGTAACCAATTATTTTTTTTTGGACCACTTGGTATGGATTGACCCTTCCGCTATTTTTTTTTTCAAAATTCGAGGTTTTATTGTAATAAACTAGTTATACATTTATAATTCAAAGTATTCGCTGTCAACTACTTTCTCCCCTCTTTCGGGCAGCGTACGAATCCCGCGTTGAAAAAACCTGGTCATCTATTAAAGATAACGATCACCTGTCACCTGTGATTGTTTCAGCCGAGCTGGACCCACCAAATATAGAGCATGACCTTGTAGCCGTGAATATTCGGTTTGGCCGTCAACGTTGAAGTACGTCTTACGTTCTATAAATTACTTGTGAAACAATAATTTGACATACCAATTAGCGTTAATTATTTTTCTACTACCGTTCGTATAGTACGTACTTTACGCACGTTACGCACTAGTTCGTAAAGTAAAATATGTCAAAAATTGTACACAGTAATAAAATAAGACGTTTTATTTTAAATTGCCATTTATGATATCTTTTTGTTAAGACAAGTATATTACCATTTTTTATTCGAATACGTCAAAAAACGTCAAATTCGATACAGTACACAATAACAAGAAGAAGAACTTTTCGGCCTAGGACTTTTTTCGTACTTTTTCGGACGGTAAACTGTGAACTGTCCGTAAAGTAAAGTATGGGTATTTGGCTTACCTTTTTCTTTTAGCTTTAAATTAATAGTTGTGTTCAATAATATTTGGTGTATTTTATTATCGGAATAACATATTTACTTACTGTGATATGTGTTTTTTAACACGGATGAAAAAGTGAACAATTAGAGCATTGGCTGATTGAGCTAGCTCAATTATTAAATTATTAAAAATATAGCACGAGCTGTGGTGGTACTAGCAATTAAAAATTAAATTTTTGAAGGTAAAGTTATACTTTTTGAAATCTATGGATCATTTTGCTAAACTTTTAATTTATAGTCAAATTTATTTTTTTATTAGAAATTGTGTAATCGTGTGGGGAAAAAGTAAATATGCCATTTTTGTTGTTTATTTGTGTACTTTGTAAAATCATTAGGGTGAAATTTTTTATACGAACCAAACGAACTAATTTTTTTAAGCATGGACCTGATTTTTTTGGGGTTCAGTTTACCATCTGAATCAAAAAAGTAATTTTCTGTTCAGTTATACCCATACTCCCCCCCTTCCACCATAAAAAGAACTTCGTGAACCCCCCTCCCCCCAAACAAAAGTCTGGATCCGCGCCTGTCTATGCTAGTGCGTAAAGTAACTTTTGAATTTCTGATCTTAGTGGACAATATATCTATAGGGTAGTAGAAAAAATATTGTATGTAATTCGTATGTAAAGCCCACTTTACACACTTATTACATAAATAACTATTTTGGTTCCTGCAGACGGCAACGAATTTTTACCAACACTTCTGGAATTTTAACTAGATTTGAATCAATTAAACTATTGAATGTTTGATGTTTATTTTAAAATTGCAATAGTTTTTAAAGGCGCGTCCGACCATTTAGTTGGGAATCTGAGGTGCTGAATTCGACCACCTCTATACAACTCGAGAAAACTTTTTTATCTTTAGAGATGGTTAACTACTATAAGCGAGAAAACTGTTGCCAATAGAGCAAGGAAACTTTTTTACTTTAACTTTTTCTTCATACGACGTTTAGTTTGGGTTGTGTACTTTTTTAAAACCGAACGGAATTGAATCGGCGCGCCGCATCTCTTGGCTTTATCACTGTGGGTGCGAATAAAGCGATCAGTGTGTCAAAGAGAGTAAACACCATAGCCTTCTTCATACGCGCAACAAAGATGACGCGCATTACAATATTAATCCGTCAGGTCATTTTACATAAGATTTCATGTTTTTTTAGGTGGATGTTCGCGAGTTGTATAGAGCATCTTTAAAACGCTTCCTAGAAGGCCTCAGATTCCCAACTAATTATCGACAAAATGTAAAATATTCAATTTAAAATGTAAGCAACAATGTCAGTCCCCTACGACCACTCCATTGTATACATACAGATTCAAAAAGCGAAAATAATTTTGAAGGAAAGTCCCACGAGGACTGGCCTATACGAGGAAGCTATTTCAACTATTTGACGATCTAAAGTTAGACTGGTGCTCCGTGTCGTTGCAAAATACAAAATAAAACTCGAAACTCCAACAACTGACTCGAGAAAGCCGAGAGAGAAAATATATATATATTCGAACCGCTATCACGTGGAACTATAAAAATTCTTTAAATTTCACCGTGTCTATGAAGAGGATTTTTTTCTTTTAAAGTGTTATGATAAAAAAAAAGAAATGTTAAAAATGTAGCAATTGCACTTTTATATGGCAGTTAGTTATGAAACCCGTTTGGTATAATGGTTTGGCGGTTTATGAGGCGTTTGGAAAAAAATGAAAGTGCAATTTGTTTAAAAGAAACTATGTATTTTAAAGTTTTGTAATGTATACTGCTTTGGAAACCTGTTTGTTATAAATGAAAAGTGAAATATATAATTTCGTTTTTTATTTTTTATCGCTTAGACATCAGAAATAAAACTAACTATTAAAATTTATTCGTTCTCATTACAGAGAACAAATATTCGACCTTAAAACAAAAAAGTGAAAAAAAAAACCAAGAAACTAAATACAATGTAGTACAGATGGGATGTAAGTAAACTAAATTTTTTATTTTTTATTATCAAACACCCATAAAGGCATTTAGTATATTACAATCTGGTCAACAGTGACCAATGAGCAATTTAATTTTAACTTAATCTAATAGTTTGAAACTTAAAACTAAGGTATACTCATCAGCGTTCCTTAGGTTCTGCTCTGCTTTTGCACTAAAAACACTAAACTAACTCAAAGGGCTTGATCCTCTTAAGTCTTCTTTCTAACCCAGTATTGTCAAGGAGCTGGATAGCCTCGACATTGACATGATGATGAAGTCTTTCTTCATGATTTCATAATTTCTTGTTGGTCTGGTCAACAGTGTCCATTTCCAGATCATACGAAAGCTCTAATGGTGTGCAGAAATTTTGCGGGAAAAAACTGGGGATGTAACCCAAAGATCCTGCAGTGGATATATACGTCAATAGTGAGACCGGCCATTACTTATGGAGCAGTAGTCTGGGGCAGCAGAACTAAGCTGGCCAGTACAAAGGCAAATCTAGCGAAAATCCAAAGACTAGCCTGCGTATGCATAAGTGCAATGAGAACGTGCCCAATGGCCGCCGTTGGAGGTAATCCTAAGCCTTACACCCCTACACCTACCTACAGAATGACCAGAGAAGGATCAACCAAACGCAAGTTTCGACTCCTTCCTGGAAATCACCAAACCTGGGACATGCCCCAAGATGAGATGACAAAGAAGTTTAGCTTTATGAAAGAATTCAACACAAAGTAACAAAAGCGAATTGGACAAAGATGCCATCACAAAACTCAAGAGAAGTGCCATGAAGTGGTACACAGATGGTTCTAGAACAACAGAAGGAACAGGAATAGGAGTATATGGGCCTGGAACCAAATATTCCGAAAGTTTAGACAAATCTCCGAGCATTTTCCAAGCTGAAATATACGCCATCGGAAAATGTGTCCAGTTCAACATAGAAATAAATTTTCGCAGACAAGAGATCATCATCATGTCAGACAGTCAAGCAGCTATTAATGCCTTGAACTCCCACGTAATCAACTCCCAGATGGTTTGGGAGTGCCTAGAGAATCTAAACGAACTATGCAAGAACAACACTGTTACCCTACTATGGGTTCCGCTACATGCTGGAGTGGAGGGTAATGAAATAGCAGACGTACTCGCAAAAAAGGGGCTGAAACACCATTTCTGGGACCTGAACCCTTCTGCGGAATAAGCACCAGTACAATTCTTGATGAACTTGGAAAAGAAGTAAATAACAAAAGATCCCAATACTGGATAGGACTACAAGGAATAAGGCAGGCCAAGACACTACTGGCAAACTATAACCAGAAGAGATCTGACGACTGCGTCAGTAAAAGTAAAAATAAGCTCAGAATATTAACGGGTATACTAACAGGGCGCTGCCGGCTGAAAGGCCACCTAAAGAAACTCGGATTAGTAGACAAAGAAGAATGCAGATTCTGCGAGGAAGAGGAGGAAACCTCTATCCACATTCTCTCAAAATGCATTACCCTACAAAATCCAAGGGCACGATACCTCGGAGAATATCAAATAGAAGAGGAAGATCTACCTAACCTGAAGCCTACCGACATCCTGAACGTTTTGAAAGCAATAGGACTGGAGGAACTGCTCTAATCGTTGAGACATCGTTAACGACTGGGTAGCAGTAGGGGGCACAAAAGATCTTATAGGTCGCAGTGTACCTTAAAACTAAGGTATACTCATCAGCGTTCCTTAGGTTCTGCTCTGCTTTTGCACTAAAAACACTAAACTAACTCAAAGGGCTTGATCCTCTTTCTACCCAGTATTGTCAAGGAGCTGGATAGCCTCAACATTGACATGATGAAGTCTCTCTTCATGACTCTTGGCTAATTTCTTGATGGTCTGGTCAACAGTGTCCATTTCCAGATCCCTAGTGCGAATGTACCAAGGGGCATCTACTATGTTCCTCAGTGCTTTGTTTTGAAATCTTTGGATGATTGCTAAGTTGCTTGCTTGCTTGGTGCATCCCCAAAGTTGGATACCATAGGTCCATACGGGCTTAAGTATATGCTTATAAAGTATAATCTTATTATGTAGAGACAGAGTGGAGTTTCTTCCAATTAGCCAGTACATTTTTCTATATTTCAGTCCAAGTTTTCCTTTTAACATGCCCTTTCCATCGGAGTTTGACATCTAAAGTAATAACTATCTTTGAATATAAAATCAGGTTATTGTTTATTCTGACTGATCTATGCTTTTGTTTGTAAAGTTAATGTGGAGTGATTTAGTTTCATTAAGTTTAATTTTCCATCTCTTCGTCCAGTCATAGATAAGGTGGACAGCTGCATGCAGCTTGTGGGTTGCTTCGTCATTGCTCTTTCCTACTGCTAGAATGGCAGTATCATTACCAGATTATTTTTTGCTATTTTCTGCTTGTTTTACTAAGGTTTTTGTGATGCAGAATAAAATTACATTAATGGCAGTAATATTTTTTAAATCTTTAAACTTCAAAAAACTAAAAAGAATTAAGTTATAGAACTTTGAACTTCAGTTTCTCAGTTTTAGCCGAAATGCAGATACCCCCTTTGTGCTTAGTAGGGCAGTATTGTTTTCTAACTCTGGAATATCACATGTGTACAGTAACTATAGGACAGGCCCTAAGATACTTCCTTGTGGTACTCCAGCCTTAATTTCTTTAAGATAGGCTTCTTCTTATCAAACGCTTGTGCTACATCAAGAAAGATAGTAGCACAAATGTTTTTCTCTTCTAATGATTTCTCTATAATGTTGGTTATTCTATGAGCTTGGTCGATCGTCGAGTGTTTATTTCTAAATCCAAATTGGTGATCAGGGATAATTTCTCTTTCTTCGATAAGTGGTTTTAGTCTTTTGAGTAGGACTTTCTCAAATAGTTTCGACATAACAGGCAGTAATGAGATCGGTCTGTATGACGATGCCTCATGTGGTGGTTTCCCTGGCTTGGGTATCATTATGACTTCCGCAATTTTCCAAAGGCTACATGGTACATACTTCAGTCTGAAGGCAGCATTTATTAGGTTAGTTAGTTTAATTATTGCTTTTTGCTTATTATTTTCTAGCAAATCCTTTTGCTTTTTGCTCATTATTTCTAGCCCATTTACCATCTTCCAATCTGACAGGTGGTATTCGCATTATGGGTCTTTTCAATCTCTTAGTAGCTTACCAGAGTGAATAATCAGTACTGCTGTCGTCTGTCAATTCTCAGCAGTAAAGCAAGGAGACTCGCTATCAGTCACGTTGTCCAACCTCCCACTGGAATATATGATGAGGAAAATTAATAAAGGGATTCTAAGAACATGGGGAGGATAAGTTATTGCGTATGCAGATGATATAGTGAGTATCGCAAAAGCAAGAAAAAGCATGGAAAATATCTTAAACGAAATTGTACAGCAAGGAAAAAAGATGAGATTAGAGAAACCGAGAAAAAACAAAAATAATGAGAAACAAAAAATTATTAAAAAGCAAATTACTTATGAAGGTAATCAAAATGAAGATCTACAACACTAATTAAACGAAGCAGAAACTATAAGTATGACAAAGAAAGAGGAAGAAGATCATGGAAAGAAAAATTATGCGAGCAATATTAGTTCCAAAAAAACACTATTAAAGAATTAGAACAAATAAAGGAATTAAAGAAGACATAGTAACAAAAATAAAGCAATTCAGAGTTAGATGGTTAGGGCACGTATGGAGAGCAGGAAATGGAGCATTTGCTCATTGAATGCTACAATGAGCCGTGGAGATCCAGATCAGGATGACAGGAGACACTGTGCATCTTGGGATATAGTGCTAACGCATGTGAACTGGTTAACTAGTCCGCAGTAGTCAATGTATTAAAGAAGTTCTCCATATTCCTACATTTCTAATGCTTCGAATATGTTGTTGAACTGTAGAACGACTCTGTACAAAAATTTACCTAAATGATACCCTTTCAAATAATTCAATCTACAAATTCCAATCATATCTCGAACTGACTCAGTATTTTGAATTAACAAATTCTTCGTAATCATTTACGAATTTCAACAATTACTATCAATCTAGCAAGTGACTTATAATATTTTTTTTTACAATTTAACAAATCACTCTGAACTGTTACTAGTAAAAGTTTAACGTTATAAATAGTGACGCAGTTTATAGTGTACCCAAATTGAGATGTAACTTTTGAGTTGATTTTTTCGAAAACTGGTTTGTTAAAGGGTTTTTTTTTTATATAGAGTATTCCTGAATTATTTTGAAACAAAACAAACCGTAAAATCTTCTTCTTTGTTTGCAATATTTGTAATGCTATCTCTATCTAAATAATAGTGCTGACAATGTTACATTGACTCAGTACAAAGAGAAGTAAGTATGATATGTGTTCTATGACACTAATGACATATCACGTTTAGAAAAGTATACGCCAACCCGACATCTGGCGGCCAGTACCGACAACAATTGTGGGTCAGATTGTATGGCGGTGCATGCAGATTCATACATATTCGTGTTTATTTGTTTAAAAACGTTGTGATATGAGTGTCTCAGTTAAAAAATGACTTCAAAGGGAGTCTGCTGTGTTTCGGGGTGTTGGAACGCGTAGTCTGTTACTTGGAATTTAGCACATTATTCATTTCCGAACCGAAAATGTCAGCATTATACGATTTCTAACCTGCAATATTTCCAAGTTGAAAAAAGTTACAGTTCTAGTACACAGAGTCGCATTAAGGGTGTTATAAAAATAAGTATGTAATCGATTTCATAAAAAAAATATAATTTTTGATTTTTTAATAATACTTTAAATTCTATTTTCATTGTAATATGTATTATATTATATATTCTAACGGTTGACTAAGTTTACTAACTAATTAAAGAGAATACAAAACTTATGTTCAATACACAAAGAAAAAATTAAACAAATAATTTTATTAATACCATTAAATAACTATTTATTTTACTTCAATAAATCACAGGACAGAATGTAATTTCGAAAATAATGTTTGAAACTAATTTTAACGTAGTAATTGCAAAAGAAAATATAAAATTCCAGATGTCAGATTTTAACACGTTAATCCCATAAGAGATTTTCACCAACAATTTTAGGAAATTTACAAACAATTTAGCAAAGATTTCAATAGCAAAATTTAAAGTAATATAATCTCAGATAAGTCTGCGATCAAAATAATAATGAGAACATTGTTATTTTAGATGTTTGAATAAAAAGAAATTTTAAACTTAACCTCAAATTTCAATATCATGATGTATCAATATGATTAATTTAATTTCAGGGGAAATATAATAAATCGGAAAAATAAAGTGTTGGGACTTCTAAAATCAAAGAATTACTGTAAAAAAGGCAGTAATAATAAAGTTGTATAGAATTTTAGAAATCGATAATGACGAACTTAAAAAGTCTGTGTGTAAATTTAATATAAGTAGGAATTCTAAATAAATTATATCAACTAAGTTGAAAACTATCGTCGACCACTCAACCAAAACACAATTTTATCACACTCTACGCGCGTTTCGCCAACTATGTTGGCATCATCAGGAGTTGATGATAGACCAAAGGTTCCAATTTCCCAATTTAAATTATATCAAAATCATTCTTTTTGTCTCGAGAATGATTTGGTAATAAGCAAAAATTGTATAAAAATTGATAATTTTTGAATTTTATAAAAAAAATTAAGTAAAAAACTGTCAAATTTTAATCGTGATATATGGTGGTTTATAAAAACTACTTTTCGCTGTCAAGCGAGGCTTTTGATCAAAATCTCTTGAACTGTTCACATCGGTGCTCGTAATAAAAGCAAAAGAGATTTAAAATCAGCAATACTGATTGAAGAGAAAAATTAAAAGAAATTTACCTTTCAAATTAAGTGAGGTTATATTTTTGTAAATCAAGAAACTTAAAGTTAAATCAAGAGAAGAAGCCAGATATTTGTTTCATCTTTGTTCCTGTTAAACTATCCAGATCCAATTATATCCTGTATTGATTTATCCTGTTCCTGATTTTGATTCCTGGAAGATATTGCATCCATCCCATTTTTAATTGACTAGGAAAGTAACCAGAATTAGAAATAAAACCGGTATCAATTCAAAATATTAAATATCGATATTTAAAAACGTTTCAAAATAAAAAAGGCCACAAGTATTTTATTTAATTAGGTTAGATTACCTTTACTTTAATTAATAACTAAATAATTTAGATTAGAATAAGGTAAGAGAGTAATTATAAGATTTGTATTAATTGTTGATTTTATAAATACGCTTACCTTTTACCTGGCAAACAACTCTTATTCTCACATAAACTAAAAGGTTAACCGTCATTTTTATGATTATTAATAAATGTTTTCATATTAACTGAGTCGTTATTATCGATTTTTACCATCACGCGGCCAATACCTGAAGCACTACCTGGGATTAAGACTCTCAATTTTTCTACTGGAAAGTAGATGGCGCCCAATAAAACCATCAATAACAAATAATTACATTCTGTTTGAAATTACGACAGAAGGCAATAAAGAAAAAGACCTAGCAAAATTTTAAAACTGTTCTATTTATTAAATCTTTAAAATCAATAGTAATTTAATAGCTTATGTACTAAAACTAAAATTGAAATAAATAAAATAACGAAATTAAATATTGAACAAAAGTAATTTTTTTCTTTTACACAAAAGATAGTACGTAACAATATATTATAGCGTATTTACCTCAGTTACCCCATATGGAAAACTTTTTTCTTAATAGTTTTACGAAAAAATGTTACTTTTTATAATAAGTTTTTTAAGGGGAATTTGGTTTCTCTCAATCTCGGTCAAATCTGTTGAAAAGTATCAGTCATATCGTTCTCATTAAATGGCTCCATGTACGCGATAAAAAATAATGAAAAATTCTCAATTGTAAATTTAGACATAAGACTGAAAGAGTAAAACCAACAGAAAATATAATTTTTGGAAAGTTATTTACAAATTAAAAAATCAATATAACCTCAAAATTCACACTATTCAATACCTGCAGGAAAATCAATTTAGCATAAAAGAATCATTAGGAATCAAAATAATGAGACTCAATTTACAAAAAACTCATTATAAATATCGAAGAACATGAATAACAACTAAATAATTTGAATATTTAAAAAGTACAGGGTGGAAAACTTCTAATGCTTAGTATAAAATATAGAAAAAACAAAATGAGTTGAAAGTTATAGAAAAAATTATTTTTTTAATTGTACTACAAAATGTAATTGTTAAATTTAGGTTTAAAAATAATTAATTTTTATTATTTGATGTAAAATTTTAAGAAATTTAAGATATTTTTACACAAGAGTGCTGTAACATGAAGGTACAGGGTGGCCAAATAAGAATGCGAGGTACTGTATCTTGGAAACCATCCATCGTAGAGGCTTGCGGAAAAAAAAAAGTTATTACTAAAATGGCCAAGAGAAAAACCTGCAAAATATTTTCAAGTTTCTGAAATGGCCGCTAGGGGGCGTAACTGCGATCTTGAATCTAAGAAAGTGATGTTTCTGCGAATTCCGCTATATTAACCTACCAAAAAAATACCTGATCTTTAAAGTAGAGAATAATCTGAACCTTTTTTGTTTAACAATTTTTGCTATATCTCCAAAAATAAAGTGGGGGGGTATTCAAAGGTTTCAGTAAAAAACACCCTGTATATTCGAAACGGCTGAGCCGATTTTAACAAACTTAGGATAGTTGAAAAGAGCTATTCTTGGGCTACAAATGCTATAATATTTGAAGTTTTGTTAGTTTCAGATGTCGCCGCTAGAGGGCTTTTTTCGACATCTCGTCAGAAATGGTTAATTTTCTCAAAAAAATTAAACGCATTGGTATGATTTCTTTTTCATAAAAAAGTAGCTAAATGATGCCTAAACAAGCTCCCGAAAACCGCATCTCGATATCTTGTTCCTCACCTAAAATTTAGCCCAAAGAAAATTTTATACGGAAATCCCTTAAATTTTTATTTTTTAAACTAATTAATTCCTTTTATTATGTAAGTTGTGCCCCCGTAAATGCTCTAAATGCTGATCATCTCGCTCTATGCATTGCTGAAGCCTCTCATGGGTAGACAAACCTGTACCTTCAATTTCGGCTCTCGGTATGTTACGTAATGCATTAACGAATCCGGTTTTTCATATGTATCTGGTCGTAGGTTAAGTCTGAAAATCAGAACAAGTTAAGTCTGGTGATCGCGCAGGCCATGGAAACAGACTTCCTCTTCCAATCTACCACTGTCGGAATATTGCATTAATATGCTCTCGCACAATAATAGCATGATGTGCTGGGCAACCATTCAACTGCAAAAACAAGTTTTGACGTGTTTCCAGTGAAACATCTTTCAACAACAACGGTAATTTATTGGCCAGAAAGTCAAGAAAGATATTGCCACTTAGGGATTGCTAAAAAAATAATTCTGCCTCCCAGTATGCCACACCACACATTTAAACTCCAACGCCCTTGGTGCTGAACTTCACGCAACCAGTGCGGATTTTCTGCAGACCAATAATGCATATTGTGCAGATTTTAAAGGTGGCTTCATCGGTCCAAAGAATTAGAAATAAAAATTCTCCATTATTGTGTGAGAGCATATTAATGCAATATTCCGACAGTGGTAGATTGGAAGAGGAAGTCTGTTTCCATGGCCTGCGCGATCACCAGACTTAACTTGCCTTGATTTTCAGACTCAACCTACGACCAGAGAGATACGAAAAACCGGATTCGTAATGCATTACGTAACATACCGAGAGTCGAAATTGAAGCTGCAGTTTTGTCTACCCATGAGAGGCTTCAGCATTTCGAGCATTTACGGGGACATTAAAAACCTTTCTTTTTTAATTCGTACCTTTTTAGGGCCACAATTTACATAATAAAAGGAATTAATTAGTTTAAAAATAAAAATTTAAGAGATTTCCGTATAAAATTTTCTTTGGCCTAAATTTTAGGTTAGGAACAAGATACTGAGATGCGGTTTTCGCGAGCTTGTTTAGGCATCATTTAGCTACTTTTTCATGAAAAAAAAATCATACCAATGCATTTAATTTTTTTGAGAAAATTAACCATTTCTGGCGAAAAAAGCCCTCTAGCGGCGACATCTGAAACTAACAAAACTTCAAATATTATAGCATTTGTAGCCCAAGAATAGTTCTTTTCAACTAGCGCAAGTTTGTTCAAATCGGCTCAGGCGTTTCGAATATACATGCTGTTTTTTACTGAAACCTTTGAATACCCCCCACCACTTTATTTTTAGAGAAGCAGCAAAAATTATCAAACAAAAAAGATTCAGATTATCCTCTACTTTAAAGATCAGGTATTTTTTTGTTAGGTTAATATAGCGGAATTCACAGAAACATCACTTTCTTAGATTCAAGATTGCAGTTACGCCCCCTAGCGGCCATTACAGAAACTTGAAAATATTTTCCAGGTTTTTTTCTTGGCCATTTTAGTCATAACTTTTTTCCGCAAGCCTCTACGATGGATAGTTTCCCAGATACAGTACCTCGCATTCTTATTTGGCCACCCTGTACAATAAAACCGATTTCACAGAATTTTCGAGGCTCTTTTGAACTAGAACCATAGAACACTGCACATCGCTCCGAAATTAGAAAACAATTGAAAAAAGTGACAATTAGAAAATTTTAGACTTTACCTGATAAGAGTGAATTAAAGAGCACTGCATAATTTAACTTAAAGTTTTTGCGTAATCCTGTGGTTCCTGAGAATTTACAACTCCTTCCCGATGTAAAAACCAACGGTCCATGAGAAAATTGATTCTTGTGTTATCCGGGCGACCTGTCTGTACAACTCTCCATCCCTAGGGACACATAATTTTTTTCTATTGTAATACTAATTAAGTTATTTATAGTGTTTGGTAAAAATAATTTATATCTAAATAAACTCATACTCAAAATAATCTAGGAATACTCTTTAAAAAAAAACGTTCGACAATTTTGCTCTAGTTCCCAGGATTTTAATCTTGGATAAATAAATAGAAATAGATAAATAACTGTCAACAATTTACATTGTGTTCGTTTTGTAAGCAACCGAAACTACATTGTAGATAGGAAGTACAAATCCATTTACGGCGCTTTTTACAAACAGAAATACACTCAGAATAACGCAATATGTTATTTATGTTCTTTATAATTATTACACTGGGCATTAATAAATTATTAGAGGAAAATTCATGAAATAGCAGCATGAAATAAAAAGTGGTAAAGAGATTTTGGAGACACGTTTTTTTGTTTCTGTATTAAGTACGATGCGGTTTTTATTTTTAGTATTTAATAATTTTTATTTATTATTTATAATGTTTTTGGGCCTGAAATTAGTCACAATGTTCCTGCTAGCTATTTGAGGGAGGGGCCACAGCCTTCTCCCTCTTGGGTTCCAGTAAGAGTTATCAATTATGGTGTTCAATGTCCTAGGGAAATCTTGGTTTATCTTTTCAGGGGTGCGTTTTCTAAAAGTTCTTCGAGGTCCTGGATGTGGGAGTTTCTTCTTTGGTTTCCTTGAATTTTCAAGCCGAGCTTTCAGGCTTTTGATGATTTTCCTACAACCTATCTGCGAACCATAATTTTTTAGGAGAAGTCCCACCAAATGTTTTAATATTTTATCACGTGATGCTTGAAGCTTTGCGCAGGAACTTTTATTGAATTGAATCTTAATGACATTTGTAATACTCTACACTGTACAAAATTCTGGGATCATAACTATTTTCATACTTTATTTTAGGTTATGATATTCATACGCATCTTTGGAATGTACACACTCAACTCTCTTCTAAACATACAATAATTTCGAACAATTTCTTTATATGAAAGTGATGTATAGATCTTCAACATTATTATCCATTAAACCGTTTTGAAATCGGCAGACGCGAGTCGAATATTTTGGAGCACGAAATCACTTCGAACCTCCCTCAAGAAAGGTGAGGTTCAGACTGTCGTCATCTGAATACATGTGGGCTACAAACCGGTTTTAGTGTGGCATGGGGTGCAGGGACATCTATTGTATGCAATATAATTCATAAAAGTAGGAAATTTAGCAATTTTGGTATACGTAGGCCTCTATGTAATAATAAATATTTCAAAACTCCAGGTTCATAATAGTTTAAGTTTAATCTACAAATTTTGTTTAAATACAATAAATCGTTGTTATGACAGATATATTTATCTATTTCAATATTTTCATTGGTTTTAATAATTTAGATGGGGTACAAATTTGCACGTAATACAAAAATTTGAAAAGGATGGCAAAATGAAATACCGTTTTGTACAAAATGAATACGGACGAAACGTTCGAAAAAAGATCAAGAAATTGAATACAGTCGAAAGCAATAATTATAATAGTAAAGTAAAAATAAAAAAGTGACCTTACAAATGGAAGATACAATGAAGAGGTGGGAAAGAAGAAGATGTTCGAAAAGACTTAATAAACTTAATAAGCGAAGTTCATTTGGTGTTACTGAAGATTCTTTATTTGATGACCAGGTATGAAATACGATGATAATGAAAATTTTATTAAAGCGAAACCATTTTAGTTTTTTCTTTTGAATCAAATGATACTTTTTGTACAGGGTGGCCAAATAAGAATGCGAGGTACTGTATCTGGGAAACCATCCATCGTAGAGGCTTGCGAAAAAAAAGTTATTACTAAAATGGCCAAGAGAAAAACCTGCAAAATATTTTCAAGTTTCTGGCCAAAAAAATACATGATCTTTAAAGTAGAGGATAATCTGAACCTTTTTTATTTAACAATTTTTGCTATATCTCTAAAAATAAAATGGTGGGGGGTATTCAAAGGTTTCAGTAAAAAACAGCCTGTATATTCCAAACGCCTGAGCCGATTTTAACAAACTTGCGCTAGTTGAAAAGAGCTATTCTTGGGCTACAAATGCTATAATATTTGAAGTTATGTTAGTTTCAGATGTCGCCGCTAGAGGGCTTTTTTCGACATCTCTTCAGAAATGGTTAATTTTCTCAAAAAAATTAAATGCATTGGTATGATTTCTTTTTCATGAAAAAGTAGCTAAATGATGCCTATACAAGCTCCCGAAAACCGCATCTCGATATCTTGTTCCTAACCTAAAATTTAGCCCAAATAAAAATTTTATACGGAAATCCCTTAAATTTTTATTTTTTAAACTAATTAATTCTGTTTATTATGCAAGTTGTGGCCCTAAAAAGGACCGATTTAAAAAGAACGGTTTTTAGTGCCCCCGTAAATGCTCTAAATGCTGATCATCACGCTCTATGCATTGCTGAAGCCTCTCATGGGTAGACAAACCTGCAGCTTCAATTTCAATCCGATTTTTCATATCTCTCTGGTCGTAGGTTGAGTCTGAAAATCAAAACAAGTTAAATCTGGTGATCGCGCAGGCCATGGAAACAGACTTCCTCTTCCAATCCACCACTGTTGTAATACTGCATTAATAGGCCCTCGCACAATAATAGCATACTGTGCTGGGCAACCACTCAACTGCAAAAACAAGTTTTGACGTGTTTCCAGTGGAACTTCTTTCAACAACAATGGTATATTATTGGCCAAAAAGTCAAGAAAGATATTGCCGCTTAGGGATTGCTAAAAAAAATAATTCTGCCTCCCAGTATGCCACATCACACATTCAAACTCCAACATCCTTGGTGCTGAACTTCACGCAACCAATGCGGATTTTCTGCAGACCAATAATGCATATTGTGCAGATTTAAATTTAAAGGTGGATGGCTTCATCGGTCCAAAGAATTTGAAATAAAAATTCTCCATTATTGTTTGAGAGGATTGGAAGAGGAAGTCTGTTTCCATGGCCTGCGCGATCACCAGACTTTACTTGTCTTGATTTTCAGACTCAACCTACGACCAGAGAGATATGAAAAACCGGATTCGTATCCAATGCGGATTTTCTGCAGACCAATAATGCATATTGTGCAGATTTTAAAGGTGGCTTCATCGGTCCAAAGAATTAGAAATAAAAATTCTCCATTATTGTGTGAGAGCATATTAATGCAATATTCCGACAGTGGTAGATTGGAAGAGGAAGTCTGTTTCCATGGCCTGCGCGATCACCAGACTTAACTTGCCTTGATTTTCAGACTCAACCTACGACCAGAGAGATACGAAAAACCGGATTCGTAATGCATTACGTAACATACCGAGAGCCGAAATTGAAGCTGCAGTTTTGTCTACCCATGCATAGAGCGTGATGGTCAGCATTTCGAGCATTTACGGGGACATTAAAAACCTTTCTTTTTTAAATCGGTCCTTTTTAGAGCCACAACTTATATAATAAAAGGAATTAATTAGTTTAAAAATTAAAAATTTAAGAGATTTCCGTATAAAATTTTCTTTGGCCTTAATTTTAGGTTAGGAACAAGATATCGAGGTGCGGTTTTCGGGAGCTTCTTTAGGCATCATTTAGCTACCAATGCATTTAATTTTTTTGAGAAAATTAACGATCTCTGTCGAAATGTCGAAAAAAGCCCTCTAGCGGCGACATTTGAAACTAACAAAACTTCAAATATTATAGCATGTGTAGCCCAAGAATAGCTCTTTTCAACTTGCCCAAGTTTGTTAAAATCGGCTCAGGCGTTTCGACTATACAGGGTGTTTCTTACTGAAACCTTTGAATTCCCCCCACCACTTTATTTTTAGAGATGTAGCAAAAATTGTTTAACAAAAAAGGTTCAGATTATCCTCTACTTTAAAGATCAGGTATTTTTTGGTAGGTTAATATAGCAGAATTCACAGAAACATCACTTTCTTAGATTCAAGATTGCAGTTACGCTCCCTAGCGGCCATTTTATAAACTTGAAAATATTTTCCAGATTTTTCTCTTGGCCGTTTTAGTCATAACTTTTTTTTCCGCAAGCCTCTAAGATGGATAGTTTCCCAGATACAGTACCTCGCATTCTTATTTGGCCACCCTGTACATTGTTTTAAACCGTTAAGGATCGGTTTTTCAGGAAAAAATAAGATTACCATAATCATTTTTCGAGATACAATGTTTTTAGAACAAAAGAGTTTTGTATGAATTGCTCAAAAACAATTTGGCTGATCTTGATAAAACTTGCTATGCTTATTTGCGGCAATAAGGGACTTCTTTTAATATCATTAGAATTAGATTATTAATTCCAGTGGCGTCCCACAAGGTAATCTAATTGATATTAGGACAAATCATTGTACGCCACTGTTTTTTTTTGTATGTTTATTATTTTTCTTGGATTAAGCAATTGAAAACACAATTTTATTCGTATCTGGCTTCGTTTTTGAGAAAGAGATTAAAAACTGTTTCCCTGCAACAGAAAAATCTAATTGATAGAAAAAAATTATTTGTTAATGTTCTTTACTTTATTCATTTTGTGATTCTTTAATACACCAAATCTCACATTTATCAAAATTATAGCAAGTTGGCTGATGTCGAACTGGATATTGTTATTACTTTAATAATGGCGATGATCGAAAAGCCACGCCCTCTAAGTGCTAGAAATATTTGTAGGTTATGTACAAACCGACACGGCCAGAGTTGAGAGCAGACTTAACCCAGCTATATTCTTCCTCCATATTCGTATCTGTCAAATACATACAACATTTATTTTTTTTTAAATATTTATAGTTGTTTTGACCTAAATGTGACATTTCTAACTTTTTGATTTTGTTTCAGGCATTATGTTCTGAGGTGTACGAAATGCAAATCAGCGAAGCGGCCGGTGGGGTGCCGGCACTGGGGACGGAACCTTGTAGGTTCCCCAAGCTCGAAGAATGCGCCCATTTTCATTACGAAAGGGTGCAACTGCCCCCGCTGGCCGTCACCCTGCAGACCAGCATGGATCAATCATTGCATTCGCAACACAGTAAGTGATTTACATACATTTTTTTAGAGTACTAACTATTATATAATGATATAGTATGTTTACCTATGAAGAAATTTAATTTCTTAGATTCGTCTTCCCAAGAACATTATTTCTGCTTCTTAGCCTTATGCTACGGCATACCGTAACCAGAATTTTCGACATCGAAGTATTTTTATCAGGTCTCGGAGAATTGAAAAAAAAGTTCATGGTGACGGATTTTTTTAGTCATCCGAAAGGTTGAAATTGATCTTTAAACATGTAAAAAAAAGTGTGTCAATTTTTGTTATCAACACACGTCCTTTTCTCTGGTTTTTTAATAGAGGAAAGTGAAAAAATTGAGAACGGACATTTTGAGTCACTCGCCAGGTTCTAGTGGATTAAAATTGAAACTTTTGTTATAGTAGAACCCACCGCTTTATGAGAAAGAAAAATCGCTATAAAAACAGCAAAGGATACCGCCAATAGAAGAAATACTGATTGATCTGGACATTTTTGAGTATGTTAATGACGAAAACACCGTACACTGTCCATATACATAAAAATCACGAAAAACACAAATAATTTTTTTGACGCCCTCAAACTTTTCGAGGATGCTGAACACGATGGCGTGGATTAAAATTCTTTTTGAGTTGGCCCCAAAAGGATGAATAGCGTCTTTCACCTGCAAAACTAACGTAAACCCCAGTTTTCGAGGATGCTGAACGCGATGGTGATGTTGGATCTTCTCCCCGAGTCGACTCCTCCCCAAACGGCCAAAACGACCCCAAAAAGCGG
This sequence comes from Crepidodera aurea, assembly GCA_949320105.2. Classification (NCBI taxonomy): domain Eukaryota; kingdom Metazoa; phylum Arthropoda; class Insecta; order Coleoptera; family Chrysomelidae; genus Crepidodera; species Crepidodera aurea. The sequence continues at coordinate 6,748,008 of OX439477.1, read as the reverse complement.
ATGGTTTTTCTCCTTTATAGCGAAAAACGAATTTTTCACCCTTTCGGAGGTGGTTTTTGGCCCTTTGGGGAGTGGGGTCAACTCAAAAAGAAGTTTACGTTCAAAAAGAAGTTTACGTTCCTGAGGATATCCTTACGGAAACGGAAGAAGCAGCAATGCAGATTTTGCCAGAAAAGTCCCGAGATGCTTACGACAAGGAGTTCAAAATGTTTGGGACTTGGATGAATTCACGGAAGGTAAAAGATATCGACGTTTGGTCTGTCTTGGTCGCCAATGTGCTACTCGCGCTGTCCAATTGTCACGGTTCTGTCTGGCCACATGCCCCCACCCACTGCCATTTGCTTTCCGAGATGCGCTTCATGATATCTTTAGTTCTTCGTCGGATTTCCTCATTCCTGATCCTATCTCTTAGACTGATTCCAAGCATGATGCGCTCCATTGTTCTTTGCATCACTATCAACTGTTCCGCGCTTCTTTTTGTTATTGTCATTGTTTCTAAACCGTATGTTGCTAGGGCAGTATACATGTATCGAAGACTTTCCGCTTTAAGTTTATGCAAGTCTTTTCCTAAGTTTTATTTCGGCAGTTTGGTTCTCTTTGCCAATTTTGATAGTATGGCCCAAGTATACATATTCGTCGACGTTTTCCAAAGTCTATTCTTACAATATCTTCCGTATCGCTGATTGTCGTGGTTTTAGAAAGGTTCATTCTTAGGCCGACTTTTCTCGACGCTTCATTCAGTTGGCTTAACATATCATTGAGTTCATGGATACTGCTACTTATGAGGACGATATCGTTGGCGAATCTTGGGTGGTTTAGAAGAGTTCCGTTCACATTGATACCTTTAGCATCCCAAGACAGGGTTTTGAATATGTTCTCTAACGCCAAGGTAAACAGTTTAGGAGATATAGTGTCTCCCTGGCGCACGCCTCTCTTAATTTTTATTTTATCTGTTGTAAGGTTTTCATTTATTTTGACATGAAAGGTGGCATTTTTATATATGCATTTTAGTAGTTTTGTATATCTCAATTGAGTCAAATGCCTTCCGAAAATCTACGGTTAGCAAAACTAAGTAAGCTACTTTTCATAGCAGTTGTGACTCCTTCAAAAGTTACTACTAGTATAAATGATTCCACTCCAATTATTTGAAATCCAAAAGATGATATATATTTAAAAGATTAAATATAGTTTTTTTTTTCAGCTAACGATGATACCGATGTTGAGTGGTTCATGGTCCAGGTAACATCCGCAGACGCGTGTTGGATTATCCAGAGAAGTTTTGAAAATTTCCAGATGCTGGATTACCAACTGCACCAGTGTATCTTTGATAGGAAAATCTCGCAACTCCAAGATCTCTCTAGTCAAACTCCAAATTGTGAAGACCTGGAGGTAAGTCTTGTTTTTATCTACCAAGCGGGAGGTATTTTTTTTTTGTCCTTATTGTGGAGTTTTCTAAGAGAATCCGGGGGAAGTCCGAGGGTGTGAAATTGTTACAGTGTAAAAGCTGATTTCTCAAAAAATACATTTATATAAATAAGTAGAGAAGGAAGGCGGATAGTTAATCATTTTAAACTAGGAGGATTCTAACTCAATGAAAACTAAGCGGGTTCTAACTCAACTAAACAGTACAATGATGTTTTCCCTGTTCAAATCGGACCAATAATAACCGAGATATAGGCTAAGGCCCCTCGTCACTGCGCATGATTTTTGATTACGTACTGTACCCGCTTAGTTTTATAAAAAAAGATTGTTACTTCTCTGAAAGTGATGTTAAAAAATATATCTTTCTATTTAGATACTTCCGCCCGATTTGAAGCCAACAAACAAAAATGAACTGCATTCCAAAAAGTCGTTTTCATTTAAGCAGAACATTATTACCCTTTAACTCTACAACTATGAAGTATCAAAATAGAGAAACTTAATATCCAGTCCGAGGAGGAACGCAATTTTATAAAACATAAAATGTTATTTAAAACACTAAAAGTCAAAACTTGAACTAGAACTCCTTTGTGGCTTCGGGTTTTAAAATCGTCACTCTAAAAGGTCACTGATCTTTATAATACAATTATTTACGGCCGTGCACTTTACCCCTTGTAGTTCAGCTGAAAGGGTTGCAACGTTATTACGCCTCAGTTCCGTATATAATTGTCAGATTTATATAAGACCTTGGTTAGGGTGAAAAGCGAAATATTAGCAATTGTTGTTTAAATGCGTGTAGAAAATGTGTTGGAGGAATGTATTAGAACTTTAGTGCAGTGTTACCCAAACTTTTCTAAAGCGACAATTTTTGTTTTATTTAACTTAAATAGTCGAAAATAAAACCAGTTGAGAATGCTCTTCTAGCATTGCCATACAGGGTGTGTCACGTAGATGGCCCGTTAACTATATACAGGGTGTCTCATTTACAAGGGATAACATTACTATATCAGAAACGGTAAGAGATACAAAGATGATTAAATGGGAAAAAAGTTGCCTATTTTAGAGCCCATTAGAGTTCTACAAAAACATTCACTGTATCTCTTGCCGTTACCAAGTTATACAGGGTAAATCGAAAATGTCACTTTTCGTTTTGTGCGTCTACCAGGCTTATTTCAAAAAATATTAAAAAATGGAAAAGGAAATTTTTTTTTGATTACAAATTCTAAATAAAATGCCATTATCAAATCTTATCGGCGACGTTTCGTTTCTTTAGGGCTACCCTCTACTTCATTTTTTCAAATACGGACCTGTATTTTTTTATTAAAATTTCGATAAAGCATTAAAAGACCAATTCACTGATTAGGTAACTCAAATCAAAGACTGCCAGAGGCAGTTTTTTTCGTTAAATTGCCAGGCAACAAAATTCTTATTGATACATGTCAAGTTTACTTCGACAAAAAAAAAGCTCTTGTGTAATTATAAGTGATTATTTTTTTCATCTGTCAAAACAGTCAGATTTTGTGGTTTCAGCCAATAACAACTCAGGATCCTAACCAATCATTGTGTTTTATACTGATAAAACCGCTTCGTCGTTTTTGTTTTTTGATTAAACTGTGTTTACCTATTTGAGATGTCAAATGTAAACATTTATCAATTATTATTATACTAAAATGTATTGCAAATCTATGTTAATAACCAAATTTCAAAATGTATTTGTAAACTAACCTGTTTTTATTAGTTTATTTCAACATTCATTTAACACTTTTAGATACCTCACTTTAACACTAAACTTAAAATTAATTAAATTAAGAAAGACTTCATTTCATTCTTCTTCTTCGCTTTTATTTAAGGCGCCGTTTCGCGGGGTAGCCAGTCAAAAAATCGCCTTGGTGGCCCTGTACGTAAAACTATAACAGCTCAGGTTTCAATTTAAATTGGTAAAGATAATTTTCAATATTTGTGTGTAAAGTGTCTTTTGCATAAATGACTATGTTCTCTGTTTTTAATACAAAATGATTCAAAAAATAATCCTTTCAAATACGACTCGTCCTCTGAAATTTTATAGATTAAATTTTTGATCTTCATACTCAAACGCCTTTATTTTAGGCAAAACCACTCAAACAAACTGATTTAAGATAAAATCAGTTTGTTTTCGTGGTTTTTCCAAATAAAGCCGTTTTCGTGAAAACCAAAAATTTAATCGATAAAATTTGGAGGACTCGTGGTATTACCTTTGATAAAACCGCTTCTTCGTAATTGTTTTTTGATTAAACTGTGTTTACCTTTTTTGATATGTCAAATATAAACATTTAGCAACTTTTATTTAGCATTATCAATTATTATTATTATACTAAAATGTATTGCAAATCTATGTTAATATACAAATTTCAAAATTTATTTGTAAACTAACCTGTTTATTCGTTTATTCACACACATCAGTTTTTGAATACTTAAAAATCCATAAATCTTTTTAAAACTGACAAATGTCAAACTCTATATCCGAATTAAGCCAAACGCAATCACGCATGCCTTGGTGGCCCTGTATTTAAAACTATAACAGCTCAACATTTTTTGAGTTTCAATTTAATTTGATAAAGAGAATAATGAACATTTGTGTGTAAAGTGTCTTTTGCATATTCTCTGTTTTTAATACAAAATGATTCAAAAAATAACCTTCTACATACCAAACGTCCTCTCAAATTTTATAGAATGTGATGAATATGTAAATCAATATATTCATTAATTTGTCTTACCGAATTACACTCTAGCTTTTTTTTTGAGTCGAAATAAACTGACATTTATAATTCGAATTTTGTTGCCATTAGGTAATTCAACTCAAAAAACAGAGGCAGTTTTTTTGGTTAAATTGCCAGGCAACAAAATTCTTATTGATACATGTCAAGTTTACTTCGACAAAAAAAAAGCTCTCGTGTAATTATAAGTGAAAAAACTGTATGACAGCTCCTGTCAGTAGTTTTTTTCGATTTTACCCGCGGCAAAACTTGACAGCTGTTGTCACCAAAAATTACAATACCTTTGATAACAAGTAATTATGGTCTCCTAGGACACCAGAAAACGACGTTAAACTATTTTTCTGATTTTATTGTCAATAAATGTTGTAATATTGTTTTTAAACAGTGCTAGTCAGCTTATGTAGTGAAAATGAGTCGCTTTGGAAGTGATTCTATGACTAATATTGATCTGGCGATTGAAAAAAGTGTACCGTACAATACCGTTAAAACCCATACGTCAATACGGAATTCTGCGAAAAAACGAACTTTCGAAATGGATTAAAGAAGCAGCAGAGAAAGCAGGATTAAATACATAAGAAATAAAAATAACAAACCACTCTATGCGGTTCTACGTGCCTTACACCAAAGAATACAAGTCTTACAGACTTCCAAACTACAGTTCTATCTGCACCGCAGAACTTTATGCGATAGAAAAAGCTCTCACGTGGGCTATTGCAGAGAATATTAATAATGTCATCATATTTTCGGATTCTAGATCTTCGCTTCGATTCAATAATACGCTTATTAGTAATGTGAAAAAACTAATTAATATTCTTTTCAATAAACAAGGCATGGTGTGTTTCATTTGTGTAAGGGGACATGCTGGCATAAAATATAATGAGATCGTTGACAATCTCGCGAAAAACTCTATAAAACTTGAAGATATGGAAGACTTAAGGTGCTTTCATGATTTGATTCCTTTACTAAAATCTAAAATGACAAAAGACTGGTCAATATTATGGAAAAGTTTTGTCCAAAGTTCGCATAACCCTTATACCTTAATTAATCAAGAATTGTCTACCAAAATACCGCATGTATATGAGTTCCATGTCAACCGATTCTACTCTACAAGTCTGACACGCCTTCGACTGAACCACGGAAATTTTACAGCACATCTCAACAAAATAGGACTGCGTAACAATTATTTATGTAACTTTGACAATCTATCCTTCGGAGATTTGGATAATCTCTTCTTCAACTGTGGCAAAATTACAACGGCTAGAGCACAGTTATTTGATCAACTCAAGAGACATAAACGACTCCCTCATAAATTTCTTAAAAGAATGTAAAATAAAATTATAAAAACTAAGAAGTTTATAACTAAATATCTGTGGCAAATGGTTCAACCAATGCCATCTTTCACCCTTCACACACACACTCTATGCGGTCGACAGTAGTCAGTAACCTGGCTAAAGGGGGGAGGGGGTTAACAACAATTAATTAAAATTACTGGGCATAGTTCTGCCAACTCAATTAAGCCTTATCTGCAAATGGATAATGAGCATTATTCCAACATCATAAACGCCCTTAGAAGTGAGGCCTCAGAACCTCCAGCTAAAAAACAGAAAACAGAAGATCCTGCAGCCACTCCTCGAGCTTCTCACTCTACAGCTGGACCCATCAACATTAATGATTTACCTACACCCAACGTTATCAATAAGTTAACAAAGATTTCAAACAATACTCCTACTGTATACCAAAATTGCAATTTATATTTTAATTGTAAAAAATTAGATGCCCTTATGATATTGTCACGTGGACCAATTATTGGCCTACGTGTAGCTGCTACGTATCCAGGGCGAAACGCCTTTTCGACCTTTATGGAGTTACGGAAGTCTCTCCCCGAATACTTAACAGTTATTACGCTTTAATACCACCACTCTAAGAAACAAAACAAGAGAAGTACAAAACAAATACAATTTTATTAGGTCACCCTTCAAATATACATGGATTAAATATAACTAACAATGAAGTCTTACCTAAGCATACTGGGCTATAGAGGCTTGTCACTCTTCCCTTATTAATTATTCTTCTATAGAGGGCTTATTTTGGCTTTTGCTCGAACGCCGGACTGTAATCTGCAGCTACTTTTTTATTCTTTATTGTACTCTTTAAAACTGTTTTCGGAAACTCAGCCAACTACTGCCTCTGCGGCCAACACTCGACTTGCCCTGTGGCTAACTACTGACTGACCATGTGGCTAACTCGCGACTCTGCAGCCAACTAACTACCGCCTAATTTTTCTCGCCGCGAATAGTTTTTAGGACAAAATCGCTGACATGACAGAATCCGCAATTTCGATAGATTGCCCTACATTTAGGCAATCTAACATCGATTTTTGGGTTTCTGCACATCAGCGAAATTTTGCAACGACCTGGTTTAATAGGATATTCATATTTTTTGTTCTCTATTGAGTAAATAATAATAATAAATTTAAACTAAAATAATTTTGATAAATAAAATTCCTAAACGTTTTTTCTGAAATTAATATTTTATCTATATTTGGGATTCGTGACAATATTACTTACGAATCGATCGTACTGACAATGCCCTGTAACCCAAATTTCAAATATCTATACTTCTCTATATATAACTAGTGGGCCATCTACGTGACACTCCCTGTATACCGAACAAATTGTAATGAAAGTACTAATAAAATTTTAGATTGACAGTTCTTCTAATCAACATAGCCACGGCCTACTCACTTTTACCAAAATCGTCATTCACTGTGTGTCTACTTTAAATTTTGGACGCCATTTTGAAGGTGTTCCCGAATAGGTACGGAGGGGCACATCAAACCCTAAGATTACTTTTTGATGCTCTATCAAAATCTGAAGTGAGAATTTTAAAATTCATAAACACAAAAAGCTACACATACAACGAATTCAGATACCGAACAAATTTGTTCGGTGAAGATTAACATAATAGATCAAATTGATTTTACATGTACTAAAATTAATAACCTCGTTTTAATAAATCGCTCAAATTTTCCGAACAAGCTCTACATTATGTATAAACAAACAACGGCCACTTGAAACACCTTCTCGAAAAGGGCTGACTCACGTTAACGTAAACGTCCCCCTTGTTCATGCTGCATCAACCCAAATTGGTGCTTATTATTTTCCACAGTAACCACCAAGTATATAATTATTTTGCGCCATGTAATGATTTTGTGTCTAGCGAAAAAAATGTAATAGTAGGGAGTATTGTACGCAGACAAAAAGGGATTTTTGGATCTAAATAATTTTAATCATAAGGTAAATTGGTTAAATAATCCTTCATTTATTGATTCAGGGTCATTTATTAACACTGGTCGGATATGGCATGATCGGGGCGTCGGCGTCGCCCCGGAAAGTCTCGTCTTCCAGTAATAGTTTTTTTCATAAATTGTATAATAATATCTCGGGATATACAGGATGTCCCAAACAACTGACAAAGTTCTATATATCTGTTAAGCAGGTGAAATTAGTGGGAAGCAGTCAATTGTAGATCAATAATTAGTATGACTTCTTCGTTTTTATGTCAAGCTTTCGAAAATGTTTATTTTCTTTTTCAAGACAAATAACATGAAATTCAGATAAAATTATATACAAAAAGAAACATCAGTGTTAAAATTTGGGGATCCAGACTAATAACAGCTAAAGGTAAAGAACTATTAGCAACATGCAACAATCTCAAATGTGAAACACTCTCAACTGGAAAGCCAACGTACTGGCCCACAGATCCGTACAAAATTCATGATCTTGTAGAAATATGTCCTCAAATTATATACATGTAGAAGAAGCTTGGGACATGAACCCAGATCACTCACCCATACTTCTTACACTGAGTGATAGTGTGATTCAAAAAGAAAATCAACCTAAATTAGTCAACATACGAAAGGACTGGCAAAGCTTCAGAATCAAACTTGAACGGTTAATTAATCTCTCGGTTCCGTTGAGAACAGAAGAATAACTAGATCAGGAAGTCGAACGTTTTGTCAAAGATATTCAACAAGCAGCTTGGGAGAACACTCCTGGTCTTAAATACAAAACAAATGGAAATAATTATCCAAAAGAGATCAGAGACCTTATACTAGAAAAAAGAAAAATCAGTCCAGAGCACCAGCTGATAAAACAGCTTTAAATAATGCAACACAACAGTTAAATCGCGAAATTCGGCGTATTAAAAATGAGCCGATTGGTGAGTACTTGAGTGAATTAACTAATGAAAGCAATACAGATTATTCACTCTGGAAAGCAACCAAACGATTAAAAACCCACCAATTAGAAAGGAAGACGGGAGTTGGGCACGAAATAATATACAAAAAGCAACCAGATTCGCAGAACACTTAGAAATCACTTTCCAGACCAACGATGGTGAAGAGACCCAAGACTGGAATGAACCAGAACAGGAAGATTCAGTCGTTAGACCTACTTCTCTAAAAGAAGTTTATGTGGAAATCGAAACAAATATAAATCATGAAAAAGCCCCTGGATTTGATCTCATTACCGGGGAAATCTTGAAACAACTCCCAGGTAAAACTGTTGTCAAACTGACTAAGCTTATCAATGCATCATTTAGGATGAGATACGTACCTCGGCTATGGAAAGTAGCAGAGGTTATAATGATACCTAAGCCAGGTAAACATCCACAAGAAGTAACGTTATACCGACCCATCTCTTTGTTGCCTGTTATTTCGAAAATCTACGAAAAATTGCTTCTTAAGATATTAAAACCTACAATAGAAGAAAAGGACCTGATTCCCTCCCATCAATTTGGTTTTAGAGAAAAACACTCAACATTCGACCAGGTGCATAGAATCACAGACATAATTGAAAAGTCCTTAGAGGAAAAGAAAGTCTGTTCCACCGCCTTCCTTGACGTGGCCCAGGCTTTTGATAAAGTTTGGCATGAGGGCCTTAACCACAAGTCAAATTTGTTACTACTACGTCAGTGTTCAGTTGTTACTACCACGTCAATGTTCAGAACTCTTAAAATCCTATTTATCAAACAGATATTTCAGAATAAAACAGGAAGATGTATATTCTGATCTAAGAGAAATTAAGGCAGGAGTACCCCAAGGTAGTGTAGGTCCAGTACTCTACTTACTGTATACGAGTGATATTCCTAACCTTGGATACGATACTATTGCAACATTTGCTGATGATACTGCCATTCTGGCTGTTGGAAAAGGCCATGAAGAAGCTAACCGAAAATTACAAACATCTGTAGACCAGATTAACACCTGGACTAAAAATGGAGTATTAAGTTAAATGAAAATAAATCTGTTCATGTTAACTTTACTTATAAACGAAACCAACACATTCCCCTAAGAATAAACAACGCTCAGATTCCCTATGCTAATACAGCAAAATATCTTGGAATGACACTCGACGCTAGACTTCGCTGGAAAGTCCACATTAAAAAGAAACGTGAAGTGCTTGGTATAAAATATAACAAACTGCTCCTCTACAAGCAGATATTGAAACCCGTTTGGACGTATGGTAGCCAGCTTTGGAGCTGCGCCAGTAAAAGTAATATTCAAGTTTCAACGTTTTCAAAATTCAAGTATTAAGGAACATCGTCGATGCACCCTGGTACTCTCGCAACAGTGATCTTCATAGGGACCTGGAAGTAGAAACTGTTGACAAGACTATACCTAAATCTGCCAGCAGCCATGAACAACGGCTGCTCCAACATGGGAACGTTGAGGTCATCCAGCTCCTCGATAATACCAATTTAGTAAGAGACTCAAGAGGACCAAACCTTTTGAACTAGTTCAGTGACAGTGCTAGTTACAAACAGAGTATTGTGCGGATTTTATGTTACACGTTACCGGCAGTGTTACTAAAATTATCAGACCCTAACGTACACTAGTGAGTAGGGCCTTAGTATTTAAGAATTCTAGTTAAGTTAGGTTAGAACAAAATTGCTTATTGATCTTCATGATCAGATTGTAATTATAGAAAACATTCCCACAGAGTGTTTTGCTACGAAAAAAAAAAGTGTTAAAATTTAAAATGACAAAATGACAATTTCTAAAAAATCAGTCACGAAAATATCCACTTATTCTCTGTTAAGCTGAACATTTTAAAATTATTGTTATCCACCATATCAAAACCAAATACTTTATTACCTACTTTCTCGAAAAATTCCATTTTTAGTCGAGTTAGTTGTAACGTATTTTTCTTTTAAAAACTTGAATTATATTGATTTCGTAATCAAGTTTCTCCTGACTTCCTCAGCTTTGCTTACATCCTCTTTAAAATTCACAATTATATTTAAGAAATTAGAAATATTTCTCAAAAGTAAACTATCATGTTTCTCCATCTAACAATCTAGTTTAAAACCACTTTATTTCCATTTGTCTCATTAAATTTTCAAAAGGAAGACTTACTTTACCGACACACTCCGCTTTCGACATTCTTTTGGCGAAGTTGTTGCAAGTTCCAACCCCAATCTGTCTGCCATTTATCCAACTTTAGAGTACATTTATTTCGAAAATTTTGCTTTAGTCGGTAGTGTGACCTATTTGAGAGACATGTATCGATTTCTGCCCTATTTCGCTATGCTTAGTAATTTAATAATAAACAGGAAATTGTGTCGCGGCGACATCAAAGGAAGTTATGTTATTTAATAGGAATTTTAGGGCTTTATTCACATCATAGTTGTCGTTTGAACAATATAGTCTTCCGGCTCTTGAAATATTTTGGAATTTACTGTAGAAGTGGTAATATGAAATGTCAATCATTTCTTTAAAAAAAACACCTTTTTGCTCTTTATGCAAAAATAACAGGAATGGATGTATTTTATTTTGTTTAATGGAGATTTTTATAGCTGCCCCCGAAGAATTATTATGCTCTAATAGAATGAATGTTAATAAAGGGGCTGGTTTAAACAATTAAAAGAAAATCCAAGTTAACGAGTCTCAAACACGCTTACCTGCTATTGCATAATCCGTATCTGGAGTGATGTTGATAGTAGCAGCGGTGTATACAAATGCAGTTAAGAGCGGACCCAATTGCACAAATAGAACACAGTAAATTATAATAACCGGATTAAGAGCAAAGCGGCAGATACGACACATGTACACCTATAGGCAGACGCAATTTTACTTGTTTAATTCAAGGTCGCTTCGTTAGTATTTGGAACTAGAAGCGCAAGCGTTTAAAATAAGCGATTTGAGACTAAAATAGGCTCAATTGTACAGTCCTATTTTGTTTATCACTTCTGTCCAATAAGAGTAGTTCAACTGTTATTTTGGAGCACGATCTTCCTATGAAGGATCTTCCGTGTTTTCCACATATTTGCCAGTGGCCAGTTTATTATGGCCCCTCGGAGTACGCATTTCGGTGCTCTTTCTCCTGATCCCCTTTTTTCAAGTTGGTCAACTTTCTCATTACCATCGATGCCCTAATGTCCAGCCACCCATGCCAGTACTACTCTGTTCTGGTCTCCCAGGTCTTTTAGTTCTTCGATGCATTCCCATACCAGTTTAGACGTCACTTCCTCACTTGAAATTGCCTTCCCAGAAGGAATACTGAGATTGGATTCCATATAGGACTAGCCAGCAAAGTCCTGCAGGTTGGGCCGAGAATGGCTGGTTTAAGGCTAAAGGCCTCTTCAATCCTGCGGGGCCACTGTGTAGACAGGCTTGTGTTGATTATATTGGGCCAGGGTATTTGCTATCGGAGCGGTTTTCAACACACATCAAAGCAGGCCAACATGCTTGAACCAAGTGCGCAATAGACAAGTGACGCGTCCACACACTTGTCCAACGTTGGTTAGGTTATGTTAATAATTATTATATATATTGTTGTAAGTAAAGAAAGTTTTATTTTTGGTGGCCATGGTAAATAATTACAAATATAAATTGTACCTATTTTGTTGTGTTCCGATGAATGGTTAGCGTTGATTCCATTTGTTTTCAACCATGTTCATGTCAATAATATATAAGTAAAAATTATATTACAAGCTTTAGCCAAATACAAAGCTGCATCAGCAGCGATTTTATTAATATCGATCATAGAAATAAGAGTTAAAGCAACTGAATGCTGGCGCAAGGTTTACCACGATACTGGCCCAGTGGCTGGCTCACTATGTGGAGCCAAAGTAAAGGCCAGTGCCGCCATTACGCCAATATTGGTGACCAATGCATTGGCCTACCTTGCCCATAGTGTGGAGGGCCTATAGATGTTGTAACTGGTTCTATTAAATAACTTTATCGTGTAATCGTATTTCACGATCTAATGATGGCATAAAAAAGTTGGTATAATACTTTGTATTTTCTATTGCAGACAAAACTTATCCTCTACCTAGAACGCTTTAGCAAAATTGCCGATAATTCAGTAAACTGCGGGCCAGTGCTAAATTGGCTACAAATGGATAACAAAGGCCACCGGTTGCTCGTGCCTAGCGAAGAAAGCCGATCGATCAATACTCCAGCTGTTGCAGCCGCCTACAGTGTTCGCAGATACGTTTCGCAGGTAAGCACTAAGTTCGGTCTCAAAACTGAACTTTGCAAGACATTCGAACCAATATTTCTTTACATTCGAGTATTTTAATCTTCTTCCAAACAAAGTTACTGCCATCGAAACGGGTCTTCTCGTTCAATCCATCCATTAGGAAGTATTAGGTATAAATAGTTGCGCAAAATTGAACTGAAAGGAAGTCTCTTCTAACAGGGTCGAAAACTATCTTTGTTAAAAACTTTAAAGACTTGTAACCAATCACAGTACCGTCAATAAAGTACGTGATATGTTATTTTCTTGTTTCGACATTGACATGTGTATTCTCGTCATCCAATATCTATGTACTTTTTGTAAAAGAAAGGGATACATTATGTTGTGTTGACACTTTTCGTACAATAGTTGACGGCTCTTTATTAATTGTATGTAATATGTCTTGAGTGGGGTAGACACGGTTATCTACACTGATGGTTCAAAGATGTACTGGGGTGTAGGTGCAGGTATCTACTCAGAATCACTCCAAATTAGCCAATCGGTTGGACTCTCGGATAAATCTAGCGTATTTCAAGCAGAGATAGCGTGATAGCTACGGACAGCCAAGCCGCCATCTTAGCCCTTATCATTGAAATTAGCTAGCAAATGCTCAGAGGAGCTTGGGTTAATTAGTAACCTATACAGCGTGACGTTACTCTAGATTCCTGACCATAGGAACATACCGGGGAACGAATGCGCTGATGGATTAGCAAGGAGAGGTTCAGCCATGGACGCTGCAATGTCTGAACGGGTCGAACCCTCAATTAATACGATTAAACGAGATATTTATCTACACTTCCTAGCCTTAGCTGACGCTAGGTGGAAAGCCTTAACGACGTGCAAGACGGCCAGGCAAATGTAGCCCTCGTACATCAAAATCAAAACGGATAACCTTCTGAATCTTTCGAGGAAGAACATAGCTGGAGCTACGGGTGTTTACACGCGACACTGGCCAATTGGCGAGCACGCTTCCCGGCTTGGTATTCCGTTTAATCGGTCGTGTCGTAGCTGTGGAGATCTAGCGAAAAAGAGACAATTACGCACTTCATCTGCAAGTGCCCAGCGCTGGCCAGGGCCAGGAATTGCTCTCTCGGGAATTACCTCCTTATTGAACTGAACGATCTGTCCAGTAAGTGGCCTACGGAAACAGTACATTTCCTGAACACCACGAGATGGATCTAAAACAACCAAATAAAACTCGGGTTCACGCAATCGTGGTAGCAAAACGGTGCTAAAGCGCTAATTGGGGCTCACCACTTGAACCAACCAACCAACCATGTCTTGTTCTACGGCTGGGGTACATACAATTCGTATAGGACTAAATAATGAATTGGTTACATGTAAACATATTATAAAAGCGGCGAGAATGCAAGTTTAAACTTGTCGCTGCATGTACGGTTTTCAAGTTAAACTACTGGTTTTTAAACAATTCCTAGATTAGATAATTTATTTTAAATCTATTTTCACTTTTAGGCTCGAGACGAATTGAACCTAGAAGTGGGCGACATGATCTCAGTTATAGATATGGCAAGTCCGGGAGAGTCGATGTGGTGGAGGGGCAAAAGGGGATTTCAAGTGGGATTTTTTCCCCAACACTGTGTTCATATTATAGGAGATAAGGTGCCAAGAAATATGCCACTACCGCCCCCTGTCGTTGGGTAAGTATTTATTTTTGTGTATTTATATTGATTTTTAGTAGATAGATTGTAGGATCTACCTTGAAGATGCTCGGCGGTTCAATGTTTAGGTGCTATTGTTTCTTAAGATCTTTTCTGCCATCAATGCTACGGGGATTACCTAAAAGTAACTCTTGACCAGCCAAAAACTTGTCACTCTTTCTCATAAGTTTCTTCTTCGTCAGAATTTGCAAAATGACGCTAGGTGACCGAATGCTGATTAAAAAAAAAATTATATGGATTCGACCGATGCGGCCAAGACATACATCTCGGTCATCGCCGTAGCAGGAACAGCAGAAAACTACCAAATTACTATTAAATTATGTTGGATTCCTTAATCGTGTTGACAAACCATCCATGACAGCTTGCCCTTTGGTAGGTCCAGATCATCTCTCACAACTCTTTTGCTATTTGCGTTTTTAGAAGTCTCCCGATTTTTCCTTAGGTTTACATAAGATTTTTTTTTGTCGGATACTGGTCCTATCACTTCAGCCTCTTGGGCTTTAAGTGCCTTGGCTGTTGTATTCTTCTTTCATTTAATAAACAAATTGGCAACGCCGCCAAAACGGCCATACGCGTTTGGGACAAAGAATAGGCAACGCCGCAAAATATTAATCTGCTAGATATATATATATATATATATAAATTATATTATATTAGAAAGTCAAAACTATTCCTTCTCCCTTCTCCACGCGAGCGAGAAGGACAACATTGAGACACAAGATCTCTTCGTTCCCGCGCTCGTACCAGCCGGTGCCAGTCACGTGTTCCGTTTTATCTAGAAAGATCCAGCCGGCCTAGTCGAAGCTAAGAAACAAACGGACTTCCGGCTCACGCCATTGTATCATCAAAAATCCTCACGTAGACCACTGCAAATTAGCCAAATATATTGTAAAATAACGGTAGAATATTTCATCCGACTTAAGTGCGAATGGGTGAGATGCAAGACGAGCATCTCTCGCTTACTTAAACACTTCCGCATTCCAGTACATAAAAACTGTGGGCGTGACTTAACAAGGCCACGCTCGCGACAACGAAATCAAAACTAGCAAAAAAATTAGTAAGTTGCAAGTCGGCACAGTGCGAGCCCATCTCCGGGTCTACTTTTACAAATCAGTTCAACGATTGATAGTTCAAAATGCTTTACAAGTAATATACATTTGGATTTGGATTTGTTATACCTGTTCATCGTTATGTTTTAATCATTGAAGATTTAATAAAAGGTGTTAAACTCACAGTGTATGTTTTATTTGGGAGCAAGAAAAAACTGCAGTCCATTTTACAAATCAAATTCAAACAGCATTTAAAGGGGCAGCACAGTAATCAAACCGAAGTCGGCTGTCCTTGCAAATGGCTGCTTTCGTAAACATGGCCTTACAGAGCTGGTTTCAGTGACAAAACACGACTGCTGTTTCTGTCCTTTTACCACATTGTCTGCAGGAAAGTTCTCCGTTGTACAGCCACATTTTGTGCAGGTGTCCTCTCATTGGACTGTGACCAATGAGAAGCCCCGTTATTGTTGTAACTTTATTCCTGTTCATCTTGAGTAGTTCTTCAGCTTTTTGTTTGGACGGTTCTATAATGGATGTTGCAAAATTTTTTGACAGATTCTGGTCAAGATGTCACTATAAATTTTACACTTTTTCAATGATGTGTGAAAAGTATTAGTTTGATCCCTAACCAAATTTCGCACTCAAATAATACTCAGTAACACATTTACATCGGTTTAAGCAAACAAGTATAATTTTATTTATGGATTTTGAATGATTGCAGTAATAATACATATCTGAACATAAACGATTATGGTTTTATATGAATTTTATTATTAGTTACACAAGTCCGCCCACAAAAAGGGACAGCAAAACAACTGCATAAGAAATGTATCACATGTTTTAAGATTCAGGTTTTTTCTTATTACATAATAAACAATAAAAAAACGACAAAGTTACGTAGGTCGTTTTTAAGAAATAACTATATGCAAGTATAAATAATTTGTATTCTCTCCATATGCTAAGATAAATAGTTTGTCTTCTATCGATTTTATACTTTTCCCCCACTTTTTCCACAATTTCATTACATCCCAAATTATCCCTTTTCGTAGATGATTAATTCCATACGTTTTTATTTGTGGGAAGGTTATTTTTCTTAAAAAAAAATTATCGAAAGTTCTGCTTTTTTGATTATTATGAATGAATGAGTTTGTTTCTTATTTTAAATATTTCGCGCCTATTCCAGAGACAGATTATGCAGTAGCAGGTAAGCGCGTTTGAGACTCGTTGATTTCGATTTTCTTTTAATTGTTTAATCCAGCCCTTTTGGTAGTATAACATTCATTCTACTACATTCTTTGTTTTTTTTTTACTCTTTTCTTGAATTGTAAGTTCCAGTAGCTATAGTGCTAACCATGTGTATGATCTAGATTTTTCTGTATGTAATATCCAAATTATTATTCCCAACTTACGCTAAAAATTGAAATCTAAATCCTCTTAATTTATTTATTCATAAATGGCGTCAATAGGATGGTTCGACATTTTTCGTAATTTGTTTCAACTAAAATCGAAAGAGTTTATGATTAAAAAATGATGACAAAAATTTCGATTGAAAATTTTAAGATCTACGTCCGCTATGAGCATTATGAAATCAAGGATCAGAGCGAGGCTAGAAAACGTACCTGTGCGCGAGACTAGGTCGCGTTACGTCAGTAGCCCGCAAACGAAGGTGACAGTTTACTTAAATCCGTATACCAAAATTACTACCCGACGCAGTGTGGTAAAGCGTGTGCCTGGCTACTGACGTCACGCGGCCTAGTCTCGCGCACAGGTACGTTTTCTAGCCTCGCTCTGATCCTTGGTTTTATAATGCTTATAGCGGTCGTAAATCTTAACATTTGCAGTAGCCCATTAGGGGTGAAGATTTGAATGACATGATTCTCACGATTGACCCTGGCAAATTAATTTTTAAACAAGCTGAACGCATTTTATACGCTGGACACTGGAAAGTGACAGGGACTGTGTGGACGTAGTGGCTTTCTGTTTATCAACGTCGAATTTGCGAGGTCAAAATTGCAGGAGATTGACAAGTTATGAGTGTTGTTTGTTCCTACAAGGCTTCTATGTCTGCGTCCTTAAATTCTGCCAATTCTGCAGGTACTTCTTCCTTGCTTTGTACACTGGATTCATCAAGTTTGATTTTCTCTGTTTCAATATTCTGATTTTTATTCTTTTCTTGCTGTTTTCAGCCTCTTCTCGTTTTTCTTGATTTTCTTCTCATGTTCAACTGGATCCACATTTAGACAAATTATATGATGGCAAGGCGTACTTTTTCAGAAATTTCTTCACTCCCTCATCATCTAAAATCATATTTCGAAAACAAATATCTTATTTTATACTGTCGCAAAAACCTTAACTAAATTTTAATTTATATTTAAAGTGCAAGTGTAGAAACATAGAATTCAAAAAGTCTTTGTAAATTTAGTAATTTGTTTACCAAATTTATTAACATAAATTAGTAAACAAATAGCCTATAAAATTAACAAATACCTATAAGGAATATTAATACAGATAGTAGATAAACAACGTGTGTATGACTATCAGCATAGGGAATTCAATGTGTCGGAGAGAGAACTCGATATTATGTGACGTACGTCCGTTGTTAGGGGTGTGATCTGAATGGGACAAACGGCATTGTGGAATAGAGGGGTTGGTAATTGGATAGGTAAAGAAAAATCATGCGCAGAGACGTTGCCAGAAGGGCCGTAACGTCTAACTTCGTTGTTATTGGTTCGATTTCAATGGGATAAACGGTATTGCAATATAGATGGGACGAAGATTAGGTATGTAAAGAAATCTCATGCGCAGAGACGTTGCTAGAAGGGCCGTAACGTCTAACTTCGTTGTTATTGGTTCGATTTCAATAGGATAAACGGTATTGTAATATAGATGGGACGAAGATTAGGTACGTAAAGAAAAATCATGCGCAGAGAAGTTGCTAGAAGGGCCGTAACGTCTAACTTCGTTGTTGGTTCGATCTCAATGGGATAAACGGTATTGTAATATAGATGGGACGAAGATTAGGTGCGCAATACACTTTATTTTTCGATTTTTCACGGTGTTTTACTATAATTTCGGCCATTTTTTATCTCAAAAATCGATTTTCCCGTTTGACGTAATGTATTGCTGATGAAATCTTCACCCTACTTTGTGTTCGAAAACAAAGCGCCAGATGGCGTATCGCTGGATGTCAGATCTATCAGTAACACTCATAAATGAAGCTTTGACAAACTTTACAAAGCAACAAATTTCAAACATGCATTGGGGGTTGCAACACCCAATCGAATTAGAAAAAAAGCCTAACTGACTTGATTTATTTAATTAGAAAGCCTAACTGAGGAAGCCGAAAATCAGAAACCGGTCTTAGGATGTCGAATGGAATAAATTAAATCCCTAACTCGTTTGCTAACTTATTTATTCATATCCTGCAATTCATCTCATTTAAAAGTACATATAGTGTGGAAGAATTGAGTACACGTTATAGTCATTTATTCTTAAATAATGTCTTTATTTAAATTCCAATTGAATTAATTCGAAATTACCGAGTTTCATTCCATAACTTACATAACTAGGTAGTAACTCAATAAATGACAG
This sequence comes from Crepidodera aurea, assembly GCA_949320105.2. Lineage (NCBI taxonomy): Eukaryota > Metazoa > Arthropoda > Insecta > Coleoptera > Chrysomelidae > Crepidodera > Crepidodera aurea. The sequence goes on along the minus strand of OX439477.1, from coordinate 6,728,995 downwards.
TAATTGGAGATTCTTAATCTCTTCTTTTAAATAATGTAATGTTAACTGGTGGCATCCGTTTACAGACATCATGAGTCATGATTTTATATGATGAACCTATTAAATCACCTTTCTTAACTGTAGTTACTTGACCCACTTGTGCACTATTTACGGATTGTCTATTTTATTATATATTTGAAATTTAGAAAAATTGTTATTTTTGTTTTAATTCATTTTCTGCATCATGAAAAATAGATATTTGAGGGAAATACCACTGTGACAAGTAAAATGTCGCCTATAAACATTTTTAATAAAATTAAATTAAAAGAAAATTAACCCAATAGGCTTAACAATAACTACATCTATTAAAGACAAGCTTGGTAATCCTCCTTTGCCAACAGGTCTCGAGGGGTCTTGTTTACATCTTATCTCACGCAATATTTTCACAATTCCTTTCTGTCTATGTTTATCTTATTTTCCTTTACACTTCGTTGATATTTTCTATTTTCCCCAATTGCTCTATTTTATACTATATTTACATGCTAAAGAGACAGAAGTATGCTTACAGCAACTGTTTCACGAAAAAAACTATCGCGCTCGTTACAAACAAATGTGCTGTCAAATGCACTAGTATGCTTTTATCCTGCTACATTAGTTTATAAATAACTCAAGCACTTCGAAAATTAGAAATTGGGGTGACACCACATTTAAAATAAGTATTCAGATTACAAGGCATTAATGATAAAATGTGGAAACATCATTAATAATTATTTTTATTCAAAACGAGCAAATTTTAATTTAACGGAGCTTCATATGACAAAAGGTCTAAGCTAAAATAAAATCAGATTAATTTATAACAGTGTAGAAGCAACAGACTCAAGAGCGACTTCTTTGATCTGTGAAGTATAGTTTAGGCCCTTGACTTATTTTTGGGTGAATAGAAGTGGAGATATACTTGTAACAAGCGACAAAGCAGAGATATACTTAGTCTTAGTACATGAAGAATACTTTATTAAAATCTGAAAATATACTTAAGAAAAACATAACAAGCTAAAATAGGATTTGTCGTATTAGAATTTTTGTTTAAATTTCAATTTATTGGAACTGAAGAGAAAATGAAAAGCTTCAATAAAATTCTTTGTAAAAGTATGATAAATATTTTTCTTATCACAGATATGTCCACCACGTTTTATTTTCCTTAACTTGATGTACGGTAAACGGTCGCCACATAGCTGATACATTAGATATATGATCACTATTTAATAAAAACTGTATAGTTGATAAATACAAAAATAAACTCTCAATTGGTGCCAACTCTTTCAAAAATTTGCAACTGCTGCTCTATGAATATAAAATACGCGTAAATTTGCATTAACAAAATATCTGTAAATGTAAATGGACTTTAGTTCATTCGTACACATAATAATGTATGAATTTTAGGTAAACTTATGTCTCTCTTATACCTCAAGTAAAGTCACAATTAATCGTATAGTTTATTGTTAACTATGGTGGCCAAAAACGCCCCTGGTGGGTCTAAGCTTTTCGCTCTCTAGATCCGTATGTTGGGTGGATCAATCCCACTCTCTTATTATATAACTTTCTTTACAATGTCTCTATTTTGCCCTATCGTACACCTTTTCTTGCCAATTATTTACTCCTGTCCTGCGATCTTCTTTCATTTCATTCAGCCATCCTGATCTGTGTCTTCCATGTCTTCTTTTACCTCCTGGGTCCCATTGTAGCATTGAATCACCCAATTGTCTATTTTCTGCTCTCCACATTTATTCATTTGTTCTAATTCTATATTGGTCTTCTGTGATTTTAATATTTTTTGAATAATTTTTCTTTCCAAGATTTTCAGATCTTCTTCCACTTTCTTTTGACATACTCATAGTTTCTACTGCGTATAGTAATATTGGTTTAATTATTGTAGATCTAGATTTTGGTTTTCTTCGTAAGTAATTTGCTTTTTACTAAATTTTTGTTTGCGTGGTCGGCTTTATTTGTAGTGCCTATTTTTTTTCGCTATTTCAAGTTTCCTGTCTCCCGTTCTAACTATTGTGATTCCCAGATATTTAAACTTTTCCACCTCTTCAAATTCATGTGTCTATATCATCTGCATATGCAATAACTTGTCCCCCCCCCCTGTTCAACTACTCTTGGGGGTTATTGCCCCCACAGGCATTGAATTATATCGGTCCAGACGCATGTCGGAAACTATAATATATTTGTGCCTGATCAGTAGGAAATAGACAGCTCGACACGGCATCTAGGCCATGTCTGAAGACCATGCACACCATTAAGAAGCCCGGCTTAAGCGCGGTCGTCCCTGAAGGGGAAAAATCACGAGAAGGCCATGCCCAAACACTCCACATACCCCCCGGAATCTTTCAGTTTCGGGTCTTCTTACATTTATCCTGCTGAAGGCAGTTATAGGGATATTTGCTAACATTCTATGTTTTAGGGGTAGCGTGATGCACTTTTCTCCATATATCTCTGTCTGGTCTTGGTGTGCCTTTGTCAGTTAGTCTGGTCCTGTCGTGGCGGTTAGTTTTTGTGTTTTCCCTCCTTCGTGTTCCCCCTCCACTCTTATCCCCCCGTGTCCCTTGTGTGTTCCCCTTTCTCCCCCCTTATCCTTTCCCTTCCCCCTTTCTCCCCCCTTAAACCCTTTCCCCCATCCCTTTTTTTTGTGGCCAAGGCCGGTTTTTTTTATACCGCCGCTCGTCCTCTTCTTTGCTGTTGCTCCTGCAACAACCGCCGTTGGCTAAGCTATTCCGGAGTTGTACGTCGATTCGCATCTTCGCGATTCCCTCGTCATTCGAGTGTGGTTTCCTCAAATCCTCAGATTTTGTTCAAAAATTAGATCAACTTACGGTGACTTTGGCAATCAATCGTAGTTAGTGTTGAGGAGTTGCCTCATCGGTCTCTTATGCTTTCCGTGGTCATCTGCAAGGTAGTCTGTCAGTTCTCTCAGCTGTTGGTTGGGGTGGTTCCTCAAGTTTTCAAATATCTTCTTTGCCCGGTCATTGATGATGTCCAGGACCCTCTTGGATTCTAGATCTCTGAATAACCATCTGTTGTCAACGTACCAGGGTGCGTTGACAGCTTGCCTCAAGCAGATATTATGTTGTGCTCCTGAAGACCACGACGGACTACCAAGCTCATAGTAGAATCACTTGCGTTAAAGCAAGAATTCAGAGCGTAACAAAGTAACAAAGTTGCAATGTAGGCAACCCGTCGTGCAGGCTGGGATAGAATAGCCCGATTGCAAATATAAGAACCAAAAAGATTATCCAAATTTCAATGTGGTATAATGTTTGAAGAAAAGAAATGCCCCAGGAGTAGTTGTTTTTGGTTCAGACCTGGTTCAAGCTGTATATAATTTATATTATATTAGTATGTGGAAGACTTTGAGATTATTTTCTCTTCTTTTCTTCAAACATTATACCACATTGAGATTTGGATAATCTTTTTGGTTTCTTCCTTTATTAATGGTAAAGATTGTTACATATGCTCTGACTTAAATTTTAAAGATAAAAACTAGCCTAGAATTGATATATTTGAAGTCACACAGATAATTTTTATTTTTGACATAAATAGCGCAGTTACAACGATCATTATTATTTTCCGTGTCGGTCTCGGGCGACTTTTACTATACTATAATTTAATGTTCTATTCCAAAAATAAAATAAACTTTATAATTAACCGCGACCTGTCTCGTTGTTATAGGTCCTTAGCGTTAACGCCGATTAAGCCAGTTTTGAGAAAACACGGTAAACTGATCACGTTCTTTAGGAGTTTTATTTTGAACAGGCCGTCGAGGAGGAGACTCAAACAATCGGGCATTTTAAAAGAGAGAGTTTTCGGATGTGACCTGGGGGAACACCTGCTCAATTCTGGCAACGACATACCCATGGTGCTCAAATGCTGTTCCGAATTCATCGAGAGGAATGGAATCGTCGATGGAATATATAGGTGAGTGTTACAAAGTTTTATTTAATTAAAATTTAAAATAGTTCTTCCTTTTTTAAATTATTAACCCAGGTAAGGGCTCCTTTATTTTGCAACGGTACCGACATTGTCCGTAGATACAGTAATGTTCTTAAAAACCTATAGAAGCACTTTAAGGCAGTACTCTCGATACCACAGTAGACAAATGTGTGCTCTGTGTTATTTGATTACTGTAGTATTTATATTTGGCAACGCCGCGTAAAAGGAGAAGAGAGAAATATGCTTTCAATAACTGTGCTGTCAAATGCATATGGGTTTGATCGATAACAAAGCATTAATGATAAAATGTGCAAACATCATTAATAATTATTTTTATTCAAAACTTTAAATACTGTTCGAAATCGAACATTTTTACCTACGCCCATGGCGACAAAGGAAATAAAAATAACCAAACCGCACGCCTAAGTGCCCAGCATAGCAACAGTACAACACGCATCGTAAATCAAGGCCATGGCGCAGATAATCAACGCGGAAGTAACTCACCGACGAGATAAAACTTTAATGCTAAAAGCCGCCCTTGTCGGCAACCGCCTTTACATACATCGCGACACATTGGCGAGACTGCAAGTTGCCAAAGAGATAAAAAAAGGCACAACAATAAAGCCGAAAATACATACCCGTGATTAGCTGCCGAAGGATCTCGCATATCGACAAGCGTCTCAAATAAATCAAAATTAAACCAGTAGAACTTCTATCTCCGTATGAACCGGTCGTACCGTTGGTCGGTTCATACGTAATAAATTCAGCAATTTCAACTTATACAAATTGCATGATATTACATACATACATGTATTCACATTCAGTTATTTCTTGAGCAATTGCAAACACAGTTTTGAATTTTGTTATATTCTATGTTTGTTAAAAAGTGTTTTGTTTTTTACGAAGTTATCGTTAATATATAAAATTCAAGTAATCAGTGTATAATTTCGCTACAACCTATATACAGTCCACACAATTTCTCAGCTAACTTAAATCTACAATAAGTTGGGACAGGCCCATCTGCAGGGTGTGGCCTAATAAGTTTGGGTCTCCAAATTTGGTATTATTTGGAACTTCCAAAAAAAACAAATACGATAACGAGCAAATTCTAATTTACTAGAGCTTCATATTACAAAAATACTTTTAAGTTAATATATTACTCGAATCATCAATTTTATACAGGGTGGTCCTTAAGTAATTGTACATAGAAGTATGCTAGAATTACAGCTTTCTTTGGTTTATTATTTTTATTTCCTTTTAGGTTATCTGGTGTTACTTCCAACATTCAGAAACTCAGAAATTCTTTCGACGAAGATAGAATACCAAATTTATTTACTGAAGATATTTTACAAGATATTCATTCGGTGGCATCTCTTCTGAAAATGTACTTTAGGTAAGTTTTTCTTTGAACCTAATTTAAGTATTTACTTTTTTTTAATAGTCTTGAATTGTTTTTGTTGCCTCTTTATATTTGCGACCTTTTAATTATAAATAAACCGATCTGATCAATGTAACCAGGAAGCATGTTTTGTTACATATTTGATTATAAATATCCTGGTTTACTCACGGAAACCCTCACAAATTGAATAATTTTTTACATCTCTACAAGTAAATCAACTAGTGAAACCTCTACACCTAAAAATTGAGGAATACGTTAAGAATATGGGGCCAGCTGGTATTTTCATGAAATTTTCACAAAACATGATAAAATTAATAAAAATAAAAAAATTTCCAGGGGAAAGATATTTTTCACAATTTTTTTTTTTTTAAATATATGTTGGGATACTCACTTCCAAGACAAACAAATTCAGTGCGTTGAAACGATTATTTAACATATTTTTCCAATACAAACGCATACATAACTTTTCTACAAATGCCCAAGTAGCAATTTATAACCAGAATAAACCTGAAAAGTATAAAAAAAAAGGGAAAAAATGTTCATTTAACGGACATAAATAATTTGCTTGTCAAATGACAGCCATCTCATAAATTCAAAGTTGAAAATACAACGTTGCCTAATCAATTTCAGAAATCATGGATTTAGGAAAATATTTAATGGAACGTTCAGTGACACTGTCAAAATGTGACACCTGTCAGAATGTAATAAATGTCAAAATGGACACTTGTCAAAACGTGACACTTGTGAAAACGTGACAACTGTCAGAATGTAATAACTGTCAAAATGGACACATGCCAAACTTGACATCTGTCAAAACGTGACACTTGTGAAAACGTGACAACTGTTAAAATGTGACCCCTGTCAGAATGTAACAACTGTCAAAATGGACACTTGTCAACACGTTACAATGGACGAGTTTCCTACAAACCTCAAAATCTAAAAAAAAGTCTACCAACGAGGAAGCGTTTTATTGGGATAAAAGCTACTGCATTACTTCCGCAATGATAAAATATGATAGCAAAATTCTACTGAGCTTTCCAAAAAGTATCGTTAGCAAGAATAATTTTTATAAACTCCATTTCTAATTGGTTGAAATTAAAGTTGGTATCGAGACTGGATGTGATAGTTGACATGTCAAATGTCATTTCACCATATTCATACTGTCGCTAGAAGCACGATATTAGCCCTGTTTTCACCCCAAGTCTCGATACCAACTTTAATTTTAACCAATCAGAAATGGAGTTTATTAAAATCATTATTTTTCTAAAACGATATATTCTGGAGAGCTCAATAGTTTTTTGTGAACATATTAAATCATTACGAAAATAATGAAGTAGATTTTGACAAAAAATAACGCTTCCCCGATGGTAGACCTTTTTCTAGGTTGGCAACTTGGAAAGAACTCCCTCATTGTGAAAACGTGACAACTGTTAAAATGTAACACCTTTCAGAATATAACAACTGTCAAAATATGACACTTGTTAAAACGTGGTACCTGTCAAAACGTGACATCTGTCAGAATGTAATAACTGCCAAAATGCCACATGTATCGTACTTTTCTTTATTTATTACAAAGATCTAACCTAAAGTTAACCTATCCTAACCTAAAGCTAACCTGACCTAATTTAACCTAAAACTAACCTAACCTGGCAGCCCATACAGTTTGAAAAAACACAGATCGGAAGATTGAAGGGCCATATTATACCAAAAGTAAGTTTTTCTGTTAGAAATCTATTACTTATGTCTAAATCTATTCTTTCTGAAAATTGAACTGGCAACGTGGCAAAATTGACTTCGAAGTTATCAGAGGAATGACATTTGTCAAAACAAGTTGATTGTTTTTAGATGTGCTACCATCTATGATTAGAAGAGAGTATTGACAATTTTTAAAGCAAAAAAATTCCGGATGTATTGGGGTTGCATACACAATTTGCATTGTGTGTTGCAAAGGTTTTATTTGACTGATTCTAGTCACAATGTCACTCTCTTCTTTCGTATCCCTTTCAGAAATTTCGGGAATTTTTTTGCTTTAAAAATTGTCAATATTCTATTCTAATCATAGATGGTAGCACATCTAAAAATTTTATCTTATAGCGGATATAGCTATTGACTTGTACGAGTTTGGAATTTTATTTATTGGATTCGAAAAGTCTAACTGTCGAAGCCGAAAGGCAGAAACCGGTCTTAGGATGTCGAATCTGATAAATTAAATTCCTTACTCGGTTTCTAACTTTGTATTAATCTCTGAAAGGGATACGAAAGAAGAGAGTGACATTTTGACTAGATTCAATCAAATAAAAGCTTTGCAACAAACAATCCAAATTGTGTATGCAACCCCAATATCGGGAATTTTTTGCTTTAAAAATTGTGAATACTCTCTTCTAATCATAGATGGTAGCACATCTAAAATTTTATCTTATAGCGGATATAGCTATTGATTCAGAAGTTTGGAATTTTATTTATTGGATTGGAAAAGCCCAACTGACGAAGCCGAAAGGCAGAAACCGGTCTTAGGATGTCGAAACTGATAAATTAAATTACTCACTCGTTTTCTAAATTGATTGTTAATGTTTTTTTAAATAATGATTTCTTTTTTTACTTTTTTCATACTTTTTAGGTTCATTCTGCTTGTGAATTGCTACCTGCGCGTATGTAGAAGTATTTTCGGTTCAACACAGTGCATATGAATTGAAAATATTACGTCCAACGGATTTTATTGGTTTGTCTTGGGAGTGAGTATCCCAACATATATTTTTTCAAAAAAAAAATGTGAAAAATATTTTTCCGCGCAAAAATTTCTATTGCTATATTAATTTTATCATGTTTTATGGCATCTGTGAAAATTTCATGAAAATCCCAGTCGGCCCCATATTCTTAACGTTTACTAAAATGGAAACCAGTACGTTTCGCTGACAAGGTCAGTATCATCAGAAGCTGATAGTAATGCTAAAGTTATCTGGCGCTTTGTTTTCGAACTCAAAGTAGGGAATAATGACCGAAATTGTAGTAAAACAACTTGAAAAAATGGAATGTACTGCGCAGTACCAAGGTGTAATAATAACTCTAATAAATGTATGGACGTTGTATTTCATTATTTGCCGAAGCCGGATAAACGTTTTGTACATAATCAAAACCATTTTGGAATGCGAGAAAAAATTGATCAACACGAAGATCAAGAAAAGAAGAAAGAAATCAAAATATTGAAACAAAGAAAATCAAACTTGATGAATTAAGCAAACCAAGGAAGAAATACCAGCTGAATTTAAGTACGATCAGCCCATTGTTGACATAGAAGCCTTGCAGGAACAAACAAATTCGATGTTGATAAACATAAAGCCACTACGTCCACACAGCCACTGTCACTTTCATTAATTTTTTTCCCGCCAATATGAGCACTCTATCTCTAGTAAATTATTTTATATTTTACTCTTTCTATGCTTAATATTAAAGGTTGAAAAACAGTAACAACTAATTTGTAAACAAATTTATTAATATAATAATTTATAACTCAAATCTTCAATAAATACATATTTTGAAAACGGTATCACAACTAAAAAATATTTAAATTTCATTGTATCTGAAATGAAATAACCGCTCTGTTGTCATTTCTTCGAAATAATAACCAAATATGGGGAAAATAATCTTAGCTCTGAAGCCGAAATGAAAAATTCATTTAAAACTGAAAATTTAATTTACCCGTGCAACAGAAAAAATATTAAATTTTTTTAATAATTAACCACATATTACCGAATTCTATAGATGTTTTTGTCTCTCGGATTCTAATTCTTTTTAAACTTCAGAAGTATTGTTAATCTACGCCCCGATTGTATTCTGGCTTTTCAGTCAATCTTTCAGGACCAACTTTTTGACAGATTCTTCAGAACTATCAATTTTCTTGATATTTTCTTCTGAACTATCAGTTTTCTTGATATTTTCTTTTGAATGATCACTTGTCTTGGTAGATTCTGTAGAACTGATAGCTCGCTTATCTATACATCGGACGTTTATCGGCCAATCGCATACTAAGACCTTAGGATTGAATTGGAGCATTCCAGGACATTTCATCAGATACTTCTTACCGTCGCGACATTTGTAATACGCATTACATATTTCTTCATGAGGCAATGAAGGATTGGGTTCGAAGGGGTCTAGTGTTTCTGGACATTCAAGAGACGTAGGTGTTGTTGTTTTTTCGTTAGTTTCTGAGATATCGCTCGTGCTGTAGTCTTCGGTATAATACAAGTTGTACCTAGAAAACCACAAAACAATTTGTATTGGGGGTTGCAAATTGCAAAGTGTTTTGACTGCTTTATGAGAATGAAAGAAAGCAACAGGATACCGGCAATAGAAGAACAGCTGATGCATCTGGAGATTTTTGAGTACTTTAATGTCGAGAACACCGTACACTGTCCATATACATGAAAATAAAATAATATTTTAGCTATTAGGGCCACTGTGCAAATATTCAATAATCAACTTAACTGGAGATCCTAATAGCAGTAAATGGCGTAAAATTTCTATATTGGTTAACTTTTTTTAATATTAATTTACATTTTAATTTCTATAACGCACATTAGATTTGAATACACCGAGAAACTAACCACCTACAACAAAGAACTAAGAAAAGCAAAACGAAATAATTTCAGAAAATTTTGTGAGGATATTGACTCCACACCTGCTGCTGCTAGACTATATAGAGTTATGGCAAAAGGTATAGTCGATAACGCAATGGCTCTAAAGAAGCCAGCTCTTACTGGACACTCACTTCCCTGGGAATTAACCTATTTCTATAGAGCACACTCCAGAACGGTATAGTAGACCTACCAGAGAAGATACGGCAATGGCCGGACATATCTGCAGTAATTCCAAGCTGAAATATACGCTATCGGAGAATGTGTCCAGTTCAACATAGAAAAATTTTTGCAGACAAGAGATCATCATCATGTCAGAGAATCTAAACGAACTTTGCCTGAAACACCATTTCTGGGACCTGAACCCTTCTGCGGAATAAGCACCAGTACAATACTTGATGAACTTGGAAAAGAAGTAAAAAACAAAAGATCCCAATACTGGATAGGACTACAAGGAATGAGGCAGGCCAAGACACTACTGGGAAACTATAACCAGAAGAGATCTGACGACTGCGTCACTAAAAGTAAAAGTAAGCTCATACTACTAACGGATATCCTAACAGGGCACTGCCGGCTGAGAGGCCACCTAAAGAAACTCGGATTAGTAGACAAAGAAGAATCCAGATTCTGCGAGGAAGAGGAGGAAACCTCTATCCACATTCTCTCAGAATGCATTACCCTGCAAAATCCAAGGGTACGATACCTCGGAGAATATCAAATAGAGGAGGAAGATCTACCTAACCTAAAGCCTACCGACAACCTGAACTTTTTGAAAGCAATAGGACTGGATGAACTGCTCTAATCGTTGAGACATCCGTAACGATTGGGCAGCAGTAGGGGGGCACAATAGATTTTACAGGTCGCAGTGTATCGACACCCCCATCACAGATAGATAGAGGTTGACCACTCCACCTGGTCCATAGCTTCTTTTTCTGATCTCTTTTGAGATTCACATAAATTGTAATTTAACTAAACTGTGAGGTGTGAGGTTACACTCATAAGAAGCGACAATGGAAGTGTGGCTAGTGTGGTTACTTTACTAGTTGAGTCAAACGTTCTTGGGTTGAGAAGTAGGAAATAGGAGATAGACAAATATTCTCTTCAGTAGTGGGGGGCTAGGAAAATATTTATACACTGTGCTTGTGTTCGCCCTTGATTTAGTGAATAGTAGATGATTTGTGGTGTTACTTATATTTTCTTTTGCGTTTCAATTAATATTATTCTGGGCGTCCGTGTATTACATACTCTTTTCTATTTTAAATCATTGTTACAGTATAATTCTTATTTATTTATTCGGTGTCAATTTCAATATGTTTCGTCCTTGGGGAAAAAACAGTTTCTTTAAGTGGATCTGAAGAATTCGAACAATCACTAACTTATATTTCAATCACAGTTATTAGGTAATCCCAAGGATAAAAACAGTAATTTGGAAAAAAGTGGTATTTACGAAATTAGTTGTGGGGATTGTGATAGAAAGTATGTTGGGCAGACTAGACGCTCTGTACATGTCAGATTAGAAGAACACATGGCTCACTTGAAATAAGGGCGTACGGAAAAATCTAGTATAGCCGAACATGCTTTTAATCAAAATCATAGAATAAGTATAGACAATGTAAAATTGTAAAATTGTTAGACGCATTTGAAAGTATAGAAATAGGTAAATGTAAAACTAGTTTAAACAGAGACAAAGGACCTCTTAGTCCGCTTTTTAGTTTAATCCATTAGGTTCGGGCGGGTTAGTCATACTTGGCTGATTAGTCATCCTTGGCTGATTAGGTCACCGGGGATGACGGTGCTCGGCACCGCCGGGGGGAGGGGGCGTTTAGTCATTTAGTATAAATAGCTGTTAGAAATAGTTAATTGTTTAGTCTATCATCAACTCCTGATGATGTCAACATAGTTGGCGAAACGCGCGTAGAGTGTGTTAAAATTTGTGTTTTGGTTTAGTGGCCGACAATAGTGTTTTTTATATTCCAATAGATTATGTGGTGTCAGATTGTAGTCCCAAAGATTCCTGTAGCTCCGATGAGGAAGATAACTTTTTTGGTGAAAAAACTTAAGAGTATCAAGAAATATCCACCTCGAAAAAACAGTATCTATGTAAAGATGCCCAAACGATATGTATAAATGTTTATAACAATATTGTTACTTCCGAAGGGGAAAGAAGTGCCATTGAAAAAACATCTTTTTTAACAAATGTTCCCATTAGCACTCTTTATAAAATTATAAAGAATGGTCAAAAAATCGTAAAGAGAGGTGTGATAAAGATTGTATTAAAACTTTAGACTCTTCAATATCAAAATTAATTATGAATCTTCAAAGAAATGAGTTTCCAACAGTGGATAGTATATTTTATAGACATTAAAATGTAAATTCATATTAAATAAAGTTAACCAATATAGAAATTTTACGCCATTTACTCCTATTAGGATCTCCAGTTAAGTTGGCTATTGAATCTTTGCACAGTGGGTACTAATAGCCAAAATATTATTTTATTTTTATGTATATGGACAGTGTACGGTGTTTTCGACATTAAAGTACTCAAAAATGTTTTTATAGCTTTTTTTCATTCTCATAAAGCAGTGGGTTCGACTATACTAACTTGGAATTGTCTTCGGGTGATTCTAACAAACCACAGCCTACATTGTAACTGCTATCACAGTTAGCTTTTTGAGGATTGAACAGCATACGGTCAGGGCACTCTTTGATAACTTTTATGCCATAAACGCATCGGTAATATAGGTTACATTTTTTTTCGTGTGGCATTTGCTGATTTTCTATCAAGCAACTTTCTCTGCTTTTGCTTGATTCACCTTCAGTTGTATGCTTGTCATGTGGCCCATGGTTTCCTTAAAAAAATACAAATTTTTATTATTTTACTCGAAGTGGCATTTTATTAGTGTAGTATTCCATTAAAGAAAATTTAAAGAAAATAATTTTCTCAGCGCAATTAAACCAGTCCAATCGCGTATCGGAAGCCTAAAAGCCACAACCAACACTTTGATTTTGTTATTCTTAGACCGGTTTCAGCATTATTGTGCCTCATCAGTAAGAAGTAGATAGCTCAACCAGCTAATTTAACAACGAAGAAATATCCATTCTCAAAAAGTGGGTTCTATGAAAATAAAGAAAATTAAAAGAAACTAATTTTCTCAGCGTCATTCACAAAGTCTTCCACTTACAACATATAACAGAAGTTACATACGAGTTACACCACGACTAAACTGGAAACAACTACTCCTTGGAACTCGTATATAACTCCTGTTATATGTTGTAAGTGGAAGACTTTGAGAATGGAAAATTATTTTCTTTTAATTTTCTTTATTTTCATAGAGCCCACTTTTGAGATTGGATATTTCCTCGTTGTTGTAGTATTCCATTAGCGTAAACTTGATATCTCAGGCGGCTCTGGGTACTCAATTTCACAATAATCAAATGGCAAATGTTTAAGTTTCTTCACCAACTATAAAAAGTCAAAACTGAACTGACTAGGTAGGTGAGTAGGCAACACATAATACATCGATGAAATAATGTTGCATAATTTATCATACAAATTGTGTCCTTAAAATTAAAAATTATATACTTTTCAATCAATAATCTTAATGAATTTCTTATAATAAAGCCTAGCAGAGTTTTTAAACATAATCAAGGCCGATCAGAGGGGGGCAGGGGGACAAAATCCCTGGGGGGGTGGTGTGTTGAGGTAAGTAAAAAAAAATCGATCCTTAAAAAAACTCGAGCGCGACAGATTAAGAAAAGGTAAGTTAAGTACACCCAGAAAAGTGTATATTTCAATAATCTGTCAATTTGAGCGTGGCATAAGAAAATGGGCGAGTGACAAAGTTGTAAAAAAAAACGGTCCATTGTGGCTAAACGGTTAATATTTTGAAAATTTTGTTTATTCGTGGATATGTGGGTTGATAAATGCTACATTTTAAAATTATTTTGAATTATACAGGTTGTCCCAAAAAAGTGTGGAAGCACTTACAAGAAAACCAATAACTTGGAAACCTATGGAATCAGCCAAATCCTATTTTAACTGAAAAAAATTAGACTAACAATTGAAAGTAATAATTTATTTAGAGTTGTTTAAAATTATACAGTGCGTCCAAACCGGGGCGATTCTCTAATGACATATTCAAACGACAATATCGTTCTTATTTTAAATAGGACACCCTGTATTTTATAATCCTATTATGTAGCAAATTCCATTGCCTTTTAAAAATTATAAAGGTCTACTATGCTTAAATCTATTAATTTTGGAGTTATTTTTATTTTTGTTAAATTTTACATTATTTTTCCACCGTAATGCTTAAATATAACACCCTGTATTTGATCAGCTTAGACTATGATCCGAAAAAATTATGAAACTATGTGTTTGGTTTTGACATTATTAAAAATATTTCGAGATGCATCAAAATCTGTATGGTTAACCGTCAGACTAATCCATTATTACGAAAAGTGGATTCATCTTTACTAACCTTCTCCAATGCCCATAAACAAAAATCTATCCGTCTTTTCCATACAGATTTTGATAATGTCAAAATCATACACATAGTTTCAAAGATAATTTTTTCGGATCATAGTCCAAGCTGATCAAATACAGGGTGTTATATTTAGGCGTTACGGTAGAAAAATAATGTAAAATATAACAAAAATTAAAATAACTCCAAAAATAAAAATAACTCCAAAATTAATAGATTTGGGACAACCTGTACATTTCAAAATAATTTTAAAATGTAGCCCTTATCAATCCACATATCCATGAAAAAATAAAATTTTCAAAATATTAACCGTTTAGCCACAATGGACCATATTACTGTTTTTTTTTTACATTTTTTAAAATTTTTACACGCTCTTCGCCCCACTAAAATGGAAAACTTAACATACATTTTTTTCGTTTTATAACCTAATCTTCACAATCCAATAGGTCCCCATGACGCTTTAGTAACTGCAAATTTAGCATCTCGGCCTCCCCTACTACTATATTTATGTATACATATGACGCTATGTGCGTCTTTGTTTATGGTAAAACAAACCAAAATATTTAATCTACAAATTATTTTTTCAGAAAGCACTTTTAAACAAACTGAAAAACATGAGTGGTTCATAATAATAAAAACAAAATACATTATATAAATTGGTGATTTAATAATTTTTGAGCCGAGAGTTGTTGTCCTATATTATTTGTTTTCTCAAAAAATTTCCTGTCAAAATCCATGAAATATTTTTGTTTGTATTTTTTCTACCTCGATTACGCTATGAGAATGTTTTTGTATTTTTGTTTTTATTTGTGTGATGTTATTTTTTAAATTTCGACGTCAGAGCATTAGTAAATTTACGTATATATTTTTTTTTTGCATCTGTGTCAACGACTGCTCTCAATCTCAATGAAATCCGGTATTACTGAAGGCTCCATTCTTGCACCACTTCTGTTCTCCATCTATCTATCTATCTATCAAGTTAGGTAGATCTTCCTCTTCTATTTGATATTCTCCGAGGTATCGTACCCTTGGATTTTGCAGTGTAATCCATTCTGAGAGAATGTGGATAGAGGTTTCCTCCTCTTCCTCGCAGAATCTCCATTCTTCTTTGTCTACTAATCCGAGTTTCTTTAGGTGGCCTCTCAGCCGACAATGCCCTGTTAGGATACCCGTTAGTATTCTGAGCTTATTTTGACTTTTACTGACGCAGTCGTCAGATCTCTTCTGGTTATAGTTTCCCAGTAGTGTCTTGGCTTGCCTCATTCCTTGTAGTCCTATCCAGTATTGGGATCTTTTGTTATTTACTTCTTTTCCAAATTCATCAAGTATTGTACTGATGCTTATTCCGCAGAAGGGTTCAGGTCCCAGAAATGGTATTTCAGTCCCTATTTTTGCGAGTACGTCTGCTATGCTATTTCATTACCCTCCACGCCAGTGTGTCCCATAACCCATAGGAGTGTTGTTCTTGCCTAGTTCGTTTAGATTCTCTAGGCACTCCCAAACCATCTTGGAGTTGATTACGTGGGAGTTCAATGCATTAATGGCTGCTTGGCTGTCTGACATGATGATGATCTCTTGTCTGCAAAAATTTCTTTCTATGCTGAACTGGACACATTTTCCGATGGCGTATATTTCAGCTTAGAAAATGCTTGGAGATTTGCCTAAACTTTCGGAATATTTGGTTCCAGGCACATATACTCTTATTCCTGTTCCTTCTGTTGTTCTAGAACCATCTGTGTACCATTTAATGGCACTTCTCTGGAGTTTTGGAATGGTATCTTTGTCCCATTCGCTTTTGTTACTTAGCTTTGTGTTAAATTCTTTCACAAAGCTAAACTTCTTTGTCATCTTATCTTGGGGCATGTACCAGGTTTGGTGATTTCCAGGATGGAGTCGAAACTTGCGTTTGGTTGATCCTTCTCTGGTCATTCTGTAGGTTGTCCTTATCGCTATACTCTCCACTACTATATGGCGGGGTGTAAGGCTTAGGATTACCTCCATAGCGGCCGTTGGGCACGTTCTCATTGCATCTGTTATGCATACGCAGGCTAGTCTTTGGATTTTCGCTAGATTTGCCTTTGTACTGGCCAGCTTAGTTCTGCTGTCCCAGACTACTGCTCCATAAGTGATGGCCGGTCTAACTATTGACGTGTACATCCACTGCAGGAACTTTGGGTTACATCCCCAGTTTTTCCCGCAAAATTTCTGCACACCATTAGAGCTTTCGTGGCTTTGCTGTTTACTTCTTTTTCGTGCTTATTCCAGATGAGTTTATCATCTAGTATTAGTCTCAGATATTTGACATCTGGCTTCCATTCAATAACTTTCCCGTCCAATTCGATGGTTTTGAGGTTATATAATGTTTCTTTTCCGTGTAAAGGCAACAAAGGTAGTCTTGATAGGGTTGACACTAAGTCCCATCGATTGACACCATTCTTTAGTATAGTCAAGCCCTCTTTGAACTATATCGCAGAGGGTAATCTCGAATTTTCCTCTTGCGATTATGACTATGTCATCTGCATAGTCTTGACACGATGTACCAATCTCGGTCAAACCGCAAAGGAGTCGATCCGCTGTTAGAGCATTAGTAAATGTACGTATATATTTTGTTTTGCATCTGTGTCAACGACTGCTCTCAATCCAATGAAATCTGGTATTCTTCAAGGCTCTATTCATGCACCACTTCTGTTCTCCATACACACCTAGTAAATTTTCACTTATATGCAGATGATACCAACTGTATTACTAGATGCTTTTATCAAACCTGCCATGAATCGTTGTTTAATAATAAATTCAAGTTAATCAAACGTAATTTTTTTCGGTCCAAAAATCAATTGATTAAATGTAACAAGTGGCCTCGATATTAAGATAAATACTGATCTGTAGTTAACTTGTGTTTTTAAAAACATGTAAACCAACTTTTAAGGCGCGCTTCTTCCAAAATAATAATACCCTCGTTCAGATTATACTGATATCTGATATCTTTACAATCAGTTATTTAATAACCTAATAAAATTAAATTTCACCATGTTTAAACCTTGTCACAAACAATTTTTGATAAATAAAGGTAAAGTCGAGATTGATTAAGTTCTAAAATTGATAATTTAGTTACTCGGGAATTTTTTAAGGTTAAGTGGAAAAACAAATGTTGTGGTCGATCCTCCTTTACAAAATCTGAACTTCGCCCTTTATTATCAATAATTCTCGGTACGATAGTACAAAAACAATCTTTTTAATCGATACACGATAACAAGAAGAAGAAAATTGAAATATACTTGGCTTACCTTTTTCTTTTAGCTTTAAATTAATAGTTCAATAATAGTTGGTGTATTTTAGAAAATAAAACTTGTCCATTTATGCTTTTCTTATTGGAATAACATATTGACTTGCCATGATTTTTGTTTTTAAACAAAACCAAGTGACATTTGTAGGTTATGTTACGTTATGTTACATTTCTTACACTTGTTTGTTTGCTCCGTTGCTTTTTAGTGCAGTGTATATTGCACTGACAGAGGCGATCAGCTATTCGCAACCCTCAAATTCAATCAAAAAGTTATACACTTGGTTTTTTTTTAAACACATATCACAGCAAGTAAATATGTTATTCCGATAATAAAATACACCAAATATTATTGAACACAACTATTAATTTAAAGCTAAAAAAAGGTAAGCCAAACACCTATATTTTACTTTTCCGGACAGTTCACAGTTCACCGTCCGAAAAAGTACGAAAAAAGTCCTAGGCCGAAAATTTCTTCTTGTTATTGTGTACTGTATCGAATTTGACGTTTTTTTGGCATATTCTATTTGAGACCATATCTGTATAATATTGCGAGTCACCTTGTAGATGAGTAAATTACTTTTCGAACTCCCTGTTATCTTTCAATATGTCAAAATTTACATTATGTCGATTCAAACTAATCCAAGTTTTCGACATTAAACTCTTAATACTAAAACAAGGCACATTTACGGTAACACTCACCTAAATCTACACTTTTTGCGACAACTCCATAGAAAACTGCCAAAAATAAAATAATTCCAAAATTAATTTTCATGATTCTTCTTTGATCAATCAAAAATTTTTGAATCTATCAAAGAAACATGTAACGGTAAGGAAGCGTTCGAATCAACTGACAGCAGCCAACTATGTCTTATCTTTATATTATTAAATTAATCCATAGTCAAACTCAAGCATTATATGATATGTTTTTTTAATTGTCGATTTAGATAATACATGCAAAAAACCCGAGGTATGTAGATTAGTAAATTAGCTGTTAGTATTAAAAAAAATTGTTTAACAAGTGAATAAAGGGATTTATGAAATAATACTGTTTATCAAGACAATAGAAAAATAAAGTTAATAATATTTATATATATTTTTTTTTAAAGAGAAAACCTTAGTCGATTTAATTATTTTAAAACCATAAATAAGAAATTGATGGATGTGATTAGAAAACAAGTGCAATAATCTCTAATGATTAATTAAAAATATTTCAAACAAGGACGTTCAACACAGGAATTGAGCCAACAAATGGAAATATCCTCTCTGTATCTGTAAAGCTAGAAGGGTGGGTCACCCCACAGCACATGGGCTACATTTGGCCCATTGTGCATCCTTCTGAGGTTGAGCCTTAAGGTAGCTCCGTCATGTTGGCATGTGTTAACCTCTGCTCGCCGAAAAGAAAATGTCTTATTTGTGAGGGGGTCGGGCATTCGGAAAGAATGTGTTTGACAGTCTCGTCTTCCTGTTCACATCCTCTGCACAGTGGAGTATCGTCAGATAACCCCATCCTGCGGAAGGGTTTTCTTAGATGACAGTGGCCAGTCAGGATACCAGTGGCTGAGCGCAGGTTCTGTCTGCTCATAGCCATGTATTTTTTGGCTGTTTCCGTCCCATATACCCTTAAACTTTTCAAGGGAGTGCTTCTTTAGTGGACCGCCACAGCTGATGCCGATAAGCCTATGAAAGTACCAGGTCCCAAGAGTTTTTGGAAGGCTGCTTTCTTAGCTAATGAGTTGCTGACGGTTGCCTTTTGATTTTCCATGGCCTTTGATCCAAGCTAAAGTGACCACGTTGTTGTTGCAAGGGCCTGGTGACATTCTAGTACTAGACCTGATGTAATGCGTGGTCTATTCAGAGCTAGTAGTGCCTGTCTGCTATCCGTAAGGATGTAAATATTATCAGTATTGTTTCTTCTGGTAGTCTCTTTTGCGGCGATGGAGATAGCAGTGAGCTTTGTTTGAGCTACACTGTCATTTGAACCCATTGCCAGATTCATATTAAGATTCAGGGATCTGGAATAAATTCCACAGTCTGACCCCTCATTTGTTTTAGACCTGCTGCCAATGTAGCCTCTTGTACGTTTTTTATTATTAACCTGTAGGGCCTGCGAAAGGCATATCTTGGTGCAATCGAATCCGTGTTGGCTTGTAGCAGTGGGACCTCCCCAAGGATCTCGTGCAACAAGTCACACTTCGACTTACCGGATCCTACGTCAGGTTGTATACCAGTAGAGCGTAGCCATGTCATGGTCATCACAACAGACATAAATATGTCAAGGGGGTGAGACCAAGGATCACCTCCATTGCTCTAGTTGGTGTGGTTCTCATGCTATTCTTTGGATTTGATCCAATTCTGCTGGTTAGTTTTGACTCCCCAGGCAATCGCACCGTACCTACGTTAGCATAGGTCTTATGACAGTGTAGATCCAGGCCATAACCTTAGATAACATTCCCCAGGTGCGGCCAATGATTCTTCGGCACTGTTCATAAGATATGTATGCTCTTTTGGCTCTGTTTTCTAGATGAGAGTTCCATGTTAACTTGCTGTCAAAGGTAACCCCCAAATATTTCACCTCTGCAGAAAAGTTTAGTTTAGTTTTTAGGATCTTTGGGGCCTCATGGAAATACCCCCGATATTTTTAATTTTTTTTAATAAATTCTAGAATTAAAAAATTGTGCAAGAACCCTATCTTTCAACCATCATTCTCCGCTATAAGGTCAAATATCACATGCGATACTGCATCATAAAATATTAAATGCGACGTTGCCGTAACCAGTAACATTATAATAGTCGCTGAAAATGCTGTTTCATATGGCCCCACAAAAAAATCACAGGGATTTAAATCTGGAGACTTTGTAGGTCCATTCTTCCCAATCCACCTTTGAGCGAAATGTTCAGTTAGAAATTGCCGCACACGTAAATCAAAGTGAGGGGCAGCTTTGTCATATTCCATTTAGACGGTTTGGAAGGATATGTGGTCCAATGAGACGGTTACGTATTTGTACACATTTCAATTACACCCTGTATAGAGATAAGTTTCTGCGCCGTTGAAGTAATAGATCAGAGTTAAAGGATTTCTGCTCCTACTATAATATACGAGCATTGTAACTAAGATCGATTGGTTCCCGCAATCCCTATCGGGTGTTTGCCTGTCGAGAAGTTGATTATTTGGCACCATGATCAGTCGATAAAAGGGTCTCCGTAATTTAGTGGTTTCCAAAAAGAGGCTCGCTGTAAAGAACAAGGAGAGCCGAGAGAAGATTCCAAAAATGAAACTAAACGCATTATTTAGACATTCGTATTACTATGTAACTTCAACTTAACATCATTACTCTTCCAGCTTGCAGAAAATAAAAAGAAAACATTAAGTACTTAAAAAGCAAACTACAAAGTAAGAAAATATTAATGCGACACCAGTGCCTGTTTTCCAGAGACAAACTTCCTAAATACCAAAAAGTGGATCTGACGACACAAAAGTAGCAAACGATCAGCCTATTACTCTTCTATCAAATCTTGGAAAAAAATATAGAAAAACTTACAGCAAAAAGATCACTTGCAGCACTAGGCAATAAAATCCCAAAATATCAATTCGGCTTCCAGGAAAAAAGATTTACCATTCACCCATTATTTATACTCACTAATAACACTCAAACAATCAGATTGACAAGGTAAATCTGCGGCATTATTTTTAAACATAAACTTAGTCAACTAGAAACGCCTGACTACTTGGTAAAACTCATCACCAAAATAATTACTAACCGCCAAAGTCAGGTTAAAATAGAAAACAAGTACTCACAGACCACAAGGATCACCACTGTCACCAATATTATACAATATATTGAAATGGAATTTGATATTAGAATGCGTTGAAGAGGAAAATTTAAAAATTTACATTATTAAAATTTATAATAAAATAAAGATTATAGTTTAGAATAAAATGATTAACGGGAAAAATTATGTGTAGGGGAACTTAAAAAATGTGACAAGAGTTTGTTTTTTTAGATAGGTATTGAGAGATGTCAAAATCAGAATTAAGAAAATAAAATCCTTTCACAAATTTGGCGCCCAACGTGGGGCCCTAAAATAAACGGGCTTTATTGTAATTTATAATTTTAAAAAAATGGATTCAAGAGATAAAAAAAAACAGGATTAAGAGGACAACAAGAAGGAGGCCAAAGGAATATTGATGGAAGAACAAGAAACAACTATTATACAACAAGATTTAAATGAAGGGGTAGATCATGTTGCGGAGGTAGCAGAAATGAATGTTAGGGGAATGGAAGACACAATGTCTGAAAGAAGTAGTCCTATGATGATGGAGGCTCTCTGACAATGTTCGTTAACAGAATTGAACACAGAATGGAAGGAATGTAAGGAAACTTTAGGAACAGGGAATTAAAGAAGAGTTGAAGGATATGAATAAGAAAATGGAGAAACATAATGAAACTATAAGAGAATTTAAACTAGAAATAGGAGGAAAATAAATACTATTAAAAAGTGTGGGAAAAGTTGAACAGAACCAGCAGAAAATTGAAAAAGATGTTCAAAGTATCATGAGGGATACAGAAGGAAAAATCAAAAAGACATAAAATAATATGAGTGATAAAATTGGAGAAATACAGACAAAATTGGAAAAAGAGATAGGTAGTATAAGATTGCAGAATCAAGTACAAGGAGAAAGTTTGAATGATTTTAAGTTAGAGGTCAATGAGGAATTGAAGAGATAATAAAATAAGATGGATAATAAAATAAGATAAAATAAGAGACACATTCTATAGAGAAGTACAAAATTGACTACAGGTACAAGGAGTAGGTAGGATACCGATGATTATAGGTGATGGGATCGTGAAATTTGAAATATAAGAAAAATTCATCCTAAAGTATTTGTTAAGATTATTAACGCCACCTTCCATAAGAAGTACATTACATCAAACGGGAGAATCCATTTTTGAGATAAATAATTACCGAAATTGTATTAAAATAGCGTGAAAAATCAAAAAATAAAGTGTACTGCGCAGTACCAGGATCTAATAATAACTCTAATACCGGATAAACGAAAGGGACGATTTTTTTTTTATATCAGCTGCATGCTTTCAGGGGAGAGTTTTGACCTGTGGAAGGGTTGGTGGGCATCGGAAGTGATATTAAACACCACCATCGTCTTCAGCATCCTCAAAAATGGGGAGGTACTATAATCTGTAACAGTGCAACAACATAGCAGGTAGCAATGCAGTGCTTGCATTTTCCCCCTGAACGAGCCTTGCAGGAACAGAAAACACTCATCACTTGTCCATCTCCTGCAATTTTCCCATTAATTTGATGGGGAAACACAAAGCCACCAAGTCCACACAGCTACTGTCACTTTCATTACATTTTTTCCCGCATTTAACCAAATGTCCAGCGTATAAAATGCGTTCAGCTTGTTTGAAATTTAGTTTTCTAGGGTCTGTTGTAGCCCTTTCACAAATTTTGTCAATCGTAAGACTCATTTTTTATATTTAATAAGAGAGCAACACCCATGTCAAATTTAAATCTTCACCCTAATTGACGCCATCTTGGATAGGCCACGCCCCCATGTCAGATCCCAATAGGCCTTTATAAGTTTGCTTACAATAATCTTCTTTATTAATAATAATTATAATGGCCTTCCTAAATATGGGCTTTGTGTTTACTAAACATACAATTATATCATTTTCAAGTTCGAGGTGATTTCTAACTTTGTTTTTATGGCAAAGATGATGTTGATAGTTTCGTTCGCCAGCATGGGGAATTCTTGTATCTTCTTGGTCCAAATATGATCTGGATTCTGGCTTAAAAAGTCTAATTTCAATATTCCATCACTTGATAGTTCAATAAGTTTTTCTTTCATGATTGTTGTAATTAGAGTGTTGTTTAATTTTCAACAATAAAATTAAACATAATCTCAAATCGACAACATCGCATCAAACACTTTCAAATATTCGACAACAATCCGACAACAGCGCTTGACACGCAGAACTTTTAACGGATGTTTGTATTACATGCAGTTTGTCACGTCCGCAATAATCTCATAACTTCACAACCAAATTAATTTTTGTTTTCTCCAGCCTGATAGAAAAAGACGGACATAAAAAATCCACCCATTTAACCAAAATCGATTCGCCCACGCGACGACAACTAGCTTCTAGAATACTCGGACGGGTGGGAAAAAGTCAAAAAATCTAGACTTCGCGAATTTCTTAATTAGCTTAGAACCCTCCGTTGACCAGCGCAACGTAAAAATATTTCGTTTTCACAGTGGTACTTAGCTGCGAATCAGGCGGTCCACTTTATTGTTATTTTAAACTTAAAATCAGTGCTCCATAGTGCAGCAAATTTCGTTTTCACAGTGGTACTTAGCTGTGAATCAGGCGGTCCACTTTATTGTTATTTTAAACTTAAAATCAGTGCTCTTAGTGCAGCAAATTTCGTTTTCACAGTGGTACTTAGCTGTGAATCAGGCGGTCCACTTTATTGTTATTTTAAACTTAAAATCAGTGCTCCTTAGTGCAGCAAAAATTAGTGTTGCACCGCCACTCATAGACAAAACATCTCAAACGCGCATTTTGAATTACATATTTTCTGAATGATGTGATTACTTTAATTTTTTACTAATATGGTTTAGTGATTGTTAACACATACTTTTATTGATAATTTGTGCGTTGTTCGTTCGTTATTTACTAATATGGGTTAGTACAGGGTTCGTACAGAAAAACTCACCCTTATTCACAATTTGCAACAACTACAATGCTATCAATCGTAGGTGTGACATCTTTTCTTGCAGCATTGCTTCATTAAAAAAATTAGATATCTCCATTTTAAATTTTATTTGTACCTGTGATTCCCACTCTGTAAATGGATTTCTATTGGATGGTGTGCAAAAAAATAGAGCATTTATTATTGCGCTTTTTGTAAAACTTTAAATTCATAGGTGGTAGGTCTTGATAATCGAAGCAATTTATCAAAATGCATTTATGCTTTGTAAATAAAATTAAAAATAATATTTCATACTTTATTTTTTACCTGGTTGATAAATAGTTATAATAATAGTAATCATATTTATCTAAAAACTAAAATATCTAAAAAGTACGTTAAAAAATTTAAATTTAGATTCTTCTAGTTTATCGTCCTTTTTAGGTTCTTCTAATGTATCGTCCTTTTTAGGTTTTTCTAATTTATCGGTCTTTTTAGATTCTTCTGAGACATTGACAGGTTTCTCAGTAGTTGTTTTCGTATTTTTCGTGTTGTTTGTTGATTCTTCTGTACTGGTCGATTTTACTGAAGTCAATTCAGAACTGCCAGGTTTGTTTGAACTACTGTCCTTCTTAGTAGATTCATTTGAACTATCATCGTTTTCTGAGCAATCAGGTTCTTTAGTTGATTCTTCAGAACTTTCGGGTTTCTTCGTAGGTTTGTTTGTTTTGTTCGTCTTAGTTGTTGATTCTTCTGAACTATTGTCTTTCTTAGTCGATCCCTCTGAACTATCGTCATTTTCTGAACAATCAGGTTCCTTGGTCGATTCTTCAGAACTGCCTGGTTTCTTCGTAGGTTTGTTTGTTTTGTTCGTCTTAGTTGTTGATTCTTCTGAACTATTGCCTTTCTTAGTCGATCCCTCTGAACTATCGTCATTTTCTGAACAATCAGGTTCCTTGGTCGATTCTTCAGAACTGCCTGGTTTCTTCGTAGGTTTGTTTGTTTTGTTCGTCTTAGTTGTTGATTCTTCTGAACTATTGTCTTTCTTAGTCGATCCCTCTGAACTATCGTCATTTTCTGAACAATCAGGTTCCTTGGTCGGTTCTTCAGAACTTCCTGGTTGCTTCGTAGGTTTGTTTGTTTTGTTCGGTTTATTTGTCGATTCTTCTGAACTATTGTCCTTCTTAGTCGATTCCTCTGAACTATCATCCTTTTCTGAGCAATCAGGTTCGTTAGTCGGTTCTTCAGAACTGCCAGGTTTCTTCGTAGGTTTGTTTGTTTTGTTCGTCTTAGTTGTTGATTCTTCTGAACTATTGTCTTTCTTAGTCGATCCCTCTGAACTATCGTCATTTTCTGAACAATCAGGTTCCTTGGTCGATTCTTCAGAACTGCCTGGTTGCTTCGTAGGTTTGTTTGTTTTGTTCGGTTTATTTGTCGTTTCTTCTGAACTATTGTCCTTCTTAGTCGATTCCTCTGAACTATCATCCTTTTCTGAGCAATCAGGTTCGTTAGTTGATTCTTCAGAACTGCCAGGTTTCTTCGTAGGTTTGTTGCCTTCCTTAGTCGATTCTTCTGAACTATTAGGGTTCTGTGTTGATTCTTCTACATCATTATTTGGCGCAGTCGATTTTTCGGTTGAACTCTTATCGTGAGGCCATTGATTTTCTAAAAAAAGGAAGGGATAATTACATTCATAGCACTTTTGGAGGATTTTTATTTATATCGTATACGACTGAAAAAAATTGATGATTGATGGTTACATTTCTGGTTTTAGACCATGCAGAACTTTTTATCAAGAATAACTTTTTTCGTAAAACAAATAATAAAAAAGTTTTCCATATGGTTCCGACTTAATTGGACACACTGTATAACTAATAATATTTGTGCTAGTACTTACTTAGATCTACACTTTTTGCTGCAACTACGTACAACACTGCAAAAAAGAAAATAATGGCAAATTTCATTTTCGTGATATTTCTTTGATCAATCAATTATTTTGAATTTATCGAAAGCTCACGAAATTATACTTTGGAAGTGTCTGAGACAACTGACAATAACCAACTGCATTTTATCTTTATATTGTTAAAATTTAATCCATACTCAAATTTAAACATTACTTTCTGTTTGAATTAAAAAATTATGAAAAATAACTGTTTAAATAAACAAAATAGAGGATATTATGGATTTGGAAAAAATATAGAAAAATATTATTCTCTGTAAGTAAAAAAATTTTGTGTAGGAAAAAATATTAGTCCCAGTCTCACTATAATCAAACTATAATATATTATATTCTCTTGTATTTTTCTTGTGAATAAATTATTATTATTATTATTATAAAAAAATTTACACTGCAAGGATGTAAGGATTAGATCTGAGGGGTTGGTGATGGAAGGAATTATGATAGATATCTGAGGGGATGTTAGTGTCACAGCTTTTGCCTATTGTATATGAGAAAATCCCCAAAAATACTTACAATACTATCTTGGACATTAGTGTTTTTTCCATTGCCTGTCAAATATCAATTTTTAACCAATCACGTGCTTGGAAACTGATTTGACGCAGCCAATCAAAACAAAATAAAGCGTCCTCAATATTCACCTGAAGGACGGTATCCGACAATAAAGAAGCCGCCCGTAAATTTCAAATTTTTCAAATAAAACCTATACTAATGGTATTATAAAGTTGCTTATAGTTGCTTTTTTGACTCGGGAAATAATCTTATTAAATATAACGCGACCTTGACAAATTAGCTACTATTTTTATTGCTACTAAATTTCTCGTATATTTTACAATTTGTCTGGGCATAATTTTGGCATTAATAATAAGCTGATGCCGATAAGCTTATGAAAGTGCCAGGTCCCAAAAGTTTATGGGAGGCTGCTTTCTTAGCTAATGAGTCAGCTGTACGGTTGCCTTTTGATTTTCCATGACCTTTGATCCAAGCCAAAGTGACTGCTGTCCGTGAGGATGTAAATATTATTACCAGTAATGTTTCTTCTGGTAGCCTCTTTTGCGGCGATGGAGATAGCAGTGAGCTCTGTTTGGGCTACACTGGTATTAGAACCCATTGCCCATTTTATATTGAGATTCAGGGATCTGGAATAAATTCCACAGCCTGACCCCTCATTTCTTTTAGACCCATCGGTGTAGATGCACAAGGCACCTGCCGCCAATGTAGCCTCTTGTACGTTTTTTATTATTACCCTGTAGGGCCTGTGAAAGGCATATCTCGGTGCAATCGAATCTGTGTTGGCTTGTAGCAGTGAGACCTCTTTAAGAACCTCGTGCCATAAGTTACACCTCGACTTACCAGATCCTACGTCAGGTTGTATACCAGTAGAGCGTAGCCGTGTCATGGTAACCACAGCCTCCTTAATAAAAATATCAAGGGAGGTGAGACCAAGGATCACCTCCATTGCTCTAGTTGGTGTGGTTCTCATGCCCCCCGTTATGTTGAGGCATGCTATTCTTTGGATTTGATCCAATTTTGACTACCCAGGCAATCGCACCGTACGTTAGCATAAGTCTTATGATTGCAGTGTAGATCCAGGCCGTAACTGACATTCCCTGGTTGCGGCCAATATCTTACCACATCGCACCACACCACATGGCACCACATCTTACTACAACACATCACACCACGTCGCATTATGATTTAATTTTTTTTACTAAAATCATTGGGTATAAAAACGTTTGTTTATAGATCTAATATTGAAAATCCTCTAACAGTACTATGAATGTAATGTTTCAATTCAACAATTTTTTAAAGAAAATCAATTGCCACCTGACAGTATAAAATGCGTTCAGCTTGTTTGAAATTTAGTTTTCTAGGGTCTGTTGTAGCCCTTTCACAAATTTTGTCAATCGTAAGACTCATTTTTTATATTTAATAAGAGAGCAACACCCATGTCAAATTTAAATCTTCACCCTAATTGACGCCATCTTGGATAGGCCACGCCCCCATGTCAGATCCCAATAGGCCTTTATCAGTTTGCTTACAATAATCTTCTTTATTAATAATAATAATGGCCTTAAATATGGGCTCTGTGTTTACTAAACACACAATTATATCATTTTCAAGTTCGAGGTGATTTCTAACTTTTGTTTTTGTGGCAAAGATGATGTTGCAAATGAAACTTGATTGTTTCGCTCGCCAGCATGGGGAATTCTTGTATCTTCTTGGTCCAAATATGTTCTGGATTCTGGCTTAAAAGTCTAATTTCAATATTCCATCACTTGATAGTTCAATAAGTTTTTCTTTCATGATTGTCGTAATTAAGGCATATTGAAAAAATTGTCTAAAAATGGATTCAACGTTCATCTGTAATTGTCATAATTGTATTCAATTTTATAAAATAGTCACCTGTCGGGGAATTAGACGGGGACTGAGCTGTTCCAGCCCTAACCACCTTAATAGTTTCAAAAATAAAACACAAAATCAGGTACAACAGTATTTATGTATAAAAAAAGATGGCCGGCAACTAGTTTCGTACAGAAAAAACTCACCCTTATTCACAATTTGCAACAACTACAATGCTATCAATTGTAGTTGTGACATTTTTTCTTGCAGCATTGCTTCATTAAAAAATCGGATGTGGCCATGCACATGACTTTACCATACTTTAACGGCCCTATGGGCTCATAATCCAATTACTCGTACATATTTAAGGCAGGCCATGCCTGGCAAGAGCGTACAATTGTCTCCATGAAATAAAACACTTCTACTGCGCTTGCGCTATTATGCAACTATGTTATTCCATATTTTATTTTTAACTAGCTTATAATACAAAATTTGAAAAAAGTTTTTAAACAAAATTTATAGTAAATTTAAATTTTTTCTCTTAATATTTTTACATAAACTTAATAGAAACGATAATAATTGCGAAAATCTGAAAATTCTCAAAAGTAAACCCACTTCCGGCTGTCCGATTTTACCCAAAATCTAATCAGCTCATTAGCATGTTGTAAAAATGCTAAATATAAAATTTGGTTAGGAAATTCCGATCGCAGTTGGAGTTAGAGCGCACACAAATTTTTCTGAACTACATACTACATACTCCATACATGCATTTTCTGGAAATGGTCTTAAATGACTTAGGGAGTCTCAAAACCTGTAAATCCACTGAAAGCTGAACTTTTTTTTTGCGATTACAATACTTTACCTATGGTAAAGTAAAAATTAGATTTCTCCATTTTAAATTTTATTTGTACCTGTGATTTCCCACCCTGTAAATGGATTTCTATTGGTGTGCAAAAAAATAGAGCATTTATTTTTGCGCTTTTTGTAAAACTTTAAATTCATAGGTGGTAGGTCTTGATAATCGAAGCAATTTATCAAAATGCATTTATGCTTTGTAAATAAAATTAAAAATAATATTTCATACTTTATTTTTTACCTGGTTGATAAATAGTTATAATAATAGTAATAATATTTATCTAAAAACTAAAATATCTAAAAAGTACGTTAAAAAATTTAAATTTAGATTCTTCTAGTTTATCGTCCTTTTTAGGTTCTTCTAATTTATCGTCCTTTTTAGGTTCTTCTAATTTATCGGTCTTTTTAGATTCTTCTGAGACATTGACAGGTTTCTCAGTAGTTGTTTTCGTATTTTTCGTATTGTTTGTTGATTCCTCTGTACTGGTCGATTTTACTGAAGTCAATTCAGAACTGCCAGGTTTGTTTGAACTACTGTCCTTCTTAGTAGATTCATTTGAACTATCATCGTTTTCTGAGCAATCAGGTTCTTTAGTTGATTCTTCAGAACTTTCGGGTTTCTTCGTAGGTTTGTTTGTTTTGTTCGTCTTAGTTGTTGATTCTTCTGAACTATTGTCTTTCTTAGTCGATCCCTCTGAACTATCGTCATTTTCTGAACAATCAGGTTCCTTGGTCGATTCTTCAGAACTGCCTGGTTTCCTCGTAGGTTTGTTTGTTTTGTTCGTCTTAGTTGTTGATTCTTCTGAACTATTGTCTTTCTTAGTCGATCCCTCTGAACTATCGTCATTTTCTGAACAATCAGGTTCCTTGGTCGATTCTTCAGAACTGCCTGGTTGCTTCGTAGGTTTGTTTGTTTTGTTCGGTTTATTTGTCGATTCTTCTGAACTATTGTCCTTCTTAGTCGATTCCTCTGAACTATCGTCCTTTTCTGAGCAATCAGGTTCGTTAGTTGATTCTTCAGAACTGCCAGGTTTCTTCGTAGGTTTGTTTGTTTTGTTCGTCTTAGTTGTTGATTCTTCTGAACTATTGTCTTTCTTAGTCGATCCCTCTGAACTATCGTCATTTTCTGAACAATCAGGTTCCTTGGTCGATTCTTCAGAACTGCCTGGTTGCTTCGTAGGTTTGTTTGTTTTGTTCGGTTTATTTGTCGATTCTTCTGAACTATTGTCCTTCTTAGTCGATCCCTCTGAACTATCATCATTTTCTGAGCAATCAGGTTCGTTAGTTGATTCTTCAGAACTGCCAGGTTTCTTCGTAGGTTTGTTGCCTTCCTTAGTCGATTCTTCTGAACTATTAGGGTTCTGTGTTGATTCTTCTACATCATTATTTGGCGCAGTCGATTTTTCGGTAGAACTCTTATCGTGAGGCCATTGGTTTTCTAAAAAAAGGAAGGGATAATTACATTCATAGCACTTTTGGAGGATTTTTATTTATATCATATACGACTGAAAAAAAATGATGATTTCTGGTTTTAGACCATGCAGAACTTTTTATCAAGAATAACTTTTTTCGTAAAACAAATAATAAAAAAGTTTTCCATATGGTTCCGACTTAATTGGACACACTGTATAACTAATAATATTTGTGCTAGTACTTACTTAGATCTACACTTTTTGCGGCAACTACGTATAACACTCCAAAAAAGAAAATAATGGCAAATTTCATTTTCGTGATATTTCTTTGATCAATCAATTATTTTGAATTTATCGAAATCTCACGAAATTATACTTTGGAAGTGTCTGAGACAACTGACAATAACCAACTGCATTTTATCTTTATATTGTTAAAATTTAATCCATACTCAAATTTAAACATTACTTTCTGTTTGAATTAAAAAATTATGAAAAATAACTGTTTCAATAAACAAAATAGAGGAAATTATGGATTTGGAAAAAATATTATTCTCTGTAAGTAAAAAAATTTTGTGTAGGAAAAAATATTAGTCCCAGTCTCACTATAATCAAACTATAATATATTATATTCTCTTGTATTTTTCTTGTGAATAAATTATTATTATTATTATAAAAAAAAATTTACACTGCAAGGATGTAAGGATTAGATCTGAGGGGTTGGTGATGGAAGGAATTATGATAGATATCTGAGGGGATGTTACTGTCCCAGCATTTGCCTATTGTATATGAGAAAATCCCCAAAAATACTTACAATACTATCTTGGACATTAGTGATTATTTCCCTTGCCTGTCAAATATCAATTTTTAACCAATCACGTGCTTGGAAACTGATTTGACGCAGCCAATCAAAACAAAATAAAGCGTCCTCAATATTCACCTGAAGGACGGTATCCAACAATAACGAAGCCGCCCGTAAATTTCAAATTTTTTAATAAAACCTATACTAATGGTATTATAAAATTGCTTATAGTTAATAAATTATCGATCTTTAGTAGCAAATACACAAATCCAACTGATTTCGCACTTTTTCTGCAACCATAAATATATTCATTCATTCCTTTCTATGTAATACATTTTACGACAAACATAGTAGGCGCGCGTCATCTGAATTTTGACAGTTTGCCATTAAAGTTTATTACAGAATTAAATTTGACACATTTTGTTAAAAAGTATTAACAATGAGTAGATTCGGGAGTAAAAATCTTCAAGAAATTGATAATATAATTAAATTAAACATACCTGCCAAGACAGTAAAGAGCAAAACTAGTATAATTTATACAGACGTACAGAATTTTTTTGACTCGGGAAATAATCTTATTAAATATAACGCGACCTTGACAAATTAGCTACTATTTTTATTGCTACTAAATTTCTCGTATATTTTACAATTTGTCTTGAAGGATATGAATAAGAACATGGAGAAACATAATGAAACTATAAGAGAATTTAAACTAGAAATAGGAGGAAAAAAAAATACTATTAAAAAGGACCAAGAGATGTCTGAAAAGAAGTTGGAACGTAGGATTCAAGTAGTACAAGGTGAACAAGAAGAAATGAAGAAAAGTGTGGGAAAAGTTGAACAGAAACAGCAGAAAATTGAAAAAGATGTTCAAAGTATCATGAGGGATACAGAAGGAAAAATCAAAAAGACATAAAATAATATGCGTGATAAAATTGGAGAAATACAGACAAAATTGGAAAAAGAGATAGGTAGTATAAGATTGCAGAATTAAGTACAAGGAGAAAGTTTGAATGATTTTAAGTTAGAGGTCAATGAGGAATTGAAGAGAGTTAGTACTGAAGGGATGGAGGGGAGGGGAATTTGATAAAATAAGAGACACATTCTATAGAGAAGTACAAAATAGACTACAGGTACAAGGAGTAGGTAGGATACCGATGATTATAGGTGATGGGATCGTGAAATTTGAAATATAAGAAAAATTCATCCTAAAGTATTTTAAGATTATTAACGCCACCTTCCATAAGAAGTACATTACATCAAACGGGAAAATCCATTTTTGAGATAAATAATTACCTAAATTGTATTAAAACAGCGTGAAAAATCAAAAAATAAAGCAGCATACTTTCAGGGGAGAGTTTTGACCTGTGGAAGGGTTGGCGGGCGTCGGAAGTGATATTAAACACCACCATCGTATTCAGCATCCTCCAAAACTGGTGGAAAGACGATTTGCCACTGATATAAAAAATAAAAAAGAAAACCCCTGTCGGGGGCGATTTTTGGCCGGTGGAGGGGTTGGTGAGGGTCGGAAGTAATCTTCAACACCACCACTGTGCTCAGCATCCTCGAAAACGGGGGAAAAATTTTTTTACAGGGAAATGATGTTTTTCTCATTTAACCGCTTTAGGGGGTAGTTTTTGGCCGTTTTAGGGGCTCGGCTGGCGAAAAGAGAAATTCTGATAACGCCAATGGCGTCTTCAGCATCCTCAAAAATGGGGGGGGGGGGGTAAATTTTGGTCCATGTTCTTCACATACGCCACTATAATCTGTAACAGTGCAACAACATAGCAGGTAGCAATGCAGTGCTTGCATTTTCCCCCTGAACGAGCTTTGCAGGAACAAAAAACACTCATCACTTATCCATCTCCTGCAATTTTCCGATTAATTTGATGGGGATTACCTCGCAAATTCGACGTCGATAAACACAAAGCCACCAAGTCCACACAGCTACTGTCACTTTCATTACATTTTTTTCCGCATTTAACCAAATGTCCAGCATATAAAATGCGTTCAGCTTGTTTGAAATTTAGTTTTCTAGGGTCTGTTGTAGCCCTTTCACAAATTTTGTCAATCGTAAGACTCATTTTTTATATTTAATAAGAGAGCAACACCCATGTCAAATTTAAATCTTGACGCCATTTTGGATAGGCCACGCCCCCATGTCAGATCCCAATAGGCCTTTATAAGTTTGCTTACAATAATCTTCTTTATTAATAATAATAATAATGGCCTTCCTGAATATGAGCTCTGTGTTTACTAAACACACAATTATATCATTTTCAAGTTCGAGGTGATTTCTAACTTTTGTTTTTGTGGCAAAGATGATGTTGCAAATGAAACTTGATAGTTTCGCTCGCCAGCATGGGGAATTCTTGTATCTTCTTGGTCCAAATATATTCTGGATTCTGGCTTAAAAAGTCTAATTTCAATATTCCATCACTTGATAGTTCAATAAGTTTTTCTTTCATGATTGTCGTAATTAAAGCATATTGAAAAAATTGCCTAAAAATGGATTCAACGTTCATCTGTAATTGTCATAATTGTATTCAATTTTATAAAATAGTCACCTGTGGGGGAATTAGACGGGGACTGAGCTGTTCCAGCCCTAACCACCTTAATAGTTTTCAAAAATAAAACACAAAATCAGGTACAACAGTATTTATGTATAAAAAAAGATGGCCGACAACTAGTTTCGTACAGAGAAACTCACCCTTATTCACAATTTTCAACAACTACAATGCTATCAATCGTAGGTGTCACATTTTTTCTTGCAGCATTGCTTCATTAAAAAATCGGATGTGGCCATGCACATGACTTTACCATACTTTAACGGCCCTACGGGCTCATAATCCAATTACTCGTACATATTTAAGGCAGCCCCTGCCTGGCAAGAGCGTACAATTGTTTCCATGAAACAAAACACTTCTACTGCGCTTGCGCTATTATGCAACTATGTTATTCCATATTTTATTTTTAACTCGCTTATAATACAAAATTTGAAAAAAGTTTTTAAACAATATTTATAGTAAATTTAAATTTTTTCTCTTAATATTTTTACATAAACTTAATAGAAACGATAATAATTGCGAAAATCTGAAAATTCTCAAAAGTAAACCCACTTCCGGTTGTCCGATTTTGCCCAAAATCTAATCAGCTCATTAGCATGTTGTAAAAATGCTAAATATAAAATTTGGTTAGGAAATTCCGATCGCAGTTGGAGTTAGAGCGCACACAAATTTTTCCGAACTACATACTTCATTTCGGAAGCTCATTGTGGTTTGTATTTTAATTTTTCTCTCTTTCCACTGGATTAAAACCACTTAGTTGTTAAAAAAGTTTTTTTATTGACGTTTCGGCTTTCCAGATCGAAAGCCGTTATCAAAATGACATAAAATAAATAAATTTACTAGAAACAGAACACTTGATAATCTTGCAAAAATATGACATCAACATAGTATACATAGAATAAGATTTTGA
This sequence comes from Crepidodera aurea, assembly GCA_949320105.2. Taxonomy (NCBI): domain Eukaryota; kingdom Metazoa; phylum Arthropoda; class Insecta; order Coleoptera; family Chrysomelidae; genus Crepidodera; species Crepidodera aurea. The sequence continues at coordinate 6,693,675 of OX439477.1, read as the reverse complement.
GATTGAAGATGTCAAAATCTGTTTCAATCATATTTTTGTGACGTTTCTGGGAACGAATTTTTGAAAGGATAGCGCATTTGCATATTATAAGAGAATTTATACTTCGTCATAAATGAAGTTTTCTTATTAATATTATCATAAGAAAAAACCAGATAAAAACTTATGATACTATCGCGATATAGAGGGTATCCTTTTTGCAATTAACTCTTTTTGTAAAATAGGTATCCAAATTTTTGAAATATCAACCGAACAATTAGAAACACATTCGTTATTATTTAAGCATATCAATGCTGCTTCTTTAACTTTGCGGTTATAATTATTCGGTTCTTTTAATAATCTAGTTGAAAAATTCCATTGTATTTTATGACCAGAATCCCATGCGTGTTCACATATTTTGGATTTTTCGAATTGTTTATTTTTAATGTACGATTGGTGTTCATTAAGTCTAATATGAAAAGGTCTAGATGTTTCTCCTATATAAAATTTATTACATTCGCATGGAATTTTGTAAATACAATTTTTTGTGTTTTGAATTTCATTAAAAGGTTTTGTATTTACTATTAAAGATTTTAATGTATTATTAGTTTGAAAAACTGTTTTTAAATTAAATTTATTGCCAATCCTTCTAATTTTTTCCAAAATTATCCGATTAGATTTCAAAACCTGTAAATCCACTGAAAGCTGAACTTTTTTTTTGCGATTACAATACTTTACCTATGGTAAAGTAAAAATTAGATATCTCCATTTTAAATTTTATTTGTACCTGTGATTTCCCACCCTGTAAATGGATTTCTATTGGTGTGCAAAAAAATAGAGCATTTATTATTGCGCTTTTTGTAAAACTTTAAATTCATAGGTGGTAGGTCTTGATAATCGAAGCAATTTATCAAAATGCATTTATGCTTTGTAAATAAAATTAAAAATAATATTTCATACTTTATTTTTTACCTGGTTGATAAATAGTTATAATAATAGTAATCATATTTATCTAAAAACTAAAATATCTAAAAAGTACGTTAAAAAATTTAAATTTAGATTCTTCTAGTTTATCGTCCTTTTTAGGTTCTTCTAATTTATCGTCCTTTTTAGGTTCTTCTAATTTATCGATCTTTTTAGATTCTTCTGTGACACTGACAGGTTTCTCAGTAGTTGTTTTCGTATTTTTCGTATTGTTTGTTGATTCTTCTGTACTGGTCGATTTTACTGAAGTCAATTCAGAACTGCCAGGTTTGTTTGAACTACTGTCCTTCTTAGTAGATTCATTTGAACTATCATCGTTTTCTGAGCAATCAGGTTCTTTAGTTGATTCTTCAGAACTTTCGGGTTTCTTCGTAGGTTTGTTTGTTTTGTTCGTCTTAGTTGTTGATTCTTCTGAACTATTGTCTTTCTTAGTCGATCCCTCTGAACTATCGTCATTTTCTGAACAATCAGGTTCCTTGGTCGATTCTTCAGAACTGCCTGGTTTCTTCGTAGGTTTGTTTGTTTTGTTCGTCTTAGTTGTTGATTCTTCTGAACTATTGTCTTTCTTAGTCGATCCCTCTGAACTATCGTCATTTTCTGAACAATTAGGTTCCTTGGTCGATTCTTCAGAACTGCCTGGTTGCTTCGTAGGTTTGTTCGTTTTGTTCGGTTTATTTGTCGATCTTTCTGAACTATTGTCCTTCTTAGTCGATCCCTCTGAACTATCATCATTTTCTGAGCAATCAGGTTCGTTAGTTGATTCCTCAGAACTGCCAGGTTTCTTCGTAGGTTTGTTTGTTTTGTTCGTCTTAGTTGTTGATTCTTCTGAACTATTGTCTTTCTTAGTCGATCCCTCTGAACTATCGTCATTTTCTGAACAATCAGGTTCCTTGGTCGATTCTTCAGAACTGCCTGGTTGCTTCGTAGGTTTGTTTGTTTTGTTCGGTTTATTTGTCGATTCTTCTGAACTATTGTCCTTCTTAGTCGATCCCTCTGAACTATCATTATTTTCTGAGCAATCAGGTTCGTTAGTTGATTCTTCAGAACTGCCAGGTTTCTTCGTAGGTTTGTTGCCTTCCTTAGTCGATTCTTCTGAACTATTAGGGTTCTGTGTTGATTCTTCTACATCATTATTTGGCGCAGTCGATTTTTCGGTAGAACTCTTCCTCTCGTGAGGCCATTGATTTTCTAAAAAAAGGAAGGGATAATTACATTCATAGCACTTTTGGAGGAATTTTATTTATATTATATACGACTGAAAAAAATTGATATCTGCTGGTTGCATTTTTGGTTTTACACCATGCAGAACTTTTTATCAAGAATGACTTTTTTCATAAAACAAATAATAAAAAGGCTTTCCATATAGTGCCGACTTAATTGGACACACTGTATAACTAATAATATTTGTGATAGTACTTACTTAGATCTACACTTTTTGCTGCAACTACGTACAACACTGCAAAGAAGAAAATAATGGCAAATTTCATTTTCGTGATATTTCTTTGATCAATCAATTATTTTGAATTTATCGAAATCTCACGAAATTATACTTTGGAAGTGTCTAAGACAACTGACAATAACCAACTGCATTTTATCTTTATATTGTTAAAATTTAATCCATACTCAAATTTAAACATTACTTTGTGTTTGAATTAAAAAATAACTGTTTAAATAAACAAAATAGAGGAAATTATGGATTTGGAAAAAATATAGAAAAATATTATTCTCTGTAAGTAAAAAAAATTTGTGTAGGAAAAAGTGTTAGTCCCAGTATTCAATGTTTTATTATTTTATATGAAAAACCACGGATTTCTCACTATAATCAAACCATAATATATTCTCTTGTATTTTTCTTTCAACGCCATCTTCACTTTCATAATAAAATCAAAGCTTGCAAAACTATAGAAAACTATAACGACGGTGGAATTTTTTGAACCATAAAAATACCAAAAAAGGACCATGGGCGTAACAAAACTGCCTAAGGTTGTGAAATAAAATCACACTTGTTCCCAAGAACAAAGACATTAAAAATGCACCAGCGTCTGGACTTCAACAACTTTTTAACCAATCACGTGGTAAATAGTCGGCTATTTGATCATCGTCCTCAATATTCACCTGAAGGACGGCATTTATACGTACGTACAGAATTTTTTTGACTCGGGAAATAATCTTATTAAATATAACGCGACCTTGACAAATTAGGTACTATTTTTACTGCTACTAAATTTCTCGTATATTTTATAATTTGTCTCGACAATTTTGGCATTAATAATCAAAGAATAGCTCCAGATTCAGATTATGAATGCCAAAATTAAGTCTCGACGAATTGATCCTAAAATAAACTCGAAATTTAGATGCAATAAAAATAGTCGGCTATTTGTCAAGGTCTTGTTATATTACTGTCGACTATTTCCCTCGTCTTAATTTCCACCAATCGCAAACGCGCCATTTCGAATTACAAATGGTTTCTAGATGAAAAAACTGTATGACAGCTCCTGTCAGCAGTTTTTTCTAGTTTACCCGCTGCAAAACTTGACAGCTGTTGTCACCAAAAATTACAATACCTTTGATAACAAGTAATTATGGTCTCCTAGGACTCCAGAAAACGACGATAATAGATATTTATCATAAGGATCATAATAACGATCATTATGGTACTAGCCATGAGTATTATTGGACGAGGCGTCAGCCGAGTCTAATAACACGGCGTGTACCATAATGATTGTTTATGATCCGAATTTCATACAATATTTTATATTCCGACGATTTTTGTGTTTTTTTTTTTGATGAATTTTAAGTTTTCGTCAGTAAACTGATAGCTTGAGTTTAATAAAACCAGGTAACTATAGAAATATTTGTTTGTATTGTCATTGTCAGAATTGAATTTTTAATTTTAACGTTTATATAATAATATCTGGTCACCGAGCTTCGCTCTTAATATTCAAATCTACATTTTTAAGCAGCCCAATGAGTATATAATTTAAGTATATTTATAACATGACAAATTATTAATTAATTCGCGAAAATCACAGAGTGGGCGACATCTACTTGAACTACTGAAATGGAGATAAATAAAAAGTTGATTGGCGATTGGCTTGAAAGTAGGCGGGAAAATTAAAAAAGCTGTCAGTGTTAATTTTCAATTGGCTGCAGCTGTTGTTGACGTTTATCAACTGCTTTCACAGAGGTTAGTTAAATGCATTAAAAGTTGCCTAGTTTCTGGGGATTTCACACTTTTAGGGCAACATCTACTGTCGCTTAATCTTCGCGAATAGTCGCGGCGGACAGGCCCCGTTTCCGGGACGGACAACAGCAGCGTGTAGGGCATAGGTCCCGTCAACAGAAGATCGCTCAGCTCACTCTATTTATCACTATATAAGGAAAATTATAGGTCTGATATTCATACTTTTTCAAAGTTTTTCAGTTACAAAAATAGTTCATTCGTACATTACATTACAATTTGTTCTTGGAAAATACAAAGTCACAATCAACCTTAAAATGTACTGTGAAAATAGAGAATTTTAAATGTCTCTTTAAAGTTTCTTATAAAATAAAAAATTGAAATCTATGTTAATAGTACACGTGTACAAGCATTCATTCTTTTTCTTTCTCTCTCTCTCTCTCTATGATAATGAAAACTTAAATATTAAAACTGTCCGCATAATAAAATAGTAGCCGTAAGGGGTAGTCTCACACTATCGGGGAAGGGAAGAACCTTTACCCGATGTTCATAAAGCATTTCCACCCGCCAAAAAAAAAAGATTAGCTTTAGGTTAGGTTAGATCTTTGTAATAAATAAAGAAAAGTACGATACGTATGACATTTTGACATTTGTTACATTCTGACAGGTGTCATATTTTGACATTTATTCATTTTGACAGTTGTTACATTCTGGCATGTATTACATTTTAACAGTTGTCACGTTTTGACAGGTGTCACATTTTGACAAGTGTCCATTTTAACAGTGTTACTCAACATTCCTATAAATATTTACCTAAACCCCTGATTTCTGAAATTGAATTGGCAACGTTGTATTTTCAACTTTGAATTTATGAGATGGCTGTCATTTGACAAGCAAATTATTTATGTCCGTCAAATGAACCTTTCCTTTTTTATACTTTTCAGGTTTATTCTGGTTATAAATTCCTACTTGGGCTTTTGTAGAAAAGTTATGTATGGGAAAATATGTTAAATAACTGAATTTGTTTGTCTTGGGAGTGAGTATCCCAACATATATTTTTTCAAAATAAAATGTGAAAAATATTTTTCCGCGCAAAAATTTCTATTACTAAGTATATTATCATGTTTTATAGCATCTGTGAAAATTTCATGAAAATCCCAGTCGGCACCATTTTCTTAACGTTTTCCCAGAGATGTGCGTGTCAGTAGTTGTCAAAATTTGTAGGTGACTATGGATAAAAAGTGGCAAATTTAAAATTGAATTCTTTCAGATTGAAACGCCAGAAATTAAATAAAGTCATACCTTTTTACTACTATACTATACAGAAGAAAGGAGTGCAGTATTTAATTTGCAGAACGTAGTACTGGTTCAAGAGGTAGAAATTTTATTTTTACCTCATCCTTCAATGCTTATTTGTAGTTAAAATTTAAATTTTAATACATCTGATCGGCCTAATATAGTTTTTGTCTAGATTTAATCTTGTTTCCATGGTTTTTACTGTAATAAACCTGTTCTTTTGACAGATAAGTCAGACTTTATTTATTCATAGCCGTATCGTATGTATTTTAATTGATTCAGAATTTTGTATTAATATATATTTCAAAATGGCTTCATTCTAAAAATATTATCAGTCCTCCTAAATCCTTGAAGGCAGAATTATTAGTAATAGCAAGGCAACATAAAAACAAATTAAAAAATATATTATAGATGAGATGGCCAGAGAAAAAGGAATTAAAATTCTCAGATTGCCTCCGTACCACGCAGAGTTAAATCCCATTGAACTGATCTGGTCACAATTATTAAAAGGTTATGTTTCTCAAAGTCTCCTGATGTGCGAAATTTGTTTTTGAAGGCATTTTCAGATGTAAATAGAGAACATTGGCGAAAATGCATTGATCATGTTAAAAAGGTGGAAAATTTATTTAGGAAAGTGGATATATCGGTGGAAAATTTAATATAACTTATAATAATAAACCTCATAAAAGACAATTATAGTGACACCAGTAGTTTTAGTGAAGACAGTGACTTTTTTAATGACAAGAGATTAAAAAAAAGTTTAATCCCAACATATAATCCTCCTTGTTATTTATTGGTTAAATTTAATTCGTTCAATGTTAAAGTGTCAGATGCATAAGGTTTATTTTTATTTTTTGTAAATAATATAACTTCAAAATTTAATCTACGAAGTGCGTATATATATTTTATATGTTGTGACCTTATTTATATTATAGAAACTTATTTTGCAAATAACGCCTATGGAATGTGACGTTATATCCCCACTTTTACTGTACTCCTCTCTCCTTTATAGTATATATTACTATAGAAACAAGTTATTATATCTGTCGTTGCTAGGAAATAAAGTAAAAGCTTAACTTTTCTTGTAAATATCTCGGAAGATCGAATTTTCATAGACATGAGACCTACATTTTTTGCCGATTTAGATAGGAATTAGTCTACCCTGAAAGTTTCATTGAATTCTGACGACACACATACAAACCTTGCTCGTTTAATAGTATTTGATAATATGGATAATTTGCCATCAGAAATCGAAGAAGTGGCCAATAAAGCAGTTGTTGGTTTGTTGCCCGAAAAGTCTAAAGGCATATATGAAAAAACTTATACCAATTACAAAACTTGGTGTTCCCAGAAAAAGGTTGTCAATATCGTACACGAAAAGGTACTTTTGGCATATTTCAAGGAAGAATCAATGAAGAAAAAGTCTTCGAGTTTATGGAGTTATTACTCTATGTTAAGGAGTAGACTATTACTTAAGAAAAACGTCGACATAAGTAAGTTCAATCAATTGATAGCTTTTTTAAAACGAAAATCTGATTCTTACACACCCAAAAAATCCAAGATTTTGACTAAAGAAAATATTGCAAAGTTTTTACAAGAGGCAGACAACGAAACATACTTGCTATTAAAAGTGTCAATGATAATAGGTATAAGTGGAGCATGTCGAAGAGTTGAGTTAAAAAACTTAAGGATAGAAGATGTACACGAACTTTCGAAATGGGCTAAAGAAGCAGCAGACAAAGCAGGATTAAATACAAAAGAAATAAAAATAACAAACCACTCTATGCGGTCGACAGCAGTCAGTAACCTGGCTAAATGAGGGGTGGGTGAACAACAATTAATTAAAATTGCTGGCCACAGTTCGGCCAACTCAATTAAGACTTATCTGAAAATGGATAATGAGCATTATTCTATCATAAACACCCTTAGAAGTGACAACTCAGAACCTCCAGCTCAAAAACAGAAAACAGAAGATCCTGCAGCCGCTCCTCGAGCTTCTCACTCTACAACTGGACCGATCAACAACATTAATGATTTGCTTACACCCAACGTTATCAATGAGTTAACAAACATTTCAAACAATACTCCTACTGTTTACCAATATTGCAATTTATATTTTAATTGTACCATAAATAATTAAGTTTGTAGTATTTTGTGATTAAATAAATTAATACCTACATATTTATTATGTATGCATATATAATAGGTAGTATGTTTTGTAAGCGATAAAAAGAAGAAACCCCAACCGAATTATGAATTTATTGTCACTACAAGGTAGACTGGAGCAACTGCCGTACATATCAATTGGCAATCACTTTTGTTTGTGCTATGTATATTAATATAATAATATACTGTTCTTGACGAGTGATGGCGAACTTCTATCAAACAGATTTATAAGCGGAACAGTCATTAATGTCATTATGTTATATTCCACAGAGTTTTACCACTGAATAAATATGTACTTTGACAAAAAAAAGTACCTAAGAGCCTAGTTTCAGCGATATCAGATTTTATGAGAGGTCAAAGTCTCTGACAAATGGGCTATAAAGGAAGTACCTTTCCACCGCTGTAAGCTTTTTTGGCTTTAAAATATTGCTTACTAAAATATTTTTTTTTCTCCAAATTAATATTTAGTTTATTTGAGTTACTTATTTTTTTAGTACAAATATATTTAATATATCTATTTTTAAAATACACAATACACCAAAATCTTTCCAATCAAATTTTTTTTGCTTAAAGATATTACATACTAATTATTTTTTGTTTTTTAAAAACCTCATTTATTTGTATATACTATAGACTATAATATAAATATTTATTTAAAATTTTTACAAATTCATATTTGGTTTATTTCCATGATTCTTTTTATTAAAAACATAGACTTACACGGTAATGTTTAAATTTGACTATGGATTAAATTTTAATAATATAAAGATAACGCGTAATTGGCTAATGTCAGTTCTCTCATGCACTTCCAAATTGTCTGCCGATAAATTCAAAATAATTGATCAAAGAAGTATCAAAAAGATGAAATTTGTCATTATTTTTTTCTTTGGAATTTTGTACGTAGTTGCAGCAAGAAGTGTAGATTTAAGTAAGTAGTGGCACATATATCATTAATTTGGATACAATATTAGACCAAAATCTCTCATAAAATGTGATATCGCTAAAACTAGGCTCTTAGGTACTTTAAAGGGTGTAGAAAATGATAAAAGATTCTTTGCACAATTTATTCTCAGTATTGTCACGATACTTATATTAGATTGAAATGGGATCATGATATCAAAATCTTTTACACATCGACATCTATCCTCTTATATCACTTACGGTACCCATTTTATCTCTACCTTTACACTCCATAAGATCGGTTGTAACTCCTTCATGTAGATGATTGTTCTTGACTTTTTATCGCCCAAGAGATTGAATTCTTAGTCTATGTAGATCTTTTCCTTTTCCTAGAACTATTTCTACAAGGATATGAGCCATGCATCCCTGTCTGGTATGGTTTTTTTGAATGTTGTCTCAAAGGTATATTTGGGAAGCATCTGATCTGATGGCATTCATATCTGGTCGCTTCCGAGCTCTTCATACCTTTATATACCCTATTTACGTTAAACTGTCCTTTAAACAGTCTACTTCTAAGTTCTATATGTACACCACATCCCACTTCATCACACAATATCTTACCTCTGTATCTGTAAATCTAGAAGAGTGGGTCACCCCACAGCACGTAGGCCACATTTGACCCATTGTGCATCCTTCTGAGGTTGAGCCTTCCTTTTAGCTCGTCAGCCAGCCTACTTATTTAAAGTAGGTGATGACGTCGCCTGAAGGTAGCTCCCTCATTTTGGCATGTGTTAGCCTCTGCTCGCCGAAAAGAAAATGTCTTATTTGTGAGAGTGACGGGCATTCGCAAAGAATGTGTTCGACAGTCTCATCTTCCTGTTCACATCCTCTACACAGTGGAGTATCAGATAACCCCATCCTGTAGAGGTGTTTTCGTAGATGACCGTGGCCAGTCAGGATACCTGTGGCTGTGCGCAGGTTCTGTCTGTTCATAATCATGTATTTTTTGGCTGTTTCGCTGTTCGGATACTGTAATAGTTCCTTGGCTAGCTTGCAGCCTGTTTCGTCGTCCCATCTACCCTTAAACTTGTCAAAGGAGTGCTTCTTTAGTAGGTCAGCCACAGCTGATGCCGATAAGCTTATGAAAGTGCCAGGTCCCAAAAGTTTATGGTTTATGCTTTCTTAGCTAATGAGTCAGCTGTACGGTTGCCTTTTGATTTTCCATGACCTTTGATCCAAGCTAAAGTGACCACGTTGTTGTTGCAAGCTTCGATCAGGGCCTGGTGATATTCTAGTACTAGACCTGATGTAATGCGTGGTCTATCCAGAGCTAGTAGTGCCTGTCTGCTGTCTGTGAGGATGTAAATATTATTACCAGTAATATTTCTTCTGGTAGTCTCTTTTGCGGCGATGGAAATAGCAGTGAGCTCTGTTTGAGCTACACTGGCATTAGAACCCATTGCCCATTTTATATTGAGATTCAGGGATCTGGAATAAATTCCACAGCCTGACCCCTCATTTGTTTTAGACCCATCGGTGTAGATGCACAAGGCACCTGCGGCCAATGTAGCCTCTTGTACGTTTTTTATTATTACCCTGTAGGGCCTGCGAAAGGCATATCTTGGTGCAATCGAATCTGTGTTAGCTTGTACCAGTGGGACCTCTCCAAGGACCTCGTGCCACAAGTTACACCTCGACTTACCAGATCCTACGTCAGGTTGTATACCAGCAGAGCGTAGCCGTGTCATGGTCATCACCACAGCCTCCTTAATAAAAATATCAAGGGGGTGAGACCAAGGATCACCTCCATTGCTCTAATTGGTGTGGTTCTCATGCCCCCTGTTATGTTGAGGCATGCTATTCTTTGGGTACGACTATCCGCTGGCTAGTTTTGACTCCCCAGTCAATCGCACCGTACGTTAGCATAGGTCTTATGATTGCAGTATAGATCCAGGCCGTAACCTTTGGTGATATTCCCCAGGTAAGGCCAATATCTTACCATATTGCACCACACCACATGGCACCACATCACACCACATCTTACAACACATCACACCACATCGCATTATGATTTAATTTTTTTTTTTACTAAAATCATTGGGTATAAAAACGTTTATTTATAGATCTAATATTGAAAATCCTCTAACAGTAAGTACTATGAATGTAATGTTTCAATTCAACAATTTTTTAAAGAAAATCAATTGCCACCTGACAGTTCAGAAGAAGCAACTGACAACCCTGACAGTTCAGAAGAAGCAACTGACAACCCTGTCAGTTTGGAAGAATCTTGCGACAAGTCTGATGGCTCTGAAATGTCGACTAAAAAGGACAGCAGTTCAGAAGAATCAGGTACTAAGCCAGAGGAATCGATTAAAAATTACGATAGTTTAGATGAATTAGCTTCCATATTCTGAAGTATTGATAGGCGCAGATCCAGGGGGGGGGGGGTGGTAATAGTTAAACTAAATTAAGAAATTGAATAACAAGAATTTAAATTCTAATATGATTAAAATCATCTTAATTATCAATTAATAACTATTGTATGATTTGCTATTTTAAATATTTCTGATGTGAATTTAAACTTGTATAAATAAAGAAACGAAAATAAATATTTTGTCGGTATACAGTGTGAGTCATGAGGAAGTGTATATACTTCTACCACGATTTTCTATTTGGTTTTCGTTATGTCGTTTTAGTGTTTTTGTGCCTTATTATTATTATTATCTATTCTTGTGTATTTTTAAATTTTCTTAAAAATGTAAATAAATTCGTTCGTTTTAAAAAGATCAAACTATATTTTTCTTTCGAAACAAAATTTTGAGAATGAATCACTAAATAAATATTATACATGGCGATGTTTTAGTATTATTCAAAACAGCCTGTGCCTTTTGAAAGCCGATTCTGGAAATTAACTATTTAATCGGCAAACTAAATATGGTGGTTACTACTTTTTATTAAATTGTAAATTAAACGAAAAGAACTGAACCTACAGACCGACAGGTGAACTTAATATATTAAAACTGCAATTTTAAATTGTATTCGGGACGCGGACAATTCCTAGACTTTCAGCCTAGCCAACATTGTGCCAACACATCACACAGTTGACCCCAATTCCAGGTAGCGTGAGTCAGGGATAGAAGTTGCCTACTCGGCCAGTGGGTGCCACTTTAGTGCAAAATCAGTCCCAAAGTTTTCGGAGTCTTGCTAAACAATTAACGCGGACGAATTCCTAGACTTTCAGCATAACCAACATTGTACTAACACATCACACAGTTAACCCCAATGTCATGATGCGTCCTTAAGTTTCGGAATTTAAAGGGATTAGTAGTTCTAAAATGTAAAATAAATTACTGAAAGTAAAAGTGTACCTTAAACTTTCAATTAAATAATTCAATTCTCGAACCACTGTTAAAAAAACTGGCTTTCTACTACAGTCTGTCGTTCAATACGAAATGTAATCTAAATTAAATAAATCTAACTCTGGTTAAATAATTAAATCGTAACTACTTTCAAAATAAAGTTTTTAAAGTAAATTTAATATTTAAAACTTAAACGGTTCCCCTTAAAAATGAATAAATACGGTATTACGGATCCCAAAATAAATAATTTACTCCCAAACTACTAATTCAGCAAAATAATGGTATTTAAAATTAAGTAACTCTCCTAGAAATTAAAACAGGTACGCTACTGACAGTAAAAATTTAATTATAAGTAAACTAAATTATAAAACCGGAAAATGATAAAAAAGTCAAAACTAAAAAAAAACGTAAACAGTGAAACGGTGACGGCGTCTTATATTTTAAAATAAGCGAATGTGATTTCGGAGCAAAACTAACGCGATTCTAATCTATCCTATTTTAACACGGCAAAATCAAATGAAAAATTACGGAAAAACAATACTAAGAATTTTATACCTCGGAATATCTCTTAAACGGCGAAACGGCTAATTAAATTTTCGGCTCGACTATTCGATTTTAATCGCAGGAAAAGAATGAATTCCTAATTCAAAATTATTCTTCATCTAAGCTCTGAAGCCTTCCTACTTTTTCAAAATTCCCTTTCCAACCGGCTCAAATCGCGGCGCGCGCAATCAGTCCTTAAACGGTGTAGCTTGTAAAATATTTAAAAATATAAAAGTAAAACTTCATAAATCAATGTCGGTACCACATATATTCAGGTTTACAAAAATATGTTCCCGGTGAGCCAAATAAAAAGTATGTACACGGTGAGCCAAATAAATATCGAACGTTTTATTTAATTTTCAATTAAATTTTCATTTAATCCCGAAATTATTGAACTTTTCTGGCCGGAGAAAAATAGATTCATTACAAAACTCTTAAAATACAATTAAAAAAAATCAACCAAATCTGTTATCACTTATTGCGGTGGAAAATTTAATGATGTGAATCCAGTACGAACGTCATTTTTAAATAAATAAACAATATTTCGTTATTAAAAAATTGAAAATCATAAAAACAAAATTGCAAACTGTTTCATAATATTTCTTTAGGTCTATTTAATCATTATTTACTTTACTTTATTCCTGAAGCTCAAGAAGTTTGTTTGTAGATTCTTTCAATTATTTTGTTCAATATGTATTAAAAATAAAAATTGTTTTTAAATAATGAGAGTTACTTTATTGCATATTGTCAAACATAATATCATTTTTCCATTTTTAATTTATTGTATTTTATTTACAGAGAACTTCCAAATCCGCTATGCACGTATCAACTTTACCAAAGTTTTGTCAATGCTGTTCAGGGCTGTAACACCGCTATAAGAAATTCAGAATCGGACCACGATAGGCTGTTAAAAATGAGGGAGACTGTACAAAAATTACCTCCACCTCATTACAGGTATACATTTTAACCTGGTTTTACCCTAATTTTATATTGCCTGCTTTAAAAATTATAAACTTGTAGTTGGGAAAAGCAGATTTAAAAAAAAAACATAAAAGTCCAATGGTGTAGGGCACCTGTTCGAAATCGAACATTTTAATCTACGCCCATGGAAATAAAAGAAAATAAAAATAACCAAAACGCACGCTTATGTACCTGCTTGGTAACAAGGAACACTATAACACGTGTCGTGAATCAAGGCCATCGCGCAGATACAGATTAACGCGAAAGTAAGTCACCGACGAACAAGGATATAAAACTTCAATGCGGAAGCCGCTTTGGCGGCGTGCGCCTTTTACATATACCGCGCCTAACTGACGCGACTACAGGTCGCCAAGCAAAAATAAAAAGACACATCTAAAAAGCCGCAAACGGGTAGCGGTAATTGGCCGAAGGGATTTCGCCCAACGGCAGGCGTTTCAAATAAATCAAAAATCAAATCAGTACAACATCAAACTCCGCGTGGATCAGGTCGTAATCTTGGGACTGTCCACGCGTAATAAAATTAAACAAGTAGAACTTCTAACTCCGTGTGAACAGGTCATAATCGTTGGACAGTGTATACGTAATAAAATCAACAATTTACATTATACAAATTGCGTGATATTACATACATACCCTTATTTAAACTCACCTATTTCTTGAGCAATTGCATTAAAAAGTGTTTTGTTTTCTACGAAAGTTAACGTTAAATATAAAAATTCAAGTAACCAGTGTATAATTTCATTACAAACCACAAAAACAGAAATCATTGAAGAAAACTTCTGAGTGCCTGCATGTCTCGTGGTGCCGCAATTGATAGTTTTTGCTTTAATAATAAAAGTTATTTCTAATCATTTAGATTTGTGAACATATATAATATTTCATTATATAATTTTAAGGACTCTGGAATACCTGATGAGGCATTTGGCTAAAGTAGCGAAACATGGTTCTAATACGGGGATGACGACTAGAAACGTTGCTATCGTTTGGGCCCCTAATCTATTGAGGTGCGAAGCGTTAGAAGTTGGAGGTGTAGCCGCTTTACAAGGAGTAGGGGTACAGGTAAGAATCGTCACTTTTTGTAATTGTTCGTTTACGGCGATTATTTTTTTCATCTGTCAAAACAGTCAGATTTTGTGGTTTCAGCCAATAAGAGCTCAGGATTCTATCCAATCATTGTGTTTTATACTGATAAAACCGCTTCTTCGTAATTGTTTTTTGATTAAACTGTGTTTACCTTTTTTGAAATGTCAAATATATACAACCATTTAACATCAAACATTTAACAACTTTTATTTAGCATTATCAATTATTATTATACTAAAATGTATTGCAAATCTATGTTAATACCAAATTTCAAAATTTATTTGTAAACTAACCTGTTTATTCACACACACAACATCAGTTTTTGAATACCCAAATACTTAAAAATCCATAAATCTCTTTAAAACTGTCAAAGGTCAATCTCTATATACGAATTAAGCCAAAGGCAATCACGTATGCCTTGGTGGCCCTGTATTTAAAACTATAACAGCTCAATATTTTTTGATGTTTCAATTTAAATTGATAAAGAAAATATTGAACATTTGTGTGTAAAGTGACTTTTGCATAAATGACTATATTCTCTGTTTTTAATACAAAATGATTCAAAAAATAACCTTCCAAATACCACACGTCCTCTCAAATTTTATATATTAAATTTTTGGTCTCCATACTCAAACGCCTTTATTTCAGGCAAAACCACTCAAACAAACTGATTTGAGATAAAATCATAAGTCCGCAGTTGGAACAGAAAAATCTATAGGATGTTTTCTTCAGATATTGGAACAGCAGTATATACAGGGTGTTTCATTTCATTATCAAATTAACTTTGATTAGCCTTGCAGGCGGGAAAGAAAAACAATGACACTTTGACTGATAAAATTTGATCAAATGGCTATGCCCAGATGTCTATACTCTTCTCAATATTCATTTATTAGTTTCCTGATAGGTGGCAGCAGTCAAACGATTTTTATTTTTTTAACCGTGCCGACTCTTTTTACCATTTTACTAATATGGTAGGTACTATTTCTTTTAGCGGATATTGCTAATAATCCCACGCGAGTTTGGTATTTATTTTTTATTATTTTTTCGATTACAAATCGTGTCAATTGCAGGGAATATATTTAAGAAGCAGGGCACTCCAATATAACAATAAATTATAATCATGCTTTGTTATTGTTTTTATCTGACATATTTGATACAGTGGTTGAAAAAATATACACTATTCTTTTGACAAATGACAATGAGCTTAATCCCTCTGTAGGAACGTGATCTGTTATCACACGAATCTCATTAACTTTTTAGGTTATGTACCATGTCGATTAATATTTCCCCCGTATGAACATAAATTTTAACTTGTGAAATTCTCCCATATTAAGATTATTGAAAATTATTTTTATACACTAATTAAATTTAATTGTTACAGGCTGTAGTAACAGAATTTCTAATATGTTACGCCGATCTAATATTTTGTGATCACCTGCCTAATTTCGATCAACCCACATTAGTCAATGAAAGCCTACTATCAAAAAAATGTCGACCTAACAGCCTCGCTATTTCCACGCCTACCAAACTTATAACTTTAGAAGAAGCCAGAAGTAAACATATGCCTAACAAAATTGAAGATTGCAACTATATTGAAGTTGGAGGAGGACCTAAGAATCTGCCTAAGAAATACCACACTGTTATTGAGTTACCATCAGGTAAGCAAATATTAACACATGCATGCAGTTGTAGAAAAAAATAAATATTTTAAGTATCCAGTTGAACTTGAGGGTTGGCTATTGGTTTTTTTACTATTTGTGGCTGAAATATACATCATATCGAAAAAAGTTTAATGTAAAAGTTGTAGATAATTAAAAAATTTAAAACTTTTGTATTAATTATTTTTTAACATAACCTCAAAATTATCGAGAAAAATGATAAAAACCGTTTTTTTCGTTTTTAATTTTCATCTCCCGCAAAAATAATTTTTTTTATGAAACTTTTTATGAAAAAAAATCCTAATTTTCAATATAAAAAGTTTCGTTAACAAATTTTCAATTGTTTAACTTTATCAGTGCTCATTTTCTTCGTTGAAACCTCGACTTTAAGATGGTATGAAAAAAATATTGTGATTGCGTGTACTTTATAATGAGGTTTTTTATTATTTTTGTTTAATTAATTAGTTAATTAAATTTATAAACATCACATATATTTTTGTTATATTGTAAATTTTGTTATGTTTTTATTAATGGATTAAATAACCACGACTTTAGCTCTTTCTTCTTTTAATTTAATTGAATTTTACTTATTTTTAACTAATCTTTAAATAAATTTTAAATTCACGTACAATCTTTTTACTCTCACCTTTCGTTGTAATCTTGTGAATTCTTTCTATTATTTACCTTGGGCGCCATCTACCAAAAAGTAGAGAGTTTCCTAACCTCAGGGGTGCTTCTACTGGCTTTATTTATCAACGACTGAAGGTATACAATTTATAAACATTTATTTGTAACAGAAAATTAAATAACCATTTTATTAAGTGTGAAATAAATATTTTGTCGAATAAGGTAAGTGCAGTTTTGATTTATTTTTAAAATTACCAGTTATCGTAAGAGTTTATCCTCATACTCTTACCTTATTCTCCAATTTTATATTCTAACCTAATTTATTCATAGGTTAAATAAATTTTAACCTTAGTTAATTGTTTTAGGCCTTTTTTTATTTTAATGATTTGTTAAATATCGATATTTAATGAATTAATCGGCACCTTTTTTTATGACTTAGTCTTTCTGTTATTATTCTCGTAGTTATTTTTAATGGGTGGATGTTCTTTTTCAAAATGGAATACAAATGGAATACTTTCCAAAACAGGAGCAGTATAAAACTGAATCAGGATAAAAAGGGATCAGGATAATCAGAATTTCTTTATCAGGAACAATGGACAGGATGACTAATTTGGGTTCTTCTCTTGATTCCTAAGTTTTCTTTATTTTTCAAAAATAACGTCACTTCGTTGACAGGTAATGTTATTCACTTTATCAGTGTTGCTATGACTCGATTTTCATACGCTTTCGTTTTTCAGAGCAATGTGAACACTTCGAGAGATTTTTAGAAAAAGCCCCGCTTAACCTTTTGGAATGGTTTTTATAAATGACCATATCATAGCTTACTAGATTAACATTTGACAGTATTTAACATACATTTTTACAAAATTCGAAAAAAAATATTAATTTTTTTCAAGTTTTAATTGAAAAATAATTAATACAAAAGTTTTACATTTTTGAAATATCTACAACTTTTACATTAAACTTTTTTCTATAGGATGTATATTTCAGCCACAAATCGTAAAAATTCAATATGTAAGTTGTATATTTAGCTACCCCCACCCAACTTTACTTATAATTACCCTAAATTTTCCGACCATCTACATACTGCTAAGAATTTTTTATGAATTCGGGTATTTAAAATCGGTTTGGTCTGGTCTATTATGTGGTTATTCTTAATTTTAGGTACAAGGAAACGGGGTCATACCAAACGTTCTCCTTTGGGATGGAGAATGTTTTTCTCAAAATCGAGAAACCAAACTCAGGGAAATATCCAAAAAAATCGAAAGGCATCCACACCAGTCTCAATGAACGTAAGTACCTAAATTTTAATGAAAAGTTTTTATAAAAGTTTTCTCTTGCAAAATCTAGTTAGACATTCATTTGATTTCTATTTTGTATTGACTAACTAATATGACTCTTATCAATGTGATTAAGTGATTATGGTATTTATTTACAATCCTAATGCTTTAATATTTAATGTCACTGTGGAATTTTTCATTGTTTCATTTATTTATACACATTAAACGTGCATTGTAGAAATTAAATATTATCAAAACATTCTTTAATTTAAGGAAATAAAATGATATATGGTTAAATTAAAATGGGTCACAACTTAAAAATGACAGATAGTATATGAATAGTTACTATCAAAATGTGATTAATTTCTATAAATCTTATTTGCTCTTAAGTAGATAAACAAGCCGGCATGACTACCAGAATAGGGAATTCAATGTGTTACAGAGAGAACGCATGACTTTTGCCTACGTATTACCAACATAGTATTACCGTTTTCCCCATTAAATCGGACCAATAATAGCTGCGTAGTCGGACGGACGGAGAACTGAACGTAATATCCGTACATTACTATGGCGTTTTCCCCCTTCAAATCAGCCCAATAATAACGAAGCCTCTCTCTCTCTCTTTTGTGTGCGCGACAACTTTTCATGAGACCTAGCCGATGTGCATAGTATAGATTGGCCGAGCAGTCTAAGGCGCCCGATTTAAGCTCAGGTTCACGAGAGTGAGCGTGGATCCTCTTTTGGCTAAGTCTCTGCGCGTCCCACCCCTCCATAACAACGAAGTTAGGGGTTATGGCCCATCTGGCAACGTCTCTGCGCCTGATTTTTCTTTACCTATCTAATCCTCAACCCATCTGTATTACAATGATGTTTGTCCCATTCAAATCACACCCCTAACAACGGATATACGTCACATAATATCGCCTTCTCTCTCACACATTGCATTCCCTATGCTTTGTTTATCTACTCTCTTAGTGTTTTCGTGTTTATTCCGTTGACAATAGAAATAACTAGAAACGATGTCATTGCCTCCTTATCGTAAAAATACAAATTTACTAATACTAAAATATTAAATTGTGTCTAATCAACTTTTGTCTTTTATTTTTAGGACAAATTCATAACCGAACCGGAACTTTCTGACATTAAGCGAAAATTGAGATCAGTAAAATCAGCAGAAAGTTTAACGTCTGGTCATTCGGAGCCTGCAAATTCTGAAGATATATTAGCGCCGTTACGTTCATTAAATAAACCCACTGGTCACAACAGGTACATTTTTTTAAAGAAATAAACGTATTAAATTAATATTGCATGCTTTTTTAATGTATTCCTAAAAAACTTCATTTTGGAAAAGGAACAGCCAAAAACGAAGTGAAAAAAATACGGAAACGCTTGTGTTTTTTATTTGGTGTTTGATAAAAAATTATAATGTAAGAATAAATTAGTTGATATATGGTCATTTTATTCTACCATTTTCTTTTTTAGGTCCGTATCGCATGATTCGTACTTTGATACACTGCAAAATTCTCAAAACAATTCCGAAGGCTCCTTGTTAGATCTGAGCGAAATACAACTCAACTTTGAATTGGAAGAATCGGAAATGAGGATATTTTCTGAGGATGAAAGTTTAGTCAGTTCGCCTAGAATACAGAAAGAGGTATGTGCAATTTTTAAAACTTTATAAATTGCTTATTAAGTATCTTTTCAAATTTCAGTCCAACAGAATAATTAATATTTTGTTTTCAAGTAAAATATTTCTAGGTTAAGCGAAACTGATCCATGGTTATATATTTCCCAAAAGTCAGTCTGCTACTCTATGTTTTTATGTAGACTTTAGAATACCGTCCTCTACAAAGACCCAAAAACGAACAAGTGACGGTTATTGTTTACCCCAGTGATTCCCAAAGTGTGAGCCGCGGTTCCCTGGGAAGCCGCGAAATATTCAATTATAAAGTTCGGCGATTTTCTTGAAATCTCAATCGTGTATGCTGACAGAATTCTTTCGAGTCTTTCATTGTTTTCTTTCCCATCCTCATCCTCTGAAACGGCTATTACGCATGACGGCTTCCTCACCCATGCTTTAGTCACTAAATCTTGGGTGGGGAGCTATCCGCTAAAAAAACTCTGATGTATTAATGGAGCCGCGGAAAAAATCCGATTATTTAAGCCGACATAAACCGAAAAAGATTGGATTGTATTTTCAATGAGAAAAATATCTTTTGCAACTGTTTCCGAGGTCGACCGATGCAAGTTTTGCGTTAAAGTGCCGCCTTTTTAAACATTGTTTGAAAATGACATAAAGTATACTTTCATTTGTCCAAAAAACCTCCAAATAAAACACACACGTTACGTTTAACAAGTTTATTAAACTTTCAACGAGTAAAGAAAAACGTAACAAATAATACACTACATTTAGCAACACTATTAACACTAACTAGTAACAATAAATGACTATAAAATGATTTATGTTACATATCCACTACCAAGCACTCAGAATGAATTTGTAAATTACGTTGTATTTGGGACAACGGAATAGACCTGCTTGGTTCGCAGCCAGGAACATACTAATTAAAATTATTAAAACTGTTGTGACGTACTTTCGTCTCACTATACTCTATTGGCCCCTTCGTGCAGGCTTCGGGTTGCCTCGGGCCCTACCTTCGGATTTTAAGTGCCGAAGGACACTGTACTCGGGCAGCTTCGGTGGAGAAATAAATACTCCAGGGGTCTTTATGGAATTGACCAATGTATCTGGCGGCCAGCAGAGTAGGCTTTAATTACCCAACTGGGGTCGAATACTTGGAGGATTGCTGCGGAAAATGTTAACACTACGGTCTCATTGGCTGGTGGTATGGGATGTTAGCTCGGCTGGCGGCTGGCGGATAACTGAAATTCCTATCTACTCTAATAACCCATCTAACTATCTATTTCTCTCTCCCATTCTAAGTCTTGCGCGTTACTACAAATTCGGACATAATAAATTTCGCAGATTTAAATATGCGGACTTAGAATATTTCTGAATTAATAAACTCACCTACTAATAACGTCAAAAATACTAAGTGCTTACCGGTTTCCCTGTCTCGATGGTCGGAGCGTACGTGGTGATCTTCACTGCTGTCGGATATCGATTGACTCTCCGTTAATCATGACTGTATTAAGTGAGATCAAGCTTGCGCGAGGCAGACGCGTTATCGTTATCGACTTCGCGCAAGGTTTAAAATTGCTAGTTTTACATGGCGGAGATGATAAAATGACGTGATAGAGGATTCTAACTATTAAATTCAAAATGTGATTGGAAATTATGTGCAAATAAAATCGGAAAATAGTAATTTTGTTACATATTGGTGGAAAATAAAATCGGAAACTTGTAACTTCGTTACACTGTACTCGAATTTAAAATATAACGTTGTAGTTTAACAACCCAACGGTTCGCTTGGCTACGCAGCTGACGACACACTGGTTAAAATGATTTTCTAAGCGTTTAGACTCGCCCAGAAGGCTTACGTGCAAGAATGCAGATACGTGAGAGAATTTGTATCGAATGAAAGATTTTTAACTTTATTTAATCGTCTAATTCAAATATAATATCTGGCGAGTTGCCAGTAGCGCGGTTGCCAATACTGATCGTTGTCAGTGGCGCGGTTGCCAATTTGTTTATTAAATATGAATGAAATGATTTGTAATTGGAAATTAAACAGGAACCTCTGGTTTACCCATTTTAGCATAAGATAAATTCTATACCTAATATAGGTTGAATGAGTATCAAGTTACCATTTAGTACGTCATACCATAACCAAAATGGCATGTTATTGTCACAAGCTTTATTCAAATTTTCCCATGGCAAAAAGTTCTACAGTTACAGGTAGTCCTGTAAACGATTTTCCTTTTGTAAAAAAAAAAGTGGTCTGATTTTGTTATCGCCACACGTCCGTTCTTGTTTTATTGTTATTAAATACGTAAAAACATGCATGAATTCACGAAGAACGGACATTTTACACCGCCCGTAATTGCAACAATAGATATTAAAGTTGCAGAAAAAAAGGGCCTAAAAAACTTACATCCACTATATTGATTTTTTTTTAAATTATAAAGAATATCATAAATATTAATAAAAAATATCGAACGGACATTTTCTACCGCCCGCAGCTACACGAAATTAAATATAGTCGCATCTTTGCAGTCAATTCAGCTGCATTCTATGACTCGGACGACCATACAAATAATTTTTGATGCACCCAAAGTACGCCCTCCCGTTTTCGAGGATGCTGATCACGAAGGCGTGGGTTAAAATTCTTTTCTAGTTGGCCCCACCCCCCCAAATGGCCAAAAACCACCCGTAAAAGGGTGAATCGCGCCTTTCACCGTCTTAAACTAACGGGGGTAGTTTTTGGCCGTTTGGGGGATGGAGTTGACTCGAGGAGAAGATCCAACATCACCATCGCGTTCAGCATCCTCAAAAATGGGATATGTCGCGGGTTTTCTCGTTTATAGCGAAAAACCAATGTTTCACGTTTTCGAGGGTTATTTTTGGCCATTTGAGGGATGGAGTCAACTCTAAGAAATGTAACCTCCGCCAACGTATTCAGAATTCTCGAAAACGGAGGGTTTTGCCGGTGAAAGACGCGATTCTCCCTTTTGGGGGTGGTTTTTGGCCGTTTGAGGGATAGGGCAAACTCAAACAGAATTTTAACTACCGCCGTCGTGTTCAGCATCCTATCAAAAACATAATCTACTCTTCCACAGTTCTTAGTTATGCCCCCGATATAGGGTGAAAAAGCAGAAACTGCTTCGCCAAATGTTTTCTTCTCACTTGTCATAACTTTTCTAGTAGAATTCATCACATCTGTTATAAAACAGATCTTGTCATCTGACTTAAATAGTTTGTCATTGCTGGGGGGTGCCGTACGATGTTTCTAGCTCTTTTAATAATGCTCTGTGGTTTTGCCATTAACCCCTGTTCATTGAACAATAAACAGTTATCTGATAGATCATATCGGAGCTTGAGCTTGAGCTATTTGTATCATGCGATGGGATAAACTAGTCTTGGTTTTGGTAGATTTCCCTTTAGACTCTCCACTAGCTATGAAATGAGGGTCTCTTTTGTGATCTGATCTAAGTTTGATGAAAATCGGTCAAGTATTGCCTGAAATATGAGAATTTCTGTGTTCCGGCGGCCGCCATCTTTCATGACGTACAGGGTGGCGGATATCCACCCAAGTCCAAAACACTTACTAGGACACCTACAAAACATTCCTGAAAAAAAATTCTCCATACTCAAACTTTCCTACAGGACCTTAGTGCAGATCCAGGACTAAATGGAAAAACCAAATTTTCGATTTTATTTTCGAAATTGTGAAGTTAGCATACACTTTAGAGCAGCAAAGATTTTTTTATCGTTTTCTACACCCATTCAAGTACTTAAACGCCAAGTTTCATCGATATCACATTTTGTGCGAGGTCAAATAGTCTGACAACTGGGCTATAAAGTGACATATTCTACGAATGTTTCAAAAGTTTTTACTCTACAATGAATCTGGCCGCAAAGCAACTTTCCCTTCCATCTGTTTCCGAAATGATTTTAGGGTGTGCCATGTCTCTGTTACATTCTCTTTTGGTAACAATTACAACTAAGAATTTTCGTGGTAATATGGACGATTTCTTCTACGGTCTTCAAAACACCATATTACTAACAACAAAACCCGAATAATATTAAATAAAATCACAATGGTTATTCAATTTGACACTCTACGATGATAGTGAAAAAAAAATCGTCATGTCGTGTCTGTATCTTACTTTAAATAATCAATAGTTTTACTTTTTAACACTGAAGATGTTCTATATATTGAACGGATCTCGAAAATTGAATGACAATTTGAGTTCTGCAGTTTTATTCTTTTATTATTTTAAAAATCTATATTTCTTTGGGCTTTTGGCTACATGTCTAACTTTTAGAGTCTCTGACCCTGACCAAATTACATATGGATATAATAGTTTTGCAATATACACAAGGAACTTTTTTGTTACATAACCTGAAATAGGCATTTTTTAATTAGCTTAATTTTTCATTTCAGTCTCAAAGAAGAGTCCTGACTCGAGCAAGACCCGAAGAATACAGCAGCACGACCAACTCCGTAAATCCTTCGCCGAAAAAACAACCTCGCGTCATACTTTCACCGGAATCTCAATCCCGAAAACGCACTAGACTCGAAGACCAACTCTCGGATATCCAGTACATTGATTGCAATACTCCAGACAACGTAGTCTCGACCACGGCTGTGATACACGCTTTCCCCGAAAGTCCGGTAGTTCAAACGAACAAATTATTCGATTCCTACCAGCCTAAGAACAAATCTCCCAGAAATTCGGATAATTTAGATAAGAGACAGTCTTTAGATCTCGAAAATAATAGTAAAACTATTATAAAGAAGTCTTTCACTGATATTGATCTTAACGAACCTTATATGGGGGCTAATAGCTTGTTAACAACCCCTACACCAGGTTCTCCAGGATACAAACAGTTGGGAGAAAGTAGTTCAAATACAACACCGGGGATTTCCCCGGAGTATGATAGTTCTCCTACGGAAAGCAACTTCCAAAAGATAGAAGTTAAATCGCCTAGTACACAAAAAACGCCTAATTACGAAAATATTCGTACAACAATCAGTATAATTTACAAATCACCTCCTCGCAGCACTCCTACATCACCTTTGAAGAACCCCGCAACACACATATATGAAAACGTTATTTTAAATCCCGAAAAAGTAGATATTCCGACTTCCACTGCTTCTTTGCCGGTTCAAGAAGCCTCTTTAACCGTTAACGGTGAATTCGTATCTGACAGGCCAAAAAGTCTTAGCGCTCTTGAAGATCTAACTCCTAGCAAAGATTCCACGATCAAAGCTAATCTAAGCTCAAGCGCCATCTGTAATACAAGCGAACCACTATCTATTGGTAGTTATAACGATCAAAAAACCTTGAGCTCTAATCACTCGTCTACATCTAATATTCAGTATACCGCTAGTATTAGTTCAGCTCCTTATCACTACATTGAAAATTCCGAACGTTGCAGTCCAAGCGATTTTAGCTTAAGCGAGGTGGTCGAGAGCTCATTAGACAATTTAACTACAAGTCAAACTTCACTAAGTTACCCAGGAAGTCCACTGAAAAACACCCCGAGTCCAAACGTTAGTTTAACTCAAGTCTATGACTGTTCGTCTCATGAAGTTTTGACACCTGTCAGTCCGAGTGAAACAAAAAACACAAGCGAAGGGCTTAGCTTTGAAAATTTAGAAAACCTACTACCAGAAGAAGCTGAAGAATGTCCAGTAAATCTGATTGAATTTAGTCCCACGGAAACGGCTGCAGATCTGAGTCCATCGAAGTTTTACAACGATAAAAGGAAATCGCATGAGACGGAGTATACGGACGACAATATAATTTACCAACAAGTTAAATACTTTAGGCGGTCTATTCATGAAGTGAACGCTTTACTAGATTTAGAAAAAGATACTACTGGGAACAAAGAACCCGAAGTAGCAGTGAAAAATGATGAAGTTAAGTGTAAAGAAGAAGTATGTGATCAAATTGAAGTCAAGAATGTATGTGTTGAGGAGAATTATGATTCTTTGGAACCACAGAATGTGCATGTGAATGAAAATGTTGAAGAAATTCTGCGTGATGATAGGGTGTGTGAAAACGTAGAGATCAAGACTGATGAAGATTGTGCAGTGGAAGAGTCAAGTTGTATAGTAGAAGATAAGAAAAATGAGGTAGCTGTAGATATTAGTACTGTGCCTAGTGAAAACCCAGTATTACCCCTAGAAGAATCTGAAGATAGTACAAATCTTGATAGTAGTCCTAGGTAAGAAATATAAGGCTAGTAGACCGGGGCCAATAATTTTTGAAACAAAAAAAATCTTAACAGTATGTGGAGGGTCCGAAAATTTAGGGTAAATTATAAGTAAATGAAAAAAAATAAATTAGACTAATTAAAAGTTCCGGAAGTAGGGAGGGGGGGGGTAGCTAAATATACAACTTGAGGGTTGGATATTGGTTTTTTACAATATGTGGCTGAAATATACATCCTATCGAAGAAAGTTTAATGTAAAAGTTACAGATAACTAATAAATGTAAAACTTTTGTGTTGATTAGTTTTCAACATAACCTCAAAATTATCGAGAAGAACGCAAAAATAATTTTTTTTATGAAACTCTGGTGAAATCGTTCTTCTTTGTGTTTGAAATAATCTGTAATTTTTTCAAAGCAAAATATTTATTTTTCTATTTTATACGAATTTAAATTTAAAAAAGAAGCCTAATTTTCAATAGTTCAAAAAGTTCAATAATAAATTTTCAATTTTTTAACTTTATCAGCGCTCATTTTCTTCGTTGAAACCTCGACTTTTAGGTGGTATGAAAAAAATATATTGTTCGTATGGAAAAATATCATTTTTCAGTTAATCTATACAATTTTTTATTGCATATAAGCATTGAATTTCATGGTATAATGTCATTCAATTAACTGTTAATGGTTTTGAAATTACCGAAAACATTGTTTAAACAATAATCGAATACTTAAAAACTTTGCCACATATTAGAGACTTACAGATAGGAAGGTAAGACAAGACAAACGAAATTAGACAGAGATAGACTTGCACGCCAATTTAAAACCACTTTAAAGGCTGTCAGCAGCAATGTTGCCAAATCAAAAGTGTAAAATTAAGCAATAAGCCAAACAAAAACATTACATAATAAATTAATTAAATTATTAATATACAGTGTGTACCTAAGTTATTCTTGATAAAAAAAGCCCTGCATCACTTATTAATAATAATATATCAGGAATTTGTAAAATACTTTTAAAAACCAATATACATATAAAGCAAAATATGAATTGACAAAAAGTATAAATCATTGCACTTATTCAATAAATAATCCATATAAAAAATTATTTTTGCGGGAGATAAAAATTAATAACGAAAAAAATGGTTTTTATCGTTTTTCTCGATAATTTTGAGGTTATGTTGAAAAATAATCAATACAAAAGTTTTACATTTTTTAATTATCTACAACTTCAATTTTTTTTGATAGGATGCATATTTCAGCCACAAATCGTAAAAAACCAGTATACAACCCTCAAGTTGTATATTTAGCTACCCCCATCCCCCTTCCGGATCTTTTAATTTGTCTAATTTATTTTTTTCAATTTACTTATAATTTACCCTAAATTTTCCGACCATCCACATACTGCTAAGAATTTTTTATGAATTCGTGTATTTAAAATCGGTTTGGCCCTGGTCTATATTGCATTATCGGGTAACAAAAGTTATGGAGATATTTAAAATTCTAATGTATAAAAGTTAACGAAAAAAAAAGTTTGTACTTTTATATGGGTGTTTTCTGTTACCCTGACGCTGCTTTATTAAGTAGAAAGTTTAATTATTCCCAAAAATAACAAACCGTTTTCTTAATAATAATAACCATTATACTTCCTTCCAAACTTTTTGATTACATAGGCGGCTGTATTAGCACTAAATCTCACCATATTTAACCCTCAAATTTTACACAATCTGAATGTATTTTATATGCTGGATACTTGATTAAATGCGGGAAAAATATTAATGAAAGTGACAGTGGTTGTGTGGACGTATGGCTTTCTGTTTATCAACGTCGAATTTGCGAGGTCGTCTCCATCAAATTAATGAGAATATTGCAAGAGATGGACAAGTAATGAATGTTTATTTGTTCTTGCAAGGCTTCTATGTCGGTAACGGGCTGATCGTCCTTAAATTTTGATTCTGAAGCTACTTCTTCCTTGCTTTGCTCACTGAATTCATCAAGTTTAATTTTCTTTGTTTCAATAGTCTGATTTCTTTCTTCTCTTATTGCTCTTCTTTTCATTCTCTCCTCGTTTTTCTTGATTTTCTTCTCATGTTCAATTGGCCAGTTTCTTTTGGCTCTTCTATAGTTTTCGTGGTTTTTAATTTTTGAGTGGTGGGATGAACCATAATATACTGATTTTTCTTCATTGGACGAAAAACTACTAATTGAAAAAGTACTGTTTAAATTTTATTTCATCATCCAAGAAATGGGGAAGCACAAGAAGTTGTTGTTTTTTGTTGAAATATTTTGTCTTTCATCATTTTCCAGCATAGCAGCCATTGCTTCATCAGCTGCTTCATCTTCTTTACGTAGAAGCAATATAGTGACAGTCAAATTCTGACCATTTTCTTGTCTAAAACTAAAATAAAAGTCATGCATAGTCAGCCATGCGTGATTAGAAGTTCCATAACTATAGATGCTTTGGGGAAACTTTATGGGCGGGTTAATTATTAGACAATTTGCTCTAAGAAAGTAATATTTGAAAGAGCTAAAATGAACATCAGTGTTATAGATATTTACTTCTATACAAATGTATCCAAGTATTTATTTTCACGTTAGTCTGATAAAATGACAATTGAACGCTGCCTACGCTCTTCTTCATTCTCATTGACTCATTGACACTGAGTTCTATAGACTACTATTGCTGGTATTTTTAAAAATAGCAGATATAATATAACGTTCTTTTTTGCCTCTTTTTTCAGAAAAAAACCAAAACAACAAATTTTTTTTTCGGATGTAACAGATAAAACAATGTAAGAAACTGAACAACTAATCATCAATCTTCTCAATACTGTCTTCTGTCTCACTCAATCGTTCACTTTTTTATATGGAGATTTTTAACTCAAATTTTTCACCTTTACATACAACTTTTCAAACATTTTCTTTCATAAAACCTTGTCCTAACAGATACATAGATAATAGATACTACTTGTTTTCCCTATATTCCATACAATGTTTTAAAAATTTTGTACCTGATTATGGATCAACAAGTTTTTGCAGTGCTTTTTATCAAGAAGAATTTTTTTTGTGAAATGTAAGATAAACTTTTTCTCCATTTGTATAAAACTTTTTGGTACACACTATATATCTATTTATTTCAAGTGATTCTTCTAGTGTTTATTAAATTGGGAAATTGGAACCTTTGGTTTATCAACTAAGTTGAAACACTATCGTCGACCACTCAACCAAAACACAATTTTAACACTCTACGCGCGTTTCGCCAACTATGTTGGCATCATCAGGAGTTGACAGTCTATCATCAACTCCTGATGATGCCAACATAGTTGGTGAAAGGCGCGTAGAGTGTGTTAAAATTGTGTCTTGGTTGAGTGGTCGACGATTGTGTTTCAACTTCTAGAGTTTAGTTTAATACCTTTATTTTCTATATGTAAAATCAATTTAAAATGTTTATTAAAAGAATGATTATCGGCCAAAGGATAATTTGCAAAGGTAGAATTATTTTTGTTTTTTACATAACTATTGTAACGTTCCGAATAGCGTTTTATGAAAGTACGAGCTGTTTACCCAATATACACTTTTATATACCCCTGATTTATTATTCCGATTAATTTTGCCTTTATTATTTTTAATATATCTCCCAAGAGTATTATTAGTTTTGAAAGCTACGTTAATGTTTTGGTTTCTTAAATATTATAATATCTTTTTGCTAGCATCTCCTAAATATGTGTGGTCTTATTTCTTAGAATAATTATGGATTTTCATCAAGTAAAGGCCGTGATGATGATCTCTTGGGTGCGAAAATTTCTTTCTATGTTGAACTGGACACATTTTCCGATGGCGTAGATTTCAGCTTGGAGAATGCTCGGAGATTTTCCTAGACTTTCGGAATATTTGGTTCCAGGCCCATATACTCCTATTCCTGTTTCTTCTGTTGTTATAGAACCATCTGTGTACCATTTAATGGAACTTCTCTTGAGTTTTGGGATGGTATCTTTGTCCCATTCGCTTTTGTTACCTAACTTTGTGTTGAATTATTTCACAAAGCTAAACTTCTTTGTCAGCTCATCTTGTTTGGTGATTTCCAGGAAGGAGTCGAAACTTGCGTTTGGTGGATCCTTCTCTTGTCATTCTGTAGGTTGTCCTTATCGTTATACTCTCCACTACTGTATGGAAGGGTGTAAGGCTTAGGATTACCTCCATGGCGGCCGATGGGCACGTTCTCATTGCACCTGTTATGCATACGCAGGCTACTCTTTGGATTTTCGCTCGATTTGCCTTTGTACTGGCCAGCTTAGTTCTGATGCCCCAGACTACTGCTCCATAAGTGATGGCCGGTCTCACTATTGATGTGTACAGGGTCTTTGGGTTACATCCCCAGTTTTTTTCCGCAAAATTTCTGCACACCATTAGAGCTTTCGTGGCTTTGTTGATTACTTCTTAGTTTCATTCTGAGCATAATCAGTAGAGTGAAATGGAGTATTAAATATTTCGGATATGCGTGTTCTTCTGTTTATGTTGAAATTCACTAGCCTTAACAAATCTTGACAGCAAATTGAACCATTTAGTAGCTTATGAAGAAAGCATAGTACTAATTCTGTTCTGCGATGATCAAGAGAATTCAAATTAGTCCCAGATATTTAATTTCTGGCTTCCATTCAATAAGTTTCCCGTCCAATTTGATGGTTTTGAGGTTAATGTTTCTTATTCGTGTAAAGGCAACTAAGGTAGTCTTGATACCATTCTTTAGTGTAGTCAAGCACTCTTTGAACTATACCGCAGAGGATATTCTCGAATTTGCCTCTCGCGATTATGTCTGTGTCATCTGCATAGCCTTGACACGATATACCAATCTAGGTTAAACCGCAGAGGAGTCGATCCACTGTTAGGCTCCACATAAGTGGGGAGGTCACTCCTCCTTGTGGACATCCTCTGGTTGTGCAGATGGAAATAGTGTCTTGTCCTATTTTAGTATCTGCTATTCTAGTAGACAGTAGTCGCGACATCCATCTGGTTGTCGTGTTGCCTACCCGTCTTTCATCTAGTGCTCTTTTGGCGGCTTCTTGTGGTGTGTTGTCAACAGCCCCTTCTATGTCTAGAAAGGCACACACTACAGATTCTTTGTTCTCTAGTGCATCCTGGATGTGGGTGCAGAGGCACCACCGTTTTCAGAACGAACGATGACAATTTCTCTTAACAACGTTTATATTGTCACGCTATGAATAAGTTTCTGTATGTTCTAGATTAATGAAGTTCTACGAAAAAGATAGCCTTCCCCCATGTTTAAGAGCTCGCAAACTGAAACACCAACTCAAAACCCGATCTCTAGACGAAGAAGATTTCGAAAAGGAATTCGGCCCTGTTGATCGACAAAACTCATTCGACGATCACATGGGGTACAAAACCAATTCCCTACCGAAAACGTTGAACCAACCTAAATCTTTGCCACTGGATGACGGTAAAGTAAATTCGTTG
The DNA here is from genome assembly GCA_949320105.2 of Crepidodera aurea. NCBI lineage: Eukaryota > Metazoa > Arthropoda > Insecta > Coleoptera > Chrysomelidae > Crepidodera > Crepidodera aurea. Next base: position 6,662,331 of record OX439477.1, on the reverse strand, counting down.
CACATGGCGCATAGCTCGGAGAATATTAATAGTAGTCTCAGTGAAGATGAGCAGCAGAAAAAGAGGGAGAGGATAGAGAGGTATAAAGAGGAGAGAAGAAGAATTTTGCAAGATAGATACAGGTAATTCTTATACTTGAATACTGACAAGTGGCAAAAATAACATTTAACCCAATCAATCTGTCATTGTTTTCGGGTAGCAATTTATATAAATTAATTGAGCTGCTTTTAAGGACACATTGAAAATTAATTCTTTTTTTCGAAAATTACATCATTTAAATTCTTAAAATCAAACTTTTCAGGTCAGAGTCATTCAAAGAAAACAAAGAAGTCCTTCTTACCCGTTTGCGCATCTTTAAACCCAAGGAGGAACCTCCCGAAGCACCGAAAATGCCCGAATCCGACCGACCCCCACGCAGTCGACGACGTAGTTCCCGCAGCGAGGATAGTGACAACCCAGAACAACTATCTATCAGATTGGAAGAACTGCCAAAGCCCAATTCTTTGCCGCCGGGAGAATGTGTCAATGAAAATTCAAGACTGGAAGGAGCTGCCAATTTACAGGATTCTTCTAAAGCGACTATGGGAATAGAAGAAGCCGTTAAACAAAATTTGAAATTGGAAGAACATTCTAAACCAAGTTTAAGGTTTGAAGAATTCTCTAAAGCGAAACAATTACAAGAATCGCCTAAAGAAGAACGTTCACCTCCTATTTCCAAACAAATGACGGAAAGTTTAAAGTCTCGAGCAGCAATTTTCGAACAAAATTCCCACAAGATATCGCCCCCTATAAGTTTGATTATCCCCAAACCTCGAACGGCGAAACAAAGCGACAACTATGGAAAAAATTTACAAGAAAGTCGCGAGAAAACTTACGGAAGGATCGAAAGGAAACAAAGTTTGGAGGAGGAATTGAAAGATTTGGATTTTATTAGAAATAAGACCAGAGATGGGGATATATTAAAAGATAGAAGGCATACGTACGACACTCGGGAGAGAGAAACGGAAGCTGAAAGGTCGAGGAGGATAAGTTTGGACAATAGAAGTCCGAGGTAAGTTTTGAATTTTAATTTTTAAAGAGTCAATTTTTCATTCCGAAAATTAGTACGTAACTTGTCATTTTTTATAGAGGTTGACGAAAAAAATAATTATTAATGACGTTTCCACATTTTATCATGCTTTGTAATCTGAATACTTATTTTAAATGTGGTGTCTCTATAATTTCTAATTTCCGGAGTGCTTAAGTTATTTATAAACTAATGTCAAACCGATATGGATTTGACAGCACAAACAGTTACTGAGAGGATACTTCTGTCTCTTTTCCTTTGACGCGGCATTGCCAAATATAAATACTACAGTAGTCAAATAACACAGAGCACATATTTGAGGTATATTGTGGTACCTTAATGTTTGTAAAGAACATATGCCATATAAACACATAGAGCAAGAGCCAGTGAATGCCAGGGCCTTCGTTATTTTATAAAAGCTGGAATTTTCTCAGCGCATGCTTCCAGGTAGGAACGATGGGTACTATGATATATAAAATTTATTCATTTTATTGAAGATATAAATACAGCATATATTGAGAATAAATATCGGTGTTTCAAAATGGCAGATTCTTTTTTTTTTATTAACGTTGTCATGTTTAGGTTCACTTTAGCCAAAGCTAGACTGTGTTCCTAAACATGAAAATACTTTGGTCATTTTGAAATAATTATAAAATATAAAATAAAATGATTTAAATAAAAATATTACGTTACATATTAATAATATAATGTAACGGTTGACTAATGCGAAGAATTAAATAAAGAGAATACAAAGCTTATATTAAATATAAAGAGAAATAATGAAACAAATAAATTAATCAAAACCAATAAATAACTATTTATTTTAATTCAAATAATCATTAGACAGAATGTAATGTAGAAAATAAAGTTTGAAACTAATTTCTGTGTTCCTAAACATGAAAATACTTTGGGCATTTTGAAATAATTATAAAATATAAAATAAAATGATTTAAATAAAAATATTACGTTACATATTAATAATATAATGTAACGGTTGACTAATGCGAAGAATTAAATAAAGAGAATACAAAGCTTATATTAAATATAAAGAGAAATAATGAAACAAATAAATTAATCAAAACCAATAAATAACTATTTATTTTAATTCAAATAATCATTAGACAGAATGTAATGTAGAAAATAAAGTTTGAAACTAATTTTAGAGTAGTAATTACATAATATAATATAAAATTTTAGGTATCAAATTTTAACATGGCAATCCCATAAGGGATTTTCATCGACAATTTTAGTATATTTACAAATAACTTAGCAAAGATCTAAATAGAAAAAGTTAAAGTAGAACAATCTCAGATAAGTCTGCGATCACTACAACAATTAGAACATTGTTATTTTAATTGTTATAAGAGAAATTTTAAACTTAACCTAGAAATGCAATGTTTTGATTTACCAATATGGTCAATTTAAATTCAGGGGAAATACAATAAATAGGGAAAATTAAGTGTTGGGACTTCTAAAATTAAAGTATTACTGTAAAAAAGGCAGTTTCATTTTAACAAACAACTAAGTTCAGATTAGAATAAGGTAAGAGTATAATTATAGCATTAGTATTATTATTAATTTCATAAACAATAAAAAACATTACACTTACCTTTTTTCTTTTCAATAAATTTTCACAATAACTAGAACGTCAACCATTTTTTTTTATTTTCAATTGTTAATAAAAATTTCTGCATTTACCTACTGTTCATTATTATCGATTTAAAAGGTTTCACGGTCAATTACTGAAGCACGACTAAGGTTAAAGTCTCAAATCTTTCTACCGATTGGTAGATGGCGCTCAACAATACATTCTGACTAAGATTACGAAAAGAAATAAATAAATAAAAAAACTATTTAATATAATTTTTAAAAACATTAAACATTAACATAATTGCTTACAAGAAATTAAATTAAGTTAAGTATTTCTCTCGATTTGTTCCACTATCCAGACTAAAGTAACAGATCGTAACTAACAATAAATATAAAATTACAATGTTAATTATGGTTAGAGGAATAGTTATCCAAATTTTCAAAATTAAAATAAAAAATAACATTAATAAAGAGGTCAACAATTATGAGAAATGTCAAAATTAAAATTGTAAATAAAGTTGAATTTAGAAAATTAGGTTAGGTAAAATAGTAATTATAGTGTTTTAACAAAGGTTTAATCGAGGAAGTGATATTAAGAAGAGTGAAAATAATAGTGAAAAACATTTCCAAAATATAAAAATTTAACCATGTACATTGATTTTGACACAAAAATCAAAGAATTTAACATCTCAGCAAGCCGTGAAAAACCAAATTTTGACAAAATCTAGCACATTCCATTATTACCTATTGTAAAGCCGGTCCCAGACCATCGGCGAATATGGTAATCGCGAGTTGTGTGCAATCGCTGCGAGTGTATTGTCCCACACAACTCGCGATTACCATATTCGCCGATGGTCTGGGACCGGCTTAAGAGCAACATCTATTCGTTGTGTTGTGAATTCGATAAAGCAGATCCCCGTTTTTCCTGCCAAGTGGATTTTTATGATGACAGCTGTTAGGTTTGTCAAATTGTTTATTTTTTGCGATAATTTGAATTATTGTCGTTATTTTATGGAATGATAATACAGAATTGAAGCAAAATCGTGAGACATCCTACAAACAGAATTAAAATAATAAGGGTACCCAACATTTTATATTGAGCTCAATAAATAAATCGATAAATAATTGTATAGTCAAAGAAATAAAGATCAGGCCTTATAAAAAACAGAATGCATTCGATTATTAGTAAATCTTCCTACTGAAATTAATTTCTATAAATAATTTCACTTTCTAAATTAATAGACATTTATTTTTCCCCTTAAATTTTTTTATAATTTTAAGATATCTTTTGTATTTATTTATGATTTTATAACAATAATTACCTGCTGTATCATAATTACCAATGATACAGCAATTGTCATTTCCGAAAGCAATTTGGAATAATTGTGTAACAAATATGGTAGATTATTTTAGCAACTGGGGGGTAATCATAATAAATCAATTTTAAATTTATCTAGAACAGTTTATTTCTAATTTTGAAATTATTTAGGATGTAATAAGTGTGAAATATTGAATACCATATATTACAAAATAAATAAATTTAACAATAAATTAATTTTAATAAAAATACGGTATATACTTCAAGCGTTATTTAAATAATTTCCTATTTCTCACTCATTTACTTAGTAATTTTACTGGGTCTCTTAAAGACTAAGATGCTAAGAATTTGGCAAATATTTTTAATCTAGAAATCACACTTGTCAAATTATTTTCTTATTTTAAATGAAACTTAGTCTCGACTAGAACACATGCTACCATATTATACACTTGTATTCTGGGTTCATGGGGCTATTCTTAGGACAGTTAAATTCTCTAGAAAACTCATCGGAATTGCTCAACACTCCAATAACTCTAAAAATTCCGGGAGCGTGCACGGAAATCTTTATTCTGCTTTTTGCAGCTTCGACCCTTTGTTGTCCGCACCAAACTTGAGCAAAATTGAGAAAGAATAACTGTTTACTAGTTAGGTTCAATTCCGGTAATTTTTCGTCTGCAGTAGGGTTCTTTTCTAACCAGGTTTCATAAGCTCTGAAGGCTTGTTTTAAACCACCATTGTCTGCTATGTTCTCTCCTTGGGTCATGTATCTGCAAAATAATCTCCAGTTTAAAAATGTTCTTAAACATCAGTACGTGACTTCTTAAGGGCGCCGATCAGTCGGGCTAGGAAAACTAACAGAATACCCACCAGAAGAGCTACCAGCAAGAAATTGTTATCAATATTAATTTCTACTATGAAATTGAACGCTGCCATAAGCAACATCATGCAATATTAATAGACGTACGCTAATGAAATTACAGATACGATAAGTAAGAAAATTAAACTTACAAACTTACGTATGTCTCTTGTATATTGCAACTTTTCTCGCTCCACTATCTCGTTTAGCATATGGTTTATGATAGTTATAAAAATGTAAAATTTATTTTTTCTTTTCATTCAAATACTTCTTCTATTGGAAATACATAAAAAAATATTTGAAATGGTCTATAAGAATTTTATGTATTTAAAAAAGTATTCTATTACAAAAATTCATAATCTCCGGCCCCGAATACCCCTGCATACCAATTTTGAATCTCATAGGAGCATAATTACAAAACTCGTCCTGCATCTTGGTTTTGTTAATTTTGACAAAAAACTCATAATCTCCGACCCCGAAAACCCCCACATACTAAATTTGAATATAATCGATTTTTTTCTCTAACAAACATTTAATCCATGCATTGTCACCGGAATTATGAGCACCTGCCAATTTCAAAATCATTCGGACGTCCGGAAGTGGATGAAATAGTATATTACGACGATGATGAATCAATCAGAGCAAGCTTTCTTATATCATTTATATATTAATAACGCCTATAAACAATCTTCGAATCAGAAACAACAGGAGTCTTCTTTTCATTTTACCTAACTTGCTCCTTCTAGCAACTTTATCAAAATTACATTCGCATTTCATTCATAACCGTAAGCGCCGGTTTGAATGAAATATATCATGGTGGCATCTATCCGAAAACTGCTGAACTAAGAAATCAATAAGAATGTTGGTAAAGTAGACATTATTTACCGCTTTATGTTCAAATTTGGCAAATAACCGCACTTTTCTTATTTCACATTAATCTCCTTAACTAAATTGTCTGAAGATCCGCTTTCAATGGGAAGTTGAACTATTTTCTTGGGTATTTTCATTGAAATGAGACATAAACATAAATTCCCTCATTTTCATCAATTATCGAAAAGAAAAATTCAATTTTCAGAATAAAATTAACCTCGATATATTTAATCAGTACTTCAATCCTTTTTGAGTTTACCCACCAAATTTGAGCTCTCTAAGTCATACCGTTCCTGAGTGTAATGTGTAATAAAAATACACAACACCGAACGGCGCCCTTAAAGAGCGCAACGTAGATTATTAAAAGAATAGTAGGGCTAGCAAACCAATAAGGAATTTAATTTATCAGATTCGACATCCTAAGACCGGTTTCTGCCTTTCGGCTTCGTCAGTTAGGCTTTTCGAATCCAATAAATAAAATTCCAAACTCGCACAAGTCTATAATAAGATGGTAGCACATCTAAGAAGAATAGTTGGTTCTCAAATTCTTTCTTAACAAATATTAAACCAAATAATAGCGTTCTAATCGTGGCTAATACTCCATACCCTTCAAGTTTTTGTTTTTACATCATCTTTTCTTATAATGAATATGCATCCTCAAAAATAGTTATTATGATTAACTTTTTTTTTAATTTCGGCATTATACTTGTAGTGGGTTGACTAAAGTTGCCAATAACCGCAATTTTTTTTACATACCCATCTAAGGCCAAGTGTATTTCCGGCAATACATACTGCCCGTACTGATCGATCATACATTGAGATTTTTCGTAAAATTTTTGTATGGAAGACTCCCTCCACCACATGTGTAGATTGCCCTCGTGATCAAATAGTCTTCCCTTATCGTCAAAACCGTGAGTTATTTCATGGCCTATTACCACACCGATCCCTCCAAAGTTAAGAGCCTTTGGAAAATGTCGGTTGTAGAAAGGTGGTTGCAACATACCTAAAAAATATACGTTTAAATACAGAATGCAAATTTTACTTTAAAAGGGATTTGAGTTAGAAAAAAGTTTCCTGCATGATCGCTTAGCTGTAAGTGGTTCAATTGTCCATAATAAATTAAAGAATATACGCATATATGTGAGTTACAAAATATTAGTTTATGATGCAAGGACGAGAATTGTTACTTTTTCCAAAAAAGAAACTTTTCGTCCGCGTTATCATACAATATTTTTATTCGAATATAAAAAATATTAATAAAATAAAAAAAAACTACCTAGTTCTACTTATAGTTGTGTACCACATGTATATCGAGCACCCCGTACAGTGTATAATTATTACTGTTTAAGTTTACTGTCGGGTCATGTTATTGTTATCAAGACACCGACTTGTACGGCAAGGTCGGGCCTCGATCTTACGTGGGTGAACTCCAGTTCACTTCGGATAGTTCTTCTTCTTGTTATTACTTGTACTGTAACGAATTTGACGTTTTTTCGACATATTCGAATAAAATTTTATTTTCGATATATTTGTTGATGTTATTTACCTGCTGGAAACATAATTTGATTCTTATTCCTACTATAATAAGCATTTACAATGGCAGGCGGTGTGCTCCACATGGTTCTATTCACAGGTGTACCCATTCTTTTTTGTTCCACTTTCGTAAGATGTCTCAGAAACGTCATAACGTTTTCGAATAAGTATTTCGGATGTACTTCCACGTCATAGTACCGCATATTTAGCTGTTTTTTGTTTAAAATAAAATCTGGAAAACCTATTTTTAAGTCCATACGGGCTAGTTTCATGATCGCGTAGTCTTTGGTGTTATTGTCTAGCCATGTATTTTCCTAAAATAGAATAAATATTGTGATCTAACCTTACCACATATAAACAAAAATTAAATATTCTAATTGCGTTATATAATGGGCCAGTTGGTCCATACGATTTTTTCCTTTTTAGAAACCTTAAAGTTTAGAAAAGTCTTACGGAACGCTTCTGTCTGTCTGTCTGTCCGTCTGTATGCATTTATAAGTCAGCTTAACGGACAACGGATATGAACTTTGAACCTTGAATGTGTGCACGCCTAAATTTCAGCTTTCTACGACGATTTTTCAAATTTAATAAATAATTTTTTGTTTAGTTTAGAAGTCTATTGTTCCCGCTCTCTAGCGGTTCCGTACTTGTTTAGATTATGGTAATATATCTATTCCATAATGAATGATTTTTGTGTTTCTTGTTTTAAATATTTCACGTCTAGTCCTAAATCGCTTATTTTTGGACTCATGCACTTCTGGTATGAAGCACCAGTGAAGCGACCTTGGTTGAATAGAAGCACAATTTTCCTGGACGTCATGCATGAATCATATCTGCCGCTTTGCTTTGCTAAGTTTAATTTATTGTGCATTGGGCGTATACCGCTGCTACTATCCACTATCCACTACTTCAGAGTCAGATTATACAACAGGTAAGCGCGTTTGAGACACGTTAACCTTTAAATTTTCTTTTAATTGTTGTATCAGCCCTTTTTTCGTAATATAACAATAATTCTATTACAATATCTATTTTTCATCACCATTGACTATACGGTGCCGAAAACACTTTCGTTTATGCATGGCAAGCAGCATTTTTCTCGGCGTCAGTTCATATGGAACCCAATTTCCTTGTTTTTTAATCATTCCCAATGATTTCAACCCATGTGAAATTGCTTGTTGAGTCACTCCTAATATAAATGCAAGTTCTTTTTGCGTTTGGCACGAATCTTGATTCAATGATGCTTCCAATTCCGTTTCTTCGTACACTTTCGGCTCTCCGGTACGTTCTTTGTCTTCGATGTCAAATTCACCGTTCTTGAAACTTTTGAAACCCTCACGACAATTTCTCTTATTTAAGGCGGCCTCACCTTATGTTTCTATAAGCAATCGATAGGCCTCAGATGCAGATTTCTTCAAATTGTCAATTGTCACTAATGTTTTAAGGTTATGTTGTTGACGTTTTACATCTGACAAATGTAACTATAACTTACTGGTGGCACCAACTTTTTTAAACGGCAGAAACTTTGTATACCTGTTATTTATTAAGCTTACTATTTACTTTTAAAAAACAATTCCAAAATATATAAAAGATGTGAAATCGGTTGGGAATTTGGTCCTACAATTCAGCAGAATTCTTCACCTAGAATCATACAATTCTAAAAAAATTAAAGATCCCTTAAATCATAATAAATGTATTTTCAATTGTTCGGTTGGACATATCTCAAATTCCAAAAGAAAAAAGTTGTCCAAAAAAGAATATCTCATATATCGGGGTTGTATTACAAATTTTGAAATGAGACTAACCTCTTATATTTTTATATTTACCTGTATGGTCGATTTAAAAGCTTCTTGTAGCTCTTTAGTCATCTCGATAGTGTCAGTTTTACTACTTTGATCAAAATATTTTTTTACGAACAACGATCCCAAAGCCATACCCATATTTGAATTTACTTGAGTAATACAAAATTGCCATCTAGGTGGACTCTTTTCACGTCCAAACAGAATATAATAAAATCTTTGTTTGGCTTCTAAAAATCTAAAAATATTCAAACCTGTCAAGATAAATTTTACCATAATTTTATTAGTCATCCAAAGAATAAACCAGATTCTTAAACATCTGAAGTACCCTAAATATTACGTACAAATAGTAAAAAGACCAACTGAACCACCCGTCAGACGAACTTAACTTCATTCATTCACACAGATTATCCCAAAAGATCCTAATGATGTCTTATAGGACAGAATTGAAGCGTATATTCACCTCAACACTAGCCTGGGTCTGGAAGCATTTGATCGACAGCACCAGCAAGGGAACAGGAGTAATCCAGACACCCTGCAGTATTTAAAAATTGAGTACCTATTAATGTAGTATTAAAATAGTAATAAAGATTTGTAAGCCTTCTATCAAATTTCAATATATGTCGCTGTCAATGGTGACTCAAGATCAATGCAGAGGATCCTCAGGCTTTTTACATTATTACTATTACATATTACTTTAAGTAATATACAGTATCGGAAAAAGTATATCTGTGGGTTTACGGTTTAACGTCAGCATAAAGGAAAGCTTGTTAAATGTTGAGAGAGCAAGAAGGGATATCGCAAACACAATCACAGCCCGGCACAGAATGAATCGTTCGCTGTCGCTTGTATTCGTGCGCAAAGTTGAAGTCACTTGAAGAGCCGAGTGGAGTCAAAAGAGGGGAGTTCAACATTGCGTCTCTCTCCCTTATATGATTATTGCTTTCCTTTTTACACTTGTAGATTTCTGTCTATATCCAAGATATATTTTTCCGATACTGTATAACCCTTTATACATAGCTTGCAAGTCTTCAGGCCACTGATATAACGTCTAGTAACTAGTTCAGTACAAGTAATTGTATCACCAATTAGGCTACATCCAATGGGAATTCATTTAGACATGATTTGGCATACTTACGTCATCAATTTCTATTTTAGTTTGTCGGCAATTGGGTTTGCTTTTTAAAGCAAGGAAGTGCTTGTCCTCGTCTAGCATTCTGACACTCAGTAAAGCTTTGATAAGACCTAATCTTAAATAATTTTAACGTATTTAGGAAGGTGTTACACTAATAACACTATCAATTCTTGATGACATCCAGAGGAAGATCTATTATTATTATCGATTATTATTACTAGTAAACTTCTCTCGTTCACCGACGTGCAATTGGCGATCTGTCCTTTTTATATTATTCCACTGCTAGCCAGACCATCCTGGCAGGTAGAGACCAATTTCTCAGTTCAATAATTCAAATTTGCTGTCCAGTTTGAAACATCTAGAATCGACCTATACGACCGTTATTTTCTACCTAAATTGTCGTATACTTTGGAATTCTTTTCCACCGGATCTTTTTCCAAATCACTTAAATAGCCAATCTTTCAAAACCCCATCAGCAAACTGTACACTATAGTTTGTCCATTTTCAATTATTGCAAAAAAAACTGTCAAATTTTAATCCAGAGAGCCGTGATATGATGGTTTATAAAAACTACATTTCGCTGTCAAGCGAGGCTTTTGATCAAAAACTCTTGAACTGTTCACATCGGTGCTCGTAATAAAAACAAAAGAAATTTAAAATCAAATCAATACTGATTGAAGATAAAAATTAAAAGAAATTTATCTTTCAAATTAAGTGAGGTTATATTTTTGTAAATCAAGAAACAAAGTTAAATCAAGAGAAGATTTATTGATTGATTTATCCTGTTCCTGATTTTGATTCCTGGAATTGACTAGGAAAGTAACCAGAAGTAGAAATAAATTCTAAGTCGTATTAATTCAAAATATTAAATATCGATATTTAAAAACGTTGCAAAATAAAAAAAGGCCACAAGTATTTTATTTAATTAGGTTAGATTATACTTTAATTAATAACTAAATAATTTAGATTAGAATAAGGTAAGAGAGTAATTATAAGATTTGTATTAATTGTTGATTTTATAAATAAACTTACCTTATTCTGGCAAACAACTCTTATTCTCACATAAACTAAAAGGTTAACCGTTATTTTTATGATTATTAATAAATATTTACTGAGTCGTTATTATCGATTTTTATAATCACACGGCCAATAGCTGAAACACTACCTGGGATTAATTTTTCTACTGGAAAGTAGATGGCGCCCAAAATGACCAACAACAAATAATTACATTCTGTCTGAGATTACGACAGAAGGCAATAAAAAATCAACAGTAATTTAATAGGTTATGTACTAACACCAAAATTCAAATAAATAAAATAACGAAATTAAATATTGAACAAAAGTAATTTTTCTCGTTTACACAAAAGATAATACGTAACAATATACTCTCTAAATTTATTTATATTAGTTAATTCAACAATCCTTATTATGATTGCTGGTTATTTTCCTTTAAAAGACAATCGAACATATTCAAAATGACTTGTTGAGTTTGTATCTGTTAAATCTTTATTATCGAATTTTATACCTGTCCTACCAAAACCCTCGCTCGGCCCTTCAATGTATTGTACCAAAGCGAGCGCTTAACCGCAGAGATAACAAAAATTATTCATGAGTCGAAATTTCTTAGCCAGTCGAATGCCTCTCCAAGCGACGAGCTTTGTTCTAGTTGGTTAATCCTGCATATTGACACCCGTTAATCAAGTCCACATGGACTGAATGAGTGTGTGGCAAATAATAAATGTATACAGGTAGAGATAATAATAATAAATATCTTTATTTACCTTTTATCTAAATTATTCGCTCTGTGCCTAACAAATCTCCATATAACGTAATTTTGCAAAAGTCTCGGAGGCGTTCTACTCAACATGTATAAGAGTTCTTGTAAAAATTTAGCACAATAGCATGCCACCGGTGTCCTCAAATTAATAGACGTACCCAATACGACGTCAAAGTACGATTTCCAATCGAATTGTGGAAAATATAGTGTCAAAGATGCTATATCGGTTCGTAAATAGATATCTGAGATGTTACGTCGTTCTTCCGGTGACGCTGTTATTGCTGCTAAAGATATTTCGAACTGTATAATCTCATCAACATCTTGTTCTGCCAATTTGAGATCAGCTCCCATTATTCCGGCCACTGTAAAAATATTTTTGTTGAGTGAAGCCTGTTTTCATAAAGTGAAGCAAATGAGCTACTATATATCAGTAAAACTGATAAATAAAGCTTAGAAGTACAAAGCAACAAATTCCCAATTTGCATTGAGGGTTGCAAAGTTTTTTAACCGATTCTGGTCAAGATCACTTTCTTCTTCGTGTGCCTTTAATTTAATGTAAGCAAATGAGTTATTAAATTAAATTAATTCCTACCCAGCAAACAATTTTAATCGGCCTTATGCTGGCCAGATCAGGCCTGTAGCCTGCAAAGCCTGTAAAGCACCTGTAGCCTATGGCGGGCCAGTGAAAATAGGTGTGCCTCATCAGTGAGGAGTAGACAAGCTCGAAATCGCATCTGTAGGCAATGTCTGAAGAAAACGTTGGATCGACCACGTACTTATAGCCACTGGATGTGACGAAGCCCGTGAGTCGATGTCCAACGCCCTCTTCACTCAGGTCACAAAATCAAAGTTTGCAGGTAGTCAACCCATCAAGCAGGTTAGGAAAATATCAGCAGTTTTTTTTTAAATAAATAATTGTGTTGTACTAAACCTGTTAAAATAAACACCCTGTAAGCTTGTAAATATTTCATATTGAAACTTTCCAAGTAATACTCTCTGGTCGGTAATCCAAGAGTGGTTTGATCAATGTGAACGATATACTCGTTGGAATTCTTCATGTCAGGACCCACCCATTGAGCTATCAAAATGTCATTGTTAAGCATGCGCAATCTTGCCAGTAACCAAATTACGTCAAAGTCTGGTTTATTCCAATTTGGTTCGAGAATGGGCCAACCACCTGTGTTCAGAAATAAATCATTTTGGGACTATATCGATGATCGAATTTTAAATAAATAAAATATTTTAATATTGTAGTCGGTGCATTTGACATTTGTCAAAAATAACATAAAAACTGAGTGGCTATTTTTAAACAACTTTGTAAATATTCAGAACTGGCCCAAATCGGGTTCCTGGGGGTTTTCGAGGTCGCAAATTGACCCACAGCCGACCTGGAGCTCAGGAACGCCGATGAACGTCATCTCCGTGGGACTCTCCCAAAATTCACGCGGGGAAGAAGAGAAACTCGGCGCCCGGGGGTTTTTTTGGTCGCTGAATTCAAATATGGCATCGGCGAACACCCCCCGGATACCTGATGCGCCGGAACCTGGACGTGGACGTCATCTCCGAGAGTTTTCCTGACAAGATTGCCAAAAAGAACCCAAAAATCATTGTGGGGGCGTTTTTTGGGGCACTGAATCCACATTTCACGTCGAAAACGACCCCTTGTTGCACCGGAACCTGGACGCGGACCTCATCTCCGTGGGTTTTCCTCACACAATCGAAAAAGACGAACCAAAAATCGTTATGAAGGGTTTTTTGGTGCGCTGAATCCGAATTTCACGTCGAATACGACCCTCCCAACACCTAATGCGCTGGAACCTCGGCCTGAACGTCGTCTCCGAGGGTTTTCCTCACACAATCGAAGAAGACGAACCCAAAATCGTTATGGGGGGTTTTTGGGGCGCTGAATCCGAATTTCACGTCGAGAACGACCCTCCCAACACCTGGTGCACCGGAACCTTGGCCTGGACGTCGTCTCCGAGGGTTTTCCTCACACAATCGAAGCAGACGAACCCAAAATCGTTATGGGGGATTTTTTGGGACGCTGAATCCGAATTTCACGTCGAGAACGACCCTCCCAACACCTGGTGCACCGGAACCTTGGCCTGAACATCGTCTCCGAGGGGTTTCCAGAGAGAGAGAGAGAGATAGAGAGAGAGAGACGAATACGTCAGTTGATGACGAAGAAAATGAACAGACTAGCGATGTGTGTCACTTGATAAAGAATTTGATATTTAGTTACGTATGATGAGGTCCGCGTTCAGGTTTCGGTGTACCACTAGCCGCAGGCGAGTGTCGTAAATCACCCGTGTAATAATGATTATTCACTGCTTATAGTCCTTTTAGTATATATTATACTTGAGATACCTGATAAAAAATGGGTTCATTTTAAATCAGTCGTGGACAAAAATCATTACATACCTAATTCTATTAAAAGTTTTCTAAGAGGTTTGGCGCCCCTTCTTCCTATTGTGTTTTCGTCCATGCAAGACTCGTAGAACAATCTAGCTTTGATTACAGCGTCGGAAGTATCTTGGGGTAAAAAGTCCTCATCTATAAAGCTGTGGGATTTGAAATAAGGTACATTAGTTGGAGGAGGCTCTTCTTTTTCAGCTAGGAGAGTGTTTAGAACTTGGTCCAAATTTTCTCTGACCTAGAAATAAGACTAGTATACTTTGTACCAAAATTATAACTGTAACAACAAAAAGTATTCAATAGAGGAGCGTCTTCCACCCAACCAAATTCTCCACACTAAAAAAAATATAATTGTTTCTTACCATTTCAAAAATGTCATAGGTTGCTCGATCAGGCGGTATTGTATAGTAATTCTTCCAGTTACCACAAGCGTATTCGTAGAAATCTAAACATGGATCGACATCTGTATTCATGTATTTTTGCATCACTTTGCTTTGTATGTTCCTTATTTGTTGGCGGTTTAAAGAAGTATGCCAAAGAGATTTAATGTTTAAAGTGTGTTCTAAATTTGAGGAACGGGCAGTTTCTTTAAGTTTAGTGGTTAATTGGCTCTACAAATTTAAAAGAAATAATCAAATTACAGAGTTACAACATGGTTTCTTCAAAGGTAGGTCAACTACCACCAATCTCTTCTGTATTATCCAGTACATAACCAACACATTCGAAAATGATGCAGAGGTTGATGTCATATACACGGACTTCTCCAAGGCCTTCGATAAGCTTGATCATAGTATATTACTCGGTAAATTGAATGCCTTCGGGTTCTCAGGGAACCTGAATACTTTTTTTACTTCCTATCTGAGAAACCGCCCATCTACGTAGAGTGTCATCTGGCGTCCCACAAGGTTCTGTTTTCGGTCCACTTTTTTCAATTTATTCATACATGACATTATTAAGGGCCTCGAAGTCAATTGTTTATTATATGCGGACGATTTGAAATTATATCAAAAAATTAACTGCCTACCCTGCTGTAGGAATACCCAATACAGCTTTATTAGGGAGACATAACTTTACTTCTCTTGCAAGTAGGAGGAACACAGCTGCTTTGATTTTTGTGTATAGGGTTATCCATGGCCAAATCGTCAGTAATGCTGTTTTGAATATGCTCAATTTTCATGTTCCAAGAGTAAATTCAAGCCAGAACATTTTATTTTGTACAGAAAAACTCACCCTCATTCAGAATTTGCAACATCTTCTCTTGCAGCATTGATTCATTAAAAAAATCGGATTTTAATATTTTTTCTATTTTATTTACTGATTTATAAATTTCATTTGTATCTGTGAGTTCCCATCCTGTAAATGAATTTCTGTTGGGTGGTATAAATAAAAAAAACAAATGGCGCCCAACGTGGGGCTGTTTATAAAAAATAAGGCAAATAGTATAAAATGGAACCAGAATTTTTGTAAAAATGTATATAGAAAGTGTTCGAAATCGAACATCTACGCCCATGATAAAAAGGGGAATAAAAATAATATTCAAATAAAATAAAAATAAAAGAAACAACAAGCACGCTTAGGTGTTTGGTAGCCTTGAAACAAACTCAACAGTTATCCATATCTCCATAGAAACCTGTATGACGTAATAAAACCGTTACAACACGTGTTAATTAAGGCTAAGGCTAAGCCTTTGAGCGGCAACTACAAGCCCGCTGGCTTTGCCGAAAGCAACCACAAATATACAGGGGATTTGGAATCGCCCAAAACAGAAAGTTATTTTCTTAAGGTTCATAAAATAAATATTATACAGAAGAATTTACGGAAAAAGAAGATGAAATTACTGATTTTCAAAATATGTCAAAATTGAATTAATAGAAAAAATGACAAAGTAAAAAAATCAAATCCAAAAGTCATACCAGAGAAAAAAGTTTCGTAAAGAACTCTTCAAAACAAGAAGTATTTAACGAAAAATCTAAGAAGAAACCTATCGAAAAGTAAAGTAAAAGTAATATTAAAGTTGATAGATTAGGAAAATATACATTCATTGTACCTACCAAAACATTATTTCTATTAGTGTTTGCCTCTAGTAGGTCTGTATCAATATGAAGATTTTTTAGTATCTGTTTGGACGACATATTTTTACCATACATCAGCCTATCTTCAAAAAACCCCTTTTTCGAGCTCTTTGAAAAGAAATCTCTCCTGGGGTCATATTCTTTATAAACATCATCTTTGCAATTTTCAAACTCGCTCCTTTTAGCTACTGTTACGGTGCTACAGATGGAATCGTTTGTATAAATTCTGTATTCGGGAGCAAAAATAGTTTTGTAATCTTTTAAAATCTCTCGCCTTTCTTCGTCGTCTTGTAGTAAATCGGCTTGGTCGTATCGTTTTATAGATAGAGGACTGTGAATGCATTTGTAACAATTCAAAGAGATTATTTTAAGTAAAATAAGAAATGTATAAAACTTCATTGAGATATTGAGTGTAATGTCATTGTAATGTTGACGGTTAAGAGAAATGTTGATTTGGTCGATTTTATCTTCTTTTTTTTAGATTTTGTTGAAATTAGGAAAAAAATTAGGAGCAAACCGAACCCCTTGAAAAAATTTAAAATCATTCTAAGCCTTTTTTTGCGGAGGTGAAGGAAGACCCTTTATGGGGAAGTTATGAGCCTAAAATCTCAAGGTCTACTGTGAGACTCTCCTTTCACAAAAAAAACTTCACCCCTGGTTGGGTCCGTCTGACCGAAGCCTCCGGTGGTGACACTTAGGCCTGTCGGTCCATTGTATCTTCCCTCTCTGTTTACAATACCCAGTACAGTACCTTAGTGCCCTGTACAAGCTTGTACAGGTCCTTTACTGGGTCACTTATTGGCTGCCCAAAAATTTGCTGTCTTTTGCGATCCAGTGCCTCCTCTCCACTTTGTGGTACAAGGGGAGGCAAGGCTTGGTGCTCTCAGACTACAGAACACACAAACCAATATAAACGTTGGGACTGGGCAGATGAGTATCGTCGGAATAGTGACCGTGGACGTACTAGGAACGAGAACAGATCATATTCCGAAACCGTACGACTTCAACAACCCAATCAAAGTAGTGGTGCCAGATAGAACTGAATGGAACGACTCACAGCTCAGAAACATTCTACAGGGGAAAATCTGGTACACAGATAAATCCAAAACTGAGAATGAAGCGGGCTCGGGTGTGTTCTCCAGGAACCCGCAGACTGGCATCAGCTACTCATTGGGTACTCACACTTCTGTCTTCCAGGCAGAGGTATATGTTATTCTCCAATGCGCGAGGGAGAATAACAGGAGAGATGTAGCTAATGCGCGTATTAACATTCTATCAGACAGTCAAGCGGCACTCAAGGCCTTGGGCAGCAAGGAAGTGACATCCAGACTGGTATGGGACTGCAAAGAGGAACTGAGATCGCTGGCAGACCGTAATCACGTCAAACTGATGTGGGTGCTGGGACATCAGGGAATTGTAGGTAACGAGAAAGCAGACGATCTCGCAAGAAGAGGCTCGGAAAACCCCCCAAACCAAAGGCGGACACTAGAGGTACCAAAGCGTACAGTAAGAGTGTCTGTAATGAACTGGATCTGGGACAAACACAAAAATTACTGGGAAATGTCCCGGGAATCAAACACGGGAAAGAATACATCAAAGGACCGTGCCACAAAAGAGCGGCAGACCTGTTAAAGATGAACAGGAGCCAGCTGAAAATAGTTACGGGACTCCTTACTGGCCATGCGCCAGTTAAGGGGCACCTCAACAAGATGGGACTGTACAATGGTGACCTTACCTGCAGACTGTGCGGTAAGGAAACAGAAACAGTGACACACAGTAGACATTGACTTTATTACCCCCGTGATTCCAAGACATGCAAGTCTTGGCACCTTGCTTAGTCGTGTAATGGCTCCTCTTTGATGTGTCTTTGGCCACCACACCAGAGAGGCGTAGGTAATGGAGGGCATGACCACCTTGTTGTACAGCCAGTGCAACATTTGTGATCTTAGACCCCATTTTTTCCCAAAAGAGCGTCTGGCTACAACTAGTGAAGTCACCGCCTTTTTGGTGGTTTTTTCCAGATGTTGGTTCCAAGTCAACTTGGAGTCAAGAACTACTCCGAGATATTTGACTTCTCCCTTGAGCTGTATGTCTTCCCCTCGAAGTCTTATAGGTGCGAGACCATCCAAGTTGCGTCTTCGAGTGAACGCTATGATGTCGGCCTTGCTGGGATTGATATTCAACCCCTGCGAGTCCGTCCATCTTATTGCCAGGTTGACAGCCTCCTGCATGCGATCTCTAACCGTCGTGTTATATTTTCCTTGTACAAGGACTACTATGTCATCGGCATACCCAAGGGCCTTTAGTTTTAGTTTGATTTTTGTGAAATTTTCAGAAAATACTAATAATTACAAAACTTAGGGTGGAGACCCTTTGATTTTTTTTGTGAACCTTCGAAAAGTATTTATTTTGTTAATTTTAAATGGAAAATCACAAAAAGAAGGGTCCGCGCCATTCTGTATTAAATCTATGAAAATTTGCTCCCATTTGTTTCAATAAATATCAAGTAGTTTTTAAATAATATGCTTTCCCGCCCTTTTCTTAAATATCTTTGCATAGTGCTGCCTCATCGTTTCATAAATTTAAAGCTGTCGAGAAGCATTTCATCGCCAAGTGTTCCCAGTGGCGCGCATATAGTGGCGAAATTAAAAAGGCTTGTTCAGATCTGAAAAAAATATGTATAAGAGTTAGAATGACTAGGATTACAGTGGTATATAAGGACATGCTTAAATTCGCATATTTTGGATTTTTCAAAAATCTGTATCCACGACAATGGCGAAATTGACACGATTTCACTGCCATATATCTCTTATATTATCGGGTTTTTCTTAATTTTGTCTCTTCTCCTCTGTTCACACTCCGTTTTCCTCTTCTTCCTCTCCTCCCACGTAATTTTTTTAGGCGATATCGTCAGGATTATATGAAATTAAACAGAAACAGAAGATATATTTTTCCGGAGGATTTTCCCATTTTGTGCGTGGTTTTTTTGACCGTTTGAGGGCATAGTGCGAAAATTTAACTAGGCAACCCATAATATGTGCAATTTATCAATCTATATATTATCTAACATATAAAATAATACCGTATCTTGTACTATTAGTAAACTCAATAATTTATAAAAAGATGATGAGATTTGCTAAATATACGTCAATTTATTCTTAAAACTAAATGTAAATACTTAAAAATCAAGGGACATTTAAACATGTTTTTTTTTTGTTTCAGGAAGGAAAAGGCATCACCAACATACTGTATAAAAGACATGAAGGCTATTTTTGAATCAAAGTCAAAACAGTAACTTGTTATATATTATTATTAAAAAAAACATTGTATTAGGTTATTAGCAAAAATCTGAGATATAGCGAATTGACCAAATGTTATTTACTTTGTAAAGATAAATTTTGAAAATCTGTATATATTTTTTTAGTGTTTTTATTTTCACTTTATTTCAATCTTTCTTTACTGTCTAAATTTATAGTTACAGAACCAGCGACGAAAAAATCCGATATTAGTGCAACGTCAGATGAAGCGGCTGTAAGTAGTTCGAGCCCTCCTCTCCAACTTTTTCCTCTGGAGTAATTCTCTGTCGCCTTGCTAGAGCGCGCTACAACCCTTTTCAATAGAACCCCGATTGATTTTATAAAGTAGTCGTCGCTACGTCAGAAAATTATTTTACAGCTTTTAGGGGAATCGGGAAAAATAGGGTAATTTCTAACATCAATAGAAAAAGCGAAATTCAAGCTGAAATTCTGTGGTTACTGTAGACATCCAACATGTCATTTTTAATAATCTTTTACTTTGATTTTAAGTTTCTACTGTTTATTTATGCCAAAAATATTATCTTTCAGACCACTATGACAGCAAAAACACAATATTTTATAACTATATTTATTATTTCTGACTCTAATGGCAATTGATGAATCAAATTTATACGTGACACGAAAAGGCAACATGGATGATAAAGGTCCAAGGTCACAGAAACCGGCAATCGAGACATCAAAGGAAATGGGCGGAGCTTCATAACTGTATATTGCTAATCTGTGGTGCAACTATGCGCGTATTCAGGATAAATTGACAATGAACAAAAATAAAAAAGGTGGAGCAGGAGCAGCAAAGGAGCTGAGGCGATGTTATCAGAAAATTATATTTTTGTGATCTCTCTGTTCATACGAATCGATAAAGCCCCATTTGACTCATTGCACGCACTGTTTGCGAAATTTCTGTTGCCGATTTTTTGCAGCCCCCCGCAAGAGTGTCCAAGTCGGGGGTGTCAGAAAATGTGATTTTTGTGGTATTCGGGTCCCCTAAAAGGTGTAAAATGATTTTCTGACATAGCGAGGGCTGTAGCGCCCTCCAGCTAGGCGGCAGAGAATTACTCCATAGGAAAAAGTTGGCGAGTGGGACTTGAACTACAGCCGCTTCATCTGACGTTGCACTCACATCGGCTTTTTTTCGACGCAGGCTCTCTAACTATTAAAAACAGGTTGTCTCACTCAAAAAGTACTTTTAAGTCAAAATGTGTTGCAGTTTTTTCAGAACAACCTGTTAAATATAGTGACGCATATTGCGTACTCAATTTGTATTCACTTTATTTTTAGAGTATGTTTTAATTTGCATGGAAATGTATTTTTTTTTCCAAAGCATTCAGAAATCACAGTACTGCAAAGCAGCAATTTCTTACGTGATTGTGCACTCAATTAGAAAATGGTTTGTTACTCAAATTTCTCAAATATGTTTTATAGAAAGGTAATAATAATACAGGATGTTCCAGACTCCCGTGACATAGATGGAAAAGGTGTCATAGGTGCAATAAATACACTCAATTTGTGACATTTTTGAGATACAAACTGTGAACCTTAGAAAAGGCTAACAAAAATTGTGTAAAAAAAAATGTTTCAGTGCACAATATTAGGAATGATACTCTAAATCAAAAAATCGTAGGACTGTGAAATTATAAAGTTACTTTTAACTGAAAACTGTTTTTAGCAATAAAATGAGATAAAATAAATTTAAAGTTAAATATAATCAATTATTTAAAAACGCTAATTTTGGATTTGTAGAAATTAAAATAATGAAATTTTTTAAATCCCTTATAGAATAATACATTTCTATTCTAATATAAAATTTCTAAATCTTTTCAACAATAGAATAGATAAATATCTAGCATCTATTTCAAAAAGACGAGTAGGTTGACAATTACTTATTATTGCAGCACTTGTTAGTAAAATGATTTAAAAGCGCTAAACTATATGATATCTCCTTCAATTCCAAATTCTTTTTCCCAAAAATATTTTAAAAAATCAGTAGAAAATAAAATGGTAGGTATTCTCTCAGTTTTCAGTATATTAACGTAGCTTTATAAATGAACGAAATAAATTTAATGTTAAGGACAATAATGTATATTTTTCATTGCGCAATTTCATGTTTCTTTTAAGTTTTCTAATAATTTATTTTTTGAATTTTGTAAATAATTGTAACTACGCTTTAAATTCAAGAAAAATATGGTTATGTTAAATAAACTGTATAATCTATTGTTTTTTTTTTTAATTTTAACCCTACCTATGGTTGTGAAATAAATCACACTTGTTCCCAAGAACAAAGACATTAAATGTCCTACACTACACCAGCGTCTGGACTTCAACAACTACTCCTTGGGCTAGACGTGGATCTTCAGAATTTCTTTAGAGATAGAAATTCCAGCTAGTCTACTCCTTACTGACGAGGCACAATAATGCCGAATCCGGTATAAGGATGACAAGCTCCTTTAATAATAAAATCAAAGTTTTTGGTTTAAAGCCCCGACTTGGTCGGGCGCCAAACCACGTCTGGACTTTCGTAATTCAATACCTGGGGGGGCATATAGCCCAAGGAGTAGTTGTTGAAGTCCAGACGCTGGTGCAGTGTAGGACATTTAATGTCTTTGTTCTTGGGAACAAGTGTGATTTATTTCACAACCTTAGGTAGTTTTGGTACGCCCATGGTCCTTTTTTGGTATTTTTATGGTTCAAAAAATTCCACCGTCGTTACAATTTTAACCCTAATTAAATATCTCCCATTCTGTTCTGTTCTGTTTGGTGGTGGGTGTCAATACACTGCGACCTGTAAGATCTATTGTGCACCCTTCGGCTGCCCATCCATTAAGGATGTCTCTACGATTACAGCAAATCCTCCAGTCCTACTGTTTTTAAAACGTTGATATTCTCCGAGGTATCGTACCCTCGGATTTTGCAGGGTTAAACATTCTGCATTCTTCCCAGCAAGCACGAAAACATCACATATACGTTTCAAAACCTCCCATGCGATGTACTTTTGATATCACATAGACATGTATGCAACCTCCGAATTTCCGCAACAGGAGCTTTTTACAGTATGTCAGTGAAATGTTTTCATGATAACATCGTAGGTACGTCACAATGCGACATACAGTTACATACCCAGAAGAACTTCTGTCCTATGTAATTTACAGATATACTTAATATGTAAAAATGTGATGTAACCCTGCTGTTCCCAGAAGCACATATAGTATTTCCAATCTCAGCTGAATATGTATACTTTTTTATGATATCCAACTGATTGTTATGCCACCAGGCGGTATAACAATCAGCTGGGTATTATAAAAAAGTAAACATATTCAACTGAGATTGGAAATACTATATGTGGTTGTGGGAACATATTTGACTAATCCTTGAACAATTTTTAAGCATAAAATATTGACAAATAAATAATTTAATGAGTTTTGACGTAAAAAACTCTTCAATAAAAAATGTAACGCACTTTGAATGTGTCAAATTTATTTTTTATAATATAAATTAAAAAGGATTAGTTCTTATCCCTCAGCCTCTCTGCTTTGCATGTCGCAGCCATTTTGAATTCCTTCCTTTTATAGCGTACGATACCTATAATTGTAAATGATATAAATATAACAATACTTCTGCACTCCTGAGACTAAAGTGCCACTATAGTCTCCTTTTTTTCAGTGACTGAAGTATCTCTTTTTCTTATTATAGGGATTAAATTTATTTAATACCTAGGGACCAAAGTGGATATAAGACGTTCCCATTACATTATTATCCTTAAACAATGAAAATTTGTAACTATTTGACTTTATTAACATGGTTAAATATGCAAATATATGCAAATCTGTCTATCATGAATCAAACAATATCGTACACATCTTAGATTATACTATAATATAATATAATATAATAATTATAATTCTATTTTGTTTAGATTAGAATTAATAGGTTTTCTATAATACATACCTTTATCTAATCAACTGCAAACTTGAACATCTAAACATTTATTTTATGGCATCAGTTCAGTATTATTACCACCGACATAACCTTAAACCTTTAAGGAAGGTTAGGTCGGGAAACAGCTTAACAAATGTCAACATTATAATGTAGCAGGTATATAGCAATCGAGTTATTTTTGCTGAAGTCATCCAATTTGTTCAGGAAAACATACACAGTACAAACTTTACTTGACAATGCGGAGATATCACAATATTACATGAATGGTACATCTTAATGTGATATTTGAAGAAAAGTAACACATAAACATCCCAAAGATATTACTTGTATATACCAAAAGTATGTAGCATTGTGACCAAGATAGTACATCGCATGTGTAAATGAAATGTACCACTAACATTCATGAGATATTGAGAACCTACGTTACATTTGTGACACTTACAGAACATCGCGCTAGAGTCTGTTATGTTTCGTGCTTGCTGGGTTGTTCCTCTAATAATCCGAGTTTATATAGGTGCCCTAATAGCTAGGCATACACGGAAGCGATTTTCGAACTATCTGTTCCTCCATCCAGATCTGTCATTTCATCTTACAAATCTGATCTGTCACGGACCAAAACCGTCATTACCCACTAACTTAAACATCTAGCCGTACTTCGTCCGGCCAGCTCTGATGTGTGGGGTGACGAATCCGTTAGTTAATGGTAAAATCTCTCGGATTTCGAGAGGTCTGGACGGCCGATAAGATATTTTATACTTGTTTAAAATCCTGGCGAACGGAGGGACAGATCGTAACGAGAGTGGTGTGAAAAATGTTGGAAATTGAGAAGAAAAAAAGATTGGCCCTACTGGGTTTGTGCAGTTAGCTGGAAGAACGCTAGATTTGTCTTCATTCCAAAGCCTGGGAAGGACTACTCTCAGGCTGGATCATTTAGACCCATTACTCTATCATCTTTTATGATAAAGCTAATGGAAAAACTGGTTGAGATACATGTCAGGGAAAACTTTCTAAAAGAAAAGCCGCTTCATAAAAACCAGCATTAGGAGCATTTCTGGATATAGAGGGTGCATTCGACCACAGCTCTTTTAGAACAATGGGCGCAGCAAGCGTGCAGGTGGATACAAACCAATCAAACAGCTGAAGCAACACGGATCATGGAAGTGGCAATTTCCAATGGATGCCCCACAGGGAGGAGTCTTAGCACCTCTACTATGGTATTTGGTAATTGACGAGCTCCTGAAACAGCTCAGCAACGCATGATATTATTCCCAGGGGTATGCAGACGTAGACTTCGTTTTTGGCATACTATAGATGAAGTTGTGTTAAATAATTGCAAATAGATTTAATAAAACACACAAGATTTTGAATGATGTAATTAATATTTATTAATTTTTACACAGGGTGGGGCAAACTTCTGACATCAGAGTACAATTTTCAAATTTTGTGTGAGCAGTTACTGAGTGGATATTTTAAAAATAACTTCGATTAT
The DNA here is from genome assembly GCA_949320105.2 of Crepidodera aurea. Taxonomy (NCBI): domain Eukaryota; kingdom Metazoa; phylum Arthropoda; class Insecta; order Coleoptera; family Chrysomelidae; genus Crepidodera; species Crepidodera aurea. The sequence goes on along the minus strand of OX439477.1, from coordinate 6,637,164 downwards.
ACAGGGTGCTCCAAAAACCGGTGGCAGCACAAACTTGCATTTTTTTTTAAATGAAACTATACTATACTATATTTTGTTCAAGAATCGAAAATATGTCACTGAGAGCGTTAAATAGTATATTGTGTCACAAGGGCAGAAAATGAGCTTAAGCAGCCCGAGGCTATTAACTGCATGAGCGAGCGAAGCGAAGCGAGGGCAGCTAATAGCTAAGGGCTGCTAAAGCGTTTTCTGCATGTGTGACACACAACTGTTTTTCGCCTTCCAAAAAAAAAAACAAAAAATAGGAAAATATAACAAAAATCTTTAATTTTATAAATACAAACAGAATTTAATGAGCAACTTAAGTAATAAAAATGTACCAATTTATTTATTGTATATTATTTCCAGTTGTTAAACAATTCATAGGACTTTTCGTATCATTGCGCGTTGTCTTGTTAAGTAACAAATTTAGAGAAACATTACTACCTACCTTCTTCTTGCAAGTCTGGTGGAGTATTCGTAAATTCTTCATCACTACCTGAATTAGGTACTATTCATTTTCACTAATTCACATAATCACAATTATTCAGAATCATAACGTATTTTTATTTTAAAGTTTAATTCTCTTGATTCTACACCGACGTTTAATGAAAATGTATGTGAAATGTCAAAGTCAAAGGTACGTTGATAGTGAAAATCGTGTTCTGTTTGATTTTTGCGGCCCAAGGAGCGGAAATATTACTTTCAGTCTGATTTTTAGGGTTGATATGATTCATTTTCAGACATGGTAGGCGAAAAAATATTTTTAAAATAAATCATTTTAATACTAAAAACAAAATAGCAGAAAATAATATTTAATTACACTCGTTTTTCTTACAATTTATTTTATTAAATATTTTAAATAAAAATCGACAAACTTGCCATGACGGTTAATTAATTGGAAATGATTATGAACAAACACGATTCATTCTAACCGAATATATTCCGTTTAATAAAAATTCTTTAATGAATTAGTAAATGTTCTTCTAGATATGACTTACGAGTAAATATTTTTTTACAAATTCACTATAAGTTGTTCCTGAATATCGTTAAATTAATAAAAATGTTATTTGTTATTTATGCTTTTTATTTGTATGAATGAAAGTGTTCGCAGAAAAAGTACGGTACACAACTAGAGTTGTAAGCTTATTATAACTCTCGTTATGTAATATATTGTAACGGTTAACAAATGTGAATAGCCAAACAAAGAGAATACTAAAATTTTATTCGATGACAAAGAAATTATTAAACAAAATTAATTAATTAAAAATCATAAATAACTATTTATTTCAGTCCAAATAATCATTGTTTGAACTAATTTTAGAACAAGAATGGTATAATAAAACATTCAATTTCTAATAATAAACTTTAACATGGTAATCCCATAAAGAATTTACATCGACGATTATACAATAGTTATAAACAATTTAGCGAACAATTAAACAATGTAAGTCAAGACAAATCAGTTGTAGATAAGTGAGCAATCATCACAATAATGAAAACAGAGTTATTTTAAGTATCAGAAAAGAAATAAATTAACACCTTAACCTCAAAATATAATATCCCAAATTCAACAATGTAATCGATGGAAATTCATGGGAATTATAAGAAATCAAGAGATTAAAGGGTGGAGATATCCATTATTCACTAAAATCGCAAATCTTAAACAATCCATTTTTATAAAACTAAACAATCGGGTCTCAATAAGCTATTCAAACAATTAGGTTCGTTGGCGCCTCTTAAAGTTCATCAATCGGGTTATGTAGCACCTCAACGCTATCATAAATAAACAATATAGGTTTCGTTTTCGCCTTTAAAGATAAACACTTGGGTTTTCGGCAGCACCTCTAAGCTATAGGTAACTCGGATTAAGATTGCAGCGGTGAAATTGGAACTGTGCTAAGGAGTAGTAGTTTGTTTACTTCGTGCTTTCTTATGGGATATTTCATGTGTATTTAAGTTGTTTATTTGGTATCAGTTTTGTTTTTTTGAATTATTTCTAGGTGTAAATTGTGTATTGTTTTTGTCTAGTGTTTAGTGTGACATTCATTTTATTTTATAAACTATACACAAACATTTATTTTATATCTTTGAAAGTGTGATATTTCCAGTTGTATTTAGGTGAGTAGTAGTCAGGAGTTTTACTCAAATACATTTTAGTTTCAAATTATTGTTTCCATTATTTTTTAGAAATGAAGTTAAGCATTTTAGAGTACATGAACTATTTGGGCGGATCGGCTAATTCTAAATCTGTAGTTGAAGGTGAAAATGTCCTGAATGCAGGACATCTTATTTTAGCGGGAAAGACCATAGAAACTTATGAGTGGATAGAAATATATGGTTTGTGCTTACAAACGAGTGCATTGGAATCTAATCCACATGAAATTACTGGGAAATTATCTATTTCTAACACTGTAAAAGTGGAGAACCTCTTATGTTCTTGTAAAGTTATAGCATGAGGCTTTAATGTTCTCCGTTTTACTCTAACTGTAAATAATAAATCAAAGCAAAGTGGTAAATAATAATTAAATATTTTTACCATACCTTTTTGAATAAAATCACCTTCAGTAAAATGTAGAGAACACACTCTCATGGTATTTGAAACTTTCTTGCCAATTTTTAATGTTGTGATCCACAATCTTTTCCTATCCACTAATTCTCTATTGCCAAGTTTGGTTTCAAAAAAAACTTTGAACGTTCCTGCTTTTGGAAACGAATGAAAACTTAGTTCAGGGTTTCTTTTTCCCCGTGATGAACACTTAGGTGCACAACAATAATGATTACTCATTATAAAAAAGATCAACAAATCAAAATTATTTGTAAAAACAAGACAAAAACACTATGAAAATTACTTAACAACGCTAAAGAAATAATCCAATGTCAAAACTACTCCTTAGCTCAGTTTTCGCAGTTTTCACCAGAGGGCGTATCAGTTAGGACGAGAAGCCAATACGGCTTATAAACAATTTAGGTTCGTTGGCACCTCTAAAGTTCAGCACCCGGGTCCTTAGCGCCTCTAAGCTAGTAATATATAAACAAATACTTCAACAATCTATTCTTTATCTCAATCTCTAACAATATCTATTTTTATCGCTTTATCGGTACAAACCAAGCGAACAAACAAACTATAGGGATTTTAATTCCCAAACTTCTCATTTTATACAAGGCTTATTTTATAATGGATTTTTAAAAAGCCTCAAACTTTTCTACTCAAGTAAACTTATCTATTTGAAACTAAACGCGACGATTCCAATCTTATTCTTTTTCCGTCGGAAAAATCTACTGGCTTTCTTTCACGGACAAAACGCTACATTACAATACAAGTTTCGTATAAATCTCAACACAACGGTCTTTAGCGCCAATCTCTAATTTACTCGTAACCAATACACAAATCGCACTTAAATACAAATCAAACAATGCACAGATCATTGAACTTTAACCTCAATATAGGTAGCAATTTACATTTAAAATACTAACTCTTGTTTCACAAATATTTCAACTATCCTCGTATGCGAAGCCTACAACTTTGGCATACGATTTTATAAGTTTTTAAACTTCAAATTCACATCAAATTATCGCGTATCTAGATACAAACACAATTTATAAACAAATCTCGCAAATTCTTTCGCTACCTCAGCATAAATTAAATTAGACGCTGTTCTAACATTTAAAATACAAATTTTACAATGTAAATACTTTTGCAAATCAATACTTTAACAAAAAACGAATTCAATCTAATAAACAAATTCTTTAGCTAATTTTTCGCCTAACAGCTGATTACTATATCGCTTTTTTAAATACTTAGGTATTTATTTTATTTTTATATATAAATTGTCTTGCAAAAATAAGACATTTCAACTTTATTTTATTAAATAAAACAGATGCAACTTAAACAATCAATCAAATCGTACTTTAAACAATTTTACTTTTCACATACAGGGTGAACGAAACCCTTAGGATTTTATATCCATTATTTTAATTCTTTCTCACATACAGGGTGAACGAATACCCTTAGGATTTTATATCCAGTATATTTAATTCTTTTTCACACATCAACCTTATACATTCTCATAAATATGTAGGGAGAGTTCTGGGCAAAGGTAGTGTTTCACAGAGAGAAGGCTAGAAAAATGATTTGGGATTTTTCCGCTAGTAGATCTAGAAAAAGCCAATACCCAGAAGTTCGGACTTACAAATCATATGAACACTCCATTTAACTCAAAATAACTATCCTCCTCTTGAAAAGCACAAACCCTGTATAGGGTAACAATTTAAAAAACATAAAAAAATTTTTCCTGTCTTCCTATCTCATGCTTCTAACAGATTGAGATACATAAGCTAACAATCGATACAAAACCCCCCAAACCCCTTCGTGGCGGGGAGTATGTTCGAAATCGAACATTTTAATCTACGCCCATGGCAATAAAAGAAAATAAAAATAACCAAAACGCGGGCTTATGTACCTGACTGGTAACAAGAAACAGTATAGCACGTGTCGTGAATCAAGGCCATCGCGCAGATACGAATTAACGCGGAAATAAGTCACCGACGAACAAGGATATCAAACTTCAATGCGAAAGCCGCTTTGTCGGCGCGCGCTTTTTACATATACCGTGACTCACTGGCGCGACAATAGGTTGCCAGAGAGATAAAAAAAAGCACACATCAATAAAGCCGCAAACGGGTTGCGGTGATTGGCCGAAGGGATTTTGCCCAACGGCAGGCGTTTCAAATAAATCAAAAATTAAATCAGTACAACATCAAACTCCGCGTGGATCAGGTCGTAATCTTGGGACCGTCCACGCGTAATAAAATTAAATCAGTAGAACTTCTAACTCCGTGTGAACAAGTCGTAATCGTGAGACCGTTATGCGTAATAAAATCAGCAATTTACATTATACAAAATTGCATGATATCAAATGCATACCCTTATTTAAACTCACCTATTTCTTGAGCAATTGCAAACCCAGTTTTGAATCATTGTTAAATTCTACGTTTGTTAAAAAGTGTTTTTTACGAAAGTTATTGTTAAAAATTCAAGTAACCAGTGTATACTTTCATTACAAACCACAATACAGTCCACAATCTACTCAGCCAACTTACTCTACAATAAGTTGAGACAGACTCATCTACAGGGTGCAGTCTAAAAAGTTTGGGTCTCCACATAATTGGTAACAATTGGAATCGCCCAAAACAAATTACAAACGACATTTCATCATTTGCACCTGAAGAATATCCTAAATCCTGTTCCAACTACATTCCGAAGAATTTTATCCAGTATTCCTAATTTGAACTTTATCCAGTATCCTGTTTTTCCGGTGTTTGTATCCTGTTCCAACTAAATTCCGAAGAATTTTATCCAGTATTCCTGATTTAAATCTTGGAAGATCTAATTTGTTCCATCGTCAGTTTTGGGAAAGTAGATAAACAAAGATATCTAAAAGATTAAACATTAAAAGGTACCTATTTTAAATATCGATATTTGAAACCATAATAACAAGTAAAAGGCCAAAAGTAACAATTAATTAGGTTAGGTTAGATATTAGTATATAAGAATAATTTATCAAGTCAATAGGTAACTCGGATTAAGATTGCAGCGCTCATGCGGTGAAATTGGAACTGTGCTAAGGAGTAGTAGTTTGTTTACTTCGTGCTTTCTTATGGGATATTTCATGTGTATTTAAGTTGTTTATTTGGTATCAGTTTTGTTTTTTTGAATTATTTCTAGGTGTAAATTGTGTATTGTTTTTGTCTAGTGTTTAGTGTGACATTCATTTTATTTTATAAACTATACATAAACATTTATTTATGTCACACTAAACACTAAACACTAAACACATCTTTAAAAGTGTGATATTTCCAGTTGTATTTAGGTGAGTAGTAGTCAGGAGTTTTACTCAAATACATTTTAGTCTCAAATTATTGTTTCCATTATTTTTTAGAAATGAAGTTAAGCATTTTAGAGTACATGAACTATTTGGGCGGATCGGCTAATTCTAAATCTGTAGTTGAAGGTGAAAATGTCCTGAATGCAGGACATCTTATTTTAGCGGGAAAGACCATAGAAACTTATGAGAGGATAGAAATATATGGTTTGTGTTTACAAACGAGTGCATTGGAATCTAATCCACATGAAATTACTGGGAAATTATCTATTTCTAACACTGTAAAAGTGGAGAACCTCTTATGTTCTTGTAAAGTTATAGCATGAGGCTTTAATGTTCTCCGTTTTACTCTAACTGTAAATAATAAATCAAAGCAAAGTGGTAAATAATAATTAAATATTTTTACCATACACACTCTCATGGTATTTGAAACTTTCTTGCCAATTTTTAATGTTGTAATCCACAATCTTTTCCTATCCACTAATTCTCTATTGCCAAGTTTGGTTTCAAAAAAAACTTTGGACGTTCCTGCTTTTGGAAACGAATGAAAACTTAGTTCAGGGTTTCTTTTTCCCCGTGATGAACACTTAGGTGCACAACAATAATGATTACTCATTATAAAAAAGATCAACAAATCAAAATTATTTGTAAAAACAAGACAAAAACACTATGAAAATTACTTAACAACGCTAAAGAAATAATCCCAAATGTCAAAACTACTCCTTAGCTCAGTTTTCACCAGAGGGCGTATCAGTTAGGACGAGAAGCCAATAGTAATTGCTAATTTCATAATAAAAAAGGAAATTACGCTTACCTCTTTCTAATAAACAATCTTTTCACAATAACTGCATAGTCAACCATTTTTCTTGTTAATAAATATTTAATAAAGTCCTGAATCATTATTATCGATCTTACAATTTTGCGGCCAATTTTAGAGGTGAGGTTCGGAAGTAATCTTTAACACCACCACCGTGCTCGGGATCCTCGAAAACAGAGGGAAAGACGTTTTTTTACAGGGAAATGATGCGCTGACCGTTTAACCCCTTTAGGGGGTAGTTTTTGGCCGTTTTAGGGGGTTCAGCAATCGAAAACAGTAATTCTGATACCGCTATTGTGTTCAGCATCCTCAAAAACAGGAGGGGGGAAGGTACTCTTAATCCGGGTAAATTTTGGTCAATTTTTCATGGTTTTTTCCGACTCACAGACGCCACTATTGGTACCTACCAACTTTTAATTATTGACCATTTGCTTTATATAAGTCGCAGCTATTCTTTGCTTTTTATCAATGTTATTTTTGTTTTAGTAATTTAGAAACCAGTTAAAATAAAAAATAGTTTGCTACTAATAATTTATTAAGTAAATCATTTCATTTTCCTACGAATATTATCTTGTGCTTGCTTAATTTGATTTTGAAAATTAGCAGCAACCTCCCTCATCAAAGTTCTGAACTGCTCAGGAGTTAATTTTTCATGCAGCTTTTGCTCTTCTATAAAAAATTTTCCACTATACATTATCCTAACTACAACCTGTGCAGCTCTACGCATTGGATATGACTCGCTAAGCTTCTGCACCAATTGTTCATTGTTTGCTAATATTCTTATTATAAAACGAATAACCATTTTACGATTTTTGTATTTCAAATGGATACATATAACGGTATTTTTGTAGCAATTCTTGTTTAAGCCTTAACTGTGTTTTTAGAGCTTCTAGATGATTAAGTTGTTGATCTTTACTAAAATCTATGCCTGGGAGCATACGAATCTGAAAAAAAAGAGTAAAGATTGGGTTCAAATAAACGTTTGTGGCAAGGAGGTAATCTAATTCACAAACTTTATAATTTTGAGATATTGTTTATTCAAATAAGAACTTTTGAAGGTAACAACTGATTTAACACTTTTTATTTTCTAGAGAGTATTATTATTTTATCAAACTTTTTTAATCAATTTCTGTAATAAAGTTAAGATTATATAAATCAGAATTAAGACTATATAAATGTAGAAGTGTATATAAATTACAAATAATTTAAATATTTGTACTTTTTCAAATTTCTCAATGAACGTTTTTCACCTATTTCTCAAAAGGCAACTTTGGTCACTTTTGCCCTCCTTTTTTCTTATGACGAAGGGAAGAAAATAAAAATTACTTGGAAATATAAAAGAAAATTTATGTTGAACTGGGTATTTGCACTTCTTCTTATCTCTTAGGAAACAAAATATGGCAACGAGTTCAAAACTCAATCTATTAAATTCGTCTTCCCAAGACTTGTTTCTATTTTTCGGCTTCATCAGTTAGCTCTCTAAATCCAGTAAATCAGATTTAATTGGATTGAAAACTCCAACTGAGGAAGCTAAAAGGAAGAAACTGGTCTTATATCAAATTTAATAATTTCAAATACGTTTCTTTATAAATGGTTGTTTAAAGGTACTTATCTATACTCTATAGTGATTTTATCTTTGTTTTTTAAATTAAATATTGTTTATTCTAGTTTTATTTTATGATTTTAGGAATGACTAAATAAACGATTTATATAACTTTAAAACTTGTGGTTTTAAATGTTCTTCCAGTAAATGTATATTTACCTCCGATCTAGCTTGATCTAATCTTTTTTGCAATTCTAGAACTTTCTGGGAACAGTCTTGAGAGTCCCTTGTCTTCGCAGTGTTATCGTGATGATTGTCTTTTTCAACACTGAAATTTGAAAAATTTTTGACGTCAAAATAAAATATTTATAGACTTTTAACCTCACCTTTTAATAATGTCATATATTATAGGTAGAATATCGATATTAAGGTCTTCTACGCTTAATATTTTATTGTTATTTTCAATATTTGAATCCTCTGTATCCATTTTTTAACATTTTTATTTACTTTTTGTTTTTTTGTCTCAGATTTTGTCAATTGTCAAATTAGGCTTGGTGTCTCCACCTTTATACCTATTACAGATTACTGTTTTCTGATTCTGAGATTGGCACCCGGTTAATTTAAGATGCAATGCTGAAGTCTACTGTGGCTGAAGGGTCGTGTTGGCAGTACTGTTTTTACGTCGGCCAGAACGCCAGAACCTAACCTAACTCCAAACTAAAGTATTTAATATTAATTTCATAAGTTAGATAGCTTTCTCGAAACAACCTCAGCGTATCTGCAAAAAAATGAATTCACAAGAAATCGAATTAAACTTTAAAACTGCTAAATGTCAAATAAAATCCGATGAAACATCAGAAAATATTAATCAGGAATGTATTAAGGCTGAGGTTGACCTTATAGAAAATGAATTCAATTTCGATTTTAAAGTTGGAGAATATCAAATTAAATGCAAAGAAGAATCAGAAAAACATGAAAAAAACATGCGTCAACTTGGAGAAGGTATTAAGGCTGAGGTTGACATTAGTGCACAAAGAAAAAGTGAAGATATGTTGGATATTAACAGTTCATGCAGCTTTAAAATAAAATCTGAAGAAATAGATATTAAGGAAGAAAATGATTGTCACATTCAATATCATGATCAATGTCACATATATCAAATAGAAAATGAAAAAATGTTGGACAATAACATCTTTAAAATAAAATCTGAAGAAATACATATTAAGGCAGAAAATGAATGCCACAATGAACAAGAGTTGTATCACAAACATCTTGAGGGTGAAACGTCATTTCTTCAAAGTTGCTGTATTAAAAACCATGTGTTAGAAAGATACTTTAAGTGCAGTTTTTGTGAAAAATCATTTACTCAGAAGGGTCATCTAAAAACCCATGTAGCAAGTCATACAGGTAAACAGAACAAGTGTAGTTTTTGTGAAAAATTATTTTCTACAAGAAACAATCTTAAAAAACATTTATTAATTCATACGGGTGAAAAGAATTTTAAGTGCAGCATTTGTGAAAAATCATTTACACTGAAGAGCCATCTAAAAACACATTTACTAACTCATACAGGTGAAAAGAATTTCAAATGCAACATTTGTGAAAAATCATTTGCGCAGAAGAATAATCTAAATACACATTTTCTAATTCATACGGGTGAGAAAAATTTTAAGTGCAACATTTGTAATAATTCATTTGCTCTGAAGAGCAATCTTAATGTACATTTACTATTTCATAGAGGTGAAAAGAAGTTCAAGTGCAACATTTGTGAAAAATCATTTACTCTGAAGTGCACTCTAAATGCACATTTACTCATTCATACAGGTAAAAAGAACTTTAAGTGTAACATTTGTGAAAAATCATTTTTTCAAAAAACCGGCTTGAAAGCACATTTACTGTCTCATACAGATGAAAGAAACCAGACTTGCAGTTTTTGTGAGATTTCATACTTTACAAAAAGGGCTCTTAAAAATCATATATTAATTCATACAGGTGAAAAAAATTTCAAGTGTGACAATTGTGAAAAATCGTTTTTTTATAAAAGTGACTTGAAAGCACATTTACGGTCTCATACAGGTACATTTACATGCAGTTTGGTGAGAAATCATTTTCCACAAAAACCAATTTAGAAAACAGGTTCATGTAGTTAAAAATAATTGTAATTGCATAAAAAAATTATTAAAGAATAACTCCTAGAAAAATATTGTTGGTTATTTCATTAATAAAAAGCGATCTTTCAGACTTCATAAAAACAATAAATATCTTTAAAACCATAAGATTTTCGTATGTTATTCATTAAAAATAACTTCAAATACCATGGGCGTAGAAAATGGTGGGACATATTCTTCTAACTGCACACCAGTGGATCTAGATATGAAACAGTTTTCAAATAAAAACATTTATTTTTTTTAACTTTATTTTATTTCGAAAAGTAATCAGGTTGGCCCGCTCATTCCTTATATCATTTTGTACGATTTTCCGAGAGGAGGTATCTACAGGCAGACGTAAGTGCCATTTGGAAACACCCTGTATATATTCTCCAAATCACACGTTTTTTACTAAAGGGTGCCACACAGTCATGTCAGCCTTTCAGGAAGCATGTCCTCTGACATAGAGGAAAGTCTCCAGGAATACGCCCTGGTGGAATAATAAACTCTACATGACGACATATTCAATATGGAGACTGACCATAGGACAAAACAATACAACTTCAGCAGCCCATTCAGAGTGTCAATTATAGACAGGACTGAATAGACTGACAAAAAACACTACAACCTTCAAGGTAAGGTCTGGTATACAGACGGATCCAAAACCAAGGAGGGATATACTCCAAAAATCTAAGAGTTAGCCAAAGATATGCCTTAGATAGAAATGCTACGGTATTTCAAGCGGAGATATACGCAATTCTGTAATGCGTCAGAGAAAGTAATAGGAGAGGTCTCAAAAACCAGCAGATCCTAATCATGTGAGACAGTCAGGCGGCACTGAAGGCAATTTCAAGCCAGGAAGTGACATCTAAACTGGTATGGGAATGCATCGAAGAACTGAAAGTCCTAGGAGACCAGAACAGATTAGTGCTGGCCTGGGTACCTGGACATCAGGGTATCGATGGGAATGAAAAAGCTGATCAACTTGCAAAAAGGGGAACAGGAGAAATACCCGATACAGAACAGACCCCCGGAGTACCGAAGTGTGCAGGCCGAGGGGCTGTAAAAACCTTCAACACTGGCAAAATGTGTCAGGACAAAAGCACGGAAAATCCTTCATAGGAAGACCGTGCTCTAAAAGAACAGCTGAACTATTACTGAGCAGAAGTAAGCTGAGAGTGATAACAGGACTCATGACTGGTCATGCACCAGTAAAAGAGTTCTTAAACAAAATTGGACTGTACAATGGAGACCTTAAGTGCAGGCTATGCAATAAGGAACCATAGACAGTGAAACATGTACTATTGCGAGGTATTGGATCGCAAGAGTGTGTTTACTTTCATTTTTTATACCCTAAATTCTCCAACGGCCTACATTAATGGTAAGTTGTCAAGTTTTTGAGAGTATTATTAACAAAAGTAAGTTTTAATTGGCAATAAACAAACAGGAAATCGCTCACAAATGTCACAAACGTTCAAATACAAAATTAGAAGAAGAGTAACTGCACCACAAGCAGATGTGCTAGCAAATGCACTAGTATGCAAGCCAAAATAAAAAGAAGAAGACGAAATTAAAAAGATGAAAATAAGATTTTATTAATATATCAATAAAATGGGATCTCACCAAATCGAAATAAATTCTAAAGATAAAATAAAAATTGAACCTGGATGGAAGAATGAGATTTTAGACTGCAACGAACAAGAACAATTTCGTTTAGAAAATATTTGGATTAGCGAACAACTAGAAGGTGAGTATCTCAAGATAGAGGAGAAACCTAATGTTACGAAAAAGTATGGTACATTTCAATATACAGATTTTAAGACAAAATTAATCAATGAAAACAGTTTCAAAACTGAAAAAGAAGATGAAATACATATCAAGGATGAAAATGGACAAGTCTTAGAAGAGAAGAATGATAAGACTTTATTTTTTGATGTTGGTGATAAGCATAATTGGCAACATCCTTTTACTGATGCTGAGGAAAAAATTAAGTGCAATGTTTCTGAAAAATTATTACCATCTAATAGTGTAAAACATTTATCACTTCATATTGATGAAAATAACTACGAGTGCATTATTTGTAAACGAACATTTTCTCTAAAAGGCAGTCTTAAAACACATTTATTAGTTCACACAGGTGAAAAACATTACGAATGCATTGTTTGCGAAAAATCGTTTCCTCGAAAAGCCAGTCTTAAAAGACATTTATCACTTCATAGTAGTGAAAAAAATTACAAGTGCAGCTTTTGTGGAAAGTCATTTACTGGGAATCAAGCTCTAAAACAACATTTACGAACTCATACAGGTGAAAATAAGTTTCAACATAACCACACATGCAGCTTTTGTGAGAAATTTTTTCCTGAAAGAGGCTCTCTTAAAAAACATTTAGTAGTTCATAAAGGTGAAAAAAATTTCAAGTGCAACATTTGTGAAAAATTATTTACTCTGAAGAAGAATCTGAATACACATTTACTGAATCATTCAGATGAAAAGAATTTCAAGTGCAACATTTGTGAAAAATTGTTTTCTCAAAAGAGGTCTCTAAATTTACATTTACTGAATCATTCAGGTGAAAAGAAATTTAAATGTAACTTTTGTGAAAAAGCATTTAATCAGAACAGCAATCTAAAGACACATTTACTGATTCATTCAGGCAAAAAGAATTTCAAGTGTAACATTTGTGAAAAATTATTTACTCTGAAGAGGAATCTGAATACACATTTACTGATTCATTCCAGAGTAGTGTAAATACTTATAAGTAAAAAGTAACTTCCAGATGTATTTGGAATTATGAAAAATATGAGAGACTGGCCCTCTTGACTCTATTTTCTATTCCCCTTTTTAGATTCGCAAACAAAAAATATTCAGATTAAGATTTGATGTTCTCAGATAAATATTGTTTTATATTAAAATGATAGAATGCATAACCTTATAAAGTATTATTTAGTTTTTGTTCAATCCTTTTAACCTCTAAGATTGGTTATTTAAGAGAAATTTGAATATTGGAGTGATACGACACGACACGTTTAGCAAACGACCTATTAAGGTCGGTATTCTTTTCCCTCGACCGACCATACAGTTTAAGGTCGTCAGCAAATAATAAAAAATTAGAATGATAGAAACAGGATGCGATATCGTTAATAAAAATATTAAATATATTAAATAATAAAGGTCTCAAGTGTGAGCCTTGAGGAACACCGGGAGGCACGAGAATACCATGCGATTTACAGTTAGCAATTCGTACAATTTGACGTCTGTCATGCAAGTAACTTTTCCAACCAGTTAAGTAGACTCCCCTCTATACCAACAGATTTTAGCTTATACACCAGCACTGAATGATTAACTCTGTCAAATGCCTTGGAGAAATCTGTATAAATAGAGTGCACTTCGGAAGAAGTCTCCAAAGCATTCGATATAAAGTGATTATAAGTCAATAAATTTAACTCCGTTGATGTCTGAAGCCAAACTGCTGATCTATGAGAGAGCCATTAATAGAAGTAGTCAGAAAATCGCAAATTAAATTTTCAAATACTTTGGGTATAGTACTTAATATGCTGATACTTCTATAATTCTCTACCATTGATCTGTCACCAGATTTAAAAATGGGAGTTATAAAACATTCTTTCCAAGTGGAAGGAAATACTCCTAATGAGATTGATAGGTAAAATATGAGGAAGAGAGGTCATGATAATACAAATGAACATTTTTTTTATAATAGAAGGAGGTATTCCATCAGGCCCAGGGCCTTTGTTAATATCTAAAGCGGATAGTTTTTTGTATATGTCCGATATTTTAACCTTGTAAGTAGATATAGAACTCTTATTTAAAGTAACAAAGATTTTCGTAGTATCGCAGTTCGAATTACTGTATAATGTTGAAAAAAAATCAGCAAATAAGTTGACCATATCATCATTGATTCCATTGTATGATAATGTCACGAATCCCAAATATAGATAAAATATTAATTTCAGAAAAAACGTTTAGGAATTTTATTTATCAAAATTTCACAGAAACCCAAAAATCGATGTTAGATTGCCTAAATGTAGGGCAATCTATCAAAAAAATTGCGGATTCTGTCAGGTCAGTGATTTTTGCCTAAAAACTATTGACGCCAAAAAAAATTAGGCAGTCGCGAGTTAGCCACAGGGGCAGTCAGTAGTTGGCTGAGAGGCCGAAAAGGTTTCCGAGAGAGAAGCAATCGGCCAAAGTAAAAAGTGGCGTTCTTTACCGGTCGTAAGAAAAGTTCAGTTTTAAAGAGTACAATAGAGAATAAAAAAAGTAGCTGAAGATTACAGTCCGGCGTTCGAGCAAAAGCCAAAATAAGCCATCTAAAGAAGAATAATTAATAAGGGAAGAGTGACAAGCCCCTATAGCCCAGTATGCTTAGGTAAGACTTCATTGTTAGTTATATTTAATCCATGTATATTTGAAGGGTGACCCAATAAAATTGTATTTGTTTTGTACTTCTCTCGTTTTATTTCTTAGAGTGAGTGGTGGTATTAAAGCGTAATAACTGCTAAGTATTCGGGGAGAGACCTCTGCAACTTCGTAAAGGTCGACAAGGCGTTTCGCCCTGGATAAGTAGCAGCTACATGTAGGCCAAGAATTGGACCTCGTGACAATAATTCGGTAGGGAAATTAGTTTTTATAATTATAGTTAGAGAAAAAAATAAAACGCTCTATAAAATAAACTGGTTCACGTTGTTTGTATTTTAACACCAAATCTAACAAAATTCTTATCACCAGGGTGAATTAGTAAATGTAATTTCAGATGTGACTTCCGAGTAAATGATTTTTCACAGATGTTGCACTTAAAATTCTTTATACCTGAATGAATTAGTAAATGTCCATTCAAAGATGACTTCTGAGTAAATGATTTTTTACAAACGTCGCATTTAAAATTCTTATCACCAGAATGAATTAGTAAATGTCCATTCAAAGATGACTTCTGAGTAAATGATTTTTCACAAACATTGCACTTAAAATTCTTATCACCAGAATGAATTAGTAAATGTAATTTCAGATGTGACTTCTGGGTAAATGATTTTTCACAGACATTGCATTTAAAATTCTTATTACCAGAATGAATTATTAAATGTAATTTCAGAGATGACTTCCGAGTAAACAATTTTTCACAAACATTGCATTTAAAATTCTTGTTACCAGAATGAATTAGTAAATGTGAATTTAAATTGCACTTGTGTGTAAATAACTTTTCACAAATGTTGCACTTAAAATTCTTATTACCAGAATGAATTACTAAATGTTGATTCACAGATGACTTTGTAGTAAATGATTTTTCACAAATGTTGCATTTATAATTCTTATTACCAGAATGAATTAGTAAATCTTGTTTCACAGATGATTTCGTAGTAAATAATTTTGTACAAGAATCTTTTGTAACATCAAGTTTCTCCTCTATCTTGAGATACAGCTCCTCTAGTTGTTTAATGTTCTTATCACTTTGTTCACTTTCATCCTTAAAATTTATTTCTTCTTCTTCAATCTTAAAACTATTAACGATTAATAATTTTATCTGAATATCTGTATTTTGAACTGTACAAGAAGCTTTTGTTACATCATGTTTCTCTTCGATCTTGAGATACTTCACTTCTAATTGTTTAATGTTTTTCTCATCCTCCCATTCGGGTTCAATTTTTATTTGGGCTTGAGAAATAAATCCTATTTCTTGAGATCCCATCTTATTATTATTTGTAAAAAGCTCTTCTATCTACTATCGAAAAGAAACTGACAATAGCGACAATCCAGTGCTGCCAACATAATAGGTTTGTTCCAACATAAAAGCTGATTTAGACGTATCCAGTAGCTGTCGACAGTCTCACTGTCACGCTTACTAGGACACGCCCACCGCTGGACCCGGTCGTTTATACGACTCCAGTTTGTCGTGAATGTGTGCTTCTGATCAGGTGCGTACGAAAATGAATGTAGGGTTCTTTAAAAGGAAATCTGTTAACATAATATCCGCGCTCTTATTACAGAAGCTTAAAGATATGTTGGAGGAAGAAGTATTAAATAAAAAAAGAATATGGGTCAGAAAATGGATCAACGATAGAAATATAACGGGAGGTTTTGCCTTTCCTCCAACAACTAAAACTAGAAGTTCCCTCTGAGTACAGGTTGGCGTTACGACTTACGTCAGAAAATTTTGACAAGTTGCTGTTTTGTTTTCATACGCATCACAACGCAGATTCCATAAACATTCGTGTTCTCTATAAAGTTGAACCAAGTTCAACGTTTACAATTCGCTTAATTTTCGGGTCATTTTTTAAACGCCGCCACTGTTCACTCTATAAAGATGCACCATTGACTGATTCGGGTGTTCGGGGGGACGCGGGTGAGGACTACTGTCGTCAAAAATAGACGGACTTTCTATTCGAGACAGCGCTGACGGACAGCGCTGTGCTGTCACAAAAAAGTGTTTACATGGAGCCAACTACTCGACAGCGCTGACGGACAGTGAGACTGTCGGCAGCTACTGGATACGTCTAAATCAGCTATAATACAAAACCAGTTTGCGAACTGTCGGGATTCTGCGCAGTCTAAATTTGGTGTTCCAACAAACTTCCGACTCAAATCTGTACAAAAAGTTAAACAATATAATAAATAATCATGCAGGAATTAAAATAAAAAAACAGTTCAGATTGGGCATAGAACTCAAGACCATTTGCACAGCAGCAAATCATTTGTCCATTGTACCTACTTTTGTTATAATAAATCATATTATAATCGGGTAAGTTCGTTTATCTCCACGCGGTGCGAATGCGAACACATAGAGAAAACCTTTCTGTGGTTCCCTTAGTTTTAAACGCTTCTAATTTGCTAGCTTTGCGTTAGATAAGTTGATTTTGTATTCTGTCGCGAAATAACGATACGATTTTGTGCAAATATGGATAAATGGTTAATAAAAGGTCAAAACAAAGAAGATAAGGTAAGGTACTTAACCTATTGAGGGGAATTTTTGGGGAATCAGCAGATTTTTGTCCCCAAATTTTGGGAATTTGACTTGAGATATTGGGGAATATGATAAATTTGCACCGGCAACACTGCACTTAACGCCTTCACGGCGCTATTGCGCATGTTTACTCTCTTACTAAACTCAACTCTACTGGTACAACCCAGTAGAGCACTTCTATGCGAATTTGTAGACGATTTCTCGGTTTCAAACATACCGATTTTGTGACGTTGAGAGAGTGAGGAGTGATCACGTGGTACATTCTCGCACACGAATTGAAAATTTATAAACTAACTTTTTCGATTGAAAATTATGCTTGTTCTTAATTTGAAAAAATTACTACTTTAATACACAAAAAAGAACGTTTTCACCAGAGGTTTCATAAAAAAATTATTTTTGCAAGAGATAAAAATTAAAAACGAAAAACATGGTTTTATCGTATTTGTATTTTCTTTTCTAAAGGCTGATGTTTTAAAACAAATTGTTATTGATGTTTATTAGTACATCAAGAAACGGTAATTTTTTTATATTTTCAATTTCAATGGTAATTTTAATGTTATAACTTGTCTACTTTTTTCTCATAAGAATAAGAGACTTATTTATCGACAGTAACATTTGGAAATTTCTTTTTTGTGTTTTAAATAACCTGTAATTTTGCCAAGACAAAATATTGAATTTTCGATTTTATATTAAAAAAGATATTATAATTATTATACTTTTTTTAAACAATACATATTTAAGAATTTTAAACTTCAAACTATAACAATTAAATTTACTTCTTATAAAGTTTACCAGTCTGCATAGTGCATACCTGTGCTGTAATCGAATCAGACAAAGTTTCTTGAAATACAGCGATAACCAAGGAAGAAAATGAGCTATGATAAAATTATAAATTGAAAATTTATAAACTAACTTTTTTTCGATTGAAAATTAGGCTTTTTCTTCGTATAAGTGAAAAATAGATATTTTGCTTTGAAAAATTGTCATTTTAATTTTTGATAATTTTTCTAAAAATTGTTTTGTATTTTTAATAAAAGAATTAATATTTCCATATCGGATCTAAACTCTAAAGAGCTTATAATTGGTCTGAATCTAACAATTTGGCTGTCTGTCCTAATCACTTCTTCTATTTCTTCTTGTACGAAGGTTTCAAGTGAACTAAAATATATGTTTTGCTCTACTTTTTGTTGAACTGTCTAAATTTAAATTTGGCAACGTTGACACGATTTCGAGATGTCACGTGGTACATTCTCGCAGACGAGTTGTACTCACACATTTCAAACATCGGGACCCTGGATACGTCAAGATCATCTAAAAAAGCTAAAATCCGCCCCTCTTGCCATTAACTAACGGCGCCCTTGCAATCCACTATGAATTATAGAAATAAATCAGTAAATGTTTACTTAGATTGACTTTGTGAGTAAATGATTTTTCACAAACGTTGCATTTAAAATTCTTTTCACCAGAATGAATTAGTAAATGTTCTTTCAGAGAGGACTCCTTAGTAAATAATAATAATATTTATTAATTTCATTCCAATATGATATAAACATAAGACATATTTTGTGAATAAATATGAGGTATTTCAAAATGGCCGATTTTTTTTGTACTAGCATTGTGTCATGTTTAGGTTCACCTTAGCCAAAGCTGCTGTATTCGTAACCGTGAAAAGACTTTGGCCATTTTGAAATATTTATAACTACGACATAATTATAAAATAAAATGATAATATAAAGTTACGTATTAATAATATAAATATAAAGTTATGTATTAATAATATAAAGTTAAGAATTAAAAAACAAACTAACTAACTAAGAATGAATTAGTAAATGTTTTTTCAGAGATGACTTCCGAGTAAATGATTTTTCACAAATGTTGCACTTAAAATTCTTTATACCTGAATGAATTAGTAAATGTCCATTCAAAGATGACTTCTGAGTAAATGATTTTTTACAAACGTCGCATTTAAAATTCTTATCTCCAGAATGAATTAGTAAATGTTGTTTCAGAGATGACTTATAAGTAAATGATTTTTCACAAACGTCGCAGTTAAAATTCTTATAACCAGAATGAATTAGTAAATGTTTTTTCAGACACCCCTTTCGAGTAAATGATTTTTCACAAAAATTGCATTTAAAATTTTTATCACCAGAATGAATTAGTAAATGTGTTTCCAGATTTGACCTCTGAGTAAATGATTTTTCACAAATGTTGCATTTAAAATTGTTATCACCAGAATGAATTAGTAAATGTTCCGTCAGAGATGACTTGTGAGTAAATAATTTTTCACAAATGTTGCATTTAAATTTCTTATTATCATAATGAATTAGTAAATGTAATTGCAGATGTGACTTCTGAGTAAATGATTTTTCACAGACATCGCATTTAAAATTTTTATTACCAGAATGAATTAGTAAATGTAATTTCAGAGATGACTTCTGAGTAAATGATTTCTCACAAACGTCGCATTTAAAATTCTTATCAGAATGAATTAGCGAATGTAATTTCAGAGATCCCTTTCGAGTAAATGATTTTTCACAAACGTTGCATTTAAAATTCTTATCACCAGAATGAACTAGTAAATGTAATTTCAGATATGACTCCCGAGTAAATGATTTTTCACAAACGTTGCATTTAAAATTCTTATTACCAGAATGAACGACTAAATGTTGATTTAGATTGACTTTCTGAGTAAACGATTTATCGCAAATGAGGCATATATATTTTTTTTTACTTGTCTGAACTAATAAACGCGTTTCAAGATTGCCTTCTTGAGAACATGTATGTTTACAAATATTGCAATTATAATTTTCTTCATCATTAGTAAAACATTGTTGGCAATTACCCTCTTCAAAATTCTTGCTGTTCTTATCAACTTCTTCTAAACGTTGTTCAGTTTCATCCTTAATAAATATTTCTTCTTCTTCAATCTTAAAACTGTTATCACTGAATAATTTTATCTCAACATCTGTATATTGAACTGTACAAGAATCTTTTTTAACATCAAGTTTCTCCTCTATCTTGACATATTTTCCCTCTGGTTGTTGAATGTTCTTATCATCTTCTAAACGTAGTTCAGTTTCATCCTTAATAAGTATTTCTTCTTCTTCAACCTTAAAACTGTTATGACTGAATAATTTTCTCTCAATATCTGTATATTGAACTGTACAAGAATCTTTTGTAACATCAAGTTTTTCCTCTATCTTGAGATACCGGCTCTTTAGTTGGTTAATGTTTATCTCATCCTCCCATTCGGGTTCAATTTTTATTTGGGCTTGAGAAATAATTTGTATTTCCTGAGATCCCATTTTATTTGTAAAAAGCTATAAAAGCTCTACTTATACAAAACAAAATGACAATGACAATACTGACAATCCAGTGCTGCCAACATAACCGGTCCATGCCGGTCCCAGACCATCGGCGAATATTGAGACGAGCACAACTTTGAAGCGACACCACCTGTATTAATTTGAACCTTCACGAAAAGCATAATTTTGTTTGTTTACCTGCAAGTCGAACGTGTGTTTTGATTTTGTGCTTCGTGTATTTTGCTGTTATTTGTTAGTTAAACGTTAAAAATGCCCAATAAAAATAATACAAACTATTGCGTTTATGGGTATACCTCTAGGAAATCTAAAAATCCGGAATTACACTTCCATTATGATCCACCCAAGAAGCAACAAAAAAGGTGTCATCGAGGAAGTTGATCGTCGTAAATTCCGGGAAAAGTGTAATCAATTTTAAGTCTGAAGATTATATTACAAAATCAGGTAAGATAAAGATTAGCATTTCTGAGATTATTTCTTAATTACTACTGAAATGTTTTTAGGAATTATTTCAAACAAAATAGCACCCAAGTAGTGCACAAAGTGTGTGCCATCACATCATTTGCCCAGTAAGCCACTTGATGTTAAAACCATTAAATGTGCAAGGAATGATGGTTAGTTAGAAGACAGCAAAGTGTTGCCTATAAACTAATTAAACTTGTCCTTACAAACTGTGTACAGTTGTACTTTTATATATGTAAACTTAAAATCTAATTAGGTGTGCACATCATTGCTGATATTTCAACTTATCATTTTTCTAAAGGTAATATTCAGTAAAATAAAACCTTTGTCACATCATAATTTTAAAAATACCATTATTACGTTCCCCTCTTGTACAACACCTGTTTTCAATAATTATACAGTTACAATTAGTAATGAATTATTATAATAAAATGTTAAATACTACTAAAACTGAATAATTCAAAGTTAGCTTTGAACTTATGTTAAAATAAAGGATTAAAAAATATATATTTTGTGTTTATTTTGAAAAAACAAAGTAGATAAACAAAACAAAAAGTTTTGCAACAGATACATTTGATGGCCTATGAAGTGTTTTAAGCCAAGAAAAAATTTTCTTAATTTTTTATATTTTAATTTGATATTGATTTAAAAAAATAATTTTGAAACAACGAATAGGATATATGTTACTCACTTTTTACAATTACAATAATTATTATCCTGAAAAAATTGAAATAAAATTTATCAGCAGAAAACTGTTGTATGTTTCTTTGGCATATGATTTAGCTCCCTTCCAATATCATTCTATATTAGTAGAGGTGAAGATGATAATACCTCTAGGCTATATTCATCCTGAAACACAAAAAAAACACACAGAAACAGAAGTAAACAATAACTTTCTGAAAAACGTAAGATATGCTAAATAAATAACCTCAATTTTAGAATAACGACACAAAAAACAGGTTCAATTGAGTCTAAATACTTACATATACAGGTATATTATGGTAATTTCCAAATCAAAAACCTCAAACAATCACAAAGAGTCTTAAAATACTACAAATAAACCATTCACTCAGTATAACTTAATGCACTATTTACCAAAAATTACGCGTTTCGTGTGAACAGCTGATCGACGACTGTGGCGCCGCCATCGGTAATTATTTGTCTCAATAATCGCGAGTTGTGTAAAGCCGGCCCACACACCCTGTATAATCTAAACTATTTTCAAAATGTGCACCCAGTAACTGTACTAGCTTACACAAAATTTGAAAGTTTTATCTCTTACCACAACGACGTAATACTCCTGTATAAATAATTCTATTGCTGTAATCACGCCCAGGAGGTACCCAGGAGGAAAAAACTTCCGCAAAGTTTTGTGGCTGCTATAGTAACGAGCTGAAACGAAAGCTTCTTATTGGATAAAAAATGTTGGTGTGAAATTTTTCATTGAAAATTTCTGATCCATTTTGATATTACATTTGTATTGACGTTCAGTCAACATAAATTAATAAGACGGGCTCAATTTAAACAATTCGAATCTAATGTTTGAAAAGCAATCATTCATTACTACAAAGGAAAATGTACAATATCAACAAATTAATCTCAAAAATTTTTTTGTCACAGCGCATGCTCACCACTACTCTTATTCCGCCATGTTGTGTAAACGTTTTTCAAATCAAATAGAAATCTTTTTTCCCTTCTATCCCTAGGATACAATTCTGTGGTCCGAAGCCTTGTCTTGATGACAGACGTCGCAAGTTGTCATTTGATTCTGACGTTTGCTGTGTCAAAAGAAAAATTTCATAAATATTTTGAACAATGCAAAATTAAATTGTTTTCTACCTTTTTTAATTAAATTTAGTGAAAAATAATGGGCGCTTTATTAACTACAAGACAGCATGATGGAGTCGAAGAGATCGATGTTGCTTCAAATCATTCCTATAAGTACCCACCCAGATCTGGTTAGTTATCACTTTTTTATCATCCAATTTACCTTAACTGAATAATTTACAAATTTAATTTATTACAGGTAATTATTTTGGCAGTCATTTTATAATGGGCGGAGAGCGTTTTGATACTCCTCAACCTGAATCTTATTTATTTGGTGAAAATTCCGACTTAAATTTCCTTGGAAGTAGACCAACACCAGTAAGTACTAGTTGGTTAGATGTTTTTAGCAGTATATGTAGCTTGTTTTATTTCTAATTTGATATTTTTAGTTTCCTTATCCACCCCCACAACCCAATGAACCCACAAAAACATTAAAATGCTTAATAAATATAAGGAAGGAGTCCTTGAGATTTGTACGAACGAGTAACGATTACAGCAAGTTAAGTTTGGACAAATGTGAATATAGGGATGTAGAGTTGGGTACTAACACATCATTTAATATTGAGTTCACTTTTGATTGTGATGTTAGATGTGCAATTACTGTCTACTATTTTTGTTCTGAGGACTTCACTCCCAATGGAGTGGCGTAAGTATATTAGTTTTTATTACAACTTTATTTTATTAAAAACATGAATTGATTTTACAAAATAAAAAAATCAAGTACATTCTAAAAACACCAAAAAGGCAAAAAAAAATAATTATGGCCATTAGACACATCATTCATCTGCCTTGTTTATTTTTTCTGTCACGTAGTTGGTAACACTAAATAATGAAAATGGAAAAACTATAATCACACTTCCATTGTCGCCTCTTATGAGTGTAACATAACACCCCCACAGTTTAGTTAAATTAAAATTTAAGACAAAATTTTAATTAGTAACGTTTGTAAATCTTACAAGAGATCAGAAAAGGATGCTACGGGCCAGGTAAAGTGGTCAACCTCTATTCAAATCTAATATGCGTTATAGAAATTAAAATTGAAAATTCATATTAAAGAAGTTAACCCATAATAATATAGAAATTTTACGCCATTCACCCATATTAGGGTCTCCAGAAGTTGGCACAGTGGTCCTAATAGACAAAATATTATTTTATTTTTATGTATAGTAGAACCCACCGCTTTGTGAGAAAGAAAAAACGCTATAAAAACAGCAAAGGATACCGCCAATAGAAGAAATGCTAATTGATCTGGACATTTTTGAGTTCTTTAATGTCGAAAATGCCGTACACTGTCCATATACATAAAAATAAAATGATATTTTGGCTATTAGAACCACTGTGCAAAGATTCAATAACCAACTTACTGGAGATCGTAAGGGGTAATTTGTGTAAAATTTCTATATTCATTAACTTTCTTTAATATGAATTTACATTTTAATTTCTATAACGCATATTAGATTTCAATAGAGGTTGACCACTCCACCTCGCCCATAGGTTCATTTTCTGATCTCTTGTGAGATTCACAAACGTTGCTAATTAAAATTTTTGTCTCAAATTTTAATTCTAAAATTAAAAACATGGTGAATAAAATCATAAATATTATAAATTAAATAAGCTTACGTACCCTATCTCAACCCTCACCATTGGATTCACTGTCATCAACATTGATAATCAATTTGGTCGGACTCGTTATATAAGAATTTTCTTCTTTGATAACATGTTTGATTTTTGTTAATTTCTTCTTTTACCGAATTTGCTATCAACCCGTCAAATTTGGGAAACACGTTATAACGCCTTATTCTTTTTTAATTTGTCCCCAAATTAATTCTGTGGGGTTAAATACACAAAAATAGGGCGGAAGGCGCAATACCTCGTGGCCCCTTTTTGATGCCATTTCATCAATAAAAAGTTTTATAATAGGTCTGTTCCCACATAACTCAAAACCAGTTTGTGTACTGTCGGGATTCTGCGCAGACTAGATTTGGTGTCACTAAATCGAGACTGCGCAGAATCCCGACAGTACGCAAACTGGTTTTGTGTTATGTTGGAACAAACCTAATATATATGTAAAGATGCCCAAATGATATATACAAATGTTTAGAAGTGTCATTTCAAGTTGACATTTTTACTTGATTCATTTTTCAAGTTAGAAAAATGGCGTCGAATGATGTAATTCCTGCTGGAATAAAAGTTGTAAATAAGCTAATTGTGGATGGATTACCAAAAATCAGAGAAAAAATTTCAAGTTGAAATTTTTATACAAAATAACCTCACAATTAGAACCCTCCGTGGATGGTTCACACTAGCGTCAGCGGCTATATGATATTTGAGGTATTTTTTTGTAAAATAAAGTGTAGAATTTTTTCTCTGATTTTTAGGAATCCATCCACAATTAGCTGATTTACAACTTTTATTCCAGCAGGAATCACATCATTTGACGCCATTTTTGTAACTTGAAGCAGGAATCATTTAAATAAAAATGTCAACTTGAAATGACTTGAATCAAATATTGAAATAGTATGAACATTCACTTGAATTCAGGTTACTCCTTTCAAGTTACTTGAATTCAAGTAACTTGTAAAGTCTGAACGCCGCTTTATAGAAATTAAAATGTAAATTCATATTAAAGAAAGTTAATCAATATAGAAATTTTACGCAAATTACCCCTAACGATCTCCAGCTAAGTTGGTTATGGAATCTTTGCACAGTGGTCCTAATAGCCAAAATATCATTTTATTTTTATGTATATGGATAGTGTACGGTGTTTTCGACATTAAAGTACTCAAAAATGTCCAGATCAATTAGCATTTCTTCTATTGGCGGTATCCTTTGCTGTTTTTTCTTTCTCATAAAGCGGTGGGTTCTACTATATATAGACAGTGTACGGTGTTTTCGACAATAAAGCACTCAAAAATGTCCAGATGCATCAGCATTTGTTCTATTGGCGGTAATCCTTTGCTGTTTTTTCATTCTCATAAAGGATTGGGTTCGACTATACACGAGGAACAATCAGGGTAACTTATTAATTATCGTACTGTATGTAGATGTTTTTTTTATATATTTTCAAGCACAAAATAGCTGAAGGAAGAAGTAAAAATAAATGGGGATGAGTTTTAAGATGAAAGACCTTGGAGATTTAAAAGAACGTTTAGGAGTGGAAGTAAGAAATTTGTGTGTAATTTTTAATTTTTCTAATTCCAGATACGTTCCAAAAGATCCATCTCTCACCTCTGAAACATTCCACTACAGCAGAGGTTCCAATCAACAATTCTGTCAACCAGCGCATGTGTTCAACCCCTCTAGATACAACGAAGAGGAGCTCGTATATGACGTAGACAGAGAACTTATTCCCATAGCCATTCATTGTATGACCGAAGAGGGTTCAGATGAAATGAGACAATCACATACTACAGTTGCGACCGTTGAAAAAATCACCGATGGAACGTATTTGCTGAAAGCATTGAAACAGAAGTTATTTGTCGATGGGCTTTGTTATTTGCTACAGGAGATTTATGGGATTGAAAATAAAAATAACGATAAGGTACAAAAAAGCTTTTTGATTTGTAGAAAACTGGATTATATGTAATCCACAATTTTTGCTTTTTTATTTAAATACAGGGTGATTCATAACTATTGGGAAATAGGCTAGGGGAAGGTTATTTGGGCCAGAAATGGGCCTAGGATAAAATATTGCTGTGAAATGTTTTTTTTTTTTCGTTTATTTGGCTCAATTTGGTTTTAGCGGTCCATCGCTAGAATGCAAAATACGCATGATTTTAAGGCGTCCGCAAAGGTCAAATACAGAAGTTGCGACACGTCTCCTAAGCGTCCTTGTCTCCATTTCTGACCCTTTAGTAGAACCTAAATAAATTTATATGCCAAATAATGAAATTATTTTTGACTTACCGTTTGTCAATTATCAAATAAACGCTCAAACGAATATTTTTTAGGCTAATGGAGACGACGACACCGAGGACAATGGTTCAGAATGTGTCATTTGCATGTGCGACGTCAGAGATACTCTAATCTTACCCTGCCGACATTTATGTCTCTGTAATTCTTGCGCCGACGCGTTGAGATACCAAACTAACTACTGTCCCATCTGCAGGGCACCTTTTAGAGCTCTTTTACAAATTAGAGCGTTGCAGAAATGTTCGACTTCAAATCTGGCTGCTATCAGTCCTCCGGATGTATGTTAAATGTTTTACGATTTTTAAAATTTATTAGTAATAATTAAAAATTACAGGGAAGTTGCGATAACATTCCTCCAGGCTATGAAGCCGTCTCTCTAATAGAAGCCTTAAATGGTCCTTGCATTCCCCGCCAGCCTCCCTCTGCTGCTATGCCAGATTTGGTAGAGACTCCTGATAACGAACATGCCATCCAAGCTGCACAAATACTAAATAGGTAAGTTAAGGATTATTTCTTAAATATTTTTTTGCCACGGCGAATAATAATAACAGCCGCCCCTCCCCCGCACAAGCTGAAGAGTTTCTGGGGTTCACTCGTAAGGGAGTGAATTGCAGGGCGTATATTATTATTAGTACCTGGTCACCGAACTTCGCTCTTAATATTCAAATCTACCTTTTTAAGCAGCCCAATGAGTATATAATTTAAGTATGTTTATAACCTGGCAAATTATTAATTCGCGAAAATCCCGGAGTAGGCGACATCTACTTGAACTACCGGCCACTGTTAGACCATTATTGTTATTTATATATACATATTACAGAAAAACTATGACAAAATGTATGTAATGATTATCTTTTTGATAAATAAACGTTATTATTATTATTATTATTAGTGAGTTTTAGCACTTTTCCGCTACCGTTAACGTTATGCTGTCGATTATCAATCCACGCATGCCTACGTGTCTCAAATCTAGCGGAACACGCTAGATTGGCGAAAATAGTGGGTGTTTTAAAGTGACACGTTATACGAAATAGGGACTTCCTATTTTTTGACTTTTTTTCGACGTTTTTCGACTTTTTTTTCGAAATTTTTGACTTTTTTTTAACTTTTTTCGACTCTTTTTGACTTTTTTTGATTTTTTTTTAATTTTTTTACTTTTTTTCGACTTTTTTAACTTTTTTTGACTCTTTTTCGACTTTTTTGGACTTTTTTTTTTGAAATTTTTGACTTTTTTTCGACTTTTTTTTCGAAATTTTTGACTTTTTTTCGACTTTTTTTGATTTTTTTTTTTTTTACTTTTTTGGACTTTTTTTTGACTTTTTTTACCTTTTTTGACTTTTTTTCGACTATTTTTGACTATTTTTCGACTTTTTTTGAACTTTTTTCGACTTTTTTTGACTTTGACTTTTTTTCGACATTTTTTGACTTTTTTCGAAATTTTTTGACTTTTTTTTCGAAATTTTTGACTTTTTTTCGACTTTTTTTGTTTTTTTTTTTACTTTTTTTCGACTTTTTTTGTTTTTTTTTTTTTACTTTTTTGGACTTTTTTTTGACTTTTTTTTACCTTTTTTGACTTTTTTTCGAAATTTTTGACTTTTTTTCGACTATTTTTGACTATTTTTCGACTTTTTTTGAACTTTTTTCGACTTTTTTTGACTTTGACTTTTTTTCGACATTTTTTGACTTTTTTCGAAATTTTTTGACTTTTTTTTCGAAATTTTTGACTTTTTTTAACTTTTTTCGACTCTTTGTGACTTTTTTTCGACTTTTTTTTATTTTTTTTACTTTTTTTCGACTTTTCTAACTTTTTTTTACTTTTTTTTTAACTTATTTTGACTCTTTTTCGACTTTTTTTACTTTTTTCGACTTTTTTTTTGAAATTTTTGACTTTTTTTCGACTTTTTTTTTTTGAAATTTTTGACTTTTTCGACTTTTTTTTCGAAATTTTTGATTTTTTTTCGACTTTTTTTGAATTTTTTTAATTTTTTTTTTACTTTTTTGACTTTTTTGGACTTTTTTTTAACTTTTTTACCTTTTTTGACATTTTTTTCGAAATTTTTGACTTTTTTTCGACTATTTTTGACTTTTTTTCGACTTTTTTTTTTCGAAATTTTTGACTCTTTTTTAACTTTTTTTCGAACCTTTTTGACTTTTTTTCGACTATTTTTGACTTTTTTCGACTTTTTGGCCCTTTTTTTGACTTTGTTTCGACGTTTTTCGACTTTTTTTGACTTTTACACACATTTATAAACGCGAGTGCGCCTGCTCAGACGCCGTGAAATTGGATGCCGGAAAGTATTTGTGTGAGAAAAGAGATGTTTAGTCTTCAATTAAGAAGACTACTTTTTGCAGCTGTTTACGAGGTCGGCCAATGCAGGTTTTGCGTTTTAAACACTGTTTGAACTGATGATACTAAGCGGACTGTATAAATTTAGTTTTTTCCAAAATAACTCCAAATGAAACACACACGTTACGTGTGACACTTTTATTTAAACTTTTAACTACGTTACAAGTAAAAACAATACATTTGGTAACACTAAAACAACTGTGACATGGTTTGTGTTAGCCATTCAAAAATCCCTTGTAATTTTATAATATTTTATGCAAAGAAAATAAATTGACGTTAAATAGTTTTAACGGGGCGGTCAGCCTGGTACGCAGCTGAAAAACACACTGAATAATTTTAATTTTTACTTCTAAGCGTCTCGCCATAATCCCTACCCAAATTGCCTACGTTCAAGAATGCGGATATGTGTGCTTACGTGAAAGAATGCGACGCAGGTGGTACGAGCCGGAAGTCCGCTATGCTTAAAAAAAGTTCTTCCGTCTCACGATTGACGATTTCGTCTCACTCCCACTATTGAGTGACCGAATTTCAATTTTATTCGTTCGTATAATTCATATATATTTAGCAAGTTACTAGTACGCTGTTGCCAATGCTGCTTTTTTTAATTGCGTTGACGCCGATTTGTTTATTACATATGAATGAAATGAATTATGTTTAATTTGTAATTGGAAATTAAACAAGAGAGATGAGAGGGAGCGCTATGCTCCTCCCCGCAGGTTTTTATATTTTTGAAACGTAGTACTTCTATCTATCTATCTGTGATGGGGGTGTCGATACACTGCGACCTATAAGATCTATTGTGCCCCCTACTGCTGCCCAATCGTTGAGGATGTCTCAACGATTAGAGCAGTTCCTCCAGTCCTATTGCTTTCAAAAAGTTCAGGATGTCGGTAGGCTTCAGGTTAGGTAGATCTTCCTCTTCTATTTGATATTCTCCGAGGTATCGTATCCTTGGATTTTGCAGGGTAAAGCATTCTGAGAGAATGTGGATAGAGGTTTCCTCCTCTTCCTCGCAGAATCTGCATTCTTCTTTGTCTACTAATCCAAGTTTCTTTAGGTGGCCTCTCAGCCGGCAGTGCCCTGTTAGGATACCCGTTAGTATTCTGATCTTATTTTTACTTTTACTGACGCAGTCGTCAGATCTCTTCTGGTTGTAGTTTCCCAGTAGTGTCTTGGCCTGCCTCATTCCTTGTAGTCCTATCCAGTATTGGCATCTTTTGTTACTTACTTCTTTTCCAAGTTCATCAAGTATTGTACTGGTGCTTATTCCGCAGAAGGGTTCAGGTCCCAGAAATGGTGTTTCAGCCCCTTTTTTTGCGAGTATGTCTGCTATTTCATTACCCTCCACTCCAGTGTGTCTCGGAACCCATAGGAGGGTAACAGTGTTATTCTTGCCCAGTTCGTTTAGATTCTCTAGGCACTCCCAAACCATCTGGGAGTTGATTTCGTGGGAGAACGTAGTACTTATTGAGCTTCATTTCATTATTATTTTAGACAATGCGATCGCAGTACTCCAACAAAAAAGCGTGGCGGCAACATAGATTCTCCCCCAAGCCCGGATTACGGTCGTGAAATCAACATGCTTGCCACTAGAAGAATAGAAGAGGAAGATCGAAACAAAGATGGTAAATTACCTTTACTAGAAAAAGAAGTAGACAGAAGACGAAAAAGGGACGATGTAAGATTGGTTAATGAAAAAAACGAAAAAGAAGCGGTAAGTTAACATAATTTTTGTTTCAGCGTTTCGTGGCTGAAATTTTTCATCACTTTTTCCGACGAATTTTTCACTATGAATTTTTTTTTCTACAAGATTTTTCGAGACCATTTTTACTACGAAATTTATTATGACAAATTTTTTTTCGACGAAATTATTTCCTAACAAAATTTTTCACGGCGTAATTTTTTCCTCCCCATTTTTAGGGATGAAAAAAGCCCATTTTTAGGGTTGTAATAAAAATGTAATAAGGTCTCACATAAATACAGGTATTTTTCCGCTAATAAAGACACATTCAGTAATTTTGCATCTTCCTGTATGTCGTCGGGTATAACATTTTCTTCGAATTCGTTTAATTCGTCCATATTTATGTATACATTTATTAAACTCAATTAAATGTATATAGACGTCAAAATTACTGTCAAAATGTTTAATGTTTATTATACGTAACTATGGATTCGAAATAAACGTCCTGAAACAACTAGATTAACTGGGAATTAATTAATATTAATCCCTTAAAGGGATACAAAGAAGAGAGTGACATCTTGACTAGAAACAGTCAAATAAAAACTTTACAACACATAATGCAAATTGAGTATATGCAACACCCAATACATTGGGAATCGTTGCTTTGTTATAGATGGTAGCACATCTAGAGATGGTTCAATATGTTTGAAACTCTATGTTATTATTAATTGGATGTTTTATTCTGGAGCTGTTAGAAAAAATCATCATGCTGCCTTGGGCATGCGGAAGGAAAAGTGACACTTTTCTCCCTAGTTGAACAAACAGCTATTGAATTTCCAAATTTATGAAAAATGGCGCAATTCTTGCTTTACGTCATATTTTTGTTTTTCTTGTTGGTTATGTTGGCTACACCGTTGATAAACTATAGAAACCTTCTTAAAAATGTTTTGTTTTTAAAGAATAAAATAGGCGTTTTTCTTTTTTTGTGAGTCTAGGATTAGAAAGTGACTACATATCAAACCTTGCCGATAATTTTCGACCGCTTCCAATAAAAAAAATTGATTTTCTTTTTTTATTTTTGACCTGTGGATCCCTTAACTGTTTTACATATATCTTATTTTTTTTTAAATGTTTCTAAAAATATTCATAAATTTTCCTTTAGAACATGGATGAAGACAGCGAGACGGAAAAATTGTCTCCGCTCCTACAGAAAATCGAGAGGTCCAACAATAAGGTTAATAATAATTTAGCACTAAATATGGAAGACGTGGTTGACCCAATCGATGACCAATACACTGACCAAGAAGAACATCAAGATATGCCAGAAAAGAATAAAAATTATGGTAAAATTATAGTAAAGTCCTAAATTAATATTAGTATTTTGTAGATTTTTCTCAGTTTCGGACTGCTGTCTTTAATTTGTTCTTTTTTGTTTTGTGCTAAAACTGTATATACTCTGCTTTTTGGAACTTTCACTAATCGCTCACACTAAATCTGAAAGTTTCGTCCTCTTGGTGGAGCAAATTTAGGGCTATTCCTTTTTGTTAGCCATATCTAAAATAGATCAAGCAGACTTTAAGGGTGTAAGGTAATAACTACGTTCAAAATTGGCGCTTCATGTATGCTTTTGAAGTATCTAAAAAAATTCCACTTGTACATTGTCTAATGTTATTCATATCTATAAAAGTTGTCGATTAACGGCCCGAGTGGTTATATATGCTTTAGCAGGTTATAGTGGCGTCGATCAATTCTCTTTCAAGATTTTTTACCTCAAACCTCTATATTAGGGCCTGCAGGTGCGCATGGTACATTTATAAAAGCGACTGCGCGAGTTCAACACTCGTGAAGTGAAATGCTGTAGGAGGAGCCAAAATACTATGTACACTCTGAGCCACATCGCGCTGCCGTTCTTTTCCACGTAGAATATGAAGATCAATACTTTATTATCAGTTAAAATGAAGTAGTTACTAATATTTTCTGTCCGAATTTAAAAATACGTTTTAGTCCAAGAACAAATTAATTAATTAATTAATTAAGTTCGAAACTCATTTTTTTCAACGAATCTTAATAGAAGTAAGTAAAAAAAACAAGCACCTAAACCATTAAAATTATAATTTTATTTAAACTAAATGAACTAAATGTCTAAAAAAGATGAAAATGTCCTTGTTCTTGGGAGCTTGTGTGATTTTATTTCACATCCTTTGTGCAGTTTTGTCACTCCCATGGTCCTTTTTTGAAATTTTTATGGTTCAAAAAATTCCACCTTCGTGTAGTTTTCTATGGTTTTGCAAACTTTGATTTTGTTATTAAAGTGAAGATGGCGTTGGGCTCTCCTCGTTCGTGATACACTTGCTATAACGCAACCACTTTTATCAAGAACGAGGCTAGTCGAATTCATTTTTAGACATCCTGTGAGAGGATGTCGAGCTAGCCTGCTTCTTACTGATGAGGCACAATAATGCCGAAACCGGTCTAAGAATGGCAAGCTCCTTTAATGACAAAAAAGTTTTTGGGTTAAAGCCCCGACTTGGTCGGGCACCAAACCACGTCTGGACTTGCGTAATTCAATACCTGGTGGGGCATATAGCTCAAGGAGTAGTTGTTGAAGTCCAGACGCTGGTGCAGTGTAGGACATTTTTAATGTCCTTGTTCTTGGGAGCTTGTGTGATTTTATTTCACATCCTTTGTGCGAACTTGTATAAAAAATCTATTAATTAAATATGAACTATATAGACGCCAGCCGGAATATGAACATGCTTGTACTGCAGATTCTTTTCTATTATAGAGCGCAACGAAACCAATCCCTTGCTCTTTACAACGCGATGGGATTGGCGACCTTTTATTGTTAGGGTACATATAGCAGATAATCTACTTTGACTCAGACATGGTTGTTCCGGAGCTGCAACTGCATGCACTGATAACTGCTTCTTCAATTCGTCTATCCAGTAAATTCGGAGTTGCAGCAGCAACTATATCGGCAAATAACAGTTCTTTTACTGTGTTGAATACAGAGATTCGATGGTAAGGCGCATTCAGACTGCATTGAGTGGTGCGACATTACATAACACTTGCCGTAATGACACTGAATGAAGCTACTGTGTCCTTGACATGCGCACTTGCAGGCTCTAATATAGTTAGAGCTTTGGGGTAAAAAAATCTTGAAAGAGAGTTGATTGCCCTTGAAAATGAGCCTGGCCCGAAATCATTAACTCTAACCCTTGCCCTTTACAGGGCAAAACGCTTTCACCCCCTCCCTCCCTTCCTTATTATCGGATCTACTTCTTGTAGGACTCAAATCAGAGAAAAAAATTCCGCATCCGATGGCGAATAAAAAATTTTTCCCCAGTTTACTCTTTTCACAAAAGTTAATTTGATAGAAAAACATTTTTGTTTTTATTTCATGTCATTTTTTTATTATTTTTTTCTTGTTTGTTTTTTCTTTCAGGTGAAAGAGGCGATGAATCAGACTACTACACTCCCGATGAACCAGCTCCCTCTTCTGTTCCATTGTACGAAAGTACCAACATGAGTTCGGTGGAAAGTACCCCTCAACGTTTACCCGGTACTCCATTGTCGCACGCAAGCGTTCGCAGTAGCGGTGACAGTTATACAAGCGGTTCTAGCACACGCCATCTGTTAGCCATCGCCGGTACCGGATTAATTCAAGAAAAATCAGTAAACGTTTAGGTGTTTATTCAGATTTCATTCGCCGTTTGGTTAATCTCTCATCTGTAAAGTTTGAATATTCATTTCCGTCCTATTTTTTTAATTATTTACTGCCTCTAAAAATCTGAGCTTAAAATGGAATTATAACCTCATTTTTTTTTTAATAATTGTTTGATGCATTTATAAGGTTTAGGAAGAATGGTACATCACTTGATTGTTTAGAAACTACTACCACAGCAGTATGTGTAATAATGAATGCAGGTCATAGAATCTGACAAATTTAAGAATAATTGTCACCGCCTACTTGTGCGCGTTGGTACGTTGCCTAGCAACGAGGTAGTACCGAGTGATAACAGGAACGGCGCAAAAGCGGGCAAAACAGTGTTTTCTAGTGGAGTGTGACTCGTTTATTTTTCTTTCTACCTGCGTTACTCAGTAATAAGCTCCGCCTTTGCGCATCGTCATCCATATTACCGGTCTATTCTTAAATTTGTTGTTTTGACATGTCAAATAACATGTTCAACGGATTCAGCAATGGATTTTTTGTAATTTATAAATGAACAAAATGGCGTTTTTATAAAAATACGTCAAACCATCGTAATTTATAGTTCAATATAGAAGAATCATGGCCATATCCTCTAATCTGTCAATACAAATGCTTCACTGGGTTAAGACATCTTTACTTGTAGACCAGGGCCAATCATTTTTGATACAAAAAAAATTCTTAGCAGTATGTGGACGGCCGGAAAATTTAGGTTAAATTATAAGTAAATTAAAAACAATTAATTGGACAAATGAAGGTCCGGAAGGGGGTGGGGGTAACTAAACATACAATTTGAGGGTTGGATATTGGTTTTTTACGATTTGTGGCTGAAATATGTATTCTATCGAAAAAAGTTTAATGTAAAAGTTGTAGATAATTAAAAAATGTAAAACTTTTGTATTGATCATTTTTCAACATAAACTCAAAATTATCGAGAAAATCGGTAAAACCGTATTTTTCGTTTTTAATTTTTATCTCCCGCAAAAATATTTTTGTATGTGTCACACATCGTTAACCGGGCAACGTGGTATTGTTGATTTTTTATCCAGTTATATTTTCTCTTCCTCATATGGAATTTTTTACATATGAGTGAAATTGTCTCGCTAAATCACCTACACCACATTTTAACAGTTTTTAGTAGCTCTTCCTAAACAGTAGATCAGTTAAAGCATAATTAATTTAGAATAAAATATTCGAGCATAATGAAGACACACCTAGATTATTCTTTTAATCCAAAACAAATCATCAATCAACTGCTCTAATGAACAATAGTTATTAAATCTATTTCATTAATTTTAAATAAACTAAAATTTGTTTTCGCACATTTGTGACATTCTTTTGTCAAAAAACCAAGTACTAAGAAGAGTTTGAAAACCCTTTTTTAAATGTTAAGTAATCATTTTAAACATTACTTCATTTTCAGACAAGATTTTTTCAACCATCTCATTTGTACAGGGTGAGTCACGGTAGACGCGACGGTACATTGTGGCTAAACGGTTAATATTTTGTTTATTTTGAAATATACAGGTTGTCCCAAAAAAGTGTGGCGTATCAAAGTTATATTATTTCTTATGGAAGACCCTATATTTTATTGCATTTATAGATTATAGGTTAAAAATAAGATACACTTTCTTAAGTATTAAGTCCACAATGGTCCTTCGCGTCTACCGTGACTCACCCTGTATTTGATAATTAAGTAGCAACATTTTGTTTTCAAAAAGTATATATATTTCGAATTATTTTTTATTTTTATTCTATTGAATAACCTTTTGTGATAAAATGAAATTATATCTTTTATTTGTAAATTTTATGGAATAATGTATTGAGTAGATAAGGAAAAGGGTAGATTTAAGCACTATTTGCGTATTCGGAATTTATAAAAGTTAAGCTGTAAATAGTTTTTTTGTGTTAAATTGTTGTAAGTAATTAAAAAATTTAATTTACATTATCTGTGAACACTTCAGGTTTGATTTTAACACATGGTTACTTTAGTTAGTTTCAAGTAACTCTTAACTCTCTTGCAGAATGCATTTAGAGATCACGTTGGTTAAGACTGTAAGCCTAATCACATTTTTATACATTTTTATTTATTTTGGTAACAAACATCCACTTTTAATGTAAATTAGATTTAAAATTTTAAATTAAAGGATTGTAATTAAATAAAATTTTTATTTAATGTTTTTTGTTTTATATTCAACAACTTAAGCTTTCTTTATCACACTTTTACCATCCTTGGGTAAAAAAAGTAAAGTTCGTGTGATAGAGGTGGTTCATTCCACCTGGTGTAGAAATTTTCACTATCGCTTTCTACATGGCTTAATGAATATAGTAGGGGAGGCCAAGCGGGGATTTTGCGCGTTACTCGAGCGCGTCAGAAAATCATATGGGGAGAAACCTTGCTCCCTGTAATGTACACCTACCATATATGAACCCTTAATATAGTGGGGTGCGTTGAGGGCAGCCCGTCAGGTTAGTAAAAAAAATCGATCCTCAGAAAAACCCGAGCGCGTCAGATTAAGAAAAGGTAAATTAAGTACATCCAGAAAAGTGTCTATTTCAATAATCTGTCAATTTGAGCGTGACATAAGGAAATGGGCGTGTCACAAAGTTGTAGCTCGTTCTTAGATCTTTTCATTCCTCCAAATTATGGAAAAGTGATAAAAATAGGGGAGGGGGGGGGCTTAAGTAATTGTACATAGAAGTATGGTAGATTCCTCTCTTTAAAATATTACGATTTGGACCAACTTGCTCTAATAAAATGTTGCTAATAAGGAATATGAAGGGTAATAAAGGTTAAATTTTAAGATTTTTTTTTTGCAATAACTTTAGCATTTTTGGATATGTATACATAAAAATTTGGAACTGGGGGTTTTTGGGCACGATAAATCAGAATCTGGTACATACTTCGATGTAATTTGTAGAGGGCGCTAGTTAGGCCACATTTGTTGCATAAATGTGCGATAAACTTTTTTGCTCTTTAAGTTAATCTAGATAGAGCTTTGGGGTAAAGTCACTATCCCTTGCCCTTCTACAGTGCATAACGCGTTCACCCCCCCCCCCTCTCTTCCCGATTATCGGATTGAGTTCTTGTAGGGCTCAAATCAAAGAGAAAAAAATTCCTCAATCGATGGTGAATAAAAACTTTTCCCTACTTCACTCTTTCGTTGCGAAAATCGAAAAATAAAATTTGTCAAATCCGAAATTCCTTCGCCATTTGTCCGTTTTCGCGAAAACCATCATCTCCTTAATACATCCTGTAGCAGTGTCCTCAAGGAAGAGTTTGTCATTTTGCTAATCCGGATTGGTCAAAAATTGAAAAGTTACCTCGAGTCAAAGATTAATCAGTGTTTGCCCTCCTCCTCCTCCCTGCGAAAAACGCGAATACGGCTCTAGGTGTGTTCTCGACGCGGCGAAAATCCGTTTACTTTCAAATCGCAATATCTCGAGAACCACTATACCGATTTAGACGGGTTAAAATTCAGTTTATGCGTTTTCGCGAGCACTTTATTTTCAAAACTCACCGAGTTACGTGCGAAAAACCGATTTTCCATACCTTCAGATGTTAATTTACCCCCCTCCACACCTCCCTTAGCTTTTATATAGTGATCACGTAAAAGAGGAACCTCGAATCTATGAAATCACAAATTTTTTTCGAAAAGAGCCACTTCGTTTTCAAAACCAGATCTTTTACACTAAACTGGTTTTTTAAATTTGTTTTCTGTTGGGTATACTTTGGCTAGATTGTAATAGATGGTGTGAATTTACTTACGTTACCGTTTATGCCAACAAAAATACTTCCAGGTGTGTTAATTTTTGATTGGTCGAATGGTTAAAATAAACATCTCTGATTGGTCACCTGTAGAGATTGACAAGTTATCAAATCTGATATTTTAGTCGGAATGTCAGTGATTTTAGGTTAAGTTGATAATGGAAAATTCTGCTCCAAAGACTGAATAAAGTGTGTATATTCATTCTTCGGTTAATTTATTGTTTTTAATCAACTCTTTGTAAAACAATTGGAAGTAAAGAATACATTAATTATATCGCTGTATAACAAAAAATACCGGTTTGCCAACATGGCGCATCAATGGATGTAAGTTTGAAAAATTATTGTTTTATAAAAAAAACAAGTAAAACGCGTGAGTACATTTATTAAATAATTCGTTTTTAGGTTTATTTTCATTATACTGTCATGTACACTTTACACTATGGGAGTAGATACAAATAATTTTAAGACTTGTGAACAAAGTAGTTTTTGCAGGTAATTTACATATTGAATTTTTTTTTACAGATAACACTCATTTTATTTTATTTTTTAGACGTTTAAGAGGAGTAAAACCTGGTGAAAGTAAATATGAAATAGACCTAAATTCATTACAAATTACAGATAATTCTGTAGAAGCCAAGTTACTTAATACGGATGCTGGAGTCCTATTTAAATTTTTGTTAACTGCTATTAGTGGAAATATATTTAGAGTACAACTAGATGAGGCTAGTCCTCTCTATCAAAGATACAGGCCACAACTTTCTTTAACAGGAGAACCACAAGTTGCTAAGTAAGTAAAATTTTAAAAAATATTAATATTAACAGTAATTATTTATTGCTGTGTTTCATTTTTTAGGTAACATTAAATGTGTTACAAAGTTGATATCTAATTGTTGAGTACTGATTATCAAGAGAGATATGTAAATCAAAATTAAACTGTTTCCTTTCAAATTAACCTAAAAATTGCTTTTGATCTGTTATTTGTAAGTTTTTAAAATGCATTTTTTTACCTTTAGTTGTAAAACTTAATTTTGCTGGTACTTGTTATTTTGAAATGATCTTTTGAAAATATAGACCAGGGCCAATCATTTTTGAAACAAAAAAATTCTTAACATGTGGATTGTCGGAAAAAGGGTAAACCACGACTGGACTTTCGTAATTCAATACCTGGTGGGGCATATAGCCCAAGGATTAGTTGTTGAAGTCCAGACGCTTGTGCAGTGTAGGACATTTTTAAAGTCCTTGTTCTTGGGAGCTTGTGTGATTTTATCCTTTGCGTAGACAACTGATACGATAACTGATTGAATTCCCATCGAGCCACGTCTCCGTATCAGTTACAGTTTTTCGAATTTACACATACAAATAACTGACAGTTCTGAAACTGAGACTGAACGGAGAACTGAACTGACCGTCTAAAAGTACCTTAATCAGCATAAAACAAAACATCAACAACCATCACCCCTTTTCCCTAAAGTTCCCTATACATAATTTTTTATTTCAATTCCGCTTCCATAATCTTGTCTCAATTTTTACACCATAACAATTTCCCCCAAATTATTTTCACGTTATAATTAATTAATTGTATTAGTGAAAATTATTTAAAAAAAAATTTTTATTCTAAGAATTATCTCTCAAATTATTTTTCATTATGAAAGTTTATTTTAATTTTATTTGTATTTAAATTCCCATCAAATTTAATACCCATGTCCTGTAAATTATTTAACCCCCCTTAAATAAATTTTCCTCTATTGCCACCTGCACCTTATTGTTTATTTCTGTAATTTCCTTGTTTACATATCTGTCCATAACCTCAACATTCCTCTGACATATCCTATTTTTCTCATCCATAATTTCACATATCGTCTGAAGTTCTCCATCGACCTTTGCCTTAATTCCTTCTAACCTTCCTCATTAGCTTTTGTTTGCAATTTCACTTCTTCTATTCCTTTACCTTAAATGCTTCTAAACCTTCCTCATTAGCTTATGTTTGCAATTTCACTTCTTCTATTCTTTTTTGAAAATCTACCAATTTCTCCTCTACTTCTCTTGTATGTGACCTTTTATTTTAATTTTTATCTATTTTATCTCCTAATTGACATATTCTCTATGTCCTGTCTGTTTCTAACACCATTTTCTTGAATTTCTTCTCTTAAATCTTTTTCTTGTCCTTTTTTGTTTTCTTGTATATTTTTGATTTGCTCCTTCTGCTCTTCTTGTTCTTTTTTAATTTTTTTTGTTTCCTGTTCATTCTTTGACTTTCTTCCCGATTTTCATCTAATTTTCTATTCAAATCTCCCCTCATATTATTTATATCTTTCTTATTTTCTTCT
The DNA here is from genome assembly GCA_949320105.2 of Crepidodera aurea. NCBI lineage: Eukaryota > Metazoa > Arthropoda > Insecta > Coleoptera > Chrysomelidae > Crepidodera > Crepidodera aurea. The sequence continues at coordinate 6,596,421 of OX439477.1, read as the reverse complement.
AATTTTTTATTCAAATCTCCCCTCATATTGATAATCCATTAATCGATCTTCTCTACTTGTTTCCTCCATCATTTGGTTTAACTCAATTTTAGCCCCACGTTGTTGCGCCATTTCTTAAAATAATGAAAATTCTATAGATTTTTTTAACTTTTAATATTCTTTATTTTCCAATTTTTTCTCTTCTCATTTCAAAATCTAATCAACATAAAACAAAACATCAACAAACATGCCATAACAACCATCACCCTTTTACCCTAATGTCCCCTTTACATAATTTTTTATTTCAATTCCGCTTCCATAATCTTGTCTCAATTTTTACATCATAACAATATACTAATATAATTAACTATTTTCTTATTGACAAAACAACAGAAAATGTTACAATGTAATCTTTTTTTTAATTTTAGATTAAAAGTATTAGAGCGCACTAACGACTTCGTATCCATCACATACAACAAAAACAAAGTAATAATCCACGCCAGACCATTTAAACTTGAATTCTTTGAAAATGAAGAACTTGTCACCGTCGTAAACAGTAGAGGGTTGTTCACTTTTGAGCACTACAGGAAGAAGCAAGAAGAAACCAATGAAGAAGGTCAAGGCAATCAGGTCGTTGAAGATCCAGGAGCATGGGAAGAGAACTTCAAGTCTCACCATGATAGTAAACCAAAAGGACCTTCTGCTATCGGGTTGGATGTTGGTTTTCCGGGAGCTTTGAGAGTTTATGGTCTACCTGAACATGCTGACAGGTAAGTAATTAAAGTGAATAAGGAATTTTAAGTATTTTTTATTTTTCAATTGTTCAATTGACTTTTTAAAATATTTATTAGTTTGTTCTAGTTATAAATTATAAGTAAATTAAAAAAAATCAATTGGTCAAATTAAAAGTTCCGGAAGACGGGTGGGGGTAGCTAAATATACAATTTGAGGGTTAGAAATTGGTTTTTTACGATTTGTGGCTGAAATATGCATACTATCGAAAAAAGTTTAATGCAAAAGTTGTAGATAATTAAAGAATGCAAAACTTTTGTATTAATTATTTTTCAACATAACCTCAAAATTATTGAGAAAAACCGTATTTTTCGTTTTCAATTTTTATCTCCCGCAAAAATATTTTTTTTTTATGAAACTTGGTGAAAACGTTCTTTGTGTTCTAAATAAGCTGCAATTTTTTCAAAATAAAATATTTGTTTTTGATTTTATACGAATTTAAATTAAAAAAAAAAGCCTAATTTTCAATTAAAAAAGTTTCTATACAAATTTTCAATTTCTTCGTTGAAACCTCGACTTTAAGAAGATATAAAAAAATATATTGTTCGTATAGAAAAATATCGTTAAAAATGCAGAAAACCAAAAAACGACTTTTTCATAATCGATTTTTCAGTTAATCTACACAATTTTTTATTTTTTATTGCAAATAAGCATTGAAATTGATGACAAAGATTAATTTTCATGTAATATAATGTCATTTACATTCAATTAACTATTAATGGTTTTGAAATTACTGAAAACATTGTTTAAACAATAATCGAATTCTGCTTTTAAAATTTTACTGGTAGAATGAAATGTGCAATCTCCAACACTTTGTATTCCCATTAAACTTTTTCCGTTCTTTTCGAATATGGAACTCAATTTTTAAAATTTTGATTGTTTTAATGGAGTGAAACAAGCTTGCCAAATATAAAATAAATATACAAGGTGGTTCCAAAAATACGAGGGATAAAAGAAATGATCAAAATTAATAAAACACCCTGTAACTTAGATATATAAAATATGGGATTTTCTTATTCGTCTAAGTGTTCTTTATCCACATTTAGCGTATGTTCATGTACCTGTCATAAATCAGTGGAGATTACGTTTGGGCAGCCATTTACAAGGTCGGCCGTTGAAATTTGTGTTACTGTGCCGCCTCTTTAAATGCTGTATGTAGTATGATGTAAAAAGGTGGACTGTATATTTTTTGTTGTAGTTGTTCAAGAACCTTCCAATAAAACATACACGTATGTTTAACACTTTTATTTAAGAACTTCAACGATTAAAAACAACAATAAACTGGTTTACATTACTTATGACTTTAACTAGTCACTCAGAAATTTGTATTTAAAGTATTTGGTGTAAAGAAAATTAATTTATGTTAAATGGTTTTACCATGGTACGCAGCTGAAAACCCACTGAATTTGACCAGGTTTCTTTACCCCGGAGTGATGCGCTCATATTGAGGACTCAATGCACACTGATTAAAAATTTGCCAACTTTGGCTTGATAGCGTATTAATTTTTTGTCGACTGTTAGGTCACGCCTACCATGGCGTACGTGAGAATATTTGTGTCCGTTATACTGAACCGGAAGCGTTTGGACGTGCAAGTATGCGATGGTACGATGGCGCGAGTCGGAAATCCGTTTCGATTCTCCATCTCACTATGCGAATTTGTATCATTCGCACTCATATGTTTGAAATATTTTTTAACGTTACTGTAAACGTATTTGGCGATTCGCAGACGCACAGTTGCCAGTGTTACCGATTTATTTTAAAATGAATGGATTGAATTTTTGTTTGATTGGAAATTAAACAGTACGTATGAAACACCCTATATAATTAGAGCGAAGTTTTATGAAGTTTTTAATTATTTGATTATTGTTTAAACAATGTTTTCGGTAATTTCAAAACCATTAACAGTTAATTGAAAGTAAATGACATAATATTACATGAAAATTAATCTTTTCATCAATTTCAATGCTTATTTGTGATAAAAAATAAAAAATTGTCTAGATTAACTGTAAAAGTCCTTTTTTGGTTTTCTGCATTTTTAACGATATTTTTCAATACGAACAATATATTTTTTTCATGCCTTCTTAAAGTCGAGGTTTCAACGAAGAAAATGGGCACTGATAAAGTTAAAAAAAATTGAAAAGGAGGAGGGTCCCTAAGCCCCGAAATCGGCACAAAAAATATTTCGGGCAAATGTGGTGGAAATTGTTTCTTTCACAAGTTCTAGTAATATTGAGCCATTTTCACAAGATCTAGCAATATTGAGTCATTTTTGGGCGAAATGGGTCATCCCAGACTTCTTTTTCTCTGGGGGCTGGGGGTGTTTGTGGGGGTCTGGGGTGACCCGTTTCGCCCGAAAATGGCTCAATATTGCTAGAACTTGTGAAAGAAACAATTTCCACCACATTTGCCCGAAATATTTTTTCGGGGCTTAGGGACCCTCCTCCTTTGTATGTGAACTTTTTCGATTGAAAATTAGGCATTTTTTAAATTTAAATTCGTATAAATTCAAAAAAAAAAATATTTTACTTTGAAATAATTACAACTTATTTAAAACACAAAGCAGTTTTCGATAATGTACATATTTCAGCCACAAATCGTAAACAACCAATTACAACCCTCAAATTGTATATTTAGCTACCCCCACCCCTTCCGGAACTTTTAATTTGTCCAATTGATTTTTTTTAATTTACTTATAATTTATCCTAAATTAACCACTACTAAGAATTTTTTTGTTTAAAAAATTATTGGGCCTGGTCTAAGTGTATGTTAAATAGTTTGTTTTTAAATAATAATTTTTAAAACAGTTTCAAAATTTTTATTATTTTTTATATAGACTCGCATTAAGAACTACTGGCCCTGGCGGTGTAGATCCTTATCGTCTCTACAATTTAGATGTTTTCGAATACGAATTAGATTCTACCATGGCCATTTACGGCGCCATTCCCGTTGTATATGCTCATTCTCCTAAACGTACTGTCGGAGTATTTTGGAACAATGCTGCTGAAACTTGGGTCGATATTAACAACAGCAAAGATGGAAATGTCATGGCTTCTATAGTCAACTTAGTTTCAGGTAAAAAAAATTTAAAAGTCATTAACATATTTTCCTAAAAAACAACCATTATTTTATAAAATGGAACCTCAATGTTAATAACACTCTTCCCCAATAACACCCCAGAGACCTTCACAACCTGTGTCCTATTTTCAAGGTAGAATTGAATTAGTTTTACACTGTGAGGACAAAAGTGGTATGTGTTGAGTTTTCGCAAGAGCATCCCTTGATTTACACAGTCAAAGGGCTTGCTCAAGTCGCAGAACACAACAGTGTCAAACCGCAACCTATGAAAGGAGTTCACAATGTGTGAGACCAAGTCCAGTATTCCAAGCACTGTTGTACTGTCCTTTCTAAAGCCAGATAAAGAAGTAATAATTATAATAGTGATAATAGAATTCATTGTTTCACTTTCAAACATTACCAATAGTTTGTCAACGAAATAATTTGTATGTTTCTCTGTTTGAGTTCTGAGGTACCTTAAATGTAGACATAATATAAGTTAGCAAAAACTCGAGATCTTAATAAATTTAAAAATGCTAGGAAGCAAATCCGAAAACAGCGTGGATGCCCATTTCATGAGCGAAAGTGGTATTGTCGATCTTTTCGTCCTGATGGGTCCCACTCCTAAGGATGCAGTCAAACAATACGCCTCCCTAACTGGTGTCCATCCTCTTCCACAATATTTCACATTAGCTTACCATCAGAGTCGTTGGAATTACAACGACGAAGATGACGTTACCTCTGTAGTGCAGAATTTTGATGCTCAAGACTTACCCGTCGACGTTATGTGGTTGGACATCGAGTACACCAACGGGAAAAAGTATTTCACTTGGGATCCTATAAAATTCCCCCATCCTGAAATCATGATGCAAAATTTGACATCTACAGGGAGAAAACTTGTTGTCATCATAGATCCGCATATCAAGCGAGAATCTGGATATTTTGTACATGAAGATTCTTTGTCTAACGATTATTATGTGAAGAATAAAGATGGCAGTGTCTATGAAGGTTAGTGCTCTATTAAAATTTCATCCTTCCTTCTCTTGTTTAACATTTTTTTCCTAGGTTGGTGCTGGCCTGGTTCTAGCAGTTATTTAGACTTTTATAAGCCAGAAACTGTAGAATACTATAAAAACTTGTATTCGTTGGACACTTTCAAGGGAACCACCCATGATGTTTACTTGTGGAATGATATGAACGAACCATCCGTATTTAACGGACCTGAGATCACTATGCCTAAAGATTGCCTACATCATGGTGGGTGGGAACACAGAGATGTACATAATGAGTATCCATTAGCACATGTGAGTCAAACTATTCCATTTTTTTTTATTTAAGCCACTCTCAGCCTTGTTGATGTCTATATTTATTAAAAAAGGTTCAATCAATCATGTAATATATTTTGCACATAGATTCCGTTATTTTATGATTATTAATAAATGTTTTCATATTTACTGATTCGTTATTATCGATTTTTGCAATCACGCGGCCAATAGCTGAAGCACTACCTGGGATTAAGACTCCCAATTTTTCTACTGGAAAGTAGATGGCGCCCAAAATTATCAACAACAAATAATTACATTGTCTGAGATTACGCCAGAAGGCAATAAAAAAATCAACAGTAATTTAATAGGTTATGTACTAAAACTAACAAAAGTAATTTTTCTCTTTTATACAAAAGTTAGTACGTAACAATATTTTCCAAATAGATTCTGTTTAGATTCGGTTTGAATCTTTTTGTGCAACAGCTTACAAAGATGGCCTATGCAATTGTTTTTGGCGTCACCAAATTCTTTAAGCTTTGTTCGGATTCGTAAATGGACTGTAATTTTATCATTTCATTTTTCCTCTCCCAGAATTGAAGTACACATGTTATTTATATTAACACTTTATTAAAAAACTTTAAAAGAAAAATGTAACAAATAACGATACAAAACTGGTTGTTTAATTTACATTAAATACAACCGCTCAGAAAATGTATGAATAAAAATGTGTTTTATAATGACGAATTTGCCAGAGAATTTGGGCATAAATAATCCCGAAACAAGAACCTTATGCGAAGGACAACTTGTAGAATTTTGTCAGAGAAAGTTGGGCATAACTAATCCCGAAACAAGAGCCTTATGTGAAGGACAAAAATACCGTCGCACTGTCGGAGTTGTGAACTGGTTGAAGTTAAACACATACTAATTTTGCCGCACTAAGGAGCACTATGAATAATTTGTCAGAGAATTTACGTTGCATTTTAACAACGGAGTAGACTGCTTGTGATGGAAGCTGGATACATACTAATTAAAATATTCTTTAATTTTTGTCTCATCCCTGGCTACAGCGGATTGGTTGATTTTACGCTCGGAATATTGTGTACGTGAGAGTATTCATGTCCAGGCAGGAAATGCGTTTATCTTTCATCTCACTGCTGGCAAGTTCTTCTCGCTTCGACTCACGGCGAACGAAAAGTTTTGATTTTATTTTTATTATGATTTAAATATAACTGATGTGTTTATCAGTGGCAGGGTTTCTCAAGGATCAGCTTTTTCGTTGCCCTTGATGCCACAGTGTCCCGGAACACACATCAAAGTTATTTTGTTGTATTCTGAAAGGACATTGAGTTCTTCACGGCATTCCCATACCACTCTTGATGTCACTTTTGGGTTCATAAGAGCCTTCATAAGTGTTTGTTCCTAGTGAAACACTTATTTGGGAGTTTCTCCTCTCACTGTATATTCCTCTCCTTGGTCTTGGATCCGTTAGGGACATAAATGTAACTTCTTATAAGTCAAACGGCTGGTAAAATGGAAAATGCATTAATTTGGTCACTAACGATTTAAAAATTTCAGACCTACGCTACTTTCCAAGGCTTGTTAAAACGCACACCCACTAAGCGTCCTTTCATCCTCACCAGAGGTCACTTCGCTGGCTCTCAACGTTACACCGCCATGTGGACAGGTGACAACGCCGCAGAATGGTCTCACTTGGCCATTAGCTACCCAATGTGTCTTTCAGAAGCTTTGGGTGGAATCAGTTTTTGCGGCGCCGATGTCGGTGGATTCTTTAACAATCCAGATATAGAGCTATTGCAGAGATGGTATCAAGCTGCTGTATGGTTACCATTCTTCAGAGCACATGCGCATATTGATACTAGGAGAAGAGAACCCTTCCTGTTTGCTGATGATGTAAAAAATAGAATTAGAAATAGTTTAAGGTAAGTCTTGAATAATACTAAAACATCGCCCTGTATAATATTTCTTTAGTGATTCATGGGTATTGTCATTTTATCGAATTCTCAGAGTTTTCTTTTACGTTGTTCAAAATAAAAGCTACAGTTATAATCACTTTTAATTTGGAGTTAATCAAAAATAAAATTAAATTTGGGCAAACTACAATCCTCATGCGATTCGCGAATCTCGTTCGCAGTAGAGATTTTCACTGAATGTTTGGATAGGAGGAATAGACAGAAAACTAATAGGCTCCCTCTGTACTTTATTTATATATATATTGAACAGTCACGAAAATATATATATATATATATTCATAATTTTTTAAATGATCCTTGTATAAAACTGGATAAATTTTGTTCTACAATCGAAAATAGTTCAACTGTACCACATTTTTTTATTGTGCAATATTTAACAATTGTATTTAATGATTAGTTTTAATTTTTTATTTTATTTGATAGACTGAGATATGCTCACCTGCCTCTCTGGTACACCCTATTCTGGCAACACGAAATTACCGGAGAACCTGTAATTCGCCCCCTGTTCTACTACTACCCCGCAGACGAGAATGTTTTAGATATAGACAATGAAATTTTAGTGGGAGATTATGTATTAGCTCGTGTCATCTCGGATCCCGGAGCTTCTAGCGTCAGCGTTTACCTACCAGGAGGTTCGAATGAGTATTGGTATGATATCGAAGATTTCAGGCTATATCATGGTACTGGAAACCACAATATTCCCGTTTCTTTGGACAAGAGCCTGGCATTTTACAGGGGTGAGTGCAATTTGTTCTCCATGTGCCTCGTAGATAAATTGTATATTACATAACGAGTGCGGAAAGTGACACTTTTCACATGAGTGGGAAAAATCACTTTCGCACAGGTAATGTACACTATTTTTCCTACGACCACGCGATAATTTTACCAAATATTGTGAAATATGATGATTTTATTTGTAACATGTTTGTATTTAGTTAGGAAAAAAATATATTTGTGTTATTACGGTTTAGGGTGAGCATAACGGAAAGCTTGTTAAATGTAGTAGATTTTGGCTTTCCTGGAAGAAATTTTAGTAGGTTTACTTTTTTTAATAGATTTTTGGTAGATTTTAAAAGATAGTTACTTTTTGGGATAATTTCTAATTTTGCAAAACAAATGTATCGAACGCAAAATGTGAAAGCATTTTCTCCCAGTTTAATTTAAGTAAAACTACTAACCAAAACAAATTTCTTAATAAAAATGTCTCTTTATTTTTACAAGCAAAAGAAGGCTTAAAGGACTTTGGTGATTGTACCTATTTTCTTTCCGAATTGGATTATGATAAAACTCATGACTGATAATTGTATAAAAATATTAAATATCATTATGATAAATATTTGATTTAAATATTCAAATTCAAAATTTAAAAAATTCAAATATTTAAATATCCCAAAAATTCAACAACTCAAATATTGAAACATTCCAAAATTTAAAAAATTTAAATTCAAATATTTAAAAATTCAAGTTCAAATATTCAAAAGTTTAAAAATTCAAATATACAAACATTAAAAAATTCAAAACCAAAAAATTCAACAATTCAAACATTCAAATTCAAAATTTAAAAAATTCAAATTCAAATATTCAAAACCAAAAATTTTAAAATTCAAGTTTAAATATTCAAAAAATTCAACAATTCAAACATTCCAAATTTTAAAAATTCAAAATTCAAAATTTAAAAAATTCAAATCAAAAATTTAAAAATTCAAATATTTTAATATTCAAAAAATTCAACAATTCAAATATTGAAACATTCAAAAATTCCCAAATTTAAAAAATAAAATTTAAATATTCAAAAAATTCATCAATTCAAATATTTACATATTCAAAAAATTCAACAATTCAAATATTCAAAATTCAAATTCAAAAATTTAAAAATTCAAATATACAAACATTAAAAAATTCAAAAATTTTAAAATTCAAAAAATTTAACAATTCAAGCATTCAAAGATTCCAAAATTTTAAAATTCAAATTCAAAACCAAAAAGTTCAAAAAATCAAATATTTAAATATTCAAAAAATTCAACAATTCAAATATTTACATATTCAAAAAATTCAACAATTCAAATATTCAAAATTCAAATTCAAAAATTTAAAAATTCAAATATTTACATATTCAAAAAATTTAACAATTCAAATTCAAAAATTTAAAAATTCAAATATACAAACATTAAAAAATTAAAAAATTTAAAAATTCAAAAATTTAAAAATTCATAAATTTAACAATTCAAGCATTCAAAGATTCCAAATTTTAAAAATTCAAATTCAAAAATTCAAAACCAAAAATTTTAAAATTCAAGTTCAAAAAATCAATTCAAATATTTACATATTCAAAAAATTCAATAATTCAAAATTCCAAAATTCAAAAATTTTAAAATTTTAATTCAAATTTTAAAAATTTAAATTCAAAAATTTTAAAATTCAAATATACAAACATTAAAAAATTCGAAAACTCAACAATTCAAGCATTCAAAGATTCCAAAATTTAAAAATTCAAAACCAAAAATTTTAAAATTTAAGTTCAAAAAATCAAATATTTAAATATTCAAAAAATTCAACAATTCAAACATTCAAAAATTCCAACATTTTAAAATTTAAATTCAAAATTTAAAAAATTAAAATCAAAAATTTAAAAATTCAAATATTTTAATATCTAAAAAATTCAACAATTTAATAATTGAAACATTCAAAAATTCCAAAATTTAAAAATTCAAATTCACAATTTAAAAAATAAAATTTAAATATTCAAAAATTTAAATATTCAAAAATTTAAAAATTCAAATTCAAAAATTTGAAAATTCAAATATTTATATATTCAAAATTCCAAAATTTCAAATTCAAATATACAAATTTCTCTCTCTCTCTCTTTCCACTGGATTAAAACTACTTAGTTGTTAAAAAAGTTTTTTTATTAAAAAAATTAAAAAAAATAAATAAAAAAACTTTTTTAACAACTAAGTGGTTTTAATCCAGTGGAAAGATAGAGAGAAATTAAAATACAAACCACTATGAACTTCCGAAATGAATTTCAAATATACAAACATTAAAAAATTCAAAAAATTCAACAATTCAAGCATTCAAAGATTCCAAAATTTAAGTATAAATTCAAAAATTCAAAACCAAAAATTTTAAAATTCAAGTTCAAAAAATCAAATATTTAAATATTCAAAAAATTCAACAATTCAAAAATTCCAACATTTTAAAATTTAAATTCAAAATTTAAAAAATTAAAATCAGAAATTTAAACATTCAAATATTTTAATATACAAAAAATTCAACAATTCACATATTTACATATTCAAAAAATTCAACAATTCAAATATCCAAAATTCAAATTCAAATATACAAACATTAAAAAATTCAAAAATTTAAAAATTCAAAATCAAAAATTTAAAAATTCAAATATTTAAATATTCAAAAAGTTCAACAATTCAAGCATTCAAAGATTCCAAAATTTCAAAATTCAAACATTAAAAAATTCAAATTCAAAAATTTAAATATTTAAATATTCAAAAATTTAAAAATTCAAATTCAAAATTTAAAAAATTTAAATTCAAAAATTTAAAAATTCAAATATTTAAAAAGCCAAAAAATTCAACAATCAAATATTCAAACATTAAAAAATTCCAAAATTTAAATTCAAAAATTCAAATTCAAATATTTAAATATCCAAAAAATTTAACAATTATTCAAATATACTACAGCGTTAATTTTTTTATAATTTCATATTTTTGTATAAGTTTTTGTTTTTGTTCGTTTCAGGTGGTAGCATTATCCCTAGGAAAGATAGACCAAGGAGGGCATCTACTTTGATGCACAATGATCCTTACACCTTATACGTCGCCCTGGACTCCAACCAAAAAGCCAGTGGCTACCTCTACATAGACGATGCAGAAAGCTACGAATACAAAAACAAAAAATACCTATACCTCCACTTCACCTTCGCAGAAAACACTTTGAGAAGTGAATTAATCGATAAAACCGATTATCCTACCAAGGAATGGATAGAACGTTTGATAATTTTGGGACCACCTAAAGGGATCAAGGGCGCTAAACTCACCAGCAAGAGCTTAGGAACCGTAGAATTGGATGTTTCTTACAACAACGAAGACAGAGCTTTGGTTGTAAGAAAACCAGGCGTTAGTGTAAGAGAGAAATTTACTATTAAATTATATTAAAATTTAGTGTAAGTTAACCAAGCATTCCTCGACACATTAACTGCCACGGGTAAATAACCATTTCGTCTCTGCGGTATTGACAACGAAATTTCTGACATTTTTTGAAAATAGGAAAAAGACACAATTTATATTTGAGTAGTCAAGATTAACATTCGAAGCGTTTGGAAATTTTAGGATAATAGAATCGGACAAACTTAATAATAGACCGCTAATATGGCTGCCAATGCGCAAAGGCGGAGCTCATTACTCAGTAGCGCAGGTAGCAAGATAAGGGAGTAGTGGCCTGCAGGACGGCCATCTTGAAAAAGGGGCGTGGCCTGGAATGCTATTGAGATAGAAAATTTTCCCACGCTCAAGGAACCCATCCTCTACTCATGTCAACGTAGTTATTGTTGAACACTGTTTTATCTGCTCTTGCGACGCTTCTGTCATCACTCGGTACTGCTTCGTTGCTAGATAACGTATACACGCGCGCAAACAGGCGGTGACAATTATTACCGGTCTATTGTTAAGTTTGTCCGACTTTACATAATTATTATTTATTTTAAGTTGTCAACATCACCATTCTAATCATTTTGCAAAGTTTGGAATTATTTACCTAGACTAGTGAATGTGTTAATATTTTTTTCTTGATATTAGCAATAGGATTGTAATTGCGTGCTTGGATAAAACGTTTTGTAAGTAAAAAAAAATGTGATTGAATAAAAAAGTATTAAATTATAAGATTAGTTGATTTATTTGCGCGTGCTTGTATAGTCTAATATCTGGACCTACAAAATTTTTTAATTCTACCATGCATTTTGTATAACGATAAGAAAGAAACATTTACATTTTTCATTTAAAGAAAAAAGTCACGATGTTCTTCGACAAAACGATATTTGCCCGAAAATTTATTAAATTTAACAAAACGAGTTTCAATATTAAGTCTAGCATAGACATACGAATATTTAACTCGAAAAAGATGATTAAAACCAAAACTATTACACATATTTTTAGCACATTTTGACAAGTGTCCATTTTAACAGTGTTACTCAAGGTTCCATTAAATGGAATTTGGGATTCGTGACAATAGTTTTTTTGTGAGGTGTTCTATATATTAGATATACTGGTTAAATATGTTTTTAGAATAAAAAGCACTTCAAAATTGCTCTCGGATCGCTTTTAAAACAGGTAGGTACAATTCCTAAAATCTTAAAGTGAATTCCCGCCATATTTTTGCTTTGAAACAATTTTTTACATTTGAGTCCGCCTTCTTGGGTACCTTTATTCTTTGACAACCCTCCTTTTGGGCTTCGCCGCAGCCTGGTAAAAAGCACAAGCAACTTTCAGGGATAACATATATTTTCAATTTAAACTATTGAGCCCTACAACAGTAATATGGCAGGAAAAATGTCTGTAGAGTATTTCATCACTTTTAGATATTGATATACACATTTAGTTTTCGATTAATAGATTTAATTTATTGCAGTGTTTTTTAAGCACTTTTTATCGTCTTGAATTTGGAACCCCCTATCTCGTAATTTCCCTTAAAATATTGCCTTAATAAAAGGTACGGCCACATATGTGATTTTATTGACATAATTACTATAACTATACCTTATTTAACCCCTATAAAGTTAGCAGAGCCACTTGCAAAAAAATCGATGAAACCTATTCCAATAATTGTCGAGAATTTGTCGCGCTTTTAGTTTTTTTTATATGAGGTGGCTCTGCTAACTTAATATTAAGTTAGCAGTGCCACTCACAAAGAAACATCAAATACCATCACAATTGTTATGAATAATTGTCGAAGCCCATCTGACTTAAAAAAAAATGCAAAAAATCCATTCCTTATGGCATATATATATACCTTTTTCTATGCAGAAGGACCTAGGTCGATAGCCCTTTGTAAGTTTGCTTACAACAAACTTCTTTTAATAAATAAAAAATAATAGAGATATTACATTTTCACAGTAATAGACCCACGTAACTTTGTTGATTTATTATTTTTTCATCCAGAAATGAACTGATCAATTGTCGAACGACCGATATGTATTTATCGCGATCTTAGTTTTTTTTTCTAGGGGTGGCTCTGCTAACTTAATATTAAGATAGCAGTGCCGCTCAGAAATAAACATCAAATATCATCACGATTGTTATGAATAATTGTCGAAGCCCATCTGACGTGAAAATGTAATATCTCTATTATTCAGCATAGAAAAAGGTATATATATATATATGAATAGCTGGGCTTCCGGGATCTGCTCCGTGTTGTCACTGGTTGATTCTCAATAGAATCGTTCAACTGACGACGTTTCGGCACAATCTCATGTGCCATCTTCAGGTCTTAGCTTCTAGTTAAACTGACTTCTCTTAGCGTTGTCGAAGGTTTATGTACTCTCTTCGTTTTCCGGTCTACTGCACACAGGTCTGTTTGTTGGCGGGGGTGCGCTGGGCTTTCTATTTGTGATCTCCTCCCCGTAGAGTAGAGTTATGTTCTGCTTTAGGTTTCCACGGGCATTATATGAATAGCTGGGCTTCCGGGATCTGCTCCGTGTTGTCACTGGTTGATTCTCAATAGAATCGTTCAACTGACGACGTTTCGGCACAATCTCATGTGCCATCTTCAGGTCTTTGCTTCTAGTTAAACTGACTTCTCTTAGCGTTGTCGAAGGTTTATGTACTCTCTTCGTTTTCCGGTCTACTGCACACAGGTCTGTTTGTTGGCGGGGGTGCGCTGGGCTTTCTATTTGTGATCTCCTCCCCGTTGAGTAGAGTTATGTTCTGCTTTAGGTTTCCACGGGCATTATATGAATAGCTGGGCTTCCGGGATCTGCTCCGTGTTGTCACTGGTTGATTCTCAATAGAATCGTTCAACGGACGACGTTTCGGCACAATCTCATGTGCCATCTTCAGGTCTTTGCTTCTAGTTAAACTGACTTCTCTTAGCGTTGTCGAAGGTTTATGTACTCTCTTCGTTTTCCGGTCTACTGCACACAGGTCTGTTTGTTGGCGGGGGTGCGCTGGGCTTTCTATTTGTGATCTCCTCCCCGTAGAGTAGAGTTATGTTCTGCTTTATAATGCCCGTGGAAACCTAAAGCAGAACATAACTCTACTCCGCCAACAAACAGACCTGTGTGCAGTAGACCGGAAAACGAAGAGAGTACATAAACCTTCGACAACGCTAAGAGAAGTCAGTTTAACTAGAAGCAAAGACCTGAAGATGGCACATGAGATTGTGCCGAAACGTCGTCAGTTGAACGATTCTATTGAGAATCAACCAGTGACAACACGGAGCAGATCCCGGAAGCCCAGCTATTCATATAATGCCCGTGGAAACCTAAAGCAGAACATATATATATATATATATATATATATATATGCTGAATAATAGAGATATTATATATATATATATATATAATATCTCTATTATTCAGCATAGAAAAAGGTATATATATATATAGATGTTTCTTTTTGTATTTAATTTTTTCCGTATTTCATGTTATTAGTCTTGAAAAAGAAAATAAACGTTTTCGAAAGCTTGACCAAAACGAAGAAATCAAACTAATTTATTTTATATTGACTGATTCCCACGAATTTTTCTACTTAAACTATATATATATATATATATATATATATATACACCTTTTTCTATGCTGAATAATAGAGATATTATTATATATATATATTTTTGGATTTTTTGCATTTTTTTACGTCAGATGGGCTTCGACAATTATTCATAACAATTGTGATATTTTATGTTTCTTTGTGAGTGGCACTGCTAACTTAATATTAAGTTAGCAGAGCCACCTCATATAAAAAAAAACTAAAAGCGCGACAAATTTTTTTCGTTCACGACAATTATTGGAATAGGTTTCATCGATTTTTTTGCAAGTGGTTCTGCTAACTTTATAGGGGTTGCAAGTTGTATACCCTTAACTTCTGACTTTTTAATAACCTAACATTTTCTTCTATTTTCGCCGATATTATCAAAGTAGCTATTTTTAAGAAAAGTAAAAGGCCTCTTCTATGGGTAGGGCTGTGACACTGGAACACGACCTACAACTGTTCCGTTTGGAACAGGGTACGCGCTGTCACAGTGACGTCAGAGACTGTTCCAACGTACCTGTTCCATGTCTCTAATAATACCTGTTCCAAGAAATATTCGTTCCAAAAGGAACAGGTACTGTTCCAGTTACACATCCCTAATTCTTAACAGAACATGTGTTTTTAAAAAGAAAATGAATTCACAGGGAATTGAATTTAATTTAAATTTTAAAATTTCTGAAAGTCAAATGAAATACGAAGAATTAGAAAATGTGGATAAAAGTAGGCATGCAGTTCAAGAATGTATTCAGACTGAGGTTGATGTTATAGAAAATGAAATAAATGTCGATATTGCAGAATATCGAATTGAATGCAAAGAAGAAAGAAAAAACATCTATCCAGGTGGACAATATATTAAGCCTGAGGTGGACTTTAAAGAAAATGAATTAAATACCTGTTTTAAAATTACAGAAAATCAAATTGAATGCAAAAAAGAATTAGTAAAAACAGAACCTGATATTGGTACACAAAGAGAAAATGAAGATATATTGGACAGGTTTATTATAAAATCCGAAGAAATAGATATTAAAGAAGAGAATGAAGAAAGCGACAATGAACAAGAGGTAGAGGATGAGAAAAACTATAAATGCAACATCTGTGAAAAAACTTTTCTTCAAAGTTGCTCTCTTAAAAAACATGCAATAGTTCATACAGAAAGAAAATTCAAGTGCAATATTTGTGATAAATCATTTTTCCATAAGCGAAATCTAAATAGACATTTATTCATTCATACAGATCAAAAGAATTTTAAATGCAAGATTTGTGACAAATCATTTTTTTATAAGCATTATCTAAATTCACATTTATTAATTCATAGAGGTGAAAATAAGTTTGAGTGTAACATTTGTGATCAATCATTTTTTCGAAGCAAAGAATTAAATAGACATTTATTGTCTCACACAGGAGAAAAGAATTTCAAATGCCACATTTGTGATAAATCATTTTTTCATAAGCAACATATAAATAGACATTTATTAATTCATACAGATCAAAATAATTTTAAATGTGACATTTGTGACAAATCATTTTATAGGAAAAGTGATCTAAATATACATTTGTTAATTCATAGAGGTGAAAATAAGTGTAACATTTGTGATCAATCATTTTATCTGATCAAAGAATTAAATAGACATTTATTGTCTCACACAGGAGAAAAGAATTTCAAATGCCACATTTGTGATAAATCATTTTTTCATAAGCGAAATCTAAATAGACATTTGTTAATTCATAGAGATGAAATTAAGTGTGACATTTGTGATCAATCATTTTATCTGATCAAAGAATTAAATAGACATTTATTGTCTCACACAGGAGTAAAGAATTTCAAATGCCACATTTGTGATAAATCATTTTGTCAGAAGCGATTTCTAAATAGACATTTATTAATTCATACAGATCAAAATAATTTCAAATGCAACATTTGTGACAAATCATTTACTCATAAATCAAGCCTAAATCTGCATTTACCCATTCATACAGGTGAAAAAAAAAACAATTGCGACATTTGTGATAAATCATTTTATCGGAAAGGTGATCTAAATAGACATTTCTCAATTCATTCTGGTGTTAAGAATTTTAAATGCAACGTTTGTGAAAAATCATTTAGTTACAAGTCACATCTGAAACAACATTTACTAATTCATTCTGGTGTTAAGAATTTTAAATGCAACATATGTGAAAAATCATTTTTTCGGAAATGTGATCTAAATTCACATTTACTAATTCATTCTGGTGATAAAAAATTTAAATGCAATGTTTGTGAAAAAGCATTTGCTCACAAGTCAAATCTGAAAACACATTTAGGGAAATGCATGAACAGCTAAATGTATATACAGTTGAACAAAGCATTAAAAAGGCGAATTTGATACTAATTTACGAAATGATACATCACCAGACTCCGAATTACCTTAGTACACTACTTGTAAAGAGATCTGATCTACATTTACGTTCTCTTAGATCACAGGACAATTTTAATATTGACTTCACGAAAAAATCTTTTTTAATGGGCTCGTCATTACAGGAAGGAATTCGTCTTTTTAATGCTTTGCCTACCGATGTAAAAAATGCTCCAACATTAGGGATCTTTAAAAATAGTATTAATAAGTATTTAGGTAACATACAGTTAAGTTCAAAATTATAAGGCATTGTTATAACAAGCTAAAGCTAAATAAAGAAAATTCATTCATTCATTCTGGTGATAAGAATTTTAAATGTAACATTTGTGATAAATCATTTTATTGGAAAAGTGATCTAAATGTAAATTTTTGCACGATTGGTCATTTTTGACTGTTTCCATCTATTTTGATGATCAAGAAAAACTGAACGGTAAGTAATTCGCTTACCGTTCAGATTTTTCACAAAAAAAAATTAAATGCAACGTTGTGAAAAATCATTTTATTGGAACAATTATTTATGATCACATACAAGATAACAACAAAAACGTTTATGTACTTTCTATGAGAAGTGCTTTTCTAGAGAAAATTATCTTAAATAACATACATTCAAATTTCCCAAATCAACCCAGTGGAAGAAACTCAATAAATCAGAAGAAAATCCAGGACGATCTAAATACCAAGGACTTTTATTCAACTAGATACAATGAGGTCATTACTCAACTCGATACAATGAGGTCATTACTCAACTCGATACAATGAGGTCATTATAAAACACGATACAATGATTTCATTACTCAACTTGATATAAAGAGGTCATTACTCAACTCGATACAATGAGGTCATTATCTAACTCGATACAATGAGGTCATTACTCAACTCGATACAATGAGGTCATTATCTAACTCGATACAATGAGGTCATTACTCAACTCGATATAATGAGGCCATTATAAAACTTTATTTGTCTATGGATGGGTCTATTATCTGTTAGACTATTTTATTACCCCATACACGAGCTAAATTTGATCAAAAGTGTGTCAAGCAAGTTTGAGGGTTCTGCGAGCCCACACATACATTAAATTTTGTAAAACTGCATTTTTATTAGTGTTTGTTGACGAGTGGCTGAGTGCGCTGATATGGATTTTAAAAAATTGGCTTATTTGTATTTGATTTACAAGAAACGAATTCTTATTGAAAAAAGGAAGATGGTGCAAACAATGGTTACTGAAAAGAGCACAGTATTGAGACAAATAATTACCGATGGTGGCGCCACTTTCCTCGATCAGCTGTTCAACGAAACGCGTAATTTTTGATAAATAGTGCATTAAGTTATACTGAGTGAATGGTTTATTTGTAGTATTTTAAGACTTTTTGTGATTGTTTGAAGATTTTGATTTGGAAATTACCATAATATACCTGTACATGTAAGTATTTAGACTCAATTGAACCTGTTTTTTGTGTCGTTATTCTAAAATTTATTATTTACTTCTGTTTCTGTGTGCTTTTTTTGTGTTTCAGGATGAATATAGCCTAGAGGTATTATCATCTTCACCTCTACTAATATAGAATGATATTGGAAGGGAGCTAAATCATATGCCAAAGAAACATACAACAGTTTTCTGCTGATAAATTTTATTTCAATTTTTTCAGGATAATAATTGTAATTGTAAAAGTGATTTAAATAAAAAATGATTTCTAAGAACCTACTTTTGATTGATTTATGGTAAAATATATCCTATTCGTTGTTTAAAAATTATTTTTTTAAATCAATATCAAATTAAAATATAAAAAATTAAGAAAATTTTTTCTTGGCTGAAAACTTTTTGTTTTGTTTATCTACTTTGTTTTTTTCAAAATAAACACAAAATGTATATTTTTTAATCCTTTATTTTAACATAAGTTCAAAGCTAACTTTGAATTATTCAGTTTTAGTAGTATTTAACATTTTATTGTAATAATTCATTACTAATTGTAACTGTATAATTATTGAAAACAGGTGTTGTACAAGAGGGGAACATAATAATGGTATTTTTAAAAGTATGATGTGAAAGGTTTTATTTTACTGAATATTACCTTTAGAAAAATGATAAGTTGAAATATCAGCAATGATGTGCACACCTAATTAGATTTTAAGTTTACATATATAAAAGTACAACTGTACACAGTTTGTAAGGACAAGTTTACTTAGTTTATAGGCAACACTTTGCTGTCTTCTAACTAACAATCATTCCTTGCACATTTAATGGTTTTAACATCAAGTGGCTTACTGGGCAAATGATGTGATGGCACACACTTTTTGCACTACTTGGGTGCTATTTTGTTTGAAAGAATTCCTGTAAACATTTCAGTAGTAATCAAGAAATAATCTCAGAAATGCTAATCTTTATCTTACCTGATTTTGTAATATAATCTTCAGATTTAAAATTGATTACACTTTTCCCGGAATTTACGACGATCAACTTCCTCGATGACACCTTTTTTGTTGCTTCTTGGGTGGATCATAATGGAAGTGTAATTCCGGATTTTTAGATTTCCTAGAGGTATACGCATAAACGCAATAGTTTGTATTATTTTTATTGGGCATTTTTAACGTTTAACTAACAAATAACAGCAAAATACACGAAGCACAAAATCAAAACACACGTTCGACTTGCAGGTAAACAAACAAAATTATGCTTTTCATGAAGGTTCAAATTAATACCGGTGGTGTCGCTTCAAAGTTGTGCTCGTCTCAATACACACTTAAATTTATTAAACGAAATTAGGCGTGAGCATCAAGACTTGAATAATTTTATGGATGAGAACAGTTATCTGTTGTTGTTATTCACTTGTAACCCCAAAAATTGATGGGAAATGAATTACAAGTTTGACAGTTTGGCTTGAGGGGACCACACACACCCGTTAAACTTGACTGACAAGCCTATTCACACCACAAACTACTTTTCAGGCAAAAACAGAAGCCTAGTTTGTCAAACTTGTTTGCTCGTGTATGGGGGCCTTTATAAAGACAACGATTCTGTTAATTCAGAAAATAAGATATTTTTTGACAGTTCAAGTTAAAATGCTCTTTCTAATGAAATGAAGGCCCAGAGTGTGACGTCACGCGGCCATTTTTTTGTTGGTGCAGGTCAAGAATCACTTTCCAAACAAAGATTGTTTACAGTGTATTGTGCCATAAGTAAAATTTTAAAAGTGTTTTTTGAAGCTACTTTAATATTTGTATATTCGTAAGTACATTTTACATATTACTATATTGACTATATATATTTTTTTTGTAATAATACATTCCTTATTTCCGTACAAATTTAAATTTTGTCGAAATTAGTAAAGTTTGGTTAGAATCATATATATTTGTATTTTAAAATACTCCTCCGTTGGATATTAAAATATTAAGTACCAAGCCACTCTATGAACTATAGAAATGAATTTGTATTTTTATTTCAGAAAAATTATAATGGTGATGTGTTTTGCTCCAGATTGCAAGCTAACAGTGAAAGAGATAAATGTAGATTCTTTACATTTCCGAAAGATCCTTATTTTAGCCTACACCAGACTTCTTACTTTGCCTTTTTTGATTTCGATTGGCTAGTCGCTGGATCATCTATAAAACGCTTTGTTTTATTGTGTTCAAAAATTGTTGGACCATTTCTTTTGTCATTATTGACAAAGTGGCAAGAACAAACCAAAGAGAATGCAGAAGGTTCTCTATCTTTGCACCTAAAAATTCACTCTTTTCTTATGAAACTGTTTACCTAAGCAACACAATCCATTGTTTTCTTTCAGAAGGATCTTTCGGAAATATAAAGAATCTACATTTATCTCTTTCATTGTAGTGCTTGCAATCTGGAGCAAAACACATCACCATTATAATTTTTCTGAAATAAAAATACAAATTCATTTCTATAGTTCATAGTGGCTTGGTACTTAATGTTTTAATATTCAAAGAGAAGAGTATTTTAAAATACAAATATATATGATTCTAACCAAACTTTACTAATTTCGACAAAATTTAAATTTGTATGGAAATAAGGAATGTATTATTACAAAAAATATATATATAGTAATATTTAAAATGTACTTACGAATTTACAAATATTAAAATAGCTTCAAAAAACACTTTTAAAATCTTACTTATGACACAATACACTGTAAACAATCTTTGTTTGGAAAGTGATTCTTGACCTGCACCAACAAAGATGGCCGCGTGACGTCATCACTCCGGGCCTCCATTGTTTATGCTTGAAATCATTTTAATTGCTTCGCCCAGAGTTCTGTTACCTCGGCAACGAACTCAGCTATAATAAGAGATTTCTCAGCCTGTTGGATACTATTATTTTAAAATAATTATTATTTTATTAAAATAATCGTTTCGCGCTGTCCCGAGAGTGGGGACCAATGGCGGGTAATTTTGTCTGTTACCATGTTGACATTGTTGACTGGTCATGTTGGCAGTTGGCGTTGGCAGCATTGGATTGATGGATTGTCACTTGTCAGTTTGTTTTGGATATGGATAGTAGAGCTTTTTACGAACAAAATGGGGTCTCACCAAATAGAACTTATTTCTCAAGCCCAAATAAAAATTGAACCCGAATGGGAGGATGAGAAAAACATTAAACAATTAGAAGGGAAGTATCTCAAGATCGAAGAGAAACATGATGTAACAGAAGCTTCTTGTACAGTTCAAAATACAGATATTCAGACAAAATTATTCAGCCCTAATAATTTTAAGATTGAAGAAGAAGAAGAAATAAATTTTAAGGATGAAAGTAAACAATGTGTAGAAGTTGATAAGAACATTCAACAACTAGAGGGGAAGTATCTCAAGATAGAGGAGAAACTTGATGTTACAAAAGATTCTTGTACAGTTCAATATACAGATGAGACAAAATTATTCAGTGATATCAGTTTTAAGATTGAAGAAGAAGAAATATATATTAAGGATGAAAGTGAACAACGTTTAGAAGAAGTTGATAAGAGCAGCAAAAAAGTAAATATAAATAAACATTCACTGATTCATTCTGGTGATAAGAACTTTAAATGCAACGTTTGTGAAAAATTATTTACTCATAAGTCAAATCTTAAAGGACATTTATTAATTCATTCTGGTTATAAGAATTTTAAATGCAACATTTGTGAAAAATCATTTACTTATAATTCAAATCTTAAAGGACATTTACTAATTCATTCTGGTTATAAGAATTTTAAATGCAACGTTTGTGAGAAATCATTTACTCAGAAAAGCACTTTAAATTCACATTTATTAATTCACTTAGATGAAAAGAATTTTAAATGCGACATTTGTAAAAAATCGTTTACTTCCAAAGTCGGTCTAAATAAACATTTTCTGATTCATTCTGGTGATAAGAAGTTTAAATGCGACGTTTGTAAAAAATCATTTAATTATAAGTCACATCTGAAATTACATTTACTAAGTCATTCAGGTGATAAGAATTTTAAGTGCAACGTTTGTGAAAAATTATTTGCTCAGAAGTCACATCTGAGAGAACATTCACTAATTCATTCAGGTGAAAAGAAATTTAAATGCGACGTTTGTGAAAAATCATTTACTCAGAAGAGCAATTTAAATGCACATTTATTAATTCACTCGGGTGTAAAGAATTTTAGATGCGACGTTTGTAAAAAATCATTTAATTGTAAGTCACATCTGAGAGGACATTTACTAATTCATTCAGGTGACATGAATTTTAAATGCAACGTGTGTGAAAAATCATTTACTTATAAAAGCAATTTAAATAAACATTTTCTAATTCATTCTGGTGATAAGAATTTTAAATGCGACGTTTGTAAAAAATCATTTACTCAGCCGTCACATCTGAAAGCACATTTACTAATTCATTCAGGTGAAAAGAATTTCAAATGCGACGTTTGTGAAAAATCATTTACTCAGAAATGCCATTTAAATGCACATTTATTAATTCACTCGGGTGAAAAAAATTTTAAATGTAACGTTTGTGAAAAATCATTTACTCAGAAACGTGATTTAAGTAGACATTTACTAATTCATTCTGGTGATAAGACTTTTAAATGCAGCGTTTGTGAAAAATCATTTACTCAGAAAAGCACTTTAAATGCACATTTATTAACTACTCACTCAGGTGAAAAAAATTTTTAAATGTGACGTTTGTAAAAAATCATTTACTCATTCAAATCTTAAAGGACATTTACTAATTCATTCTGAAAAATCATTTAAGTCATATATGTAGCCACAACAATAGCCCATTATTAATAAAAAGTCATGTAGCCAGCCACAAAACAATAGAAACATTATCAATAAACTGCATCCTGAGGAAATGGGCCCACACCCGAAAATCCAAAGAAAAGTAAACATTTCAACGCCGTTCAGATAATATTCAGTTACTTAGAATTGTTCAGACAGTATAGATTGTTTATTGTATAAGTTGTAATTAGCTATATCTTAATTATTATTAAATAAAGTTTGGGTGATCAACAATTTAATTTTGACTTCCAAAGTAAACATTTTCTAATTCATTCTGGTCATAAGAATTTTTAATTAATTAAGGAGTTCCTCAAGGCACAGTTTGTCGATTTCTATTTAAAATATTTAATAAAAGAAATTGTAATAAAAACAAATGTAATTAAATTTTATTTTTCTGCGATTTTGTTTTTTTTATAAATAAAGGGCAGAAGGACCTAGGTCAAATTAAATGTATAACATTTATTCATTCGATAGAAGTTTTTATTTGGCGGGTAATTTTGAAGTTCTTCAAGTGCCATGTTGGCAGCACCGGATTGTCAGTTTGACAGTTTCTTTTCGATAGTAAAGCTGTTTTCAAATAAGATGGGATCTTAACAAATTAAAATTATTTCTCAAACCCAAATAAAAATTTAACCCGAATGGGAGGATGAGAAAAACATTAAACAACTAGAAGGGAAGTATGTCGAGATATACCTTATTTGTCAGCTAAATTACTAATTTAGTTAGCATATATGTTAGATATACAAAAGCTGGCTAAATATGTATTTTTATAATAAAAAATACTTAAACATTTCTCTCAGATCGCTTTTAAAACAGGTAGGTAGAATTCCTACAACCTTAAATTGAATTCCCGCCATATTTTTGCATTGAAATAATTTCAAGGTCACAATCGGTTACTAGCGTCTACATCCGATCCGTTTTTCAAGTGCCCCAGGTGTTGCCAATCACCAATACTTTTTTCTTGAAATATTACTTTGTACACATGGGCGCCGTTACGTAAGCGCAAGAGGGGGCGGACCTCACCCTGTAAATTATTGATCTGTTACATTTTATTAATTTTTGATAACATGTTTCATGCGATAAATTTGGCAACAGCGTGGGCACTTGAAAACCGGCTGGGAAGTAGACTATTCTCAATCGGTTTGACGTTTGAGTCCACCTTTTTTGGCTTTGGTAAAACCACCGACATAACCTTAAACTAGACGGCTAATATCCATATTCCCACCACACAAGCAACTCATCCAATTGAACATTCCGAAAACGTCTCTGCGCAATGCGCAAAGGACACCAGTACGTTTGACATCTGGGTTTGGGTTCTCGAGCTTTGCCGATTCCAGGATTGTTTTTTGTTCATAGGCGTCCACTCTTCTGTTTGGTGTTTGACCGATTCTCGATAGTGAATTTATTGTAAAAATGAAGTGTTTTGTACTTTGGTGTAAGAACCGTTCAACAAACCATCCCAAAGGTTTTATGTTTATAGGTAAGTCCATATAAGAAACACACAATAAAATTGTTATATACCATGCCTCTATTCAACAACTTTGATTCACACATATTTATTATACCAAACTGATATTGTTTCAAAATCAATAAAATAATTTTATGACTTGAGCATTTTCTTTTTTTATTTTGTAAAAAATATACAAACTTCCTTCATCCCTGAAATATTTTTGAAATATATATTCAGTTTACTTGTATTTCAATTATTCCTTTCAAACAAGGACAGGCTTTTCCATGATTTCTATGTAGGAGCCGTAAGGAAAACTGAAATTCCAATCTACTTTTTCACAAAAAGAACTCAAAAATGCAGTTATTACGCTTAAAGGGTCATGTTTTTTTGGTGGTATCAAAGGAGACGCGTCTTTTAAAGCTTATAAATTGAGGATACTATATGTCTTACTCGAACGATACAGCTATTTATACCTTTACTATACTATTTTGCAATAAAAAACATTCTGTTCTCACAAATAATACTATTTCCAATCAGTAAATGAAAACTCCAACCTAAATCCTAAATTGTTTTCATCATTCCACTTATTTTCGTTCTAGACCCAATCATTTTCCCTAAGGTACGCCAATGTCGGAACATAGACTTTAAGGTTATGTCGGTGAATATGACAAACACAATGCGCATGCCTTATGGACACCAGTCATCCTCGTAATTGATCAATTTCTATCATATGGCATAGCCGTCTAGTTTAAGGTTATGTCGGTGGGTAAAACCGACTGACGTTTTATTATTTGTTAGTAATTTGGTATGTTTTTAAAGTTTGAAGTTTAAAATATGGGAAATAAACGCAACCGCTTAAGAAAAAATGGTGTTACTTTAAATAAAATGAAACTCAGAAGGTAACATATAAATATTTTTGTTGTTGAATGTTAAAAAATAGTTATATGATTAACTTAGATGTAGTTCAGCGGAAAGCATCCAGTGCAGTGGGTCAAGAATATTTGTAACATATGATTAGAGATGACAAATTCACTATTTAACAGAGTAGTACTCGTTCAATATTCAATATGTTACAATGGTATAAATCACTTGATACAAATGCAAAATATATAAATAACTTCATTAAGTATAGTTGGTATTTATGCCACTTATTTTTTAATCAAGGGAAATTGTATGTAAATTACTTTGCCCGCTGAGTGCTAAAGAAACTTCATTTTTAGGAAAGTTTTAAAACGCTGGCGGGGGCCACAGGCAAACCTGGAGAATGAAACCATTGATGGCACGCAATCTAATTTGACTCATGAAAATATGGATGAATCAGAGCAGAAATTATACACCGCAGTGGAAGTCCCTGAAAAGAAATTTTCTTTGGAAGGAAAAAGAATGATCGATATCGCATTTTTTTGGGATCAGCTCCAGAACATGAAGCATTTGTCAAATTTTCAATGTTCTTTACAAAACTGTCAAATTATAAATGAGACCAGAGATGGTTTTTATTCAAAATTCCTAGTTGAATGCCGGATGTGCAATGAAAAATTTTCATTACGTTCAGACAGGGCAGTACTTGGTAAATATATTTTCAAATATTTCATAATATATATATTGAATTTCGTTAATTTGAAAAAGTCTTTATTGGGATTTTTAATTATCTACAACTTTTACATTAAAGTTTTTTCAATAGGATGCATATTTCAGCCACAAATCGTAAAAAAACCAATATCCAACCCTCAAAAACGTATATTGAACTCCGTCGTCTTGATTTTTCTTAACTCCTAAATTATCCTAATTTTTCTGACCACCCACTAAGAATTTTTCAAGAATTCGGGTATTTACAATCGGTTCGTCCCTGGTCACCTGATGTGAACCTTAGCGCTTCTCGAACGATACTGATAACAGTTGAAACAAAATTTTCGCTGTGAGTGCACCTTCGATAATGTAACCAATACGGTGGTTTGTACTCTCTCTTTCTGAACTTTGCTGGTTTTTCCAACACTGATATTTCTTCGAGCATCTTACTACTCTTAAGATTGATGTTATAAGAATTAAATTTCAATTTTCAGAACCAGTTAAATGCATAGAAGAAATAGAAAACAAGTATCAACTTGGAGAATATATTACGACTGAGGTTGATGTTGGCACACAAATAGAAAATGAAGATACGTTCACAATAAAGTCTGAGGAAATACTTATTAAGGACGAAAATAAAGAAAGCGACAGTGAACAAAGTTACAATACATGAATACAAATGCCTAGATGTGGAAGATGGGAATTTTAAACATTTCTTAATTGATACTAGTGAAATCTCAATTCTTCTAAGTTGCTCTCTTGAAGCACATGAGTCAGTCCACAGAGAAAAACTTTAAGCTGCCACGAGTTATTCTCGTTTAAAGATTTTCCTCCGTGGGATTATGTAATCCGCTTTGGATGCCGGCTAACCACAGTGAAGTGGGGTGTGGATTGATATAAGTTGTTAACTAAAAAGAAAATGGGCGCCAGGAGATTGTTTTACCCTCATCCAAAATACAGTCAATTTAGTCACTCAACCTCCAGAATGGATCTAAATTGAGCCCACTAATAAAAAAAAAATAAACTACGTCGCAACCAAAAATTTGCTTACCTTCGTTCGGGTCAAGACTATTTGTGACTATTAGTAAATGAAAGAAAAGTAATTAATTACTCAATAACTGTTTAATAATTGCACACAAAACTGTACAGGTCAAAAAAAATAAAAGGAAAAAGGAATCCAAATGATCCCACTAAAATTTCGCTAGTTAAAAAAAATGATTAAATTATTTAATTAATTAAATGACGAACAATAGGGGTGTTACACCGTCCGCGAGAGCTCTCAAGGTCGTTGGAATTGGGCGTAAAAAAAAAATACCACTCGCCCCTATAAGTCGCTTACAAAATACCAAAAAAAATTTCAATTAGAGAAAAATATATGAAAATACTAATTTAGAGACCTGTAAAAATTACTAATTAACAAATAATGTCTATGAACAAATATAAAAAAAAAGGAAAAACTTGCGGTTGTTCCTCAATTAAATTTCGGCAAATTGCAGCCACTAACTCGTCAGGTCAGGTCAGCTCAATACAATAATCTGGTTACACTCCGCCCAACACGAAAATCTGGATGACAATCAGCCCAACACGAGAAGGTGGTCAACAATTGCCCAACGCGAGAAGGTGGTTAACACTCCGCCCAGCACGAGAACCCTAAAATAATATACATTAAACCCCTAATCGAATACCCCTCGGCCCATAAAGAAATTTACAAACTCTTAACAGTTTATACAATAAAAACATTTAAATATCTCAACATACCCTTTTATACAGTGAAGGGGAATTCTCGGCAAATCAGGAACTTCCCTGACAGATGCTTCCGTATAAGGTGAATCCTCAGAGAATCAAATCGTCTAACGTGGAAGGTACTATCCCTATAAGATTAACAGGCTTTACACTCTTGCCAAATAACATAAAACTCGACTTTCATGAAAAACGCCTTACCTGACAAAAATGGCGTCGTTACGAACGTGGCTTGGTTCGGTACAAAATATCAATTCCTCTTCAAGAGATTCAGACCAGGGTAAACACACCAAATCAAATAGACAACCTGCAAGTCTAACAATACGGGAATCGCTCGTCTATCCCAATCAATGGTACGAAATAATCTTCATAAACACCGGGCGACTCCTCAAAATTTTGTCTAAACCACGTTACACTTATCACCCAACAAGAAAGAAAAGACCCAGCCGGTTCGAAATTTCCTTCGAAATCATTCTAGAACGAATTTCACCACGCAAGTCCAGAAAGAGATTCACCTTTTAATCGCCACGGGTCACTAAATATGACTGCAACCTGACCAATCAAATAACAGGTGACTGGCTAACACAGCCGTACAGCACCTCAAAGTTAACAGAAGAAATGACCGAAACGACAGAAGGAAACATGACATCGATAAAATTAGACGTAAACAATCTATTTGTGCAATCTATTTTAATGTTCGAAATACTTTATATGAAACTAACTAGCTCGTTCAAATGGATATAAACTGAGTCAAAAAACTTGAGGCTATCTTATGTGATATATGGTTCCTAAATAATATAATCCGATCCCGACAGTGGCTCACATCTACAAGGTATGGAAAACTAATTAATGTAGTAAGGTCTTAATACCGAATTTAAACGTTACAAAGCTCAGTATTTGTGATGCGACATTCACTGCCATGACGTTTTGGAACTGTCATTTTTTTACCTTCAGTTTTGGCGTTGTTTGTATAAAGGTATAGTCTTATCTCCTGAGTATGAGCAAGAGAGTCAGAACAAAGATTCATTTATAAAACACAGTTGAATCAGCCTAAAAATACAGATATCTTTACCACATCCAACTTGTTTAATCAGAATCATTTCTCATCTGTCTTCATTTCTTTCTCTCTCCAAAAAACGACAAAGTCAATCTATACGATTGGTCCAACACTACAAAAAAGTGTTTAACTTTTAGGTTCATAAGGTTGACTAAGTATACCTTTATACAGACAACGGTTTTGGTAACCTATATTGTGTTTTTGTATTGTAACTATTTTTTTTAAGTTTTTAAATTAAATTATGACTGTGATATACCACATGTATAGTGTATATATTGTTTAAGTTTACTGTCGGGTTATTGCTATTGTATTTGTTATCAAGACATCGACTTGTACGACAAGGTCGAGCCTTGATCTTACGTGGATGACCTGTAGGGTACTCTTGACTAGAGAGACTATATATATATATACCGAATTATTGTAGATATTAGATTAGATATAACTTAATATTAATTCATCCATATCACAAGTATTGTATTCGTTATTATGGGTTAATCCCAAATTACAGTTATTATTGTTATTAACGGTAGAGTTTACTTTCTCTCCCCCATCACTTGTCACATGTCACATAGCGATCCTGCCAGTCCGTTAGTTTACATGTAACATCATTACATGTCACATGACATTTAATGTAATGCAATGCTGCGACATTTTGGTGTTGCGTCGGAACGAAGCTTTACTGTATGACTAATAAAATAAATATCAATACCTAGTGTTTTTTCTTTACACAATAGTCTTATTAACCATTTAAATGTAAACCATTTCCAATTTTGTACTACAAAATTTAAAAGGACGAATGATATTTGGAAAGATTATTTTTTGAATCATTTTGTATTAAAAACAGCCGAGACGGCACCGGATATTCCATGAATATTCATAAAATATTCTCTGGGATATTGGGTTACTCCTAGAATGTGCTGCTGGCGAAAATTTTAGATATTCCCGAAATATCCAGAATATACCCAGAATGTTCCAGGAATATTCCTATAATATCTTGTATATCAGAGCTGGGACGAATCCTCAAAAAAAGGATCCGAATCACGAGATCTGATAGGAATCACGGATCCAATGTCCGAATTCTTTTTACTAAAAAAAAAAGATTCGAATCCATTTTTCGGATCACGAATCACGGATCATGTCAGTGTAATACCATGTAATCATGTATTATGTAAGATTGTATGATTCCTAATCATTACCGACAAAACTGAAGTAACAATTCTTTTAGAGTTGACCCCCAAACGGCCAAAATCTCCCCCGAAAGGATGAATAATTTGTTTTTCGCTATAAACGAGAAAACCCTTGTCATCTCCCATGATAATGGCTCTTCTCCCCAAGCCGAGTCTAACCCCCAAAAGCTTGAAAAAAATTTTTTTCGCTATAAACAAGAAAACCGAATATTTCCTTTAAAAATTGTCCTGACTTTAAAATAATTGAGTAACCGTGGCATAGGTCCACAGAAACCGGCCAAATATAAACATTCAAGTGATATTATTCAAATTATCATCCGATTATTAGTTTCAGTCGAATACAGAGACTCCGACTATGAAAATTCATCCGATTATCCCATCACTACTTGAGTCGGCTTGCGCCGGCGCAGTATGGTCTGTAAAAGGATCCGAACCTAACATTGGTGGGATTTAGGATTTCTTCGGCGAATCCGGATCACAAATCCTTTTTTTTAAGGATTCGAATCACCGGCCTCGGATCCTCAAAAAGGATTCGAATCCTCCCCAGCTCTGTTGTATATTCCAAGAATATTCAAAGTGATTCAAGAATATTTCTCATATTCCAGGAATATCCTAAAAAGAATATTCCTATAATATCTTCTGAGAATATTCCTTGTATATTCAAAGTAATTCAACATATTGGTATGTCAATAACGGATGGTATAGATGTTCCTTTGAATAATCCTGTGAGGGTATCAATTTGCAATTTTTGACCAATATTTCAATACACGTTTTTTTGAATTTGAAATGAAATGATCAGTGGTATACCCAATGAAATTAATAAATGTGTAGGTACTTAACTTACCTATGAGGCACAAACACACAGTAGTCTTACAACTTCAACTTCCATCAAATTATCAACATATTTCACGTGCAAAAACCACGAAAGATACAAGCGTTATTGTAGACAAAAAGAGATGTCAATTGCAGCATTGCCTTGAGGTTAAGCTACGATTACTCGATAAAGGACAGACGCTATAACGTGGTATGGTTCTGATTGGTCGGAATGTTACATCTCGATATTTCCTACTAATCATAAATTGGTTAGTACAATACTGTATTTTTTTCAATCTGCCTGAACAAAAACTCATCTAATTGCACTTCCCCCGTTTCAATTTTTTCATATGTTTCCTTTATTTTGATAATGGTAATTGATTTCATAGAAATAAGGGAGAATATTCCATGGATATTCATACATGATTATTCCATGAACGTTCACACAGGAATATTCCTACAAGAATATCCATAGTATATTCTCCCGAGAATATTCCAATCTGAATATTCCTGGAATAAGCTAGAGGCATGTGTATATTCATGGAATATTCCATAGATATTGGAATATTCTTCTCTTTTCGGATATTTAGAGAATATTCTAGGAATATCCCGTGCTGCCTGGGAGAGAATATAGTCATTTATGCAAAACACAAATGTTCAATATTTTCTTTATCAATGTCTCACAAATCTATTCGCCTCCACTTTTTAAATTTAAACGTCAAATATTGATGTGTTATAGATTTAAATACAGGGCCCACTTGATGTAATTGATTGTATACCAACGTAATACAAGTTCCCTATCTACAAGTATTATTTAAGATTATTTATATAATGGTAACGTCAATCAAAATAATAAACATTAAAGGATTGTATGTAAAGTTCAAACATATAATTTAATTGAATAAGTCACAATTTGTGTATGTGTTCAGAATTTTTTAACTTATCCTAAATCCAACAATTTATGTAATCTAGATCTACTTAACTGGGTCATTCTCCGTAAAAGGCGAAAAATGAGATGTGAAAATAAAAAAAAATACAAAGTAGTAAAATGATCTATTTTGTAGATTAAAGTATGTCTAATGTTAATAGAATCATCTGTTATTGTTGGCAACGAATAACTAGATAAGATTTTTGAAATATTTGGGTTTTAAAAAAACCACTTGTTACGGTAATGATGATTCTTTACTACGGAGTTGATAAAAGTATTTCTGAATAATATTAATCTCTATGTAACAATTCGTAAATAATAATATATATTTTTTATATTAACCAATTATTAGCCATAAACAATACTTATAAAGACAGAATTATTGTTATTATTTAACTATTTAGGCAAAAACCTCGGAGATGATTTTAATCCTATTCGGAGTTGACGAAATGTAAGTATTTTTTATTATTATTATTAATACAAAATAATAAAAAACAAAAAATAAAACTAAAAATATTTATTCTTTGGCACGAACGTAATGCATTACTTGCATTATTATAAAAATACTGACAGTATTTAACAAAACTAAAATTGAACGTATTTGAACAACAGAACTAAAACTAAAAATATTTTACTCTTTGGAACACATTATTTTTTGCATTAGTATAATTGCTTACAGTATTTATCAAAACTAAAATTAAACGTGTAACGATTGCGGCTGATATCAGGCTGTGGAAGTATGCCTTCAATATCTGATTTACCGATTTCACATGAATCTTCAATATCAGGTAATACGAAAATAAAACTGTTGCTTTTTCTTCTTAAAAATTTCGCAATGATAATTCCAGTCTGGCTCATTTCCAAAATAGTAGCAACATAATACTTTAAACTTTTCTTGCCTGGCAACTTCACTAGGAGAAAGTTATTCTTTTTAGGTTGATCTTCACTAAAAGTTCTCTCTGGGGACGCTTCTACCTCCGGCTCCGAATCAGAGTCACATTTTCTAAATAAACATTCTTCATTTAATGTATCATTTTTATTGAAGCAAATAGTTTTAAATAATGTTTCAATACAATTTACATCCACTATATTCAATATTTTTAATTTTTTTATAAGTAAGTTGCCATTCTCACATTTCAAACATAAACATGTGTCTCTTTTGTTGACATTTTGGTGGACAATCCAAAATGGCCTAAGTTTGCAAAATGTGGAATAAGAGACAAAACTTTTATGTTGAGTTATAAATGCTTTGTAAATGATACGTAACGGCTTGTTTAAGTATCGTTTTTGTTTTTTCAACTTATTACGAGTTATTGTGTCTCTCTTCCCTGGACAAAGTTTGCTGTATTCGTCTCTCTCCAGAAAAGCTATTATCTCGTCTTTGACTCTATGAAAGATTTTTTTTGTTTTTTCCATGTCTCTAGTTTTGGATTGTTTAACTAGGCTACTTACGAAATTTAATTGATTCAAGCATTTGTATTTCCTCACAACGTTTCCCGTTAACACTTGTTGAAACATAGACTTACGGTTGTGGTTCCCACGTCTTTTATAATTTACTTTTATTTGTTCCAGTAGGGCTTCATTAAATATTAGTTTTTTTTCACTTCTCTCGGAACTATATGGCCTTTTAATACTTTTTCTACACTACTTTTGGGACTTACTTTTCTTATTTTTGTTTGCTTCAGTCTGTGATATTTCATTTTGTATTTATGAAATTTCGCTTTCATTCCTTCATAATTTTTTTTAATGTTCTGTAAACTTTTGCCCGATCTTTTCTTACTTTTTTCCTTCCGCGTATCAAAGCGCTACTAGGACCCGCGATTTGGGGTATTGGAGTATAGGGAGGAGTGCTTTGTGAAATATAAAAACACTTTCACTGTTTCCACTAAAAAACGTGATTTTCCAATGGATGTCTACGTGTAACTGAGGCATAAATAGTTTTAGTTTTAGTCGTACCAAACCGAAACATCAACAAGGTTGCCAATTATGGCGCTTTTTATTTGGTGCTTCGGAAATGACTCAGAATGTGGTAACATATCATTTTACCGATATTAAACTTATAAAAATTATAATGTTTCTAATAAATTACGAATTTTGATCAATATAACTATAGGCCTCGATAATGAGACAGTAAATTTAAAAATTGATTAGAAACTTTTCAAATTAAAGGAATAAATGCAACAAATCTTGTGCTAGCCTCGGAATATGATAAAAGTCACATTAAATAAAAATTATAAAATAATGAGAATGGATACTTAAAATTCTTTTTTAGGAATAATTATTGAGCTTAAATTTGCAACAAAAGACATGTAAAATCGTTAATCTGTTACTCATATTTTCGCTGTAATACAGAAGTAACAAGGTTTTCTACCTTTCTGGGAGAATGACCCAACTAGTCCCTTTTTGAAAACCAAGGCATGTGCGACTGCATTTGGATTATTCGTTTAGAGCTTGACAATCTTTGTCAATTTTAAACGGATTTATGGAGATTACAGTTTTTATAGATGATAAATGATAATTTAGCTAATTTGAAGTGTTTAGGTATTCAAAAACTAACGTTTAATGATCAAAAGTTGAGTGTTGAAGTGAGTTATGTGTATTAAAAAAATGTAATAGAATGAATTTAATTTTCAAAAGGTGTGGATCATCAATTAAAAGAAAACTATTAAACAACGCGTCTCGAACGCTTACCTGATGTTCTTGGTGGGTTTCTCAAACAGCAGCGGCGGCACAGCAATGCAAATGTTCTTGGTTCGTTTCTCAAACAGCGGCGGCGGCGGCACAGCAATGCAATTTCCAAACCAGGACACAAAGTACACAATAATAAAATGTTTTCAGCACAATATGAGCACATGCGAACGACCCAGAAACAAAATCTCTTCTTGTCGACCAAGGTCGCTTCACCGGTTGCTCATGCCAGAAGCGCATGAGCCAAAAAATAGGCGGTTCGAGACGAAGCCGCGAAATATATTTAAAAATAAAACATATAACTATTCATTCTCGAACAAGCGATTTAAAAAACAGGTTAGTTTACATTTTGAAATTTGAGTATTATCATAGATTTGGAATACATTTTAGTATAATAATAATTGATAATACTAAATAAAAGTTGTTAAATGTTTATATTTGACAATTCAAAGAAGGTAAAAAGAGTTTTATCAATAAAACCACAAAATCTGACTATTCTGACAGATGAAAATTAGATTGTTATGTAAGAAAAACTGATTTCGACCACTCAACCAAAACATAATTTTAATAAACTACGCGCGTTTCGCCAACTATGTTGGCATCATCAGGAGTTGATGATAGACTAAACAATTAACTATTTCTAACAGCTATTTATACTAAATGACTAACACCCCCTCCCCCCGGCGGTGCCGAGCACCGTCATCCCCGGTGACCTAATCAGCCAAGGATGACTAACCCGCCCGTACCTAATGGATTAAACTAAAAAGCGGACTAAGAGGAATTGGTCCTTTGTCTCTGTTTAAACTAGTTTTACATTTACCTATTTCTATACTTTCAAATGCGTCCAACAATTTATTATTGGATACATTTTTAAGTAATTTATTCTATGATTTTGATTAAAAGCATGTTCGGCTATACTAGATTTTTCCGTACGCCCATATTTTAAGTGAGCCTAGTATTCTTTAAATCTGACCTGTAAGAGCGTCTAGTCTGCCCAACATACTTTCTATCACAATCCCCACAACTAATTTCGTAAATACAACTTCTTTCCAAATTACTGTTTTTATCCTTGGGATTACCTAATAACTGTTTTAAAGTGTTAATAGACTGAAAAACTAAACTTAAACCCGTTTTTTTGAACACGCTGGTAAGCCCTTTGGTGTAAGTTTCCATACCGTATAATCCCACTTACACCAAAGGACTTACCAGCGTGCTCAAAAAAGCGGGTTTAAGTTTAGTTTTTCAGTCTAACAACACTTTAAAACAGTTATTTACGAAATTAGTTGTGGTGATTGTGATAGAAAGTATGTTGGGCAGACTAGACGCTCTGTACAGGATTTAAAGAGCACTTGGCACTTAAAATTTGGGCGTACGGAAAAATCTAGTATAGCCGAACATGCTTTTAATCAAAATCATAGCATAAGTATAGACAATGTAAAATTACTTAAAAATGTATCAAATACTAAATTGTTGGACGCATTTGAAAGTATAGAAATAGGTAAATGTAAAACTAGTTTAAACAGAGACAAAGGACCAATTCCTCTTAGTCCGCTTTTTAGTTTAATACATTAGGTACGGGCGGGTTAGTCATCCTTGGCTGATTAGGTCACCGGGGGGAGGGGGTGTTAGTCATTTAATATAAATAGCTGTTAGAAATAGTTAATTGTTTAGTCTATCATCAACTCCTGATG
Source organism: Crepidodera aurea (assembly GCA_949320105.2). Taxonomy (NCBI): domain Eukaryota; kingdom Metazoa; phylum Arthropoda; class Insecta; order Coleoptera; family Chrysomelidae; genus Crepidodera; species Crepidodera aurea. Next base: position 6,559,826 of record OX439477.1, on the reverse strand, counting down.
ATGTCAACATAGTTGGAAAAACGCGCGTAGAGTGTGTTAAAATTGTGTTTTGGTTTAGTGGTCGACGATAGTGTTTCAACTTAGATCTTTACATGTTAATTTTCCTCCATTGACACCTCCCTTAACTTCCTTTTACTGAAAGAGAGACTTCCAATCTAAGAAATCACAAAAGAAAATTCGAAAAGAGCGACAAAATTAAAAGATAAAAACTACTAATGTTTCTTACAAAATTTATTTTGCTATAAATTTATACAAATAAACCGAAAATATATTCATCTACACTCTAGTAATACTTTTATACAAAAAAGTGCTGCTCTCTGAAAATTGCACAAAACAAAAAACTAAAAGGATAATTTTCACTCCTTTTAACGACAAAAGAGATTAAAAAAATTCATCGGTAATAAAGTTACTAGATATATATACATTAAAATCCTTACGTATGCGAATCACATATAAAAATCAATTACAAACTTTGGTAGGTACAAAAAAAAATGATTATACGAATCTGATCATAATAAATCAGTCAAAAAAAGAACAGTGAATTATTAAGTCCTTTCCATTTAACGATTAACTCATAAAAACGAATGAATATGAAGGGAAAGTATTTAAATTTTTCTTTTATCATTTTGAAAATATCATTGTCACCTCAACAAAAAAAAAATTTAGTTAGTACAATACTGTTTGTATTTTTATTTCTATAACATAAATGTTTTAATGGTCTATCTTGAGGCAGAAAGTCGTCTGCTATTCCGCTATAGTGGCGAATTTCGGCGTTGTGTCAACCCCAATAAAATAGTACATTGCACAAGTGTAGAAAGTGACTTATTTCTCACGAGTGAAAGTTTAGCACAAGCCGAGTAGCGGCGAGTGCGGAAACGGAACTGTTTTGAATTTTGCATTTCTATCTAGAAGGCAGGAACTGTCAAATCAATGACACAAAGTTTAAAAGTAAGTATATTCGAATTTTAATGATAAAAAAGATTTGAACTTATATAAATTAGTACATACGCCAACTAGTACTAATGATATTTGATAGAAATATTTCGCAATTGATTTTGAAAGAAAATAATTTAAAGTAATAAGAAAAATCATTAAATGGTAAGGACTTACAATATGTTAAAGTTCTCAATCTTTCATTCCATTTTAAATAAAAAAACTTTGTCCGCTTCTTTGTGCTACACCATAATTTAGAATTGCTCAGAACAAAAATGACTACTAGCACTATAAAGATTGCAAAACCAAAAAACGTTAATTGTTTTCGATACGTCAAGTTTCAATACTATGTTAGAAAAGGAAATTAAGATCCCGGTATATACAAGGAGCATTTAAAAAATTATGAATATATATAAACAGCTAATGCGAAATTATGGGACAAAATATAATGATCTCTACCTGTATAAATGTATTCCTTGCCACACCCTCATTCAGTCCAAGCGGACTTGATTGACGGGTGCAGCGTTGAGAGGCATTCGATTGGTTAAGAAATTTTGATTCAATATTAAATCAGTGAGAAACATGAAATTAGTTTTTGATGGATTTCATAAAATGGAATAAACAGATTGCGAACTATTAATTAAATGAGGCATATTCGAAAATCCGACATATAAAACCACGATTATAGGGGGTTCCACATTTAATTTGAAACATTTATTCAGATTTTAAACTATATTAAATTTACAAAAATCTTTCTCTCCTTCATATTTTTGGGGATATTAAACCATAATACCTCCCTGTAAAACAAAACATCCGAAAATAGGTCAATAAAATAAAATTTGTTAATAAAAAATAAGTAAATTTTGGTTCCTTTAGATATTTTCCCTCTAATTCATTATTAAATTAGTACTAACAGGGATGATGCAAAAAATTCAGTCGTTCAGTAAGAAAACGACCACAATACTCATTCATATTTTAGTGGAAAAGTCCTTTATCTATTCATTTTATAATTGCAAACAAACAAAATGTTATGCTAGTCTAATAATTTTATTTGTTACGACAAACGCCTCAGATTTAAACCGATCACGCATAAGTTTGATTAAAAAACTCGTTTATTTATAGTTATTAACTGTCCACAATATCGGTTACGATGAGATGTGGGTTAAAGCCGGTCAATTTAACAATTTTCCGACAGAAAAGGTCAAAAACTTCTCGAAAGCCATTTTCCGATGTGTATGAGTTGAAAATTGACGGGTCGCTTAAGATCAAAGGGACTGAGCCATGAGCATTTTTCTACGTTCTACAAGTAATACCCAATTAAAGGGCAGAAAAATATGACACGTTTGAGACCCTCTCATAATTTTAGATTGGCAATACTGCGTAACAATAAAAAGTCACAGAAATCGATTTCTGAGTTGGTATTAGTAATACCAATGCGAAATAAGAAAAATGAAAAACAACGGATTGTGTACGTAAGAAAAATGTGACAACTAGCTTTTGTTTTTAAAATAAACAATTTGTTGTTAATTTCAGTAAATGATCTACAAAAACTGAACAAGCGGTTTTTTTAACATTTTCAATATTTAATTCTCCCTTTCATTAGTATATAATACAAAATCCTTTATTACATGCAGTAAGGAAGCTTCTGGATGAGCCTGAAGTCTTAGAAAAAAGCATAACAAAAAAGAACTCTAAGCAGAAAGATGTAACTAAGAATGCAGCAAATGAAGAAACTAACGATCATCCGGATGATGAAATTACTGAAGAAACTTTAAGTCTACAACTGGTTGCTACTAAATCCAATGAAACGACAAAACCTGAAGAAAGATGTTTTCCAATTTTACGACAACCATTGAAATACTTAAACATACAGAACAGTAAAGTGTTTCTTGATGCGGATAATAAGGGGGTAGTCCTCTAAATATGGTTGAAAAATAGTTGTTTTTCGGATTTTTTTTTATACTTTTTTTATACTAAAGGAAATGACAACTTTGAGCATATCCATTTATTAATAATACAAATAGCTTTCGGGCACCATTTTTTTACGCCATCAGCCGCTTCCCGTGACCGCTGCACCAGGTGAAAGCACCCCTTGTCCTCGAAACGCCCGATTTTCGGTGGCCGGCCTGGGGGTCCTCCGATTGGTCCTTCAACAAAATAAATGTTATTGTCAATTGGTAAATCTAGTCCCCTACATAGGAGAATTGACTAGATTTACCAATTGACAATCGGAGGACCCCCAGGAGGCCGGCCGCCGAAAATCGGGCGTTTCGAGGACAAGCGGTGCTTTCATCTGATGCAGTGGTCACGGGAAGCGGCTGATGGCGTTAAAAAAATGGTGCCCGAAAGCTATTTGCATTATTAATAAATGGATATACTCAAAGTTGTCATTTCCTTTTGTTTTAGTGGAAAAAAAAATTCCGAAAAACACCTATTTTTCAGCCATATTTAGAAGACTACCACCTTAAGTCAAAAGCGAAAATGCTGTACAGCACACAAAAATAGAAAAGCTGAGGTCTCGTTTAATCTAGGGACTCATTTTTTACAGTACCAATGCCTAAACCTATAATTATAAACGAAATAAGCACATCATCTCTTGGAGTAGAAGATTCCACTACATATATTTATGTCTGGGAGACAAATAGAAAAATTTATAATGAAGACGAAAATAGCTCAGATGCGTTTTACAATAAGAAACAAAAAAATAATGAGTTAGACTGGTTTTTAAAAGCAAAATCTATAAACAAGGTCGGATCCAACAGAAGTTTTACCAGAATCAATTCAGACAGAAAATATAGAAATAGTAACAACTAGTGTTACCTCACAGAGTACAACCAACGCAAGAAAACTAACAAATGCAGATATATTGGAGAAGAGTTGTCTCTCTAAGAAGACAAAACATTAATACTAGAAATAAAATCATTATTACAGGTTCGGTGTCTTCAACTGGAAGCGTGGAATCCAGTAAAAAGTAGAATGCAAATCTTGCATGTTTAAATATGAAAAAAGAAAGATCATCGAAAGTCGACTCTACAAAAAATGGTGTGGAGTCCACTAGTTCAACTACCGATGTTGCATTTGAAGGACAACTTCCAATATGTGCAAAAAACTTCCCAAAAGAACAAAACAAAGGCACACGCGGCATCGTGTGGGTTGTTAGATCAAAATGTTCCGAAATATTCGTCACGTCAAATGTTAGTTTGCGTCATCTGTGACAAAGTGCTTCTTTCAATTTATGATGCACATGTACAAGAATGTATAAATCGTCAAAGAGAATTAGATAGAAAAGATTCATTAAGATTTTGTTATTTTTTTAAGAGTACATTTGAAAGTTATTACCAAAATTTGTGTATTTTTTTAATTAAAAATACAAATTTCTGAAGAATAATTATAGACAAATCAATTGACCACATTTCATCTGAAAAAGACGAGGCATTTGTCGTTATGCCGTTGGCACCACTTGCTGTCAATTTAGTGTCACCTATCAATTGTTAATGTCAATTCTTATTTAAATATTTCAAATTTTTCAAGTTATTCTTGTTAAGTTTGGCTGCTTGATAGTGTATGAGTATTGTTTCATTACTTTTATTGTATATTTATTGATTTTATTGATCCAGAAAAGTCGTGATGCCTCCCAAATCGTCCCTAAGACATCCAGGGGCAAAGTGTTCCGTGTCCCATTGCAGAAAATTTGAAATAATTCAAATAGTTAAATATATATAACAAATAATTGACATTACAAATTGATAGCTGACATTAAATTCACAGCAAGTGGTGCCAACGGCATAACGACAAATGCCTCATCTTCTTCAGGTGAAATATGGTCAATTGGTATTTTAAATAAATTGCTACCCAAAAACAAAAAATGCAGTGATGTACGAAAACACATTCTAAGATAGCGTCAAAATAGACACGGATTTCAGTGGCGAACCTAATCTAAAAAATTCGTAAAGTTGAAGAAAAAAACGGTTTTTTGTAAATAAAAAAGAAACTTCTCGTTGAATCGTAAAATGGTAAATGAGGAAGTTGTAGATAATAAAAAGATCTTTCGATTGACCGTCTTGAGAGTATCGATTGTCGAATTACAAACCGTCCAAAATCGTAATTTTTTATTTTGCTATAACTCTCTTAATTTTTCATATAATATATTGATACTTACAGTAAATATAGCTCCTGGCAACCCAAAAACATACATCTTTGAAAAATTACAAAATATTTTTTGTTTTTTGAGTTATGTGGATTTTTCGAAAAAAATACGTTTTCGAAAATCATTCACTCTTGTTCGTGGAGTGGACGTAGAGAAACATTCGGGAGCGCATTTTGTTCGTAAAGAACTGTACTTTCATGTTATAAAAAATTCGTAACGATTTTGTTCGGATCGAAACGACTTCTATATATAAAATAAAGTTCTCGCGAAAGCGCTTAAACTGAATTTTAACCCGTCCAAATCGGTCTAGGGGTTCTCGAGATATTGCGATTTGAAAGTATATGGATTTTCGCCGCGGCGAGAACACACCTAGAGCCGTGTTCGCGTTTTTCGCATGGAAGCAAGTGACTTCGAGACTTGATTTTTTTTCGTCCGATAGATAGTCATAACCCAAGCATTGTGTCCAAATTTCAGCCCGCTAGTTTAATTTGGGAGGGAGTGGGAGGGCAAACACTGATTAATTTTTGACTCGAGGTAACTTTTTTAATTCTTGACTAATCCGGGTCAGCAAAATGGCAAACTCTTTCATGAGGACACTGCTACAGGATGTATTAAGGAGATAATGGTTTTCGCGAAAACGGACAAATGGCGACCGAATTTCGGATTTTGCAAATTTTAATTTTTGATTTTCGCAACGAAAGAGTAACATGAGGAAAATTTTTTATTCGCCATCGGTTGCGGAATTTTTTTTCTCTTTGATTTGAGCCCTACAAGAACTCGATACGATAATCAGGAAGGGTGGAGGGGGGTGAACGCGTTTTGCCCTGAAGAAGGGAAAGGGCTAGGGTTAGTGACTTCGTGCTAGGCTCATTTTCAAGGACAATCAGTGTTCTTTCAAGATTCTTTTACCACAAAGCTCTAAGTATATAGAGGACTGCAGGTGTGCGTGATATATTTATAAAAGCGAGTGCGCTCGCTGAGCCGCTGTAAAATTAGATGCCGGGATAGGAGCTAAGCGCTCCGTTTCATCTCACGTCTCTCACATCATCTCTCTGCTCTCTCACAAATACTATTCCGGCATCTAATTTCTCGACGGCTGAGCGAGCGCTCTCGTTTTTATAAATATATCACGCACTCCCGCAGGCATTAATATAGATAAAGCTTTGGGGTAAAAATTTTTTGAAAGAGAACTGATTATCCTTGAAAATGAGCCTAGCACAAAGTTACTAACCCTATCCGTTGCCCTTCTACAGGGCAAAACGCGTTTACCCCCCTCCTTCCCTTCCTGATTATCGGATCGAGTCCCTGTATGGCGTATAAAAAATTTTCCCCACTTTACTCCTTCGTTGCGAAAATTGAAAAATAAAATTTGTAAAATCCGAAATTCGGTCGCCATTTGTCCGTTTTCTCCCTAATACATCCTGTAGCAGTGTCCTCATGAAAGAGTTTGCCATTTTGCTGACCCGGATTAGTCAAGAATTAAAAAAGTTACCTCGAGTCAAAAATTAATCAGTGTTTGCCCTCCCACTCCCTCCCAAATTAAACTAGCGGGCTGAAATTTGGACACAATGCTTGGGTTATGACTATCTATCGGACGAAAAAAAATCAAGTCTCGAAGTCATTTTCTTCCATGCGAAAAACGCGAACACGGCTCTAGGTGTGTTCTCGCCGCGGGTAAAATCCATATATTTTCAAATCACAATATCTCAAGAACCCCTACACCGATTTGGACGGGTTAAAATTCATTTTAAGCCCTTTCGCGAGCACTTTGTTTTATATATAGAAGTCGTTTCGATCCGAATAAAACTTACTTAAAAATGACTACTTATAAAGAAAAAAATTCTATTTCGAAGAGAACCAGTGGCGTACCACGTTTTTTTTAATTTGTCATTACTTGGTTACACGGACGCCACTGGTGTAAGTGGAAAAATTTGGCTTATCCAAAAAAAGGCACAGTTATGCCATTCTAACGTTCAGAAAAAGTCGTCAAATATTTGAGATAATTAAAAAAAACGTTTTTTTTTTCAATTTTATCTTAAAAATGTCCCTGTGAAATATAGACATTCAATTAGAAAACACCCTGTATTTGATAAATTTTGTAAAAAAATACTTTTTTACTTACTTTTTAGTATTATAAATAACTAATTGTCTAAATTATAAATCAAATCATTCCAATTATGATTATTTAAATAATATTTTCACTAAATGTCACAATTAAATTAAATTCACAAAAACATGATTTTTTTTTAATGCAACAATTATGCATATGATGTGAGATAAACATGTTTATCTCATCAAACCACGACAAAATAAGTACTAAACAATTTTTGCTTTAGAAACCGAGATATCAAAGATTTTTCGAGCGCGAGGTATTAAAGACGAAACGATTCAATTACAGTGTGGTTCCGTCGGCGCGCGCACCACTCGTACGCTTCACTTTAACACTCGATTTTCAATCGTAAAAGTCAATGAAACAATCTGTTGTATATTTTTATCGAAAATATAGGAATTCCAATGTACTAACGCTGTACCATGTAAATTGCGTCCTCAGGAATTTTTTGAAAAAAATATATATCTGTCCCAAATGGTCGCAGAACTTTTTTTTTGAATACGTGAAAAAATTTCAGCAATGGAGTTGTGACCAAGAAATCATCGCAAAACAAAAATTGAAAAAGATATTTGAGAAAAACATAACCTAAAAAAATTTTTTTTTCAACGCCATTTTTAGGAACTAAAAATGTATAAGATCGTTACGAATTTTTTTATAGCATGAAAGTACAGCTCTTTACGAACAAAATACGCCCACGAACGTTTCTCTACGTCCAATCCACGAGCAAGAGTCAACGATTTTCGAAAAACTCAAAAAAACAAAAAATATTTTGCAATATTTCAAAAATCTATGTTTTTGGGTTGCCAGGAGCTATATTTACTGTAAGTATCAATACATTATATGAAAAATTGAAAGAGTTATAGCAAAATAAAAAAATTACGATTTTGGACGGTTTTTTCGATATATCTCGAAAAGTAATTCGACAATCGATACTTTCAAGACGGTCAATCGATAGATCTGTTTATTATCTACAACTTCCTCATTTACCATTTTTCGATTCAATGAGAAGTTTCTTTTTCATTTATAAAAAACCGTTTTTTCAACTTTACGAATTTTTTAGGTTATGTTCGCCACAGTCCTCTTCTTCTTTCTTCCTTTTGTTAAATAATCGTTTCAACATTCTGAATTTGTTTGTCTTGGAAGTATCCTAACATATATTAAAAAAAAAAAAATGTGAAAAATGTCTTTTCGCGGCTGAGGTGCAGCTGGCGAAAGGACAACATCCGAGAGAAAAAAAACCTACCAAGTTTATCGCATTCACCATTATTCCATCGTTCTAGATAATTTTTAGGTACATTTGTCAGTAAGGATATAAATAAATAAATACTATTTTAACAAATATATAAAGTCCTATATAAATAACATTTATTTATCCCTTACAGCATTTTTAATTCAAACGGAATTTGCATCATCCTTAAAAAATAGTCGAGGAAAAATATCTATAAAATAAGTTATCATATTTTTATAAGAAAAACATCAATAAAAAAAAGTAAAACAAAAAATCGTAAAGTTCGGCAAATCTAAAGGTCCCTTAAGCTGGAAGAGCAGAAGTCAGCAGAATTAAAAATCAATACATGGAAAATTAAAGAAGGCTAATTAAATGCCCTAAATTAAAATTTTCTGTATTCTGTATTCCTACAGCCTTTAATGAGCAATTACAAATTTTTTTGCAATACTTTTTCTACTATACTACCGAAACACTGGTTTTCATTGTTAAAATCGTTTTTCCGCCTTGCTCCGCAAACCTTAGCTCCACGTCGTGACTTTTTCCATTTTCGCAAAGAAATAAATCGGGCCTTTAATGAGTAGTTAATAACTGCGCAACGAAAATTGCAATTTTTATTGTTTCAACCACTTTTTCGGTCATGTTCTGCTCATTTAAGATAAAGCTAGTAGCAGAACAGTAATTATTGCGAAAATTTGTAATTAGGGCATTTAATTAGCCTTTAATAAGCCGTTAATAACTGTGCAAAGAAAATTGCAATTTTTATTGTTTCAACCGCTCATGTTCTGCTCACTTAAGTTAAAGCTAGCAGAACAGCGTCATTCCATGTGAAAAGCATATCAAATGTCACTCGACCCTCTACAATCGCGCTGCTTTTTTGACATCATAAACTTACCATGGAAATAAGTGATTTCCCAAATTTTCAGCCTAAAATACCACAAGGAAATCTTTTAGGCTCAATTTTAAATTTGGTCAAAATGGCAACGAGAAAAAAATAAAATACGCGTTTCCTTCGTATTTCTCATTAACGGGACAAAAAAAAATGCAACAAAGACATTTCTGACGTAAAATTTTCCGTAGAACACGGTCACGCCAACCATTTTCAATAACTCCCCTCGGAAAATGAGGAATTTTTTTTTTTATTTTCAAATTTCTCAAATACATATACCCCGATTTAGCTGAAATTCACAGTAGATATTCTTAGAATCCCCCCCCCCCCCATTTTCGAGTATGCTGAACACGATGGTGGGCCTTAAATTCCTTTTCGAGTTGGCCCCGCCCTCCAAACAGCCAAAAACCAACCCCCAAATGGTAATTCGCGGATTCCGCGTCTTTCACCGGGAAACTAACGTAATACCCCTTTTTGGAGGATGCTGAACCCCATCCCTCAAATGGCCAAAAATCACCCCCTAGGGGTTGAAAAATTTGTTTTTCGCTATAAACGAGACATCCCGCGTCATCTCCTGTTTTCGAGGATGCTGAACGCGATGGTGATGTTGGATCTTCTCACTGTGTCGAGTCCACCCCCAAACGACACAAAAACCACCCCCAAATGATCCAAAAACCATCCCCAAAAGGGTGAAAAAATTTTTTTTCTCGTATATAGCGAAAAACAAATTTTTCACCCATTTGGAGGTGATTTTTGGCAATTTGAGGGGTGGGGTCAACTCTAAAAGAATGGTAAAAGAATTTTAACGCCCACCATCGCGTTCAGAATTCTAGAAAATGGGGGGTGGGGGCTTATTTTGGGGAAGTCAAAAATTTATTTGTATTTTTCGACTTTACAGGCTATAACTCAGGAACTAATGAATAGATTTTTTTGAAAATTGGGTAATCTTTTTGGGACCTACAGTAATTTCATCTGAGGTATACAGAGTATCTGTGACGTCATCACAGAAGCAGGGACGTCATCGCAATGAAAAAAATTAAATGGAAAGTGGGAATCAAACTTAGCTCAAATGAAAGGGTTTTTTATTTCAAATTCAACGGTGTAATAATAATTTTACCAAATTTTCAGTTTAATGTTTATTTTCCAGATTGCACGGTAATTTTATAAGAGTTTTTGTCCGATCCGGGCGAGATTTGGGTGAGGTTATTAGGTTCTCTGACTTAAAAATCGAACCAGAAAAAACCCTCCCACCACCCCCCCACTCCAGACGGTGGAAGATGAAGTGGTTAAAGCTTTTTTGATGGGATGTCCCAATAGATACAAAAAAAAATACTCCCCCCCCCCCTATCACTCTCGCCCTGACCTGAGTTGAGCTGGCCGGATTTTTTTTTTTCGAATTTTGCAAATTGGTTGGTACGGTTGTGTAGGGAGGTGACAAGTGATGCGGAAATCGATTTTCGTTACATCCCCCCCTTCCCTCCCCAAAAATGACCTGCGAATTCCTAGGAAACTGACAGGTCTGGGACGACTCGGGATTGTCCAGAAATTCTTTGGGGCGGATTACGTCGATCGCCAGAACGACAAGTTGCCGCTCCTCCCCACTCCTGAGGGGCGTGGCCCGAAAAAATTTTTGGCGAAATCTTGAATTTCAAGATATAGGGCGGATAGAGAATTGAAAAATACAAGAGTTGAATTTGAAATAAAAAACCCTTTCATTTGAGCTAAGTTTGCATTTAATTTTTTCCCTGCTTCTGTGATGACGTCACAGATACTCTGCATACCTTAGATGAAATTACCGTAGGTCCCAAAAAGATTAGCCAATTTTCAAAAAAATCTATTTGTTAGTTCCTGAGTTATAGCCTTTAAAAAAATCTTGGGACACCCTGTATATATAAATCGTATATAACTCATGAAAAGTATATAGTATACGAGTATATAGATTTGGAAAAGCATGATTCTAAGAATACGTACTGTGAATTTTAGCTAAATCGGAAAGTATGTATTTGAGAAATTTGAAAAAAAAAAAAAGAAAAAAGAATCCGCATTGCGAATCACCACTTGGGGGATCTTTTTTGGCCCTTTGGGGGGTGGAGTAAAGTAGAAAAGAATTTTAAGCACCATCGTGTTCAGCGTCCTCGAAAATGGGGGGAGGGGCTTACTTTAGGGGCGTCAAAAATTTATTTGTATTTTTTGAGGTATTTTCTGACTCACAGAATCCACTATATATATAAATCGTATATAACTCATGAAAATGATATAAAGATTAAAGCACGAGTATCTGGATTTGGAAAAGCATGATTCTAAGAATACGTACTGTGAATTTTAGCTAAATCGGAAAGTATGTATTTGAGAAATTTGAAAATAATAAAAAAAGAATCCGCATTGCGAATCACCACTTGGGGGGTCTTTTTTGGCCGTTTGGGGGGTGGAGTCAAGTGGAAAAGAATTTTAAGGCCCACCATCGTGTTCAGCATCCTCGAAAATGGGGGGAGGGGCTTACTTTAGGGGCGTCAAAAATTTATTTGTATTTTTTGAGGTATTTTCCGACTCACAGAATCCACTATATATATATAAATCGTATATAACTCATGAAAATGATATAAAGATTAAAGCATTAGTATATAGATTTGGAAAAGCATGATTCTAAGAATACGTACTGTGAATTTTAGCTAAATCGGGGTATACGTATTTGAGAAATTTGAAAATAAAAATTTCCTCATTTTCCGGCTTTTCAGAGGGGAATTATTGAAAATGGTTGGCGTGACCGTGTTCTACGGAAAATTTTACGTCAGAAATGTCTTTGTTGCATTTTTTTTTGTCCCGTTAATGGGAAATACGAAGGAAACGCGTATTTTATTTTTTTTCTCGTTGCTTTTGACCAAATTTAAAATTGAGCCTACAAGATTTCCTTGTGGTATTTTAGGCTGAAAATTTGGGAAATCACTTATTTCCATGGTAAGTTTATAGTATCAAAAAAGCAGCGCGATTGTGGAGGGTCGAGTGACATTTGATATGCTTTTCACATGGAATGACCCAACAGTCATTTTTGCAAAAATTTGCAGAGCAGAAAATTTTAATTTAGGGCATTTAAGTAGCCTTTAATGACCTTTAATTTTCCGTGTATTGATTTTTAATTTTGCCGACTTTGCTCTTCCAGCTTAAGAGACGTCAAATCTAACCGACTTCAGAAAACTACGTAATTCGTAATCAAATTAAAACTCGTATAAATTTATTTTTGTCTCACATCTACCAATTTTATTTCCCTAACCTGCAAATTGTGTTCACTTTTAGCAGCGAATTTAATAAGCGCTTGCGTAGAAACCTGTAACGAATGTCTACAATCTAACCTAACTAATTTTTCGCATTTCGAAAGATGTTCCAAACTATTCTCCGTAACCAGTTTCGAATGGCTCAAATCCAAGCTTATCAAATTCGTTACAGTATTCGCCGGTTTCGTAGTCAATTGGGCGATACCGGCGTCCGATATTCTCGGACACATACCTAAACTAAGATGTTGCAGGTTAGGTAAGTACTGGGTGACGTATCGCATGGCGATGTCGGTAATATCGGTACCTGCGAGTTTCAAGTCTTTGAGATTCCTAAAACGGATCTTTGCCGACGGCAACCCTGTACGCGAATCGTTGTTAGGTCCCAAAATATCCCTTAAAGCTGAATCATTGAAATCTGATATAAAGCTTAAGTCTAAGGTTTGAAGTACGGCGGAATGGTTGGATTTTAATGAAATGGCCGTTTTTACGTTTATACTGACGACCGATAGTTGCTTGAGTTGACTTAAGCGTTGGATCAACCAAGGCAGTTGGAATTTATTAATATGGCACCAATCTAGACATAGACATTCCGGTTGCCTTCTGACTATTCCTTTTAAGATGTCCGACGATATGTGTTTTCTGTTGAAAGACATTTTTTTCCACAAAGAAGGATCTACGGTAAACGTCGCCCAGGTTTTGCAAACTAAAGCGCACGTCAGAAGTTCGTTCGGAGACATGTTTCGGAATACGAGCAACATACATCGTTTGTCCATGGCTAAATTGCTCGTAGGCATCGTATTTAAGGACACGATGGGCGCCGGTCGAACTACTACCATCGGTTTTTTTAATACTTTCGTGGAATTGGAGACGATTTGGTGGGCTAGCTGCATTCTAAAAGCGATTTTTCTAGGCGGATCGCCAGGTGATGTAGTTTTCGTTTCGATATCTGCACTTTCACTAGATCTTCTTCTTTTCTTGATTGGTAATAATTCTTTATTATCTTTAACTTCCGTGTCACTACCGGAGTCTGATACTTGTTCTTGGTGGTTTTTATTGTCTATTGCACTAGAAGCGTCTGAACTAATCGACATACGGCGAATGTCGGAGGATTTTTGACGAGCGCGAAAATGTCGCGGACGGTAGTCTGTATTTTTGCCTAATTTACAACACATCGGGCATTCCCACGAATTTGGCATATCTTCGTTTATATAACCAGTAAAGTCTTGACATAATCTTTGGACGCACTGAGGGTGTGCTATCTCGTAACAAACCTAAAACAAAAAAATTGGTAGTAATTTGTTAGATTACAATAGCAGATCGTTTTTAAATCTGATTGAACTATATTTTAATTCTAACTAAAAATCGAAAAACCTCAAAGTCGAGTACCACAACTAATATAAATTATATTGTAATTGCAATAGCGTCCAAATCGAAAACAACTACTCCTTGGACAAAAGCCTCCACAGGCGTTGAATTACGACGATTTAGACGCGAGTTGGAAGGTTGTTAACCAAACCAATACTTTGATTTTGTAATTCGATGAGCCCGTCATTCTCAGACCGGTTTCGGCATTTTTGTGCCTCATCCGTAGTGAGAAGTAGACAACCTCGACATCGCATCTCTAAGCAATGGCTGAAGAGAACGTTGGATCGACCAGGTATTTATAGCCACTGGATGTGACAGAGTAAAGTGAAGAACTGGAGAGTTAATGCCGAGGAGGAGTCGCTAAGCCTCCACAAATACATTGGATTCATGGTGGAACCAGAAGGCACGAACGGTCAGGAGAAGTCAGGGACTCCGCTTCTTGAACAAAGCGACCCTCAGAAACGTGGTGCAGCTAACTTGCTTAGACGACAAAAAATTTATTGAAAAAACGAAGTTGCACAAAGCGCAAGCTTGGAAGGGAAGGGCCCTGTCGCAAAGCGTCAGCCCTTTTGGTGGAACGAGGATGTTAGTGCGATGCATAAGGAGTGTGTAGGCAAGAGGAGAGCAGTCTTTAGGGAAAGGGCGAGAGACCGCGACCTGGCTTACCTGGATGAACTGGAGCGAGACTATAAAGCCGCCAGGGGCTCATTGAAGAAAGCAATTAAAAGGGACAAAAACGCGAGCTGGACAACGATGTTTGGGGGACGGGGTATAAGATACTGACAAATAGACTCGCCCCGTATGACATCAGCGAGGAGCTGAAGGTGAAAAAAGCTAAGGAACTTTTTCCTAATGCCAGAGCTCTACCATCTAATAAAGGAAAGCGACGATCTAGGAGGCGTCTCTGTCAGGCAATATGGGTTTAGAGAAGGGAAGTCCACCATCCAGGCACTTGAAAAAGTCTTAAACTTGGCAACAAGCAGGGACTGGACATGGGGAACAATCATCCTCCTGGATATACAGAACGCCTTTAACACCGCAAAATGGCATTCAATCGTGGATACTCTGATAGGCTTGGGGGTTAGTTGATATTTAGTCAATTTCGTGACAGAATACTTCAGGGGTAGGACATTGGCAGTAGGCAAGTCAACGATCGGCATCACCCAAGGGGTACCACAGGGCTCTATCCTTGGCCCCCTGCTGTGGAACATTGTTTACAACGGCGTCTTGGACCTAGACTTGCCCGCAGACTGCGAGACAGTGGCTTGTGCGGACGACCTGGCCCTGATTGTGAGAGCGGACTCTGAAGAAGACCTGACGCACAAGGCAGAAATGGTCGCACATGAAATCATGCGCTGGATTTCCAAGCAAGACCTAGAGATAGCCCCGCACAAATCCGAATGTGTTATAGTGAGAGGCCCTAGGAAAAGAAATGATGTTAAATTCAGGATAGGAGAGACAGTTATAACCCCCAGCAAGCACCGTAAGTACCTCGGCGTATGGCTAGATCAACAATGCAGCTTCACGGAGCATGTAAGACAGATATGTCAAAAAGCAAAAAGACAGACGACCGCGCTGAGGAAGCTGCTACCAAACGCAAGCGGCCCGGAGCAGAAAAAGAGAAATCTTTTGGCCTGTATGCGGCCCCAATTTGGGCCACGGTACTACAAATAAAAAAGTATAGATTCTTACTCTTATCAACCCATCTTATCAACTGCTGAGGGTAGCCAGAGCTTATAGAATCATCTCCACTGAGGCTCTCGCAGTCATTGCGGAATACTTCCTATAAACTTGCAAGTGGAAGAAAGGAAAAGGATACACCGACAGGGCGCAAACACGGTGGCAGACAAGCTCAGAGAAAGAGATCTGATGGTGCAAAATTGGCAGCGTAGATGGGAAGAAGAACAAAATGTGGGACAGTGGACGAAAATGCTAATCCCGGAGATCAGCAGATGGCTGGGATGCGAATTTAGATGCACACAATTCCTGAGTGGGCATGGCAGCTTCAGGGCATACACTGAGAGGATCGGGAAGGATGAAGAAGATACATGCAAAGACTGCGGACAGTTGGATACGGTTAAACACATGTTTCGAATGCGTGCGGTGGGTTCAAGAAAGAACAATCCTGGGATGGCGTTTGGACGCGGCTCACCCAAATAAGTTCCTGGATAGGATGTTGAGGGACAGGAAGTCATGGACAGAAGGATACGAGTATATTTCAAGAATAATGAGGACCAAGGAGGAAGAGGAGAGAGTCTTCCAAGCGGAAGCCAGAGCAGCTTAAAGAAGACATCCCCCAACCCTGACGCATGTCGGAACGGACGGTTCCGGGGTTGGGAGGGCTTAGGGGGGTTTTAGTGGGAGTAGCGCCCCACACTACCCTGAACATACCGTCAGGGTGCCATGCGGTTTCCCCCTTCCAAAAAAAAAGGTAGCAGGTTAGGAAAAAATCGGCTAATCAGTCAGTAATATGTCATTTTCATTCTAAAGGTTCGAAAGTAGGCCCTTTCTAACTCGTTGTTATTAATGTCCGAATATTATTGTTGTTTGAATGGCTTTCGTCTCTTGGGCCGAAAGTAGCTACAGTTCCACTATGAGCTTGGCAGACCCACCGTGTTGAGCTGTCTACTTCCTACTGAGTAGTTGTTTCAGATACAATGCATTTAATAAAAGGGATAAAAAGGTATACTTGTTTTAATAGCATAAATTTAGCTCATTTCGAGATATTTGCATTTAAAATATTCTAACCACAGTATCTATTTAATAAGTGGATATTTTCGTGACGGTTCAATAATAATTTATGTAGATAAAATTAGTGGGAAGCAGTTAATAGTAAATAAATTATTACGATTTCTTCGTTTTAAGTCGAGCTTTCGAAAATGTTTACTTTCTTTATCAAGACGAATAACATGAAATTCAGAAAACAAGCAGTTTCATTGTATTTAAAAAATTACAGCATGTCTCTTGCAATAAACGCGATTTAGTAAGTGATAAACTCACCGAACATTCCATTAAATTGCTAGCACTCTCGCATCTCTGCGGACCTTTCTGTAAAGGAGTTACGGGCGTCTGCATCCATCCGTCAAGTCCGCAATGGGAACACGCCGCTGTCACCGGTAACATTGGTTGTAAACACTGTCGCATATTACAAGTCTGTTTCGCTCTACCTGGACCACCAAATTTGACCATGTCCAGGCAAAAACTACATTCACCGCAATCGCTTCTTTGGCAAGCCTCGCATTTTTTGCACCTAAAAAAACCAAGAAAATTTAAATTTAAGATAACCTTATAATCATTCGTCACTTCTAATCATCAAATGTTTATATTTGCGTTAAATTATCAAACAAACAATTAACAGTGACCGTGAGATCAAGATAGAGTTTCCGGTAATTTGAAAGGAGCGCGAGGTTTGAACCAATAAAAACCGATAATTTGAACTGACCGCGAAGTCGGAACAAATAAAAATCAATTTTTATCACGTGATTTCCAAAGCGAGTAAGACGTGAAAAGAAACTTGGTTTTCTTGACAACATTAAAAGTCTACAAGAACGAACAGCAAATGCAGGTAGCCTAATTATACAGTCCACTTTTGTCTAATCCCAGACATGATCCAATGAGCCGGATTTAATCCAGACAGTTACAATATACTTGTAAAAAAAGTCGTCAAAAAAAGACAAAGTCAAAAATTTCGAAAAAAAAGTCGAGAAAAAAGTCAAAGAGTCGAAAAAAAGTAAAAAAAAAAGTAGAAAAAAAGTAAAAAAAAAAAGTTTAAAAAAAGTCAAAAAAAGACAAAGAAAGTCAAAAAAAGTCGAAAAAAGTCAAAAATTTCGAAAAAAAGTCGAAAAAAGTTAAAAAAAGGTCAAAAATTTCGAAAAAAAAAAAAGTCGAGAAAAAGTCAAAAAAGTCGAAAAAAAGTAAAAAAAGTTAAAAAAAAGTCAAAAAGAGTCGAAAAAAGTAAAAAAAAAAAAGTCGAACAAAAGTCAAAAAAGTCAAAAAGAGTCGAAAAAAAGTAAAAAAAAAAGTCAAAAAGTGTCGAAACAAAGTCAAAAATAGTCAAAAAAGTCGAAAAAAGTCGAAAAAAGTTAAAAAAAGACAAAAAAAGTCGAAAAAAAGTTGAAAAAAAGTTAAAAAAAGTCAAAAAAAGTTAAAAAAAGTCAAAAAAAGTTAAAAAAAAAAGTCAAAAAAAGTTAAAAAAAAAAGTCAAAAAAAGTTAAAAAAAAGTCAAAAACAGTCAAAAATTTCGAAAAAAAAGTCGAAAAAAAGTAAAAAAAAGTTAAAAAAAAGTCAAAAATTTAAAAAAAAAAAAAGTCAAAAAAGTCGAAAAAAAGTAAAAAAAGTTAAAAAAAAGTCAAAAAGAGTCGAAAAAAGTAAAAAAAAAAAAGTCGAACAAAAGTCAAAAAAGTCAAAAAGAGTCGAAAAAAAGTAAAAAAAAAAGTCAAAAAGTGTCGAAACAAAGTCAAAAATAGTCAAAAAAGTCGAAAAAAGTCGAAAAAAGTTAAAAAAAGACAAAAAAAGTCGAAAAAAAGTTGAAAAAAAGTTAAAAAAAGTCAAAAAAAGTTAAAAAAAGTCAAAAAAAGTTAAAAAAAAAAGTCAAAAAAAGTTAAAAAAAAAAGTCAAAAAAAGTTAAAAAAAAGTCAAAAACAGTCAAAAATTTCGAAAAAAAAGTCGAAAAAAAGTAAAAAAAAGTTAAAAAAAAGTCAAAAATTTAAAAAAAAAAAAAGTCAAAAAAGTCGAAAAAAAGTAAAAAAAGTTAAAAAAAAGTCAAAAAGAGTCGAAAAAAGTAAAAAAAAAAAAGTCGAACAAAAGTCAAAAAAGTCAAAAAGAGTCGAAAAAAAGTAAAAAAAAAAGTCAAAAAGTGTCGAAACAAAGTCAAAAATAGTCAAAAAAGTCGAAAAAAGTCGAAAAAAGTTAAAAAAAGACAAAAAAAGTCGAAAAAAAGTTGAAAAAAAGTTAAAAAAAGTCAAAAAAAGTTAAAAAAAGTTAAAAAAAAAAAGTCAAAAAAAGTTAAAAAAAAAAGTCAAAAAAAGTTAAAAAAAAGTAAAAAAAGTCAAAAACAGTCAAAAATTTCGAAAAAAAAGTCGAAAAAAAGTAAAAAAAAGTTAAAAAAAAGTCAAAAATTTAAAAAAAAAAAAAGTCAAAAAAGTCGAAGAAAAGTAAAAAAAAGTCAAAAAAAGTTAAAAAAAATCAAAAAAGTTAAAAAAAAGTCAAAAAGAGTCGAAAAAAGTCAAAAATAAAGTCGAAACAAAGTCAAAAAAAGTCGAACAAAAGGTGAAAAAAGTTAAAAAAAGGGTAAAAATTTTCGAAAAAAAGTCAAAAAAAGTATATATATTTTTAGATGTGCTACCATCTATAATTAGAAGAGAGTATTGACAATTTTTAAAGCAAAAAATTCCCGATGTATTGGGGTTGCATACACAATTTGCATTGTGTGTTGCAAACCTTTTATTTGACTGATTCTGGAACATTTTATTTGTTGGTTCTGACAGTTCGACAGACGAAGCCAAAAGTTTGCAACTACACAGAATAAAATCCTAGTTGATATTCTACTGATAAGCCGCCTAACGAGTTAGAAATAAGCTGTAAATTATTTTGTTGATAGTACCTTGTTCGTCTACGCCTAGGTCCGCCCTTTTCACCGTGTGCTTTAGGTCCTTTGAAAACTCCCGGTGGTTTGAGTGATTTGATATTAGATTTGTTATAAGGTCCTCTGGCACTAGGTATCTTTGTTTTATCGGAGTCCTCTGGAACTAATAGTTATTTATGCACCAAGTGCGTTATATAGAGCGTTACTGGATCCTAACGCCCATCGGGCGCTAGGATCCAGTAACGCTTGCGGTGCATATAAGATTTTATTTTTCACGAAAAAGAAGAAGAAATTTTGTATACACCAGACTTTTCAAAAAGGGGAATTTTGTTTTTCATATTAACTAAATGTCGTTTTAAACAATTGTTGGTGCTAAAAGAAATACTTTAACTTTAAATAAATTAATTAATACATAAATTATTATAAAATCTTTTGAAGGTATTCATTATTTCACAGGAAATTTTACCGTAATAAGCAAATTTAGACGGTGCACAGTGGGACGAAACGCCACTTCGCATTCAAATTACTCTACACCTTACATAGTTCCACTTTTGAGGTGGTTTTTTTAAATGTTCGTCTTGGATTTCCCTATCGATCTCTCATTTGGAATTTTTTTGACTCCAAAATTTGATTTTTATGAAAAAAAAAAACTGATTTTCGGCGCAAACATGATGTTTTTCGAAAAAAGATTTCCGCTGAAAATCTTCGTTTTGATAAATACTACAAAAGTGAGGAGAAAATTTTTTCCGTTCGCCCCTCCTTTTGGGTTCCTTTTGGATCCCAGAACTGATGCCAGCCAACATAAGATAATTTCTCAAAAAATAAATATTTAGATTGATTACCTGTCAGAACTGGACGACCTGTTACTGCCATTTCTCTATTATCTTGCCTGTGAAGTCCAATAAGCGTCCTGACATCCTGTATCAGAGATATTGGATCTTTAAGTAATTCCGGGACATTTTTCTTATTTGGTGGTAACATATGGAGGTATAATACTATTTCCTAAAAAAAAACATTTTTAAATAAATCTAAATAATAGCCAATCATGTACACTAAATAAAAATCAAATTGAACGAATTAAAATAAAATAATTAAATTTGTAGTAAAGATAAAACATTACGCACGCTCGTGGTCATTTAAAAGTTAACACTTCACAGTGACCGTGAGATCAAGACTCGGGCCGGTCCGGTATTATTCGGAACGTGAGCACACCTTTCGACTTTACCGCACGGGGATTTTATTATAATGGTCGGATGGAGAATTGAAAAATAAGAAAATTTGATGCGGGAGGCCCTTCCCCCTTCCCCGCCCTCGATTTTTTAACGGAGTACATTCCTCGGACGCGAACAGTTATTAAAGACACGTTTTGTGACAGGGTGTCAGCTGAACTTGGATATAATTGGGCATGAGGGGTTAGCCCCCCAACCGCCCCTTTTTCGAAGCCCCAAGAATAACCCTAAATTGAAAATTTTGATATTTTATTGGTTGGGGGGGTTGTCCTCCTCTCGAAGACTGGAATGGAATTGAAAGAATATTATGCAGATAATTAATGGGACCAAAGTGCCAAACTTTTGGTACCACTTTGGAACCTCCCCCCTTTTTTTAAAATCGCCAAGAGCGATCTCGGAATGGAAACGAAGGATAAATATTATATGGGTCATGTATGAGACCGAGGTGCGAACGTTTTGAGGTTAAAATTTGTTCGCATTTTATTCCACCTCTTCAACGTCTACAAGAAAGAATAGATAATTATACAGTCCACTTTTGACTTGGGTAGTTATTAGCCAACTATTTAAGGTGATTAGGGATGGAACAACACAATTTCCGTCTAATCCCCGATTGCGATTTAAGTTTATTTTCGATGATAACTTGCTTACCTTTAAACCGTGCAATTCTGCTTGAGTGAGATGTATGTGAGCCCTATCCGGCGGTATAGGAGCATCTTGACCAGTAGTTAAGTGAGAATTGCCCAATAAGCAGTGGACGTACCTTTCTAGTACGTACCACAACATCTCTGTGAAAAACGGGTAACGAAATTTTTGTGGAACCTAGAAAATAAATATTTATGAGAAGGCAGTTTCTTTAAACGCCAAAATATATAAATTATTAGAATAACTACAAAAACAACCTTTACCTTTCCATATTCAAAACAACTATAGACGAAAGGTATGATGGTTTGTATAAAGATACAAAAAAATATAAAATCCAAAAAAGTTTTTAGTTTATTGTAAAAATAATTAACTATTTAAAGCAAACAGGTTATCCATAACTCAAATAGTGGCGTCTGTGACATGGACCAAGATTTATCAGGATTGAGAGTACCTCCCCCCCGTTTTCGAGGATGCTGAACACAATGGCGGTATCAGAATTACTGTTTTCGATTGTTGAACCCCCTAAAACCGCCAAAAACTACCCCGTAAAGGGGTTAAACGGGCAGTGCATCATTTCCCTGAAAAAAAAAGTTTTTCCCCCCGTTTTCGAGGATGCTGAGTACGCTGGCGGTATCAGAATTTCTCTTTTCGCCAGCCGAACCCCCTAAAACGGCCAAAAACTGCCCCCTAAAGGGGTTAAACGGACAGCGCATCATTTCCCTGTAAAAAAAGTCTTTCCCTCCGTTTTCGAGGATGCTGAGCATGCTAGCGGTATCAGAATGGCCGTTTTAGGGGTTCGGCTGGCGAAAAGAGAAATTCTGATACCGCCACCGTGCTCAGCATCCTCGAAAACGGGGGGGGGGGGGGGCACTCTCAATCCTGATAAATTTTGGCCCATTTTTCATGGTTTTTTCCGACTCACAGACGCCACTAAAATGTGGCCAAAGTGTAATAAATAAAACTAATCAATGTCGGTACCACACATAATCAGAAGAGAAAATTGAACAATAAACGGCAATTAGTTTCTGCTATTAGCCATCATCAGGCCTACAAAAAATATAACAAGAAAGTAGCAAGTTCAAGTTCAGATGAAATTTTTATATACTTTACTGAATTTTAAGAACCCCCCGTTGTTGATGGAGGCTTACATCAACTTCTTCTGTGGGAATACTTCTGGAAGAAAATATTCTGCAGAGAAAGCAGAAGAAAAAGTGACAGCACCCATGAGAATATCCAAATATAAAAGAACATGGAAGTAAAACAAAGGACCTCTTATACAATTTAGTCACAAATTAGAGAGTTACAGATAGGAAAGTCAGACAAGACAAACGAAATTAGACAGAGATAGAGTCGCACCCCAATTTAAACCCCACTTTGAAGGCTGTTAGCAGTCAGATTGAATATTTATTCAAATAATACAGAACATTATGACAGCAAAAACAATATTCTTCTTCTTCTTTCTTCGGTTGGGACTTGCATGCTAGTTCATTTGCCAGTTCATAAAATCATTATATTATGTTTACTTTGATTTTAAGTTTCAAATGTTTACTTATGCCAAAAATATGATCTTTAAGAACACTATGACAGCAAAAACACAATATTTTATAAATATATTTCTTATTTCTGACTCTAATGGCAATTGATGATTCAAATGTCGTTACATGAAAAGGCAACACTGTTCCCCGG
This sequence comes from Crepidodera aurea, assembly GCA_949320105.2. Taxonomy (NCBI): domain Eukaryota; kingdom Metazoa; phylum Arthropoda; class Insecta; order Coleoptera; family Chrysomelidae; genus Crepidodera; species Crepidodera aurea. Next base: position 6,536,747 of record OX439477.1, on the reverse strand, counting down.
ACGTTCTTTCAGAACTGGCAACATGGGTGCGCTCCAATTTAAAGGGACAAGGTCATAGAAAGCGGCAATCGAAACATCGAAGGAAATGGGCGGAGCTTCATGTCTGTAAGTCTCTAATATGTGATTTAGTGTTATCGTAATATATGAAGTCACAAGCTGACACGAAACCATAAAAATAGAAAAATATCGGTAAAGTCTCGTTCAAAGAAGATGCTCCTATGAGTGACAAGTGACTTGTATATAGTCTCAGCAAAACTGGTACAATAATTGTGGGTACAATGTCTTTAAAAGGATTCTTTACTGACAGGGACGACAAGATTAGCCCAAAGAGAAAACGATGCATATAAGGTGGAGGAGAGCCATTACAAAGCTGGCCAGCAAGCTTGGAACAACTCGAGAAAGATGTGGAATGGACAAAAAGATTAATTCCCCTGATAAAGCAATGGATAAAATGTCAATTGCTTTATCAAGTGGCACTAGTTAATGGTAAGCTAGAAGTTGTTTCAAAAGGAGGAAATAATGATGGAGGAACTCATGGAGAACAGGAACAACTAGAAAACCATTCGTAAATTATTGAATAGAAAGGAGAAGGAAGAAAAAATTTGCGAATTGCCGTGGTTCTTTTTTAATCGGTAAGAATCCCACGATACTAGTTGCTGCTTGCGGGTTCCATTGGATATGAAGGCTTTTCACTCGCAGTAAAAAAATGCACATAACATTTACCTTTGTGGAATCTTCAACCTGTGCAATCTTTAGTTGCTTATCTATTCCATAAGCATGTAAAAAGTTTCCACCAAAAACCAAAGAATCCTTTGGCGTATACACGGCGTGAATCCAACCTGTTGGTATGAAAAACGTGTTACCCTCGTGTAAAATTATCCTGGCGCATTTTTCTACTGTGTCTCCGAAGAAAATGTCTGACTGTTTACCGGAAAGGACCCAACGTTCGTATAGGTCTAGATTGTGTTCTGTGGGCGGAATTAACCAAAAAACTTTGCCACCTAAAAAAAAATCAATTTCAAAAGGCGAGTTGTATAAAAATACATCGATAATTGATCAGAAATAGCATTTAATTTATATATTTTTTGGTCTTTTACCTTTTAATATATGATACCATACGGACGTCCCGCCAAAATCGACGTGGAAATCTGTATAGCAACCTTTTACGGACATAAGGCAGTATTTTTGAACTTTAGGGTATTTCATTTCTTCTAGGACGTTTGTAGCTTCTATTTGGCTTTCTTTTAGATGCCTAGGCCATACGCAGTCTACCCAGTCTATTTGTCTAAATAAAAAATAATAAAAAAATTATATGCAACTTAAAATTTATTATTTTTATGTCGGACAATAATTGAAGTCGTCGCTTCGCTCCTCCTCCAAACAATTGTCTTCCATCGGTAAAAAGCCCTTAATATACTATATATTATTTTATTGAATTGCAGTTGCGGCGTTTATGTTGAATTTTCAACATTCCCTCTAGGTAAATTTTTAAATTACTTGTTCTTTTTTCATTACATGACTCGCAATTATTAATATAGTGTTTTATTTCTTAAATAAATTATAAAATACGACCTTACCTGACTACTGTTGGACTTTGTACATAGTTTTCTAACTTAGTGTGAGAAAATTCTAAAGATATCACATTTAAAAGTTTGTCTTTTTCGGGTTCCTCGTAATATTTTTGCCATTCTTTCATAGTCATTTCGCTGTTTTTTTGTGTATTGACGTCCATAACGTCTAAAACTCGTCGAGAACCCACACACATTCTGACGTCGTTTATTGTAAAATTTGTTGTGGGGACTCTTAAACCTGTAAAGCAAAAAAAAATGTTTAAGTTTAAGTTATAAATTCACGTTTTAAGGAATTAAGGGATGTACCGATTGGTTTTTCCATTTTTATTTTAATATATTATGTACCACTACGAGAATACACGGGCTTAATTTAAACGCTGTGTCTATACTATAAAGGAGAGAGGAGTAAGTAAAAAGTGGAGATATAACGTCACATTCCATAGGCGTACTTTGCAAAATAAGTTTCTATAATATAAATAAGGTCACAGCATATAAAATATATATATATACGCACTTCGTAGATTAAATTTTGAATGAAAAAAAGTTATATTATTTACAAAAAATAAAAATAAACATCAATAAATATACATCTGACACTTTAATATTCAACGAATTAAATTTAACCAATAAATAACAAGGAGGATTATATGTTGGGATTAAACTTTATTTATTAATATTAAATTTTCCATTGATATTGTTATGGTTTTTAAACCCTACGTTGGTCGATATTTGTTAAGGTTTTTAAACCCTAGTGTTGTGAGCTATTGTTTATTGTTTTAATTTATTTTTATTGATATTTCTAATTTTTATGTTTGTTTATGGGTATTGTCATTCAAAATAAAATTTTGTTTCTAATTTTTCTTTTATTGATGTTATTTTTCTTTCTAAATTTTATTCACCTTGCAACAAAAAATATCCAAGAAAATAACTATAAATTTACCGTATTGCCGTGCTAGTAGACAAAACGAGTGTTGAGCGCCATCTATAATTATAGAACTGTAAAGAGCTGCTTCTTAATCTCAGGATATTGAGACAAATAATTACCGATGGCGGCGCCACAGTCGTCGATCAGCTGTTCACACAAAACGCGTAATTTTTGGTAAATAGAGCATTAATTTATACTGAGTGAATGGTTTATTTGTAGTATTTTAAGACTTTTTGTGATTGTTTGAGGTTTTTGATTTGGAAATTACCATAATATACCTGTACATGTAAGTATTTAGACTCAATTGAACCTGTTTTTTGTGTCGTTATTCTAAAATTGAGGATATTTATTTAGCATATCTTACGTTTTTCAGAAATTTATTGTTTACTTCTGTTTCTGTGTGCTTTTTTTGTGTTTCAGGATGCATATAGCCTAGAGCCTAGAGCTAAATCTGCTGATAAATTTTATTTCAATTTTTTCAGGATAATTATTGTAATTGTAAAAGTGATTTAAATAAAAAATGATTTCTAAGAACCTACTTTTGATTGATTTATGGTAACATATATCCTATTCGTTGTTTCAAAATTATTTTTTTAAATCAATATCAAATTAAAATATAAAAAATTAAGAAAATTTTTTCTTGGCTTAAAACACTTCAAATGTATCTGTTGCAAAACTTTTTGCTTTGTTTATCTTCTTTGTTTTTTTCAAAATAAACACAAAATGTATATTTTTTAATCCTTTATTTTAACATAAGTTCAAAGCTAACTTTGAATTATTCAGTTTTAGTAGTATTTAACATTTTATTATAATAATTCATTACTAATTGTAACTATAATTATAGAAAACAGGTGTTGTACTGAATATTACCTTTAGAAAAATGATAAGTTGAAATATCAGCAATGATGTGCACACCTAATTAGATTTTAAGTTTACATATATAAAAGTACAATTGTACACAGTTTGTAAGGACAAGTTTACTTAGTTTATAGGCAACACTTTGCTGTCTTCTAACTAACCATCAGTCCTTGCACATTTAATGGTTTTAACTTCAAGTGGCTTACTGGGCAAATGATGTGATGGCACACACTTTTTGCACTACTTGGGTGCTATTTTGTTTGAAATAATTCCTAAAAATATTTCAGTAGTAATCAAGAAATAATCTCAGAAATGCTAATCTTGATCTTACCTGATTTTGTAATATAATCTTCAGATTTAAAATTGATTACACTTTTCCCGGAATTTACGACGATCAACTTCCTCGATGACACCTTTTTTGTTGCTTCTTGGGAGGATCATAATGGAAGTGTCATTCCGGATTTTTAGATTTCCTAGAGGTATACCCATAAACGCAATAGTTTGTATTATTTTTATTCGGCATTTTTAACGTTTAACTAACAAATAACAGCAAAATACACGAAGCACAAAATCAAAACAAGTTCGAGTTGCAGGTAAACAAACAAAATTATGCTTTTCGTGAAGGTTCAAATTAATACCGGTGGTGTCGCTTCAAAGTTGTGCTCGTCCCAATACGGTGTCTCAGGTAGGTTCAAGATCATTCAATATTAAAAATCAATGATAATGCAATAAATATCAAATAACGAGAACACAATTTATTAACAAGAAAATAAACAAAGGAATATTTGCACAAATCTCTAAAACAATAATGTTAAAGTAAGTAAAATTTCTTTTTATTTTGTTAACTAATTCTCTAACCCTACTTTTCATAAAATGTCAATGACTTTTATGCGGTTTGTTGAATTATTTTAAAATCGATTATTATATGGCCTTTTTTTTTATTTGTTAAAAGAAAATCTAGATTTGTATCTTTTAGAGTGATATAGTTAAAATTGAGGTACCTTTTTATTTAAGCGCTTACGCAATTTTCTGTGAGACAAGTAACTCTCAACTTTGGATTGCAATCCGTAGATTCCACAACAAATTCTGGAGACTGGTGATGTTGACCTTAAGTCCTTGAAAAGGCAGGATACTTCCTTGATTCAGGAATAAATAATTTTGTATTTCAGCAGGAACAAACACAAATTTTCTTCTTCAAAAACATTCAGGAACAGGTAATGTTTTCTTTTCTAAACTTTTGTTATTCAAGTTATCACTGAGCTTTTTTAACTATTTTCAATTGTTTTAATTTTACAGAGCGATGATTACCCTTTCGTTGATTTTTGACAAAAAGCCGAGACTCACTTGGGAAAATAGTTTTATAGTTTGATGGTTTCACAGTTAACTAGATCGAATTTTATTGATTTAATTTTGAAAATCTTGTCATTTATTGAAAAATAAAGTATTTTCCCGCATGGATTTGCATATTACATATTAAACTACAACAAAAAATAAAATTTTTGATGTAACTTTCATCACCTGAATTCTAATATTAAGTTTTATATTTTGAATTTAAGATTTCCTTTATCTTTGACTTTAAAATGCTCATAAATTTTATTCTATCCTATTTCCAAATTTTAGCTTATTACAATTGTATCGAGAATGATGTATTTTATCTCTATCTTATTATTATTTCTTTCCTAAAACAGTTTTAATGCTTTATTTTTGATATTTCATTTTTTAAGGTTAGGATATTTTTAATTTATCTCTAATTACTTTAATTGATTATTAATTTTGATAATTACTGTTTCAGTTTTATGTCCTAATACTATTTTTTTCTTTAATTATTAAAAATTCATGTTTTAAAAACTCTAAGTGGTTTAAATCTGAGTATAAATATCTCTTATGGCGCTTCCATGTTAAATTTTGAAGGTAGTATTTTATTTATTACTCAGTAAAATAATTGTTTATCTTTGTACAAGCTTTGCTTTCAATATTCTTTAGGTTACACTTTATTGGTTTAAGTTCATATTTACTTCCTCAAGACACTTTATTGCAAGTTGTGAATTATACTTTTTGTAAAAATTTCTTCGTTCGATATTATTACAAAGTTATGAGTTATAATTTAAAAAGCTTTAAATTGGATACCATTACAATATATCCACTTTCCTAAATGAATTTTCCACCTTTTTAACATGATTAATGCATTTTCCCCAATGTTCTCTATTTACATCTGAAACTGTCTTCAAAAACAAATTTCGCAGATCAGGAAATTTAAATGTTGTATTGTTTTGAGAAACTTAACCTTTTAATAATTGTGACGAGATCAGTTCAATGGGATTTAACTCTGCGTGGTAAGGAGGCAATCTGAGAATTTTAATTACTTTTTCTCGGGCCATCTCATCTATAATATATTTTTTGAATTTGCTTTTATGTTGCCTTGCTATTACTAATAATTAAGGATTTAGGAGGACTGATAATATTTTTAGAATGAAGCCATGAAATATATGTTAATAAAAAATTCCGAATCAATTAAAATACATACGATACGGCTATGGATAAATAAAGTCTGACTTATCTGTCAAAATAACAGGTTTATTACAGTAAAAACCATGGAAACAATATTAAATCTAGACAAAAACTATTAGGCCGATCATATGTATTAAAATTTAAATTTTACCTAGAAATAAGCATTGAAGGATGAGTTAAAAATAAAATTTCTAATAAAAGAGAATAAATACAATTCGTAAATTGCACACAAGGTCTTCAATAAAACCATTCCAAATCGCAATTCACTAAATATAAATCATTTATTTTACAATTTTAATAAAATCAACATAGAAAATAAAGTAAGTTTGCATTTACTTACTTCGCTATTTTAACTTTCAGCAGTTTTTGTGTTATTTGATGAATTTATATAATTATTGACGATTTATAGATTATTTTATTATTAACTGGCAAACGTGATTGTTAGCACTTCTATAGTTTAGAGAAGAAAGGGTGCAGTAATTTAATTTGTAGAAGTAGTACAGGTTTAAGAGGTAGAAATTTTATTTTTACCTCATCCTTCAATGCTTATTTGTAGTTAAAATGAAAATTTTAATACATTTGATCGACCTAATAAAAGATTTCGTTTGATTTAATCATGTTTCCATGGTTTTTACTGTAATAAACATGATTCTTTTGACAGATAAGTCAGACTTTATTTATTCATAGTTTCGTATAGTATGTATTTTAATTGATTCGTTATTTTGTATTAATATATATTTCAAAATGGCTTCATTCTAAAAATATTATCAGTCCTCCGAAATCCTTGAAGGCATAATTATTAGTAATAGCAAGGCAACATAAGAACAAATTCAAAAAATATATTATAGATGAGATGGCCCGAGAAAAAGGAATTGAAATTCTCAGATTCCCTCCTCTGGTCACAATTAAAAGGTTATGTTTCTCAAAACAATACAACTTCTAAAATAACCTGATGAGCTAAATTTGTTTTTGAAGGCTGTTTGAGATGTAAATAGAGAACATTTGAGAAAAGTGGAAAATTCATTTTGGAAAGTGGATATAGCAATGGAAAACTTAATAGACCCTATAATAATAAACCTCAGAAAAGGCAATGATAATGATACTAGTAGTTATAGTGAAGACAATGACTTTTGAAGATAGTTCTTGAACTTTTTATTTTTTTTTAATTTTTGATTAGGTACTGAAGTGTTTTAATGCCGAGTGTTTAAGGACTCTAATTTAGAGAACTTCTTTTCCTCTTATTGAAGAACACAAAATTGAAAATGTTTTAAAAGTTTTAACGTCCGGACACATACGTGACTCGCAACGTTGCCGGTTTGTTGTCGCAAATTCCGATATGGCCTACGTGACTTGCAACATGTCGGATATGATTTTAAATATTTGGTAGTCGCGCCGTGTTGCCGGTTTGATACGATTTAACATTTTGGATGTTATGTTCAATTTTATGGTTGAAAATTAAACACAAAGAGATTAAAAAAAGTTTAATCCCATTAACAACATATAATCCTCCGTGTTATTTATTGGTTTATTTTTATTTTGCAAAGTACGCCTATGGAATGTGACGTTATATCCCCACTTTCAATGCACTCCTCTTTTATTCAGAGTATAGAAAGTGGCGAAAATGGCTCTTTTGGAATTAAACAATGAAGATTATGTAAATTTATTTTTAGTACATGTAGACCATGAAAAAGTCTTAGCAGTATGTGTAAAATTTAAGAAAGTTCATAGGGACCTTACAAAACCCATACTAGACTTCCTCTTATAAAGAAAAAGTTAAACCGGATTAAAATTGTTAATTTTTCCTGTATTTTTTATGAAGAATATTTTATAATATTATTTACAAAAACTGGTATGAAATTTTTGTCTTTTCGTTTCTTTTAAGCTTTTTCAATGTATTCAAAATTGTGAGTTACGAAGAGTGTATCAAAAAATGCTAAAAATGTTATTAAAAAAAGTTTTTCTAATAACTTTTTTTTCATATTTCAAAAATACTTTACTCCTGAGCAAAATTCATATTTTTTGACAAACCTCGTATACGACTGCAAAAATTTGATATCTGATAGTTGCATTTTAGATTTTAGACTATGCAGAACTTTTTATGAAGAATAACTTTTTTTTGTAAAATTAATAATAAAAAAGTTTCCCATATGATGCGAACTTAAGTGGACACACTGTATGTAAAGTAGATTGTACTGCCTCTAAAATTTTAACAGACTTTCCAAAACTATAATTCTCTGTAAACAATTACAAATCTGTTACAAAATGTTTACTATTGCGAGAATTTTAACGCTTTTTGGTATATAGTTCAACTGATTTTTAAATTTACTTTATTTACTGTACTATTTCATAAAAAATTAACGGAGGACTCTTTGTAACTTGTCTAACATTAAAACCTTTTCTTATAGCAATTATTTATAAATAAAGCTATTTTGAAATCAATAACTGAAACAATGAAACGCTTAGTGGACAAATCTTGCGAATGAAAGAAATATTGTTCAAGTTTTGTTGACATATTTGATGAATTGCGGGTGAAAAATCAATGAACACTAAAACTTTGGGTTTTCCTTCACCCTTTTATTCGTAATTTTAGACTCTGCTTTGCGTTATTGCCAGTCTTGTCTTATCGCAAAAAACAACAATGCCGTAAGGCCAAGACGTTATTTTTTAATTATTTTTTGGGAATGACTAATACTTAATTAAAAATAATTGTTACAGTCAAGAAGATAAAAACGTTAAAACGATTTAATTTCCGTTTTAAATGTGTGGTACAATTAGTACATTAAAAAAAAGATTGTAGAATTTAAAAGAATTTTTACCACTTGCAATTAATAAATATTAATATGAAGAAAGAGGAATTCGATTTATTTTTATTCGCGGTTATCAAAATTGACATAAAAGCAAAACAATATTTTTTATCTCTAGATAAAGGTGAAATCTGATATCAGATTTTATTATTGTTCTTTTATTATATCCGATACCCTTAAATTTGTAGATCGACTAAAAAATCATTTTGATGATGGTACGCACAAAAATACATCGATATTTAAGATAGTTACACTCTTTTTACAACAAAATTAGTTGTATGTCACCAATTACGTCATAAATTTTATTACGTGTTAAATGCACAGCGTTGCCAAATGATTAAAATAATACTTGCATTTGCTAGTAAGTATTTTGTCCAATACAAATTATTTCAATATACAGGGTGTCCCAACTAAACTTTTTATCGTCGTTTCAAACTTCTTTTTTCATCCCTTTAGCGCCCAGAACCACCGCTTGAAAAATCTTAAATGGCAAGGGGTGTTAAGTGACACATTATTTTGAAGTTGCTTTCATTATCGATTGCATTCGTTATTTTTTTATTTTGAACGACTATTTTTTGAGAAAACTGCTTAGATTACACAGCCCCACAAAAAAATATGTTGTCTGCGCCAAGAACTTCACTACTGTAACTAGGGGTTTTTGGGGTAGCTGAATCCGAAGTCCGTTTGACCTCATCAGGTCAGGGTCAAGGTCGTTTATAGCCAAATTGAGGAAAACTTCTAGAAAAATCTGAAAAATTCATACAAAGGTTTTCAGTGTGGCTGAATCCGAATCCGAGGTCCGCTTGACCTCATCAGGTCAGGGTCAAAGTCATTTGAGGCCAAATTGAGGAAAGCTTCTGGGAAAAATCGGAAAAAATTCATACAAGGTATTTAAATTAAAAAACCTTGAATTAAACAGTACATTCGTTAAAATTAAATTGTTTTTTTAGAACTACTATTGTTCTATTTCACAATAATCTAAGCAGCTTTCTCAAAAAAGAGTCATTCAAAATAAAAAAAGAACGAGGTTGCATTAGATAATGAAAGCAGCTTCAAAATGATGTGTCACTTAACACCCCTTGCTATCTAAGATTTTTCAAGAGGTGGTTCTGGGCGCCAGAGGGATGAAAAAAGAAGTTTGAAAACTACGATAAAAATTGAGTCCCCTCTAGGTTAACATTGAACTGTTTCGGCATTTTTCAAAATTTAAACAGAACTCGAAATATTTGGGTGCAAATTTTAGTTGGGACTCCCTGTAGGTATAGATACTTACTTCCTTTATATCATAAATAACATCCTTAATAGTACTTGTATTTAACATTATTGTAATTGTAATTGTCTTTTGGAATAATAGGCCAGTAGATATAGACAATCAATTAACATTAATTCCAAAAGTTTTGATTAGTATATTAGTGCATTAATGAAAACGAACTAAAAAATTTTGCAGAAGTCTGCGATGAACGGAACATTGTTTAAATTACAAAAAACGCTTTATTTTTTTATTTTTACACCGAAAATTGCAAAAGTTCTGCAAACTAGGAATATCGCTAGTAATAATGTTTTACGACATGCATTAAGTTTGCAACCTTTCAACAGCTACGGAACCTTGTTTTTTCTCATTTGTATAAGTTTTTTATTGTAAATTGTTTAAAAAAATTACAAAATTTATGCAAATTGGGTAAGTAAACGAAAAAAAAAATGTAACATATACTGGTACATTTGTAACCATTTCTGAAAAACGGATCATTTATTTATCAAACCTTTTTTCTCGGCGCGGCCATTTTCAATACACACAAGCCTCGAACTAATTACAAAAGTTTTTTATCATGGTTGCAAATAAAGAGAATATCGGTCTCAGTGGATATATAACTTTGCAACCCCATACGAAAAACGGAACCTTAATTTTTTTACTAATATTAGTTCTGCCAATTGCAGTTATAGTCCAGTCAATGAATGGGTTGTAGAGTGCGTGAGCGAACATGCAAAAACGGACTTCAGAGCTGTATTTGGAGTAGTTAGGAGGTATAGTTGCCTTCAAAATAAGTTGAACAAATTGTTTTGATCGTTTTAACTTATAATTTTTATTTCTAAAGAAATGCTATTCATTCATTTTTTATAAATTACTTTTCTACAGATAAGATAACGACTTATAAAAACACTTTCTTTTTCAAGGAATAGGCCAGTAAGTTAAAACGATCAATATCATAAAATTTATTACAAGATTGTTTTATATTCATTTTTTCCTATCTCTTCTGGTTCTAGAGATATTTGCTAGAAAAAAATGCATATTTTTGATAAAAAAAATTTTAACTTATGTTTTTTTTAATTATTTAGCGGCTACACTTTTAGTTTTACAGCAAACTTTTTCTAAAAGAAGTTGTAGAGGATTTAACGATCTTTTAATTGATATATTTATTTATTATTTTAACCTAAACTAATCAAAAGCTACAGCAAATTTCTACATTCGCAAAAAAAACTGTACATTCTAATTTTTGTTATTTATTTAAGAGCTATAACCTTCTACACCTAAAAAAATATTACTTAAGAAATTAATGTTGAGTTGTCTTGAGTCTCTTGGGGCGAGAGGTAAAAAAACTTTTTTCAAAACTTTGCATTTTTGCTAGCAAATATCTTTAGAACCAAAAGAGATAGGAAAAATGAATTTAAACAATCTTGTAGTAAATTTTATGATATTGGGTAACTTTTTTTCTATGTGCATATTTTAAAGCCGAAAAAAGTGACCTTCTCCGTGCCCCCCTGCAGCCCTCGGACCTCCTACACTCCGGGACTTTTAGTATATTTATTTCCTAACTACTCCAAATACATCCCGCAAGTCCGTTTCTTAAGGCTCGCTCACGTACTCTACACCCCCCTTTTAATCGTTCATTGACTGGACTATTATAACAACTAATATTTTGAGAGAGATTTGAAACCGTCTTTTTTCAACGGAACATTTTTTATTCAATTGTTTTGTTTTTTGTTCGCCATATGACCATAAATTGGAAACTATTTGCAAATAGTTTTAAGATTACTCATTGATTTGGGAATATAGCTGAATAAATTAGTGCAACACAAAAAAAGGCGACAGTGGTCAAGTTAAATACTTGATTATCCATAGAGTACATTTCTTATACGCTGTACTGGTTGATTGTATTTTCACACACGTCTGCTTAGTCGCTGCCATGTTGCCAAGTTACTTTTTTAGTAGAGTACAAATACGAAAATATGTTTTTTTTTTTTAGTTTTACCTCCATTTCCGTATTACGGGCGAGGTTGCAAATTAATGAAAACATTGTACGTTAGGACATCTTCATTTGCAACCATTATTCAAAACTTTTGTAAAAACTTCGATGTTTATTTTAATAGAAAAAAACAATTTCATGAAAAAATATCTTTTCCGTTTGTCGCAAGAGGTTGCAAATTACAGCACTTCTCAATAACATTATTTTAGTTATTTTTTTAATATTGCAGAACTTTTGGAAATATTTTCGAAAAATTGGGACGAAAAACAATTTAATTTCGATAAAAGAAATCTTTCCGTATTGTTTGAATGGTTGCAAATTTAACAGAGGATGTAAAATGCTATTATACAAAACTTCGAAAGTTTGCAGAACTTTTGGAATTTTTTTCGCGCTATTAATGCGAAAATGCATTAAATCGTGATTTTCAATATCTTCCGTTCAGAAAAAAAGGTTGCAAAATCAGACACAATATCATTCAACTGAAGTTTTAAAACTTTTGTAATTATTGTTAAATTTTGTAAAAATCATGTCTATCTCTACTGGCCTATAAACTTTTTTTACCAATACTCGAATCTAGGGTTGTTGCAATACGCTGAAATAAGTACAAAATTCACAAGAACAATATTTAAGGTAATACTCTCGGTTTTAGAATTACCGTTCAGAATTTAATGAAACTTGGCATATTGGTACATTATAATAAGATAATGAACCAGTAAAATTTTTAAATAGCTGCAGAGAACCAGAAAAAAGATATTAATATAAAAAAATGTTTGCCTTTACCATTGATTCTTATGAGAAATCAGATTTTATTTTATTTAAAAAAAAGTACGGCTCAGATTTCGATGCAAGTGATATCAACGGAAATAATAAAACTTGGCTCTGGTCTCCCCTACATATGAAATTTCAGGAAAAAAGCAGGACTTTTAGGCTTCTTTATTGGTTTGCTCTGAACTATTTGTTTTGAATTCTTTTTATTTTTAAAGTGCCCTTAATGCACTAAAAATGGAACATACGTAATTTTTTTTGTATTTACTAAATGAAATTATGTTATATTATTGGTTTTGTTGATTTTGTAAAATAAATGTTAGATTCGTTCCTTCCCATCTCTATCGTATGCGATGGCCGCATCCAACCTAGAATATAGGCAACCCGTAATGTAAGGATATGTTGTTATGGTCGCGGCCATTTAACAGTTATTTTTCTTTAAGTGGATAAATACGTCACCCATTCAGCTGTTTACTAAAGAAGATAGTATATACTCCCAGCAATATTGTAAGTTATAACAGAACATGGTTAGTTTTAACTATAAAAACTAATAATTCAGGACAAATAAGTACCCATCACCCGGTTCGCAGACTATACTATTTTTTTTCTAGCATCAAAATAGAGTTTATATTTTATTGACTTAATTAATTTTCAATTATTTTCGTATACATCCATTTATTTTAATATGAATAGTGCTGCAATCTCATTAAATACATCAGATAGGGAGCTCGGAAAATAATATTTCTACCATTGAGTAAACCAGTAAGGAATTTTAATTTATTAGATTCGACATCCTAAGACCGGTTTCTGTCTTTCGACTTCATCAGTTAGGCTTTTTCGAATCCAATAAATAAAATTCCAAACTCGTACAAGTCAATAGCTATATCCGCTATAAGATAACATTTTTAGATGTGCTACCATCTATGGTAAGAAGAGAGTATTGACATTAAATTTTGACTGAATCTAGTCAAGATGTCACTCTCTTCTTTTTTATCCCTTTCAGAGATTAATACAAAGTGAGTAAACCATCCGGTCTTAGGATGTCGAATCTAATAAATTAAAATTCCTTACTGGTTTACTCACTTTGTATTAATCTCTGAAAGGGATAAAAAAGAAGAGAGTGACATCTTGACTAGATTCAGTCAAAATTTAATGTCAATACTCTCTTCTTACCATAGATGGTAGCACATCTAAAAATGTTATCTTATAGCGGATATAGCTATTGACTTGTACGAGTTTGGAATTTTATTTATTGGATTCGAAAAAGCCTAACTGATGAAGTCGAAAGACAGAAACCGGTCTTAGGATGTCGAATCTAATAAATTAAAATTCCTTACTGGTTTACTCACTTTGTATTAATCTCTGAAAGGGATAAAAAAGAAGAGAGTGACATCTTGACTAGATTCAGTCAAAATTTAATGTCAATACTCTCTTCTTACCATAGATGGTAGCACATCTAAAAATTTCTACCATTGTTTCTATTATTTTCATATAATCAAAGAACAATACAAAAGTACATAACAGTGAAGAAAACAAAATAATGCTAATTGTGACAAGTAGTATATTTATTTATTTTTATCTTTCAGAGTGCAGTATCCAAAATTAATGTTTGAAAAGCTCATTGAAATATAAATAATAGCAATTGTGCCCCTTACAAATCTAAGTAAGTCTCTATCCAAATGAAAAATTGCAATATATATAATTTTTTTATATTTCAGAGTGCAGTATCCAAAATTAATGTTTGAAAAGCTCATTGAAATATAAATAATAGCAATTGTGACCCTTACAAATCTAAGTAAGTCCCTATCCGAAGAAAAATTGCAGTATATTTATTTTTTTTTATCTTTCAGAGTGCAGTATCCAAAATTAATGTTTGAAAAGCTCATTGAAATATAAATAATAGCAATTGTGACCCTTACAAATCTAAGTAAGTCCCTATCCGAATGAAAAATTGCAGTATATTTATTTTTTTTTATCTTTCAGAGTGCAGTATCCAAAATTAATGTTTGAAAAGCTCATTGAAATATAAATAATAGTAATTGTGACCCTTACAAATCTAAGTAAGTCCCTATCCGAATGAAAAATTGCAGTATATTTATTTTTTTTTTTGTCTTTCAGAGTGCAGTATCCAAAATTAATGTTTGAAAAGCACATTGAAATATAAATAATAGCAATTGTGACCCTTACAAATCTAAGTAAGTTTCTATCCGAATGAAAAATTGCAGTATATTTATTTTTTTTATCTTTCAGAGTGCAGTATCCAAAATTAATGTTTGAAAAGCTCATTGAAATATAAATAATAGCAATTGTGGCCCTTACAAATCTAAGTAAGTCTCTATCCGAATGAAAAATTGCAGTATATTTAATTTTTTTATCTTTCAGAGTGCAGTATCCAAAATTAATGTTTGAAAAGCGCATTGAAATATAAATAATAGCAAGCCCATTAAATATTAATAGTAATTGTGACCCTTACATACCTAAGTAAGTACATTAGAATAGAAAATAGTTTTATTTTTTTTTAATTCTTATATTTTAGAATTCAGACCCTTCTAGTAGATGCATTTAATAATAATAAATTTATTTCAGATTCTTAGTTCTAGTGCTTGCATTTATTAATCATAAATTTATTTCAGATTCTTATTTCTAGTACTTGAATTTATTATAATAATAATTAATAATTATTTCTTTATTTAAAAGTACCTAATTACAGTTATTCACTAAAAAAGAAACAAAACAATACACTATGAAAAAACACACAAAAAATTACAAAAAACTGTTATAGTTGAATTGCACATTCTCCATATTACTAGTCACTAATTTTGTCACATTGACGACCTCCTTCGAATATGCATAAAAATTGAAGATTTTTTGAACAGCCTCTCTCGAGAACGGAATTTTTGTTTGTGGAAATATTTTTACCCGTTATAGCTTATACCTTGGAATAGGACATCTCCATTTTTCAACAAATTTTAAGGAATAATAAAAAACATATTAATCATAAATGAGGTATACGGCATTAATTGGAATACTTTAAACTGAAGAACTGATTTTAGTTAATACTAATTTACTCATTAAAAAAAATTTCAAAACAAACGAATAAATTAGCCAACATAACCTAAAATTTCTCCGCAATCGTGGTTGCATACATCGTTCAAAATAAAACCAAAAAGCGCCACTGTCTCAAAGTGTCAGGCGGAAAACGCCTGAACTATTGAAAGAGAAAATCTTACTGGGATATAGGCAACTTACATAACTTTTTTTTTTCTGGAGAGTTAATCTCAAAAATTATAAAGTTTTGAGAATTAGTATTCTCGGAAATTAATTCTGTATACTTCATTTAGGACATCTCCTTTTCACGTTAAAATTGGTGATCACAAATTGTCAAAACTGGCAAAAACACACCTCCACTAAATGGCTGATATCTTTTTTATTAATCCTTAAAATTGACTCAAAAGAGGAGATGTCTTATTCCAAGGTATAAGCTATAACGGGTATAAATATTTCCGCAAACAAAAAATTCGTTCTCGAGATTAACTCTTCAAAAAATCGTCAAATTTTTATGCATAATCAGTATTGACAACTGTAAACGAGGTCGTCAGTGGAAAGGCCCCTCTTAACCCTTGAGTTTACCCCATCAGCCTGTTTTTTGTATTTAAATGTTTAAAATTGAATAAATTGAAATTGCTATAAATATCTGTAAAACGAATTAAAATCAAATATTTGGTATTATCATCCGTGGCGATTGCAAACAACTGATGCATAATTGGAAAAATATCTGTGGATTAGAGGGCGACACTAATCAAGTGTTTTATAATGAATTTTTAATTTTCGCTTTCCTTGGCTGAATTTGCGATATTTCGAAATGAAAATGAAATCAGTGTCCTTTAATCAAACGTACAGTTCCGGGATACTAAATGATAATTATACTGGAGCATATAAATTTGGTTATTAATTCAGAAATTCAAATTATAAAAAAACAAAACACTTTCCCGGAAAATAGATATTTTTTTTTAACCAAACATTGAAAGTTGCGTCAAAATTGGTTAACTACTGTGGACACTAAAACGAAAGTCGTTTCAAGTAGGTATGGAACACTCTTAATAAGATTTTGATTAGTGATTACTTAATAATTAAAAATAACGGATAAAACAAGTGCAATATCTTTTATAAGAGACGTACGAACGGAATATAAATGTGTTTAATTGTTTAATATTGGCGACAACAGGTACCATATAATGTTTTTCAATATGAATAAATTATTATTACCATACCTTATTTTGTTAGGATGTCAGCAATCAAAATACACATAATTTTATTACATTACTTTTTATTATCGAAATTAATACCTGAAAAACAAACCCTGCTCAATTTGTCTTTGTTTTATCAGTTACCGATTAACACAAATGATGTGCCAGATCTGATATTACGATTTGCATTGTTGCCAAGTGTTAAATTTTTCAGACAATATCAACTTTGTTTTTTTTACGAGATATCGCTTATATTTCTACATGTTTCAGCGACCTGAATGTAAATTTTCTATAAAATCATAATTGCAAATCTTTTGAAGGCCTAAATGAAACGTTATGTCGATTTAATGTACTTTTAAAAGGGTTTACCAGCTGGCAATAGATATGAAAAAGAAAACTTATTATCACTACAAACAAATTTAATAGGAAATTCGCTATTGTATTGTCGAAGTTGGTATTTATTTCTCTGAGGAATCTTCGGTCTAATGATTTTTTTATCATTATTATTAAACACCCATAAAGGCATTTAGTATATTACAATCTGGTCAACAGTGACCAATGAGCAATTTGATTCTAACTTAATCTAATAGAGTTTGAAACTTAAAACTAAGGTATACTCATCAGCGTTCTTTAGGTTCTGTAGAATGGATTGGACTTAAGTTTAACGTGCACACACAATCTCTGCTTTTGTACTAAAAACACTAAACTAACTCAAAGGGATCCTCTTAAGTTTTCTTTCTAACCCAATATTGTCAAGGAGCTGGATAGCCTCGACATTGACATGATGGTGAAGTCTTTCTTCATGACTCTTGGCTAATTTCTTGATGGTCTGGTCAACAGTGTCCATTTCCAGATCCCTGTGGAGGTCACTATGGCGAATGTACCAAGCGGCATCTACTATGTTCCTCAGTGCTTTGTTTTGAAATCTTTGGATGATTGCTAAGTTGCTTGCATTGGTGCATCCCCATAGTTGGATACCAAAAGTCCATACATGCTTAAGTATCTGTTTATAAAGCTTAAGCTTATTATGTAGAGACAGAGTGGAGTTTCTTCCAATTAGCCAGTACATTTTTCTATATTTCAGTCCAAGTTCTTCTCTTTTCTTTTTAACATGCACTTTCCATCGGAGTTTGGCATCTAAGGTATAGTCGAACTCAATCCTTTATGAGAATGAAAAAACAGCAAAGGATTACCGCCAATAGAACAAATGCTGATGAATCTGGACATTTTTGAGCACTTTAATGTCGAAAACACCGTACACTGTCCATATACATAAAAATAAAATAATATTTTGGCTATTAGGACCACTGTGCAAAGATTCAATAACCAACTTAGCTGGATAGCGCTATAGGGAAGAATGGCGTATAATTATTTATTATGAATTTAATATGAATTTATTTTTTAATTTCTATAACGCATATTAGATTTGAATAGAGGTTGATATCTTCATTTTTTGATCTCTTGTGAGATTCACAAACGTTACTAATTAAAATTTTGTCTTAAATTAATTTAACTAAACTGTGGGGTGTGAGGTTACACTCATAACAGGCGACAATGGAAGTGTGGTTATAGTTTTTACATTTTCAATTCCAGAAACAAAATTCTCAGATGTGCAGACAGATTACTTTGGCGGCTTGTAGGCTTGAAGAAAAAGCTTGAGCTTATGTATTAAGCCTTCATGCCAAACATTATCAAACGCTTGTGCTACATCAAGAAAGATAGTAGCGCAAATGTTATTCTCTTCTAATAATTTCTCTATAATGTTGGTTATTCTATGAACTTGGTCGATAGTCGAGTGCTTATTTCTAAATCCAAATTGGTGATTAGGGATAAGTGGTTTTAGTCTTTTGACTAGGAGTTTCTCAAATAGTTTCTACATAACACTCAGTAATGAGATCGGTCTGTATGACGATGCCTCATGTGGTGGTTTCCCTGGCTTGGGCATCATTATGACTTCAGCAATTTTCCAAAGGCTGGGTACATACTTCAGTCTGAAGGCAGCATTTATTAGGTAAGTTAGTTTGATTATTGCTTTCTTGGGCAATTGTTTTAAAATTTCTTCAATAATTAAGTCAAAACCTTGAGCTTTTTTCGAATTGATAGTTTCTTTTATTTCGGTAATTACTTCTTTGGGAGAGGTAAATTCTATTTCTTGATCAATCTGTGGATGTTCTTCCAGCGTAACTTCATCTTGATCTTCATGAGGTTGAAAGATTTTTCTAGATGATTTGCAAATCTTATTGCTTTTTGCTCATTATTTCTAGCCCATTTACCATCTTCCAATCTGACAAGTGGTATTCGCATTATGGGTCTTTTCAATCTCTTAGTAGCTTTCCAGTACTGCTGTCGTCTGTCAATTCTCGTAGGTAAATACTAATCGATTCTTCTTTAATTTGTTGTATTTCTCTTTTGAGTCTTTGGGTAGCATTGTTGAGTATAGTTTTATCTTGTGGGGCTCTGGTTTGCTGCCATTTTCTTCTAAGCTTTCTTTTTTCAGAGATTAGTTCCCTTATTTCTCTAGGATAGTTATTTCCCAACGTCCTTCTATTAGTAGCAGGTGTGGTTTCCCAAGCTGCTTGTTAGATATTATCATTAAGCAATTTCACTTCGTCGTCTAGTTGTTGTTTATTTCTTAAAGCAACAGATAGATTAATTTTTTCTTCAAGAATGATTTTGAAGCTTTTCCAATCTGTTAATTAGTTAGTCAATGTAGGGTTATTTTCTTTTTTAATAATGTTTTCACCAAGTGTTAAGATGATAGGGGAATGATCTGATTCATGCCCCATCATTCTTCTATTTCTAAAAAGTTGGCCGATATGTTTTTGATTATAAAGAAATCAATAACTTCTGGAATCTTGTTGGGATCGGTTGGCCAATAGGTAGGCTTTCCAGTGGATAAAGCTTCACACTTATATTCTTTCATTGCTTCTAAAAGTTCTTTACCTTTAGTGGTCGTTAATCTAGATCCCCAGTGGGTATTTTTGGCATTAAAGTCACCGCCGATAATAAATTTGTTTCCCTGGTTAGATAGGAAATCTATCTTGTTGGGTCTAATGATTTTTTTGTTAGAAACATTCAACAGACAGAAAGACAATGTTTAATATTAGGATGCTGAATAAGTTTTCGCTGTTTTCCAACAGATGGCGTTACCATAAGTGTTGTTTAAGGGGTCGTTCAGACGGTCAATATTTGTTTTCCGTCAATATATTGATCGTGTGAGAGGTATATTGAAAGAGCTTCAATAAAAATCAAATACATTTGATTTTATTCAAGCTCCAATAGTTTTGACGGATTGTAGCGCTTTTTCCAAAACTAACCTTCAAAACTGAAAAGTACTCTGTTATTGATTTTTTGTTTTAACTTTATTTGAGGTTTTAAAGTTAGTACTTTTTAAACTTTATTTGTTTTTAAACTTTTTTAAATATATTTTAAGAAAGTCTCAATATTATCGAGAAAATCGCTAAAAATAATTTTTTTTTCGTTTTTAATTTTTATCTCCTGCAAAGATAATTTCTTTGAAAATTGGGTTACGGGGCTTTGTCAGTACGATCTATTCAATGAAAATTTGTTCAACTTCCGGAAGTAGACAACTTTGTTAAGTATTTCAAATGACATGTACCATTTTTCTTTTTATTTTTGGATTCAGCATCAAATTTTGAATAAAAAATTATTAACATACCACAGGTCTAAGTTTAACAGGTTCAGATATATTTGAGATTTTTGTAAAAATTTTTGAAAAACACGCATTTACTTTAATTTCCGTCTCTGGCTTAGTTGTTAAGCTATTAATTTCAAATTTTATACAGAGACTGTGAGAATATCCTTCTAGCATACGGTGAAACGTTAAATGCGATATATTATACAGGGTGTCTAGAATGGAGCGTCCAATGTTCATATTTTCAATTCTCAATAAATCGATAATTTCAAATGAAACACCCTGTAATTTATTATCACGCCTGAATCAGTTTTTTATTCTCTTTCGATCTGTATTAGCATTCCCTATACCTAAAGTTACGTATTTCTGAGTTATTGCTAGATTTATTATAATTTAGAGATATTTTACATAAATTGGTTATAATCTAGCATGTCATGAAAATTGAAAATGACAGTTGTAGATAATAAACAAACTACTGGACAATTAGATTATTTTATTTTCTAACTTCGTTCAATTTGTAGTGAAAATGGCTCTTCTGGGTTGAATGAAGATCGCATAATTAGTCGTAGGTACGTGCCAATTATTCGCAGATACCCAGAAAACGCAGACCCAATAGGAAAATGGTCAGGAATATCATAGATAATCTTTCATTGCACGGATAGTTTAAACCAAAAGTTGATGATGAAGAAATGCGTCATTGCGGGATGCAGAAGTTAGTTTAAGAGAATCCTTTAAAACAATTCATAGGATCTTCATTACTGTAACCCAGAAGAGCCATTTTCAACTACAAATTGAACGAAGTTAGAAAATAAAAATAATCTAATTGTCCAGTAGTTTGTTTATTACAACTGTCATTTTCAATTTTCATAGCATGCTAGATTATATTACCCACCAAATTATGTAAAATATCTCCAAATTATAATAAATCTAGTAATAACTCAGAAATACGTGATTTTAGGTATAGGGAATGCTAATACAGATCGAAAGAGAATAAAAAACTGATTCAGGCGCGATAATAAAATACAGGGTGCTTCATTTGAAATTACCGATTTATTGAGAATTGAAAATATAAACATTGGACGCTCCATTCTAGACACCCTGTATAAAATATCGCATTTGACGTTTCACCGTATGCTAGAAGGATATTCTCACAATCTCTGTATAAAATTTGAAATTAATAGCTTAACAACTAAGCCAGATACGGAAATTAAAGTAAATGCGTGTTTTGAAGGAATTTTTACAAAAATCTCAAATATCTCGGAAACTGTTAAACTTAGACCTGTGGTATGTTAACAATTTTTTGTTCAAAATTTGATGCTGAATCCAAAAATAAAAAGAAAAATGGTACATGTCATTTGAAATAACAAAGTTGATGTCTACTTCCGGTACAACCAGAAGAAACCGGAAGTTGAAAATATTTTCATTGAATAGATCGCACTGACAAAGCCCCGTAACCCAATTTTTAAATTTCAAATATCTACAGTTCTCTATATATATGGCTAATGGGCCATCTTCGTGACACCACCCTGTATATTGTTCGCATGAAAAAAAAAAATGGAAAAATTAGGCATTTGGAATATACCTGTAACCTCGTCTTATTGACGTAGTTATTCAATTTTTAGTTCGTTAACCTTTTTCGTGGTTTCACTTTATCTAGACGTTTGAGTTTGTTGAAATAATGAGAGATAAATGCTGAAATCGAAATGATCCAAGTTTCTTATACAAATATTTTTTTTTTCGTCGAGGCAACTTTTTGCCTCACTGGAAAAGTAAATGATCATAAGTCTAGATATTCGTCACTTAAAAATCCGCGTTGGAGGCTGGAATGTTACGCCCAATATCCAGACAAGCTTAATGTTTGTGCTGGAATAATAGACTCGAAAGTAATTGGTCCCTTTTTTATTGAGTAAATCCTTAATGGTCCTTAAGTTCCTACAAAGCCATGTTATTCCCGCGTTGGTTCAATTATTTCCTGATTCAAGTCGGTTTGTTTTTTTTATTTGAAAACTTAAATCCATTATCGCTTTTACTTAATGATATTCGGTTTACAACAAGATGAAGATTCACGGCATTACGAAAAGTTACGCTGCAGACACACACACACACAACGATTTTTGGACGTACGGTAAAAAGTCGGAAGATATTTTGCCGTACATTCCTTTAGTGTCGTGAAGAAATGCATGGGACCTTTCACACAGCACGGCAAAATATCAAAGGAATTTGTGTACGACTTTTTACCGTACGTCAAAAATCCGTTGTGTGTGTCTGAGGCGTTATAGTGCGAGAATTTTTAAATAATAGTTGGGAATCTGAGGCCTTCTAGGAAGCTTAAAGATGCTCTATACAACTCGCAAACATCCACCTAAAAACATGAAATCCTATGTAAAATGTCCTGCCGGATTCGAATTTTTTGTTCGCCCTTTGATCCGGAATTGCGAAATGTGTCGTCAAAACATGACATTTTTGAAAAAACTGAAAATTTTCCTTAAAATAATATTTATTGCAAACTAGTGCTTAACTTTGTTAATTGGTGTCCGATCGTTATGAATTTTGAATATGATATTTTTCAGTACTTCCCTGACATAGTGTCATAACAATAAAAAATGTAGAACGTCAAATAAAAGCTACGTCATTTTTTTTAGCTAGATGTCGAACGAAATTGAATCGGCGCGTCGCATCTCTTGGCTTTATCACTGTGGGTGCGAATAAAGCGATCAGTGTGTCAAAGAAAGTAAACACCATAGCCTTTTTCATACGCGCAACATAGATGACGCGCATTACAATATTAATATGACACTATAGGGGGTATAGTGCGATCTATGAGATTGAGAAATGATAGGAATAATAATAGTAATTTTTTTACAAGCATAAAACACAATATTATTATTATTTAATTAAAATATTTATTTTACAATGCATTTTCCCTCATACTGGAAACTTATATTGCAATTGAAATTGTGTTGGCAGGAATGTCAGAAGATAATCAAATAACAATAAAATGGTCAAAAATTGAGTTGAAAGTGGTTGATGAGTTACAGTTTACTATGGGCATGAGGAACCTGATACTAGATTATTTGCAATTATTAATTTTTTACAGACATGCTAAGAGCAAACCAAACCCCTTGAAAAATTTTAATAACCTTTTAAGCCTTTAATTTTCGTCTGATTTTTGTGAAATTTTCAGGAAATACTAGTAATTCCAAAACTTAGGGTGGAGAAATCTTGATTTTTTTGTAAACCTTCGAAAAGTATTTATTTTGTTAATTTTAAATGGAAAAATCACAAAAAGAAATATCCTCGCCATTCTGCATTAAATCTATGAAAATTTGCTCCTATTTGTTTTAAAAAATATCAAGTATTTTTTCTTAAATATCTTTGTAAAGTGCTGCAACATCGTTACAGACATTTAAAGCTGTCGAGAAATATTCCATGGCCAAGTGTTCCCAGTGGCGCGCATATAAATACAATTTTATATTAGAAAATCATCATAAAATAGAAGTGAAATTTGCTTCTCACAAGAACTCCGGTTGCCACTTAAAGGTATGTGTTATTTACTCATTGGACACAGATGTTTTTATTTTATCAACGTTTTTCTCGGTTACCTTAGATGTCGAAATTTGGATGGAAAGAGAAAAGAAATTTATCCCATGTTTCTCAATCATTAAAACACTAGCAAACTTGAAGCATCTGGATGTTAAAATATTAGCAGACAATTTGTTGTCATTATATTGTTTATCTGGATGTGCTTCTGTTAGCTTTCCGTTTAAAAAATGTAAAAAAAGAGCCCTAAAAATAGTGTTGTCTTAACCAGATGAGATGAATATTTTGGAACCAAAATATGTCATTGAAGTTTATACTATTATACTGGTAGGTAAATAAGGTTTTAATAATGACCTTTTGTTAGGAATTTGTCGCCGACGGAGGATTCTTTTATTTTTCATGTGAGAAGGGCATTTTTACAATGCGCAGTTTTCAAAACGACATATCTGCCAGATCTGCCAGAAATTCTAAAGTTTGGTTACGAACGCAAAGAAAATAATTGTACAGTGCGGATCATAAGTGTTACCCCCCCTATCTAACTCGTTACTGGACTCTTGTTAGGAAAATCCCCGAGACAGGTCGACTTTTGATTTCTACAATGTACATTTTTGTATGAATAGTTTACCCCTAATTTCATCCCTTACTGGAGGGGAGCAACCATTTCGAAAAATTTAAATAGCATGGGGTGGTGAGTGATAGCTCATTTGAAAGGGGGGTTTATTCTCCATTCAACCGTGCAAAAAATTTTAAATTTGCTTCATTACGTGTTGAGTAATGGGATGAGGATCGTAAGAGTTACCCCCTCCCCCTATTTAACTCGTTACTGGACTCTTGTTAGAAAAATCGCCGAGACAGGTCGACTTTTGATTTCTACAATGTACATTTTTGTATGAATAGTTTACCCCCAATTTTATCCCTAACATGGGGTGGTGAGTGATAGCTCATTTGAAAGGAGGCTTTATTCACTATTCAACCGTGTTATTTTTTTTATTTTTTTAATTTTTTTTTATTTCTTTTTATTATTTTTACTTTTTTTTTTATTTTTTACTATTATTTTTATTTTATTTTTATTTACTTTTTTATGATTTTTTTTTTAATTTTTTTATTTTATTTTTTTTGTGTTTTTGCAAAACGTCAAAGCTGAAACTAAAAATAGACTTTATTTTTGCCAGGAGGTCAACGGGGAACATTTTGAACGTTTATTGTAACTGTAAATGTAGTTTAGTTGCCTTCCTGTTTGTTGTGTTTTGTTGTTTTTAAACATTAATAACTCAACACGTAATAAAGCAAATTTAAAATTTTTTGCACAGTTGAATGGAAAATAAAGCCTCCTTTCAAATGACTCACCACCCCATGCTATTTAAATTTTTCGAAAGGGTTGCTCCCCTCCAGTAAGGGATGAAATTGGGGGTAAACTATTCATACAAAAATGTACATTGTAGAAATCAAAAGTGGACCTGTCGGCGATTTTCCTAACAAGAGTCCAGTAACGAGTAAGTTAGGGGGGGTAACACTTATGATCCGCACTGTATAGTTCCAAAATTAATGTCTAAAGAAGCAAAACCTACATTTTTAAAAATTACTCAATTTTACAAATGTAAATTATTTAACTGTGGTAACAAGTACAAATGCCTGAAAGCAAATGTAAGATGCAATATAAGTTTCCAGTGTGAGGGAAAATGCATTGCAAAATAAATACTTTAATTAAATAATAATAATATTGTGTTTTATGCTTGTAAAAAAATTATTATTATTATTCCTATCATTTCTCAATCTCATAAATCGCACTATACCTCCTATAGTGTCATATTAATATTGTAATGCGCGTCATCTTTGTTGCGCGTGTGAAGAAGGATATAGTGTTTACTCTCTTTGACACACTGATTGCTTTATTCGCACCCACAGTGATAAAGCCAAGAGATGCGACGCGCCGATTCAATTTCGTTCGGTTTTAAAAAAGTACACAACCCAAACTAAACGTCGTATGAAAAAAAAAGTTAAAGTAAAAAAGTTTCCTTGCTCTATTGGCAACATTTTTCTCGCTTATAGTAGTTAACTATCTCTAAAGATAAAAAAGTTTTTTCGACTCCCCATTTTACTCTGCAAAATGACGATATTTTGTGCCATCTAGCGAAAAAAATGACGTAGCTTTTATTTGACGTTCTACATTTTTTATTGTTATGACACTATGTCAGGAAAGTACTGAAAAATATCATATCCAAAATTCATAACGATCGGACACCAATTAACAAAGTTAAGCACTAGTTCGCAATAAATATTATTTTCAGTTTTTCCAAAAATGTCATGTTTTGACACATTTCGCAATTACGGATCAAAGGGCGAACAAAAAATTCGAATCCGGCAGGTCATTTTACATAGGATTTCAGGTTTTTTAGGTAGATGTTAGCGAGTTGTTTAGAAGTGGTCGAATTGAGCACCTCAGATTCCCAACGCATTTCCTGAGAGATGGGTTGGAAGATGGGGACATATTGAATGGGCGCAAGGTCATCTGATACGGACTGATACGGAATATTTTATGAGGGTCATTTCAAAAAATCTGTTTGAAAAAAAAAACAAAATAACGAATTCAAAAATGTAATGACTACAGAAATAAACAACAAAATATTTTAACAAATTTTAAAAATCGTTTGGCTTGCTGTCACGAAGTAATATTTTAAGCGATAATGTAATAAATTTCTGTATTATTTTGGTAATGTAGATAATATTAGTTATTTATTTATTTTATAGCTTATATGCCCGTCTATTATTTTTATATAAGAAAGCAAAATGTAGTATGGTTGCTTTCAAATATTACATCTTCCCAATATTTATTAAAATATACAGTGTCATCCCCAAAGTAAGCACCATATGGGAAACTTTAAGGTTTTTTCGACAAAAAGTTATTCTTGATAAGTTTGTGCATCCCCTAAAACTAAACATGCACCAACAAAATATAGTAAAACACTCGTAATATACGAGGAGCCTTCAAAAATTTGATTTTGAGACAAAAGTAAATTGAAAAATCTCGTGAAATGTTATTTTGAAAAGTTGTTCAGCATTAAAAAAGACATCTACATTTGAAGTCATGGCCTTCTAAGTGAAGTTTCTTTTTTTACCCATTTTTTTTAAATGCCACAAAGCTCAATTTTGCGGATTTAACATTATTTTGATTGTAACTTGCTTTTTGGCAGCTAGTTTTGACAGCTTTTAACAATTTTTTGACAACTGAAGCATGCTTGCTGCCACCTAATTATTACTCTATCTTGACACCTTATCATGCCCAGTCAAATATATAATTAACGATAGTACTCAACTGTCAATATCGTCTTTTTGGTATCAGATTTGAATTAAGTAACCTTAAAGACATATGCTTACATAATTTTATCAATTTCGATTGTTACATACTCTTTGACAGTTATGTGACAGCTGTTAACTGTCAATATCGATTTTTTAACATCAATTTTGAACTCAGCAACCTCAAAAACATATATTTACATGTGGATTCTATCAATTTTGATTATTGCTTGTTGTTTGACAGCTAGTTGACAGCTGTCAACTGTCAATATCGTCTTTTTGAGAACAGATTTGAATTGAGCAACCTTAAAAACATATGTTTACATATTAATTTTATCAATTTCGATTGTTACATGCTGTTTGACAGCTGTCAACTGTCAATATTATTATATTGGCATTACATTTGAATGCAGCGAGCTCGAAAACATAAGAGGGTACTTTTTTTTAACGCAGCAGATACTAAACTTTTGAAAAGATTACCTTTTTAAGTAGTAAATAATGGTAAAACCGTGGAGCTTTGGAGCCGAAATACGCAAAATTAAGCTTTGTGCCCCTTGAGATTTTTGCTCAGGATCCCGAAACGAACAACATATCCAAATTTCAGCCAATTTGACCGGGAGCCAATTCCCATAATATTTGTGCAGGGTTCTTTGTAATATTACAGGCTTTTTAAATAAACCGTCTATACAGGATGTTGTCTATTTATCGTTTGTAGCAATTTTTTTTTTCGTAGACCCCATTTTAAAAAAATGGGTAAAAAATAAAAGATCACTTAGATAGATGTATTTTTTAATGCGGAACAACTTTTCTAAATAACATTTCCCGAGATTTTTCAAAATACGGGTACTTTACTCTTGTCTCAAAATAAAATTTTTGAAGGCTCGTCGTATATTACCAGCGTTTTACTATATTTTGTTGGTGCATGTTTAGTTTTAGGGGATGCACAAACTTTTATCAGGAATAACTTTTTGACGAAAAACCCTTAATAAAAAAGTTTCTGGCGAAAAAAACGGCTCGAAAACAGACTGATGAAATCAAGAATTTTTTTCCCAATCGATGATGTCAGATCCCCCATCATTCCTGCATGAAATGTTCGAACCAGGCGGCGGTGGAGGAGGGGAAAATCCTCCATCTAAAGAACTTGAAAACGGTTTTTCCGACAAATCTCAGCCGGGTTTGATCCCACAAAAAAAATGTTCTTACCAAAATTGAAGAGCTTGACAAAACACGTAGCCTAGTTCCAGCCAGAACCCAATAACTCAATTAGTTCGCGAAATATCGCATAAATAATGGCATAAATGAAAAAAATTAATAATTTCTCGAGAGGCAATGGGACGTCATTTTTTTGTGAATTAAATGGTAATAACGGGTACTTTTATTTGCCGGAGGGTGGTGGTGGTGGGACAAGTAGGGGGGATATGGGGGAAAACAATTCACTTTTTCAACTGCTAAAAGAACACTACCGAAAAATTTTTATTTTCGCAAATGTGAGTTTGGCGGGCAAAATGGATAATTTTTTGCTCGCATGAAGAAGGCATGAAGAAGGGGGTTGATAAAAAAAAATTTTTCACCTCTCGACGGCATTTTTTTTATCTTTCATTTGAGCCCCGCGGAAACTCGATGCGATAATTAGGGAGGGCGATACGGGCCGGAAAAGTCTTTGCCATGTAGCGGGAGAATGGAGAGGAGTAGGGGGTTCTAACCGAGCTCAAAAGAAAGACGAGAAAATTTTCTAACCATTTTAGACTCTTCTCCATTCTCCCGCTATATAGCAAAGACTTTTCCGGCCCGTAGCGCCCTTCCTAATTATCGCATCGAGTTACTGCAGGGCTCAAATGAAAGATAAAAAAAATGCCGTCAAGAGGTGTTACTTTTTTTTTCATCAACCCCCCTTCATGCCTAAAATGGCGAGCAAAAAATTATCCATTTTTTATTTTGTGCGCCAAGCGCGCATTGGTAAATTTTTTTCCGTATTGCTATCTTTTAGCGGATGAAAAAGTAAACAATTTGAGCCCTGGCTGGTTGCGCTAGCTCAATTAGTACAGAAGTTACAAGCGTTTCAATAGTATTTGTCCCCACCCATATCTCCCCCCTACTTGCCCCCCCGCCCCTCTGGCACTTTAAAGTACTCGTTATTACCATTTTATTCACAAAAAAATTAAAGCCCCATCTCCACTGCCTCTCGAGAAATAATTAGTTAATTTTTTTTCATTTTTGCAAATTCAAATCGCGATAATTCGCGAACTAATTGAGTTATCGGGTTCAAGTTGGAACGGGATTACGTGTTTTGTCAAGCTCTTCAATTTTGGTTAGAATATTTTTTTGTGTGATCAAACCCAGCTGAGATTTGTCGGAAAAACCGTTTTCAAGTTCTTTAGATAGAGGATTTCCCCCTCCTCCCCCGCCGCTTGGGTCGAACATTTCATGCAGGAATGATGGGGGGGAACTGACTTCATCGACTGGGAAAAAAATGTACTCGATTTGAAGTCTGTTTTCGAAAGCCAGATCGACTCCACTATTAGTTGATTTGTTACTTTTTGAACATAAGTGTATTTATTATTTACCATTACATATGGTCCTTCGAGCCAGACGGTTTTAACTTTATTCCATTTTTTTGATTATAAAATAAAAAAAGCTTACCCAAACCAGTCTTTTCTCTGAAGAGTAGTGGTGTGTTGAAGCCGTGTCTTTGGAAATAAGCGACGTTCAATTCATTACCGTGCATTTCTTTGACTATGTTATGCGACGCGAACGCAGGGTCTTCGAGCTTTTCCTGCAGATTGAACGTTCGGTGTCCTTCGATGTCTTCCTCGCCCAAAGCCCAGTCCTCCGAATAAAGTTTCTTTTGTTTCCGTTCCCTCTGAAACAAAACAAAAAGTGTTAGAAAAGACAAAATTTGCTTTTTTGATAGTTATTTAATTTCTAAAGTAATTTGAAGTTTTTGTGAAAAGACGTAGTTGGAATTTTTTTATACTTGTTTCCTTAAAGAACAAAAACCAGAAATAGTACGAGACAGCTTACCAGGAAACCCTTTACATTTCGTCTTAAATTTTTACATTAACCTAACTAAGATATACTTTTTCTAATCTCAGTTGAATATTTACTACCTTCAGCTCAATATATAGGTTGAGTTCCAAACAGTACACGGTATAATAACGAATGAAGGATGAAAACTGAAAGTAAATAAATAAATATTATTCCCTATAGTAGACCAGATTGAGTGGAACCGTTCGCAGCGTGGAAACCAATCAGTAATTGCGCTGACCGCCTGTTGCATAAATTATAAAAAATCAAACAAAAATAAAAAAAGTTCGAAAAACTAATCGCACCACGTGAAAGAGCGGACAATTTCACTAAAACTTACAAAAAAAAGTATTACTATAAAAAATTATTAAAAATATGAAGGAGAATTCGAAAATGCTGAATACGAATATTGAAGCGAGGCGTTCGAGGAAAACTAAAGTGGGTACACTGTAAAAAATAGGGTGAAAATTACATTAAACTTGTCTAAAAAAACATCTTATTTTTACGTTATAAAATAAAATACGTTGTATTTAACGATATTTTAATAAAATAGTGTATTTTTACTTAAATATCCTACCTTATTAAGAGTAAAAGAGTAAAAGAGGTAAAATCACCAACTAAATTAATAATTGTGGAAGATTACACGTAAATTATCGTAATTTTTGGGTAAATCTATTAATTTTGCCACGAGTTAATCTCGTTTAACGATTTTCCTCCGTGGGATTATGTAATCCGCTTTGGATGCCGGCTAACCACAGTGAAGTGGGGTGTGGATTGATATATGGTGTTAACTAAAAAGAAAATGGGCGCCAGGAGATTGTTTTACCCTCATCCAAATTCAGTCAATTTAGTCACTCAACCTCCAGAATGGATCTAAATTGAGCCCACTAATAAAAAAAATAAACTACGTCGCAACCAAAAATTTGCTTACCTTCGTTCGGGTCTATTTGTGACTATTAGTGATAGAAAGAAAAGTAATTAATTTCTCAATATCGGTTTAATAACTTTACTTATACAAACTGTCAAGGTCACATAAAAAGAATAAAAAAAGACAAGGGATCCAAACGATCCCACTAAAGTTTCGCTAATTAAAAAAAAATTATTCAATTAATTGATTAAATCACGAATAATAGGGGTGTTACACCGTCCGCGAGAGCTCTCAAGGTCGCTGGTATTGGGCGTAAAATAAAATACCACTCGCCCCTATAAGTCGCTTACAAGTACCAAATAAAAAATTAGAGAAAATATCTATAAGTGCTAATTTAGAGACCTATAAGAAAAAAATTACAAATTGACGAATAATGTCTATGTACCGATATAAAACAAAAAAAAGGAAAAAACTTGCGGTTGTCCAAAGTTAAATGGCGGCAACTTGCGGCCACTAATTCGTCCGGTCAGGTCAGCTCAACCCGGAAATCTGGTTGTCAGCCCAACACGAGAAATCTGGATGATAGCCCAACACGAGAAATCTGGATGATAGCCCAACACGAGAAATCTGGATGATAGCCCAACACGAGAAATCTGGATGATAGCCCAACACGAGAACCCTAAAATAATATATATTAAACCCCTAATCAAATACCCCTCGGCCCAGAAAGAAATTTACAAACTCTAACAGTTTATACTATAAAAACATTTAAATAACTCAACATACCCTTTTTACAGTGAAGGGGAATTCTCGGCAAACTTCCCTGACAGATGCTTCCGTATAAGGTGAATCCTCGGATCGTCTAACGTGGATGATACTACCCCTATAATATTAACAGGCCTTACACACTTGCCAGATAACATAAAACTCGACTTTCATGAAAAACGCCTTACCTGACAAAATGGCGACGTTACTATCGTGGCGTGGTTCGGCACAAAATATCAATTCCTCTTCACGAGATTCGGACCAAGGTAAACACACCAAATCAAATAGGCACCCTGTACGTCCAACAATACGGGAATCGCTCGTCTATCCCAATCAATGGTACGAAATAATCTTCATAAGCACCGGGCGACTCCTCAAAATTTTGTCTAAACCACGTTATACTTATCACCCACAAGAAAGAAAGAACAAGGCCCGTCCCAAAATTTCCTTCGAAATCCTTCTCGAACGAATCTCACCACGCAAGACCAGAAAGAGATTCACCTAATAATCGCCACGGGTCACTGAATACGACTTGTGATGTGACCAATGAAATAACTGGTGACTGGCTAACACAGCCGTACAACACCTTAAAGTCAACAGAAGAAATGAACGAACCGACAGTTCGAAACATGACATCGATAAGAATAAAGTAAACAATCAATTTTACGATCTATTTTAATGTTCGAAATACTTTATCTGAAACTAACTAGCTCGTTCAAATGGATATAAATTGAGTCAAAAAAATTGAGGCTATCTTATGTGATATATGGTTCCTAAATAATATAATTCGATCCCTACAGTGGCTCACATCTACAAGGTACGAAAAACTAATTAATGTAGTAAGGTCTTAATGCCGAATTTAAACGTTACAATTTTACGATTTCCGAATGCTCACGATATATCAGCCAATGAGGGAGTACTATCCTTGCGGCCATTTTTTCATATTTTTCGGCAACGCAAGTGCAAATTCAGGTTACGGCGGCGGCAAGTTTATGTAGAAATACAATTGATGTAGTAAAATTACATTAAATTACGGTTTAAATATGTTACAACCGTAATTTAACGTAAAATTACCAATTATTTTTTACAGTGTATCTTTGCCTAAAATGTACGCAAAAAACATATTTTAAAGAGAAGACTCTGGGCTTTATAAGGAAGTCATTAGTTTTTATTTTATGTTAGAAATTTTGACTGGAAGTTATATTTTCTAAAATTTTTACTGATTCTAATAAAATTGAAGATATATATTAATAGAGGTATAACAAATAAGGCCAAATAAGAATGCGAGGTACTGTACCTGGGAAACCATCCATCGTAGAGGATTGCGGAAAAAAAACTTATAACTAAAACGGCCAAGAGAAAAACCTAGAAAATATTTTCAAGTTTCTGAAATGGCCGCTAGGGGGCGTAACTGCAATCTTGAATCTAAGAAAGTGATGTTTCTGTGAATTCCGCTATATTAACCTAACAAAAAAATACCCGATCTTTAAAGTAGAGGATAATCTGAACCTTTTTTGTTTGACAATTTTTACTGTATCTCTAAAAATAAAGTGGTAGGGGGTATTCAAAGGTATCAGTAAAAAACACCCTGTAAATTCGAAACGGCTGAGCCGATTTTAACAAACTTGGGCTAGTTGAAAAGCGCTATTCTTGGGCTACAAATGCTATAATATTTGAAGTTTTGTTAGTTTCAGATGTCGCCGCTAGAGGGCTTTTTTTTTTCGACATTTCGACAGAAATTGTTAATTTTCTCAAAAAAATTAAATGCATTGGTATGATTTCTTTTTCATGAGAAAGTAGCTAAATGATGCCTAAACAAGCTCCCGAAAACCGCATCTTGATATCTTGTTCCTAACCTAAAATTTAGGACAAAGAAAATTTTGTACGTAAATTCTTAAATTTTTATTTTTTAAACTAATTAATTCCTTTCATCATGTAAGTTGTGGCCCTAAAAAGGACCGATTTGCAGCTTCAATTTCGGCTCTCGGTATGTTACGTAATGCATTACGAATTCGGTTTTTCATATCTCTCTCGTTGTAGGTTGTCTAAAAATCAAGACAAGTTAAGTCTGGTGATCGCGCAGGCCATGGAAACAGACTTCCTCTTCCAATCCACCGCTGTTGTAATACTGAATTAATAGGTTCTCGCACAATAATGGAGAATTTTTATTTCAAATTATTTGGACCGATGAAGCCACCTTTAAAATCTGCACACTATTATTGGTCTGCAGACAATCCAAATTGGTTGCGTGAAGTTCAGCACCAAGGACGTTGGAGTTTAAATATGTGGCGTGGAATACAGGGAGGCCGAATTATTGGACAATATTTTTTCGAGCAATCCCTAAGCGGCATTATCTTTCTTGACTTTTTGGCCAATAAATTACCGTTGTTGTTGGAAGATGTGCCACTGGAAACACGTCAAAACTTGTTTTTGCAGTTGGATGGTTGCCCAGCACATTATGCTATTATTGTGCGATAGCATATTAATGCAGTATTATAACAGCGGTAGATTGGAAGAGGAAGTCTGTTTCCATGGCCTGCGCGATCACCAGACTTAACTTGCCTTGATTTACAGACTCAACCTACGACCAGAGAGATATGAAAAACTGGATTCGTAATGTATTACGTAACATACCAAGTGCCGAAATTAAAGCTACAGTTGTGTCTACCCATGAGAGGCTTCAGCAATGCATAGAGCGTGATGGTCAGCATTTCGAGCATTTACGGGGGCATTAAAAACCTTTATTTTTTAAATCGGTCCTTTTTAGGGCCACAACTTACATAATAGAAGGAATTAATTAGTTTAAAAAATAAAAATTTAAGGGCTTTCCGTATAAAATTTTAGGTTAGGAACAAGATATCGAGATGCGGTTGTGGCGAGCTTGTTAAGGCATCATTTAGCTACTTTTTCATGAAAAAGAAATCATACCAATGTATTTCATTTTTTTGAGAAAATTAACCATTTCTGTCGAAATGTCAAAAAAAAAAAAGCCCTCTAGCGGCAACATGTAAAACTAAAAAAACTTCAAATGTTATAACATTTGTAGCCCAAGAATATCTCTTTTTAACTAGCCCAAGTTTGTTAAAATCGGCTCAGCCGTTTCGAATATACAGGGTGTTTTTTACTGAAACCTTTGAATACCCCCCACCACTTTATTTTTAGAAATACAGCAAAAATTGTCAAACAAAAAAGGTTCAGATTATCCTCTACTTTAAAGATCAGGTATTTTTTTGCTAGGTTAATATAGCGGAATTCGCAGAAACATCACTTTCTTAGCTTCAAGATCGCAGTTACGCCCCCTAGCGGCCATTTCAGAAACTTGAAAATATTTTCCAGGTTTTCCTCTTGGTCGTTTTAGTAATGACTTTTTTTTCCGCAAGCCTCTACGATGGATGGTTTCCAAGATACAGTACCTCGCATTCTTATTTGGCCACCCTGTACATTTATCATCATTATAATTTTACTTTTGATGTAAAAATAATTAAGATGATGAACATTGTCTCTGTTTAATAAAACATGTTTTAAAATTATCATTTTTTTACAACATTCATTCGACATTCATTTTTATTTTCAAAATAGTGTTTATTTATTTATATAATTTGAAATAGTTTGAAATATGAAAAGTGTTACCAACCGCCCTTTTAATTTGTCAAGGTTATGCAATGAAACCTAGTAGAATGTCCAATACAAAGTGGGAAATAATTAAAAAAACTTGTACTTATTTAAAACCATTTCGGAAGCTGCTAGTTCAATTTCTCTTTATTTCTCTTGATTAAAACTACTTATTTTTCTTAAAAAAGTTTTAATTTGACGTTTTATTTATCGAAAGCCTTTTTCAAAATGACATAACAAAATAAATAAATTTACTATAGAAACACTTGATAATCTTGATAATTTTGAGATTGAAGATGTCAAAATCTGTTTCAATCATATAAAAACTTATGATACTATCCCGATATATAGGGTATCCTTTTTGCAATTAACTCTTTTTGTAAAATATGCATCCAAATTTTTGAAATATCGACCGAACAATTAGAAACACATTCGTTATTATTTAAGCATATCAATGCTGCTTCTTTAACTTTGCGGTTATAATTATTCGGTTCTTTTAATAATCTAGTTGAAGAATTCCATTGTATTTTATGACCAAAATCCCATGCATGTTCACATATTTTGGATTTTTCGAATTGTTTATTTTTAATGTATGATTGATGTTCATTAAGTCTAATATGAAAAGGTCTAGATGTTTCCCCTACATAAAAGTTATTACATTCGCATGGAATTTTGTAAATACAATTTTTTGTGTTTTGAATTTCATTAAAAGGTTTTGTATTTACTATTAAAGATTTTAATGTATTATTAGTTTGAAAATTATTGCCAATCCTTCTAATTTTTTCCGATAATTTTGGAATATAAGGGATTTTTACTATATTTGAATGAATTATTTGGGGATTTAAATTTTGATCTTTAGTTTTGATGTCTCGGTAAAGTTCACGATTTATAAATTTACTTGGGTAGTTGTTCTTAATCAAGACATATTTAACAAGTGATAATTCATTATTTAAGATATTGTCATTTGAACAAATTGTTTTTGCTCTATCGGAAAGAGAATTGACAATACCTTGTTTAACACAAATTGAGTGGTTTGAATTAAAATTTAGATATCTTGTCTGTGTTTCTTTTCTAAAAACTGATGTTTCAATACAATTGTTGTTATTATGTATTAGTACATCAAGAAACGGTAATTTTTTATTATTTTCATTTCAATTGTAAAGGACCAGGCACCTTTCTTATGGGAAAATGGCTTTCCGTCAAATTTTCTGAAAAGTTGGTATGATGTAGAACTCGATGCTCTGGCAAAAAGTGTACATTGGCCCAAACCGATCCTATGGCTAGTTTTCGAGGTACAGGGTGTTAAACATCGGAAATGTCACTTTTTTGTAACCATATTTCTCATAACAGATATGTTTTATTGGGGTTTATTGTAGAAAACATGAATTGAATTCGGCATCCCCGAAAACCCCCGAGTAACGATATTCGGCTGATTTTCATGGACGCTGCAATTTCTCCACCCGAGCACCCCCGCTGAGCCACCCCGGGTAATTCTAATGTCAGAATAGAATTCGGCATCCCCGAAAACCCCCGAGTAACGATTTTCGAGCGATTTTTCCGAGTCTCCAGTCGTTCTTATAATGTTGCAAGTAATTATGCAATTGCAAAATGCATTTATTACACCAGAATGCATTTTTCGAAAAATTGCATAACCACACCATATAGACTTTTTTCCTGAGAGCTTTCTGAACACAATGCAGAAGACCGCATGCAAAAATTTCCCTGGACTATGACCAAAAATTGAAAAGGTCTTATAAAAAACAAAAATTTTGCTCAACTTTAACAGACCAAAACTTAAAAAATAATTATCCCATAGGGCTAAAAATTACTGGACAATTTTAGA
Organism: Crepidodera aurea; assembly: GCA_949320105.2. Taxonomy (NCBI): domain Eukaryota; kingdom Metazoa; phylum Arthropoda; class Insecta; order Coleoptera; family Chrysomelidae; genus Crepidodera; species Crepidodera aurea. The sequence continues at coordinate 6,499,226 of OX439477.1, read as the reverse complement.
AACATGTGTTACGCTTTCTTCTACGGTATATTGGAGGATGGAAAAATAAAACCGGTAAAAAATAACACAACATTTAAGTATGTAGTGTCAAAAACACATTCCAAAAGAGAAAATGATAATTTGATCACTGCCAACTTCGTTTGAGGTATAAATCTAACCGAACTCCACATTGCTAATTATCCAGGGAATTTAGATAAAAATTAGGTCCAACTTCGGAAAAAGTAGGGGAAAGCTGAATTCTTGCATGAGGCTTTCTTTTGTGGTCCACATCTCAAAAGTCCCCGCCTATACACTTGCGCTAAAAAAGTTATGCGGGGTCAAAGGTCAAGAAAAACGGTTTTTTTTTGCAAATATCTCGTTAACGGTAAGTTTTATCGAAAAAATACAAATTACAATTTTATAGCTTAGAAAATTTCCTGCAAAAAACATGTATAACTTTTTTTTGTAAGACTAACAATTTTTCAGAAAATTCGATTCAAACAGTTGTAACTTTTATTTTTCTCTTTTTTTCTCTGGATTCAAACCACTTATTGGTGTGGAAAGGAGTGCACGTATTATGAGAAAAATAAAAGATACAACTCTTTGAATCGAATTTTCTCAAAAACCGTTAGTCTCACAAAAAAAGTTATACATGTTTTTTGTAGGAAATTTCCTAAGCTACAAAATAGTATTTGAATTTCTTCGATAAAACTTACGCTTAGCGAGATATTTGCGAAAAACCGTTTTTCTTGACCTTTGACCCTGTATAACTTTTTAGCGGCACGTGTATTGGCGGGGACTTTTGAGATGTTGTTTGGGATCACAAAAGGAGGCCTCATGCAAAAATTCAGCTTTCCCCTACTTTTTCCGAAGTGCCATATCTTTATTCCCTGGATTATAAATTAATAGTATACTATTTTATTAAAATATTTTAATACAGTAGTCGGTGCATTTGACATTTGTTACAATTTCGATCTGTCATCAAATTTAGTTTAAATTAAATCTCCGTTAATGAGAAAAGGTAAAACTACTAAATTGTCTTGATTCTGAGAACTAAAAATTAAGTTGCTATATATAATTATCTAAGCGTTAAATTCTAATTAAAAAATTAGCAAATAAAATTAATTATGTACTTCAATAAAGAGACATTAAACATATTAATTCAAAAACTCATCACTGCATATCTCCAAAATCCAAATGAAAGAACACAGCGCGCCAAAATAACGCCCCCGTACTGCACCACATAATTAAATTCTTCCCCATAAAGACGTAGACTAACTCAACTGTTGAACCTCGCACATAACTGTAACATGAGAACCTATTCCCATATAGAATCAATAAAACCTATTTACTAACAAAAGTCCCTTAAAAAACGATTACGAATCCCTCACAACATTGTCGTTGGTCCTTTAGAAATCGATAAATAGCGAGAAAGGTATTTTCGAAAAACTCACCATTCGCGAAATGTAGCTTTGTCGATCTCCGCCGGGCGTAAGCTTTTTACCCCTGTACGCCATCTTGATCACTACTAAAAGCTCGGTCGCGTAGCTTGGGAACGGGAGCTTACACTCAGAGCGAACGAGGCGGTGTTGTCAATGTGTGCCGATAAAAGTCCGAGTTCCGGGTTTGCACAGCGAAATGTTTGTCAACAAAAAAATATCGCTTCCGTGCTAAAATAATAGTACGGCATACCGTAACCAAAATGGCCTGTTTTATTCAAGCATAGATTTACACAAATACAATAAAATTTTCTCATGGCAAAAAGTCCTACAGTTTGTAAAAATAAAGTCGTCTATTTTTGTTATCGCCACACGTCAGTTCTTGATTTATTATTATTAAATATGTAAAAACATGCATGAATTCACGGAGAACGGAAATTTTACACCGCCCATAATTGCAACAATAGATATTAAAGGATCTAAAAAAATTATAGCCACAAGATTGATTTTTTTTTTAAATTATAAGGAATATCATAAATAAAGCACGAAGAAATCAAATATTTTGAACCAAAATATTTTACCTTGGGAGTAATAAAACTGCACAAATGATATGAAATAAAATCACAAGCTTCCAAGAAAAACGTCATTATAAATATCATACACTGCAGCAACGCCTGGACTTCAACAACAAGTCCAGGCGCGGGTGGAACCCGACCATGTCGGGACTTGAACCCAACACCTTTGATTTTGTCATTAAAGGAGCCTGTCATTCTTAGACCGGTTTCGTCACTATTGTGCCACATCAGTAAGAAGTAGACATTCTCAACATCGTATCTTTAAACCATGCCTGAAGACCGCCTTGGACCCACCAGATACTTTTTTGGTTCAAAATAATTTGATTTCTTCGTGCTTTATATAGTTTTCTATGTAGGTATTTGCAAACTTTGATTTTGTTGTTAAACTGAAGGTGGCGTTGGGCTCTCCTCCACTTATTTCGACTTAACCAGTTGTTTTAAGCATCGAAAACGGAGGGTTACATTCAGTGGCGTAGCCAAGATTTTTTTTTCGAAGGGGGGCCACTATTTCTCGTAGATAATACTTACTATTAATACTTTTTTCAGCAGGGATGGGGTAAATATACAGGGCGACCCAGGGTTAAACCGTCAAACGTTCAGGATCGGTTTTTCAGGAAAAAAATAAGATTTTTTATTCCTATAATCCTGGGTCCTAACTTGTTTTGATTTTAGAACAAAAGAGTTTTTTATGAATTGCTCAAAAAACAATTTGGTTAATTTTGATAAAACTTGGCACGCTTATTTGCGGCAATAATTTAAATATTAATTCCAGTGACGTTCCACAAGGTAATTTAATTGATATTGGGACAAATCATTGTACGCCACTGTTTTTTGTATGTTCGTTACTTTTCTTGGATTAAACAGTTGAACACACAAATTTTTTGCTTCTTCAATTTTATTCGTATCTCGCATAGTTTTTGAGAAAAAAAATTAAAATCTTATTTTTTTTTTGCACAGGGTGTTTGCCGATGGCGTGCCAATAGTCTAGTATTCGAATGGTAAAAACTTAATTTTTTCAAATGGAACACCCTGTATATTTTTCTTCAGTTAGAAGCTCCCCCTAATACGCATTAAAAAAATATAGGGTTTTGCAAATCTAACTTTACTATTTACTTAAATAATTGACGTTAAGTGACAAACAACATATTTTACACAATTTTTAATAAGTACAAAATTTTACAAAGTTTAATCGTAAGAAAACTACAATAGTGAAAGTTAAAATTTATAGTAGGTGTTCAAAATGTCTTCCATTTTCATTTATACATTTTCTTGCCCTTTTTTTCATTGCTTTACGCACATCTCTTAGAATTGCAGGGGTCACCTGTCTTAATGCTGCAGTAATTCTTTCTTTCATATTTTCTTTTGTGGTAACCTCTTCTTTGTAAACAATATTTTTAATAAACCCCACAAGAAAAAATAGCAAGGTGTAAGGCAAGGCGATCTAGTAGGCCAATTTATAGGTCCTCCCCTTCCTATCCAACGATCCTGAAATTCCCTATTTAACCAATTGAGAACATCTAATAGGTAATGTGGTGTGGCACCATCTAATTGAAACCACATTCCGTTGCGATAATTTTGAGGCACATTTTGCAATAAGTTGCGAAAATCATGTTCTAAAAAATCTAAAAATATAGCTCCATTTACAGTCCCATCAAAGAAATAGGGACCAATTACATAATCACCTATTATTCCCACTCACACATTCAAAGACCATCGATACTGTGATGTGGTTCTAAATAAATGTTCATTGTGGTCCGAATAATAATGGAAGTTGTGTCTATTTACACAACCGTTCTTATGAAACGTGGCTTCGTCGGAGAATAAAACTTTGTTTAAAAAGTTACGCTCTGTATTTATCTTGTTTATTAACCATCTATAGTATTCCACTCTACGCGCGAAATCACGTGGTAACAATTCTTGGTGAAGCTGGATATGATAGGGGTGATATTTATTCTTTTTTATTATGCGTCTAATTGTGGTATTGGAAATATCTAACTGATTGCTTAATTGCCTTGTGCTTATATTGGGATCTTCAACTATACTGATCATTACCTTATATTCGTTGTCAATAGTAACAGCTGTAGTTTCACGTGAATGTTTTTCATACTTGACGGTTCCTGTTTTATCAAATCTATTCTTTAAATTCTCAAAAGTATCCTTTTGTGGATGACGTCTTTCTGGGTATCTTTGACGATAGACCCTACTAGCAAGAAACGCATTTTTTGACATTCACCCAGTATCCATATCATATCAATATTTTCTTGAACACTATAATTCTCATTAAAATCCATTTTTTATACACAATACCGATTAAATATAGTAGACGTGATACAATACAAAATTTTATGTTGACAATTAATGCCATAACAAAATATACCTACTGTCATTTTCATAGGTAACTTGATTTCTTATTAAAAATTGTGTAAAATATGTTGTTTGTCACTTAACGTCAATTATTAAAGTAAATAGTAAAGTTAGATGTGCAAAACCCTATATTTTTTTACTGCGTATTAGGGAGAGCTTCTAACTGAAGAAAAATATACAGGGTGTCCCATTTGAAAGAATTAAGTTATTGCCATTTGAAAACTAGACTATTGGCACGCCATCGGCAAACACCCTGTGCAACAGGAGAAGATGTTGTGATTATTGTGATAGGTGCATGTTTCATTTACATCTTTTACAGCTTTTTTGAGAAATTTTTTAAAAAATGTGGTTTTTGTGCTAATATTTCTGAAATGCTGTTTTTTCATTAAATCTGCTTAAAATAGGAATAACTTGTCAACGCCGCGTCGGATTTACAAATACAAAAAACTACCGTAAATCTAATATTAAGTAGAATCAGAAGACATAATCGTATACAGGGTGTTCAATTTAAAAAAACCAAATTAATTTTCATTCCACAAAAATTAGCCACCCTGTATACATCAAAATATTTTAAAATTGTAGTCCGAGTGACACTGTCTACCCCTACAAAAAATCTTGTTGATATCTCTTTTAGTTTCGGTGCTAGAGATCGAGTGGAAATAATTGGCGCACCCTGTAGATTAATGTCAATCATCCCTAACGTTAATAACCGACGATCGTACAGCCATGCTTTTTATTTATGGTTTTAATGTACAGAGATCATAGATGTATACTTACTTTTCATTGTTTTTAAAAACATTAATATCCAACGTTGTAACATTGATAACCGGCTATCAAAGGCCTATCATTGATGCAATCATAAATCTATGCTCATATTTTATTGATTTTACGTACAAAAATCGTAACTTAAGGATTAAGAAAATTTACGTACGAACGTTTATTGTATTAATTATAGCTGTCATCGGGTGAAAATTAATGTTGATGTCCATTAATTTGATGTATTTTTTTATTAATTACACGTACTTTTTTCGTTCAGTGTAGTTTTGCCGGTGAAAGATGCGAATTGCCATTTTGGAGGCGGTTTTTGGCCGTTTGAGGGGTGGGGCCAACTCAAAAAGAATTTTAACCGCCGTAGTGTTCACCATCCTCGAAAACGAACTTTAGGGGAGTCAAAAATTATTTGTGTTTTTCGTGGTTTTTTTCCAACTCACAGAATGCACTAAAAGCATCAATACACACGACGGAAAACCAGTGGTGGTTCTAAATGTCAGTTCTAATTTTTTCCAACTTTTCATAATAAGAACCAATGCCCATAGGCGCTCACTCCATGGGTGCTATGTCAACCCCACCAAGTTGCCTTTACACGGAAAAGAAACATTAACCTCAAAACCATCGAATTGGACGGGAAAGTTATTGAATGGAAGCCAGATGTCAAATATCTTGGACTAATACTAGATATTAAACTCATCTGGAATAAGCACGAGAAAGAAGTAACCAGCAAAGCCACGAAAGCTCTAATGGTGTGCAGAAATTTTGCGGGAAAAAACTGGAGATGTAACCCAAAGATCCTGCAGTGGATGTACACGTCAATAGTGAGACCGGCCATCACTTATGGAGCAGTAGTCTGGGGCAGCAGAACTAAGCTGGCCAGTACAAAGGTAAATCTAGCAAAAATCCAAAGACTAGCCTGCGTATGCATAACAGGTGCAATGAGAACGTGCCCAACGCCGCCATGGAGGTAATCCTAAGCCTTACACCCTTCCATATAGTAGTGGAGAGTATAACGATAAGGCCAACCTACAGAATGAGGAGGATCAACCAAACGCGAGTTTCGACTCCTTCCTGGAAATCATCAAACCTGGGACATGCCCCAAGATGAGATGACAAAGAAGTTTAACTTTGTGAAAGAATTCAATACAAAGCTAAGTAATAAAAGCGAATGGGACAAAGATACCATCCCAAAACTCAAGAGAAGTGCCATTAAATGGTACACAGATGGTTCTAGAACAACAGAGGGAACAGGAATGGGAGTATATGGACCTGGAACCAAATATTCTGAAAGTTTAGGCAAATCTCCGAGCATTTTCCAAGCTGAAATATACGCCATCGGAAAATGTGAGACATCCTCAACGATTGGGCAGCAGTAGGGGGCACAATAGATCTTATAGGTCGCAGTGTATCGACACCCCCATCACAGATAGATGGGTGCTATGGGTGCGCAAGAATATATTATGATACGAATTCCTAAATGATCAAAAATAAACCACCGGCGCAAGCGGCTTTCTTCGGTAGATATATTAGTGGATTTCATCGGCAAAAACTGTGAATTATTCATCCATTATTATTTTTTTGCACAAATGAAAAGAAAATAGTCTAATCTCCCAGGAATTGGACATTGAATGTCAACGTTGCCACAACGTCTGGACTTCAAACAACTACTCCTTGGGCTATATGCCCCAACAGGTATTGAATTATAGAAGTCCCGACGTTGGTTGGAACCTGAGATATCAGGACATTAAACCAACAACTTTGATTTTGTTATTAAAGGAGCCCGTCAACCATAGACTAGTTTCGGCATTATTGTGCCTCTTCAGTATGGCGTAGACAAGCTCGACTTTCAATCTCTAAAGAAAGTCTGACAGTGGATCCGACTAGCCCAGTTCCTATAGAATACAGTTGCGTTAGCGAGAGTTATTTATTTGTTTTTCATGTGGATTTTTACGTTGTTTTTTTAGACCGCGATTCATCAGTTTATTTGTTTTTGTTTGTTTGCTGATTTTACAATGTATGTTGTGGTAATTTTTTACTTTGATTACTTTTGCTACTTTTACAAAAAATTTACAAATATAGTAAGAAAACAGTCTTAGAAATGATGTTTGACCAATAAAAACTTGCGCAACGATCTTATGGGACAGTGGAGCAAATTGGGGTGCTGGGCGTGTTGTCAGTATGCCATTGTAAATATGAACTTATTTAGGTGCTCATTTTTTAGCATTTTTATTAGTTATTAACATTTGCGCAACAAATAATAGTGACTTTTGGATTCCTTGTGCCATAAAGAATATGTAGGAAAATTTCTTTTTATTGTACAATAAAAGTCATTAATTTTTATATCTATTGTAGTGTGTAAGTTAGGTTACAGTTTTTTATTGTGTAATAGGGAGTTTTTTTGTTTGAGTAGAGATAGGAAGGTTGTCAATGAGTTTTTAAAAAATGTCGAAGTTCAAAGTTGAAAATTAAAACATTAAAAAAAGTAAATCATTAAATTATTACAAACTGTAGTCGTCAAGTATACCATTTTCTGTAGACATTTTTTCCATGTTAACGTTACTTAATAATATTAATTAAATAATTTGATATAATAAATTTTTCTGTAGATTTTTAAGTAGTTTAAGGTTTTGAAAGCATAAAAACATTTTTGGGCGTGACACAAAAAAAAACCCTCCAACTATTTTATGCCGCCTTTGGCTAAGCACCCATATGGATTTTGGAAAGTCGGCGCCTTTGCCAATACCTCAAGTAGATAACTAACATGAGTCAATGAAAATGTCAGTTCATATTTTTTTGTAGTCTAGAATCTTACATCATATATGCTACGCTAGATACGGTACTCAGGTTATTTGTTTTGGTGACCAGGGGGTAGTTTAGAGTACTAATCCACTGATTGGTCGATTTCAAATTTAGACGATACCCGCTTATATCGTAAAGTTTGACAGATGTCAGATATTTTGTTTTTTGGGAATTACTGTGCTAATCTTGTGTACTTTTATAGTTTTTTGAAAGTTTTTGCTATGTATACAATTAGTTTAGAGAACATTTCTCAACAAAATGCCAAAGTCTTTTTAAGTGTACAACATCAAATTTGAGAAAGGTGCTGTCAGATCTTTTCATAGGTATGTATTCCATAGGCGTGCTGTTGGATAGAACAGGAAGTGAAAATAAGAACTAAACATAAATTATGTATACTTTATTTTAATTGTAAATGAATTGTTTAAATATCTATCTATTGTATGTCAATTTATATTTTATTAAAATAAACCATGTTCATCAGCAAATTTTTCATTTATTACTCAACCCAATCTATACGAAGGTACATTTTGACGTATCTTTTGTATTAAAATACCTACCAACTTTTCATTTAATTTGCTATAAAAAATATTTGAGTTGTTGATTGAATTGACATAATTGCTAGGTTTAATTATTGTTTCCAATGAGGATTTGAAACCAATAAAGGTGATCATTGATATCATGATAAAATTAGCCAAGAAAATTTAGTCACAACGTAAATAGAATGTATGATTATTTTCAAATATAGGGGTCTATTGCTGGCTACCAAATGAATAATATGTATGGCATAAACATAACAAGTACAAAATTAATACTAGATGCATAAAGAATATTATATGATATAGCATTTGAAATAAACAGAAGCGCAAGATGATGGTATTCAACCTCTCAGATTATTCCCAATCCAAACAATTTTCGTAGTCTTCCATGGTATTTTATTTATTTTCGATTCACATTAATTCCCATTTTACTGTAACCTACATGGAAGTCACTCATTCCTTAGAAAATGAAATTGAAATATGTGTTGTATAAATATGACAAAAGAAAATCATTAAATTAATTTACAACATACCCTGAAGAGAATCATGTAAACAGGTTTTCATTTCGAAGCAAATGTTAACATTTTCCTGTATTTTCATTATTAACTGTCTTTTATACGTTAAAAGCAATGCTTCAGCGATTAACCAGAACTCCTTTTATCATATTTATCCAACACGTAATGCTGATTTATTAACTATTCCAAAGCAAAAGTCGGCTAAATTTGAAAAATCCCCAAAATATATAGGAATAAAACTTTTCAATCACCTACCAAACAAATATAAAACTATGTCTGGAAACTTGTTTAAACGGACAGTAAAACAATTATTATTGTCAAAAGCTTATTATAGCATTAATGATTATTTATATGATTCAAATTTGTAAATAATTGCTGCTTTTTGTAGCCGAAACAATGTATATACTTATTATTATCATTTTAATGTTGTAACTGAAACTATGTATATTATTCATGTTTGTCATAACCAATATTTTGATTTGTCCTATACAATTTCTTGTCGATTGGATCAATAAATATTATTATTATGATTACACTGTATTAAAATATTCCAAATGGTACGCCACTGTATCATAGTACGCTATTGCCCCTTCACCCTCTCTCGTCATTACTCCTCTAGAGCCAAACAAACACTATAGGATGCCGTATCTAGCGAAGCATATAGGATCTAAGTCTAGAATCATATAAAATAACCGATAAACAAGATAATAGAGAGTTATTGCAAACTGGCAGAATGTATACCATATACGTTATACCTTAGCGCTATGACGATGTAAGGTATGCGTAAAATAGTGAGTTATTGCAGTTGCTTTTCTCAAGGTAGTGACGTTTGACATGCTAATAGTGGGGTGTCAATGGTGTCGAAATATAAATATTGGATATTGTGCTCGAGTTGATGGTAGAAAAGTATTAACGAAATTACGGAAGAACTTTTGAATATTTTTGTTGAGGAAGAACATGAAGATGAACACATAGATGAAGCCATATTATTTCACCTTATCAATAATAGGGAAGGTCGAGGAAGAAATATCTATGATCGCCTCAATTTAGAGTTAATGTTAACCCATTACATAAAATCAAATTTCCGATTTAGCAGAACGTCTTATGTTACCAGCTGTAATTAGAACAAGAAGAAGTAATGTTATCATCAGGTAAACTATTGACTTTCTCCTAATGAAAGTAAAAACCTATTACCCCTAATTTTGTGTTACAGGACTTGAAGGATTGTCCATTTGGCTTAGAAGATTAGATTATACGAATAGGTTGAAGGGTTTTGATGAAATTTCAACAATCAAAACCGGGAAACAGGAAGTTCTTACAAGAAAAGACTTAAGATCCATCGGAGCAAAAAACAAAGCAAGAAATAGAAATACGTTGTAGAATTAAGATAAAATTACTTTGAAATAAAATATTTTTAACTTTCTTACCTTTATTAAGCAATAAATTAAGACTAATAGTTTTTTACTTTTATTTAAAACCTAAAATGCAACTATCAGATCTCAGAACTAATGGAAAATTTCATTTTTTGTATTTTAAATAATTAACATCTTTTCAATAATATATATTTAAATACATATAGACAAAACATTACAATTAAGCACAGAATTTTGGAAAATGATTTCTTTAATCCCCAGCCAGCAGTTAAATTTACATTTTAACGATTGGATTATAGGTTTTTCCTAATCTGTTGTAATCCAAACAGAGTAAGTTCCTTGAAATAATGCAATAATTTATTTTTCAAAATACTCATAAACTAATTCAACTAACAAACCCTTTTATGGTACCGAAGCCCTATGTTTTGAGGGTTGGATATTGGATTTTTAGAATTTGTAGCTGAAATATATCGTAAACAGTTTAATATAAATGTTGTAGATAATTAAAACTTTTGTATTAATTTGTATTACTTTTCAACATGAACTCAAAATTATCGAGAATAATCGTTTTTATTAAAGTCTAATGTTCAGTCGAAAAATTTTGTTTACAAATTTTCAATTTTTTAACTATATCAGCGATCTTCTTCTGTTATTTAATTCTAAAATCGATCGCGAAAAAGCCGCTTTTTGGTTTTAGAACACCAAATATGCATAACGTATAAGGTTTAAGGCTCTCCTTATGCCTTAGATATAGCGTACGACGTTATACCTTAAAAATGGTTGTTTACTGTTGCGCATGCGTAACTGTCATTGTAAGGCATACCGTATACCCCAAATGATGTGCAATAACTCTCTAATATTTATTTTTTTAACCTTATTTTGACTTAATATCGAAAAAGCAGTCTAATTTTCAATCGAAAATTCTCACGTCAAAATATCTGCTTTTTTAAAAAACTCGGTGGGCTTTTTGTTCGTTGAAATCTCTACTTTTTGATGGTGTAAAAAAAATATACATTAATATGGTAAATATTCTCAAAAAATGCAAATAAGAAACGAAGAAAACTCCGAATTTCTTTTTTTTAAATTATCATGTACAATTTTGAGCTATTTATTTAAATTTATACTTTAATTACTCGAAAAACGTAAGATTCCGTGTTACGTTTATCAATAGCTCAAAATTGTACATGATGATTAAAAAAAAAAGAAATTTGGAGTTTTCTTCGTTTTTTATTTGCATTTTTTGAGAACACTTACCAAAGTAATGTATATTTTTTTTACACCATTGTTGAAAAATGTATTTTATTCCCTATATAAAGTAAACAGTAGACGAGATTGAGTGGAACCGTTCGGCCGCGTGGGAACCAATCAGTAATTGCGCTGACCGTCTATTGCATAAATTACCATAAATCACGGTACATTATTTTTATTGCTATTAAGTCGTCTGGAGTTATTTACGACGCAGTTATATTAATATTAATAAATTATAAATGAATTTCATAAAATACTGGATTTATATCTAACGTTGACAACGCTGTCGGTAAGCCTTCCGAGAATCTGAAAGGGGATTTGTGTACGGGCGCGCACGGCTGCGCACAAACTGTTCAAAACGGTGCTTGTTTGGCTTGTAGCGTTAAGGGCGCACCGTACAGTCATCAGCAGGACGGTGCGGTCAAGTGTTGCAGGAACGAGTTTTGGACGATGCCGATGGATTTAGTACGACGTTTATACGATGCGGCATGAATTATTTTCGTTTAGTTGTAGCCCGTCACTGTAACATAGTGCTTAACCTCTGTAGAGTCAGCTAAAAAATACAATTGTAATAATTCAGTAACCGAAGAATTTATAACAGGTCCCGGGAATTTTCTAATAAAATTTAATTGTTAAACCACTTATAACTCAAGAAAGCAATAACTTTAAAGAAGGATAAGGACGCTCGGGGTTGGTTTCCGAGAGTTTGGCGTCTAAAGTAAACATTTAAAATGTCGCCTATCGTTGACAGAATAGATAAAACCTTAATAAGCGACTTTCACTAAAAGTGATATTTTTAATTTAACTTAATTGAATTTTATCATTTGGTGAGTTAAAAGTATTTTTAACACCAGTGTTGAAAATATAATACCATACTAATTCTCTCATCTGGACTAAATAGATCCTACAAAGACTGTCGAAGACTAAGTGCTAGACGGGCGTAGAAATCACAGCATATCATAACGCTCGCTTGGAAACCACAGATTTAAATGAGTCGGTATTTTTTTCAATATCGTCTCCATACGCTAGGGAGTCGAACGCAACTGAGAGGATTTATCAAAAAGTGAGGGAAAATAAAAGAAAAAAAAACTTGGGCAATCGATAAATTATCCTTTTTTAATGAATTAATGTCAAATACAATTTTTCATTAAAATAAACGCCTCCCGAGTTATAGGGCGTAGAAAATTACGATTTTTTAATTTCATTAATAAAAATGTATTTTTTGGCTGATAATATCCAGATGTACAATAAACCATTTTAAAGCTTAGGATATTCCCGAAATGTCGTTATGACAAACTTTTTCATTGGAATGACCGTTTTTTTTCAATATTTGACCCGAAAAAAAGGTCATTGACGGTTATAAGTACAATTGTATGCAATTTCAAACGGCCATATCTCGTTACAGACAAAAGATTTAAAAAAAAATGGAAATTATTCAGAAGAACATTTGTTCAAAGTCTTGCCTCTTTAATTTTTTTTTTTCAAAAATCAATACTTTTCACGCTATTGCTCAACTTTAACAGAACAAAATAATTATCCCATAGGGCTAAAAATTTACTGGACCATTGTAGAAACATATGTTACGACTTTCTGCAAACGGATTTTTTTCACATGCCACAGTCTAAATGGCGCTAAAAAAACTTTTTTCTGCTTATGTTAAACAGTTCTGGATGGTCTTAAAATGTTCCCAATGTTGTTCTTTCATTAGGACGTTAAAACATTTTTTTTTGTGGAAGTAATATTTTTCCAGATATTTCTAGAACGATCCAGTTTCTTTAAACACCCCTATTTGAATTGCCATATCTTCCTTCGTATTAATCGTAAAAAAAAAATCGGATGTGGCCATGACTTTACCATACTTTAACGGCCCTACGGGCTCATAATCCAATTACTCGTACATATTTAAGGCAGGCCATGCCTGGCAAGAGCGTACAGTTGTCTCCATGAAACAAAACACTTCTACTGCGCTTGCGCTATTATGCAACTATGTTATTCCATATTTTATTTTTAACTCGCTTATAATACAACATTTGAAAAAAGTTTTTAAACAAAATTTATAGTAAATTTAATTTAAAATAATTTTTTTCTCTTAATATTTTTACATAAACTTAATAGAAACGATAATAATTGCGAAAATCTGAAAATTCTCAAGAGTAAATCCCCACTTCCGGTCGTCCGATTTTGCCCAAAATCTAATCAGCTCATTAGCATGTTGTAAAAATGCTAAATATAAAATTTGGTTAGGAAATTCCGATCGCAGTTGGAATTAGAGCGCACACAAATTTTTCCGGACTACATACTACATATTTTCCTAAGTAGGTAATATCATAAGGGCATCTAATTTTTCCGAAAACAATCGAAAAAACACGTTGCTAAGTAATATTTTAACAAGAAGCATGAGCTGGTGGCACCTGCACGAATGCATTTTGTTAAAAAAATATTACTTTGCATTGTGTTTTTTCGATTTTTTTCACAGGAAAAATTAGATGCCCGAATGGTATTTGACAAGACTATTTCATGAGTAACAGATCATTCTGCATACACACAGCTTGCAAAACATACTACCTATTATACAGGGTGTCCCGTTGGTAAACGGAAATATTTTAAAGGTAGGTAGAGGTCACAAAGGCGGTTCTAAATAACCCATATATAATGGATCTCTTGGCCTCCATAACCGAGTTACAGGGTGTTTTATCAATTATGCATAATTACTCATTTGGCCAGAACTTTTGAATCACTTAGTATATCTTTTCCATTTTTGGCATAAAGCATAAAGATATGAAAATCCAGGTTCGGCTTTAGGAAAAATTGAAACATATTAAAAATATCGAAACAACATCCTGTATATCACAATTTTAATATTTCCATTTTAGATCTGAATAGAGGGGAAAAAACTGAATTGAAACAAGTTGTTGTTTTTATCCCGCCACCGATTCGAATTGGAAAATTTTGAAACTGAAAGTAAAATTTTCATTTAATTTAGAAAAAACATATTATGAAACTTTTTTTCTTTAACAATTTTAAAAATTCACTTCGCGTCATTTACCTATTTTTTGTTTATTCGGCTTAAAATAATTTTACACTGTACTGGTGTATCTGCCCGCTTTACTTTATACTGGGCGTTTAAAAAATAAATACCTATTTGAATATTTTCCCCTAAGTACGGGCCTGCAGGTACACCAGTACAGTGTAAAATTATTTTAAGCCAAATAAACAAGAAATAGGAAAATGACGCGAAGTGAATTTTTAAAATTGTTAAAGAAAAAAAGAAAAAATGAGTTTCATAAAATGTTTTTTCTAAATTAAATGAAAATTTAACTTTCACTTTCAAAATTTTCCAATTCGAATCGGTGGCGGGATAAAAACAACAATTTGTTTCAATTCAGTTTTTCCCCACTATTCAAATCTAAAAAGCAAATATTAAAATTATTTATACAGGGTGTTGTTTTGATATTTTTAATATGTTTCAATTTTTTCTAAAGCCGAACCTGGATTCTCATATCTCTCAATATTTCAGTACATTACTCGTGAGAAGTGTAATCTGTATGCCAAAAATGGAAAAGATATACTAAGTGATTCAAAAGTTCTGGCCAAATGAATAATTATGCATAATTCATAAAACACCCTGTAACTCGGTTATGGAAGCCAAGAGACCCATTATATATGGGTTATTTAGAGCCGCCTTTGTGACCTCTACCTACCTTTAAAATATTTCCGTTTACCAACGGGACACCCTGTATACAAAATATATTGGCTGAAGGACCTCGGTCGACGTCCATTTGACTTTTTTGTACAGGGTGGCCAAATAAGAATGCGAGGTACTGTATCTGAGAAACTATTCATCGTAGAGGCTTGCGGAAAAAAAAGTTATGACTAAAACGGCCAAGAGAAAAACCTGGAAAATATTTTCAAGTTTCTAAAATGGCCGCTAGGGGGCGTAACTGCAATCTTGAATCTAAGAAAGTGATGTTTCTGTGAATTCCGCTATATTAACCTAACAAAAAAATACATGATCTTTAAAGTAGATGATAATCTGAACCTTTTTTTTTGACAAATTTTGCTGTATCTCTAAAAATTAAGTGGTGGGGGGTATTCAAAGGTTTCAGTAAAAAACATCCTGTATATTCGAAACGGTTGAGCCGATTTTAACAAACTTGGGCTAGTTGAAAAGAGCTATTCTTGGGCTTGGTTAATTTTCTCAAAAAAATTAAATGACTTGGTATGATTTCTTTTTCATGAAAGAGTAACCAAATGTTGCCTAAACAAGCTCGCGAAAATCGCTTCTCGATATCTTATTCCTAACCTAAAATTTAGGCCAAAGAAAATTTTATACCGAAATCCCTTAAAATTTTATTTTTTAAACTAAATAATTCCTTTTATTATGTAAGTTGTGGCCCTAAAAAGAAGCGATTTAAAAAAGAAAGGTTTCTAATGCCCCGTAAATTCTCTAAATGCTGACCATCACGCTCTATGCATTGCTGAAGCCTCTCATGGACAGACAAAACTGCAGCTTCAATTTCGGCTCTTGGTATGTTACGTAATCCATTACGAACCCGGTTTTTCATATCTCTCTGGTCGTAGGTTGAGTCTGAAAATCAAGACAAGTTAAATCTGGTGATCTCGCAGGCCATGGAAACAGACTTCCTCTTCCAATCCACCGCTGCCGCGCTGTTGCATTAATATGCTCTCGCACAATAATGGAGAATTTTTATTTCAAATTCTTTGGAACGATGAAGCCCCCTTTAAAATCTGCACAATATGCATAATTGGTCTGCAGAAAATCCGCATTGGTTGCGTGAAGTTCAGCACCAAGGACGTTGGAGTTTAAATGTGTGGTGTGGCATACTGGGAGGCAGAATTATTGGGCCATATTTTTTTCGAGCAATCCCTAAATGGCAATATCTTTCTTGGCTTTTTGGCCAATAAATTACCGATGTTGCTGGAAGATGTGCCACTGGAAACATGTCAAAACTTGTTTTTGCAGTTGGATGGTTGCACAGCACATTGTGATATTATTTTGCGAGAGCATATTAATGCAGTATTACAACAGCGGTGGATTGGAAGATGAAGTCTGTTTCCATGGCCTGCTCGATCACCAGACTTAACTTGTCTTGATTTTCAGACTCAACCTACGACCAAAGAGTTATGAAAAACCGGATTCATAATGCATTACGTAACATACCGAGAGCCGAAATTGATGCTGCAGTTTTGTCTACCCATGAGAGGCTTCAGCAATGCATAGAGCATTTACAGGGGCATTAAAAACCTTTCTTTTTTAAATCGGTCCTTTTTATGGCGACAACTTACATAATAAAAGGAATTAATTAGTTTAAAAAATAAAAATTTAAGGGATTTCCGTGTAAAATTTTCTTTGGCCTACATTTTAGGTTAGGAACAAGATAACGAGATGCGGTTTTCGCGAGCTTGTTTAGGCATCATTTAGCTACTTTTTCATGAAACAGAAATCATACCAATGTATTTAATATTTTTGAGAAAATTAACCATTTCTGTCGAAATGTCGAAAAAAGCACTCTAGCGGCGTCATGTGAAACTAACAAAACTTCAAATATTATAACATTTGTAGCCCAAGAATAGCTCTTTTCAACTAGCTCAAGTTTGTTGAAATCGGCCCAGCCGTTTCGAATATATAGGGTATTTTTTACTGAAACCTTTGAATAACCCCCACCACTTTATTTTTAGAGATACAGCAAAAATTGTCGAACAAAAAAGGTTCAGATTATCATCTACTTTAAAGATCAGTTATTTTTTTATTAGGTTAATATAGCGGAATTCACAGAAATATCACTTTCTTAGATTAAAGATTGCAGTTACGCCCCCTAGCGGCCATTTCAGAAACTTAAAAATATTTTCCAGGTTTTTCTCTTGGCCGTTTTAGTGATAACTTTTTTTTCCGCAAACCTCTACGATGGATAATTTCCCAGATACAGTACCTCGCATTCTTATTTGGCCACCCTGTACTATTATTATTATTATTATTATTATTATTATTATTATTATGATGTTCTTCATACTCTTTTTTTGGCACTATTGATATTATCTCATATTCAACAGGTATCGGTAACCTCATTTGTATAATTTTAAGTTAAAATTTATTATTTATTACATGAGTAATGGGCTTTTACGGTAGTTTAAAAATACCCACTATCCTAAATTGGTTAATTATTTCATAATTTCAGATAATAAATTACAATATTGCGGCTAAATGTTTTATAAAGAAAAGGTTGGAAAAATTAAGAAATAAAATCGATGCTTAAATCGATAATTCATGGGAAATGGGGAATTTACAAAACACAGATGTCTTGTCATATAAATAGAGGATATATCGAATATTTTTAAAGAATAATGAAAATTCTATAATAAAAATAGTATTACATTAAAAATTTACAGCAAGGGGTAATTTTTTATGTAAAATCTATTGGTATTATCGAAATTTACGAAAAAAAAAATATTAATAAGAAAAGGGGTAAAAAAAAATGGAAAAAGTCCGGAAAATAATGAAAAGGTATGAAAAGTCAAATCAAATCATAAAAAAGATGCCAAGATCGTCTTTTCCGAACGAGAGTACACAGGAAATAGTGAATTTATCAAAGAAAGATATTTGGTCGTCAAGATTGTGGATTTTTCGTCAATTTTTCCAATAAAAATCCTACAATTAAATCAAATCGTACGACTTTAAAATACAGAAGTGTTGTGTGCCACCTTGTGGAATTTTCGATGATTTTTCCATATTTTTCTGCAATAACAATGATAAATTAACTCAATGTTAAAACGTCATATACTTAGTACAAATAGGAATAGCTTCACTTACAAACACAAAGAGTAACTACATGTAAGGAATTATACTGAAATCGCAATCGAGCCAGAGTATATCTATTACTTAAAGTATATAGGCCAAATAAGATTTTCGACCTTTAAAACATCTCCATCTTTGGCGGCCGATATCTCAAAATCTGTTCATTATTTTTTTTCGCGGCCATGGAGACATTTGATGAGAACGATATGACTGATACTTTTCAGCAGGTTTGAGCGAAATTGAGTGAAACCCAATCCCCCTTTAAAAACTGCGGGGTCCTTTGACTATTAGGTATTACCTACATTAAATTGTTTAAATCGTTATTCATTATTGACTTCTTGGAAATCTTAGCCTAGCTTAGATTATATAAAGTAATCTGAAGGTTCAAAATCTATAAATGTGATTATAATTGTATTAAAAATGTAAATGGGATAATTCCTTGGATTATAGAAATCTATAATCTAAGGGTAAATCGTTATTTTATCATCTTCTTGGAGATTACTAATGCCATGGAAAAACCAAAATGATAACAAGGGGCTGGGATTATAAGATGGTTACCTACCTAGGATTTGGTATGAAGATAAGATAGGCAGTTGCAGTTAGTATCTTGATCAGTTCCCAATATTACCTACCCTGTTTCAAAGCCTTCTATATTATCTATAATAGTAAGACGTTGTGGTAATTTTCGGTTAATAGTGACAGTAGTATTGAAAAATGCAGTGTGGTTCAAGTTCAAAGTTTACACCTGTGAAACGTATTAAAAAGTGTGCTTTGTCCGTTAACGAGAAAATATTTGTAAGCTTATAATTGCCTAAGAATGGAAAATCCTTCGTTTTCTGTTGACGATACTGTTGAAAAGACAAGTAATATGATGGGTGTAAGCAAATCAACGATATATAAAGATATATGTGAATTAAAAAGTGGTTCTTTAATATTTCAATCTAAAAAAACCGGAGACTACCATGAAGACATGAACGCTGATGTTTTTGAAGAATATTTTCAGCAGATGATAGAACATTTACCAAAGGGTTCAGTTACAGTAATGGATGACGCTAGTTACCATTCCCGTCTAATTGAACGTGTGTCAAATACTTCATGGAAGAAAGATGATATCATTAAGTGACTAACAGACAAAAACATTAACTTTCCAGAAAAATCAATAAGAATAGAACTACTAGAAATTGTGAAATTAAATAAGCCTCCAGTACGTTATGTAGTGGATGAACTTGGTAAACACATGGTATTGATGTTGTGCGTCTTCCTCCCTATCACTGCAAACTAAATCCTATTGATCTGATATGGGCACAAGTTAAA
The DNA here is from genome assembly GCA_949320105.2 of Crepidodera aurea. Classification (NCBI taxonomy): domain Eukaryota; kingdom Metazoa; phylum Arthropoda; class Insecta; order Coleoptera; family Chrysomelidae; genus Crepidodera; species Crepidodera aurea. Next base: position 6,479,499 of record OX439477.1, on the reverse strand, counting down.
GGATATGTAGGTCGACATAATACGACATTTAAGTTAAAAGATGTAGAAGCATTGTTAGAAACCTCCATATCACTTGTTACGAAGGAAAATTGGCAAAAGACAATCGAGCATGTGTTAAAAGAAGAAGAAAACATGTGGAATCTGGACAAAATCTTGGATGTCGATACTACAGTGCCACCTTTAATAATATCAGTAAATAATGACTTATCAAGTGAATATAGTGACTCAGAGACTTTAACGTTTCCTGATCTTCGAGAGTAGGTAAGCATATCTATTTTATATCAAAATGTTACAATCATATTAGTAAAAATGGAGTAGGGTCTGGTGGCGCGGCGTCGAGACCACCCAATTAACGATGCCAGAAACTAAACCACCAAAAGAAGCTCAAAAGCGTGCAAGACTGCAAAAACGCAAGCAAAACCGGACCATGTCAAAAAAGTGGTGAAAATATTGAATTTACCAAGTTTACCCACCAAAAAAACAAAACAAAAAATTGACCTTAGCCAACCAAAAAAATTTTTTTTTCAGGGGTGAGTGGAACCCCTGAGGTCGCGATAAACATATCCGATAAGATATAAAATAGTAATGATTGTGTTTTAAACATGTGCTTTTGTTTACAACCTGACCTAGAGGTAACCCTGTAAAAATAGTCGAGAAAATTTAACACAAAAATAGCCCAAAATAGATTTAAAAACATCTTTCAACTAGTAAATATGGGTACACATTTTAGGCAAACTGGTCATAGGATTACAACCAAATTTTGCTAAGTTAAATACTAAACTTTTGTTAATGTGAATATGTATTAATTTATAAAGTTGACTTAGAAACTTTTAAAATACAGGGTAGTGCACAAAACACAGCATTACTAATTTTTAAAGTTTTTGCAATCTAGTTTAACACTCTGTATGACATAGAGTGGCAGATCGTACATTTGTTTAATATAATACAAAAATTTTATAACACATCATTTATCGTTAAACCTACAAACACTGTATGTCCTCTGTAACCACATTTTGTGAGTCACCATGTATAAAATATGATTCATCACCAAGAAGTAATTACTTAAACCATATATTCATAATGCAATGACATTTGCTCGTAATTTTACGTAATATTACTTATTTTCGAACCACCCTGTAACTAACCAAATTCTACGGTGATTGTTTATAAAATATTAATGATAAATAATCTATCTGTATCTGTAAATCTAGAAGACCTGTCTGCTGTCCGTGAGGATGTAAATATTATTACCAGTAATGTTTCTGTTTGAGCTACACTGGCATTAGAACATTTTATATTGAGATTCAGGGATCTGGAATAAATTCCACAGCCTGACCCCTCATTTGTTTTAGACCCATCGGTGTAGATGCACAAGGCACCTGTTGCCAATGTAGCCTCTTGTACGTTTTTTGTTATTACCCTGTAGGGCCTGTGAAAGGCATATCTTGGTGCAATCGAATCTGTGTTGGCTTGTAGCAGTGGGACCTCTCCAAGGACCTCGTGCCACAAGTTACACCTCGACTGACCAGATCCTACGTCAGGATGTATACCTGTAGAGCGTAGTCGTGTCATGGTCATCACCACAGCCTCCTTAATAAATATATCAAGGGGGGTGAGACCTAGGATCACCTCCATTGCTCTAGTTGGTGTGGTTATCATGCCCCCTGTTATGTTGAGGCATGCTATTCTTTGGATTTGATCCAATTTGCGTACAACTGTCCGCTGGCTAGTTTTGACTCCCCAGGCAATCGCACCGTACGTTAGCGTAGGTCTTATAATTGCAGTGTAGATCCAGGCCGTAACCTTAGGTGACATTGCCCAGGTGCGGCCAATGGTTCTTCGGCACTGTTCATAAGATATGTAAGTTCTTTTGACTCTGTTTTCTAGATGAGAGTTCCATGTTAACTTGCTGTCAAAGGTGACCCCCCAATATTTCACCTCTGCAGAAAAAAGAAAAGAAAAGCTTCCTTTTATTCGTGAAAAGAACCATCTCTGTTTTTTTTGGGTTTATTGACAGTGAGTGGTCTTTGCACCACTGTTCTATGATGTTAAGGGCCTCTTGCATTCTAGCACATAGTATTCCTTCAAATCTTCCTATTTGCAGAATCACTAGGTCGTCTGCATAAGCTATAGTGTAGAAACTGTCATCGTTGAGGCGATTGACTAAGGTTCCACAGTAGTGGTGAGAGCACCCCTCCCTGTGGACAACCTTTTACAACCATGCCTCTTATCATCTACACTGATTTTATTGCTCTCTTTGTTATATATCCATCCATTTACTGTGTTAAGGATATTTTTATTAGCTAAGGCATTTGATATTTTGGGAAAAGTGGTTTTGTTAAACGCACCTTCAATGTCTATGAATACACCCAAGGTGGACTCTTTAGAGTCCAGCGATCTTTCGATGTGGCCGGCCACAAGGTGGTGGGCTGAATCAGTAGACTTTCCTGGGGTGTACGCATGTTGATTCGGATGTAGTGGGTTCTGTATTATCGCTACATCTCTTATATATCTTTCACATAGCCTCTCTAAAGTTTTCAATGAAAACGATGTGAGGTTAATCGGTCGAAATGCTTTTGGAATGGAGTAATCCAATCTTCCTGGTTTTGGTATAAAGACAACCTTGACTTCTCTCCAGCTTTTTGGAATATACCTCAGTGCCAGGGAGGACCTGAGGATTCCTAGCAGGTGCGGCGTTAATGCATCCAGGCCCCACTACTAAAAAAATGTAAGTTTGTGCTGCCCTGAGTTTTTGGAACACCCTATATAATCGAAAGTATTTTCAAAATGTGCACTCAGTAACTGTACTATACCGGATTGTTCAATGCAGAAAAAAAGTAAATGTTGATACCTTCTTATATGAATTTTCACTAGATTTTAGTATGACCGCCCCGAAAAATCTCGAATACAATACATCATAAAATTTAAATAAGCAAACCCTAAGGGATTAACCAATAATTATATACCTCAGTGACGGGGAACACGAAATTACTTTAATATAAAAAATAGTATACCTTCTAGATATTAGGTTAGGACATTTCCTTAAAATTTAATAATAAATATACATACAACCAAATTTATATGATATAGATACTAAAAAAAATTCCATATAAATGTGTTTGTACTTCGGGTACTAGGTTCATATAAACTTATTATAATTAATATAAACATAGAGATAAGGAGTCATCATCATCAGCTTCCTCACTTCCCACAGAAATAATAATTGGTTCTATTGTTTCCTTTATTAACATATCAAGTTTCCAGAATTTCTCTTCCTCTGCTACGACATGTCTTATACCGCTTTGCCAATCGTCCGGTGACATTTTTGATATGGAGTCACATAATAGTTGACGAACATCTTGAAGTTTAAATGTTGTATTGTTTCTCGCGACATATCCCTCCATTTCAGCCCAGATTTCTTCAATGGGGTTAAGTTGACAGTGATAAGGTGGTACCCTCAACACTTTAACTCCATGTGCTTTTGCTATTTCATCTACACTATACTTCTTAAATTTTGGTGAATGTTGTTTACATAACTACAATAGCTCTTTTTTGAGTAATCCCTCTTCTGCCACTATTTGTTTGGTTATTAGCCAATCGGAGAGTTCTTGCTTTTTCCATTTAGTGTTAGGTAACTGTTCCTTTAATCTTGAATGGTAACTGGCATTGTCCATAACTATTACAGAATTGGTCGGTAATAAATCTATCATTTGACTGAAATATTCCTCAAAAACATCAGCAGTCATTTCTTCATGGTAGTCTTTCGTAGAATTTGAATCAAATTCTAACAAGCCTCTATCAAAAAATCCTTTATCTCCTCTAATATGAGTGATAATTAAACGGGGACCTTTACCATTTGGAAATTTTAAGCCAGTAGACAAACCTTCTATAAATGCCTGACGAGTTTTTGTAACCTGTATCTTGCCAAACTTTTTTTACAAAATGTCCTTTATTTATCCATGTTTCATCTAAATAAAAAAAATTTTTGTCTTCTCTTCTTAATTTTCTAATTTCCCTTAAATATTGCCGCCTCCAACAAATAATTTCATCTTTCTCTATGAGCGCAGATTTTCTATCGTTCTTCTCCCAGACGAAGTCTAATTCATGTAAAGTTTTCCACAATTTGTCTCTTTTAACGTTTGGCAAAGTTTCGTCTCCATTAATGTCTACTAAAAGTGTATCCAAAGTAAGTATCTTTTTTTGTAAATAAAACGAATGCACTTTTCTTCGGATCAGTTGTTTCATAGTACCGTCTATTTGAGTGGGTTTTCTCACAGGTGACGTTTTAGGTGCTACTGTAATACTTCCATCCTTTCATTGCTTCAAAAGTCTATAAATTGTTGCTTCTCCAACTCCGGTCATATGTAAACACTTAGAAACTATACTCCGAACAGTAGGTACTATTGAAATGTTAATGTACAAGAGCGTCATGTACATTTAACACTAAAGTTTTCATATGCACGGTTAAATTGCACGTTAATTTCACAGGAGTATAATTAGACGTTTGTGCCATTTTTATTGCACACATTCACTTGATCAATATTGCTTTTTATCGCCTATTATTACAGAACTAACAATTCTGCGTGTTACAATCACAGTACTACACAAACTTTTAACTAAAATAATTTACAATCTGCACAACACTTTCTGCCGATTAGAAATTTTAATCCTTTCTAAGAACGTTGGGGGCTACTTAAATTGATCTTGAATTGTAAATATTTTCTACCTGTAGAGATTACATACTTACCAAGAATTGAAATAAATTGATATTTTTAAAAATTTTAAGAAGAAAGCCCAAGATTTCATTTTGGAACACATAATGCTAAAGATTTTATTTTAGAAATTATCCGCCACTGATTTATGATGTTATATTGGGGTTTATCTTCGGGGTCATAAAAATTTTGCTATCAATCATTTTCAAACAGTGTATAGCTCACACAAAATTTGAAAGTTTTAGCTCTTACCACAACGATGTAATCCTCCACCCTGTATATATAGGTGTTATAATATACTTAGATGTATATATTATAATAATTTAATATTTAATTTGATATTAGTTTGTATTGACTAAATAAAGCATTTATATATACATTTCCTAACTAACCTTAATTATACCTTAGCTAAAACTACCCTTAAACCTTACCTATTCCCACATTTTAAGATACACTTTTATTAATTAAGTTTGTATGGTATGTGTTTAAGAAACAAAAAAAAAGTAGGCATTGCTTCTCAATAAAAATAAAAAACTTAAATGGGTATAGCCTAAGCTACCTTCCTTTCAGGAAAAAGCTAAAAAGAATCTTATCACGGTACACCGAAAAGATAAGAGTGAAATGTATTTATAAAGTAAACTACAGGTAAGAACGATTTTCATGCATTTTATTTTGCATACCGTTAACAACATAACCAAAAATAAATAAATTCTAGGTGTATTTACTTATAATTCGTTTTGTCTGTTCCTCTGTAACCAATTTCTACCTGCATAAAAATGTTATTCTTGGATGACCCCTAAGTATTGGATAGAACTAGTTCAAGCACCCCGTAAATTGACATGACATCTGGGTCTCAGTTTATTAGATCATTTTTGTCATATTTATATCACGTTTCACATAAAAATAAAAGAAAATACTAGCATAACAAATTTACTTTTAGTTTAGTATATATCCTAGTGGGCTTTTCTAAAGATAAAAGCCGTCTACAAGGTATGGCGACCAAATAAAATGAATGAATATTGTCCTACGTGAGTTTTGTTGCAACAGTTATGGCGTCTGCTTTAGTACTTACCAACTGTCTGGGCGGTTGTCTTTTACTTGAAGGAGGATTTACCGACATTTTCACGTGTTTTGCACTAAATGTACGTAAATATTTGGCGAATGTTATGCGAAATTTTACACTCCACGTCTACACAAAGCGCTATCCAAAGCGCAACTGAACTAAAACGAATAGCATCTGTACGTCAAACTAAGACACAAACATCATTCCCTATTTCTCTCACTCTCATCAATGCGGCATCCTGACGTACGTTAGCACTTACATCGCTCTCCTCCACTTGTCATAATTTCTCAAAATTGCACGTAACTTTGTTCAAATAAGTCAGTCCCTCATTCTTTTTTATACTTAAAAGAACATTTTAATCCTTGAAGCACTGCTCCAACCCCTTTTTGTGTAATTTCTTTTTGGTTAAAAGTAAGAAGGTAATTTTCAACTTGCACATGGTTTATAATCACTTACTCACTTACATGACTGTTGTGTTGCATAAGTTCTTTATTTAATTTTGTGGTTTTGCTATTTATAATTATTATGGTCGTATTTTTAAAGTTTATTCGCGTGGCCTGGTAAATAACAATACGGATTCCATTTGATAATGATCGTAAACATTATACAATGTAATTTTTTAAATAAATGTTTCTTTCTATTAACGTATTACACATAAGTGGTTAAGTTAAAATTATATTGAATTCTATTACTTCTCATATAACCTAATTTAGTTTTTTTAGAATATTTTATTTTCTTCGCAGATATAAATATTGATTTGGACAGATGCAAGGCATTATAATATTTGTTATTTCTTCCAAAAATATTTATTATATATTCACCATACCTGGGCAAAATTTAAAAACTGCGGCAGAACAGAATCTTGGACGATTTTTTGTTGATTAAAATATAAACTAATTTTAATCTTTACTATTGGGGAAAGGAAGCTTTACCCAGTAAACACAAGGATATCCAATGGATGTCCAATGTATATCCAAAACGTACAATATGTACATCCATTGGATGTTATTTGCTGGACAAGGGATGTCCAGTGGATATCCCATGAATATCCATTGGCCACCAACTTGGACGTCCATTTTTTATTTAATATGAACATATTTTGGACGTAAATTGTACCAAAATGGACAATAATTGGATCTTCGATGGACATTTCATGGATGTCATTTGGGCCTCTGATGGAGGTTTATTGGACTTATAAATGGACAGTGATGGCCATCTTATAGACTTCAGTTCCTAGTTTTTGAGAAATGCCTTTCAATCCACAAAATAATGTAATTCATTAGATTTTCCCAGACGTCTAGCATTATTACTACAATCTGGATATGGATCAATCAGAACCATTTTCAATGTATGAACTCATTTACGGAATAAAAATCAATTCATATAAATAATATATATTCAAAATATGAAAATGATTTAAACAACACAGAACAAGAAATAAAAATATTTTAAAATAAATAATTAATTTAAAAATAAAACTGAAATAAACGTACATTTCTGATGACGATGAGTCAGCTTCGCTAATATTATGTTGCTGCTCGTTTTCTGTGAATGGAGACTGAACACTACCACTTTCAGGATATTTGTTGACTGTTGAACACAATCTTTACTACTTTCCCCAGTTACTATTATTGAAATCACATATATTGGGATCAGACTGAAAGCTCGAAGCAGGTGGTGAAACAAAAGCAGAACTTGATGGAAGGATTTGTGCGTCACTGGTGGAAGATAAGTTTATCTCTCTTCGAGTTCTCTTATAGACTGTGTTTAAGTACTTCTTTCGTACGACGTTTTTCTCCATTCTTACCTGGCGATCAAAACACAAATCTCTTTTCTTTTTTGAAGAACTTATTAACAATGGAAAATGGAACTGAATATTGAATATATTCTAAATCTATTAGAACTTGGAACCAAATAAATAACTTGTCAGTTGTGAGGTTGAAATTATTCCCAGGAATGCCAACAGTATAACAATGCTACCAATTGGTTAAATTTATTTCGAAGTTAATTGGTCCATCAGAGGTCCATAATTGATCCATAAGAACATGGACCGGAAAAGGATATCCATTGGATGTCCATTAATGGTTATCCATTGTATGTCCATGAACGACGTCCACTAGGCATCTATTGGACGTCCTTTTCTGTTGATGGTCTGATGGATGTCCAGTGGATATCCTGTGTTTACTGGGTAGGTATATTTGAACATTTATACAATGCAATACTTGACGGAATAAAATATATAGTCTTCGAAAACGAACTAATGTTTTACTGGTCTTTGCCAATCCATAAAATTTTTGTACGTATTTGGGTATTATTTTTCTTTGACTTTTGAGGAAGTACATTTATACCAGGCTATTTGTGCTCTCTCTGTGATATTTTCAATTTAATTCGTGCACAAACTTAATTAATGTATTTTGCGTTTAAACGGTTTAAATGGTTTCTAATCATTTTCAATTAATTAAGGAAAGTTTGTCGATTTTTATTTAAAATATTTAATAAAAGAAATTGTAAGAAAAACGAATGTAATTATAAATTTTATTTTTCTGCTGTTTGGTTTTATTTTATGAAATAAAATTAAATTTATTCATTCATTAAAAAATAGCATTAAAATGTTTTATTTTAAAAATATTTTTAGCAGCAAAAATAATCGTTCCACGCTGTCCCGAGAGTGGGGGACCACTGGCGGGTAATTTTGAAGGTCTTCAAGTGCCATGTTGACTGGTCATGTTGGCAACAAGCGTCTAAATCCGATCCGTTTTTCGAGTGCCCACGGTGTTGCCAAATGCCAATACAATATATTTACTTGAAATATTTCTTTGCAAATCATTTTTTCGAGCTAAGCTGACCGAACGTGCCCTTACCTTACCTGACGTCACCCTGTAAATTATTGATCTGTTACATTTAATAAATTTTTGATAACATTTTCGTGCTTTAAGTTATGCGATAAATTTGGCAACAGCGTGGGTAATCCAAAAATGGTTGGGAAGTAGACTATTCTATGTTGGCAGCACCGGATTGTCAGTTTCTTTTCGATAGAATCGATAGTTTGTTTTAGTCTTTTTACTTTTTACAAATAAGATGGGATCTCAACAAATAGAAATTATTTCTCAAATAAAAATTGAACCCGAATGGGAGGATGAGGTAAACATTAAACAACTAGAGGGGCAGTATCTCAAGGTAGAGGAGAAACCTGATGTTATAAAAGATTCTTGTGCAATTCAATATACAGATATTGAGACATTATTCAGTGATAGCAGTTTTAAGATTGAAGAGATATATATTAAGGGTGAAAGTGATCAATATTTAGAAGAAGTTGATAAGAACATTAAAAAACTAGAGGGGAAGTATCTCAAGATCGAGGAGAAACTTGATGTTACAAAAGATTGTTGTACAGTTCAATACACAGAGGAGATAAAATTATTGAATGATAATTGTTTTAAGATTGAAGAACAAGAAATACATATTAAGGATGAAAGTGAAGAACGTTTAGAAGTTGATAAGAACAGAAAGAATTTTGAAGAGGGCAATTGCCAACAATGTTTTACTATTGATACATTTTCTCAAGAAGGCAAAGTTGAAAGGAGTTTATCAATTCACACAAGTGAAAAAATTTGTGTATGCTTCATTTGCGAAAAATCATTTACTCGCAAAGTCAATCTAAATCAACATTTACTGATTCACTCTAATGTAAAGAAATTCAAGTGTAATATTTGTGAAAAATCATTTACTCGGAAGTCACATCTGAAAGGACATTTCCTAATTCATTCTGGTGGTAAGAATTATAAGTGCAACATTTGTGAAAAATCGTTTATTGATAACTTAAATCTGAAAAGACATTTACTGATTCATTCAGGAGAAAAGAATTTTAAGTGCGACGTTTGTGAAATATTATTTACTCAGATTTCATCTCTGAAAAGACATTTACTAATTCATTCTAGTGATGCGGATTTTGAATGCAAGGTTTGTGAAAAATCATTTACTCGGAAGTCATCTCTGAAAGAACATTTACTAATTCATTTAGGTGAAAAAAATTTTAAATGCAACGTTTGTGAAAAATCGTTTACTGAAAAGTCAAATCTGAAAAGACATTTACTAATTCATTCAGGTGAAAAGAAATTTAAGTGCGACGTTTGTGAAAAATCATTTACTCATAATTCATCTCTGAAAATACATTTACTAATTCATTCAGGTGAAAAGAATTTTAAGTGCGACGTTTGTGAAAAATCATTTACTGAAAATTCACATCTGAAAAGACATTTACTAATTCATTCTGGTGATAATAATTTTAAATGCAACGTTTGTGAAAAAACGTTTATTCAGAATTCATGTCTGAAAAGACATTTACTGACTCATTCAGGTGAAAAGAATTTTAAGTGCGACTTTTGTGAAAAATCATTTACTCAGAAAGGCAACTTAAACAGACATTTACTAATTCATTCTGGTGAAAAGAATTTTAGAGAAGAACATTTACAAATTCATTAAATAATTTCTATTATACGGAAAATGTTCAGTTAGAATGAATAGTGTTTGTTTATAATCATTTTCAATTCATTATCGAGTTCCTCATTAAGAATGTTCTATACCCATCACCTCTGTCAATTTCATATATAACCTCGAAATCCTCGCCCCTTACGTCTTCGCTGGACCCCCCTCTGAAGAAATTGCTCGGATAAGGACGACATCTACAGGTGGATAGAAATTAGATTTCTATTCACATGAACACCTTACGCGATCTAGCGGTATTAATGTGAACTGCGTAATGTTTGTTTATCTGCAGTTTGACATTTGAATTTGAGCGCGAACGATACTAATATGAGTAACTTGTATAGAAACCTCTTTTCTATAAATTTTGCACACTTAGTTTTTATTCGGGACAACAGCTTAAGGCTTACAAAAGTTTGCAAGCAGTATGAGGCCGGGGCTGTTCATAGTGTTTTAGCTAAATTGTGAAAATTGTGTTTAATATACAGTATACAAATAATAATAAATAATACAAATAAAACAAATTGTAAATCTTAGATGTTTATATATTCATAAAATAAAATAAATTATGAAAAAAAATTAATTTAATGCACTACACACTACGACAATTTTGCATTGGACAAAACCATCTTTCTTTAGACAACATACTCATTGGTATTGTTTCATGGAAAATCTTTTTTTAAAGACCAATAATTCGTTCTACATGAATTCATACAGTGGCAATATTACGTCTATTTTCCAAATCAGTGGGATGTAGTTGATTTTTTTTCTTTGTAAAGGCTGGTATATTTAAATTTGCACCTAATATTTGTAGAGAATTTTGAATTAAAAAACCTCTATCGGCTAAAACAATATCACCTGGTAAAATTAAATTTAAAAAACATAATAAAAAAATATATATAAAAGATCGCCAAAAATACCTGTTATAAAATGCCTAGAACAAATACGTACCTCGTTTCAAATCTTTAATCCAAGCATTTCTTCAATCACTAGACAACGCATTTAAATGATCCCCTCAGTTTGTCAAAACAGTAGTAAACCAGAAAAATGATACATTATCTCGTTCAGAACACATTGAGCATTTAATAACACTACAAAAATGTGGCATTTTCTATTTATTTCTTCTGAATAAATAAATAAAAAAATATTCCTGATGTTTACGTATGAAACTAAAGTTGTGTTATAAACTTGTGTGCAAATATGGCCGACCTGTCACCTACATCATCCTGGAATAGCCAAAAACGTAAAATAATTTTCGCAATAATGAATTTTTCAGTATATAATTGTTGATAATTAGTTTAAATTTTTAATAAATTAAAAAACTGATTACTCCATTGAATTCTACAGAAAAAATACAAAAGAAACCGTGTTTCATTGTTTTATTTGAAATTTGATTTTTGTTCCCTATTGTTATAAATATTCAATTGTAATAATGAAAACGCAGATAAATATAAAAAATAATTATTTTTTAAATAGTTTTGAAAAATATTCAGTATGAAAGTTGTAGATTATGAAAAAATATTTAACTTTTGAAAGCTCACCTTTTCATAACTATCTCGGTATGGATTATCGGCACCTCTGATTAAATTATTTAGCTCCTATTTAAGTAGTAGACGGCAGTTTGTGGTCTTTAATGGTTACAAGTCCGTCGAACACTTAGTAACATCCGGAGTTCCTCAGGGAAGTAATCTGGGCCCTCTATTATTTAATGTTTTCATCAATGATATAGTTGATGATCTTGACGTTAACTATTTACTGTATGCTGATGACTTAAAATTATTCTGCCAAATTGATGATATAAGTGATTGTGTTTCACTTGCTGCTAACTTGCGACGTGTTGAGGTGTGGTGTATAAGTAATAAATTGTCACTTAACGATGATAAATGTAAGGTAATGACATTTTCTCTTAAAACTGACAAGATTTTACATCATTATGAAATTAATAATTCTGTTCTTGAGCGCCCGACGACATTTGTTGATTTGGGTGTCACTTTTGACTCCAAACTTTCGTTCGTTCCTCATATTGAGGCTGCTTATTCGTCTGCTAACAAAATGTATGGTTTCTTAGCTCGAAACTCGCGTGACTGCACTGATCAGGATACTTTAAAGGTGCTGTATTATTCCTATGTTAGATCTAAAATTGAGTACGCGGATGTTATCTGGAGTCCATTTTATGACGTACACATTCAGAAACTTGAATCAGTTCAACGGAGATTTCTGAAGCTCCTTTCTTTCAAAATGGACGCTATTTATCCTCCTATTGGAGTTCTTAATAGTACGCTTCAAATGAGACGTTGTGTGGATAGCTTAAGTTCTCGTCGTGACTGTCACCTATTGATATTCTTGTTTAAACTCGTAAATAATAAAATCAGCGACCCCAATTTTCTTCAAAAACTGAGGTTTAATATCCCGAGATTAGCTTCTAGAGTTGACAATACATTTTACCTTCCTACCCCTCGAACAAATATTTTAAAATTTTCGCCACTTTACAGGATGTGTTCAATTTGTAATACTGTAAATTACCAGCTTGATATTTTCCACTGTCGTATATCTGCGATTAATGCATTTTTCTTTTAAAAAATGACATTCTTGTTAAATAATATACGTATATTCCTGTTCTGTAGCTGGGTTTGTTCTGTTTGAACAGTGTAACAATAAATAAATAAATAACCTCAAAACTGTCGCGAAAAATTCGAAAAATGGTATTTGTTTTTGTATTTCGGAGAAAATAATGTACTTTTGATCATAGATTTTTTCATAATCTACAACTTTCATACTGAATATTTTTCAAAAACTTTATCTGCATTTTCATTATTACAATTGAATATATTCAACGTAAATACAAATAATCCAAAAATTACATTCAAAGACACAGCATGTACTGTGACACAGCTGTAAACCTCCGACGAGCTCTCGGCTCTCGGCTAAACACAAAGTGGGAGGACATACGACCTTTCCAAACGAATTCGAAATATACGTCTGGGTAAGCAATTTTTAATTTTTAATTGGTTTAAAAAAAGGACCATCGATACCCTCTGAGATTTTGAAGCAATGTTCAATTTTAGAAAAAACTACTTTTTTCAAAAATGGTAAATACAAAAGTTGTTCAGTGGCAAATGAAGAACGGCGGAAGATAACTTATATACGTATCTGACTTTTTTTAATTTTTTTCATGTTATTCGTTTTATGTATATAAAAAAAAGTGATCTTCCGCCGTTCTACGATGCATAATAAGTTCGAATACAAAAAATATTTTTTTTTGTCGAGTATTAAGCCCGCAATTTTAACATTAGCATTTCCAATATGGCGGAGGATGGTATAGAACCCTCTTAAGGCAAGTTTGTTGATTGTAAGAAAAAACGAATGTAGATAAATTTTATTTTTCTGCTATTTGGTTTTATTTTATGAAATAAGATTAAATTTATTCATTCATTAAAAGTAATATTAAAATGTTTTGTTTTAAAAATACTTTTAGCAGCAAAAATAGTAGTGCCTTAATCCTAATAACATGGGATCTTGCTGGTATGTCCCGCTAAGGTCCTCAGAATGTCCCAATGTTTCAAACTTAAGTACGACATGCCAGAGATGTTTCTTTCGGGACATCCCTGCAATGTTTTTATTAATATGTTCTAGAAACATCCTTTTTCTGAAATCGTTCAAGAATGTCTACTTTTTCGGAGCAATTTCAGTCCCCAAAATACGCTATTCTAGTATTTTAGTCCGTTGCTAAGCAACGAACTTTCCCGGATCGGCGTCCGGCAAAATTTTTGCAGTACAAGGCCGTCAAAATCTAAGGATGATAAACTAGTTTTTTTTTTTAGTTTGTGTGGTGTGTTATGTTTTGTATGTCTTGGTTGGGGCCTGTGTGGGCAGGAGCTGTTTCCCAGCTTTTTATCTAAGAATCGCCAATTTTGCTATTTCCACCCTTATGTTTGGATGCCCAATCTAATGGGGGAAATATGATTTAGGAAAACCACGAAAATCTAAATCACGATTCTGTACAGGTGGTTCTTATGATACGTTTAATTATGGTATTGTAGTTGAGGGGGTTTGTGGGGGTTTACCTTATGGTTAGGAGTCCAATAGATCCTTGGTGTTCCTGGTGTTCGGGGGGGAGCGGGAGGTCTTGGGCGTCGGCCAGAAGTCTGAGGTTGGGCTGTAGGAGTTTTCCTTTGGGTTTCCTGAAGAGGGGGAGACGACGAGGAGGTCGCCAGGGGGCGAGGAGGGTGTTTTGGGCGTGGGTGTTTGAGCCATTCAGGGTGCGAGAGACGTATTTTTTCCGTAGGAGTTGGAAACGAGAGAGAATTGAGGCGCTGGAGACGTTGTTGTAAACTTCTCCAGAAGAAAACAGATAGGGGAGATATTGGCATCGTCGTAGGATACGTCTCTCGAGTGAGGAGATTTTTCGGGCTAGATGGGGGGTAGTACGCCGTATGGGACTGCTCTGTAATCGGCAACGGGGCGGATGAAGGAGTTGTAGGTGTGTATAAGGGTTTTGGTGTTGCACCGTCCAAACCGGCCACATAAAGCACCAAGGAGGCCATCTCGTTTACGCATTCTGTTAAGCGTGTTGTCAAAGTCAGGAGACAATTTAAGTGTTTGAGAGAATCGAAAACCCAAATAATCTACTTCCCTTTGTTGAGCGAGCCTGACTCCCTGGAGGTTTACATTGACGTCTTGGGGGAGCTGGGTGGGTCTTTTTGAATTCGGATGTTTAAAGCACTTGTGTTTTTTGAGAATTCAATGAGACCCTCCACCTATTGCTCCAGCAGGTGAACTGATTCTGTAGGTTTTAGGTTCGGATGCTAAGTTGGTTAGAGTTTTGGGCTACCGAAATCAGAGCAGTGTCGTCGGCGTATAGAAGGCGGGTTGACGATGGGTGGTTTGGGGGCGGGAGGTCGCAGGTGTAGATGATATAGAGGAGGGGGGGGCAGCACGGAGCCCTGGGACACTCCAGCAAGGGGAGTGAAAGGTTCGGACAAGGCGTTGCCTACTTTGACTTTGATGGTTCGGTCCGAGAGATAGGAGTGGATGAGTTTGGAGATGTTAAGGGGGAGACCTAGTCAAAATCTAAGGATGATAAACTAGATAAACTTCCATAAGAAGCAATCAATGTAAATGTATTTTGTGACGTCACGAAATACTTATTAGTTATGCCCGGTGCTAATTGTGTTGTTTCTGGCTGTAATGCAGAGTACTCTGTTTATAAGAAGGCATGAATTGTATTATATACAGTATTTCATGACATCATTTACAGTCTGACAGATTGAGTTAAGTGGCCCATCTAGTTTATCATTGGTCAAAATCTACATACTTTCCTGAAACGTCAAAGTGACAACTTAAACCAAAGAAGTCGAAAGTTTTGTCTGATGTACAAATTGGAACCAGATTATGTATACTAAATGAATAAGGTACGTTTATATAGAATGTAAGAATTTTAAAATTATACCTAGATATTTATGTAGTATTTACTAATAAGTACTATTTTTAGATTTTTTCAACAATTTTTTTTTGCATGTTACTTATATTTGGTAATTGATATTTAATCTGGTTAAACATTGTAAAATTTGATACATATTGATAGTTGAAAAATTCAAATGCAAATTCAAATTGTTGTATTTTTCAGATACCTACCTATTTATTAGACATTTTCATACCCCTTCCCTATATTAAATAAGTTAAAATAATTACTGAATATATACAATAAGATGACCTAGGTACTTTACGTCATTATTTAATAAACAACTATTCGGTTGATGTAAAAATGAGTTGTCGAGTCTAATTATTTAAAAATGAAAAAATTTGAAAATCCCGCTATTTAGCAATTAACCCGCGTTGGCGATGATTGCCGATTGCGTCATCATGGCTGAAATGTTGCATCAGACGACCGTTATCGTTTGTTTTGTTTGTTCCTTGTTAGGAAGTTTGGATTTTCACTTTTCTAGCTGTTTTGCAACAGATGGTTAATTACTTTTTTTATTATTCAGGTGCATTCTTTAAAAACTTCTTTTTACCAACCTTCTAGAATTAACCCTTAACTTTATTTTTTTTATTATTTTACTTCCTATTTCATTTTCTCTAAGTAGTTAAGTTGGTACTAGTCTTTTACTGTCATCAAAAATACAATTTTTCTCCTAATAATATATTTTACATAACATAAACTTAATACAGTCTTATTGCATACTTTATCTGTCAACGATAACCTAGTTTTCATGTTGATTTAATCTTTATCTATTGACATAAATGAAATGTTTTTTCTTTAAATCTCAATTGTTGAAATGAACACTGTTCAATTTAATTTTACACGATTTTTTTCAAACTGGATGAATTTTATCATGGTAACCATTCGGCATCAGGATGAGCCGTTTGTTTTGCAGGCTTCAAATCGTCTCCTGTATTTTCGGAAACCTTATTGTAAACAGCTTTGGCTTTTCCCGCTACGTATTCCACTCCGTCACCGATCTTTTCGCCTGCTTTTCTCAAAACGTCGGCAGCAGCGTGTGCGGAGATCGTCTCATCGTTGATGTTAATGTTGTAGCCCGCGTTAGGATCCTTGGGGCAGTCATTTTGCTTAATGATGGAAAGATCGAAGGGGCTGATTTCGGAGCTCTGGAGTTTAAGGCGCAACTAAAAAAATTGTAAATGGTAAATTAAGCTTATCCACTATGCGGAGATTGCGTAAAGAACAGTATATACGGATCTAAAAATATAACTATTAAAATTGACACCAAGCCTGTCAGGAACCAGCATATATCTTGAAGCAAGATAGTGACGTCACACGTCAAAAAAGATGCGGCGTTGCCAGGAGAATTTTTTTTCGTTCACTTAAAGATAAAATTGTGTCAGTTACTTTTTTCCTAACTTGAATATAAGTGCATCTAATGTGCTATCAACTTGATTGAAGATTGGAATGGATGTAAAAAGAACTGCTAGTCTATAGAACAATCAAATTTTGACTATAAAGCATTTTCAATAGTAAGAAAAGTGTTTTAAGATTCAAATAAAAATTGGAGGTCAATTTGTAACTACTCTAAGTGAGTAGGCATATTGATTGCCATAAATCAAGAATTTTCACTATATCACATCGGCAACGTCGCGAAGTGTTGCCAACCGTTAAGAAATAATTAATTTTTTTCATTTTTGCAATTTCAAATCACGATAATTCGCGAACTAATTGAGTTATCGGTTTCAGGTTGGAATTAGGTTACGTGTTTTCTATTTTTGTAAGAACATTTTTTTTGTGGGATCAAACCCGGCTGAGATTTGTCGGAAAAACCGTTTTCAAGTTCTTTAGATAGAGGATTTCCCCTTCCCCCACCGCCGCCTGGGTCGAACATTTTATGCAGGAATGATGGGGGGATCTGACTTCATCGATTGGGAAAAAAATTCTCGATTTCATCAGTCCGTTTTCTCCGCCAGATCTATTTCATCCATTAAGAAGCATATTTACCTTATTAATATATAAATCGTCCAAAAATCTAGATCTAGATAAAATGGTAGCCGATTGTCTGTGAGCAAAAGCTAATTTTTGACAGGTGAAAATACCAGCGTATGTATTGTAATCTGTCGTAAAAACGGTGAAACTTGAAGAACCAGCAACACCTAAAATATAATAAATATTTTGTAAAAGTTGTTCAATTCTATTAGATCTCAGGTATTCACAAATTAATGTTATTTGAAATGAATTGAATCAAAATCAAAATAAATCAACAGGTGTTTGTATTAATTCAAATGTGATTCCCTTATCATTGGCTGTGCTCAGTATTATATGTGGCTTCTTTAAAACATAAATAAATAAATAAAAATATAAATTATTCTCACTTAGTGGAAAACTGACTGACATCCTTCCGGGTATTGCTTTATCTGGTACTTTCAAAGTACCTTTGTAGTGGTACCCGTGTTTAAAAGGGGTCAATGCAAGCAAAAAGTGTTGACTGATTTCTTCGACTTGGTATTGGCCTGGTTCGTCAGTTCTGCTGATATTGTATACTAAACAGCTGCTAGCCGTACTGGTCTTTTCTATTACATACCAAATACCCAACATCTGAAAATAGTAATAGTATATTACGTAACAAGTGTTGTAAGTAGCATATATTACGTGTTTAATTTCCATTGAAATTAATCAAATATTCATTGCATTCATAAAAAATAAATGGAAACAACGCCACTTAGAAGCTAACATGTGGGATATTTAAGACGCAGTTTATAAAGTCAATCATTTACAAATAATTTCTAACATACGAGTTGAAATGAGACCACCTGCTGGCTTGTGTACGTAGATTAGTGGGCGGAACATAACAAAAAGACTAAACGCTAAGAAGCGCGAGTTAGCAAAATATTTTAACCAGTGTGGTTTTAACCCTGAACTGGATTACATCTCCGTCAAGTGCGACGTACCGCAAGTTTCCTCCTCATAAGGGCTTGCTTCTGGGATATTACATGCCCAATATATCTCTGACAAATTCAAATTAAAACAGTGTGTGCTTAACTACTAAACGGTTCACATCTCCGTTGCTAAAATGCAACGTATTTTTTTGTCCTTCAAATAAGGCTTTTATTCTGGGATATTGTATGCCCATATTTTCTCTGACAAACTGTGGCTTTGATTGTTCAACTGACTACATCTCCGTTCATAATGTAACGTAAAAATATTTCTTTGTGCGATTTGTATTACCACAACACACGCGTAAGTTATAAGTCGCTTACTGGTGTTTTTGACAGTACAATATTTGACATTTACAGTGCAAGGCGTCGATAAAAAAATTAATTATAAAATCACCATGGATATAAGTAATGGAGTTCCCCAATTTGAAAATTCCAAATGAGAAAATTATTAGGTAAAACAAAAATTAGTACACATTTTTATCAACTTAGCGACCTGTTATAATGAATTATAAATTCATGTTGATAACCTTTTAAGGTTTATATTTTATTATTAGTGGATGAAAAAATTTGTACTTGTTGTTAAAGATCTAATCTATGTTTTGAAATTTGATTTGGTTCTTTTCTAAAAAAATGGGAAAAATTATCAAAAAATATGGAATTATGCGATTTTTTTTAGAAAAAACTAAATCAAATTTTGAAAAAGTCAGTTCGTCGTAATATAGATTAGACCTTTACCAATATGTACTTATTTTTTCATTCTCTCAAAATGAAAAATGAACCTAAAAAGTTAGGAACTACGAAACCCTTGCATACACTGTTTTATAGTGTACAACTTCCTCTTAAAGGAAAAATACAAAATAAGCAAACGGGCTATGAATTTAATTAAATTGACTTAATCAAATGATTACTTCATATAATAATGTTGTGCTTCATACAATATTATTGCCAATCATATCTTTGATGCAATCCAAAGAATGTATAAACAAATTGATAAGAAAAAGGAGCATTCACAGCTTGGTCTGACCTAACGAATTTTTTTCTAAAAACTGATAATATCATGTCGGTTATCTAATTTAAAAAAAGCAAATTTAAATTATTTTGTTTGTTTTCTACGAAATTTCTAAGATTATTTTAATGTTTTCAAAACGTGTCGTAATTGATAAGTAATTTAGATATTTACCAAGAGCTCGTACTCGTACAAAATGTGATATTGATGAAACTTGGCACTTAAGTACTACACTAATAGTACAAGATCCAGTATTAGGAATATATACCCTCATCTGTTATTTGATGGTGGCAAATTTATATATGCTAGATAATATATAGATTGATAAATTGCACATGGGTTGCCTAGCTAAATCTTGGCCTTATGCCGTCAAACGGCTTCGAAACCACCCCCAAAATGGGGAATCGTGGATTCCGCGTCTTCCTCTGGCAAAATATAACCCCCCCCCCCCCCCCCCATTTTAGAGGATGCTGAACTTGACCGCATTCCTCAAACGGCCAGAAACCATCCCAAAATGGGGGAATCGCGTTTTCGAGGATGCTGAACACGACGGCCGTATCCAAAATTATTTTCGACTTGACCCCACCCCTCAAACGGCCAAAAACCACTCCCAAAATGGGGAAATCGCGGATTACGCGTCTTCCTCCGGCAAAATATATCTTCCCTCCCGTTTTCGAGGATGCTGAACACGATGGCGGTATTCAAATTTATTTTCGACTTGACCTGATTCATAAACACAAAATCAACATACACACACAGAACGAATTCAGATACCGAACCGTGCTTGGGGGAGGGAGAGGTAGTGACCAAAGAGTACACCATCTAACAAGAGGCGAAAGCTTGATCGGTTCCTTTGACGTTGGATAGACACAGCATTGACACATAAACTATTTGAGATACACTGAGAAAAGTAACATGCATTACTGGAGAAACTTGAACTTGATTCCTTACAATTTCTGAGAAAATGAAGAGTTTATTATTTTGGTCTATACCTATTGAATATACACTTTTTTTTTCAAGGATCTTAGTTCAGATATTTCCTGGCAGCATTTCATTTTCGGCAAATGCCAGTAATTACCCGCAAAACGGCAATACCGCGACAATCGGTATAACAGAAATGATGATTGACATTAACAATTAAACTAGTTAAATCGCGCATGCGCATACAAATTTGTTATCAGCGAAACAGCTTTCTTTCGCCTCTTGTTAGATGGTGTACTCTTTGGTCTTGACCCCCACTGGATACGCGCCTGGTCAGCGGAACATATGTCAAGCGTGACAGTTTTTATTGCTGAAGTTGAGAAAAATGTCTGAGAAATATCCATTTTTTACATTTTTTGGGGTGCCAAAGGGAAGGTTTGGCCAACTTTTAAAGACATTTTTAAGGGTTCAAAAGCCTCGACTAAGAATAGATTAAAAAAAAGTATTCAACATTATGTTTAACCCAAAATAAAAAATTCAAAAAATTTACTTACTCTATTCATATCAAAACCTTGCATAGGTTCAATCGTAGGGCAGCCTCCTAGGTGATACGTATGCATTTCAACGTGCCCCATTACGAAAAACACCAAAAACAATCCAAAACTTTGCTTCAACATCTTCGTTAATTTTGCTAGCCGTAACTTATATTGTAGACACTATGTTGTTGACTAAAGTAATTTAATTAAACAAGTCTTTTTATAGTTTGACCCTGTACAGTTGCCCAGATGAATAAACTAGCGTGATTAGTACTTGAATACAGAGTCGGTTCGAAGAAATGAGATGTATGCGTAAGTCTGAGGGTAGCTGGTCCATAGGGGCAGTGCGTGTGATGCAGGGCCGCATTAAGGACGTAAAAGCGCTAGAAAGAGCTGCGAAATTATAAATTTAGGAAATACAGAATTATATTTAGGCTGTTCTATAAAGAGTTGTACTTTGTATATATTTATATAATTTCCAATTTTTTGACACACTATGTTATTCATATTCTTGGCAATACTGGGTTTTAAAAACATACAAAATTAAGAAATGAAAAAGTTCTCGATTAAAATTCAATTATTTTATTGTTTTTTCTATTAATAATAAATTACTGGCAGGAATACCTAATTAATAAACAATAATTATGTGTTCAATTAATAGTAGAAGACAACGACATACTAGAAACATGCGAGGTAAAACACTTTGATAATTTGCTAAACGATATGGAAGACGGAACAAAAAAAACCATTGATTAGGTAGCATTTGTTTAGTTAACAAACGTAATAAACATTTTTCTACGACCACCATTCAAAGTACGCTTTCCTGCACAAATTTTCATTTGCAAAGTAGGCAATTGCTCACATTGCAAGGACAAAATGACATATGTGTGCGGAAAAGTGCCAGAACTGTGCGCAAAGTAGTTACTTTGCGCACAGTTATGTCAAAATAAGTGCATAGACATATTAAATAACAGAGTCGGTGGCACCTAATTTCTGATTGATTTGTGTTCTATAAACTGACAGTTCGTTGTCGAATGACATTTGGCTCCAATATTTTAAATTTAAATTTTTAGAATTTCACTTTTGCTATCTTTTCGTAAGTATATTTTGATATATTTAGTATTTTATTACTTACCTAATTATTTCTAGACATGTTATCTGGTTTATAAACAAATATATACCGTAGGAAATGAACCAACATACATCATCCGGCTCTGATGATTCTGATGTGGAGAATACACCACCGAAAATTGAAGAAATAGCTAGAATGGCCACAGAAAATTTATTACCAGATATTTCAAGGGGAAAGTACGAAAAACAGTACTCCAAATTTATGAGTTGGATGGAGACAAACAAAATTAAGTCATTTTCAGAAAATGTGTTATTTTTTTTCATTTTTTTTTATTTATTTTTTTTTGACAATTTTTCATGTATGCATAAAGAAAATTGTATATTAAAAACGTATATAAATTATGTTACGTTATATATATTGTAGTTACTTATCACATTCTAAAATTAAAGTAAATAAACATTAATATTTTGTTGTCTTTAAAAAGTGTGGTCGTAGAAAAAGTATTGTGTACAACATGTATGTAAGTATAGCTTTGCGCACTTGTTGTACAAACTACTATTGTTTAGTAACAAACGTTTTCTTTGGATGTGACAAAGTTAACCTACAACTATTTTCCTAGAGAAATTCTGCACAAGTGAATAAAGTCCGACCCTGCTAATTGTTACTGTTGTGTCTCAATTCATTTGAATGACTACAGCAGGTCTGTTGGGTCAAGAATATGATAGTAGTAAACTTGTTTGTTTTCCCGTTCATATTATATGTTGAGTATTTTATTGACTGACTAATTCTAGGTAGTTCAAAATGTAAAAAGATTAACGGGTTCCTTCGATTTAGAGTGATTCATAGAAAATTGTATTACGATTAAGTACATTACTAAATTTGATAATAACATTTTAAATTGTTTGGTATTATTTTTGCACTTTGACTTAAACGCATTCTCGGTGATAATGTTGGAAATTATTTCTTCATGTAATCTAAGGGAATTTCCTGTTTCAGTTTGCTTACGTGCTACATTTTTCTTATACAGCGTGTTTTGGGAGAATTTGTACATAATATAGTTAGAGATAAATGACATCCTAATGTGCCCTAGCACACAGGAAGGGGATTTTCAAACGATCTGCGTCCTTCCCTCCGGATGTGTCATTCCTATCCCGCCGAAATGGAATAAGAATCTCTTCTAAAAATATGAGGTCACTTATGTATTGTTACTTACGGTCTATTTCTCAAATCGTTCTCGTGTGAAGCAAAATGTGAAATACTTAACTTTTATTCAAAATATTAATTTAACTTTAATTTATCTGAAATTTTAATTTTATCTTTGTAAGTAACTTATTAAAAATTATTAATTTTATTATTGGATTTAATAAATAAATTCTAGACTCTAATTTGTTAATTTTTTTTGAAATTTTATTAAGTTAATTTTTTGTTTGTTACCTTCCTACGTAATCTTAGTCAGAACGTAATTAACTTCTGTTGGGCGTCACCTACTCGGTCAGTAGAGAAATGAGAGTCTCTTAAATCTCAGTCGTGCTTCTGAAATTGGCCGCAAAATTATGAAAATCGATAATAACGACTCAATAAAATATGGAAGTATTTATTAACAACAAAAATAACGGTTGAACTTCTAGTTGTAGTGAGATGATAATTGAGCAGAAGAAGGTAAGCGTAATGTTATTATTTATTTGTGAAATTAACAATTACCACTGATTTAACAAATTACCCTCTTACCTTAATCTAATTTGATTATCTACTAAAATGTAAGCTAACCTAATTAATTAAGAACTTTGGCCTTGTTTTGTTTGTAAAAGTTTGAAATATCGATATTCAAAAATGCATAGGTACCTTTAATACTATTTAAATCTTTTAGTTATCTCTGGTTACTTTCTTTCCAAATTACCGATGTGACGAAAATAAATCTTCTAAGATTCTAATCAGGAATACGGGATAAAAATGCTACGGGATGTGGTTGGATCTGGATAATCTGAAGAAACAACAGGAGCTGGATTTTCTTTCAGGAACAAACGATGGAATGTTAATTGGAATTTTTTTATTGATTTAATTCCAAGATTTTCTTGTAAACATCCATTCTTACCTCACTTAAAATTTGAAAGTTAAATTTCCTTACAATTTCTTTCTTCGATCAGAGTGGCTTTGATTTTGTTTTTCTTTTGTTATCACGATAAGAATTGATGTGTACTGTTCGAAAGATTTTTAGCAAAAGCCTCGCTTGACAACAAGATTTGGTTTTTATAAACCATCATGTCAAAGCCGTCTAGATCGGGATTTGACATAATTTTCAATTAAATTGTTATAAAATTAAAAAAAAAAATTAATTTTTATATGCTTTTTGACTATTACCAAATCATTCCTGAGATAAAAAGAATGATTTTAACTTATATTAAATGTACACGAAGACTTCTTTACTTTCGTTATTATCGATTTTATAAATTGTATTAAACTTTATTATTACTGCCTTTTTTTTCAATAATACTTTAATTTTGGAAATCCCCATACTTTATTTTGTTGATTTATATTTCCCCTGAATTTACATTGATCATATTGTTAAATTAAGATACTACACTTTGAAGTTTAAAATTTATTTCTCTTCTAATATTTAGAATGACAATGTTTTCGTTGTTGTAATGATTGCAGACTTATCTAAGACTATTTTGTCTTAACTTCTACTATTTAGTTATTTGCTAAATTGTTTGTAACTAGTCTAAAACCATGATGAAAATTCCTTATGGAATTACCATGTTAAAATTTGTTATCAGAAATTTAATATTTTGTCATATGATTACTGCTCCAAAATTAGTTTCAAACTTTATTTTGTTAATTACGTTCTGCCTAGTGATTATTTAAATTAAAATAAATAGTTATTTAATGGTTTTAATTAATTTATTTTGTTTGATAATTTCTCTATTATCGAATAAAAGTTTTGTATTCTCTTTAATTGGCTTTTCACATTATTTAACCGTTACAGTATATTAAAAAATATTAAGAAAACCCCCTAATATTAAACTATATCAACAACTACAGAATATTGTAAACTATTATAAAAATCGCATCTCAAGAGCTAAAAACTCTTCCAAAGAAACCTTTTCTATTATAAATGACCATGTTCTTCAAACAGTGTAAATCCTAGGCCTGATAACCTAAACAATTATTTTGTAAATATAAGTAACAATATCAATTCAAACAAAAAACTCGGTTTGGTGCCCGAAGCAAATCAAATTTGCAATGGATGCCAACCCATCAGCTGAGATATTTAGCGGGGTGATACCATAATTAGCCCAGTTGTCAGAGACTTTGACCTCTCATAAAATGTGATATCGCTTTAAAAGGTGTAGAAAACGATAAAAAAATCTTTGCGGCTCTAAAGTTCACAATTTCGAAAACAAAATCTCACACCACGTGAAAGAGCAGAAAATTTTACTATTATTTATATTTCAGATAACATTTGTTCATTTTATTTTAATGTAATAATATACTTAAATGTTTCTTTTCAAATTATATTGTTAATTTTATATTTTGTTTGTTAACTGCTTTATTTTATTCATTGACTTGTTTTCATTATTCTAGAATAAATTATTGATATTTTTCAAACTATAAACGTCACTATTCTATCGACGGTTTACTGGTATGTTGATACTTATAGCAAATTTTATTTCAATCTATAAAAATGCCATTTTTGGTTCTACTGTACAACTCAAGAAAATCAATAAACCCTGTAGATTTTTTATCTCTTAATTTTTCCAAAAAATTCAATTTTTTCCCATTTCATCGTATTCCTATCTGTTATGGTTTAGAATATAGCACAAAAAGAACGCTGCAATTGTATTTATTGTATTTGTAAATAAAATTTTCTTATGTGGTTTGTCATTTTTATATTTATGCAATTTTTTTATTCTCATAAACAGGTGACATGACCATTTCTATAAAGTTTTTGCTCTCCAAACATTTAAAAAACTATAATCAGAAAGGAACATTCTAAGTACGCAATAAAACTTTAAAATATACACGAATATAATAATATATCATGAAATTAAATTTTCGCGGGAACTCACAGTTCATTTGGCAACGTGGGATCATTCGGTTAGATTACGGTTCGTCTGAAAGTTGAGGAGATTTCAGAGTATTTATAGGTATATTTTGTATTACTCTTAGGACGAGATTCTAAACGACACTGGCGGCTGCGCATTTCGTTTAACTGTCATAACCATAATGTACGCGGGAATTTTTAAAAAGAATTCAAAATTATTTTTGTCGATATATTATCCATCAGAATAAAAATATAGGAAGTATTTTAAAAAAGAATTGGGTAATATAAAGTAAACGAGAAGAATATATTAAAAATAACTGATATATTTTGTATGACTTTCATAATAAATTAATTTTTACTTTTTAATAGTTAGAATGTGTAGGAATCATGATTTTGTCTTTTTTTTCTATATTTCTGTTATTTGTAATTAAAGAAAATTCTTCTGATAAAAGTATTTAATAATATCATTGTGGATAATTTTTGTTATAATGATGTCTCTAAAATGGATCGATGGACTGTTGCATACTTTTTCCTAAATTTAATCAGTTAATAATCACTATTAAATTGTCAATGTGTCAAATTTATTACTTTCCATGGAACGCTAAATGAAAAAATTAAAAATGCGAATTTTGTCATGAAAATCGGTATATGGGGTTAAAATAATATTCTGAACAACTTTTTCTAATGTTTTTCGATATCTCTAACGCGAAACAAAATATCGAGAATCTGCCCTATTTGTCAAATTCGTAGTAGGCTGAGTTTGAAGTTCAGATTTTAGCTGATTATCTTAAAAAAATGTGACCCGTCACCTTGTCCAACTGTGCAAAAATTTAAAAGAAACCCTAATTTTCAATCGAAAAAGTTGGTTTACAAATTTTCAATTGTTTAACTTTATCAGTGCTCATTTTCTTCGTTAAAACCTCGACTTTAAGATGATATGAAAAAAATATTGTTCGTATAGAATTTCAATTCGTATAAAATCTAAAAAAAAAATTTTTAATCTTTAATAGTACTTTTATCAATGCTGCTATTGTACACTAAATGGAATATTTTTTTCAAGAAATACAGCAGTAAGATTTTTTTAGGCTTCAAAGAACACTAAACGACCACAGTGGCGGCGGTTGGACATTAGAAGTAGGAGGGGCGAAGACTTTGTACAAATAATTTTTACATAACTCCTACCCTGAAATGTTTAAAACGGAATAAACATAACATTTATTTATCGATACATCCCTCTAAAAGTGGGGGGGGGGGCTGCCCCCCTACGCCCCCCTAATCGCTGCTACTGAACGACCAAAGAATTTAACAGTGTAAACTGTAAACACACTTCTTACAATCAAAACAAATCCCAAGTTCACACACGCATGCGCAGGCAGCAGGACTCTTGTGCAATTCCGGACCTTTGCCATTTATCGCTTCGTGAATATTTTGGATTAAAATACGGTAAGCGTATTGTATTTGTCTCAGTAACCCAAGTTAAATAACACCGGCGCTGTCCGATTGCTCACGAAATCTTTTCCGACCTTACACCGGCTTGGCGGATAATTTGAAATTTGAGATTGCATACTACTTGTGTGCTTCTTCCATGATTGAGATATTCACAAAACCATGGCATAACGAGTGTTGTCTTTACCTTTATACATTTATACAGTGTTTTGATGGGAGATTTGGCATTTTTTAATTCTATTTAGGTCTTAGTTAAGGATTAAAAAATTAAACATGGAGCTTTTGTCAATATTCGTTTTCAAAAGTGCTTGGACTTGATTGATCGCGGCATTATCGAATAAATTATTATCTACAATAACAATTAAAGAGCAATATTTTAAAGTGTTCACAACAAATATTTATTTTTACAATTTGTAAATAGGGTTAATTGAATTCTTGGTTTTTACAGTTAAGCCATTTTGATAAAAAAACTAAATAAAAAAAAATAAAATCAAGGATCTCAGGTTTACTTGACACACGTGTCGATTCTGGAATATTTCGAAAATTTAATACCAATAATACCATAGTAAAAAATTGTTTCCGACTTGTAAATATCTTTGACATGTTTACCTAAATCGTAATTCATCGTAATAAATAAATAAATCGTGCGCGTGGTTAATTTTTCTTTCGTTTCTCATATATATACTTCATAACGAGGAACAAAATCACTTCATATAAATAACTGAAAAGAACATGTTATTTTGATATTATCAATGCCCCAGTAACAAATTAATTTAATTTTAAGAATTAAAAGAAAGATATTATGGATGAACAGTTTTCAATGAAATGTCTGTATAAATAATATATACCTACAATAATTATTTATCATTATGTTCTTTATTGTAAGCTAACCACTTACAAAAAGCTATCGACCTAGGTCCTTCTGCCCATAAATGAATAATAAAAAGATTATACATTTTGGTAATACTAAATATTGTTCTCCCCTTGTATTAAATATAGCAGACAATGAATTTCTCGAATGGTTTCTGTAACAAGAAAATTTCAAAGGAAGGTTTCTGTAACTATTTTGTTTAATTTAAGCATTTATCACGAGATACCAGCACCTCCCGGACAGCATCTTATTTGACATAATTTCGCTGACATTTGACGTACAAGACCGCGTCCTTTTAAGATGGTTTTAAGAAAATAATATAGATAAGGCATATTAATTTTTATTGATACTAATATTTCAAATAACAATAATCTAAGAAAATGCTGTAAACTTTAATGTCTCTAATAGTGTCTTCATTATTCAGAAACTCTGTTGAACGTAGGCCAGGGCCATTCTGGTTGCTCTGTTAACCTGAAAAAGTATAAAAAGTTATCAGAGCTGTAAAGTTACTTTATACAGCGCGGATCATAAGTGTTACCCCCCCTATCTAACGCGTTACTGGACTCTTGTTAGGAAAATCGCCGAGACAGGTCGACTTTTGATTTCTACAATGTACATTTTTCATCCCTTACTGGAGGGGAGCAACCCTTTCGAATAATTTAAATAGCATGGGGTAGTTAGTGATAGTTCATTTGAAAGGGGGGTTTATTCTCCATTCAACCGTGCAAAAAATTTTAAATTTGCTTCATTACGTGTTGAGTAATAGGGTGAGGCTCGTAAGAGTTACCCCCCTATTTAACTCGTTACTGGACTCTTGTTAGGAAAATCGCCGAGACAAGTCGACTTTTGATTTCTACAATGTACATTTTTGTATGAATAGTTTACCCCTAATTTCATCCCTTACTGGAGGGAGCAACCCTTTCGAAAATTTTTAATAGCATGGGGTGGTGATAGCTCATTTGAAAGGGGGTTTTATTCTCTATTCAACCGTGTTTTTTTTAATTTTTTAAATTTTTTTTTATTTTTTTTTTATAATTTTTACTTTATTTTTTATTGTTTACTATTATTTTTATTTTATTTTTATTTATTTTTTTTATTTTATTTATTTTTTTTATGATTTTATTTTTATTTTTTTATTTTATTTTTTTTTTTGCAAAACGTCAAAGCTGAAACTAAAAATAGACTTTATTTTTGCCAGGAGGTCAACCGGGAACATTTTGAACATTTATTGTAACTGTAATTGTAGTTTAGTTGCCTTCCTGTTTGTGGTGTTTTGTTATTTTTAAACATTAATAACTCATCACGCAATAAAGCAAATTTGCACGGCTGAATGGAGAATAAAACCTCCTTTCAAATGAGCTATCACTCACCACCCCATGCTATTTAAATTTTTCGAATGGGTTGCTCCCCTCCAGTAAGGGATGAAATTGGTGGTAAACTATTCATACAAAAATGTACATTGTAGAAATCAAAAGTCGACCTGTCTCGGCGATTTTCCTAACAAGGGTCCAGTAACGAGTTAGATAGGGGGGGTAACACTTATGATCCGCACTGTATTTACTATACCTAGTCTAAATAAGTCGAGAAAATATAGCAGAAAAATCCGGAATTTTGGTGCAATAAGTCGGATTGAGGTTTTTTTGCATTCGCTTCCCTAGCTCGTCTAGAAATTTTGTGCCATATTTTGATCTTGTACTTTTTTGAAATTGCATCTCTGCCTCAAAAAGTGCTTTCCTCTTTTCAAGTATTGAAGAAAAAATTCATATCTTGTACAGAAAACATCAGAATCAAACGAATTTCAGTACCCTGGGATTTTTTGAGTTGCTCACCCTGAATATGATGGTTAAATGAGCCTCCGGTGTACCTGGAGGTCAGGATGGCGCCAGAAACGTCATCACCTTGAGTTCCATGTTAACTCATAAAAAATCGATCGAAACACCTCACACGGGGGTTTTTCGGGTCACTTGTCCCAGATCGGAGGACCTGGTGCACGCGACCTGGCTAAAAACGTTATCTCTTGGAGTTTTACTGTAATTTTGTCGTCAAACTGTCTAACATTGCTTTAATTAATGCTAGTCAATATCTATTTCCAAGTCCAAAACAGAGTGGGGCTGAAAAATGGATAATAATAATTTAATTCCCATAAGGATGACACAACCACAGAGACCTCCGAATATAATGAAAATAATATTCTGTGGATGTAAAATCGACTGTGGTTTTTGTTGTGAGTGCAGGAAGAACGGACTCATCAGAAACATCGTGTTCAAAAATTGTGCTGGCACAAACTGCACCAACGTCGAGGATATACACCAGAGAAGAAATAATTGCAGTCGAGAATGACACTCTCGAGGAAGAGAATACCGACTTAAAATAAAGTTTAGAATTAAGATGATTCGAGACGAGCGACCCGAACATCCCCCCCCCTTACTGCACCAAAGTTCCGGATTTTGGGCTATTTTTTCGTTAAATTTTCTCGACTACTGGTCTAAATATAGTAAAATAAGACTCAAATACCAGGATCAAGGACCGTCATTTACCTTAAGTCAAAATAAATAAATTTGGTTTTATTGAAACTCCTTCAATAATTCTTTTTTTTTAAACTTGGTGAAAACGTTCTTTTTTGTGTTTTAAATAAGCTGTAATTTTGTGTTTTAAAAAAGCCTGAAAAAGTTGGTTTGCCCCCTTACCCTTAAATAACGGCGCCCATAAATGCGACTGACTACTATTGATTCAATATACAGGGTGCGCCAATTATTTCCACTCGATCTCTAGCACCGAAACTAAAAGAGATATCAACAAGATTTTTTGTAGGAGTAGACAGTGTCACTCAGACTACAATTTTAAAATATTTTGATGTATACAGGGTGGCTAATTTTTGTGGAATGAAAATTAATTTGGTTTTTTTAAATTGAACACCATGTATACGAGTATGTCTTCTGATTCTACTTAATATTAGATTTACGGTAGTTTTTTGTATTTGTAAATCCTACGCGGCGTTGACAAGTTATTCCTATTTTAAGCAGATTTAATGAAAAAACAGCACTTCAGAAATATTAGCACAAAAACCACATTTTTTAAAAAATTCCTCAAAAAAGCTACTATGATGTAAATGAAACATGCACCTATCACAATAATCACACAACATGTATATGTATATTTTTCTTCAGTTAGAAGCTCTCCCTAATACGCATTAAAAAAATATAGGGTTTTGCACATCTAACTTTACTATTTACTTTAATAATTGACGTTAAGTGACAAACAACATATTTTACACAATTTTTAATAAGCACAAAATTTTACAAAGTTTAATCGTAAGAAAACTACAATAGTGAAAGTTAAAATTTATAGTAGGTGTTCAAAATGTCTTCCATTTTCATTTATACATTTTCTTGTCCTTTTTTTCATTGATTTACGCACATCTCTTAGCATTGCCGGGGTCACCTGTCTAAATGCTGCAGTAATTCTTTCTTTCATATTTTCTTTTGTGGTAACCTCTTCTTTGTAAACAATCTTTTTAATAAAACCCTACAAGAAAAAATCGCAAGGTGTAAGGCAAGGCGATCTAGTAAGCCAATTTATAGGTCCTCCCCTTCCTATCCAACGATCCTGAAATTCCCTATTTAACCAATTGCGAACATCTAATAGGTAATGTGGTGTGGCACCATCTAATTAAAACCACATTCCGTTGCGGTAATTTTGAGGCACATTTTGCAATAAGTTGCGAAAATCATGTTCTAAAAAATCTAAAAATATAGCTCCATTTACAGTCCCATCAAAGAAATAGGGACCAATTACATTATCACCTATTATTCTCGCCCACACATTCAAAGACCATCGATACTGTGATGTGGTTCTAAATAAATGTTCATTGTGGTCCGAATAATAATGGAAATGGGTGTCTATTTACACAACCGTTCTTATGAAACGTGGCTTCGTCGGAGAATAAAACTTTGTTAAAAAAGTTACGCTCTGTATTTATCTTATTTATTAACCATCTACAGTATTCCACTCTACGCGCGAAATCACGTGGTAACAATTCTTGGTGAAGCTGGATATGATATTTATTCTTTTTTATTATGCGTCTAATTGTGGTATTGGAAATATCTAACTGATTGCTTAATTGCCTTGTGCTTATATTGGGATCTTCAACTATACTAATCATTACCTTATATTCGTTGTCAATAGTAACAGCTGTAGTTTCACATGAATGTTTTTCATACTTGACGGTTCCTGTTCTATCAAATCTATTCTTTAAATTCTCAAAAGTATCCTTTTGTGGATGACGTCTTTCTGGGTATCTTTGACGATAGACCCTGCTAGCAAGAAACGCATTTTTTTGACATTCACCGTATCCATATAATATCAATATTTTCTTGAACACTATAATTCTTATTAAAATCCATTTTTTATACACAATACCGATTAAATATAGTAGACGTGATACAATACAAAATTTTATGTTGACAATTAATGCCATAACAAAATATACCTACTGTCATTTTCATAGGTAACTTGATTTCTTATTAAAAATTGTGTCAAATATGTTGTTTGTAACTTAACGTCAATTATTAAAGTAAATAGTAAAGTTAGATGTGCAAAACCCTATATTTTTTTAATGCGTATTAGGGAGAGCTTCTAACTGAAGAAAAATATACAGGGTGTCCCATTTGAAAAAATTAAGTTATTGCCATTTGAAAACTAGACTATTGGCACGCCATCGGCAAACACCCTGTGCAACAGGTGAAGATGTTGTGTGATTATTGTGATACGTGCATGTTTCATTTACATCATAGTAGCTTTCTTGAGGAATTTTTTAAAAAATGTGGTTTTTGTGCTAATATTTCTGAAGTGCTGTTTTTTCATTAAATCTGCTTAAAATAGGAATAACTTGTCAACGCCGCGTCGGATTTACAAATACAAAAAAGTACCGTAAATCTAATATTAAGTAGAATCAGAAGACATACTCGTATACAGGGTGTTCAATTTAAAAAAACCAAATTAATTTTCATTCCACAAAAATTAGCCACCCTGTATACATCAAAATATTTTTAAATTGTAGTCCGAGTGACACTGTCTACCCCTACAAAAAAACAAAAAATCTTGTTGATATCTTTTTTAGTTTCGGTGTTAGAGATGGAGTGGAAATAATTGGCGCACCCTGTATTTGAGTGGTGTGAGGGGCACTGACTATATTTTTCCATCATTTTATATTGACTCAATATATTGAAGGAAATTATATTGATCGTCTGAACCTCACATTAGATGTAGTTATGCCGCGTGAAAGGCCGACAGGGGCTCTTAAGCTGTAGTCATTGAATATCTCTTACTGAATTCAAATTTCCTTATTACATAGGAAAATATCAGCATAGGGAGTTATATATGAATCACATTGTATTTATTAGGCCTATAAGTGATTTATTAAAAATTAAATTACTTTGATGTGAAACGTGAAAAATCCACAATTCTAGCAACTTCTCCGACTTCCAACGCCTCCAATTGACACATGTCTTCTTCGCTGAGAGAAAAATCGAATACGTTGAAATTTTCTTCTATCCTAGCTGGCGTGACGCTTTTCGGTATAACAACTATGTCCCTTTGCAGTTGGAATCTCAAAAGAATTTGGGCAGCGGTTTTTTCATATTTTTCGGCCATTACCAGTACGGTTGGATCTTGAAACAAGTTCGGCAAATCCCTCGCTCTACGAAAATTACGAAAAGACAGTTTAAAATAACGGGTGCCTCTCGATATAGTTGAAAATATGAAGTACATATGGCAGCCCAAACTGTAATAAAACAAGCGAAGTTAGGCATTAGGGGCACACGGGATCATTGGTAGTTTAAAGTACAATATCTGGTCACCGAGCTTCGCTCTTAATATTCAAATCTACATTTTTAAGCAGCCCAATGAGTATATAATTTAAGTATATTTATAACATGACAAATTATTAATTAATTCGCGAAAATCACGGAGTGGGCGACATCTACTTGAACTACTGATAGGGAGATAAATAAAAAGTTGATTGGCGATTGGCTTGAAAGTAGGCGGGAAAATTAAAAAAGCTGTCAGTGTTAATTTTCAATTGGCTGCAGCTGTTGTTGACGTTTATCAACTGCTTGTCACAGAGGTTAGTTAAATGCATTAAAGTTGCCTAGTTTCTGGGGATTTCACCCTTTTAGGGCAACTTCTACTGACGCTTGATCTTCGCGAATTGTCACGGTGGACAGGCCCCGTTTCCGGGACGTGCAACAGCAGCGTGTAGGGCACACGTCCCGTCAACAGAAGATCGCTCAGCTCACTCTATTTATCACTATATAAGAAAAACTCTATGTTCAATTGATTTTATTATTTTTTGATCTGCAGTGAAGGAAAATTATAGGTCTGATATTCATACTTGGGTAAAAACCTCCACAAAAACCTGTGACCATACTCTCGAGGTGTGGCAGATATTGATATCATATTTTTTCAAAAATTCTTTCTCTCTCTCTCTCTCTCTCTCTCTCTCTCTCTCTCTGATCATGAAAACTTAAATATTAAAACTGTCCGCATAATAAAATAGTAGCCGTAAGGGGTAGTCTCACACTATCGGGGAAGGGAAGACAGGTGTCCGTTTTAACAGTGTTACTCAACGTTCCTATAAATATTTACCTAAACCCATGATTTCTGAAATTGAATTGGCAACGTTGTATTTTCAACTTTGAATTAATAAGATGGCTGTCATTTGACAAGCAAATTATTTATGTCCGTCAAATGAACCTTTCCTTTTTTATATAAAGCGACAAATTTAAAATTGAATTCTTTCTGATTAAAACGCCAGAAATTAAATAAAGTCAAACCTTTTTACTACTATACTATACAGAAGAAAGGAGTGCAGTATTTAATTTGCAGAACGTAGTACAGGTTCAAGAGGTAGAAATTTTATTTTTACCTCATCCTTCAATGCTTATTTGTAGTTAAAATTTAAATTTTAATACATCTGATCGGCCTAATATAGTTTTTGTCTAGATTCTTGTTTCCATAGTTTTTACTGTAATAAATTTGTTCTTTTGACCGATAAGTCGGACTTTATTTATTCATAGCCGTATCGTATGTATTTTAATTGATTCAGAATTTTGTATTAATATATATTTCAAAATAGCTTCATTCTAAAAATATTATCAGTCCTCCTAAATCCTTGAAGGCAGAATTATTAGTAATAGCAAGGCAACATAAAAACAAATTCAAAAAATATATTATGGATGAGATGGCCAGAGAAAAAGGAATTAAAATTCTCAGATTTCCTCTGAACCACGCAGAGTTAAATTCCATTGAACTGATCTGGTCTCAATTATTAAAAGGTTATGTTTCTCAAAACAATAAAACATTTAAATTTCCTGATGTGCGAAATTTGTTTTTGAAGGCAGTTTCAGATGTAAATAGAGAACATTGGGGAAAATGCATTGATCATGTTTAAAAATGTGGAAAATTCATTTAGGAAAGTGGATATATCAATGGATAATTTAATAGAACCGATAATAATAAACATCAGAAAAGACAATTATAGTGATGCCAGTAGTTTTAGTGAAGACAGTGACTTTTAAAGATAGTTCTTGAACTAACTTTTTTTTTAATCTTTGAGTTTAGGTAAGTACTGAAGCGTTACTTTTAATGCCAAGAGATTTAATTTAATCCCAACATATAATCCTCCTTGTTATTTATTGGTTAAATTTAATTCGTTCAATGTTAAAGTGTCGGATGCATAAAGTTTATTTTTATTTTTTGTAAATAATATAACTTCAAAATTTAATCTACGAAGTGCGTATATATATTTTATATGCTGTGACCTTATTTATATTATAGAAACTTATTTTGCAAAGTACGCCTATGGAATGTGACGTTATATCCCCACTTTGACTGTACTCATCTATCCTTTATAGTATATATTACTATAGAAACAAGTTATTATTATGTGCCGTTGCTAGGAAATAAAACTAAAAGCTTAACTTTTCTTGTAAATATCTCGGAAGATCGAATTTTCACAGACATGAGACCTACATTTTTCGCCGATTCAGATAGGAATTAGTCTACCCTGAAAGTTTCATTGAATTCTGACGAGTGGATTTCGAGATCCTCCGGACACACATACACACATACAAACCTTGCTCGTTTAATAGTATTTGATTTTGACAAAATATCTTTTACAGATTAGCTAATATGGAACGACTAAGCGAGACTGCTTGGGAAATGTGTGGAATAAATCTTGAATTGAGTGTAATAATAACTCTCATAAAGGTCTGGACGTTGTATTTCGTTTTGTACACAAGCAACCCTGTTGAGAGCTGTCATCTGTCATCAAGTGGATAAAAAATGGCGACCCGACGTTATCTCCGCGTGATGCGCGGCCATCTTGAAAAAGGAGCGGGGTTTGCCATAAGAGCTGTTAACAACCGAGCCTTTATTAGAAATTTCATGTTTTTATCTGTTTATTTATTGTACAGGATTGGCTTTTATTATTTGGATCAGTTAAATATGTTGAAAGATAATACTGATGGCACGTATACGTGCTTGCTCCATCACATATTTCTGCGAATGAAATTATGTAAGAACTAAACTAGATAATTGTTACTTACGGTTTGCCAAGAGCATCAAAAAATTCATTAATTTTAGGCGAACCGAATGGTGAATATCCCACCACTACGATGCCATTATCCTGGCAATATTTAACCAATTCGCGTTGTTGTAAATAAATATGATTTTCTACTTGTAAGCATGCTGGTTTAATTGTAGCTTCTTGGACTATCCTGTCCAGTTGTTCCATGTTGAAATTCGCCAATCCAATCGCTTTTACTCTACCTTCGGTCACTTGTTCTTCCATTTTCTGAAAAAAAAAGTGGTTATTTATAGCCCGGGAGACAGTGGCGATATTGGTTAGTTATTTTCACCGTCAGCAAACATGGATATATTTGGGTTGCGACATGATGTTGAAACTTGACTTTTTTTATTTTCATCGTGGTTATTAAGCTAACATATTAGCAACCCACTTAAAAAAACTTAAAGTTAAAGTTAAAAAATTTGTTTATAAGAAAAAGAAGTCTCAAAGTCGCGGCTGACCGGTGGCCTACAGAGTGCGGTACCTCTATACATGACGTCACTACTGCCTACACTCGCACTCGTCAGTCTGTGCTGCTTGGTATAGTCGGCACAGACATCCGTCTGATTGTGTAAACTGAGAGAGTCGTGTTTTTCAACAATATCATGAATAAATGCACCGAAGCAATTTTACGATGTTGCCATTTTACATAAATATGCTCTAATGTTTTGAAGTACATTTTCTAACCGAGCTCCGTGTCGAGGTACTAAAAAAAGGTCTTACCTTCCAGATAGCATTATGGTCTGTTTTGAAGAACTTTGGATTATCCAACCCTTCATCATAATTCATGTGGACAGGAAAGTGAATCAAATATAAATCAATGTAATCGAGTCCAAGATTTTCTAAAGATTTGAGTGTGTATTCTTCGATTAAATCTTCGTGAACAGCGAAAATGGGTAATTTAGTGGTTATAAAAATTTCATCGCGCGTTAATTTTTCAGCGTTTATCCATTCGTTAACAACTTTTCCTATTACGTGTTCGTTTCCATAAAAGAACGCCGTATCTATGTGACGATAACCCACTTCTAAGGCTGCATTTATTGCGATTTCTAGCTCAGCTTCGTCGGTGGACTAAAAAAATTAATACAGGGTGTGTCACGAAGATGGTCTGCCCATTAGCCATATATAGAGAACTATACTGCCGTCCTAAGGAAAAACATCCTATCTGCAAAATACTGCTTTTAAGTTATTTGAACTTTTATATATTTGTTATCGCCGTCGCCTGTTTCTACTGCATCTGGTTGAAATTTTAGACAGAATCAGTGGCGGCGATTGGACATTAGAAGTAGGGGGGCAAAAACTTTGTACAAATAATTTTTACATAACTCCTAGCCTGAAATGTTTAAAACGGAACAAACATTACATTTATTTATCGATATATCCTTCTAAAAGTGTGGGGGGGGCAGCGGCCCCCCTACACCCCCCCTAATCGCCGCCACTGGACAGAATTGTATAATATTTGTGTCTACTATTGGGCATAAGCTAAATTTCTAATTTTTGTTGTATTTTGATTTTGAAGCATATCGGATTTTTATCCTCAATAAAATCAGTTATTTTGAATAAGTAACTGTACTAAAGATAAAAGTGCGTTCTGCGTCAAAATCAAAATACAGCAAAGATTAGTGTATGACTTCCTAACGGACAAAATAAAAAAGTTTTAAATATTAAGTCTTATATTTAACAGATAAAATACATTTAGTCCAGTCATTATGTACATTTGGATCTGCAAATGAATTTAACCCAATTTCCTTAAAAGACATTGGAGCAGGGGCTTAAAAAAGCTTAACTCCAAATTGTCAGGCACCAGTCTCACCGGGAAACGCCGCCATCTTGAAAAAGGGGTACATTTTTTGTATTTTTTCGATAACTCTGCTCTGCGTCATTTTACGTGAATGGCACATAAACGTTTATTGTCGCTTTTTTGAAGCCCTACAAAAAAGGTCCTATGAACTTTTCACCTATTGTCAACCGTTGTCGAGATTTTGGGAAAAATATTAAAAAAATATAGGCATTGATACGTATTTCCGCTTATAGCTCTTTTCCGATCATTCGTATCGAAAAATAAACTATTACGAAACTTGTAGAGTATATAAACACCTACAATTTGGTTTTTTTTTTTTTCGATCTGATAAAAATTGCGGCTTCTAGCGCCCCGCAAAGTTTGCAAGTACACGCAAAATGCATTTACACGGCCCGGTCGGACCGCTCGGTGCGTCACGGCATATGCGGCACCAAAATGTGCATTTTGCGTGTACTTACAAACTTTGCGGGGCGCTAGAAGCCGCAATTTTTATCAGATCGAAAAAAAAAAACCAAATTGTAGGTGTTTTCATACTCTACAAGTTTCGTAATAGATTATTTTTACCAAAATCTCGACAACGGTTGACAATAGGTGAAAAGTTCATAGGACCTTTTTTGTAGGGCTTTAAAAAAGCGACAACAAATGTCTATATGCCATTCGCGTAAAATAACGCAGAGCAGAGTTATTGAAAAAATACAAAAAATGTACCCCTTTTTCAAGATGGCGGCGTTTCCCGGTGAGACTGGTACCCGACAATTTGGAGTTAAGCTTTGTTAAGCCCCTGCTCCAATGTCTTTTAAGGAAATCGGGTTAAATTCATTTGTAAATCTAGGGCTTATTTTTGGACATAATGACTGGACTAATTCTTTTTACAGACGTTTAGGTTGTGTATATAATTCTAGATAGGACATTTTTGTTTATAGGCCAGTAGATATAGACAATCAATTAACATTAATTCCAAAAGTTTTGAAACTTCGATGGTACCTATATTAGTGCATTAATAATGTTTTACAACATGCATTAAGTTTGCAACCTTTCAACAGCTACGGAACCTTGTTTTTTTCTCATTTGTATAAGTTTTTTATTGTAATTTGTTTAAAAAAATTACAAAAGTTATGCAAATTGGGTAAGTAAACGGAAAAAAACTGTAACATATACTGGTACATTTGCAACCATTTCTGAAAAACGGATCATTTATTTATCAAACCTTTTTTCTCGGCGCGGCCATTTTCAATATACACAAGCCTCGAACTAATTACAAAAGTTTTTTATCATGGTTGCAAATAAAGAGAATATCGGTCTCAGTGGATATGTAACTTTGCAACCCCATACAAAAAACGGAACCTTAATTTTTTTACTAATATTAGTTCTGCCAATTGCAGTTATAGTCCAGTCAATGAATGGGTTGTAGAGTGCATGAGCGAACATGCAAAAACGGACTTCAGGGCTGTATTTGGAGTAGTTAGGAGGTATCTGCAGCCCTCGCACCTCCTACGCTCCGGGACCTTTAGTATATTTATTTCTTAACTACTCCAAATACATCCCTCAAGTACGTTTTTGCACGTTCGCTCACGTGCTCTACACCCCCCTTTTATTCATTCATTGACTGGACTATTATAACAACGACAAATATTTTGAGAGAGATGTGAAACCGTCTTTTTTCAACGGAACATTTTTTTATTCAATTGTTTTGTTTTTTGTTCCATATGACCATACATTGGAAACTATTTGCAAATAGTTTTAAGATTACTCATTGATTTGGGAATATAGCTGAATAAATTAGTGCAACACAAAAAAAGGCGACAGTGGTCCAGTTAAATAGTTGATTATCCATAGAGTACATTTCTTATACGCTGTACTGCAATGACGCATTTGGAAAAGCACGAAAATAAGCTAAAACTGTTATTTCGAATTCTTCATCATCAACTTTTGGTTTGGTCTTTTTAACTTTTGGTTCAAACGATCCGTGGAATAAAAGATTGTCTATAATATTCCTGACCAACGACCAACTGACCATTTTCCTAGAAGGATATTCTCACAATCTCTGTATAAAATTTAAAACTAATAGCTTAACAACTAAGCCAGATACGGAAATTAAAGTAAATGCGTGTTTTTAAAAATTTTTTACAAAAATCTCAAATATCTCAGAAACTGTTAAACTGTTAAAAATGGTACATGTCATTTGAAATATATTGAATAGATCGTACTGACAAAGCCCCAACCCAATTTTCAAATTTCAAATATCCATAGTTCTCTATATATGGCTAATGAGCCATCTTGTTTCGAAATGTTTTTTGTATTATTAAATATTCATACCATTTTGGTTATACAACATTTCTTTATTTAAAATTATATATTTTAGTTATTTCCAGCATCTAAAATATTTTTCTTTTCGGAAAATTGTGGCAACTTGGCATATTGGTACATTATAATAAGATAATAAACCGATGAGCATTATTTCTTACAAACAGTAAAAATTACTTTAGAATTCAATACAAACTTTTTTAAAACGGATACGAGAAAAGATAAATTATTCATAAACTAGCTAGAGTTATTTGTTAAATATAAAACTAATAAAAAATTAATTAAGAGAAGAACCAGCTGCGAAAAGCCACGTCTTTTCAAGTTGAGTAAAATTTGTTATTTTTTATATATTTAAAATGTCCCTATTATATACGTTACAGAATATTGTGCAATATACAGGGTTTATCTTTGGGAAATGCGTGAACCTTAAAGGTAGATATGGGTGATTGTCATGAAATGGGGGTTTTTGAGATTTGCTGGTGAACAAACAAAAAAGTGCTGAAAAAAAATTTTCTCATGTGTTTTCAACATTATTTTGAAGTACTTTCTGTATATTTCCACATAAATACACACGAGGAATAGACAGTGAGAAGTTTATATAGAAATTATATGGCTTCGGAGGCGACACAAAATCAATGGAATTCTATTTCATAATGAGTCCCGCGTTGTTTATTAATCCAATAACATTTATACTTGTTTTTTATGATGAACATAATATTCTAAATCTTAATAGGCGAGAATTTTTATATTTTGATGGGAGGAAAATAAAAAAAAAGGTAATTATTTTAATCTACAAAATGAAGACCCTGGAGGTTTATCTGAGCCATTGGGGTGACGCAGGGTGGGTTATCATCTGATTCCCTGATGATCAGTTTCGGAACACTGCTGCTATCGTTTGAGACCCTAGGCGCGCGGCAATAATGCACTGTTTTTCCGTAAACGTAGTGCCGTGACGTAAAAGCGGAAAATGGAGAGGTTACGGAGGCGACAAAAACCCCCATTTCATGACAATCACCCATATAGATGCCACCGAGATACTTAGTTCTATATAAACGTACCATTTTTATAACCAAGATACCGGATGTTTTATCCATTTTACCCATTTCTTTAATTATTTTTTGTCGTCATTGTTGGGCAACTGAAACTTCGTGTAGGTACTTATCATTTGAAACAAAGTTAACTGATGCCTCGCAATGTTAAAACTGTATAAAACTGATTGCCGAACTGAAAGTACAAAGTTATTCGCGAAAAACGGGTTTTCGGCCTTTAAAAAATGGCTTAATTTTTAAAATAAATTCTTCTTCTGCTTCTTCTCCTATTTCATCTTCATTGAGTAATTCCTTAAAGCATATTGTCAATATTTCTTTGTATTGTTTTTCTTCAATTTTTCCTTGTTTGTTTTTTATTATTGGATACATTTTTAAGTAATTTTACATTGTCTATACTTATTCTATGATTTTGATTAAAAGCATATTCGGCTGTACTAGATTTTTCCGTACGCCCGTATTTTAAGTGAGCCATGTGCTCTTTAAATCTGACCTGTACAGAGCGTCTAGTCTGCCCAACATACTTTCTATCGCAATCCCCACAACTAATTTCGTAAATACCACTTTTTTCCAATGTTTTTATCCTTGGGATTACCTAATAACTGTTTTAAAGTGCTGTTAGACTGAAACAATAAACTTAAACCCGCTTTTTTGAACAAGCTGGTAGGTCCTTTGGGGTAAGTGGGAATTTACGGTATTTTTCAGTCTGGAAAAACGTGGTGTCACGTAGGTTTTTCTTAAATTTATGTTTGTTGATTAGTTTGTCAACTAAGTCTTCGTCATAATCGTTTATTGCAGCTATATCCTTAATCAAATTCTTTTCATTATTAAATCTTTGTTTACTTAGAGGGAAGTTAAATAAACGATGAACTAGGAAATGTAAGCTAGCCACCTTGTGTTGATTACAATGAAAAGAATCTGATGGGATATACCTGCTTGTGGCGGTATATTTCCTAAAAATGTCAATTCTAACTTATTCTCGTTCCTGATAACCAAAGTGTCTAAATATTAGTTATAGTCG
Source organism: Crepidodera aurea (assembly GCA_949320105.2). NCBI lineage: Eukaryota > Metazoa > Arthropoda > Insecta > Coleoptera > Chrysomelidae > Crepidodera > Crepidodera aurea. The sequence goes on along the minus strand of OX439477.1, from coordinate 6,436,165 downwards.
AACTCAATCCTTTATGAGAATGAAAAAACAGCAAAGGATTGCCGCCAATAGAACAAATGCTCATGAATCTGGACATTTTTGAGCACTTTAAAGTCGAAAACACGGTACACTGTCCATGTACATAAAATAAAATAATATTTTGGCTATTAGGACCACTCTGCAAAGATTCAATAACCAACTTAGCTGGATATCGTTATAGGGTAGAATGGCGTATAATTATTAATTATGAGTTTAATATGAATTTACATTTTAATTTCTATAAGGCATATTAGATTTGAATTACTAATTAAAATTTTGTCTTAAATTAATTTAACTAAACTGTGGGGTGTGAGGTTACACTCATAAGAGGCGACAATGGAAGTGTGGTTATAGTTTTTATATTTTCATTTGCAGAAACAAAATTCTCAGATGTGCAGACAGGTTACTTTGGCGGCTTGTAGATGTGCCGACAAGTGGCTCTGTCGGTATTAGCGGCATGTAGATGTGCCGACAAGTGTCTTTGTCGGTATTAGCGGCATGTAGATGTGCCGACAAGTGGCTTTGTCGGTATTAGCGACTTGTATAAAGCGGGATCATTTTGTTCTGCAATTAAAGTAGGAAGTAGGAAGTTAGACAAATATTGTCTTCAGTAGTGAGGGCTAGGAAAATATTCATACAGTGATACACTGTGCTTGTGTTCGCACTTGATTTTTGATTTAGTGAATAGTAGGTGGTAGGTGATTCGTGGCGTTAGTTTATTTCAATTAATATTATTCTTGGCTTCCGTGTATATACATACTTTTTTTTATTTTGAAACATTGTTACAGTGTACTTCTTATTTATTCGGTGTCAATTTCAATATGTTTCGTCCTTGGGAAAATACAGTTTTTTTAAGTGGATCTAAAGAATCGGAACAATCACTAAATGATATTCCAATGGATTATGTGGTATCAGGTTGTAGTCCCAAAGATTCCTGGCATCAAAAAGGGGCCACGAGGTATTGCGCCTTCCGCCCTATTTTTGTGTATTTAACCCCATAGAATTAATTTGGGGACAACTTAAAAAAAGAATAAGGCGTCATAACGTGTTTTCCAAATTTGATGGGATGATAGCAAATTTGGTAAAAGAAGAAATTAACAAAATTTCAGCTGATGATTGGCAGAAAATTCTTATATAACGAGTCCGACCAAATTTATTATCAATGTTAATGACAGTGATTCCGATGGTGAGGGTTGAGATAAGGTAGGTAAGCCTAATTAATTTATAATATTTATGACTTTATTCACCGTGTTTTTAATTTTAGAATTAAAATTTGAGACAAAATTTTAATTAGCAACGTTTCTGAATCTCACAAGAGATCAGAAAATGAAGCTATAGGCCAGGTGGAGTGGTCAACCTCTATTCAAATCTAATATGCGTTATAGAAATTAAAATATAAATTCATATTAAAGAAAGTTAATCAATATAGAAATTTTAGGCAAATTACCCATAACGATCTCCAGTAACTTGGTTATTGAATCTTTGCACAGTGGTCCTAATAGACAAAATATCATTTTATTTTTATGTATATGGACAGTGTACGGTGTTTTCGACATTAAAGTGCTCAAAAATGTCCAGATTCATCAGCATTTGTTCTATTGGCGGTAATCCTTTGCTGTTTTTATAGCGTTTTTTCTTTCTCATAAAGCGGTGGGTTCTACTATAATTAGCTTTGAAATCATTTACATAATAGTCAGAGACTTTGACCTCATGTAAAATGCAATATCGCTGAAACTAGGTACTTTTTTGGATGTAGAAAATGATAAAAAATCTTTGTTGCTCTAAAGTTCACAATTTCGAAAACAAAATCGAAAATTTGGTTTATGCGTTATATCTCGAAAAATAAAAAAAAATCGGAAAACTAGTAGCACGTGAAAGAGCGGTAAATTATATTATAAGTTATTTAAAAACTAAATTTGTATTGCTATAAAAAATTATTCAAAATTTGAAAGCGAATTCGAAAACTCTACGCGCGCCAAGCCACTGAATACAAATATTCAAGTGAGGCGTTCGGGAAAAACAAGTATCTTTGCCTAAAATGTACGCAAAAAAACAAAAAGAAATAATTTTAAAGAGGAGACTATAAGCTTTCCCAGGAAGCCATTAGTTTTTATTTTCTTTTGTTTTCTCGTAGAAAATTTGACCGGAAGTTATAATTTCTAAAAGTATCACTGATTTTTATAAAATTGAAGATATACAGGGTATCCCGTTGGTAAATGGAAATATTTTAAAGGTAGGTAGAGGTCACATTTATAATGGGTCTCTTCGCTTCCATAACGATACAAATGCAAAGAAAAGCGTTTTTTAAAAATTGTGCAGCTCCATACGACACTTTCTAACACAAGATCCATTGATAATGGCAAACTATAAGCAAATTATAAGTAGAACTAGTATTTTTCTTTATTATAAAAGTAATTAATTTAAACAAACAGCCCAGCGCTACCACCGTCAGTTTATCAGATTTTTTTACATTTTCTACATGATACTAAACCATTTTTATTTAATTTTTTTCCAATTCAGTTCAAATTTATCCTCTAAAATTTCGTACCTATCCCTTTTACTTTATAACATTAAAAACTATCATTAATATTCTATTCCATAAATACTGAACTGTAGTGCTAAACTGCATTAATGTATAAAAAATTGCAAGTTCGAAACTTACTTGCCAGGTGCCAAATCCAATTGTAGGCATTTTAATGCCATCTCCCATTTCCATAAACATCTGTACAGCCATCTTCACAACTTCAGATACACTACTGCGTGTACTTTTTTTTATCTTATTAGCCCCAAACTGGTACACGTAAAGGCTTATTAATATTTTATTTAGAAAACTCTAAAAATATGCCTCCAATTTTACCGTAGCCTTCTACTTCAACTAATCCTAATTAAACTTTCATGCTAATAATATGTTTCTAGATTGATTTCAGGATATTTGATAAGCGGCAATTATAAAATGTTTTACTTTGAAATTATGACGACAAGAATGAAAGACAATTGGCTAATTTTCAATTTAATATTGATATATTTTTTTAGTTGGATTAAACTCGAGTAATAAAAAATATAGAGATGGTATCCGTCCACCCTGTATAATAATTATCAAATATCTGAGCTCAGATTCGAAATCTACGGAAAAAATCCTACATGAACTAGTTAAGAAAGTGTCTGTTATTCTGTAATAAATTATTATTTTCAATTTTTTCACTCAATAAATTAATTTTTGGATAAAGTAGGTACCATCAAAAATGGGTTAAGTAATTATAATAAATATTTACGAAACCAACAATAAATATTCTCGTTCGTAGTAAAAAAACTGAAGAATAAATTCATATCAGGACCGGAATGAGTCTTTTTGGTAAATTATATCTGCTTACTAATAAAGAGCCAATTTACCAGGGATGGAATTAATAATACTAAAAATGGGCATATTTGGGCAGACGAAAACACACATGCCATTGTACAGAAAAACTGCCAATACAGATTCCATGTCAATCTATGGTGTGGAATCCTTAATAATCATTTGATTGGACCTCACGTACTTGACGGACAGTTAACTGGTGATGTTTACCTAAAATGCGTTGCTTAGGGTGCGTTGTAACACGCAAGGTTAAACCGTAGTCGATGGTTAACGTAAATGGGGTTGTTGTAACACAAATTTTGAGACGGTCACCATCAGCTGGTTAACTACTCAAAAGTTTACTATCCGATTTCGGTAGTTTAACCTGTGTTTGGGGCATGAAACGTTAAAAAAATTCTTGTTCTATAAATTTGCTGTCATTGTTTGGGCTTATTTTTTGGTTATATTTTATAATAACAGATGACCAAGATTTTCAAGAATTATATGAAATGTTTCCAAGACGAGCCAGGATTTTCAGGGAAAGAGAAAATCATTTATTAAAACGGAATGACAATGAGTTTAGGGATAGATTCAGACTATCAGAAGATACTGTAGTTCACATTATTGAGAAAATTAGAGAATGTATATCATACAGTAGATAAGAGTATGTACTGCTTATATAATATATCATAGATTTAGAACAATATACTATTGTTTCTTGAACCTGAACCTTTTAACGTTTTAACGTTTGACCGTTCATAGACCTGACTAGGAAAACCAAAATTTAGAATTTCCAACATATCTAAATCTAAAAATATATCTTCCTCAAATTCTAACGCCATAACGCGATATTTAAGATAAAATCGAGATTGTACGCACAATTTCTACAATCTGACAATTGACTTCTAGGTTAGAAATCAAAGTTATCGTTAAACTCTGATTTAATCCCTCAAATTAGGAGGATTTATATTAACAACTAGTTATGGCTGTTAAAGTACGTTTAAATGACGGTGCAAGGTAATTAGTCCGTTAAACCCGGTTTAGGGTTTAAACTACTGTTAAGTACGACGGTGCAAGTGGCCCTTAATGTACTATTTTAGCGGCAAAAATAATCGTTCCGCGCTGTCTCGAAAGTGTAGACCAACGGCGGGTAATTTTGATATTTTGAAGTTCTTCAACTCTTCAAGTGCCATGTTGGCAGCACCATAGACAAATAAACTTGTTACTTTATCTATGGGCAGCACCGTATTCGGATTGTCAGTTTTCAGTTTCTTTTCCATAATAGAGATTTTTTTAATCTTTTTCTTTTTACAAATAAGATGGGATCTCAACAAGCAGAAATTATTTCTCAAGCCCAAATAAAAATTGAGTTCGAATGGCAGGATGAAATAAACATTAAACAAATAGAAGGGCAGTATCTCAAGATAGAGGAGAAACTTGATGTTACAAAAGATTCTTGTGCAGTTCAATATACAGATATTGAGACAACATTATTCAGTGATAGCAGTTTTAAGATTGAAGAAATATATATTAAGGATGAAAGTGAACAATGTTTAGAAGAAGTTGATAAGAACATTAAAAAACTAGAGGGGAAGTATCTCAAGATAGAGAAACTTGATGTTACAAAAGATTGTTGTACAGTTCAATATACAGACGAGACAAAATTATTCAATGATAATTGTTTTAAGATTGAAGAACAAGAAATACATATTAAGGATGAAAGCGAAGAACATTTAGAAGAAGTTGATAAGAACAGCAAGAATTTTGAAGAGTGTAGTTGCCAACAATGTTTTGCTAATGATGAAGAAAAAATTTATGTATGTGTCATTTGCGAAAAATTATTTACTTGCAAAGTCAATCTAAGTCAACATTTACTAATTCACTCTAATGTAAAGAAAATCAAGTGCAATGTTTGTGAAAAATCATTTACTCGGAAGTCGCATCTGAAAAGACATTTACTAATTCATTCAGGAAAAAAGTATTTTAAGTGCCAGGTTTGTAAAAAATCATTTACTTCCAAAGTCTATCTAAATAAACATTTCCTGATTCATTCTGGTGATAAGAATTTTAAGTGCAACGTTTGTGAAAAATCGTTTATTGATAAGTTACAACTAAAAAGACATTTACTAATTCATTCAGGAGAAAAGAAATTTAAGTGCGACGTTTGTGAAACATCATTTACTCAGAATTCATCTCTGATAAGACATTTACTAATTCATTCTGGTAATAAGAACTTTAAATGCAACATTTGTGAAAAATTATTTACACAACAGGGCAATTTAAATTCACATTTACTGATTCATTCTGGTGAAAAAAATTTTAAATGCAACATTTGTGAAAAATCATTTACTCAGAAAATCACTTTAAATACACATTTATTAATTCACTCGGGTGAAAAGAATTTCAAATGCAATGTATGTGAAAAATCATTTACTTCCAAAGTCTATCTAAATAAACATTTACTGATTCATTCTGGTTATAAATATTTTAAGTGCAACGTTTGTGAAAAATCGTTTATTGATAAGTTACATCTGAAAAGACATTTACTAATTCATTCAGGAGAAAAAAATTTTAAGTGCGATGTTTGTGAAACATCATTTACTCAGAATTCATCTCTGAAAAGACATGTACTAATTCATTCCAGTGATAAGAATTTTAAATGCAACGTTTGTGAAAAATCATTTGCTCAGAAGTCACATCTAGAAAAACATTTACTAATTCATTAAAGAATTTGCATTAAATGGAAAATATTCAGTTAGAATGAATGATGTTTGTTTATAATCATTTTCAATTAATTAACGAGTTCCTCATCAAGGCAAGTTTGTCGATTTTTATTTAAACAGGGTGCCCACCAACCTGGAAAACCGGGAAAAGTCAGAGAATTTTAAAATGGGACCTGGAAGTCAGGGAAAACTCTTAAAAAAACCCTAAAAGTCAGGGAAACGCGTTTGTAAAAGTCAGGGAGAACAGGGAAAAATGAAATCGGATTGTTCGATCCCCTTTAGAACAGCGATTTAAATATTTGATAGTTAAAAAAAATGCATTTTTCAGAATAAATTTAGATATTTCTTTAGTGACGGTAAGAGTACACTGTATAGTAGAACCCACTTGTTTATGAGAATGAAAAAACGTTATAAAAACACAAAGGATACCGCCAATAGAAGGAATGCTGATGGATCTGGACATTTTTGACAACTTTAATGTCGAAAACACCATACACTGTCCATATACATAAAAATAAAATAATATTTTGGCGATTAGGATCACTGTGCAAAGATTCAATAACCAACTTAGCTGGATATCGTTATAGGGGAGAATGGCATATAATTATTTATTAGATTTGAATAGAGGTTATAGCTTCATTTTCTGATCTCTTGTGAGATTCACAAACGTTAATAATTAAAATTTTGTCTCAAATTTTAATTCTAAAATTAAAAACACAGCGAATAAAGTCATAAATATTATAAATTAATTAAGCTTACCTACCCTATCTCAATCCTCACCATCGGATTCACTGTCATCAACATTGATAATAAATTGGGTCGGACTCGTTACATAAGAATTTTCTTCTTTGATGACATGTTTGATTTTTTTCTGCCAATCATCAATTTTGTTAATTTCTTTTACCAAATTTGCAACCAACCCGTCAAATTTGGGAAACACGTTATGACGCCTTATTCTTTTTTTAAGTTGTCCCCAAATTAATTCTATGGGGTTAAATACACAAAAATAGGGCGGAAGGCGCAATACCTCGTGGCCCCTTTTTGATGCCATTTCATCAATAAAGAATTTTTTTTCAAAGAAGAATTGTAAGTCGAGTTCCCTTGTTACAAGGAACATTTACTGAACATCTTCTTGTTCCGTCAGACCATCCTTTCTTTGGCGTATCGTGGGTATCGAACCACGTTTCATCTAAATAGTATATTTTTCTGTTACTATTTCGAGATGCCTTAATTTTTTCCAAATATTGTATCCTCCATTTTATGATCCTCTGGCGTTCCATTATTACAGTCCTCTTGTTGATAGTTTGGTATTTAAATCCAATTTTCGATATCCAACGCTGTGTTGTGCTTTTAGAAATTCTTAAATCTGGCCTTTTACTTTTTAGTAAAGAAAATATACTATCCACTGTTGGGAACTCATTTCTTTGGTAAGATTCATAAATAATACTACCAATTAATTTTGATATTGAAGGATATAAAGTTTTAATACATCCTTTATCACACACCTCTTTACGATTTTTTGGACCATTCTTTATAATTCTATAAAGAGTGCTAATGGGAACATTTGTTAAAAAAGATGTTTTTTCAATGGCACTCCTTTCACCTTCGGAAGTTACAATATTCTTATAAAAATTTATACATATCGTTTGGGCATCTTTACAAAGGTATTGTTTTTTCGAGGTGGATATTTCTTGATACTCTGAAGTTCTTTCACCAAAAATGTTCTCTTCCTCATCGGAGCTACAGGAATCTTTGGGACTACAACCTGATACCACATAATCCATTGGAATATCATTTAGTGATTGTTCCGATTCTTTAGATCCACTTAAAGAAGCTGTATTTTCCCAAGGACGAAACATATTGAAATTGACACCAAATAAATAAATAAGAAGTACAGTGTAACAATGTTTCAAAATAAAAAAAAGTATGTATATACACGGAAGCCAAGAATAATATTAATTGAAATAAACTAACGCCACGAATCACCTACCACCTACTATTCACTAAATCAAAAATCAAGTGCGAACACAAGCACAGTGTATCACTGTATGAATATTTTCCTAGTCCCCACTACTGAAGACAATATTTGTCTAACTTCTACTTCCTACTTTAATTGCAGAACAAAATGATCCCGCTTTATACAAGTCGCTAATACCGACAAAGCCACTTGTCGGCACATCTACATGCCGCTAATACCGACAAAGACACTTGTCGGCACATCTACATGCCGCTAATACCGACAGAGCCACTTGTCGGCACATCTACAAGCCGCCAAAGTAACCTGTCTGCACATCTGAGAATCTTGTTTCTGCAATTGAAAATATAAAAACTAAAAGTTCTATATTATTAACTTTCTTTAATATGAATTTACATTTTAATTTCTATAACGCATATTAGATTTGAATAGAGGTTGACCCCTCCACCTGGCCTATAGCTTCATTTTCTGATCCCTTGTGAGATTCAGAAACGTTGCTAATTAAAATTTTGTCTCAAATTTTAATTCTAAAATTAAAAACACGGTGAATAAAGTCATAAATATTATAAATTAATTAAGCTTGCCTACCCTATCTCAACCCTCACCATCGGAATCACTGTCATCAACATTGATAATAAATTTGGTCGGACTCGTTATATAAGAATTTATTCTTTGATGACATGTTTGATTTTTTTCTGCCAATCATCAGCTGAAATTTTGTTAATTTCTTCTTTTACCAAATTTGCTATCAACCCATCAAATTTGGGAAACACGTTATGACGCCTTATTCTTTTTTTAAGTTGTCCCCAAATTAATTCTATGGGGTTAAATACACAAAAATAGGGCGGAAGGCGCAATACCTCGTGGCCCCTTTTTGATGCCAGGAATCTTTGGGACTACAACCTGATACCACATAATCCATTGGAATATCATTTAGTGATTGTTCCGATTCTTTAGATCCATTTAAAAAAACTGTATTTTCCCAAGGACGAAACATATTGAAATTGACACCGAATAAATAAATAAGAAGTACACTGTAACAATGTTTCAAAATAAAAAAAAGTATGTATATACACGGAAGCCAAGAATAATATTAATTGAAATAAACTAACGCCACGAATCACCTACCACCTACTATTCACTAAATCAAAAATCAAGTGCGAACACAAGCACAGTGTATCACTGTATGAATATTTTTCTAGCCCTCACTACTGAAGACAATATTTGTCTAACTTCCTACTTCCTACTTTAATTGCAGAACAAAATGATCCCGCTTTATACAAGTCGCTAATACTGACAAAGCCACTTGTCGGCACATCTACATGCCGCTAATACCGACAAAGCCACTTGTCGACACATCTACATGCCGCTAATACCGACAAAGCCACTTGTCGGCACATCTACATGCCGCTGATACCGACAAAACCACTTGTCGGCACATCTACAAGCCGCCAATGCGTCCTGTCTGCACATCTGAGAATTTTGTTTCTGCAATTGAAAATGTAAAAACTATAACCACACTTCCATTGTCGCCTCTTATGAGTGTAACCTCACACCCCACAGTTTAGTTAAATTAATTTAAGACAAAATTTTAATTAGTAACCTTTGTTAATCTCACAAGAGAAAAAATGAAGATATCAACCTCTATTCAAATCTAATATGCGTTATAAAAATTAAAATGTAAATTCATATTAAATAATTATACGCCATTCTCCCCTATAACGATATCCAGCTAAGTTGGTTATTGAATCTTTGCACAGTGGTCCTAATAGCCAAAATATTATTTTATTTTTATGTATATGGACAGTGTACGGTGTTTTCGACATTAAAGTGCTCAAAAATGTCCAGATTCATCAGCATTTGTTCTATTGGCGGTAATCCTTTGCTGTTTTTTCATTCTCATATAGGATTGAGTTCGACTATAAGCTGTACGGTGCAAGGGGTCAAAGAAAAAGAAGAATAGGTTGTGTATTTTTAGTTTCTTGAAAGTGAAGAATTTAGGGTCTTTGGATCTGGCGATCTCTGTTGCAATAAAAAATAAAACTTAATTTTCATTAGATTGTAATTCCCTACTCGAGCATTAACTAAGTAACAGTGCTGTACCTATAGTGGCGTAGGGAGACGTTAACAAAGTCTACAATGAGGCTAATAAAATAACCATATTTGACACCCAAATAAAAATTTTTAAAAAATTTCCTAAAACTTAAAAAAAAGTGATAGACACTGTTATATATAGGTCAGGGAATTTTTTCGAAATGGACCTGGAAAACCGGGAAAAGTCAGGGAATTGAATTTTACTAACTTGGTGAGAACCCTGTTAAAATATTTAATAAAATAAATTGTAAAAAAACGAATATAAATAAATTTTATTTTTCTGCTATTTTTTATTTTATGAAATAAAATTAAATTTATTCATTCATTAAAAATAGTATTAAAATTTTTAGATGTGCTACCATCTATATATGGTTAATATTAAAATGTTTTATTTATAAACGGTTGAAGATATTCGTTATGTTTTCCAATCGCTATGTTTTTCGTGCATACTGATCCCGTAATTGTTTAACATCTTATTATTCACTATCGAACTCCGGAACTCGGTTTCCACTTTTTTGAAGATATACATTTCGATTCATTGGGAAGACGCGGTATTTTAAAATTATTTTGGGGTTAGATTTATCCCACCAAACAATCTGGTGCTGAAGTGTGCCAATAAGCGAATGCATTTCTGTATGTAGAACCTCATTTCAGTTGTATTTTTAGAGAAATAATATAATATTCACGTAATATTATTTAAAAAAAAATATGTGAATAGAACAATATTAAATTTACTATTTGATATAGATATTTTAACAGTCAATGGTTATCCTAAATCCGTTTAATTACAAATTTCACGTAAAACCTTATGTTAAGTTAATGGAGAGCGGCCTCAAAAAGTTTTTTCAAAATACGCCACATGTTTCGCTGGTGTTCCACAGTGTTACCCCCACTTAGTAGTATGCACGAGGCCTATGCTGATAATTGAAATTAAATTTCAAAACTGTCAAATTTTAAAAATTCTACAACAGCGCTACCAACTCATTTTTTTTAAAGCAAACTTCTCTATAATATGCAAAGTATAAATTTATTAAAAAATTAATGGGTGATATGAATAAAAACGAGTAAATACTCGAAGTATTTACTAACGAGTAAAAGATAAGTAAAGGACCCTCTTGAAATCCGTATGAATAAAAATAACAATTACTCGTGAGGGTCTACTTCCATAAACCGAGTTTTTACTAGGAGAATACTTGCGAGTAAATACTTGTTGCTGAACGTAGACTAGTTTTTGCCCAGTAAATACTCGTGAATGAGATTATATAACCTTTCCGCCGCATTTGCAGCAGCAAGAAATGGAGTCAGAAGCCAAGGAGTTATTCCATACCCTTTGTCTCCCAAAAGACAAGCACCACCATCAAACAAGAGCAAGACCTGTTGCACATTATTATTGCGCCAAATACGACCATCATGTACACTTCCTCGCCATTGACGTGCAAATAAACAGTCACACATGTTCACACATACCTAAGTACATGTCTACACCCACACACAACGGTATTCTATCCACAGAAACATACCGATTTCGGTCCCGCTTCCTTTATCACACAGGCACAATCCCTCACACAATCACTCACACACACATTGTAGAACTATACTGGATCACACAGACCACACTCATACAGATCTGGCCAAATTTTACCGGAACATAGCATTTTCAATGTATTTTGAACAAGAGCTCACGTAGAAGTCGACCAACGGGATATATAAGTAATCTACGCGACGACGTATCAACTGCTCAGTCTACTGAAAGTCAACGCCGCAAAATCAAAACAGTTCAGCTACTTCCTATTAATTTTGGGGACATTTGGTTTCAACAGGACGGTTGTTCAAGTCACAATAAACGACTAGTGACACAATTTCTCCTAAATACGTTTCCTGATCGATTGATATTTACACATGGTACGATCAAGTGGCCTCCCAGATCACCAGATTTATCTCCATCTGATTTCTTTCTTTGGGGATATCTGAAAGAATCCGTTTATCGGCATGAATTTCAGAGAGCTACAAATCTTGATGAATGAAGGGGGAAAATTATCCAACTTTGTGCCAACATTACGCCAAATCTTCTCAGCATTTATTTTCAGAAGAGAAATTATTTGTTACATTTATTGCAACAAATAATTTCTCGCATACAATGGAACTTCGGCGTCGCAAAATCTGTTCCTGAAAGCCTCACATACACACCTCCTCTCCTAACATTTTCGTACTGCAGCCGGTCAGTGCTATTAAGCTAACGTAAACACGCGCTCTGCTAGCGAAGAGTAGGGATACAATAATTTAGAGTGGTTCAATTGAGTAGTTGATACGTCGTCGCGTAGATTACTTATATATCCTGCTGGTCGACTTCTACGTGAGCTCTTGTTCAAAACACATTGAAAATCCTATGTTCCGGAAAAATTTGGCCAGATCTGTATAACTTACATGTCGGTAAAGTCAGTTAAAAGCTTAATGCGCGCCCACGGAAGCATTCTGGACCGGTGTTGGGCGATTGCTAATATATTCAAACTGTGCGTTTTGTTTACCAAAACTGTGCGATTTGTTTACCGTGCATAATGGGATATTTACTGAAGCTGTGTGTCGTGTGTTTTTGCCTATTTTGTATAGTGGTCATAGGTGAAGCGAAAAATAAGGGCTAAGTTATAATTTAGCAATTAATTAAGAAAAAAAATCCCATATTACATACACACACATATGACTTGGCCCGGGACGGACAGATTACTTCCTTGGTCTACCTGGTGTTGTTTTGAACCTGGAAAAATTTGTCATGTGGAACCATGCTTCGTTTCACGTTTTACTCGCTTTGGAGATTGTGGAAATCACGTGCTAAAAGTGTTCAAATTATCGATTTTTATTGGTTGAAACCTTGCGCTCAGTTCGAATTACCTGAAACTCTGTGTTGAACAATTCCGAATAATACCGGAACGGGCCGATCTTAATCTCACGGCCACTGTGAATTGTTTGTTTGCAAATTACCATGAGCGCGTAATTGAATTTTTATTAGAAATTTAATTTATTTGGTGTACAAGATTTGTTTTATTATTTAAGTTAGTTGGACGTCATTAAGCATGAAAACTATATAAAATTGTGGAAACACACCGTTTCATTCAGAGGTAAAAAGAAAAACGTTACTTATTGAAACAGTTTATATTTACATTTTCATAAGGTAGAAATACAAAAGGTATCAGATATAAAAAATTAGGTATTTGATTTATGAGAAATAACGTGTAACTTTCATTTTTGTTTAAATTCATTATGCCCTCTTATCTTTCCCGCAAGCAAATAACCGTCATACTAGAAGGCCTTAAAATTACGAGATTCCCCTAGAGTGTGACTCGGCATGTTAATATTCTTCCCCGCCCGAGATCATTCTTCCATCATCTTAACCTCGAGAATGGACTGACAAAAACACTACAACCTACAAGCTGTAAGGACGGATCTAAAACCAAGGAGGTAGATATACTACAAAAACCTAAGAGCAACAGCTATGCCTTAGACAGAAATGATACGGTACTTCAAGCGCAGATATATGCAATGCGCCAGAGAAAATAATAGGAGAGGCCTTAAAAACCAACAGATCCTAATCATGTCAGACCGTCAGGCGGCACTGAAGACAATTTCAAGTCAGGAAGTGACGTCTAAACTGGTATGGGAATGCATGGAAGAACTGAAAGTCCTGGCAGACCAGAACAGAGTAGTACTAATTGGCATAGGTCCCTGGGCATCAGGGTATCGATGGTAAGGAGAAAGCTGACCAACTTGCAAAAGGAGAAATACCCGAAACAGAACAAACCCTCGGAGCACCTAAATGAGCGGTAAGAGGGGTCATAAAAAACTGGATCAGGGAAAGACACTTCGAACACTGGCAAAAACGCGGAAAATCCTACATAGGAAGATCGTGTTCCAAAAGAATGTCCATGAAGCTGGCAGAGCAAAGTCAGCAGAACAAAACATGGCTAGATTAATAATTAAGTGCTAATTTAATGCTCCTTTAAAAAAACGAATGTTTTGCTAGTTTTAGATGAACTCGGCAAAGCAACTATTTCAAAGTTGTTAAAAATTAATGAAACATAAAGAAATTAAGATAATCTAACATCCGAGGATGCATACGGGACTGCATCAAACGAAAACAAAGAGAAAGGTGAAAGGAAGCACCACGGGAAAACATTTATTAAAGAACCGTCCAAACACAAAGCTGAAGATGAGCAGAAATCAGCTAAGAACAATAACGGGCCTTCTCACTGGACACAGTCCAATGAGAGGGCACCTGTACAAGATGGGGCTGTACAACGGAGACCTTTCCTGCAGACAATGTGGTAAAGGGACGGAAACAGCCAAACATATACTGTCAGAATGCGAGGCATTGGATCGCAAAAGACAGACAATTTACGGACAGCCCAGACTAACCCCCGAAGAATACAGCGCTCAACCGGTGAAGAACCTGTACAAAAAGCCCAAGAGGCTGGCGATGGGACAGCATCCGAGTATAAAAAAAAAAATAGTAAATAAGATCAATAAAAAATTTATTGATCCTTTTTTTCTTTAAAAAAACGCATGTTCTGCTAGCTTTAGATGAACTCAGCAGAACAGCAACGCTAGCAAAATTCACCACATAATTTAGGTTTGGATAAACAAACAATTTCACGTTGCATACTTTGACGACCTCGAAGGGATTATGAGAAGAGAGGTATTTTCAGAAAATTAACAGGTCGAATAACTTGAAGAGATTCCCTGCATTCTATTAAGGATTTTAATAACGTTAATTGATTAACCCTTTCACTGCCCAAAACGCGCCTAGCGCGTTTTACTATGCTTTGTAGTAATGCCCCCAACGCGCCTATCGCGTTTCGGCTACTTTACGTTTTTTTATCGACTTTAAAAACGGGCACCCAGAGTGATGGAACCTATAGCAAGTGGCAGTGAAAGGGTTAAGAGAAAGATCAGAGGGTATGCTTAATGAATTTAAGACAAATTAATACTCAAAAATAAAAGTGTAGCAATAAAAATTGTATATAGTTTTGAAGGAGAAAATGGACAAACTATGTCATTACACTTATTTGAACATGAAAATTTTTCAACGTTCTGGATAGCGCTGAGTAATTTAATTTTCATGTTTAATATAAAACATTTTAAATCTAATGATTAGGTACTAAATAAAAATGATTCTCTGCAACACAATTACCTTAATAAATAATTTTCAACAAAATACATTCAGAAAGAACTAGTACTTAAATAGTTATAATACATATATTTTCGCAAAATACTTTTTAATATTTAAACTAAATCTATTTGTTTATTATACTGAAAACAGTGTCGGACTCGGACGATTTTGGCCCAGGAGTCCCATGAATATTTAGGATTAAAAAATTGATTAACATATTGTCTGGTTAGACCAAATCCGTCGAATTGAAAGAACGCGAATTACCAAAGACGCTATTTTTCATATTAGTGGAAAAAAAAATTTTAATTAATAAAAAGTTATACAGAACTAATCTTTTCATAGTGGTATGTTTACCATACAGGGTGTTTCCAAATGACACTTACAACGTCTGGCTGTAGATACCTCTCGTAAAATTGGACAAAATGATATAAGGAATGAGGGGTCCAACTCGATTACTTTTCGAAATACGTTAAAGTTAAAAAAAAAAAATGTTTTTATTTAAAAACTTTAAAACGGATTAATATATTAATTTGAAATTTAGCAGGTCGTTTTTAAATGTAAAAAGACATATTTCAGTAAAAAATCATGTTTCATATCTAGATCCAGTGGCATGCAGTTAGAAGAGTATATCCCCTTTTCCCAACCATTTTCTACGCCCATGGTATTTGAAGTTATTTTTATTTTTTTTGTATTGCTTAACAGTTTTCAAGTAAAAAACGAATAACCTTTACATACCGAAAATCTTGTGGTTTTTAAGATATTTAATGTTTTTATGAAGTCTGTAAGATCTTTTATTAACGAAATAACCAACCATATTTTTCTTGGATTTCTTTAATAATTTTTGTCTTATTTTTTAATAACCACTAGATACTAGACACTATACAAAAGTCTAGTGGTTATAAAAAATTATTAAAGAAATCCAAGAAAAATATTGTTGGTTATTTCGTTAATAAAAGATCTTACAGACTTCATAAAAACATTAAATATCTTAAAACCCACAAGATTTTCGGTATGTAAAGGTTATTCGTTTTTTTACTTGAAAACTGTTAAGCAATACAAAAAAAATAAAAATAGCTTCAAATACCATGGGCGTAGAAAATGGTTGGGAAAAGGGGATATACTCTTCTAACTGCACGCCACTGGATCTAGATATGAAACATGATTGTTTACTAAAATATGTATTTTTACATTTAAAAACGACCTGCTAAATTTCAAATTAATATATTAATCCGTTTTAAAGTTTTTAAATAAAAACATTTATTTTTTTTTAACTTTAACGCCCTGTATTTCGAAAAGTAATCGAGTTGGACCCCTCATTCCTCATATCATTTTGTCCAATTTTACGAGAGGAATCTACAGCCAGACGTTGTAAGTGTCATTTGGAAACACCCTGTATATACCAAAAAATTAGCCCCTGAAACCGATTGGGAATGGAGTCTGAGAACTTATATTCAGTCCGACACTTAATGAGAAAAATGAAGGTGATGTGGTGATTATTCCATCAGAAATAAATAGTAATTATTTATATACACACTTAATTGCAAAAAGCTATTTTTGGCATAAAAAATAATTAAAACAACCACATATCGCTAGTTTTGTGCCTCCTAATTTTCAAATATACGTTAAACATTAAATATTAACATTTTTTACAGAGTTACTACTATTATCAACATTGTACATCATGATGTATTCTTAATTCTGTTCATCCTCCTGTCATCGTGGACCTGAAAAACAGAAAATACGTCACGACTCGTTTCATATCATTTAAAATTAAAAAGTCTAAGGGAAAATGCAGAATATTTAAAAAATTGGAGAATCCTTGAATAGGTATTCGATAATCGTCAAAACTTTTGAATACCTGCTACAAAATTTGGCGAAGTGGGGATCGCTTGAGACACACCACGCTACCCCTTCTCACGCCGATCCCGGATAGATCCCCGAGCAGTGTGTAGGTAACGGACTCTTAATTTAAAAATCGATATATTTATAAACGATCAATAGAAGATGACCGTTTAGTATAAAAACTAGGATTAAGCAGTCACGTTCTTTGATCCAAAAGGTTTAAATAATTGAAATATGGAGGGGAATGACCATAGATATAGAAGAATAATAAGATCGAGTTTGTTTACATTTCGGCCGTGGCCAAGAACAAGTAACAGTCTAAGCGCTGTGTTATTGAATTTATATTATAAGTTTCAATGTTGTCAAAGTTATCATAATTGTTTCCGTCATTGCCTAAATCTATGTAAAAATTATTATTATTATAATTGTACATGTACGAACACTAATTTTCATAACTAACAACACAGCAAATCATATTGATAGATAAATATTGACAAAGATACTTTACCACGATTTAAGTTTAAACCATTTCTACGGAAATAATGTTAGAAGCGGCAACTAAGCGCTATATCTTTGTCAATGAAACCTGCAATTAGAATGTTTCGTAGTAAAATAGTGGTGCCATTTAGTACCAAATTTGTATGTTTATTATTGTGTTTTATAGGTTATAGTATTATAATTTTCTTTTACACATTGAATTTATTGGTTTAAGTTTTTATTTAAAGGAGAAATATTTAGTACTCCCTGTTAGGATTTGAGGAAGTGAAGGTCCTACCTAAAAATGCTTTTATTTGTTCAAGTCATTTCCGTAACAATGACTTTGAATATAAACCAAGTGAAAGGAAATATTTGAAAAAAGATGCAAAACTAATATCGAGGTAATATACCTATATTTATTTGTTTTTTTAATAAATTTAGGCTATAAGATTTAAAAATACTTTAGCGAAGCTTTACTAGAATACAAACATTTTTCACTTAAGAGTCCGCTCTCGCTATGAAAATAGTTGGTCTGTAAGGGTTGCGCTATACACGTCGTTTTTGAAAACGACTTATGATAAACTAAAAAACACTTGTCGAGAAGAGTTAAATCTAGGTCGACTTAAGATTAAAATTTTGATTTTTGTGAAAAGTATTTATCTACAGCTATGATAACTTTGGGTTTTTTTGATTGATTTAAAAAAATTATTCCCAATAAAATAAAATGTAATTAGGAAAAATCATTCTCAAATCGACCTAGTTTCATTAATTTTCTATCATTTGCCAAAGTTTCAGAAAATTTCATTACGTTTTATAGAAAAAGTACAGTGCACATCAGTACCTCTGTTGGAACGGATTTCTTACAATTTAAAGCAGAAAATGTGCTGCCGCTGTGACGGAATGCAACACTGAATCCCCGCTTTACATACAATGGCAATTACAGGGACGGATTTTAATTTTACAAACTTTAAATTCGATGAATGTTTTTTTAATTCGTTTTACAATAAATAATATGAACTGGTAGAAAACGATATATTTTGGAAAAAACCAAAGTGTTTAATGAGAGTATATTATTTTAAATGATTAATTCACAACTTAGTGTTGCTCTCAAGTAAAGGTGCAGCAAGAGTTCTACAATCAAAATCCTCAGTTTTACGCGTCATTGCTCGGAGATAACGTCGGCGGGTGGTGTTGATAACGTTGACTCGCTGATATGGGTCCGCTTCGGGGCTAAAGGGCACAAATATATAGGCCGGCCTAAGGGGTAAGAGCCCCAAAAAAGGCTTAGTCTATATCTCGGCTATTAGTGGGTCGATTTGAATGGGGAAAATGGCATAGTAATGTATAGATTGAGAGTCTGCTCTCCCTATGAAAATAGTTGGTCTGTAAGGGTTGTGCTATATATACACGTCGTTTTTGTAAACGATTTATGATATCGACTTGAAAGTAAAAAATACTTGTTGAGAAGAGTGTTACATTTAGGGCGACTCAAGATTAAAATTTTGTTTTTTGTGAAAAGTATTTATCTACAGCTATGATATAGTGGAGTCGATCTGGCGGAAAAAACCCGATAAACAAAGTCGCTCTTTTCGAAAAAAAAAAATTGTGGTTTCATAGATTCGAGGTACCTCTTTCATGTAATCACTATATAAAGCTAAAGGTGGTGTGAAGGAGGGTAACTTGACATGTAAAGATATGGGAAATCGGTTTTTCGCACGTAACTCGCTAGAGTTTTATTTGGATCGAAACGATATAAAATAAAGGACTCGCGAAAACGCATATACTGAATTTTAAACCGTCGAAATCGGTCCAGCGATTCTCGAGATATTGCGATTTGAAAGTATACGGATTTTCGCCGCGGCGAGAACACACCTAGAGCCGTGATTTTTTTTCCTCCGATAGATAGTCATAACCCAAGCATTCTGTCCAAATTTCAAGTCGCTAGTTTAATTTGTGGGGTTGGGGGTAAATACTAATTAATCTTTGACTCGAGGTAACTTTTTTAATTTTTGACCAATCCGGGTCAGCAAAATGGCAAACTCTTTCTTGAGGACACTACTACAGGATATATTAAGGAGATGATGATTTTCGCGAAAATTGACAAATGGCGACCAAATTTCGGATTTTGCAAATTTTATTTTTCGATTTTCGCAACGAAAGAGTAAAGCGGGCGAAATTTTTTATTCGCCATCGGATGCGGAATTTTTTTCTCCTTGATTTGAGCCCTACAAGAACTCGACGCAATAATCAGTAAGGGAGGGAGGGGGATCAAAGCGTTTTGCAGTGTAGAAGGGCAAGGGATAAGGTTAGTGACTCTGTGTTAGGCTCATTTTCAAGGGCAATCAGTTCTTTTTCAAGCTTTTTTTACCCCAAAGTTCTATCTATATTAAGGACAGCAGGCGTGCGTGATATATTTATAAAAGCAAGTGCGCTCGCTCAGCCGCCGTAAAATTTAAAATTAAATGCCTGATAATTACAAACACCAAACAAAGAATTAGCCAAATAGGTGCAGCCGTTTTAAAGTGAAGCGCTCACAAACATTCGTAACACAATTAGGTATACAAATTAGCTCAGTCCGAACTGTACAACTGATATCGGGGAAGATCGAAAAGCCACGTCCACAATAGTTGGAAATATTTGAGGGTTATGTTCAAATTGGAATAGACAGACGCGAGAGCGGACTCTTAAAATATAAGGTACTTCCAGTAATATTGTTTAAACATTATGGCTTAAATTTATGTAATGTAAAAGGTCAAACCAATCTTTTGAGAATATGTTGAATATTTTAAGCAATCAAAAACATTTCCATAATACCGACTGCTTAAACTCTAGTGATTTCTTATAACTTTTATTGAAATTTTAATTTTGTGCTTTTGTGTTCTGCAATTGTAGTTTTAAGTAATTACTTATTTTATTCGATTTGTATGTCGTTTCACTGTCAATGCCTTCTCGCCTGTTTCGTGGATTATGAATGTATATAATTTTAATGTAGCGTAGTGTAGAAAAAATAAAATAAAAAGCCTAAATATGTAATGTCGTCGACAATTATTATTCTTTCATTGTTGATTTGAATATTAAGTGTTGTTTTATCGATTTGATTATATTTATGTTTAGTTGTGATTATCATGGCTTTTGTTTTTGATATATTGAGTTTAAGTTTGTTGGTATTTAGGAATTCTGAAATCTTTTCAAGTGAACGATTGATTTTGACGGCAGCCTTTTCCAAACTATAATCACTTGCAGCAATGAGTGTGTCATCTGCAAACACATTCAAAAATTCACAATTTTGGATGTAGTTGATGTCATTAAGATATAGTATAAATAATAGTGGTCCAAGAACGCTGCCCTGAGGGACTCCTGAGGTAACTGGAAGCTCACCTGAGAGTACACCATTTACTCTGGTTCTTTGAACTCTATTGAGAAGATAACTTTGAAACCACCTGTATGTTATTTCCGATATACCATAATATTTCAGTTTTTGTAATGGTAAATCAATATCAATGGTTTCAAAGGCCCAATTATTATGGAATTCGATTATTGTTTAAACAATGTTTTCGGTAATTTCAAAACGATTAATAGTTAATTGAATATAAATGACATTATATTAAATGAAAATTAATCTTTTTCATCAATTTCAATGTTTATTTGCAATAAGAAATAAAAAATTGTCTAAATTAATTGAAAAATCGTTTATGAAAATGTCGTTTTTGGGTTTTCTGCATTTTTAACGATATTTTTCTATACGAACAATATATTTTTTTCATACCATCTAAAAATCGAGGTTTCAACGAAGAAAATGAGCACTGATAAAGTTAAAAAATTGAAAGTTTGTTAGTGAACTTTTTCGATTCAAATGTGGAAAAAACTGTTTTTATCGTTATTTTTCGATAATTTTGAGGTTAAGTCGAAAAATAATACAAAGTTTTATATTTTTTAATTACCTACAACTTTTACATGAAACTTTTTTCGATAGGATGTATATTTCAGCCACAAACCGTAAAAAAACCAATATCCAACCCAACTTCCAGAACTTGTAATTTATTTTTTTTAATTTACTTATAATTTACCCTAAATCCACATACTGCTAAGAATTTTTTATGAATTCGGGTATTTAAAATCGGTTTGGCCCTGGGCTATTATAAAATCAATAAATTTCACTTTTTACAAAATTATTGGCACTAAGAAATAAATTTACTTACTTTCAGTTTTATTATCCTCATTTGGTTTCTTTGCTCTAGTCCTCAAAACCCTTGTCTTTGTCAATTGTTCTTCTGTCAAACATTCCACTTCAATTCTACCTCTTTTCTTTCCCCTTGTAACTCTCCTTTGTCCTACGTCTTTATCGCCGTCATTCTTTGAAACTTTATTATCATCACTTATTTTTTCGATATTGATGTCGTCTTCAGTCACTTTTTCAAGAGATATATCGGCATCAGTCATTACATGAACTTCAGTCTTTTTTTCCGAACTCTCTTCAGCAAGTATACTTGTATCTGAACCATCAGTACTTTTCATTTTTTTATGATTGTCTTTCTCTGCCTCGTTCAATTTGTTTCTTCGAGCTCTTAGAGATCTTCTGCCAATTGATTGTGAGGTATCTGTGGAATCGTCAGGTTCAATTGTTATATTAGGACTAACACTTGTGTCGCTTTCGGTGGGCTTATAATCTTCGTCTTTTTTTCTTCGCGAAGAACGACGCCGTCTTTTGGCAATTCCTTCATCTTCAGTGTGAATAGACTGAAATTAAATAAATGTAAAAAATTTATAGAAGGAACCGAAAAGTTTTGCAACCTTACTTCATCTTTATGTGAGTCTACATCACTTAATTCTGGATCTGCTACGGTTCTTTTGAATTCACCTGAAGGTTTTTTTCCAATTAGTCTTTTCATGTTTTTCGCTCGAATTTTTTTGGATTCTTTATCGAGTTGTGAGTAGCTTTTGGGATATGGGCATTCTGTATAGATATATTTGTGTGGAATTTTGTCTTTTTTAAACCTTAATTTGACTTTCATTAATTTGAACTGTTGCCAGTTTTCACAGTCTTGGTCCATCTAAAAAAATGTAAAAGACGTTAAAAATCGGTTTGTCAAAGAAAGGGAGACTCTATCGCAATTATCTAAACCATTGGGAGATTTTGTTAAAAAAAATAACATGAGAAATAAAAGATTCTTGACAAAATTGTTAAATAAAGAAAAAAATTATATAATTTACACACAAGAAATATTTAGGCTAGGGATAATGTTCCTTTTTATAGAACAGCTAAAGAGGCATTTTTAAAATCGATGGTTAGTTAGACTAAGGTTTTCCGCCCGTTACAAATAATTGACGAAATAATAAAAACAAATTCTTGTCCAAATAATTTTTACAAATATCAAAAAATAAATTAATTTTCTTTGTGTGCAGAAGATTTTGAAGTTTTTACCTTATCTTCGATATGACAAAATTAGGAAATAATTATAGTACGACATACCGTAACCAAAACCGCCACAAGCTTTATTCAAACATAAGTCGATAGATTTACATAAATACAATAAAATTTTCCAATGGCAAAAAGTTCTACCGTTTTTAAAATATTACTAAAAATGTTCTTATTAATTTAAAAGGTATCAGAGAAAAAATAATGTCCAATGTACATTGGTCACCGAGCTTCGCTCTTAATATTCGAATCTACATTTTTAAGCAGCCCAATGAGTATATAATTTAAGTATATTTATAACATGACAAATTATTAATTAATTCGCGAAAATCACGGAGTGGGCGACATCTACTTGAACTACTGAAAATTAAAAAAAGGCGTCAGTGTTAATTTTCAATTGGCTGCAGCTGTTGTTGACGTTTATCAACTGCTTGTCACAGAGGTTAGTTAAATGCATTAAAAGTTGCCTAGTTTCTGGAGATTTCACCCTTTTAGAGCAACATCTACTGACGCTTGATCTTCGCGAATAGTCACGGCGGACAGGCCCCGTTTCCGGGGCGGGCAACAGCAGCGTGTAGGGCACAGGTCCCGTCAACAGAAGATCGCTCAGCTCACTCTATTTATGTATAAGAAAAACTCTAGGTTCAATTGATTTTATTATTTATTGATCTACAGTGAAGGAAAATTATAGGTCTGATATTCATACTTGGGTAAAAACCTCCACAAAAATCTGTGACCAGACTCGACGTGTGGCAGATATTGATATCATATTTTTTCAAAGTTTTTCAGTTACAAAAATAGTTCATTCGTACATTACATTACAATTTGTTCTTGGAAAATACAAAGTCACAATTAACCTTAAAATGTACTATGAAAATAGAGAATTTTAAATGTCTCTTTTAAAGTTTCTTGTAAAATAAAAAATTGAAATCTATGTTAATAGTACACGTGTACAAGCATTCATTCTTTTTTTCTCTCTCTCTCTCTATGATAATGAAAACTTAAAATAATAAAACTGTCCGCATAATAAAATAGTAGCCGTAAGGGGTAGTCTCACACTATCGGGGAAGGGATGAACCTTTACTCGATGTGCATAAAGAATTTCCACCCGCCAAAAAAAAAAAAAGATTAGCTTTAGGTTAGGTTAGATCTTTGTAATAAATAAAGAAAAGTACGATACGTGTGACATTTTGAAATTTGTTACATTCTGACAGGTGTCATATTTTGACATTTGTTCATTTTGGCAGTTGTTACATTCTGACATGTATTACACTTTAACAGTTGTTACGTTTTGACAGGTGTCACATTTTGACAAGTGTCCATTTTAACAGTGTTACTCAACGTTCCTATAAATATTTACCTAAACCCATGATTTCTGAAATTGAATTGGCAACGTTGTATTTTCAACTTTGAATTTATGAGATGGCTGTCATTTGACAAGCAAATTATGTATGTCCGTCAAATGAACCTTTCCTTTTTTATACTTTTCATTTTTACTGAATTTATGTATGCGTTTGTACTGGAAAAATATGTTAAATAACCGTTTCAACGCACTGAATTTGTTTGTCTTGGGAGTGAGTATCCCAACATATATTTTTTCATAAAAAAATGTGAAAAATATTTTTCCGCGCAAAAATTTCTATTGCTAAGTATATTGATTTTATCATATTTTATAGCATCTGTGAAAATTTCATGAAAATCCCAGTCGGCCCCATTTTCTCAACGTTTACCCGGAGATGTGCGTGTCAGTAGTTGTCAAAATTTGTAGGTCATTATGGATAAAAAGCGGCAAATTTAAAATTGAATTCTTTCAGATTGAAACGCCAGAAATTAAATAAAGTCAAACTTTTTACTACTATACTATACAGAAGAAAGGAGTGCAGTATTTAATTTGCAGAACGTAGTACTGGTTCAAGAGGTAGAAATTTTATTTTTACCTCATCCTTCAATGCTTATTTGTCTGATCGGCCTAATATAGTTTTTGTCTAGATTTAAACATTGGGGATCATGTTAAAAAGGTGGAAAATTCATTTAGGAAAGTGGATATATCAATGGATAATGTAATAGAACCTATAATAATAAACCTCAGAAAAGACAATTATAGTGATACCAGTAGTTTTAGTCAAGACAGTGACTTTTAAAGATAGTTCTTGAACTAACTTTTTTTTAATCTTTTAGTTTAGGTAAGTACCGAAGCGTTACTTTTAATGCCAAGAGATTAAAAAAAGTTTAATCCCAACATATAATCCTCCTTGTTATTTATTGGTTAAATTTAATTTGTTCAATGTTAAAGTGTCAGATGCATAAGGTTTATTTTTATTTTTTGTAAATAATATAACTTCAAAATTTAATCTACGAAGTGCGTATATATATTTTATATGCTGTGACCTTATTTATATTATAGAAACTTATTTTGCAAAGTACGCCTATGGAATGTGACGTTATATCCCCACTTTTACTGTACTCCTCTCTCCTTTATAGTATATATTACTATAGAAACAAGTTATTATATCTGCCGTTGCTAGGAAATAAAACTAAAAGCTTAACTTTTCTTGTAAATATCTCGGAAGATCGAATTTTCACAGACTTGAGACCTACATTTTTTGCCGATTTAGATAGGAATTAGTCTACCCTGAAAGTTTCATTGAATTCTGACGAGTGGATTTCGAGATCCTCTGGAGACACACACATACATACAAACCTTGCTCGTTTAATAGTATTTGATGTCCATTGTACCCTATTAATATGCTCAATTATAAGTATTATAATTAAAGGATTAAAAAAAATTAAAAACTGTTAAGTACGTTTCAAGTCGAGACTTTTGAAACACAAAAGCTAATCCTTCAAAGTAAAATTATAAAATTATTTACTAATCTCTTTCTCGGAACCTTTTTGTAGAAAGTACAACATGGATTAAGAACCAACCAGACACTGACCTTAATCTGAATCAGCTGACGGCCGTGACATTTGGATATAAATATAGCCTCATTTATTTCTAATGTTATCCCCTTCTTTATAGTTTCTGCATAAATTCATTTAGAATTTCCGATCTAGTGGTAAGCCTGCAGGACTTCGGTCGATGGACTTTTGGTTTTTGTATTTTTTTTATGGCCAATAAAGTGCGTTTATTATTATTATTATTATTATTACTACTTACGTCAAAATGATCTTCACAACACCAAATCGTATTTTGTTTATAAGGTACATTGAGTCGCCCTATTGCTTTAAACCACTCACGGTAACCCTTTCTTGGAACAAATATGAAAATTTTTGCACTATTTCTAGACGTATTTTGGCATGCGGGAACAAAGCAAGACTTCATCGTTCTTCCATCGACCTATAATTAAAAATTATTTTAAATTGTATGTAAAACTTGGTGTTGATCCGTCCAAAGTATTTGATGATAACAGACAAATTAATTCATCATTAAGGGTTTAATGTATTTTTATAAAATTGTCTACTTATAATTGGAATCAACGTATGTATTAAAATTGTAATGTATGTGCGTTACCCTGCATTTTTAACGATATTTTTCAATACGAACAATATATTTTTTTCATACCATCTTAAAGTTGAGGTTTCCACGAAGAAAATGATCACTGATAGAGTTAAAAAATTGAAAATTTGTTAATGAACTTTTTTGATTGAAAATTAGGCTTTTTTTTAATTTAAATTCGTATAAAATCAAAAAATATATATTATAATGGTTTGTGATTTTTCATTTTATTTATTATTCATTTTTTATTTAATTTACCTTCTTTCGTAAATTTAGACAGAATGTGTTTTATAAATATTGTTGTAGTAGTTGGGCGCCATCTGTCTTATTACGTATAGCCAATATCTATCTCAGGTTCTAGGGTTCTCTAAGAGGTTAGATTTTTATAAAAATCAATGACAACGAACGCAGTGAAAAAAATTATAAACATTTATTAAAGAAAAATTAACGATAAACTTTGAACAATTGTTTGGTGGAATACGGTAAGTGTAGTTTTTATTAAAATGAATATTTGCAAGTGTGATACGAAATTTTCTTAAACTTCTTACCTTATTCACTTTCTAACCTAACATAATTAAACTTTTATAAGGTTAGATTGTTTTCAATCTAACTTTATTATTATGGCCTTTTATAGTTTAAACTTTTTAAATATCGATATTTAGTAATTAAAATGGTACCTTTTATTTTCGTTCTCATTTTAGTTGGATTTTAGTGGGATTCTATAAAATCGTTTTTTCATATAACACCAAAATCAGGAAACAGGATGGATATTTTTATGCCGAATATAGTTGGATCTGGATATTTTTATACAGGAATACAGCTGGGACTGGAGATGTCCAAACAGGAACACAGGATAGGATGGATAATTTTGGATAAAGCCACCTTTTAAGATTGTTGTTCTTCTTGAATTATTTTTATCTTTCATTAACCTCACTTTTTCTGATAGGTAACAATTTTTTCTTTTAACTCGCGTTGCTTTGAGTTTTTCTTTTGTTTTTATGATACGGAGCGACGTGAACTCTTCAAAAGATTTTGGTAAAAAGCCTCGCTTTGACACACGAAATGGTTTTTATAAAGTACAATGTCACAGCTTTCTAGATGAAAATTTGACATTTTTTAAACTAAATTTTTACAAACTTAAAAAAATTATTGATTCTATTGCAAATTTGGACTAATAACATCTTATTCTAGAGATTAAAAGAAAATTTTTGAGATACTCTATATAATTTCTAATTATATTAACTTTATACAAAGACACTTTTTGTTCGTCATCATTGATTTTCTAAATATCATTAAACTTTATTATTATTGTACTTTTTTACTAAATTTCTTTAATTTTAGAAATACTAAACTCTTTTTCATTTAATTTACCATCGTTTTGTTTAACTTAAACTAATTATGTTGAATTATTATTAGACTGAATTTTAAGGTTATCTTTTGATTTTCTTTCTCTGCTAGGATTTGATATAATAACGTTCTTAGTGTTATTATATCAGCAGATTTATCTGTGATCATTCTATTATGGATTTTTCTATTCAGTTCTACGTTAAAATGCCAGTAAATATTTTCAATCTGTTAATCTAAATTTCTTATGCGATTACAATATTAACTTTTACAAGTAATATTTTCTTCCTGTCTAAGGTATTAGTTATACGTTTAAAAAAAGGCTTTATATTCAATACCATTACAATATATTGTTAGTTACGATTTGTTACTTTAGTCAGGATAGTGAGACAAATCGAGAGAAATACTTAACTTATATTTAATATTTTATTTTGACTTTGGTTTACTTAAGTTAAGATTTAATTACTTGTAAGCACTTTAAATAAATTATTAATTTTATTGTTATGAGATTTAATGTGTATCTTTTAATCTTGACTTTAATGTTTTTTCAATATTATATTAAATAGTTTTTATTTATTTATTTCCTTTCGTAATCTTAGTCAGAATGTATTGTTGAGCGCCATCTACCAATCGGTAGAAAGATTTGAGACTTTAACCTCAGTCGTACTTCAGTAATTGACCGTGAAACCTTTTAAATCGATAATAATGAACAGTTGGTAAATGCAGAAATTTTTATTAACAATTAAATAAAAATAATAAAAATGGTTGACGTTATAGTTATTGTGAAAATTTATTGAAAAGAAAAAAGGTAGTTGTAATGTTTTTTACTGTTTATGAAATTAATAATAATACTAATGCTATAATTATACTCTTAAACCTTAAAAATAACGGATATAATATTCTCCAAAATCAATCAGGAACACAGGATAAAACTACAGGATACTGTTGGATATGGATAACAAACAGGATTTGGATTCTCCTTCAGGAACAAAAGCAGGAATCAATGATTGGAGTTCGTTTCTTAATTAACTTCTTTTATTCTTGGATTATACAAATCTAACCTCACTTAAATTTGACAGGTAAAATTTTCTTAACTTCTTTATATTAATCGTTGTAGTTTTGATTTGAAGAGTCTTTTGTTTTTACGACGAGCTCTGATGTGAACAGTTCAAGAGTCTTTTTGCAAAAGCCTCGCTTGACAGCGAAATTTGGTTTTTATGAACGAGCATCTCTAGGCCAACTCGATTTAGATTTGACAGAATTTTAAATTAAAATTATTATAAAATTAAAAATTATTGATTTTTATACATTTTTTCACTATCAGAACATGATTCTCGAGATAAAAAGAATGATTTTGATATAATTTATTTACTATTTCTACTTACATTAAGGTTACATGACAACTTTTTACTTTCATCATTATCGATTTCTTAAATTGTATCAAACATTATTATTACTGACTTTTTTACAGTAATACTTTAATTTTAGAAGTCCAAATACTTAATTTTCCATATTTTTTGTATTTCCCCTCAATTTAAATTGACCATATTGATAAATCAAAACATTGCATTTCTAGGATAAGTTTAAAATTTATTTCTCTTATAACAATTAAAATAACAATGTTCTCATTGTTGTAGGGATCGCAGACTTATCTGAGATTGTTCTACTTTAACTTTTTCTATTTAGATCTTTGCTAAGTTATTTGTAAATATACTAAAATTTGATATCTAAAATTTTATATTTTATTATGTAATTACTACTCTAAAATTAGTTTCAAACTTTATTTTCTACATTACATTCGGTCTAATGATTATTTGAATTAAAATAAATAGTTATTTATTGGTTTCAATTAATTTATTTGTTTCATTATTTCTCTTTATATTTAATATAAGCTTTGTAGATAATATAAATAATAATAAATAAATAAATAATAATAAAGATAATATTTAATTCTTCGCATCAGTCAACAGTTACAAGTAAAAACCGTTTTTTGAGGTTGTTGAAAAATAATTAATACAAAAGTTTTTCATTTTTGAATTATCTACGACTTTTACATTAAACTTTTTTCGATAGGATGCATATTTCAGCCACAAATCGTAAAAAACCAATATCCAATCCTCAAGTTGTACATTTAGCTACCCCCACCCAACTTCCGGAACTTTTAATCTGTCTAATTTATTTTTTTAACTTATTTATAATTTACCCTAAATTTTCTGATCATCCACATACTGCTAAGAACTTTTATGAATTGGGGTATTTAAAATCGGTTTGGCCCTGGTCTATATATGAAAGTAAATACGAGAAATCAAACTTACAAAAAATATCCTGCCCAGCTCGAGCTGGTATTTGGTAAAACAATTCCATGAATGACACATAAATAAATAGCAAACACACATCGTTAACCGGGCAACGTGGTATTATCGATTTTTTAACCAGTTATATTTTCTCTTCCTTCCTCATAGGCTAAATATTCATATGAGTTAAATTGTCACCATTAAAATGACTTTTTTAGGATAGGGTAGGTGGGTCTTTTCTAAATACTGTACGGTCTTATAATATATACCATAGCCACTC
This sequence comes from Crepidodera aurea, assembly GCA_949320105.2. Taxonomy (NCBI): domain Eukaryota; kingdom Metazoa; phylum Arthropoda; class Insecta; order Coleoptera; family Chrysomelidae; genus Crepidodera; species Crepidodera aurea. Next base: position 6,405,711 of record OX439477.1, on the reverse strand, counting down.
GGGTCTATTAAATAATCCTGACGTTTCTTACCTTTTTCTCCTCATCATCATCCGAATTGTATTCTTCGTCTCTATCATCGTCATAATTTTTTTCTGCTGTGTCATCTTCCAATTCGTGCATTTGTTTGTGACCAAATATATTCGAGTATGGAACAACCTCTGTACATATGTCACACGGTACAGCGTGGATTTTCATGTGAAGATTTAACATGTATGGAGTGCCCATATTGAGACGGCACACGGGACATTTAGGAGAATGGGCTAGCATGTGTTTCACATGATCTCTCATCCAGTGCTTGAATCCACAAATAAAGCATCTACAGAAACTGAAAAAAAAAGTTTTAGAATACTGAAAATTCTTAAAATAAGTTAAAATTTAGTCAAATGTGCTGCCACCTAACAGCAATCGGAGGAAACTGAAAAAGGGAGCAATGTGAACAGAGTATAGGCAACAAATTATGCTTCCCAATTTTTACTGGGTATGGTAAAGCGTCGCTCGTTGTCTTTTAGCTGTTCCATTTTATTTACCAAAATTATTTTATTTTAAACTTATTTACATAACAGAAAGCTTAAAATATAAACATTTAATCAAACCAGGTCTCATTGCCTAATTGAGATAAATGTAGGACAATTTATTTATTGAAACTATGAACTCTGCAACTGTCAGCGAAATTTTCATAGAAACCCTTTGAGGTGAGTCAGTTGTTGGCTGAGGAGTCGGGAGTTGGCTGGGTGGCCGAAAGGGTTTCCGAAAAAGAAGTGATCAGCCAAAGTAAAAAGTAGAGTAAAGAAGTACCTGAAGATTACTGTCCGGCTTCGAGCAAAAACCAAAATAACCTTAGTTATGTTTATGTGAGCGATTATTATTAATTTTAATTTAGTTATCTTGCAGCCTCGGCAATTCGCCTCGGCTGCGAATTCTGGGCTCACCTATAATAAGAGATTTCTCAGCCTGTTATATAATATACTATTAATCTGAGGTTTATAAATGTTAAAATAGTTAGTTAGTTAGTTTTAGGAAAGAGAAATCATGTTATTAGGTCCTTATGGTGATGTGTATATTTCTTCTAAATAAATAAATAAAATAAAAATTTTAACACTTCTGTTTGAATAGAATATAAATACTTACATATTATTTCCTTCATAAACTATCATTTTATTTCTAACATAAGGGGATACCAAATAATCGTGATCGTTTATATAAAATCCGTTGAGTGTATAATTCGTAAATAACACGCATGTTTCCCGATTTGGAAGTTCCATATCTGCAATTACCGGTTCTTGTGTTTGTATACATTTGGGTCCAGTTAAATCCAGAGTAGGAACTGGAGCATCGGTAACAGGAACTATTTTGAACCTTCGTCTCTTCGGTGCTACAAAAATCATCAATCGGTATATTTAAGGTGCTAGATCAGAGTCGCAATATTTCTATCTAATAAGGCCGAGAAATTTTTTATGGATTAAAAAATTATCTCAAAGCCGAGTGGAGAGGGCGTTGGATAAAAATACACCGACTTCGTCACAATCAGTGGCTATAAGTACCCGGTGGATCCAATGCAATCTTCTCGTTTAAAGATACGATGTCGAGGTTGTCTACTTCTCACTGATGAGGCACAAAAATGCCGAAATCGGCCTGGGAATGTTGATCTCCTCAAATAACGAAATCAGAGTGCTGGTTTGGTTAAACAACCTTCCAACTCGTGTCTGAATCGTGTAATTCAACGCCTCTGGGGCCTTTTGTCCCAGGGGTAATTAAACTTCATTTTAAAATTCACCCTTTTTGATGAAATAAACGAAAATTACAATTTTTTTAATGCTAATCTTTTTTTATTATGTTTTGTAGCCCCTGTGACTTGGCTTAATGACAAAAAATATATATTAGAGGTAATATCTTACTTTGTTTAGTCTCAAATGTGGGATCGTCTTCAAATTTATAGTAATTGCCACATTTTACTAACATTTTCCCGTTGTAAGGAAACCTGTCAGGTAAAATATCCCATAGTTCCTTATTGTTTTCTACGGTTATTGGCTCTGTTCCGTTCAGCTTCCCATCTGAATTATCATCTAACAAATTTTGATTGTTATTTACAGTATTGGGTTCTGGTTCTCTAGACAAATTTTCTTCTGCCCTTAGTGCTTCTAGGTCCTGTATTAATTAAAAATATATTTTAAAATTGTTATAATTATTATTATTTCTGTACTAAAATTTTCTTTAAATACTGTAATTTTAATATTGTATATATTTACTCAATAATAATAATTAAAAAGGTATATAAACAGCTATTTTACAAAAAAAAATTATGTCGTCATTAACAAATAGTTTCTTTTTATATTGTTAAAATTAAAATGTTTATATGATTAAACATATATCATATTTAGCTTCCGACACCGTTTGGATTGTTGTAATTCAATGCCTGTGGGGGCATTAGCCCCAGGAGTACTTGTTTACAATCCAAACGTGGTGCAACCAATTTTAATATAATTTATATTATATTTCGAGTGGGGTTGACGGTGAGAAAAATTATTTGTTATATATCCTATAAATTTATTGAGAAGGAATCTACTATAATTTCTGAATTTTATACTCCATGTACAATAAAAAAATCCATTGAATTTACATTGTCAAGATGTCTCCAACTATCGTATTCCAGTGTAAACACATTGACTAACTCATCGAGTCGCCTTATGCCTTCATTGTTTGACAGTTTAACCTAACTTAACCTTAATAGCAAGGTTGTTGAATTGAATTGAAAAAGTTCGCTTATTAAAGAAGTCACGATTGAAAAATGTCGCAACCAGAAGAAGAGTAACAAATTGTACATTTAATTTCATTAATTCTGTTAATAAAGAAAATAATCTAAAAATTGTTTGATTTTTTTGACAGTTCAAGTTAACCTAAAATACCAAATTTATTCTCCCAATCAAATGTTCTCGGTTTCGAATTTCTTCGGCGTATATTAGTTCTTTTGCTCGCTCCCAAACATAAAAATCGAAGGGAGTCAAGTCTGGACACCTTGGAAGCCACATTCTTTGGAACGAAAACAGGTTTTTTTCTTAATACGTGATATTGACATTTGATTAAATTTTCTAACTTTGTGCTAACATTTGCTAGAAGTATTGTACGTCATTAGAAAGAGCATACTTCAGATGTTTTCAATAGCATCGCCATTTACAAACAATCATTTAAAATAAAAAACCTAATAGCAACAATTGAAAACAGTCAAGTATTTTTTTTGAGGAAGAGAAGTTTTTATCCGATTATTTTTTTCATCTATTAAAACAGTCAGATTATGTGGTTTCAGCCAATAAGAGCTCAGGATCCTAACCAATCATTGTGTTTTATACTGATTATTTTTTTCATCTGTCAAAACAGTCAGATTTTGTGGTTTCAGCCAATAACAGCTCAGGATCCTAACCAATCATTGTGTTTTATACTGATAAATTAACTCCAATGTTAAAACGTCATATACTTGGAATTGCTTTTATCACCAAAAAAGGTGCATCCTTTTTTATCGCGATAAAAACTTCTCTTCCTCAATATCTAGTAAGCGGACGTCACTTTATTTGTCAACTTTAGTTATAATTTCATAGCAATTAAGTGTAAGAGTTGGCAAAACTGCAAAAAAATATCAATGAATAGTCCGTCAAATTTTTGAATTTTAATACATTGTTAGTGATTATTATCACGAAAATCGTGTTAGTAATTTAAGAGAAAATGCAAATACGACATATATAGAGACCCGAGAAGAAAATATTAAAATAAGTACACCAATCCAAACAACCTATAATAATTGTATTTTTAATAACTGTTCCTTTAATTAATTGTTCTGCTAAATTATTAATTGTTGAACAAAAATAAAGTTTCTGTTTTTTATTCTTATATTCTGTCGTTAATTTATCTTATCAAAAAACACGCGAACTTTTCTTTTATGGATAAATTTCTTTTTATCTCAACATTTTTCCATCAGTTTTTCTCGTAAAATTACTGATTGGCAAAATGTTTCGATACAAAGAGAAATTTATCCGATAAAAAAAAAGCTCTTGTGTTTTTACTGTTGATAAAACCGCTTCTTCGTATTTGTTTCTTGATTAAACTGTGTTTACCTTTTTGAAATGTCAAATATAAACATTTAACAAATTTTATTTAGCATTATCAATTATTATTCCACTAAAATGTATTCCAAATCTATGTTAATACCCAAATTTCAAAATTTATTTGTAAACTAACCTGTTTATTCGTTTATTTACACACACAACATAAGTTTTTGAATAGCCAAATACTTAAAAATCCATAAATCGCTTTAAAACTGACAAATTCAAACTCTATATCCGAATTAAGCCAAACGCAATCCCGTATGCCTTGGCGGCCCTGTATTTAAAACTATAACAGCTCATCATGATGTTTCAATTTAAATTGATAAAGAAAATTTTCAACATTTGTGTGTAAAGTGTCTTTTGCATAAATGACTATGTTCTCTGTTTTTAATACAAAATGATTCAAAAAATAATCCTTCTAAATACCACATGTCCTCTCAAATTTTATGGATTAAATTTTTGATCTCCATACTCAAACGCCTTTATTTCAGGCAAAACCACTCAAACAAACTGAAACATAATTTGACACTTGACAGAAATACTATCGCTGTGGTACAGCCCAGGATAGGAAAATACTACCGCCAAGTTTTTTGGTTGCTACAGTAATGAGCAGAAACGAAAGCTTCTTATTGGTTAAAAAATGTTGGTGTGAAATTTTCAGTATAAAACTCAATGATTGGTTAGGATCGTGTGCTCTTATTGGCTGAAACCACAAAATCTAACTGTTTTGACAGATGAAAAAAATAATCAAAAATATTTTTGTTTGTGAAATATGAGATAAACTTTTTCTCGATTTGTACAAAACTTTTTGGGACACAAGCATATTGTATATTATATGAGTCGCTCATTAAGACAGCTAAGGATGAAAAAAAAAATAAAAGGAGTGTACTCACCACCATGGTAACATTATTAATCTTCACGAATTCAGGAACGTCGACGTAGTTGTTGCAACTATCATCCAAAGAATTAATGATATTCTCCCACGAATCAATTTCTTCATTATCGGGAGCGCTTAGAGTGTCCTCGCTATCCATATTCGTTAAATCATTATCAAAATCAAAATCTGACGGTTCTTGTTTAATTTTTACTAAGCTCTCTATGCTGTAGTTTGGAGTTGGGTTCGCTGAGACATGGCGCACATCTTTGTCCGTTAAATAGTCCAAGATATTTTTTGGTTTATGTCGAATTTCTTTTTTAGCGGGAGGAGCAGTTTTAACCTGAAATTATTTTATACGAAGGATATAACAAAGTATGAAGGAAGGGGGAGACAATTTAAGTCATCTATACAAACACCTGGTATGGTTTAAACGATGAATTTTTCAAAATTACTTAAAAAAATTATTACTTATTAAGGATAATCAATTTAGAATATATAACAAAATCAGACTGTAACTGCAACAAACTTAAGTGGGTTCGTTGAAGATTCCAAATGAGTGCCAGTACCGCATTCGTTGTCAAACCAACTGTAATTCCCTTTGTGTTCGTGGCAAAAACTGACAATCGGTTGATTCGTTACGAACCGTTCGAAGCGTCTCAAGAACAAATCTCAAAATTCTGACGCATTTCCAACATTCCCTTAGCGTAATCCGCAACAATCAGTTCACTACCATATCATTCTTTCACACATTGTGGACTCCTTTCATAGGATGTTGTGTTCTGCGACTTGAGCAAGGTCTTTGACTGTGTAGATCATGGGATGCTTTTGCGAAAACTCAAGAAATACAACTTTTGCCCTCATAGTGTAAAACTAATTCAATCCTACCTTGAAAATAGGACACAGGGTGTGAAGGTCTCTGGGGTGTTATCGGGGAAGAGTGTTGTTAATATTGGGGTTCCCCAGGACTCCGTTCTGGGACCCATTCTCTTTCTGATTTATATCAATGACCTTACGAGCACTGACACAAATGCAAAATACACTCTTTGCCGATGATACCACCGTCTCTTTTGCGGCTGACACACTTGGGGAATCGCTTGAGGGTTCCGTGTCTGCACAGTCGGTGACTAAGGGGTAGTAGTTTCTCTTAGGGGCACTCAGGGTGTGAATGATGCAGCTAAGCTCAAAAACAAAAAGTCACCTGGGATCGACGGCATTCTACCAGAAAGTATCAAGATGACTGTTGAGTTATGTCTGGATGTGGTACTGAAACTGATGAACAACATTCTGAGAGAACAAGCCATCCCCACCGAGTGGAAGAGAGCTAAAGTGGTTTTAATCCCGAAAGGCGACCCCACTGAGGTGAAATACAGGCCGACATGTTTAATTGACGCGTTAGGAAAGCTCCTGAAGATAGACAGTCGGCAAAGCATAAAGATGACTCAGGGGGTACCGCAAGGCTCCGTCCTAGGTCCTTTACTATGGAATGTTGCATACGACGGCATACTTGGGCTGAAACTACAAGAAGGATGTACCACTACTGCATATGCCGATGATCTGGCTCTGGTGACAACCGCAGACAGCAAGGAGGAACTCATACATAGGACAAACGAGGCCATCGAGGTAATAATAGTGGAATTGATTAGACAACACGGACTGAAGGTCGCGCCTGAAAAAACGGAGAGTATAATTCTGAAGGGACCCAGGAAAAGAGAGGGCATAAGTTTTGTGATAGAAGGGACGGTGATAAGGCCTAGCAAATATGTAAAGTACCTAGGGGTGTGGCTGGACGACAAGAGGATCTTTAACGAACATGTAAGGAAAACATGTGAAAAAGCTAAACGACAAGCCGCTGCACTGGTTAGAATATTGCCGAATATAAAAGAACCGGGGTACTGGAAAAGAAGAATATTATATGGTGTGGTATCGTCTGTGCTGTTATACGCAGCTCCTATATGGGGGAAAGTTACACGGGTTGAGAGATATCGAAAAATGCTGTTGTCAACCCAGAGAGCGTTCCTGCTAAGGGTCATTAGCGCTTATAGAACAGCATCACTGGAAGCGGTTCTGGTGATCGCAGGCATTCCTCCCATCGACCTGATGATCGAGGAGAAATTGAGCGCAAGAGCCGAGAAAGACAGAGCCGTGAGGACTAGCCTGAGGGTAGAGACGATAGACACATGTGGCAGGCTAGATGGAGTGAGGTTAGGGAGACTGCACAATGGACCAAGCGCCTTATTCCAAGTGTAAAGCGGTGGACGGAGTGCACTCATAGACAGGTAGACTATTACTTGACACAGTTTTTAACCGGGCATGGGAGTTTCAGCAAATATACGAAGAGAATAGGCAAAACTGCAGATGATACATGTCGATATTGCGAGAGTGTAGATGATGTAGAGCACACGGTTTTTGTATGCGAAAGGTGGGCTGAGCAAAGAGCAGGATTCAACGCACAAGCCGGTATGGCAAAAACTGCCGACAATATTATCTCGTGGATGCTGGAGGAGGAGAACCAATGGAAGACAGGCCATGAATTCATCCGTGCAATTATGAAGAAAATGGAAGAGGAAGAACAGAGAACAGGATAGATGCATCCGAATGCACTTGACGCATGTCGCAAGACGATCCCAAGTGCATTATGGGATGGGGTGAGGTTTGGTGCGGTAGGCAGGGCTTGCACTACTCTAGCAAGAGCTAGAGACCCTGAGTCTCATACTCCCAGTAGCGATAGAGTCACTAAGCGCTGGGATAGCCATGAGGTTCCTCACCCGTCAAAAAAAAAAGGGTGTGAATGATGGTGTGGTCAGTGTTAGATTTCAATGGGATAAACATATTGACAACATATGCAAGAAGTCTGTATGTACTTAGGAACCTGACATCTAATGTTTCACAAAAAGTTCTGCAAGCAGCATACCGTGCAATGTTTCAGTATCACCTAGCCTATGCCATTTTGGTCTGGGGACATTCGGCAGAAATGTTGAGAGTCTTTGGCTGGCAACGTAAGGCCATCAGGGTTCTTGCTGGTCTTAAGTATAAGGATGATGGCAGATAAGCATATAAGACCTTGAGAATTCTCACTGTTCCCTCTATTTATATATTGGAGAACCTTATGTTTATTAAGGGGGGTGGGTGGCACTTCGGAACCCATGAGGACATACATCCACATGACACCTGACATCTTGTGCGGAGGCTGAGGAGATGTCAAACTGGGCCGGGATACTGAGTTGTTAAATTTGCTTGAATAAAGCTTGTGGCGATAACAGGCCATATTGGTTACGGCATCGGAATGCCGTACTACATTGTTTCCTATTAAACGTTCTTTCATGTTCTTGCAAATTGTATTACTAAAATTGTTTAGTTTGTAATGTGTTTCCGTTTCTATTACAATTTCATTTTGTTGAAACATTTTCTTTTCAAAATTGTATGAATCTTTTTTTTCTCGAATAAACCATCAAGATTTCTTATTTTGCAATAAATCTAGCAAGTTTTAGAAAATAAACCCCGCAAACATCATATTAGCAAAAAGCTCTTAAAAAATGCCATGCAATGATGTAATAAAATATAGGGTGATGCATTTGAAAAAGTCGAGTTATTGCTATTTGTAATTTGTCATTTTCAAAAAAATCGTAGTAGGCGACTCCGAGTTCGCCTACATCTCGAAAGATGCGCTAAAGCTTAAGGAATCGACTGAAAAAAAAAGTGGATTAAGTTATCTTGTATAGTTCTGAAGACTCTATTTTGACACATGAATTGACATAAGTCAAAAACTATTGCAGATAAGTCTATGAAACCGGGGTGCGTTATATCGACAATTTAATGGCGAAAATCGATTTTTGAGATAAATAATCGAAATTGTAGTAAAACAGTGAAAAATCGAAAAATAATTTGTACTGCGCAACGCAAGGGTGTAATAAATGTCTGGACGTTGTTTTTCATTATTTTCCGGAGCCGGATAAACTTTTTATACATGAGCAAAACCATTTCAGAGTGCGAGAAAAAATTGATAAACATAAAGAGCAAGAAGAGAAGAAAGAAATCAGAATATTGTAACAAAGATCAATCTTGATGAATCCAGTGAGCAAAGCAAGGAAGAAGTACCTGCAGAATCAGCAGGTTTTAAGGACGATCAGCCCATTATTGTAGAAGCCTTGCAGGAACAAACAACACTCATCACTTGTCCATATCCTGCAATTTTCCCATTAATTTGATGGGGATAACCTCGCAAATTCGACATTGATAAACGGGAAGCCACTACTTCCACACAGCCACCGTCACTTTCATTAATTTTTTCCCGCATTTAACCAAATGTCCAGGTCTATTGTAACCCATTCGCAAATTTGGTCAATGGTGAGACTCATTTTAGACTTCTAAACCTTAAAGTTGAACTCAGGATACCTTGAATGTGTGCACGCCTAAATTTCATCTTTCTACGACGATTTTTCATATTTAATACTTGTGTTATCTTAAGAAACATATATCCTCGCTATTGTGTCGGAGACGAAAGAGGCCTGAATATGGTATTATGATGACTTTGACGTCTGTCAACGTCATTTATTTCTAATTCATTTTGAGTTAAATATTTTGGAGCATTTGCACATAATATACGGTAGTTAAATCACCGAAAACAACATGAGTTAAATTGAAAAAAACGGACGTAAACTGTTCGAAATCGAACATTTAATCTACGCCCATGGCAATAAAAGAAAATATGTAAATAAAATAAAAATAACCAAAAGCACGCTTATGTGCCTGCCTGGTAACAAAATCAACAAGCATTCAAAATTTAGCATAGCAACAAGTCAAAGAAAGCAAAAGAATCCTTATAACACGTGTCGTGAAAACAAGTCCATCGCGCAGGTACGAATTAACGCGTAAACAAGTCACCGATAAACAAGGATATCGAATTACACTGCGGAGACCGCTCTTTATCGGCACGCGCCTTTTAAATATACCGAGCCCCGTCGACGCGACGATGGGTCGCCAGGCAGAGGTAAAAAACACACATCTATGGAACCGCGAATAGGCCACAGTGATTGGCCAAAGGGACTTGTCCAACGGCTTGCGTTTCGAATATATCAAAAATATAAAATCAGTAGAACTTCTAACTCCGCGTGAATTAGGTCGTTAACGATGGACCGTTCACGCGTAATAAAATCAGTAATTTAAATCATATAAACTTGCATGATACCAAAATGCATACTTTTCTTTAACCTAAACATTTTCTTGAGCAATTGCACTACAGTTTTAAATTATTGTTAACCATATACCTTGTTAAAAGTGTTATTACGAAAGTTATTGTTAATACAAAAATATCAAGTAACCAGTGTATACTTTCATTACAAATCGTAGTATAGTCTACAACTAACTAACAACCTTCAAAAAATACAGTCCACATCCTCACTGCCAGCTTAAGCTACAATAAGTTGGAACAGACTCATCTACAGGGTGCAGTCTAAAAAGTTTGGGTCTCCAAATAATTGGTAACAATTGGAATCGCCCAAAACATAAACATTTGAGACACATTTCGAAGTACATGGCTCAGATCCCTTTAGACGTTGGACGTTGCGAAGAAAGTTAAAGCTCTATTGAATAAACTATTTTGGTAACCTACCAATGATCGAGTAATGATGAAATGATTAAGTAAATAACATTTTTAACGGATGTATATTTTAAGAATTTTTTTCAAATTTAATAAATAATTTTTTGTTTAATTTAGAAGTCTATTGTTCCCGCTCTCTAGCGGGTGCCATTACCACTTGTTTTATATTTAATAGGCGACCAACCAGCACTCATGTCACATTCAAATCTTCACCCTAATTGATAGGTCACGCCCCCATGTCAGATCCCAACAAATGAATTTGAATTTTTTTGTATAAACTTACCTTTGGCAGAGCCACAGGCGTTTCTGGTAGACCCAAACTTTTGTGAAATAAAAAATTCAAGATATTTTTTTTCGGGTTTTTTCCTGCTCCAGCTGGTTGAACGTCAGCTACAGAATTATCCGTAACGGGAAACTTTACGAAAGGATTCAGAACTACGTTTTCTTCAGGTAAAATGTGCGAAGGCGGCGTAGCGCTAGTTTTGTCCAAACAATTCGCGTTGAAAAAGCTTCTTTCGTATGTTTTATTAAGTGGTTTTTGTAAAAGTTTCGGTAAAACCGATATATCAGCATCAGTTTTGGTTGTTTCAACAGGACGTTCATTCATTAAGTCTGAAGTCTTTTTGACTGATATACTACCGATAAATTGTGTAACTCTAGTAGTTTGTAAGCGGGGAGCAGAGTCTATGCTATCATTACAAAAGGCTCTCATAATTTTTTGAGCTTTCTCGGAATCATCTTTAGCAATTAGATTTACTGGAATTTTGTCTTCTTCATCATCATCATCAGTTTGATGTGTTTCAGGGTTCGGGCTGTCTTCAAACTCATCGTCGGTAACCGTACAGATATTGGAGATTGTAAATAGAGACTCTCCTAGTATTTTAGCTTTATCCTTTTCAGCTTTCACTTGTTCCTTATTCATAGGGGTACCGTCTAAGTTGAAATATTCACCTTTGCTATTTTTTAATAACCCAGTTTCTTCGCAAACTGTTAACATTTGTTGAAGCTTTGGAAGCTGTTTATTTGTGTCATTTTCAGGTTTTGAGGTCGTTTTGCTGCTTTCACATATTTTATCGACTTGTTTTAAGTTTTTTAACATACTGGTTTGTTCGCGGATTGCTAGTGGTTTAGGGTTAGTTTTTGCTGCAAGGATTTTTTCTGTAGTAGATTCTTTGTTTGCAGTTGGTTGACCGGTTTTTGTGCTCGCTTGTGAGTCGTTCACTCGAACAGCTTTTTCTCCTTTAAGGACGTATCTTTTTCCTTTTGAATTAAAATAAAATCCGGTTTTGCAATCGTAGTTTAAGAGATCTGTAGTCTTGAAGCGCTCGTTTGAGATTTTCTGTTTAGATTTTAATAATTTTTTTGTATCACCATCGGATTTTTCTGATTCAGTGGAAACTTCTTCTGTTTTGGACAAAGATTTTACATTTGGCTCTGTATATTTCACTTGGTGCGGTTGAGCAGGTGCCGATTTTTGGGATAAATACTTTACAGCATTTTGAAAGTTTTCAACTTCGTTCATTTGAATTTTCTGAAATATTAAAAAAATCAACATATAAATATAGTTTTAGCTTTTCAGCATATGATTTTCAAAATTCTAGAAAACTGTCGCCGAAAATGTCATATAATCTAGAAAATTTAACACAAAAGTAGCCCAAAATGTGGAATTTAACAATAATTACAAAAGTTTTAACTTTTGGAATTTTTTTGCAACCATTCAAACAATACGGAAAGATTTCTTTTATCGAAATTAAATTATTTTTCATCCCAATTTTTCGAAAAAAATTCCAAAAGTTCTGCAAATTTGAAAAAATAACTAAAATAATGTTATTGAGAAGTGCTGTAATTTGCAACCTCTTGCGACAAACGGAAAACATATTTTTTCATGAAATTGTTTTTTTCTATTAAAATAAACATCGAAGTTTTTACAAAAGTTTTGAATAATGGTTGCAAATGAAGATGTCCTAACGTACAATGTTTTCATTAATTTGCAACCTCGCCCGTAATACGGAAATGGAGGTAAAACTAAAAAAAACATATTTTCGTATTTGTACTCTACTAAAAAAGCAACTTGGCAACATGGCAGCGACTAAGCAGACGTGTGTGAAAATACAATCAACCAGTACAGCGTATAAGAAATGTACTCTATGGATAATCAAGTATTTAACTGGACCACTGTCGCCTTTTTTTGTGTTGCACTAATTTATTCAGCTATATTCCCAAATCAATGAGTAATCTTAAAACTATTTGCAAATAGTTTCCAATTTATGATCATATGGCGAACAAAAAACAAAACAATTGAATAAAAAATGTTCCCTTGAAAAAAAACCTTTCAAATCTCTCTCAAAATATTAGTTGTTGTTATAATAGTCCAGTCAATGAACGATTAAAAGGGGGGTGTAGAGTACGTGAGCGAACGTTAAGAAACGGACTTGATGGATGTATTTGGAGTAGTTAGGAAATAAATATACTAAAGGTCCCGGAGCGTAGGAGGTATGAGGACTGCAGGGGGGCACGGAGAAGGTCACTTTTTTCGGCTTTTCGCTTATATCTCGAAAAATATGCACCATAGCAAAGAAGTCACCCAATATCATAAAATTTATTACAAGATTGTTTAAATTCATTTTTCGTATCTCTTTTGGTTCTAAAGATATTTGCTAGCAAAAAATGCAAAGTTTTGAAAAAAGTTTTTTTACCTCCCGCCCCAAGAGACTCAAAACAACTCAACATTAATTTCTTAACTAATATTTTTTAGGTATAGAGGGTTATAGTTCTTAAATAAATAACAAAAATTAGAATGTACAGTTTTTTTTGCGAATGTAGGAATTTGCTGTAGCTTTTGATTAGTTTAGGTTAAAATAATAAATAAATATATCATTTCGGAAAGATTAAAAGATCGTTAAATCCTCTACAACTTCTTTTAGAAAAAGTTTGCTGTAAAACTAAAAGTTTAGCCGCTAAATAATTAAAAAAAAACATAAGTTAAAATTTTTTTTATCAAAAATATGCATTTTTTTCTAGCAAATATCTCTAGAACCAGAAGAGATAGGAAAAAATGAATATAAAACAATCTTGTAGTAAATTTTATGATATTGATCGTTTTAACTTACTGGCCTATTCCTTGAAAAGGAAAGTGTTTTTATAAGTCGTTATCTTATCTGTAGAAAAGTAATGTATAAAAAATGAATGAACCAACAATTTCTTTAGAAATAAAAATTATAAGTTAAAACGATCAAAATAATTTGTTCAACTTATTTTGAAGGCAACTATACCTCCTAACTACTCCAAATACAGCTCTGAAGTCCGTTTTTGCATGTTCGCTCACGCAGTCTACAGCCCATTCATTGACTGGACTATAACTGCAATTGGCAGAACTAATATTAGTAAAAAAATTAAGGTTCCGTTTTTCGTATGGAGTTGCAAAGTTACATATCCACTGAGACCGATATTCTCTTTATTTGCAATCATGATAAAAAACTTTTGTAATTAGTTCGAGGCTTGTGTGTATTGAAAATGGCTGCGCCGAGAAAAAAGGTTTGCAAATGTACCAGTATATGTTACATTTTTTTTCCGTTTACTTACCCAATTTGCATAACTTTTGTAAATTTTTTAAACAAATTACAATAAAAAACTTATACAAATGAGAAAAAAACAAGGTTCCGTAGCTGTTGAAAGGTTGCAAACTTAATGCATGTTGTAAAACATTATTACTAGCGATATTCCTAGTTTGCAGAACTTTTGCAATTTTCGGTGTAAAAATAAAAAAATAAAGCGTTTTTCGTTATTTAAACAATGTTCCGTTCATCGCAGACTTCTGCAAAATTTTATAGTTCGTTTTCATTAATGCACTAATATACCATAGAAGTTTCAAAACTTTTGGAATTAATGTTAATTGATTGTCTATATCTACTGGCCTAGCAGTAAGTCGGATTGAGATGGGGTTTTTTGCATTCGCTTCGTTAGCTTGCATATATCGCATTCGGAGTAAGAATTGTTATAGTTGAGACAAACGCGATCAGAGAATGATAGATAGATAGATGGATATTTATTAATATAAAATTACAATTATTACATGGTTAAAACTATAATTTAACAGAAGGGCATATGTAGGAGGAACTTCTGCACTGCATAGACACAATACATCATTATTGCATTAGAAATATATTACATAACACATTCACATACAGCCATGTGAGTCAGCAAGGGCGGATTTACGGGGGGTACAGGGGGTAATTATTACGTAAAAATTGATATGTACTAATTTTATGGCTTTGAGCTAACAATTAAAATGATTTTTTTTTATTTTTCTACGATTAATACGAAGGAAGATCTGGCAATTGAAAAATGGGTGTTTAAAGAAACTGGATCGTTCTAGCGCAGGGGTTCTCAAACTGTGGTACATGTACCACTGGTGGTACATTATAATGTTTTAGTGGTACAATTTGACATTTAACATTTTGTTTTCAGAAATACATATATTTTTCTTCAAGGTTTTGACTTTAACGGCTCTAGCTTTAATATTGAAATGACGACTTTTCCAAAAACTTCGAACAATTTCGCGACACATTGATTTTTAACGGCGAAATGCTTTTATGGTGGTACATATATTTTTGTTTCATATTTATGTGGTACAAAATTTGAAAAGTTTGAGAACCGCTGTTCTAGCGTAAATATCTGAAAAAATATGACTTCCACAGAAAAATGTATATAACATCTTAATGAGAGAACAACATTGGGAACATTTTAAGACCATCCAGAACCGTTTAACATAAGCAGAAAAAAGTTATGGACAAAATAAATTTTTTTCAATTTTTTTACGCCATTTTTTTAACGCTATCTAGACTGTGGTATTTGACAAAAAATCCTTTTGCAGAAAGTCGTAACATATGTTTTTACAATTGTCTAGTAATGTTTAGCCCTATGGATAATTATTTTTTAAGTTTTGGTCTGTTAAAGTTGAGCTAATTTTTTGTTTTTTATGACATTTTCAATTTCTGGTCAATACCGTGAAAAGTATTGATTAAAGAGGCAAGGCTTTGAGCAAATGTTCTTCCGAATAATTACCATTTTTTTTATCTTTGTATTTATAACCGTCAATGTCATTTTTTCGGGTCAAATATCGAAAAAACGGTCATTTCAATGAAAAAGTTTGTCATAACATGATATTTCGGCGATGTCCTAAGCTTTAAAATGGATTATTGTACATTATTTAATATTATCAGTCAAAAAAAAGTTACAGGCAAAAAATACATTTTATTTAGAAATGTACGATTATTGTGGCGAAATTTTCATAGAAACCCTTTGTGACGGAAAAAATAATCAGTCAGTCGTTGGCTGCATAGTCAGTAGTTGGCTGGGTGTCCGAAAAGGTCCCCGAAAGAGAAGCGAGCGGCAAAAAGTAAGAAGTAGCGTTAAAAGTTAATTTTCAAAGGGTATAACAAAGAATAAAGAAGTACCCGAAGGTTACAGACAGGCGATGACGGTTAAGCGAAAACCGAAATAAGCCCTATAAAGAAGGATAATTAACAAAGGGATTGTGACAGTCCCCTGGTTCGTTATGTTTAGGTAAGCGATTATTGTTAAGTTTTATCTAATTTATGTGTATTTGAAGGGTGACCGAAATAAAAGTGTATTTGTTTTTAACATCTCTTGTTTTATTTCTTAGAGTGAGTGGTGGTATTAAGACATAATAACTGCTAAGTATTCAGGGAGAGACGTCCCCACACTTCATAAAGACCGAAAGGTCGTTTCACCCCGAATGCGTAGCAGCCACATGTAGGCCAACACTGGACCTCATGACAATATTGCTTGGGACATAATTATGCATAATTACAAATCAAACTTACCTTGTTTGATAGTGGCTCACCAGCTGGTGGGTCATCACAAGAATCATCTTCCCATTCTGAGATAATCTTCTCCGCATTCTGTTGAACCTTCTTGTTACTTAAGTAATTTATAACAGCTCCTAAGTCTATGACTTGAGCCGTACACCTTACGTTTTTTAAATAATTTCCAATCATAGTTTCTGTCTCCAGACATAATTTTCGAAAAGTGTATGCCACTCGTAGACTTTCGTGGCAATTTCCGCATATTTGAGGACTGTTTGAAAGACCGAGGTACTGAAAATAAAAATAAACGTATTATTAGTGAAAACCTTCCTGTATATATTGAAATGGATTTTGGTACATAATCAAAATTTATAAGTTGGGTTTTTGGATTGTTGTAAAATTATTAATGGGAAAAATTATGTAATTGGGTACGGATAGGCAGATCTTATTAAGAAGCTGCGGACAGTTGCAAATACCGTTTACAATGTTAAAGAGCAATAAGAGTTGTCCTTTTAACAAAACCCAACATTTTCATTGATTTTTGTATGGCATTAGTGATGTGGCAATTGAAGCTGAGGGAGTTGTCGAGAGTAATTCCTAGATCTCTAATCTGATTTACAGTATCGAGCAAATGGCCATTGATTTGATAATTAAATGCTATTGAGTGATGTGTGCGATGAAAGCTAATTTTATGACATTTACTGGTGTTAAGATCCATGCCGTTATGTGAGCACCATGTGGACAAGTTAGTAAGTTCTAATTGCAACAATGAAGCATCTGCATAATTGTTAATAATTTTAAAACATTTTAGGTCATCAGCGAATAGAAGGGCACAGCTGGCATGGAAACAGTAGGTAATATCATTGATAAAGAGATTAAAAAGCGGTGGACCCAAGTGGGACCCCTGGGGTACCCCAGAAGTAGCTGAAAATGTATTAGAATAGAAATGATTTACTCTTATCTGTTGGGTTCTGCCACATAGGTAGCTATTAAACCACTGCAGCATGGAACCACTAATGCCATACAAACGGAGTTTATGGACCAAAAGCTCATGGTTGACTCTGTCAAAGGCCTTGGAAAAGTCAGTTTAAATTGAATCAACTTGGAGTCCCTTTTCCAAGGCTTCAGAAAGAAAATCAACACAAGTTAGAAGACTCAATTCTGCAGATTTAACCGAAGTGAAACCAAATTGCTGTTAAGGATCCCAGAACAGTCATAGATGAGAAACTCAGTAATAATGCTTTCGAAAACTTTTGGAATAGTGTTAAGGATGGATATAGGGCGGTAGTTTTTGATTTCAGATTTGTTGCCAGATTTATATATTGGTGTGACGTAGGAAAATTTCCAAATATCCCTTTAAAGTTCCTAATAGCCTAGTTTCAGCGATATCACATTTCATGAGAGGTCAAAGTCTGTGACAACTGTGTTAATAAATCCAATTTGAAGAATGTATAAAACAAAGACGATGAGCTACAGAAACTAATATAGATAAATGGATAAATCCTAAAAAAAAATTTAAATGTCAATGTATTTAAAAAGTTTGAATTTGTTTAAATTTACTAGTTCTCAACTTCATTTTGCCACCGGTCTAAAAGCTTTAACCATCCGGCGGGCGCGCCAGCGACAATCTGCCGCAACTTTTTGTTTTATAATTAAAATGTGAGGAGCCCTTCGAAACTGGGCATTTAGGTATTCCTAGTTTATGTCATTGACTCCGCCTATAGACACATCTGGTGCAAAATAATATTTCTGTTCAGTTGTTACAAGCGAAAGATTCAAAGCAGGTAGAATTTGCAATGTGTTTGTGGCTGTTTTCCCGCTCATGTAAGTTTTATTTATTACTAATTTGTTAAGTTTCCCTAGATTGTTTGTTTTGGAAAGTTATATATTTTTTTACTATAATAAAATGGCAAGTAAAATAAATTTTCTTCGTTATTTGTAAACTACAAACCTGAAAAACCAAATGCGCCTTCCAGTGTAATTCTAAAAAAAGCGCGCCCGCCGGAGGGTTAAAAAATAAATAGGCTAACCCTACTTCTTCAGTAGAAACTTTTGAAGCTGTTAATATCATTTTATATAGATATCTTATACAAGACACATTGACAACGTCCAACGTCACAGAGTAAAAAATCTGTAAAAATTTTGTTATGTTTTTGGGCGTATCATTTAACATATTCATAATGTAATATAGGTTTTTTAAAGAAAATATTTTATTTTTGTTAGTAGAAGTATAAATGTACTTTTTTGTAAATCATAACCTATCTGTTGTTAGGTATATATTGACCTTGACACTAAACCTATTTCTTTGTTATCATTTGCACATTTTTAGGTTAAATAAGAATAGCAGTTGTTTTTATTTGTTTTCCTAAACCTTTATTTTAATTCATTTATACATTTTCATATTTAATTATCGTTAGCTAAATAAGTAAAATGTTTTTTTAACTATTTGTATTATCCATGCTATAATATATAGTTTTCAATAATCATTACCTTACATTAAAATAACTATAAAAAAGACTCACCAATTCAGGTACTATATATCTCAATACATGAGCAATCTTTAACCCTTCAGCACAACCACTATTTTCTTGCAACCTGTAAGATCTAGTACGTATAACATTTAAACAGGTCCTGCAAATCGGATATTCCCTGTAAGAATCATTTTTTTCTTCAGTTTCCATTGTGTTTAGCTCTTAATCAAAATATTTTTATGTAAAGGTTCCTGAACCCCAAACATCGACGATAATGACGTAAAACTTGACAAATGACTGTGTCATCAGTGTCATTTGACTGGATGCGCAGTTGTAAAATAAACGAAAAAGTTGCGCACTCCGCACAATTTAAAGTAATTTTTGTTTTATCAAGTTTTTATGTTGGTCAAATGGAGGGTGTTTGACAACTTTGACAGGCATTTACATATTTTAGAAAAGCTTTCCCTAATACACGATAATGCTTTTAAACATTAGTAATTAGTAGTCCGTTATTTTAATTCGTAAATAATTAAACTGTTTTGTCATTCCTGAAATTTTTAAGATTTTCCGGCAATATAAACATCACACATCTTACAACAACAGCGGCCATTTTATAACTAACTATGTCAGTATGTCAACACTCAACGAATCAACGTGATGTCAACAAATATGGTTAAATTTTTTTTATTGTTGAATCTTATATTTCTGAATTCGTAACTATTGTTTTTCTTTTTCTTAAAAGGGCTTTTTATAATCGATACCAATTGCGTTTGGGCATAAAATCCATTATTTACTTTTACGCCCTCTGTTGTTTATTTGTTAATTAAAGCTATGAAGAAAACTGCAATTCAAGCAGTATGTTGCGCGCCATCTTTTATCTAATAGTTGAATCAGTAATGAGAGCTATAGAAACCTTGCTGAATTTTGACATTCTGTTATTCATGACAATAATGACAGATGGCTTAATGATAAATAGTTATTAAAATTATACTTTGAATGATTGTAAGATATAAATTTCATTTTGAGTTTTTAGTCAGTTTTTATATTTTCGGATTTTTTTGCTTCATATGTAGTTTGACAGTAACATTTGCGCATGCGCACTGTCCAAGAAATATAAACAAATTAATTTTGTCTAAACATTACGCTGAATTATTTTTTTATTCAGTATTTATAATTATACAACGGTAAACATTTTCCTTAGCTTTTTAAAAAAATGATTTTAATAAATGTAGACTCGTTTAAGAATTTCAAGCTTTCGGAAATGTATATATTAACTTATTCCCATCCTCAGGGAGCTACAAAAAATTAGTCTCGCATGGGTCATATAATTTATAAAATATTATTTTTTAGTGTGAACTCACCTCTTACGTGAGACTGTATTGAATATTGAATGTGATATAATTACAGTTTAAAACACAATTTCGGTAGGTGTACCATAATTTGTCAAATAATTATTATTACTAAGCTAAAAGTACAATCTACTAAAACTGTTTACTTATATTACATGTATTGTACCTTTGAATATTAACCATAACTGTCATAGAAACTTTTGTGGTCTATGGGTATCCCACCGACATAACCTTAAAGTTAAAGTTTAAAGTTATGTCGGTGGGGTATCCTGGTATGTCTTTGACAGTTTATAAATAGTATGAATTAAAGAAAAGAAATAGTATTTATAAAAATGCCGCAAATACTTTTTTAAAAAAATTCATGCTTGATGAGATATTTCCAGATAGTAATTCAAGATCGTGGGAGATTCGGTAAGAAAATTTCACACCAAAGTAATATAAAAAATTATAACATGACATTTTTGTAAGACCGGTGAATTTTTATAATTTGACACTTGACAGAAATACTATCGCTGTGGTACAGCCCAGGGTAGGAAAATACTATCGCCAAGCTTTTTGGTTGCTACAGTAATGCTGAAACGAAAGCTTCTTATTGGTTAAAAAATGTTTGTGAAATTTTCCTTAAAATAATTTGTTTTGATTTAATTTACATAGACTTCAAACTCAAACGTCCTCGAAGAACTAAAACAAATGGTCAAGGAACGATTCGCCTGACAACACACAAACCGCCCCAAAGAGTTTTTGTAAGAGTTTCTGGATTACTCCACCCCTATCCTTACAGAGGGGGTGGGGACTTTACCGCAGCCCCCAAGCGATTTTTACTTTCGTAATATTTCATCCTTTTTGTCTGAGACATTGATTTTCGCCAGTGTTCCTTTATCCCCTTACGGTTATAGAAAGTAGATTTAGAACATAAGTGAAGACCTTCTAATTGAAGCAATTTGGGTTTGCAGTCTAAGGAGTCCAATCTCTAATGGATTATATTTTATATTTGCGACTAGAAATTTTCACTGCAAGTGCTGCCATCTATGAGTGACTACTAACATTCATAATTTAGAGAGTTGTGATATATTTATTACACCTTTGTTACTTGCCACCTACAGAAATAAAAGAAAGAATTTAATCTTGCTTCATTATTCCTTATTTTCAATTTTTCATTAAAATCGACCAAGAAAAGACTTTCTGGCACTGCAAGAAGCTCCTCAGAGAGAAGAAAATGGCAGTCGGCTGGACAAAATGGCTGCAGAAAAAATATTGTATGTAACACGATCCAAAAGTGATTTCACGGGACTCGCAGGATTCCAGGACTCGCCTAAGGCTCGTCCTGGAAAGTTCCTACTCATCCCGTAAAATATCACTTTCGTAACTTGTTTCGTAAATTACTATTATAGTCCGGCATACCGTAACCAAAATGGCCTGTTATCGCCACAAGCTTTATTCAAGCATAAGTCGATAGATTTACACAAAATTTTCTTATTCTTATTTTTTCACGATTTTTACGTCAGGACCGACATATATTATTTTTTAGCACTGCAGGCCTAGTAGGTCCATGGCTTGACGTGTTAACTCCCTCCATATTCCTCTATCCTTCGCCCCCTCTCTCCACTTGTAATGTTTCGATGTCCCTTTCCACTTGTTGTAACCATCTTTCACTGTGTCGGCCGCTTCTTTTTCTTCTTAATTAAATTAATAAAATATAAACTCTATTTTGATGCTAGAAAAAAAATAGTAAACAAAAAAAATGAAATTTCCTAAAAATAAAAAATAAAATTTCTGTCGAGGCTGAAGCAGGTATCGAACTCATGACAAATGGATTATTAGCGCTCTCTGCGACAAGATCAATCGTGAAAATAAAGAAAATTTATTCTCAGATCCTTAGATATTCCAAATAATATATTATATTTTAATACTAGCAGCGCCACCTAGGATACAGGAGATTCACTGAAGTCTTAAGATATCTATCTCTCTTCATTATTGCAGAAAGACAGTGATAAAAGATAAAGATAAAGATAAAAATGGGGATTTTTGGTGTTTGTGGTTTGGCATACCTGTCGCGATGCCCCTCTTAACAAGGGTACAGATAAATTGGTAGAGGGGATTGAGAAAATCGACCTCGCCAAGAAAAGACTCTCTGGGCACAGTAGATACAGTAATTCCACTTCGGCCAATTTCTGGTTGTAAGTTTTCAACGCGCATTAGCCAGGAGTTGCGACTCCTGGCTAATGCGCAAACGACGAGTTTAAGAACGACCGGCACTCTTCCATAGTTGCGGGATTTAAAAAGTTTCATCCAATCTACTGTGTAATATATTAGAAGTGTTATAAACATTTCATAAAGTAGTCTCTTATTTCATCAAATTCTGGTTTTAGGATATTTTATCAATGAGGCGTCAATCCCTATGTATGTTCCACTTATTTCATTGAAAAGTGATCATTTTTGTGACAATTCTACAATAGCATCTTGAATTATGATAATTTAACAATTCACATTGGCAACATTGCAATATGAAAACATTTTTAATTGTGTCGCTCAATTTATTATTTCATTCGTTTTCGTTTGTATTATTTGGTGGTGTTTTCTGTTTGTTTTGTGCGAAATAATAAAAGCGAAATGTCTCCGGTTGTTGGTGATGTTGTGCTTAAAAAACCATGTACAATTTGTGTAGTATGTCGAAGCAATTCGAGGGAAAATCCCCAATTAACTTTTTTTAGGTTTCCCAAAGATGATGCAAGGTGAGTAATTTCTGAAACAATATTGAACTTCTTTACTAACTGAAGATATTTTTTATAGATGTGCTAAATATTTTAATATATCCAATACATTCTATGATAGTTCTCAGGATATTTGCTTAGGAATATTCTGCAAAAAGAACATAGGTATCTTGTGAGGATATTCTGGGAATATCCTTTGCTGTGTGGGTGTCTGTCTGTTATTGTTATTGTAAATTATAGTTTTAAGCTTGTAATAATTGTAATGTTTTGTGACGAGTGTAAAATTCTTGTAATTTTATATTAATAAATATCTATCTATCTATGTTTTTATTAGGTGTCATGCATTCTTGGTTCTTGTTTTCTTAAAAAAAAATTGTATTGTATGCAATAAATTTCTTTCTTATATATTAGGAATCAAACTATATAAGCACACAACTCAACCACAATTTTGTATTTGCCATATTGAATTTTGGCAGAAACTCCATTCCCAAAAACTCCTTTAAACCACTTTTGAATAACATCGACCCATAATCATAAAACTCATTTTTTGTTCATATAAAAATATATGCCAAATCTCAACTCGACTAGAAATGGTTCAAATTTGTACTAATAAACGTACATATGAAGTTAATATAAGTGTGGCAATAAAGATAATCGTGAGATTAGAAACAAGTTTTCATACTTTTCGGGCCTATATCTCAAAAAGCATTCGAGACCTCCGCTTTTTGACTTCAAATTCGTGTTCAGGAGACCAAAATACGTAAGAATCACCAAACATTTTTTTTTATCTCGGGTGCATCCGATTAAATGAATTTTACCTCATTGAAAACTGCATAATTAATTTTTACTACTTTTCCATGTTTCCAACCTTATTTGCATAGACTGAATTTTAGCGAGCAGTTTATATCAATAATTGATATATCGAGCAGTGTATATATGAGCATTGTTAGGGATCGTGGCGGGGAGAAATGTCATTACTGTCAATAGTGTCAATACCAGTGCGAATATAAAAAATGAAACTGCTGGACACCAATATCAAAGGTGCCGACGCTAAGTGGAACTACTGTATCTACTGTGCTCTGGGGTTCAACGCAAGAAGCTCCTCAGAGAGAAGAAGATGGCAGCCGGGACGTGGACGGCTGAAAATCCGGGCAAAAAAAAGGAACCTGAAAAGAGGCAAGGGGGAGTGGGACCCTCAGGCGAGGACAACAAAAAAAAAAAGACCTCGCCCTGATTCCCAGACCCCTCCAAACCTTCCAAACACCAAAAGGGCCAGGAACACGGCAGTGTCGACTGGCACCTTTAGCGAGGTGACAAGGGACATCAGGATGGCGGTCCGACCTGGTTCAAAACGCGATTGTGGATGCGCTCTACACAACTCCCTCAGGGAACGGGGGTGCTCCACAATTCGAACACACCTCATTCAGTGCAGGGGTCCTATCGATGACCTGCGCAAATGAGCGCACAGTTCAATGGCTGAGGGAGACAGTCAGCGCTCTGAGACGTCTCTGGGAGGGAGCGGAACTGACTACGGTCAGGTTCGCAGACCTCCCGGTGCGCCACAGAGTGCTGGTCTTCCTGCCAGGGGACCCAAGAGAAGAACCAGCAGAGATCAGACGGCGCCTCCAGTTCCAAAATCCGGATCTGAGGACGCAGGAATGGACTCTGCTAAACAGAAACACTGTGAGGGAAGGACGACAACTCCTGGCCTTCTCAGTCGACGATGCTTCGTTCAGGTAATTGGAGAGAACGAACTACAGACTCGGAAGGTTGCACTTCACGGACCTGAACAAAAAGCGAAAGGCCAATGGCGGGGATAAGGGTGACCTCCAGCATTGTAAGGCGGCCTCGGCAGTCCTTACAACGGCTGGAGGGACGTTCGACGTTGCCCTTATTCAGGAGCCATGGGTCAGACATGAGGTAATAAGAGGCCTGGGGGGAGGCTGCGGAGAACTGATATACAGCAGATTCCTTATATTTTGTTTCTTTATTTTTTCGTTTACAGACAAATGAGACAATAGTTATTTGTGTAACTACTGCAAAAAGTGTATATTTGTTGCACGGTGCATGAAGTTTGCAGCTTGAGACGAAGTCGAGTGCTGAGTGCAACAAATATGCTTTTTGCACATTTTTTCTACGATCGAAAATAAAATTTAACTTTAAACTAACTAAATAATTTTATTAAACTAGTTATTTACTTTTTTCGAATTAATTTCAGCCTTCACCACTGAATATTCTGACTATAAGGTCGATTGCTTTAGTATCTCCGATTTTTCTTTCAAATACTCTAGGAGGACGTTCTCACTACTGTTCTTAACACCAGTCTGTAAAGCGGTTATAATAAATTTCATAATTTTTTTTGGATTTTTCGGGTAATAAATCTGCAAATCTGCTGTGGCTTCATTTGCTGTTTGAATTAAATCTGGAGGAGTACAAATACATTCTTCTTCACTATTCGACATTTTTAATAGCTAACAAAATATTATTAAAATTTTAAATTGACAACTTGAGATGGATTACGTAAAACAAGATTTGGATTAATCAAACCTACAGTAAAAAATGTTTCTTTTTAATATCAAACAATAATGTTTTTAATAATATTTAAAGGTATAGTAGAACCCACCGCTTTATGAGAAATAAATTAATTAAGCTTGCCTACCCTATCTCAACCCTCACCATCGGAATCACTGTCATCAACATTGATAATAAATTTGGTCGGACTCGTTATATAAGAATTTATTCTTTGATGACATGTTTGATTTTTTTCTGCCAATCATCAGCTGAAATTTTGTTAATTTCTTCTTTTACCAAATTTGCTATCAACCCATCAAATTTGGGAAACACGTTATGACGCCTTATTCTTTTTTTAAGTTGTCCCCAAATTAATTCTATGGGGTTAAATACACAAAAATAGGGCGGAAGGCGCAATACCTCGTGGCCCCTTTTTGATGCCAGGAATCTTTGGGACTACAACCTGATACCACATAATCCATTGGAATATCATTTAGTGATTGTTCCGATTCTTTAGATCCATTTAAAAAAACTGTATTTTCCCAAGGACGAAACATATTGAAATTGACACCGAATAAATAAATAAGAAGTACACTGTAACAATGTTTCAAAATAAAAAAAAGTATGTATATACACGGAAGCCAAGAATAATATTAATTGAAATAAACTAACGCCACGAATCACCTACCACCTACTATTCACTAAATCAAAAATCAAGTGCGAACACAAGCACAGTGTATCACTGTATGAATATTTTTCTAGCCCTCACTACTGAAGACAATATTTGTCTAACTTCCTACTTCCTACTTTAATTGCAGAACAAAATGATCCCGCTTTATACAAGTCGCTAATACTGACAAAGACACTTATCGGCACATCTACATTCCGCTAATACCGACAAAGCCACTTGTCGGCACATCTACTAGCCACCAAAGTAACCTGTCTGCACATCTGAGAATTTTGTTTCTGCAATTGAAAATGTAAAAACTATAACCACACTTCCATTGTCGCCTCTTATGAGTGTAACCTCACACCCCACAGTTTAGTTAAATTAATTTAAGACAAAATTTTAATTAGTAATTCAAATCTAATATGCGTTATAGAAATTAAAATGTAAATTCATATTGAACTTATAATTAATAATTATACGCCATTCTCCCCTATAACGATATCCAGCTAAGTTGGTTATTGAATCTTTGCACAGTGGTCCTAATAGCCAAAATATTATTTTATTTTTATGTATATGGACAGTGTGCCGTGTTTTCGACTTTAAAGTGCTCAAAAATGTCCAGATTCATGAGCCATTGTTCTATTGGCGGTAATCCTTTGCTGTTTTTTCATTCTCATAAAGGATTGAGTTCGACTATACCTACAGTTACCACGTTTATAAGTATACTCAAATTACATGGAAAAAATGTTTTCCTCAGATCGAACTCCTAATTACAGAGTACCACAGCACTTTGTTGCACTAGTGCAACAAAGTAAAACTTTTAACACAGTTGAGAGTACAAAAAGTAATAACTTTTCGCACGATCGTAGAAAAATATACGTACCTAGTTCGTCTAGTCGTTGTCTGAAGGTACCTTTTGCCTTAACCTTCCAATAGCAGCACTGCACGTTTAACAAATAAATATACGTGCATATGTGTTGTTTTAATTTATTTTTTAAATTAAACATGAATTGGTGCTTTTAATCATAATTTTTTTACTCCACTCTAATGATAATTAGACGGGTTGCTGAATGAGAGAACAGTTGAAGGACAATCTAATTACTGGAAAGAATAATTCTATTTGACATCAACTTATGTTCAAATTTTAACGTTTTTGTGATTGTGTTTTGTGTGATTTCATTTTTCTTCATCGTAAATTCGTAAGAATTAATACAATGGACAGTTTTAAGACTCCTGTAAAGTTAAGCAAAAGAGTTAGTTCTGTATTACAAATACCTCCTTCGCCTCTAATGAAAAAGATAGGATATGGAACAGGTTTATTGAAATTGGTTTGTAGAAATTATGTGTATTTTTGTTATTGTAATTTTAGGTGTTGCAGTGTACGAAATGCAAAGGTCTCCTTTACCTGATAAATTTCGGTCTCCGTGGGCAGTAAAAAAGTTAAATCAAGGCATGAAAAACAAAAATTATGCAAAATTGGTCAATGAAAGAGTACAGACTGAAGCAGAGATTTTGCGAGAATTGAACCATCCAAATATTGTTGGATTCCGTGCCTTCACTAAGGATAAAGATGGAACAAATATATTAGCAATGGAAGAATGTACAAGTTGTCTTGGAGATTTAATAGAAAATCGTTTGGATTCTTTGGGAGATGTCCCTTTTCCACCTACACCTATTTTTAAGGTCACACACGATATTGCAAAGGCTTTAGATTACCTTCATAATCAAATTCTTTTATTACATTGCGATATTAAGTCGTACAATATACTTATAAAAGGAGAATTTGAAATTTGTAAACTCTGTGATTTTGGAGTTTGTTTGCCTTTAACTAAATCCGGAGAGCTCGATTTAAACAAGACCGATAGTGAAGTTGAATATCCAGGTAACTTTTCTTTTACAAATTGTCGAATTTTTCCTTTCCAGTTCCAGTACAGTTAGTACAAGAAATCGATTGTTAGTAGTTCATAAAATACAACATCGAAAGTATGCTTTCTCATTATTATACACATTTTTAAAAACTACATGCTGCAGATTTTTAAAAAGTGTTTTACTAACATTGCTGTCACAGACTAGGGCCAATCATTTTTGTAACAAAAAAAATATCTTAGCACTATGTGGATGGTCGGAAAATTTAGGGTACATTATAAGTAAATTAAAAGTTCAGGAAGTGGGGGTGGGGTAGCTAAGTATGCAACTTGAGGGTTTTATATTGTTTTTTTTTTACGATTTGTGGCTGAAATATGCATCCTATCGAAAAAAGTTTAATGTGTAGTGTAGGACATTTTTAATGTCCTTGTTCTTGAGGAGCTTGGGTGATTTTATTTCACATCCTTTGTGCAGTTTTGTCACTCCCATGGTCCTTTTTTGGAATTTTTATGGTTCAAAAAATTCCACCTTCGTATAATTGAAAATTAAACAATTGGCTCTGGCCTAATAGGGGTCGAAAAATATTCCCGTAGCAAATGTAACGCATTAGAAACGCCACAAAATATCAGAACATATTTTGATATTACTTATAGTCACATTATGTATTTAGAGTTTTTTGTATACTATCATCGACATCCAAGTTTTTTATTTAAAAAGAAAATAAGTAGAATGCTGTTAAATCTAAATAATAAAATGAATTTTGATTGTAACTGTCAACTACTAGTACTTTTACTTTAATAGTTTTTACCGCGATCAAAAATTATGATTTTAAATCGTAATTGCTAATTATAGTCTCGCAGTAAACTTCTGTCAACACCCAGCGGCGGGTAAGAAAATTTCTTTTGTATGTTAAATATGGTTAATGATGGAGTGTAGCTTGTGTAATCAAATTAAGCAACCTACTAAAGAACTCAAAAATCCGTGCTACCTGTGTGATTCCTGTAGAAACTTAATTTGCTTGGATTGCTCTAAATTAACCGCATCTGAGATAAGATGCTTACCATTATCTAGTCATCTCCTAAAATTCCAGTGCAGTAAGTGCCGCAATAATGAATTTATTGAACTTTTGCATGATCAAATCAATGATAAATGCCAAATAATAAAAGACAAAGATGACATTATTGAAATACTGAAAAGTAAAATTACAGACTTGGAAAATAGAATTAGTGAAATTGCTAACCATGGCACTTCTATTTCTACGCTGATATTGCCAAAAATAATACAAAGAATGTGAAAAATAATTGCCCCCAGATTATAATTAAACCAAAAATGCGTCAGAATCAACTGAAAACAAAGGAAGACATTGAGAAGAATGTTAAGCTACAAGATTTGAAAATAGGTGTACAAATATTACAAACCACTAATTCTGGATCCGTAATCATTAAATGTTTATCCAAAGAAGGAACTGAAGTGTTGGAAAAAAATATTAAAGAAAAATTAAGTACGAGTTACAACATCGAATTAAGTAAAATGAGGAAACCCAGAATAAAAATAGTAAACTTTAGACAAGACATGAAAGCCGAACAGATTGAAAACTGTATATCAGAACAAAATAATTTAAATGGTACAATCAAAGTTACTTTTATAAGAAATTCCAAACCTGGCACCAAAACAATAATTTGTGAATGCTGCCCAACATCTTTTAGCCAATTAATTCAAGAAGGTAAAGTGTGTATTGGCTGGGAGAGATGTACATTATATGAAGATCTTGACATACCGAGATGCTATAATTGCCAAGGATATTATCATAAAAGTAAAGACTGTCCGAATGCTGTAGTATGTGTCCAGTGCGCTGAAAATCATCAGGAAAACAACTGTCCTAAACGTAAACTATGTTGTAAAAATTGCACATCCTCTAATCTCAAGACCAATTATCCAACTGATCACTACGCCACTGACCAATGTTGTCGTACACTTGAATATCTGAAAGAAACGCTAAGAAATAAAACAGCGTACATATAAATAAAAAAAACAGTTTATTTTTGTCGTATTTAGATTTGATTTCTGTATCGTTTTATATTAATTTAATTAAGCAGGTTTATTATATTTAAAATTTAATTTTCTTTATACAATGGCTAAAAATGATTCATTTTTAAAAATTGCTAATTTAAATGTAAGATCTTTGTTACCGAGTTTTATAGATTTTACACAATTAATACGAGATTATTATGATATAGTTTGCATTACAGAAACTTGGCTTAATAATAACATTGACTCAAATCTACTTTTTTTGCCTGGTTTTAAATTTTATCGGAAGGATAGGGCAAATAGGACGGGAGGTGGTGTAGGCTGTTATGTAAGATCAAATTTAAATTGTGAACTTATTAACTATGATTCATTTAACAATTGGAACTTAGAATATATTTTATTAAAATTCAGAATTAAAACTTTAAATATTTCTTTGGCAGTAATATATCGAG
The DNA here is from genome assembly GCA_949320105.2 of Crepidodera aurea. Lineage (NCBI taxonomy): Eukaryota > Metazoa > Arthropoda > Insecta > Coleoptera > Chrysomelidae > Crepidodera > Crepidodera aurea. The sequence continues at coordinate 6,375,257 of OX439477.1, read as the reverse complement.
CTCCAGACTCAAGTCTTGTTGAACTTCAGTTCTTTATTAATGATATTCTCCCCATATTCCTTACTATATATGATTATTCTATTGTAACTGGTGACTTTAATGTCAACATGTTAGTCCCCAACACACTATTAAATTTATTTGAAACTTATGGATATATCAACCATGTTAATGAACTGACGCGAATTGCAGCAACCTCTGCTACATTATTAGATCCTATATTTACTAACGGTAACATTTGTAGAAAAAGTGGAAATGTAATGTCGGACCTAAGCGACTACAACATAATGCTAATGTATCCTAAATATTACAATAAACAAGCCAAAACAAAAACTTATTACTATACGTGATTTTAAAAATTTAAATTTTAATGAATTTATACAAGACTTACTTTTAATACCTTGGGATGACATATGTTAATGATAAGGTTAGATTTTTCACAGATAGCATAATTTCTGTTTTTAATATTCATGCACCACTTAGAACGATTCGAGTCAGTAAGCCGCCAGCACCTTGGCTAACTGATAACTTAAAACTAATCGGGATAAAGCTTTAACGAAATTTAAATCTGCGAAAACTCCTCAAAACTGGAATCGCTACAAGGAGTGTCGTAATTTTGCTATTGCCTCTATTAGAAGAGAAAAGGCGGCCTGTCTGAATGAACTTCAAAATCAACAAAATGAAAAAGCTTTGTGGCAGGGTTTAAGTAACATGAATATTAAATGTTCTACCACTAATAAGGAGTTACCTTCTAATTTACGCAACCCAAATGATATCAATGACTATTTTATTAGTGTATTTAAGAAATCTGATAATTGTTTGCAGAAAATACATTTTTACTTAAATAATAAATATAATGATAATAACCTAACTTTAATTCCAGTTGATCAGAATACAATTCTCAAAGTTATAAATTCGATTAAATCAAATGCCGCTGGCAATGATGAAATATCACTTTACATGATCAAGCTTTGTATGCCGACGATCCTTGATCATATTACCCACATTATTGGTTGTTGTTTACAGTATGGATACTTTCCGAAAATGTGGCGGGAATCAGTAGTGTGTCCCATACCTAAAATAGTTAATCCTAATAAGGTGTGTGAATTACGTCCAATAAGTATTTTACCTGTCTTATCCAAAATACTTGAACGAGTTGTGCATATACAGCTATATGACTATGCTACAAACAACAATATCATACCAATACAGCAGTCTGGTTTTCGCAAAAACCATAGTACAACTTCTGCCTTATCAAATCTAACTGACAATATTATAAGATCTATTGATAAAAAAACTATGGTTTAAATGACACTGAATTATCATTTTTTAAGTCCTATCTATGGAAACGTAGTCAACGTGTATGCGTTAATGGTAACTTTTCAAATTCTAAGTTTATTGTATCGGGAGTGCCTCAAGGATCCATCCTGGGGCCCCTACTATTCCTAATATATACTTCAGAGTTACCAAAAGTAGTAAATAATAGTGAAATACAGTTATATGCTGATGATACACAGATTGTCCATTGTTTTGACCGTGCTGAAATTCTAAATACCAATAATAATATAAATACGGATTTAGATGCAATTTTTCAATTTTCCAGAGAACATAATTTAACAGTCAATCCATCTAAAACCACAGCAATCTTATTTTGTAGTAAACCCAAAAGAAATATATGTGAAGGTTCATTAAGGCTCGAGTTGGATGGAGTAAAAATTAATTTTTCTAAAAAAGCCAAAAATCTAGGATTAATTATAGACCAATCACTTAGATTCAAAGAACATATTAAAATGGTACTTCAAAGATGTTATCTAATAATACGTATGCTATATGCCAACAAACATATCTTAAACTTCAAAACGCGAAAAAAACTTACTGCATCATAGTTTATTACCCTTGCCTTGATAAAATTTCACAAAACCAGTTACAGCGTGTACAAAACACTTGTTGTAGGTTTATTTTTAATCTGAAAAAATATGATCACATATCTTTTAAAATTAATGAGCTTAAGTGGTAATAGTTAATAATTTATTTCAGCTATATTTTCTAATTTTTTTGTACCGTTTATTTAAAAATAAAATTCCTGCATATGTGTTTGAAAAAATCATTTTTAGAAATTCTGTTCACAGTTTTAATATTCGATTTAATACTCTTACTATGCCACACCATTCTACTGCTCTGTTTGAACGATCTTTCACCTATAATATAGTTAAATTTTATAATTCGTATCAACATATTATGGCTCTTTCTTCGGTAAACAATTTTCGTCATACTGTTAAAAACATTCTCCTTTGTAGACAATAAATAATTTTTGAACTCTTCATGTAATTTATATTCTTGATTTAAATTCTATTGCCTGACATCTATGTTAATTTTTGTGATGTAATGTTTGTCTATTTCAAACTATTTTATTTTTTTTTTCTTTTTCTCTCTCTGTAAACCAAGAAGGTTAAGAGTTAAAGAGTAGCTTCAGCTAATCTTCGCCTTCTTGGTACAAATGTGTAATACATTAATTTATTTAATAAAGACATTATTATTATTATTATTATTATAATCATTTACACATCAGTTTTTTTTCATTTTATTTTAGGCACACCATGTTGGTGTCCTCCTGAAGTCCTAAAATCCGATCAAGAAATCACTACAAAGGCAGACATTTACTCTTACGGTTTAGTAATATGGGAAATGTTAGCGCTATCACCTCCTATAGATGAAGACATAACTGCGGCCGACAATTCGTTCTCAGATAGTTTCAAAGTTGATAGGAAACGACCTGATCTGCCAGACGTTGATCTAGGATCCGAGTACAATTTAATTTTAGAAATGTTCTTTTGTTGCACGGCTTTCGAAAAAAATGAAAGACCTACTGCTCTCGATTTAGTAAAGCTGTTAGATGAAGCTTTACAAAATAAGTAAACTGGAGATTATTTTCTTAATAGACTACCTACGGTTATTTTACTTAAAAATAAGTTTATACAGGGTGTTTCATTGGGAAATACGCATACAGTAATGATAGATAGAAGACACCGAGGTGCTTCTAAATAACCTATATTTTATGGGTATTTGCACTAATATAGAGTCCAATACTTGAAGGAGGTTCCTTTTTCAATAGACTATTCTGGACGCCCCATTATTGGCTTCATCTCCTGACATTTTTATAATTTTACGTTTCCTCTCCTCTCCAACATGTGGTTCAATATTAATCGTTTCAGCGAATCATTTTGAAGATATAAAGAGTCGAAGAAATCAGATTATAATTATGAATTTCATTCTTGCACCATTATATTTGTCAATCTTTAAAAGAGCTTCATTCCAAAACAACAGAAAAATAATAAAAGTAAATTGCTTCATGGGCTTCAGCAAAAGTTTAACACCTTCTGAGGTATCTATTCCAATTACTGTCATTGGACATTTCTTCAAGAATATCTATCACAATTTTCGGATGCGTTAGTAAAGTATGAACGGAATTATATTTGGTGTATCATCTTCTGTCACTAGATCCCTTGATACCTACTTACTTTCAATTTCTTTCTGACGTTACGTATCATTTTCTGGGATTTTGTTCCGTAACCTTTGGTATGCTGTTAACTACTTGGCACCCAACGTTGTACAAATTGTACATACGGCACTCTGAAATAAAGCGATTGTAGTCAAGAAAGCCTTTATTTTAAGTGGAAAATTTCACATTTTGCGCCCGTGGCAAATGCCACCTTCGCCACGCCCTCAGTCCGGCTCTGCTTATAACAGTTGTTCAAAGTGGCCTCCATTTTGCTCAATACATTTCCGTGCTCCTGAAGTAAGATTTATAATTGAATTTCTAATCATAGCTTGGTCATTTTTCAGTTCCTCGCATGCGTCCTCAATTCTCCGTAGAAGGTCCTTTCTAAATTATAATAAATAATCCCAAACGTGGTAATCGATTGGATTAAAATCGGGTCCCCTTATAGGCCAGTTGTGAGGTCCTCCTCTGCCTATCCAATTATTTGGGAAGCTGTCATTTCATAAGTTATGATTAATTGAAAAAATGGGGTAAATTAATAAATCACCCTGTCTCTTGGTTATAAAGAACGATGGACCCATAAAATATAGGTTATTTAGAAGCACCTAGGTGTCCTCCATGTACCCTTACAGTATGCGCATTTCCCAATGAAACACCCTGTATAAATGTACTTAAAATTTGTAGAAAAATCGTTTATTTTATATATATATATATTTCTGTAGTTCATAGTGGCTTTTGGTACTTCAATTACTCTTGTAGTTGGAAATAAAACCACTTTTTTTATTCAAATACGTGGTTTTATTTCCAACTAGAAGAGTAATTCAATGCCAATATTTTTTTATAATTTAACATTTATCAATATAGGTTTATTACAAGTGTACTGATTATAAATTATTCAGAAACCCATTACGCCCAAAACGATTATAGAAAGGGCATTTGACAATACTTCTATAAATTCAATCACAAGAGCCCTTAGACATAGAGAAATCGAGGAACCGTGTGTGGCCTGGATAGACTCCATGCTAAGGAACAGGTTGATACACATAACAATTTTGGAAGAGACCAGAACGACTAGAGGATGTCCGCAAGAGGGGGTTCTGTCCCCTCTCTTGTGGAATCTGATAGCGGATGGGCTGCTGGGTACACTAAAAGATGCAGGTCATCGAGCCCTTGGGTATGCTGATGACATAGTAGTCCTTGTACAAGGAAAATATAACACGACGGTCAGAGATCGCATGCAGGAGGCTCTCAACCTGGCAATAAGATGGACGGACTCGCAGGGGTTGAATATCAATCCCAGCAAGGCGGACATCATAGCGTTCACCCGAAGACGCAACTTGGATGGTCTCGGACCTATAAGACTTCGAGGGGAACACATACATAAAGGCGGTGACTTCATTAGTTGTAGCCAGACGCTCTTTTGGGAAAAAATGGGGACTGAGACCACAAATGTTGCACTGGCTGTACAACAAGGTGGTCATGCCCTCCACTACCTACGCCTCTCTGGTGTGGTGGCCAAAGACACATCAAAGAGGAGCCATTACACGACTAAGCAAGGTGCAAAGACTTGCATGTCTTGGAATCACGGGGGCAATAAAGTCAACCTACTCTAGCCATGGAGACACTATTGGGATTGCCTCCTCTCCACTTTGTGGTACAAGGGGAGGCAAGGCTTGGTGCTCTCAGACTACAGAACACACAAACCAATATGAACGTTGGGACTGGACATATGAGTATCGTCGGAATAGTGACCGGGGACGTACTAGAGACGAGAACAGATCATATTCCGAAACGGTACGACTTCAACAACCCAATCAAAGTAGTGGTGCCAGATAGAACTGAATCGAACGACTCACAGCTCAGGAACATTCTACAGGGGAAAATCTGGTACACAGATGGATCCAAGACTGAGAATGGAGCGGTCTCGGGTGTGTTCTCCAGGAACCCTCAGACTGGCATCAGCTACTCATTGGGTACTCACGCTTCTGTCTTTCAGGCAGAGGTATATGCTATTCTCCAATGCGCGAGGGAGAATAACAGGAGAGATATAGCTAACACGCGCATTAACATTCTATCAGACAGTCAAGCGGCACTCAAGGCCTTGTGCAGCAAGGAAGTGACGTCGAGACTGGTATGGGACTGCAAAGAGGAACTGAGCTCGCTGGCAGACGGTAATCACGTCAAACTGATATGGGTGCCGGGACATCAGGGAATTGTACGTAACGAGAAAGCAGACGAACTCGCAAGAAGAGGCTCGGAAAACCCCCAAACCAAAGGCGGACACTAGAGGTACTAAAGCGTACCTGTGGTGGAAATGGTTCCATAATCTTTCGAAACTAATTCCACAATTTAAAAAAACCGTGCATTGTTGATTGAACAACCACTACCTGCTTTTTAGATGAACTTATCTGGCCTACCATCTTTTTGTAAGGTTGACCATTAAAAAAATCTCTGCTCAACCAATTCTTATTGTGCCAAAAAAAAGGGGCTGACTAATGATAGGGGGGGGTCTTATTTTCCATCTATAGTATTATCACAGTTGCCAGTGCCACATTTAGACCAAAAGCTCTTAGTGATATCGCTGAAACTAGCCTCTTAGGTACTTTAAAGGGTGTAGAAAACGATAAAAAAAAATTTTGCTGCTCTAAAGTGTATGGGTCGTTCCATAAAAACGGGATAATCTGTGTCCTGTTGATTTTTTCAGGTGAAAACAGGTTATCACTTGCCTCATAACACGTTTTATCTAGACATATTAAACTGTTCTATATATCTCTTAAGTAAAAACACCTTGAAATATAATATTATTAGTGTTTTTTGCCACATTTACAGCTAAAACGTCAACACTGTAGGGTGTCCACCTGCCTGTTTTTTATTTATATTTAAATATTTTAACTCGACAGATAGTCCAAATATAACCATAATGCTGTATACATTCGAAAACGCGTTGAATTGTTAGTAACTTAAGTAAGTTATGTCCATTTAGAGTTTTTGATTAATTCTCTATTTTTATGACACATTAATAAGTGTCCTACAAGTTTGGCATCAACACCGTTCTCAAGGATGATGTTGCAAAATGGAGTAAAGTAGTGGGAGTAATTATGCGATTGAATTTCCATTCGAACAGTTAAAATCTCGTTAGTTGAGCGTAAGGTGTCAAGGAGGTAGGCTACTTGTTCTTTTTTGTTTTGTGCTGTGTATTGGTGACGTTAAGGCAGGCGTATGTTTATTATCGTCAACACCATTAAATCTATTTTCTTCGTTAACTTTTTTGTCATATTTTTTTACCTATAAATTGTTATTAGTGTAGATAAGTTTACATTTGCAGTTTTACTCTTCTAAAACGATATTAAACAGTAAAATTTAAGCTTGAAGTATATTTTGGTCAACACCATAGCCATCAACACCATAAAATTTAAGCTTGAAGTATATTTTGGTCAACACCATAGCCATTATATGATTTCTAAAAAGTTTTATGTATCTGCATACGAATCCTTTTCTTTTTGCAGTGGAGAACTGCAAAAAAAAACAGATTCTTCTGGTTAAATTTATTTGACAAAGTATAGTATTCTACTCGCATATAATGGCTATTATTCACTCACTTCATCTTCGTGAATTATATGCTCGTTGAATAATATACTATTGTAAAATTATACTTTCTGTTACCCTTAAAATAATTGTTTTGATTTAATTACGTAGAATGGATCGTTAAAGCGCAGAAGAGGCTTTTCCTTGGATTTCTAAATATTCATCCTTATATGAAAAATTAAATTTTTTTTTATTAAAACCGCATTTTATATTTTAATGGGTATTTTGTATTTACTTAAAGATTAAAGATTAAATTATTTCTATAAGTGGTAAGCAACAAAAGTGTAATAAATAAACAGATCACAAATCTCTGAATTATGAATTTTGTGTGTGTAGTCACTCGCTCATAGATGGCAGCACTTGCAGCGAAAATTACTAGTCGCAAATATAAAACTTGATACGCTATTTATTCCTGTATTCGTCAGTCCATTAGAGATTGGACTCCTTAGACTGCAAACTCAAATTGCCTCAATTAGAAGGTCTTAACTTATGTTCTAAATCTACTTTCTATAACCGTAAGGGGTTAAAGGAACACTGGCAAAAATAAATGTGTCTGTAAGGGAGTAATCCAGAAACTTTTACAAAAACTCTTTGGGGCGGTTTGTGTATTATCAGGCGAATCGTTCCTTTGACCATTGGTTTTAGTTCTTCGAGGATGTTTGAGTTTGCAGTCTATGTAATTAAATCAAAACAAATTATTTAAAGGATAAGAGAAAGTTGTAAGTTCTTGAAACAACTTGTTTGTAGGTCTTCCAAGAAATTTGTTTGCAGTCTTGCGCTATTAAATCAAAACAAAAGTTTTGATGACAATTATGGTTAATATTCAAAGGTATAGTCCTCATAATCGCTTTAGTCCGGCCATCTGAAAAGTTCTATAAAGTCGAGGTCGAGTGTTCAACTTTAATATATAGCTCGGGAGTCAGAGAGTGGAAAATATAAATTAAAGTGTTTATTTGGTATTAGAGGAGTAAGGATGAGAGGGGATGAATGGGCAACAGCGTACTATGATACAGTGGCGTACCATTTAGAATATTTTGGTACAGTGTAATATATTGTCATATTTATACAACACATATTTCATTTTCTAAGGAATGAGTGACTTCCATATAGGTTGCAGTAAAATGGGAATTAAAGTGAATCGAAAATAAATAAAATGCCATGGAAGATTACGAAAATTGTTTGGAATGGGAATAATCTGAGAGGATGAATACCATCATTTTGCGGCTTCTGTTTATTTCAAATGCTGTATCATATAATATGCTAGTATCAATTTTGTAGATGTTATATGTTAATACCAGCGATAATTTACGAAGACACATAAATACATTTGGTAACCAGCAATAGACCCATTTGAAAATAATCACATACATTCTATTCACGTTGTGACTAAATTTTCTTGGCTAATTTTATCATGACATCAATAATCGCCTTTATTGGTTTCAAATCGTCAAACTGACATTCCGCTGCTGCCAGGCTACACGAGCATCACAGAGTACACCATTTAACAAGAGGCGAAAGCTTCATAGGTTCCTTTGATGTTGGATACACAAAATATTGAAAGGAAATACGTCACAGCATGCATTGAAACATAAACTATTGATACCTACACTAAGAAAAGTAACGTATTGATTCAAATTCTTATAAAACCGAACACACTAAGAAACATAATAGTGTGTAGATGAAAAAATATTTGACAGACTGAAGTACTGACAAACTTTTACTATTTAATTTCGTAAATATAATCTTTACCAATGTTTTAACACAATTAATTAATCTTAGTTCAGATATGTCCTGGCAGTATTTCTCATGCATTATCGGCAAATTCTAGAAATTAACCGCAAAACGGCAATACCGCGACACAATCGGAAGAAAGGAAATGATGACTGACATTGTCAGTTAAACTAGTTAAATCGCGCATGTGCATACAAATTTGTTATCACGCCTCTAGTGCTTCTAAGCTTCATTTATCAGTTTTACTGATAGATGGAATTTGATTTCTTGGATTCGAAAGCCCAACTGACGAAACCAAAAGAAAGAAACCGGCTTTAGAATGTGCAATTGACTAAATTGAATTCCTAACTTAGTAAGATTGAGTAGGTACTTTGAAATAAATAATCAATTTTATAAAATATATATTTATTTACAATATAAAATATACTGTCTATATATACATAATAAAATCAAATATATATTTAATTGATGGCAATAGCCGAGAAGTTCAATAAAATCTTTAAAATTATGAGCACATCATAAATTGATTCTTACACAATATACTGAATGATTCAAAGTGGAATAGTGGTACTAACAACTTTAAATTATACAGATAAATATTTATGAAAAAAAGACCAAAAAACGTTTTCAGTCAAAAATTTGCTGCCACGAAACCGACGACAAATGGTAAATAAATATAATTTTTAAATATTCAAACATATTTTACAAACACTAATCTTTAAAATTTGGGTTCCCCATTGGGATCTGACATACAGCGATACGCCATCTGGCGTTTTGTTTTCGAACACAAAGTAGGGTGAAGATTCCATAAGAAATACATTACGTCAAGGGAAAATCAATTTTTGAGATAAATAATGACCGAAATTGTAGTATAACACCGTGAAAAATCTAAAACTAAAGTGTACTGCGCAGAACAAGGGTGTAATAATAACTCTAATAAATGTCTGTCATTATTTTCCGGGGCCGGATAAACATTTTGTGCCTAAGCAAAACCATTTCGAAGTGATCAACACGAAGAGCAAGAAGAGAAGAAAGAAATCAGAATATTGAAAAAATAAAGTCAAACTTTATGAATCCAGTGAGTAAAGCAAGGAAGAAGTAGCAGAATCAGCAGAATTTAAGGACGATCAGGCCATTATTGACATAGAAGCCTTGCAGGAACAAACAACACTTATCACTTGTCCATCTCCTGCTATTTTCTCATTAATTTGATGGGGACGTTGATAAACAGAAAGCTACTACGTCCACACAGCCACTGTCACTTTCATTAATTTTTTAAAATTTAGTTTACGAGGGTCTGTTGTAGCCCATTCGCAAATTTGGTGAATCGTGACACTCATTTTCACCGAACAAATTTGTTCGGTATCTGAATTCGTATGCTAGAAGAGCATTCTCAACTGGTTTATATTTAATATGTGGAATTTCCTGAAACGATTCAATTTTTTTATCGTGAACCACGAAACGTAGCACTCATGTCACATTTAAATCTTCACCCTAATTGACGCCATCTTGGATAGGCGACGCCCCCCATGTCAGATCCCAATCAGCGGCGGAAACTAAATTTCACAAGTTGTTGCGTGTTTGTTTATAGATTTTGGAAGGTCGTTTTTTATAAATACGCTCTGTACATGGAATTTATGGGAAGTATTCTTTTATATATTATATTATACATTTAATATTATACTTTATTCAATATTTATTTTCAAAATGTTTAGTAAAACAATTCCTTTAAGTAGTTCATTTTGAGTTTAAAAAAAATTAAAAAGCAAATTTATAAAATACTTGCAGAGTAAATAAGGAATGTATTTAATAAAAAGATAGAATGACGAATAATTATCTGCACGATTTTTATAAATTTACTTGCAATTATAAAATAAATCGAAAAAAAAAATTATCACAATTACTAGTAAATTACAAATTATAAAATTACGTCGGAACAAAAAATCCCGAAATTATTAAAATTTATAAATAAAATTACATTAAATATTTCATCTTAGTATGAAAACAAATACCAAGATTTGGAAAAAAAACTGGAATGAATATCAATCAATATTTTATCTCTCCTTTATACACTAGAAAAAAAGTTTTATAACTGAAACGAGGCCAGTGCCTATGAGCCACTTTAAGTCCAATTTTTAGTCCAATCGACCTGTCACGGCCTAATGTTAAATTTGACAAAATTCCAACTGAATAGGGTCGTATAGAGAAAACAAAAATATGAGTTTCTGTTTCATTAAACTCGATCCTAGTTGGCAAAAAAATTCGCAAAGTTCGCAAAAACGGTTTTTCGTAAATAAAAAAAAAGTAAATGAGAAAGTTGTAGATAATAAAAATATCTTTCGATTTATTTTTTATAAGTCTCGATCGAGATATATCGAAAAAAACCGTCCAAAATCGAATTTTTTAAGCCCCGGGCAAATGTGGTGGAAATTGTTTCTTTCACAAGTTCTAGCAATATTGAGCCATTTTCGGGCAAAACGGGTCACCCCAGACCCCCAGCCCCCAGAGAAAAAGATTCAAATTATTTCCAGGCAATTAAGTCGGGAAGTGTTTATCTCACAAAATCTAGCAATATTAAGTCATTTTTGGGCGAAACAGGTCATCCCAGAAGGTTGTGGCTAATTATGGATAAAACACAATAAAAGTATGAATAAACAATATTATTTAGAAAAAAAACATTTCAAATAACTTATTTTATTTATTGCTTATTCTTTTATACAACTCATGGCAACGCTGTACAGATCTATATATTTCTGTCTTTGTCCGTTTCACTGATAAATACATTTTAACGAGCGAGTAAGTAGGAATTCCTTTCTTACCTGCTTCTACCAGGATCGTATCATATAGGGTTGATTTAGAATAACGATTATTTAATGGCTAAGCTTGGACAGATAATAAGTGACAAATAGAAAGTGTCTGGTCAATAGGCAGTCTTGATTGTGTACTGATACAATATAGTCGCTTTCAAAGATTATTATTTATGGTGTGCTTATTGTGATTTGTGTGTATTTTTAACGTTTATTTCTAAACAATTTATTTATTGTACTCATAAAATCCTCGTCCAAAAGATAAGTTAGTTGACATGTGCTGTGACTATACGGGTGTACCCAAATCATCTATTTACAAAATACTAAGTGAAAGCAGAAGTTATGAGGAAGTACAAGAGCCAAAAATTAGCAGCGAACGAACAAAAATAACCGTTGATGAAAATGCCAAAACCGCCATACGCAAAAGTTTATTTTTCAGAAATGAGCTGCCCACTTTGCAAAAAGTTATGGAGGTTGTTGGGGATCATGAACTCATCCCACAAATGAGTAAAGAAAGTTTGAGGAAAATATTACATGAAATGAAATTTAAGCATGGAAAAATCATTGAAAAATTGACGAACTTCGGAAGATTAAAAAAATTACTACATGGATGAGACGTAGGTTAACCAGGGACATACGGTCAAACAAGTATGACAGGATGGAAAAATAACTAGTGCACGACAAGCTTTTATTGAAGGGTTGTCAACTGGGTTAAAACAGCCGTCTGGAAAAGGTAGCCTTCTGATAGTTACACATATAGGGAGCGACAACGGATTTCTACCAAACGGTGAACTGATATTTTCATCTAAAAAAATTGGCGATTACCGTGAGGAGATGAATGCATAAATGTTATGATTGCTTACTTCACGCATTTGTCAAAAAAATACAAAAGTTCAACACTATGGGCACAATATTCAATGGTTAAGACTGAATTAAATATCAAACATAGTGTGAATATGAATAATTATACCAAATTAACGGCATTTTTGAGGCGACAAGGGGAAATTATATACCGAAAAAATCAAAAATATTGACAAATGACCAATTTAATAAATTTCTTCAGGATGCACCGAATGATAATTATTTAGCAACAAAGGTAAGTACATACTTTATTATTTGTTTTGTATATTATTATTATATTTATTAATCGTTGACAATAATATCCTTCCAAATACTAATTTGACAATAATTACGAACATAAAATACAAATGGCGCGATAGCTTGACGGCAGAGGATCCAAAGGTCGTCGCAGCGGTTCGAATATAAGCGCAGACTTTTTATTTATTCAACATTTGTTTTTAGGTTGTACTAATATTTGGAGTCACAGGAGCCTATAGATCTAATGAACTCGTTAATTTGAAGTATAGCGACATCCAAGACTTGGAAAATTTTATTTTAATAAATATCTCAAATACAAAAAACAAAAAACCACGGTCATTTACTATACTTGATGATTTTTATTTGAATTTCATCCTCGTCCGAAGGATATGAACCTGGAGCGATTTTTTATTAAATACCAGAACTATAAATGTCACCGCGTGGTAACGGGTATACATAAAATTTCAAACGTACCAAATGACGTCGCTACGTTTTTGAAATTACCAAATTCTCATGAATATACGGGACATTGCCTTCGGAGGACTTCCGCAACTATTTTAGTTGACAACGGTGGGGACATTACCGCATTAAAACGACACGGTGGATGGAAATCCACCAGTGTTGCCGAAGCTTACATAGATGATTCTATTTCCGGTAAGAAACAAACGGCACAAAAAATACTTGACTGGCAAGATCAACCAAGTACAAGTTCTGAAATTCAAAGAGAAATACATTCAGAAAACCTTTCTAATCATAATATGTATACCAATGACAAAATTGTGAATGTCGAGGCCGAAAGCGATGGCAGTGGCCTAAATATAAATAACTGCAGTATACAAAACTGCACCTTTAATATTACTATTAATAAATAGGAATAGGTAAGACATATCTGTTTTTTTTCATTTTTTTTTCAATTGTGTTAATAAATAGTTGAGACATAAACAATGCCTTCTATCACTTGAATTATCTTTACGCTTGAAGAAAAAATAGTATATATTACACGGAGAAGAAGGCTTCATTATTATGTGTTTCGCTCGGATTACACTGCCTCGGCAGTAAACTTCTGAGCTCAACATATAATAGCGCCTTCTACTCCTAGTAATATAATATACTATTAAATTTGATAAAGTTATAGCAAAAACAAAAAAAATGCGATTTTGGACGGTTTTTTCGATATATAAGTTACATCTCGATCGAGATTTATAAAAAATGAATCGAAAGATACTTTTATTATCTACAACTTTCTCATTTACTTTTTTTATTGGAGTTATACTTTTTTTTTATTCACGAAAAACCGTTTTTGCGAATTAGACAATTTCGCCAACTAGGATCTAGTTTAATGAATCAGAAACTCATATTATTTTTTTTTTATACGACCCTATTTTTTGTTTTAGGATTGGAATTTTGTCATCACTTCATACCTATTGTTTGGACTATTTGTCCAAAATATCCGAACGTACTAAACTATTGAATTTTTTTGGAAATGATAAACGTTAGAGATAAAATAATTGAAACCTTAAATGCATATTATCGTTTCAGTTACACCACTATCGGACTTGCTAATTTTAAAAACCTAAAATTACACTTTCGTCCCGTTCTTCTGATGATGATCTCCTATAGTAACTTGAGTTACAAATGGCCCTCTTCCTCTACTACTGGTCGGATGTCTACCCTGCACGGGTTGATTCCTAGACAAGGAATTCGAATTCGCGTCTTGTTGGTGTACAGGGTGTTGTTGGGCGGTATTGGTGGTGGTGGCGATGGCGGGGTGTCCATTTTGACGTGATCTACCACCGTTAAGGATGGATTGGATACTTTCGTATTCGTAGTAGTTAGATACGGGTCGGAGTTGGTTGTCTGTTCTCGTTTGACGTTGGGAGTGGTATTGGTGCTGTTTTCGGCTGAAAAAATCGAATGATTTTTAGAAAATAACATCCGAGAAAATAAGTTGTTGTGTTTATTTAGCAAGCACTAGAGTTTTTTACTGCGCTATGCAAATTCAGACTACAATTGAAAATTTAGAACAATGGGCTTTCAAGAATTTTTTGTTTGGCACAAGTTACAATGACCACAGTTTAAAAACACCATAAAATATTTACAGTGTAGTGTCAGTAACAACTTTTTAAACTGGTTTCCACAGGGCCACCACCAGGGGGGTGCAACTGGCCAGTTTGACACAGACCCCCAAATTCTAAGGACCCCCAAGCGTAAAAAATTATAAATTGTTTTTAAGTTTGCCATTGAGACCTGGTGGGAAAACTATAAGCAGAAGAGATCTGGCGACTACGTCAGTAAAAGTAAAAATAAGCTCAGAATACTAACGAGTATCCTAACAGGGCACTGCCGGCTGAGAGGCCACCTAAAGAAAATCGGATTAGTAGACAAAGAAGAATGCAGATTCTGCGATGAAGAGGAGGAAACCTCTATCACATTCTCTCAGACTGCATTACCATGCAAAATCCAAGGGTACGATACCTCAAATCAAATCTACCTAACTTGAAGCCTACCGATATCCTGAACTTTTTGAAAGCAATAGGACTGGAGGAACTACTCTAATCGTTGAGACATCCTTAATGATTGGGCAGCAGTAGGGGGCACAATAGATCTTATAGGTCGCAGTGTATCGACACCCCCATCACAGATAGATACAGACCTGGTTTAAAAATCCACTGAGGACTAAACTTAATCATAAATGACAGAATAATTCTTGTGTCAACCACAATACGGAGTGCTAGAGTTGATGCTGTGCGTCCTCTTGTAAAAAGATCTAACATTCTTGATGCTTTGGTCAATATTTCAGAAGAAACTAACCTATCATCAGAATCACAGATTTTTTGACTGATTGGTTCGAATTTATTTGACTTACTTCTGTGTGGTACAAAATACTGCAGACTATTGATGAAAGGAATACAATTCTTTAAAGTCCGAAGATCTCTGTAAAAGACTATGTAAACATACGGCTAAGTTTGGCAGAAGATATTGAAACACTTAGAGATAGTTGGGAATCGATACTAAGAGAGGCTTCGACAGCTGAACTAAATAAGCCAAGAAGAGAAAGAAAAAGGAAAAGGTTTTTTGACGATTCAACAGAGCCTAACTCACTCACTCACGATTCAAAGTTGAAGTATTTTTGCCTGGCTTGGATTTACTCTCATCAAAAATAAGAGCCTTAGCAAAAAGAACGGAAGAAGTATCAAACGTATTTTATCACATTGTTTCCCCAAAAGACTTCAGTGGACGGAGCGATTGCTACATTAATGTGGAGCAGAAAAACTTGCAGAAACTTATCATAGAAATAAAGATGATCTGGCTAATGAGTTACAAATATACTATCAACTGATAAAAGACAATGTGATAAATATCGATTATTTCAATTCTGACTTAGGTATTCCTTAACTCCATATACAAAAAAGGATTGGAGAATATTCTACCATAGATTTGTATGTGTTTAGGATTACTAGCTATAATTCCTGTGATTGATAAATTGCAAATGGGTTGACTAGCTAAATATTGGACCCATGCCCTCAAACGGTCCCAAAACCACCTCCAAAATGGGTGAATCGAAGATTCCGAGGCTTCCTCCGGCAAAATATATCTTGCCCCCGTTTTCGAGGATGCTGAACACGATCTGTATCTGTAAATCTAGAAGGGTGGGTCACCCCACAGCACGTAGGCCACATTTGGTCCATTGTACGTCCTTCTGAGGTTGCGCCTTCCTTCTAGCTCGTCAGCCAGCCTACTTGTTTAAAGTAGGTGATGACGTCGCCTGAAGGTAGCTCCCTCATGTTGGCATGTGTTAGCCACCGCTCGCCGAAAAGAAAATGTCTCATTTGTGAGAGTGTCGGGCATTTGCAAAGAATGTGTTACTGTTCACATCCTCTACACAGTGGACTGTCAGATAACCCCATCCTGTAGAGGTGTTTTCGTAGATGACAGTGGCCAGTCAGGATACCTGTGGCTGTGCGCAGGTTCTGTCTGTTCATAGTCATGTATTTTTTGGCTGTTTCGCTGTTCGGATACTGTAATAGTTCCTTGGCTAGCTTGCAGCCTGTTTTGACGTCCCATCTACCCTTAAACTTGTCAAGGGAGTGCTTCTTTAGTAGGTCAGCCACAGCTGATGCCGATAAGCTTATGAAAGTGCCAGGTCCCAAAAGTTTATGGGAGGCTGCTTTCTTAGCTAATGAGTCAGCTGCACGGTTGCCTTTTGATTTTCCATTAACTTTGATCCAAGCTAAAGTGACCACGTTGTTGTTGCAAGCTTCGATCAAGGCCTGGTGACATTCTAGTACTAGACCTGATATAATACGTGGTCTATCCAGAGCTAGTAGTGCCTGTCTGCTGTCCGTGAAGATGTAAATATTATTACCAGTAATATTTCTTCTGGTAGTCTTTTTTGCGGCGATGGAGATAGCAGTGAGCTCTGTTTGAGCTACACTGGCATTAGAACCCATTGCCCATTTTATATTGAGATTCAGGGATCTGGAATAAATTCCACAGCTTGCCCCCTCATTTGTTTTAGACGCATCGGTGTAGATGCACAAGGCACCTGCTGCCAATGTAGCCTCTTGTACGTTTTTTATTATTACCCTGTAGGGCCTGTGAAAGGCAGTGGGACCTCTCCAAGGACCTCGTGCCACAAGTTACACCTCGACTGACCAGATCCTACGTCAGGTTGTATACCAATAGAGCGTAGCCGTGTCATGGTCATCAGCACAGCCTCCTTAATAAATATATCAAGGGGGGCGAGACCAAGGATCACCTCCATTGCTCTAGTTGGTGCTGTTCTCATGCCCCGTGTTATGTTGAGGCATGCTATTCTTTGGATTTGATCCAATTTGCGTACGACTGTCCGCTCCGGCAAAATATATCTTCCCCCCGTTTTCGAGGATGCTGAACACGATGGCGTTATCCAAAATTATTTTAGAGTTGACCCCACCCCTTAAACGGCCAAAAACCACCAACAAAATGAAGGAATCGCGGATTCAACACAGGGTGTTGTTTTGATATTTTTAATGTTTGAATTTTTCCTAAAGCCGAATCTGGATTTTCATATCTCTCAATAATTCAGTACATTATTAGTGAGAAGTGTAATCTTTATGCCAAAAATGATAGAGATTTACTGTGATTCAAAAGTTCTGGCCAAATGAACAATTATGCATAATTGATAAAACACCCTGTAACTTCGTGATGGAAGCCAAGAGACCCATTATATATGGGTTATTTAGAATCCCCTTTGTGACCTGTACCTACCTTTAAAAGATTTCTGTTGGTATCATTTAAGAGGCCTATTTCATATCTACCTTTGGACATAACTTGCAGTACAAAATTAGAGCGAGCGCAATCATCAAAAAACTTTGACTTTAGGACTGTAGTAAGAAAGGAAAAAAGCGTTGGATGCCAAAAACCATTACTATTTAATATATGTAGGTACTTACCCGTTGATAATTTTTACATAAAAATGAAAAGTAAAATATAAAGTAAGATATGCCAAGCATTTAAAAACAAATACATTGTATACATTTAAAATATTTATTTATGCCCAAACACAAAAAAGCGTGCAAGTGTTAGGATACAGAAAAGAAAATTGAAGAAAAAATATCAAATAATAAAAAAAAACGATAACTTTTAGGTGCATACCTTTCTTCCTCCACCTTTAACCTTTGCTGTTGCACCTGAAGACGCATCTGAACTATCTGACTATCAGATAGAGGGTCTTTATTTCGGCTAACGGGACAAAACATTTATTTTAGACATACACAACTTACTATCAATAATTTAATACAAAGTAAAAGGCATCAAAACATAAGCTAAATATTTGGAATTAAAAATGGAGGATATTTCAATGAAAAACTGACTTTAGTAAAAAAAATTATCTGCATTAAAAAACTTAAAATCAAAATGTAAAAGATTAAAAAAACAAACAAAGATTTTTTTTACAAAATTATATTCCATGCGTCTGTAATCAATATAATCAGTGTTGTTAGTTACAAATGAAATGTGCACATCAGAATTAAGTACAAGAACAGAGTAGTACTACAGAAATAAATCATGTCAGACAGAGAATACTTTTAAAATTATTATTCATTTACAATTCACAATGTAGTGACAATTTTTCATGTCCCAGGTAATAAATAAAAGTAAAGTAGTTGTCAAAAAAATAATAACTGTTAAAGTAAAACCAGAAATATTGTAAGGCAATAAAGCACCAACCGCTTGAGTTATCAGCAGGCGGTCTAAGCAGAGACGTACCTACTCTAGCCATTAAGTTCTGTTCTATAGGTATACAATGCCTAATTTTTTCATACGATATTTTAATCCCGACCTGGGAATCTTTTAACGGACACAATGAGGATTAGTAATGAAATTTTTTTATTGGCCCAAATGAAACAGTACGACCAGTAGAATACATTTCCAAAATTTTTCCGCTTCATTAACGTGATTAATTATTTTTAAATTTTCGTTTTGTGATATAATAAAAGCCGATTAGTATTTTCTTTTTAAAGAGCCGGAACGAGGCTAGATACGACTTCACCAGGTTATTCTGAATTCGTATTATTTTTCTTTTTTATTTAGTTTCACCATTATTAATCAAAAACCGTACTTTGGATTTATTCATTGAGGTCTATGGTCTGACGGGACTTTTATTGATTTTCCGGGTTAGCTATCGTTAGTCAATATTCCTCCTGTCTTAGGCTTGCGTCAACAGACATTAGCATTCCTGGTTAGCTATCGTTTGCTAATGAATGGTACGCTAAACGCCTAAAAAGGGTCTGACAACCGCAAGCGTGTTTTTGTTTTGTATTTGGACTTGCCGGGATTGGTATTTCAAACTAGCATTCCTGGTTGGCTATCGTTTGCTAATGAATGGTACGCTAAAAGCTTAGGACAAGACTCCGTTTCTGGCTAGAATTGCCGTTATTTAATAGAAACTTGGTAAATTCGATCGTAAGTCTGTATTCCCGTTTCTCCCGGTTGATTGAGTAAATAAATCATTTAAATATATTTTTCCGGTTAATTTGAATTAATAAATTTAACGAATGCTTCCGCCGAATATTAGTATTTAATTAATTCAATAATCTTTCTAAGTAATTCCTTATTTTAATATCTTTAACTTAGTCTGATTGAGTCAGTCCGATTATAACGCGAAATCAGTTAAGTAAATTCCGAATCGAACATTTAATTTAAATTATTTTTGTTCAGGGTTTTGAGGGTTGGGCTTTGAAATCCCAAAAACATTTCTATTGTAAATATAGTTAAAAAATATATGTGTCAACGTTAATTCTGGTTTATATTCATAGACCTTCTCTCTTTTTAGGGCTTTTAAAAATTAAATAATAAAAACTAATCTGAAGTCAACAAGACCCCTGGAGATACCGTATCTCCATCTGAAGCTACCTGTGTCCCTAAGACGCCGTTTCTAAGGGTTGTGGAGTAAACCACATTAAATAATCTGGCGCTCGAGCAATTTCCGTACTAGGGTGTCACTTGTAAGGCATATTTTTCTTAGTGGCAAGAAAAAACCTTGGAAAATGCTCGGAGATTTGCCTAAACTTTCAGAATATTTGGTTCCAGGCCCATATACTCCTATTCCTGTTCCTTCTGTTGTTCCAGAACCATCTGTATACCATTTAATGGCACTTCTCTTGAGTTTTGGGATGGTATCTTTTCGCTTTTGTTACTTAGCTTTGTGTTGAATTCTTTCACAAAGCTAAACTTCTTTGTCATCTCATCTTGGGGCATGTCCAAGGTTCGATGATTTCCAGGATATAAAGATAACCTCATTTATTTCTAATGTTATTCCGAAATACTGTGAGTTAAGTTTTTTCGGAAAATTTAAACAAATAATTACTCTAAAATCACACAAATAGTCAAGAAATAAAAAAATTACACAACAAACAGCAATCCAGAATTTCACATTCGACAATAACAAATAAGTAATCAACACTTCCTATGACAGACTTACGTCGATCTGGTGACTGGTGTAAGCACGTGCTAAGAGAATCGCATGAGATCGTCACGCCATTGGTTAGATTTACCCGGGAGATTTAATACTAATTATTCTTTAAATTGCAATTTCTCTGGAAACGGGTAATTATATCTTGAGATATTTTTACCTAGAAACACTAAATCCCCTTCCTTACCGTTTCTGCATAAATTCATTTAGAATTTCAGACCTAGTGGTAAGTCCCTTTATTGCTTGTCTACATCTCGAACAATAGGTCGTCGGCTAATACTGATTTATGACCTTACTATATTTCTGGTTCTACTTTTGAAGAAAAAACGGGCAACTTGCCTACCATCAAAAGGAAATGAGAAGAAAATACAAGAAATAATAAATTAATTAATGAAGTAATTTTTTTCAATTCTAGAGAAATTAATTTTTTTATTACAAGACACTTTAAGAAAACTTGGTTGGATTAGGAATGTTCTGTCAAAATTTAAATTTAAATTATTTACATTAGAAGATATTCTTAAATAGATATAGACACCGGGACATTACTATTCATGTATTTTTTGTCTGAATGAATTTCCCCATAATTTTGTCATCGATTTTAAAATAAATTCTTACCTAATATGGTTTTGCAGTTCATTATAGTTGACGTAATGTGTGAAAGGTACAGACTCAGTGATGGCTGATCTACTGCCTGGCCTTCCATACTCTATATATGGATTCGAGGGATCTATCCTCTAAAAATCAAACAAAAAAATATGTTTTTGTAACAAAGTACATTTTAATAAATAACTTTTCTTCTCTTGTTTTGACATTTGACTTATTGGACAAAAGAGCAAAATGAAATATATCATTTCTTACTAAATAGAAAAGACCAATCTATCGACCGTCACTTTTTCAATAAAAAAAATGTTATTTTTAAGCAGTTGTTTTTCTAGCAAAAAAACTTTCTGTTCTATTTCTATGTACAAAATTAAATTACAGCCAATCCTCTTACTCCTATCGTACTGCTGGTTTCAGAGGCATAGCCAGGGGGGTTTATAAGAAAATGTGGTAACTATATAAATCATAATTATTTTACGTTTTTGAGCCAGCGATTAAGTTATATTCAGATGATTTACAAACAATATACACGGTTATTCAAAGCAGTGAATGGGATATTTGGACAGTGAAATGCCAAAAAGTAGATTCCTGTCTTCCTCAAAGTGCAGTCGATACTTTAAATATAGCAGATCCTTGTTTGTTTCCGAACATTTTTACGCTATTCCAAATTTTAGCCGTTTTACCCGTTACCACTGCCTCTGTAGAACGAACTGAACGAAGTTTCTCAACGATGAAAAGACTGAAATCATATTTTCGGAATAATACATCTACCAATTGATTAACAGGCCTAGCTTTGATGTCAGACAAACTCGCAAAATTGCCTTTGAATAATGCTCATTCAAAGTTCAATCGTATATTAATAATTAGTTGTCTTTTCATCTTATCTTAATAATGAACAAATTGTTGTTAAATAAAATAATGTATTTAAACAGTCTACATTGTATACAGGGTGACCCAGAGTTAAACGTTCAGGATCGGGTTTTCAGGAAAAAAATATGATTTTAATTTTTTTCTCAAAAACTAAGCGAGGTACGAATAAAATTGAAGAAGCAAAAAATTTGTGTATTCAACTGTTTAATCCAAGAAAAGTAACGAACATACAAAAAAACAGTGGCGTACAATGATTTGTCCCAATATCAATTAAATTACCTTGTGGAACGTCACTGGAATTAATAATTTAACTCTAATAATATTTAAATTATTGCCGCAAATAAGCGTGCCCAGTTTTATCAAAATCAACCAAATTGTTTTTTGAGCAATTCATAAAAAACTCTTTTGTTTTAAAATCAAAACAAGTTAGGACCCAGGATTATGGGAATCAAAAATCTTATTTTTTCCTGAAAAACCGATCCTGAACGTTTGACGGTTTAACCCTGGGTCACCCTGTATATTTACCCCATCCCTGCTGAAAAAGTATTTATAGTAAGTATTATCTACGAGAAATAGTGGGCCCCGTCCGAAAAAAATTCCTGGCTACGCCACTGGCTGGTTTACATTTTCACGTTTTCTTTGTTAATTTGACCGGTACAATATATTACTTTTTTCTCCCTTTTCTATTAATTAGAGAATCTCCCAAAAATGGTAAAATATTTTGTCAAAAAACATTAAATTCGATACAGTACACAATAACAAGAAGAACTTTTCTGTCCTAGTGATTTTTCGGACGGTGAAATGTCCGGAAAAGTAAAACCTGTTTCTTTTAGCTTTAATAATAATATTTGGTGTATTTTCTTATCGGAATAACATATTGACTTGCTGTGATATGCGTTTTTTAAAAAACCAAGTGACATTTGTAGGTTATGTTACAATGTCAAAATAGTTATAATTTTTGTTTGAAATTTGACATTTATTATACTTGTGATCCGATGCTTTTTAGTCTAGTCTAAAACCTATTCGCAACCTTCAAATTCAATGAAAAAGTTCTAATAACACTGGTTTAGTAACTGAAAACGTTCTACATGCTATTTTGCATCGAAAAGTTTTGTTTATATTTTATTTATTTTAGTACTTCTTACACTATACAGGGTGTGTAACGTTGATGGCCAACCGATGCCGACCGACATCAAATATATCAGAAAGAATAGTAATATAAATTGGTTTTAAAAATGCATAATTTTTTGCCCACAATTTTAGTTTAGGACTAGTGTAAAAATGTAATATTTTTACCTGTTGCGACTGTTGCCTTGAATCGTAAACCTCCCTTTCGTCAGTTTGGTAGTAAGTATGCCTTTGTGCCATCCTCTGTTTGTGAAGTTCCCTTTCGTGACGTCTATGCTCAGAAGAATTTTGTCTGTATTTTACGGGAGGGATTACAGAATTTTCTGGAATCACCTAATTACAAAACAACCATTTAAATAACCGATAATGTGAAAAGTAAACCAGTAAGTTAAACATCAAGAGTTGTAAGTAGCATATTACATACAAGTGGAAAGTTAATTAATAATAATTAATTCCACGAGTACGTAATATACTTACAACTCGTGTTACGTACTATACTTTATCTACGCCTCAACAAAAATAACTATTTTTTTAAATATAAATTTTAAACACTGACAATTGACGTTTCTAGTTAATTTCATAGTAATGACAGATTTAAAAGTGTTGTATATGAAAACTAAATCGATTTATTTGTACTACCACTAAAAAATGTTTAAAATGACACCTTTATTAATAAATAGCAATAACTGTCCATTATAATTTATTAACTGGCTGACATTTCTGTCAAATTTTTACAGCGTTCTTAGCAGAACAAATTATATAATGTAATGTAATTATTATTGTTGTATAAAAACTATAACAATACGCGTATGTTATACGTTGCTTACTGGTGTTTTTGACAGTACAATATTTGACATTTACAGTGCAAGGCGTAGATAAACACTATTTTATGTTTTAATAAAATATGACGACCCGGTTGATATTCTTTTATTGCCAACACTAAAGGAGAACATTTTTAATTATATAATAATAATATAGGCCCTTTAATTCACCCTCTTTATTTTCGAGGCAGTAACAAATACACGAACTCTGCAAGTGAATCACAAGACTCTTCTTTTTCATACTAAAAACGGCGCGCTATTGTCACGCTTAACCTTACTTCATCTTTTTTTTTAAGACTAATACTAAATTGGCTTTAACAACACCACATTTTTAAAGTTAACGGATAGTAATAATAGAGAGTTTTAGCAAATTTACGTTAGATCTCCGCTAGCGTTAAAGTAAGGTTGCGTAGATTGTAACGGCAAGTGCAAGATATAGTTTTAGCAAAGTTCAGGAACTTTAACTTTTACCGTAGTTTTACATCTTGTTCTGTTAAGGGTCAAAGTCAACTACTGTTTATTTCTGAATTTTATGGTGTACTTATTTGTTGATGCCAATACTTTTTTTATTTATTATTTTAGTAAAATCAAATTAATTTTTTTACTCCGAAATGTCAAATTGCAAATGTCAGGAAGGTCATCGAATAGGAAGTTCCTATTTCGTATAACGTGTCACTTTAAAACACCCACTATTTTCGCCAATCTAACGTGTTCCGCTAGATTTGAGATACGTAGCAATACTCTTAGGCATGCGCAGATTGATAATCGACAGCCTAACGTTAACGTTAGCAGTAGCGGAAAAGTGCTAAAACTCTCTAATAGAAAGTTTTAGCAAATTTACGTTAGATCTCCGCTAACGTTAAAGTAACGTTGCGTAGATTGTAACGGCAAGTGCAAAATATAGTTTTAGCAAAGTTTTTTAACTTTTACCGTGGTTTTACACCTTGTTCTGTTAACGGTCAAAGTCAACTATTGTTTATTTCTGAATTTTATGGTGTACCTATTTGTTGATGGCAATACTTTTTAATTATTGAAGTCGTTCTATTATGTCACTTTAAAACAGCCACTATTTTCGCCCATCTAACGTGTTCCGTTAGATTTGCGACACGTAACAATACACTTTAGATTGATAATCGACAGTCTAACGTTAACTTAGCGGTAGCGGAAAAGTACTAAAACTCTATTGTTTATTTATTTGATTTCACGAATTTAGTCTCAAATATATCCGAAAGAATCAAGACTTACCTGTACCTGTTCAGCATGCCTATGTAAGTATCCATGCCTCTGGTACAACGGTTCTCGTATAACATGCTGTTCCCTTGGGGGATGGACGGAATTCTGACCCATGTGATTCATACTGTGACCGGTCGTCGGAGACGACCTACTTTGAGAATGAGCAGTACCGTTTTGGATAATAAGATGATTCTGATTCTGAGCATTGGATATTTGAGACGGATGATGTGAATTCTGAGACTGATGGTGAGCATTTTGAGTTTGATACTGAGCACTCGGGGCTTGATGGGATTGTTGCAGATGATGCGAATTCTGCGAAGAGTTATGCGAGTGTGAATTCTGACTCTGTTGTGAATTTTGGGAATGGTGTGACGTGTGTGAGTGATGCGAATTTTGAGAAGAATTATGCAAATTTTGAGATATCTGAGGATTGTGAGTTTGATGTATGTTTGGGGATTGGGATTGTTGGGATGTTTGAATCTGTGGAGGGTTTTGCGTTTGGGAATTGGAATTAGACGATTGCACTCGTTCTGTTACACCGCTTTGACATCGACTGTCAATTTCTGGTTGAGGCAGAGAGGGTAAATTGACGTTTGTGTCAAATTCATTGGAATGGTGATAATGTTGGACTGGCTCAGGTGTTTGGAAATCCAATTTTCTGTGTTTTCCAAATCTACAAAAAAATACAATCAAATTTATGTACAACTTAAAAATAATTTATGTATTTTTGCAAAGATTGTTCCTACGGTGCGTTAACCGTCATCTAGTAGAAAGTTCACATCCAAAACATTTTAAAATACCTATGTGAGGTCAGTGGCGGATCTAGGGAGTTTTCCAGGGGGGGGCATCAGTAAATGGAAATTTGTAACCAAAGTGATTAAGTTATAAAAATTTGGGATGTCTTTGAGAAAATATTCAATACAACGAATAATTTTGAAGGGTGGGAAAATGGCTCTAGAATTCTCGAAAATCCGTTTTCGACGATATCTGTCGAAATATGACCCTTAGAGCATTTTTGTTTACACAAAAAATGAAGTGCAGTTCATTACACAAAAGTTGTCTCTATGATTTTTTTCCCTATACTAATATTTTTTGCAAAAACGGCGTTTCAAAAATTCATTTAATAATTCTCAAAATTATTGTGGTGAAAACGGAAAATTTGAATATCGTCTCAAAACTTGAATATTCTCCCGTTTTTGTCTGAAGACAAAAGATAAAGCAATAATAACCAACTTTTTTTCACTTTTTGCACTTGATTAATAAATTTATTGTAAAAAAATCCAATTTGAGAAAGTTTCAAGGCAGAGTTTCTTCTCGTGCACTTAATAAAATACGCGATATCTTATATATTGATGAAAAGGTCAGAATGTGATCTTTTATTTAGTACAATTCCTAACCCCAAAAAATTTTAGCACGAAAAGAAAATAATCCTCAAAAAAAATGTTGAGGGGTGAGAATTTTCTCAATTTTCCGGAAAACCAAAAAATATATAAAAAAAAGAAAAATGCCATCGACAAAGGGACAAGCTGAGCTTTCTAATGATGTACGTTCAAAACCGATATGGTCCATGATTATCTATTAATTCCCGATAGACCCGAGCATTTTCGAAAACTCCGGAAATCCATAAAAAAACATGTTGTTTATGAAAATACACAAAAATAATTTATTGAATCTTTCTGAATACATTTAAGACCTTGCAAAGCCCCATTATCCAAAAGGATTCGGTGAAATTAGTCTTGATAAAAAAATTATGAATAAATTTATAGGAGGGTCAAAATATCGAGCAAAAACAAACTTTGGCCCGGTTTTTCAATAATTCAGAGAAATAGATAAAAGGAGAAGTAACATGATATTATAGCTACAGGTTCCTTCTTTCAACTGAACTTTGAATCACGAAAAAATATTAACTTTTACGTGATTTATTGAAAAATTTGTAATCCGCTTGGGAGTATCATTCCTTTAGAGCGTGCTTTGGAGCTGATGATCATTTTTGTAGGTAATGAACTCATCTTCATTTTCGTCCAAAAAAATAGGCGAAAAAAAACACATTTTTGAGACCAATGGGCTATTTTCCCTTCCACAAATTTCAGACAGCTGAGATTTTCGGGAGTGAATGTACCCATGAATACCTGCAAATTAAAAAAAAATGGTGCCGGACAGACCTGATGCCCGGGTTGGCACCTTCGTTTATTGGACTACTAGTTTTTGAACCAATATCAACTATTCAGAACCCTGGGGGGGGGGGGGGGGGGGATGGCCCCCTTGCCCCCCCCTCAGATCCGCCAATGTGTGAGGTGAATTGTTGTCTTGTTATTATTAATATATTATAAAATTGTAGCAGAACTAGCAGGATAAAAAACGAGTATTTTAGCAAAAATAGAATATCTTGGAAATCTTTAAATTTTATCAGGTGTACAAATAAGTTTCCGCCGTTTTTATAAAAGAAAACAAGTGAAAATGTGAAAATCAGAAGGAGCAATGTCTGACGAATATGGCGGTTGGGGTAAAACTTTCTAGTCGAGTGTTTCCAACTAGGTTTTATCATGCAGGAGAATAACTTGTCTGGAGTAGTAATAGGCGTTTTTTCCTTGAGTGCTCGAATGAATCCCATTATATGTAATGGTTTAATTCGGTTTGAGCAACTCAGTACATGACACCAAACCAAACAAGAGTTTTTTTTTCCATGGATATTTAGCTTAGCTGTAGATGAGAAACCCCTTTTGTTTATGTCTGGGAAGCAGCATTTCACAGGTGAAAAATCGGCGTTCAACGTTTCTCGCCGTCAGTCCATATGCAACCCAATTTCTTTGATTTCGAATCATTCTCAATGATTTCAACCGATTTGAAATTGCTTGCTGAGTCACTCCTAATGTAAGTGCAAGTTCGTCTTTAACGCACATAACTCACTTCAACACTCAACTTTTGTTCATTAAACATCAGATTTTGAATACCTAAACATTTCAAATTAGCTAAATCCGTTTAAAATTGACAAATAATGCCAAACTCTAAACGAATAAGCCAAATGCATCGCTTTTTAAAATGCACTAGTTAAGTATGTATGTAGATACTAGATTAAATAAATTGTTGGATTTAGAAAAAATTCTGAACACATACACAAATTATTACTTCAATTAAATTACATGTTTGAACTTTACATACAATCCTTTAATGTTTATTATTTTGATTGCCGTTACCATTATATAAATAACCTTAAATAATACTTCTAGATAGGCAACTTGTATAACGTTAGTATACAATCAATTAAATCAAGTGGGTGCTGTATTTAAATCTATAACACCTCAATATTTGGCGTTTAAATTTAAAATATGGAGGCGAATAGATTGAGTGAATGAGATAAAGAAATAATTGAACATTTATGTCTTTTCCATAAATGACTATATTCTCTGTTTTTAATACAAAATGATTAAAAAAATAATTTTCCAAATACCACTCGTCCTCATAAATTTTATAGATTAAATTTTGAGGACTCGTGGTATTACCTTTGATAAAACATCACTAAGGTTATGTTATTTATTGACTGATGTCCAACCTTACGATATTGACATTTTACATCTGACAATTTTAACCATAACTTAATGGGCGCCAACTTTTTGTCAAACGGCGGAAACTTATTTGTACACCTGATATATTGTTACGTACTATCTTTTGTGTAAAAGAGAAAAATTACTTTTGTTGTTGATAATTTTGGGCGCCATCTACTTTCCAGTAGAAAAATTGAGAGTCTTAATCCCAGGTAGTGCTTCAGCTATTGGCCGCGTGATTGTAAAAATCGATAATAACGACTCAGTGAATATGAAAACATTTATTAATAATCATAAAAATAACGGTTAACCTTTTAGTTTATGTGAGAATAAGAGTTGTTTGCCAGAATCTTATAATTACTCTCTTACCTTATTCTAATCTAAATTATTTAGTTATTAATTAACATATAATCTAACCTATTTTTTAATTTTGAAACGTTTTTAAATATCTTCAATCAGTAATTCTTTAATTTTAAATTTCTTTTGTTTTTATTACGAGCACCGATATGAACAGTTCAAGAGAGTTTGATCAAAAGCCTCGCTTGACAGCGAAAAGTCGTTTTTATAAACCATCATATCACGGCTCTCTAGATTAAAATTTGACAGTTTTTTACTTAAATTTTTTTATAAAATTCAAAAATTATCAATTTTTATACAATTTTTGCTTATTACCAAATCATTCTCGAGATAAAAAGAATTATTTTGATATAATTTATTTGCAATTCCTACTTATATTAAATTTTAAGTTCGCCATTATCGATTTCTAAAATTCTATACAACTTTATTATTACTGCCTTTTTTACAGTGATTTTTTGATTTTAGAAGTCCCAACACTTTATTTTCCCGATTTATTGTATTTTCCCTAAATTTAAATTAATCATATTGATACGTCATGTTATTGAAATTTGAGGTTAAGTTTAAAATTTCTTTTTTATTCAAACATCTAAAATAACAATGTTCTCATTGTTATTGTGATCGCAGACTTATCTGAGATTATATTACTTTAAATTTTGCCATTGAAATCTTTGCTAAATTGTTTGTAAATATCCTAAAATTGTTGGTGAAAATCTCTTATGGGATTAACGTATTAAAATCTGACATCTGGAATTTTATATTTTCTTTTGCAATTACCACGTTAAAATTAGTTTTAAACATTATTTTCGAAATTACATTCTGTCCTGTGATTTATTGAAGTATTAATAAAATTATTTGTTTAATTTTTTCTCTGCGTATTGAACATAAGTTTTGTATTATCTTTAATTAGTTAGTCAACTTAGTCAACCGTTACAATATAAATGGTGTCCCAGAGTAGATTTAGGTTATAAAGTTACCTTACGCCGACCCTGTTCGAAATGTCATGAAAATATTACGTCGAGCGTATAGCGGACAAGTCCGGATTTAAGTTACCATGGAAAAGTTCGCGGCGTGCCTACACGGTTGAGGCTTATTTTAAAGCCAACGATTCGTCCACAGTTGCTAGGCGGCGTTTTTGTGCGAAGTACAATATTCGACGCGTGGGCGATGTTAGTTCACGCGTGTGTAAAAAAATTTAGAGAATTAAAATTCCATGCCTACAAAATTCAATTAATCCAATATTTAACGATTTCGAATAGGGTCAGCGTAAGGTACGTTTAAAACATAAAATCTACTCTGGGACACCCTTTACAAATATTAGTTCACTAGCAAACAAAAAGGTAGTCAGTTATATGTTGTTTTTTTTATAATCATGGTATCGCAAAACCCCATTAAAAATGTATATGGAATTTATTTACTGTTTTGTTTAATATTTGTTGTCCCCACTGCGATTGGCTCATATAATATTAACAAGACACAGTTTGAGTTACTTATACTGAAATTAAACCGAAACAATCAGGTCGAGGACAATATATGTCAAAATTTTCTAGTTCGTGGGGAATACAAGCAATTGAAAACATTTTAATAATTTTTTCGAGCAAATTATGGCAAGTACTTTCTGTTGCATTTATTTAGATAATAAATTTAGATAGAAAAAATTATAATCAGGTTCTAAGATTTGTAAAAGAAACAAACCTGAACATCGATCCAATTCCCTTAAATATTCCAGGTTTCTTTTTTGCGGATTTATTTTTGATGTCGATAGCAGCGTTTAAAGATGATTGTCGTGGTCCTCCTCTAACATTAGTAAATCCATCGATTTCTCGTTCGTTTTCCATAGGACCGTCCAACAACCAATGTTTTTTAGCACCTGTAAGGCAAAAATCAATCATTTTTAGTTTTTAATAGATTTGAATATGCATAAGTGGCTTGATTATTATATTTACCTATCTCGCTTCTGTGATTTGGATCGACTACAGCTGCCCTAAAGCTTTCTTCACAGCCTTTTCCTCTTATGACTTTCAGGCCATTAGAAGGTCCTCTGTAACTGTATGCTGGGTCACCTTCTTCTTGCATCTGAATCTACAAAAACGAAATAAAACGATTATCAACCATCATTACTATTATACATTAATTACTAGTATATATTTGTTTTTAAACCTACCTCTTGTACCATAGTCTGCAATGACTCCAAACTGGAAGATTTCTTCATGCCCAGACTTGGTCCCAATTGACCTAATTTATCAGCATCTAATAACAATAAATGATGACATGTTACATGTATTTATACAGAATGCTTAAAAAGTTATTATCGTGAATCTAGCAGGCGAATAGAGCTTTTCTAGGAATGTAAAATTTGTTTAATACATAAAAACAAATGATAAAAAAGTATAAAACTTGTGGCGCACGCAAACTGACTATATATCGTTTGGGCATCTTTACATAGATATTAGTTTTGGAGGTGGATATTTCTTGATACTCTTAAGTTCTTTCACCAAAAATGATAAATATTAGAAATTTGACAAGCTAAGTCACTAGAAGAGTTTCACGTACTTTAAGGCCTATCTAATAGGAATTAGAGTAACGTCATTTGTTTGCGGGAAAGATCATATTATAAAAAAAATCAGTGGTGTAACGTCAAACAATCGTTTTGATCCAACGATCCGGAAATACTTGGTTAAGATGATCTGTAACTGATTGTCTAATAAAACGTTGACATCCCCATCTTCTCCCTCTACCAAGATAATGTTATCAAGTAAGCTCACCATCATTTGATTACCGTAGTATTTATATTTGGCAACGCCGCGTAAAAAGCAAAAGAGACAGAAGTGTGCTTTCAGTAACTCTGTTTCACGCAAAAAAATATCGTGCGTTTGAGATTAGGTTATAAATAACTCAAGTACTCCGGAAATTAAAAATGACCAGTAAACATGATATACTTTAGGCTAATATGAAATCGCTTCATTTATTTTGGAGACTTCTAATAAAAAACTAATCTTACATTTTTAGAAAAGCTCTATTTACTTTACGTACATTAAACGATATACGAGTAATGACAATGAATTAATGAAAGGGATGCTTACACTCAGGATGCTCAGACGATCGATTAACACTAATGACAGATTCCACCGAACCTACTCGAAATAAGCCAGCTGTTGAGTGAAATGAAAAAACACAAACAATTAGCACATATACTTCAAACTAGCTCTTGGTTAATTACGTGATTTTTGATAACACCAAAATAAGAATAATCTTAATAACCGTTCATAAATAAGACATAAAATTTAAAAGACAAGTCAAAATTATATTTACTTAAACTAACACAGTACTTATTTCTCATTTTAAACTTCAAGGTAGATTTTCAGGGAAAGAGAAAGTATTCCATATATTTTTTAGATGTGCTACCATCTATGATTAGAAGAGAGTATTGACAATTTTTTAAAGCAAAAAAAAAATTCACAATTTGCATTGTGTGTTGCAAAGCTTTTATTTGACTGATTCTAGTCAAAATGTCACTCTCTTCTTTCGTATCCCTTTCAGAGATTAATACAAAGTTAGAAAACGAGAATTTTTTGATTTTAAAAATTGTCAATACTCTTCTAATCATAGATGGTAGCACATCTAAAAATTTTATCTTATAGCGGATATAGCTATAGACTTGTACGAGTTTGAAATTTTATTTATTGGATTCGAAAAGCCTAACTGACGAAGCCCAAAGGCAGAAACCGGTCTTAGGATGTCGAATTTGATAAATTAAATTCCTTACTCGTTTTCTAGTATTCCAAATAGTAAATACTGGCAAAATGTTTGTAAATAACGTGAGTTGAACTGAAAAATAATAGTTTGAAGAACTAACTTTACATGTTTTCGTAGACTAATATTTTTTTTTTAATTTGGCGTAGTTTTGTGATGATATAAGTATAAAAAATATTACAGGGTGTAGTGATTTCCAGAAATACAAATGTGAAAGTACTTTGTTTTGGTGGAAGAAAAAAAAAGTAATTGTTTTACAATCTCATTTTATGTAATAGGCAAGTAGATATAGACAATCAATTAACTCTATGGATAATCAAGTATTTAACTGGATCACTGTCGCCCGTTGTAGTGTGGCGCTAATTTATTCATCAAGATTCCCAAATTAATGATTAATTTTGAAACTATTTGCAAATATTTTCCATTAAACTAATCTGGGCTCAAATGAAGGGATATGTCGCGATAAACAATACAACATTTAAACTTCAAGATGTTCGTCATATGACTCCATATAAAAAATTTCACCGGACAAGACATGTCATAGCAGAGGAAGAGAAATTCTGGAAACTTGATATGTTAATAGAGGAAACAATAGAACCATTTATTATTTCTGTGGGAAGTGAGGAAACTGATGATGATGACTCCTTATCGGGAGAAAATGACTTACTTATTTAGGTATGTAACTCTATATTTATATTAATTATAATAAGTTTGTTTATATGACGCTAGTACCCGAAATAAAAACAAACAAATTTATATGGAATCACCCCGTATTTCTAAAACGAAATATGAGTGTTTTATGAGAAAATATTTCTTTGCAAAGATTTTTTTTTAGTATCTATATCATATAAATTTGGCTGTGTGTATATTTATTATTAAATTTTAAGGAAATATCCCAACCTAATATTTAGTACGTATACTATTTTTATAAAAATAAATGTGGGTACCTGCTTAATATTGACAGTTTACTATTTTTTATATCAAAGTAATTTCGTGTTCCCCGTCACTGAGGTATAGAATTATTGGTTAATCCCTTAGGGTTTGCTTATTTAAATTTTAAATTGGAAACTATTTGCAAGTCTAGATGAATAAATTAGCGCCACGCTACAACGGGCGACAGTGGAACAGTTAAATATTTGATTATCCAGAGTACATTTCTTATACACTGTACTGGTTGATTGCATTTTCACACACGCCTGTCTTACTCGCTGCCATGTTGCCAAGTTGCTTTTTTTGGTAGATTACAAATACGAAAATATGTTTTTCTTTAATTCTACCTCCATTTCCGTATTGCGGGCGAGGTTGCAAATTAAAGAAAACATTCTACGTTAGGACATCCTCATTTGCAACCATTATTCAAAACTTTTGTAAAAATTCCGATATTTATTTTAATAGAAAAAACAATTTTATCGCAAGAGGTTGCAAATTACAGCACTTCTCAAGAACATTATTTTAGTTATTTTTTCAAATTTGCAAACGTTTGGAATTTTCTTCTTCGTAAAATTGGGTTGAACAACAATTTGATTACGATAAAACAGATTTTTCCGTTTTGCTTGAATGGTTGCAAATTTACCAGAGGATGTGATGTAAAATGCTATTTTTCATACCTTCTAAAGTTTGCGAAAATTCATTAAATCCTGATTTTCAATATATTCCGCTCAGGATAAAGGTTGCAAAATCAGACTCAATATCATTTGAACTTACTGTTCGAAATCGAACATCTACGCCCCTGATAAATAAAGGGAATAAAAATATTCAAGTAAAATAAATATAGCACACCCATGTGTTCTTGGCCTTGTATCAAAGCGCTGTCAATCAGCCACACTAAAAACTTCGATATTATATCATACTAACCGCTACGAAAACATGCCGAAGTACAGTTAGCACCAGGCAAATCTCCACAAACAATATGATTGGTTTAAAACAATCGTATAATAGACCACAGCATCATGCCTACGTGATCTTCGCGGCGTAGTCAGAAACACACATGATACATCTTAAAAGTTTTAACGTTAGTCTTAAGCTAGCGCTCAATTAAGCTCCATCGTCACAAGCCGATGTAAAATAATTTCTTTTACACTTTTCGTATTTCGTAAAACAATGCAAAAGTAGTTTTTGATTGGGTTCATAAGAATAATTTGAACGATTTATCATAAATGTACTAAGTATAAATTGTTATATTTGTAATATTTCTTGTTAAAATTTAATACACAGTTCAGGGAAGTATTGAGTGTTTTTTAAACCACCTTCGTCAATACCAGGGACATCTATAGGGTGTCTTCTTCAAAGAGATATACAGTCCACTGAACAAATTGCTCGTTTAAGTCCAATTAAACGGGAACAGGAACATCTAATTCAAAGTCTGGGTTGACAATATACAGAGTGTATGTACAAACCGAACACTTACTCTTCATTAATGAAGTTTTAAAACTTTTGTCATTATTGTTAAATTTTGTAAAAATCATGTCTATATCTACTGGCCTATAATATGTTAAGTGGTTTCGTATTATTCTTAATTTGTTGTTAGAAACGTTATTACTGAAAAAAAAACTAGCAAAACATTACATATAAACGAAAAATCTACTCACTCTTTTCCTGCTGTTTTCTCTCTTCCCTTAATTTTTTGGACCTCTGATATGTATCAGTATTCTTGGCATCGAGAGTCGCATGTCTTTTCTCTGACATACTTTGTCTACCGAAAGCGTCCCTACTGAATCCCTGAGGATTTTCGAGGGATAACTGACTGGCGTAGGTGGCGTCTGTACATTGTATTGTTGTTTGAGAAGACGTGTCGGTGCTTTTGTCGCCGTTAGATCCTGACAGGCTTGCTTTGCCGTCCGGTTCCTGATCTGAACGGTTTTCTGGAAGATTGGCGGTCATTTTGTTGGTCATGTGAACATTTATTCTAGAACAAACGAAGAAACTGGTTAAGGTATACGAATAAAGGTTGATAATTCTATCCAAATCGGAGAGGCCAACGTAAACATTGACGTAAGCTTTGACCAATAGGAAGAATATTTCCAATTTGATCACGCGCTGGTAAATAAACAAACGCTGGCCTCTCCGATCTGGATATAGTATAAGTACACACATTAATTTTATGTGGAGCAAATTATTTCACCTAGTGGGTCTCGCTTTGGCTTTTTTTTTTGGCATAGACAAGTAAGTCATTCAGCCACGCGCTTTGTCATAATATTTATAAAGATTAGTTTGTCTTCTGTCAAGAGGTTCAATTATTTCAACAGAAAATGGATTGGAGATGACACGGCAAAAAAACAAGAAGAACTAACATTAGAGAATCAAATAATCGATTAACTGAGACCCGAAGATGGCACATTTAATAATTGTTAAATTCCTATTACTTACTGTTGATTAGGATGTGTCAAAACTCTAGACCCATACTCGTCTTCGATAAGAATTGGCTCAGCTGTGGCTATATTTACAGTCGTACCAGACATGTTGCTGAATGAGCTATTTCCAAGCATGCTACTCGTCCATGTATCGTGAGTAGCCTGAAAAAATAAAAAAAATATGAAATGTGAAGGATACATTAGTGTTTGTTTAAGGTATTGAGGACTGACCACCAGAGACGGATTATGCAAAAACAGGTAAGCGCGTTTGAGACTCGTTAACTTGGATTTTCTTTTAATTGTTCAAACAAGCGCTTTTGGTAGTATTATCATACGTTCTACTACATGCACTATCGGGTATTTTTGGATGACATATTTTTTATTATTAAAAACTGCTTAAAAAAAGTGCAGACAATATTTCGAGTTCATTACCATCAATAAATTACTTTGTTTTTGTTTCTATTTCAGATTTTTCTGAAGTAATATTTACACAAAATCATTTATCACAAAGACACAATTAATATAAATTTAACACATCCTTTGTTAACAAGCGATGGTCGTTCTGAGCAGTCATTTCTTTCTTCAAGTAAGAGAACAAAGACACGCAAAACAGAGAAGTTCAGAACATGTGTACTGAAATGTCGTTAAATATTTAAACAAAGAGCCTCCCAATTTGGGCATTAAAATACAGAAAAGGTTTTTAAAAAACGGGACAAATATCATCATCTGAAGTAATCCAAGAAAGATGTACTCAAAGAATTTTCATTAAGATTTCACTTTTATTTCTTTTACTGTTTTTCGAATAATTAACCGTAGGTGATTAATTTATTTGTGGTTTTCTTGAGTTAGTTTGCTTTTAATTAAATCTCAAGTTAGCTTTTTATTTTTTTACGTCAGAAATTAAATACTGGTTACTGTTCAAATCATTTAGACTGAGTTATAGTAATTTTCAACGCATTGGGATCAAATCTTGTCTTTGTTGGTTGCTTCGGCGAAATCCTTAAACAATATCTCCCCATTGCAAGGTTAGGTCACCGTGTAGTAGTTTTCAACGCTTTGGGATCAGATCTTGTCTTTGTTGGTTGTTTCGGCTGAATCCTTAAACAATATCTCCCCATTGCAAGGTTAGGTCACCGTGTAGTAGTTTTCAACGCTTTGGGATCAGATCTTGTCTTTGTTGGTTGCTTCGGCTGAACCCTTAAACAATATCTCCCCATTGCAAGCTTAGGTTGACGCGTTATTCGAAATCTTGGGACCAGATCTTGTTTTTGTTTGTTGCTTTGGCTGAACCTTTAAACAATATCTACCTGAGAGTTTCGACCGGGTTGTTTTAATATTCACAGCTTTCGGACTGATCTTGTCTTTGTTGTTGTTACGGCTGAACACTTAAACAATATCAGCTTCTGCGAGCTTAGGTCCGTGAAATTCGTCGTTTTGATACTGATCTTGTCTTTGTTGGTTGCTTCGGCTGAACCCTTAAACAATATCGCTCCCTAATCCCCGCGATCTGTTATTTACCCTGTTTATTTCTTAAGTTAAGAAAGCTAACTAACTCACCTGATTTAAGTTAAATAATTTAGTAATATTAATTAACGATTCCGGTTAATTTCTTTTAAACTTATTTTATTAGTTTCGGGTTTTGTAGATATTAGTTTTCGTACACAATAGATGTCAACGTTATTTCTGGTTTATATTCACAGACCTTACCTCTTTTCAGTGCTTTTAAAAAGTATATAATAAGTTAAAATCAACAAGGCACCTGGAGATTCCGTATCTCCATCTGGTGCTACCTGTGCCCATAAGACGCCGTTTCAAAGGGCTGTGGAGTAAACCACATTAAATAATGTGGCGCCCGAGCAACCTCCATGTTAAGGCGTCACTCGTAAGCCATAATTTTCTTTGTGGCAAGAAAAAGCCTTACAGTGAGTTTAAAATTTATTTATTCAATACGAATTTTTCCAATGATTCGGGATCTAATAAATACTTTATCATTTACCTTGTAATAACTCTCGTTCCTCAACTGTTGCGTGAATTTGTTATTCCCTGTTAACCTTTCCAGAACGGGATTCCAAGTGTGCATCGGGCTCAATTTTCCATTAACCGTTGGTTTATCGGAACCATTTCCCATGCCATGACTCGAAATACTTCCTACTCCGCCGTGAGAAGAAACGCTTCCGACTACACCGTGAGAAGAGATGCTTCCCACGCTATTATGAGATGATATGTTTCCCACTCCACCGTGAGGATTAAAGATGACTGTGTTTGCGGAATCTCCGCTGGTGCCGGAATTGTTGACAGAATCGGTTTTTTCTTGAGAATCAGAAGTGGAATTGCCTGCAAACGAATTATTATTAAGTACGAAATTTTTATTCCTTACTATTAGGAGGCAATGTGAAAATGAAAGAGCCCAATTCTTGCTAGACACTCACTTCCCTGGGAATGAACCTATTTCTATAGGGCACACTCCAGAACGGTATAGTCGACCTACCAGAGAAGATACGGCAATGGCCAGACATATCTGTAGCAATAGACGCATAAGATGGGCCTTGAACACCTTCCAACCGTTTAAATCAGCAGGAGCTGATGGAATATTCCCCGCCCTACTCCAGCGCGGGCAAGAAGAAATCCTACCACACCTAGTGAGTATGTGTCGTAGCAGTCTAGAACTGGGATATATACCGGAAGTATGGAGAAGGGCCAGAGTCATCTTTATTCCTAATGCCAAACATAGGGGGTCCCCGGACAAGGAAGAGGGAGGTAATGTGCGGGGTGGCCCACTCGATACTATTGTACGGAGCACCAATTTGGGCAGTAGCCCTAAAAACAATACGGAACAAGAAGGCGATGGAATCCGTACTGAGGAAATGCCTATTGAGGGTGGCCTGCGCCTACAGAACCGCGTCCCTGAAGGCTCTGCAAGTGATCACCGGAATAGTCCCGATACACCTAATGGTGGATGAACGAGTGAGGGTGCACCAAGGGAACGTCGGACAGGACGCGGAGGAAAGAAGAGCGGGACAGGATCCTGAGAGCATGGCAGGCAGAGTGGGCGGACCACGTAGAGATGGCTCAGTGGACCAAGAGGTTAATTCCTGAGATTAGGGAGTGGGTAGAGTGTGGGCACAGGGAACTCGATTACTACCTTACCCAGGTGCTGACAGGACATGGATCCTTCAAGGAATACACCCTACGAATCGGGAAAGAGCAGAACAACAATTGTGAGTACTGCGGGGAAACAGACACGCCAGGTCACACAATGTTCTCCTGTCCGAGATGGGACCAAATAAGAAATCGGGCATACGTGGAGCTAGGGCGGAACTTATGCCAAGCCAACATGACAAACATAATGCTCGAGAGCAAGGCTAAATGGAAGTTAACACTAAAGAAACGGAGGAAAGAATCAGACAAAGTTAGGTATAGATGGAGAAGATGAAAACCCCAATCGCCGAGGTATGCCGGAAAACGGCGGTTCCAGCGACTGGGAGAAGAACGGAGGGGTTTTCGTGGGAGCGCACCACACTACCTGCCCAATAGATAAAAGGGCAGGTGCCATGCGGTTTCCCCTCCACACAAAAAAAACACTACTGGGGAACTATAACCAGAAGAGATCTGACGACTGCATCAGTAAAAGTAAAAATAAGCTCAGAATACTGACGGGTATCCTAACAGGGCACCTAAAGAAACTGGAGGAAGAGGAGGAAACCTCTTATCCACATTCTCTCAGAATGCATTACCCTGCAAAATCCAAGGGTACGATACCTCGGAGAATATCAAATAGAAGAGGAAGATCTACCTAACCTGAAGCATACCGACAGTCTGAACTTTTTGAAAGCAATAGGACTGGAGGAACGACTGGGCAGCAGTAGGGGGCACAATAGATCTTATAGGTCGCAGTGTATCGACACCCCTACCACAGATAGATAGATAGATAGATTATGAGTCAATGTTACAAAATATAATATTAAAGTAGCCAATTAAAGTATTAACCTAGCTTACTCAAAAGACTGTCCGTAGAATTCTTCCTGTCACTATTATTAGGCGATTCCACCCTTCTAGCGATCGTTAGCGTTATGTGTCCCGGTACGGGCCCTTCGGTATGCGGAATGGCATTCTTCAAGGTCTCCATAGCATCACTATTCGTTTGTTGGAGCAAACTAATTCCGTTTACGTTCAATAACTGATCGTTAGTTCGAAGTCTGTTATCACGCGAAGCTGCTCCTCCAAACATAACGCCTTTGATAAAGATCCCTAGATCTTTGATGCCGCTGGTCTTGCCCTTAACGCTGATTCCCAGGCCTGCTTTTTCTGAATCGTGTACAGGAATGTTAAAGGTAAGGATTTCGCGATGCTTCCAGGGAAACACCATCGTTTCGTCTATTTGTTCGGAGGGCTAGAAAAATAATTATTTATTAAAAAAGAGTTGATGTACGTATGGCAAAATCGTGAGGTACGTAAGTTTTTCGAGTTGATTTGGAATTTTTTAGTTTTTCGTTATAAAAATAGTGCATTAAATAGACAAATAGAAATTTATATCATGAGAAGGCGTATGAGTAAAAAATCTCCAATCAACTAAGAAGAACTAGTTTGTTAGTAACTACCAATTTGCAGAAATCGAATTAGTATATCCAAAAATCAAAATCTAAAAGTGCAAACGACAAGAAAAGCAAAATCATCAAAAAAAACAATATTTACATTGCCGTTGACTGCGTCCTGGAATTGCGATATAATTTTGGCGACGACCGAACCCTTTTCGGGAGTTCTGTTTTGCAACGCCTGTAGATGGCTCTGCGGTAGAGGAGGGATGGTCGGTGGTATATCGTCGGTTGTTTCCTCCTCTCTTACTTCTTTCAGGTCAACGTCCTATACGACAAACAATTACAACACTAATGTGACACACTACAATGAGCTAAGGCCGAAATAGACAAACAAACGAAATATATGTTTTAGATCTATTAATTATTACATAGAATCAACAATTAAAAATTTATATTTATTTTATTTCGATTGGAAAAACTGCCAATGAGTTTGAAATACATAAATAATTGACATTTTTTTTGACAATTAAAAATATAATCTTCTATGACGATGGCAGGTTGAAAATGTCGATAGGTTTTTACCCCCTTTAAACCATTAAGTGTACCTTT
The DNA here is from genome assembly GCA_949320105.2 of Crepidodera aurea. Taxonomy (NCBI): domain Eukaryota; kingdom Metazoa; phylum Arthropoda; class Insecta; order Coleoptera; family Chrysomelidae; genus Crepidodera; species Crepidodera aurea. Next base: position 6,333,791 of record OX439477.1, on the reverse strand, counting down.
CAAGTACAGCGTTTCTCTATTATCTGTCAAACGTCAGAGTATTCTCTATTATCTGTCAAAAGTCAGAGTATTCTCTATTATCTGTCAAACGGCAGAGTATTCTCTATTATCTGTCAAACGTCAAAGTAGACATTTTTTTTTGACAATCAAAAACATAGCCTTTTATGACCATGGCAGGTTGAATATTTCCTAAAGTCGATAGATTTTTACCCCCTTTAAACTTTCAAGTGTTCCTTTCAAGTACAGCATTTCTCTATTATCTGTCAAACGTCAGAGTGGACAATTTTTTTTGACAATTAAAAACATAGCCTTCTATGAAAATGACAGGTTGAAAATTTCCTAAAGTCGACAGATTTTTACCCCTTTAAACTTTCAAGTGTACCTTTCAAGTACAGCGTTTCTCTATTATCTGTCAAACGTCAGAGTAGACAATTTTTTTTGACAATTAAAAACATAGCCTTTTATGACCATGGCAGGTTGAAAATGTCAGTCGATAGGTTTCTACCTCCTTTAAACTTTCAAGTGTACCTTTCAAGTACAGAGTTTCTCTATTATCTGTCAAAAGTCAGAGTATTCTCTATTATCTGTCAAACGTCAGATTATTCTCTATTATCTGTCAAACGTCAGAGTGGACAATTTTTCCGAAAGTAAATAGGTTTGTTTGTCTATTTATTTTTGCATGAACCAGACACTTCAAACGAATTGTTTTTTGTAAAAATCCGTTGAAGTCTCCTGCCCCTTAAGCTACAATTTAAAATGTTTGCAGTATGCAGTGAATTTAGATACACTATAAACAAAATCAAAGGTATTTTTATAATGGCTGTGAGAATGAATCACATCATTTATCATTACTTGTATTATTACGTTTTTGTTTTCAGTGTTTCGAAAGGTAACTTTAAAATTTTTGATACATCAATAGTATCCGACATCTTAAAAATAACCATTTAGAATAAACACATCTAAGAAATTTTTAGGTGTGATGTTATCCCACTACTACTATAAAAAAAACGGTAATACGAAATTTACTTACAATTATTCGTGGAAGGGTATTGTCTATTACGTCTTCTTGTCTAGATACGACTATTTTAACTTTACTACCTAGAGGTAAACTCTTGAGCAACGCTACTGCTTCGCTTTGAGTTTTTCCAGTCATTTCTACATTATTTACTTCTAATAGTCTATCGCCGATTTTTAGTCGTCCATCTTCTATCGCAGGACCCTAAAAGTATTTCCAATAATATATTTATTCAAAGGTAATACCACGAGTCCTCCAAATTTAATCTATAAAATTTGAGAGGGCGAGTGGTATTTGGAAAGGTTATTTTGTATTAAAAACAGAGAATATAGTGATTTATGCAAAAGACTACACACAAATGTTCAATATTTTCTTTATCAATTGAAATTGAAACATCAAAAAATATTGAGCTGTTATAGTTTTAAATACAGGGCCACCAATGCATGCGTGATTGCGTTTGGCTTAATCCGAATATTTAAAGAGGTTTATGGAATTCTATTCAAAAACTGATGTTGATTGTTGAAGTGAGTGGCCCTAAGAGCCCGTTTCTAAGGGTTGTGGAGCATATCACATTAATAAACTGGCGCCTGAGCAATCTCCGTATTAAGGCGTCATTCGTAAGGCATATTTTTCTTTGTGGCCAAAAAAATCCTTACAAAATGGCGCCCGAGCAGGGACCGTATTGATTTTCAGTTTAGAGTAGTTCCGTTGCCACTAGAACCTTAAATTTTAATTTCCAGAATACATTTGTTTTGCTAGTATTTTAGTTAAAATTTGTCTAAATTTTTTTTTCCGAATAATCCCTAAAGCAGTGAATATAAACCAGCCGCAAACTAGTTAGTTGTAGATTTTAGCCGGATTTCAAAGCCATCCCGTATCCGCGATTTACCTGTGGTAATTATTTAAATTTTATTCAAGCATTTTTTTTAATAATTATTATTTTAACCCAATTTATCCTTATACCTATAGAATAGAACTTGTTTGTTCACCAATTAATTTTTAATATTTAAACAAGGAAACAAAATTCCTCACGCCATACAGTGAAACTTTCTGTGGGAATGTTTTCTATAATTACAATCTGATCATGAAGATCAATAAGCAATTTTGTTCCAACCTAACTTAACTAGAATTCTTAATTAAGGTCCTACTCACTAGTGTACCTTAGGGTCTGATAATTTTAGTAACACTACCGGTAACGTGTAACACAAATCGGCACAATACTCTGTTTGTAACTAGCACTGTCACTGAACTAGTTCAAAAGCTTTGGTCCTCTTGAGTCTTCTTCTTACTAAATTGGTATTATCGAGGAGCTGGATGACCTCAACGTTCCCATGTTGGAGCAGCCGTTGTTCATGGCTGCTGGCAGATTTAGATATAGTCTTGTCAACAGTTTCTACATCCAGGTCCCTATGAAGATCACTGTTGCGACAGTACCAGGGTGCATCGACGATGTTCCTTAATACTTTATTTTGAAAACGTTGGATAACTTGAATGTTACTTTTACTGGCGCAGCCCCAAAGCTGACTACCATACGTCCAAACGGGTTTCAATATCTGCTTGTAGAGGAGCAGTTTGTTATGTGTGGACAACTTGGAGTTTCTTCCTAATAACCAATAAATCTTTTTATATTTTATACCAAGCAATTCACGTTTCTTTTTAATGTAGACTTTCCAGCGAAGTCGAGCGTCGAGTGTCATTCCAAGATATTTTGCTGTATTAGCATAGGGAATCTGAGCGTTATTTATTTTTATGGGAAACTTAATACGCCATTTTTTAGTCCAGGTGTTAATCTGGTCTACAGATGTTTGTAATTTTCGGTTGGCTTCTTCATGGTCTTTTCCAACAGCCAGAATGGCACTAATATCAGCAAATGTTGCAATAGTATCGTGCTCGAGGTTAGGAATATCACTGGTATACAGTAAGTAGAGTACTGGACCTAGTACACTACCTTGGGGTACTCCTGCCTTAATTTCTCTTAGATCAGAATATACATCTTCCTGTTTTATTCTGAAATATCTGTTTGATAAATAGGATTTTAAGAGTTCTGAATACTGGTTAAGGCCCTCATGCCAGACTTTATCAAAAGCCTGGACCACGTCTAGGAAGACGGTGGAGCAGACTTTCTTTTCCTCCAAAGACTTTTCAATTATGTCTGTGATTCTATGCACCTGGTCGATCGTTGAGTGTTTTTCTCTAAAACCAAATTGATGGGAGGGAATCGGGTCCTTTTCTTCTATTGTAGGTTTTAATCTCTTAAGAAGCAATTTTTCGTAGAGTTTCGAAATAACAGGCAACAAAGAGATTGGTCGGTATGACGTTACTTCTTGGGCAGGTTTACCTGGCTTCCTTTCCATAGCTGAGGTACGTACCTCATCCTAAATGATGCATTGATAAGGTTGGTCAGTTTGACAACAGCTTTACGTGGGAGTTGTTTCAAGATTTCCCCGGTAATGAGATCAAATCCAGGGGCTTTTTTAGGATTTATATTTGTTTCGATTTCTACATAAACTTCTTTTGGAGAAGTAGGTCTAATGACTGAATCTTCCTGTTCTGGTTCATTCCAGTCTTGGGACTCTTCACCATCGTTGGTCTGGAAAGTCTTTTCTAAGTGTTCTGCGAATCTGGTTGCTTTTTGTATATTATTTCGTACCCAACTCCCGTCTTCCCTTCTAATTGGTGGGTTATGTGTAATATGACTTTTTAATCGTTTGGTTGCTTTCCATAGTGAATAATCGGTACTGCTGTCATTAGTTAATTCACTCAAGTACTCACCAATCGATTCATTTTTAATACGCTGAATTTCGCGTTTTAACTGTTGTGTTGCATTATTTAAAGCTGTTTTATCAGCTGGTGCTCTGGACTGTTGCCATTTTCTTCTGATTTTTCTTTTTTCTAGTATAAGGTCTCTTATCTCTTTTGGATAATTATTTCCTTTTGTTTTGTATTTAAAATCAGGGGTGTTCTCCCAAGCTGCTTGTTGAATATCTTTGACAAAACGTTCGACTTCCTGATCTAGTTGTTCTTCTGTTCTCAACGGAACCGAGAGATTAATTAACCGTTCAAGTTTGATTTTGAAGCTTTACCAGTCCGTTCGTTTGTTGACTAATTTAGGTTGACTTTCTTTTTGAATCACACTATGCAGTGAAACTTAAAACTTATTTTGCAACACTCTAAAATTTAAAAATTTCTTATTTGAAAACCAGTTTATTCTAATTTTTTGATAAAAATATTTTTAGCAAAGGGTCGAGCATTACGATTTACAGCCTGTCGCACCTTCTCAATATTGGGAGGACTTTGAATGGTTTTCCGTTGACCTGGATGTTTGACATTAGTAACAACTCTTTGTTTTCTAAATTTTTTTTACCGTGAACTAACATCGCCGATGGCGCATGACAAAAACGCCGCTGAGCAACTGTGTACGAATCGTTGGCTTTAAAAGAAGCCTCAACCATGCTCATGGTAACTGAAATTCACAGGTAAAAGGTCAATGATTTAATGCAGAATTCTATGTTTCTGTTAAAATTGATTTTTAACAATAACTACTAAACATAAAATGAAAAGCCCCCAAAAAAATTGCAAAAGACAACTTACCATGGCATTTATATTTTTAATGTATATGGGACATTTTCCTCCTGCTGGGTTATCCCTCGTAGTAATACTAAACCCAAGTCCGCTTTTGCCCTTCATTAAGTCTATTTCAATTTTTCGTCCTATTTTCCTTGTATTCGCCGTCAACAGGCCTTTAAGGTTTTTCGATATGGCCGGTACCTTTTTCGTGGGCGACACTGTCGCCACTTTCGTATTTGTACTCTCTGGAAATATTCCTTTATCAAATTAATAGCAAAACATTTTTTTTATCAAAGAAAAATGGGTTTTGAATGGGTAAACATATCAAATGAACTGTAAAAATAATGTGAACTAAAATCACAAGCTCTCAAGAAATACAACATTCGAAAATCTCCCACGTCTGGACTCGAACAACTACTCATTGGGCTATTTGCCCCAACACGTATTGAATTACATAAGACAAGACGCGAGTGGAACCCCCTCGGGTTATCACCTGTTGGGGCATGTAGTCCAAGGACTAGTTGTTGGAGTCACATATCAAATAAACTTTTTTATTTATTTTTTTTCTGGAAAATTTGACTTTGTGGCCCTATACACTGATAATGGATATCCATTCAAAACCCTCACGAATCCTACTTACGTTTTTGTTCGCACTCAACCATCGATACGTTTTCCTTATCTTCGGTGTACGTGGGATAAATTGGGGGAGGTGGTTTTCGAAGGCCCTCGAGGCCGGTCGTTTTTATCACTTTCAGTCTTAATTCAGGAGAAGTGAGGGAAAGTTTGAACAATTCTTGAACCCTAAAAATAATAAATATCATTGGAAATTTTAATATTCCTGGTTAATTGTCCGGGCGACACTGCGCCATACAAAATACACAACCGGTTCTGGTATAGTTTAACCATTGTATAAAGATTATATAGTAGTATCGCCCTACGGACTTTTAAAATTCGACTTATGTGAACGCACTGGAGATGGCAGCACTCCAAGGCATGGCTTTAGGTCATGTCGTTGTTTGAGTGAAATTATAATTTGAAATCTTCTTTTTCATTTCTGCTTGTCTTTTGTTAATGTGTTATTTAGTTACAACGAAAGGGAATTGGAAGACGTATGAAATTGAAGCCCCAAAATATTTAATTATCTCCCGAGAAACCAGGGTTGCCAATTTGTGAGTATTTTACTAGTCTGTAAGTAATTTTGTGAGTAAAGGGCAATTGTGAATTGTAATCAAAAGGTCTATACTATCGATAATGGTAATTATGAAAAATTCTAATCTGATAATTTATTAAACACGTTTAACTTTTAAAACTAAAATTTGGAATAAAAAGCACTAAGACTAGAGAGTCAATGTTAAATCGAAATATTTTTTCTTAAAGTATATTTTTTGCAATAGTTTGGTTTCTGGTTTATAATATGGATATTATATGATTGTTTTAGTTAATTTTAAAAGTATAAAATAATTTATTTTTTATTTATTAGTATTTTATTTTCTGGTAAAATTAATAAATTATTATATGTTGTTGTTTGATACTAAACAACTTTAATCTTTTTTATCTGATGCTGGTTAGACAGATATTAGTTTATTATATTAAAGAAAACTGTCATGCTATTGATATTTTAAAGTTGTGAATAATTCACCAAAGTTTTGAAAGTAAATAGGTAAAAGCTATTTGGCAACGCTGTCATCAAGAACTCTAGACGCACCAAAACAACCTGAGTTTCAGTGTAATTTTCCTGTTTATAGGGTTAATAAATAGTTTTGAATAGATTTGCGTTGTTAATTGAAGGTCACCAGAATCTGATGCTCTGCCCAATAATAAAAACTAATCAATAAGTTTTCGTCGGTTTTGAATGATGTTTGTAAACCGATTCATAAAAAAAATTATTAGCAGTATGTGGATGGTCGGAAAATATAGGGAAAATTATAAGTAAATTAAAAAAAATAAATTGGGCAAATTAAAAGTTCTGGAAGGGGTGGGAGTAGCTAAATATACAACTTGAGGGTTTTGGATATTGGTTTTTACGATTTGTGGCTGAAACATGCATCCTGTCGAAAAAAGTTTAATTAAACATTTGTAGATAATTAAAAAATGTAAAACTTTTGTATTAATCATTTTTCAACATAATTTCCAAATTATTGAGAAAATCGTTAAAACCGCTTTTTTAGTTTTTAATTTTTTTCTCCCGCAAAAATAATTTTTTTATGAAATTTGGTGAAAACATTCTTCTTTGTGTTTTAAATAAGCTGTAATTTTTTCAATGCAAAATATTTATTTTTCGATTTTATACGAATTTAAATTAAAAAAGCCTAATTTTCAATCGAAAAAGTTCACTAACAAATTTTCAATTTTTTAACTTTATCAGTGCTCATTTTTTTTCAAGTTTTCGAAACTGCACATTTCATTATACTAGTAAAATTTTATGAGAGATTTTGGTCTAAATGTGGCTCTGGCAACTGGACTATTATAAAATTGTATAAAGATGTTTATTATTTAAAATAAATATACAAATGTATCGTATTGGAATAAAATGGTTTTCATGTTACATTGGGAGAAAATGTAAATTTCTTGGTTTAAAATAGCCCAAAAAGAAGCTTTCAAGTACTTTATATTGAATAAAATTTCTGGGGGAGGCCCCTCGGTCACTCCGCTGAGCAGGAGATATTCCATAACCTCAAGACCCCCTCTTGAAAATCGTCTGGATCCGCCCATGTACATTTTTATCTTTATTTAAAAAAAATAATTTCTAATTTATATAAATAAATAATCACTATTTTTAAAATAAAAATGTATATTCTTCCATATTTCAATATGATGCTCAAAATTCTAAACAGAATTGATATAGCACGTCATATCATAAATTTTATCCTTATTAGTAAATAAAGATGACTAATCACACAGTTTTGTAGAAAATCCTGATTGAATTTTGAAAATGTAATATCTGTTCAACAGATGTTTATTATTAAATAGTGCAATATTACAGACAACAACTTTAATAGCTGAAGGAACTACTTGGTAAAGGCCATGTGAAAGAAGATATAGAGGGAGTATCTGTGTATAGCATTAGAAACTGAGAACTTCATATAGAACGTCAATAGATGCCGCGCGAGATTGCATCAAACACTTTTAACTAGAGCGTGATACTACTATATAATCTTTATACAATGGTTTAACTATTTTCAATTGCAGAACGAAATTTATCCATACAAAGATCATTTAAAAAATTATGAATATATATAAATAAATTTAAATTTATTTTAATTCGTAATTACTTAATATAATACTTTGATGTTTGAGTAAGTTGTTATAAGACCCTTTGTTAATTTTTTTATCATTTCCACTAAGAAATTGTTCTACGCCTGATGATGGCTGTGTACAGCCGAAACTAGTAGCCCCCCCCTTTTTTACATTTCAACGTTAATAAATATATGTGGTACCGGCTTTGAGCTGTTTTATTCCTTAAAAATTAGCTTTTAACAGTCGTGTTTTTTAATCTTTGAGGTTTAGATGATTGGAGTATGGTCTCGAAGGGGAATTAGATACGCAAGGTATTTTCAGAAATTTAACAGATCAGCCTGTATATTGAACAAGTTTAAAGAGGGAACACAAATACACAGATGTATTTCATGCTGCCTAACAATTTCTTTAGAGGGGGGGTTCAGCGAAGACGTAGGGGGTTAAGTATGAAATTGACAGAGTTGATGGGTATAGAACACTCTTAAGACCATTTCTCTTAATTTCCTGAGGTTTTAATTGCTTTAGTCTAACAAAACTATCAGAAGGATTCTCGAAATCTATTGTAAATAATACTCTGGGTCTATTCTACATCGAGTCCTTTATATTTTATCATCTGTTAAAATTTAGACTACCTTTAAAAATATTTTCCTATTCACTAACCTAACTAACTTCCGTCTAAATTAAATCAGATCCCTGTAAAATGGTCCCTTAAAATAATCATGTTTAAAGGAGTGCTAAAATGCACCTTTAACTTGTAATAGAAACTAAAATGGCGTTTTATGAATAATTGAAGTAGTTTTGATTGAAGAAGTAATGAAAAATGAAGAAAGGTATGAAGTACATATCATTTTTTATTATTTTTGGTCGAATTTATGGTAAAAGGTTACTTTGGTAGATGGGTAAATAGGTTGATTTTTCAAAAACTTAGTTTAATTAAGATTACGTTTATAGTTAAACGGCATGTGGAAGTGTTACTTAAGTTTGAGGTTTCAAACTATTAGTTAAAATAAATCTCTTGTAATTGATCAATGTTTAACGATTGTTTAATTTTCAACCATAAAATTAAACATAACATCTAAACCTTCAATCATACCCGCATGTTACCAGTCACGTAGGCCACATCGGAATATGCAACAACGAACCGGCAACGTCGCGAGACACGTAGGTGTCCGGTTGTTTAATTTAAAACATTTTCAATTTTGTGTTCTTCAGTAAGAGGAAGTAAGAGGGAAAGAGAGAGACAGATATACCGGAACTACTCCGACAGCCATCATTGTTTCACATTCCAAGGCGTACCACGACGAAATACACAGACGTGGACGCGAATTTTTAAGTAGTATTCATCGATACTCCGAGGGAGTAACATCTCGTAAATTCTTCGTCGAATCATTGCCATGCACGCATCACTTAAATTAAGTTAACAAATTTTGCAAGTGCTTGTTTTCTTGAAGTTCTGCAGACAGCAAAAACCAACAAATATACAGTTCCACTGAACAATTACTGACATTCGTTTAAAAAAGCGGCGTTGCTAAACATCAGCCGACTTGGTAAATGAATGCAAAAGAAGTTCTCTAAATTAGAGTCCTTAAACAACGATATTTTTATTCAGAGGGTATACTTCAAGTTCAAAATGAACTGTGCTGCCATCTACCAGCAATCAAAGAAAACTGATCGAATAAGCGATGAGAAAAGATTATAATCAACAAACCATGCTTCCCTAAATAATAGAGGCAAAAAGGACAAGTAAATCTACTTAGAACTTAATTTATTTGGTGATTAAATTACCTTTGAAATGGCATGTTGATCAAATTCTCCCCATTGATCTCCACGACCCTGTCGTAAATGGCCAGCCTCCCGTCTCTGTCTATCCTTCCCCCAGGCTCTATCCCCTTTACTAACAATCCTTTTTCCCTCCCTAAAGTGTCATAATCCGGTATGACGTGAATGCCAAGAGGACCGGGTTCATTCCTTATCACAATAATTTCTTCTCCATCGATGGCGGGTGAGATTGGGGTGGTCGAGATGTTAGCTTGACCCAGAGGTTCCTTCCGACGTCCTTCTCTTGGCAGAGAAGTGGTGAGATGATTTCGAGAGGTCGCAGCTCTTTCCGCAGCTTCGGCCCAACGGTAACTGCAAAAATTACGAATTGTATTAAAAATGGTTACATCTTAATTAATCTGCAGAACTTACCCAGCACCGTCAGCTCCCAAAAACTGCATAGATAACCTATTACTCCCATCTCTGGCTATTCTTCTGAATCCGTGCTCTTCCTCCTCCTCCCTGGAGTCGTCCATCCAATCGGGACTGGCGTAACCTGAACTTGGTGGTTCTAAAATTAAGGGGGCGGCGCTCCATCGTTTCGGATGATCGGAAGGGGCGGGTGGACCGGTTGGAAGTTGGTTTAAACTTGGTTCACTTCCTCTTCGGACTTGTAAAACAGGTATACCTGACGCTATTTGTTCTCCTGTCACCTCGATGTCAGTTCGGGGGTAGTTTGGACCGTATTTGTGTTCTCCGTCCTGAAAAGAAATTTTGGTTAAAGTTGGCTCGACAGACAGTATTTATTTTTGTGCTTGTTTAATATGAAATTGGCTGTTTTTAGTTCTTACAAGTCTATGTAGTGGTAGTAGTCCAGTAAATTAACGCCAGAAGAACCCCAAACCTTTTTTTTAAATTTGCAGGTATTCATAGGTACATTTACCTCCAAAAATCTCAGGTACGTGGAATTTGTGGAAGGGTGGGAAAATGGCTCTAGAGTCCCCGAAAATCCGTTTTTCGACGATATCTGCCGAAATATGACCCTTAGAGCATTTTTGTTTAGACAAAACATGAAGAGCAGTTCATTACCTACAAAAGTTGTTCCTATGATTTTTTTCGCCACACTAATATTTTTTGCAAAAACGGCGTTTCAAAAATTTTCTCAATTTTCCGGAAAACCAATAAATATTAAAAAAAAAGAAAATGCCATCGACAAGGGGTCAAACTAAGCTTTCTAATGATGTGCGTTGAAAAGCGATATGGTCCTTGATTATCTATTAATTCCCGATAGACCTTAGCATTTTCGAAAATTCCGGAAATCCAAAAAAACGCCTTAAAAAAACATGTTTATGAAAATACACAAAAATAATTTATTGAATCTTTCTGAATGTATTTAACGCCCCATTATCCAAAAGGATTCGGTGAAATTAGTCTTGATAAAAAAAAATATGAATAAATTTATAGGAGGGTCAAAATATCGAGCAAAAACAAACTTTGGCCCGGTTTTTCAATAATCCAGAGAAATAGATAAAAGGAAAAAGTAACATGATATTATAGCTACAGGTTCCTTATTTCATCTGAACTTTGAATCATGAAAAAATATTAATTTTTACGTGATTTATTGAAAAATTTGTAATCCGCTTGGGAGTATCATTCCTTTAGAGCGTGCTCTCTAAATGCAGGGCAGGAGCTAAAAATGGGGGTGCGTTTTGGAACCGGTTATGTCAAATTTTTGACAAAAATGATGACAATCATTTTTGTAGGTAATTAACTGATCTGTATTTTCGTCCAAACAAAAATTCAGTGTCATATTTTCGGAAATAACGGCGAAAATAGGCGAAAAAAAAACCACATTTTTGAGACCAATGGGTCATTTTCCCGCAGTTAGAGGGTGTTTTATCAATTATGCATAATCATTCATTTGGCCAGAACTTTTTAATCACAGTATATTTTTTCCATTTTTGGCATACAGATTACACGGAGAGTACAAAAAAGTCGTCAGACAAAAACAAAGAGAAGCTTGGAAGAACTACTGTGAGGAAATCGAAGATTTTCCCCAAGCAGCTAGACTCCAAAAGGCTCTCTCTAAAGACCCTTATCGCCATATCGGTACACTAACCAAAGAGGATGACACTAGAACTGCCAACCTTAAGGAAAGTCTTGAACTGCTAATGTCAACACACTTCCCTGACTCCAGAACCACTATTCTGGCAATCTGGGAGAAAGAGAAGCAACAAAACCTCATAGAAGATGACTGAAGAATAGCAGACCAGGTCGTCGATGAGGACAAATTAAGGTGGGCCATCTCGAGCTTCTCCCCTTTTAAATCACCAGGAATTTATCCAGCCCTATTTCAGTGGGGCCTGGATGCATTAATGCCGCACCTGCTAGGAATCCTCAGATCCTCCCTGGCACTGAGGTATATTCCAAAAAGCTGGAGAGAAGTCAAGGTTGTCTTTATACCAAAACCAGGAAGATTGGATTACTCCATTCCAAAAGCATATCGACCGATCAGCCTCACATCGTTTTCAATGAAAACTTTAGAGAGGGTATGTGGAAGATATATAAGAGATGTAGCGATAATACAGAACCCACTACATCCGAATCAGCATGCGTACACCCCAGGAAAGTCTACTGATTCAGCCCTCCACCTTGTGGCCGGCCACATTGAAAGATCGCTGGACTCTGAAGAGTCCACCTTGGGTGTATTCATAGACATTGAAGGTGCGTTTGGCAAAACCACTTTTCCCAAAATAGCAAATGTCTTAGCTAATAAAAATATCCCCAACACAGTAAATGGATGGATATATAACATGCTCTCAAAGAGAGCAATAAAAATCAGTGTAGATGGGAGGGGTGCTCTCAACACTACTGTGGAACATGGTCCTAGACACCTTAGTGAATTGCCTCAACGATGACAGTTTCTACACTATAGCTTATGCAGACGACCTAGAGTGATTCTGCAAACAGGAAGATTTGAAGGAATACTCTGTGCTGGAATGCAAGAGGCCCTTAACATCATAGAACAGTGGTGTAAAGACCACCCACTGTCAATAAACCCAAGAAAGACAGAGATGGTTCTTTTCACGAATAAAAGGAAGCTTGCAAACATCGAGGCCCCAAAGCTCCTAAATACTAAATTGAACTTTTCTGCAGAGGCGAAATATTTGGGGGTCACCTTTGACAGCAAGTTAACATGGAACTCTCATCTAGAAAACAGAGTCAAAAGAGCATACATATCTTATGAACAGTGCCGAAGAACCATTGGCCGCACCTGGGGAATGTCACCTGGATCTACACTGCAATCATAAGACCTATGCTAACGTACGGTGCGATTGCCTGGGGAGTCAAAACTAGCCAGCGGACAGTCGTACGCAAATTGGATCAAATCCAAAGAATAGCATGCCTCAACATAACAGGGGGACATGAGAACCACACCAACTAGAGCACTGGAGGTGATCCTTGGTCTCACCCCCTTGACATATTTATTAAGGAGGCTGTGGTGATGACCATGACACGGCTACGTTCTACAGGTATACAACCCGACGTAGGATCTGGTCAGTCGAGGTGTAACTTGTGGCACGAGGTCCTTGGAGAGGTCCCACTGCTACAAGCCAACACAGATTCGATTGCACCAAGATATGCCTTTCACAGGCCCTACAGGGTAATAACAAAAAACGTACAAGAGGCTACATTGGCAGCAGGTGCCGTATGCATCTACACCGATGGGTCTAAAACAAATGAACGGTCAGGCTGTGGAATTTATTCCACATCCCTCAATCTCAATATAAAATGGGCAATGGGTTCTAATGCCAGTGTATCTCAAACAGAGCTCACTGCTATCTCCATCGCCGCAAAAGAGACTACAAGAAGAAACATCACTGGTAATAATATTTACATCCTCACGGACAGCCGACAGGCACTACTAGCTCTGGATAGACCACGCATTACATCAGGTCTAGTACTAGAATGTCACCAGGCCTTGATCGAAGCTTGCAACAACAACGTTTAAAATATCTTCGTTTACCAACGGGACACCCTGTATATTAAAAATAAAACTACTAAAAATATAAAGAAATTTATATACGAATATAAAACTTTTAAACTTAATATTATTGAGTACTATTATACCATGATATTATTTTAACAAGTACGGAAAATTCACATAATGGATAGATTACGAAGAAAAAATCTCTTTTGAAAAATAATTTTTCTAAAAAAATATTTTTTTATTTAAAAAAAATTATTCTTCTTATTTTTATACATCCTGTAAATTGTATTTATCTATTTAGTCATGTTTTTTTTTTACTTTTTCTTTTCATTGTTACTTTAATTTACCGGAAAAACTGTGCAATTGTTATGTAACTTACCGTGTCAATTTTGCAACGGAACTTACCAAAGTAGCAAATATTAAATCATAAGCTGAATAAAATATATTTTATAATTACTGTTCAATGCATTCCTTTTATACAGGGTGTAATTGAAATGTGTACAAATATTTAAACTGTGTAAACTTGGAGTTGCGACAATTTTTTGAAGATTTTTATTTATAGCGGAGAATGGTGGTCGAAAAATAGGGTTTTTGCCCCGTTTTTTAATTCTAGTATTGTATTAAAAAAAATGCAAATATCGGTTCAAATATTTGTACAGGGTGGCCAAATAAGAATGCGAGGTACTGTACCTTGGAAACCATCCATCGTAGAGGCTTGCGGAAAAAAACTTATTACTAAAACGACCAAGAGGAAAACCTGGAAAATATTTTCAAGTTTCTGAAATGGCCGCTAGGGGGCGTAACTGCGATCTTGAAGCTAAGAAAGTGATGTTTCTGCGAATTCCGCTATATTAACCTACCAAAAAAATACCTGATCTTTAAAGTAGAGGATAATCTGAACCTTTTTTGTTTAACAATTTTTGCTATATCTCTAAAAATAAAGTGGTGGGGGGTTTCAGTAAAAACACCCTGTATATGTGAAACGGCTGAGCCGATTTTAACAAACTTGGGCTAGTTGAAAAGAGCTATTCTTGGGTTACAAATGCTATAATATTTGAAGTTTTGTTAGTTTCAGATGTCGCCGCTAGAGGGCTTTTTTCGACATCTCGTCAGAAATGGTTAATTTTCTCAAACAAATTAAACGCATTGGTATGATTTCTTTTTCATGAAAAAGAAGCTAAATGATGCCTAAACAAGCTCCCGAAAACCGCATCTCGATATCTTGTTCCTAACCTAAAATTTAGCCCAAAGAAAATTTTATACGGAAATCCCTTAAATTTTTATTTTTTAAACTAATTAATTCCTTTTATTATGTAAGTTCTGGCCCTAAAAAAGACCGATTTAAAAAAGAAAAGTTTTTGGTGCCCCCGTAAATGCTCTAAATGCTGATCATCACGCTCTATGCATTGCTGAAGCCTTTCATGGGTAGACAAACCTGCACCTTCAATTTCGGCTCTCGGTATGTTACGTAATGCATTAACGAATCCGGTTTTTCATATGTATCTGGTCGTAGGTTGAGTCTGAAAATCAAAACAAGTTAAGTCTGGTGATCGCGCAGGCCATGGAAACATACTTCCTCTTCCAATCTACCACTGTTGGAATACTGCATTAATATGCTCTCGCACAATAATAGCATAAATGTGCTGGGCGACCATTTAACTGCAAAAACAAGTTTTGACGTATTTCCAGTGAAACATCTTCCAACAACAACGGTAATTTATTGGCCAAAAAGTCAAGAAAGATATTGCCACTTAGGGATTGCTAAAAAAAAAATAATTCTGCCTCCCAGTATGCCACACCACACATTTAAACTCCAACGTCCTTGGTGCTGAACTTCACGCAACCAATGCGGATTTTCTGCAGACCAATAATGCATATTGTGCAGATTTTAAAGGTGGCTTCATCGGTCCAAAGAATTAGAAATAAAAATTCTCCATTATTGTGTGAGAGCATATTAATGCACTATTACAACAGCGTTGGATTGGAAGAGGAAGTCTGTTTCCATGGCCTGCGCGATCACCAGACTTAACTTGTCTTGAATTTTCAGACTCAACCTACGACCAGAGAGATACGAAAAATCGGATTCGTAATGCATTACGTAACATACCGAGAGCCGAAATTGAAGCTGCAGTTTTGTCTACCCTTGAGAGGCTTCAGAATTTCGAGTATTTACGGGGACATTAAAAACCTTTCTTTTTTAATTCGGTCCTTTTTAGGGCCACAACTTACATAATAAAAGGAATTAATTAGTTTAAAAAATAAATATTTAAGAGATTTCCGTATAAAATTTTCTTTGGCCTAAATTTTAGGTTAGGAACAAGATACCGAGATGCGGTTTTCGCGAGCTTGTTTAGGCATCATTTAGCTACTTTTTCATGAAAAAGAAATCATACCAATGCATTTAATTTTTTTTGAGAAAATTAACCATTTCTGTCGAAATGTCGAAAAAGCCCTCTAGCGGCGACATCTGAAACTAACAAAACTTCAAATATTATAGCATTTTTAGCCCAAGAATAGCTCTTTTCAACTAGCCCAAGTTTGTTAAAATCGGCTCAGCCGTTTCGAATATACAGGGTGTTTTTTACTGAAACCTTTGAATACCCCCCACCACTTTATTTTTAGAGATGCAGCAAAAATTGTCAAACAAAAAAGATTCAGATTATCCTCTACTTTAAAGATCATGTATTTTTTTGTTAGGTTAATATAGCGGAATTCACAGAAACATCACTTTCTTAGATTCAAGATTGCAGTTACGCCCCCTAGCGGCTATTTTAGAAACTTGAAAATATTTTCCAGGTTTTTCTCTTGGCCGTTTTAGTTATAACTTTTTTTTCCGCAAGCCTCTACGATGGATAGTTTCCCAGATACAGTACCTCGCATTCTTATTTGGCCACCCTGTATACATTTCAATTACACCCTGTATACTAAATGTTATTTACAAAAACATTATTTCTTATTTGGAACATTTAAGTTAAAATTTATATATTTTATTGTAGTAAACAACCAGAGTATTTTGATTGAGTAATTTATCGATAAGATCGGAATGTTTATATGTAATACCTCACGTACCGATTCAACGGTAAAAGTTTATTATTATTATTATTCTGTAATAGTAATTGACTGCCTACTTCCTGTTACAAGGTATATTGTTACATCAAAATACGAACGAAGTTTTAGATTTTATAATATTTTCATTCGATATTGATTATCTCGACATATTACAAGTTCAATCATAAATCAAACTTTTCAACCCACTATAGATTTATTAATATCCATATCGGTGATAAAATCAACTCGCATCCCAATAAGACTATTAGATATTAAGATAGGCCGTGCCACAGGTATGCCAAACTACAAACACCAAAAATTCCTGTGAAATCCCCATCCTTCGCGTTCATCAATCGACAGTCACTTTGTCAGTATATTACTGTCTTTCTGCAATAATTAAAAGAGATAGATATCTTAAGACTTCAGTGAATCTCCTGTGTGCTAGGTCGCGCTGCTAGTATTAAAATATATTTATTTTGAATCTGAGAGAATAAATTTTCTTTATTTTCACGATTAGTCGGGTCGCAGAGAGCGCTAATAATCCATGTGTCATAAGTTCGATACCTGCATCAGCCACGAGAGAAATTTTATTTTTTATTTTTAGGAAATTTCATTTTTTTGGTTACTACTTTTTTTCTAGCATCAAAATAGAGTTTATATTTTATTAATTTAATTAATTTTCAATTATTTTCGTATAAATCCATTTATTTTAATATGAATATAAACATAATCTCTACCATCTTGTCAAAAAAATTCACAGTTTCAACGCAGCTATGATTTTTAAATGAAATATTTACAAAAAAAGTCTTTATTTGACGTAGTTCTAAAAGTGAAGCAAGATTTTACAATGAAGTTTGTGAAGAAGAGTCTTTATTTCATTTATTATAGTTTTGTTTCTCACTTCTCATTTCCAATAATAAGTTTGTGGTCCAAAAGCAAATGTTTATAGGAATTTTTCACTCTATTTTTGTATGTTCTACATGCCCTAAAAATCTGTAACACGTATTCAAACACCATACGTTTTTTATAAGCAAAATGGGGTACCGATAAAAAAATATTGTTGAATATAGTTGAACTGTTATCGTTATTTTTAAAATTACAAAAAAAAAAAAGAATTTGGACAGTCTACTACAATTGAAAACTCGTTCATTTAAAAAATTCTAATACAAATATTATTGACGCAACAAACACCAAACACTAATAAAGATGTATAGCACCTACTAAACCCAAATAAGGAGAACTCGTACTAACGAACGCCTACTCTGCCTACTGCCTATTTTAAAAATCCATCATTTTTTTTCACAATAGATGCATGAATGGAATCATTATACAGGCGGCTTTAAAATAATGGATGTTACAAGATGCGTCTATTTCATAACAGCATTTATCACTGCTTATCTCATTTTCATTTCGAAAAATCCCACATTCAGTTGGTCAATTACCAATGGTAATTGCTACCATCATCATTATGATACCTGTACTTGTATAAAGATATTAAGTATTATTTTAACTTGTAATTTTCGATATCTTAATGTTATGCTAGTAGAACGAGGTAGATAAAAAGTATGATGCTGATTAACAAAAAATAGTACCTCTATAAAGGCAATCTATACTATTACAATTTTAAATTACCCACTCAAATAATAAAATTAATAATAAAATTTAATAATATGTTTGTAATATTCTTCTTGTTACATATACAGGGTGTCCCGTTGGTAACCGGATATCTTTTAAAGGTAGGTAGAGGTCGCAAAGGTTATTCTAAATGATAATAGGTCTCTTGGCTTCCATAACGAAGTTACAGGGTGTTTTATTAAGCCAAAAGACCCATTATATATGGGTTATTTAGAATCCCCTTTTCTGATCTCTACCTACCTTTAAAATATCTCCTTTTAACAACGGAACACCATGTATAGTGTAAGTAATATAATACTAATATTAAAAATAACACGCATTTACTAAAGGTTATGAGAATAATACGAGCAATTTCTTTATATGATCTTAGCATTTTTAGTCCATCATTTTTTGGATGAAGATAATAGAAAACTTTTCAAATATTTTTGCAATATTTTAATTATTAAGAACTAAAAAGCTTGGGCACGAGTTGGTCAGTTAGTTTTCTACCTGATATTCGGTCGAGCACGAGTTGGTCAACGATTTTTAGGAGCACGAGTTGGAAATCGCCAGAATTTTCAATTCAATTCAAAAATATCTTGAGTAAATTCTGATATACACCCTGTCATAATCACCTCCTTAAATCGAGTTCCCCCCTCTCGACTATTCACGCCGGTCGGGGGTAGCTTGGTGGTTATGTGTCTTTGTTTTTAGGTTAAAGTCTTGTTGCAATTAAAAGTTATTGACTTACGTGAAAAATATCGGGGCTACCGGTTCCCACTGAGCTCCCACTCGCCCCATCACCTCCTCCGTGTACGTGAGCGCCTTCTCCATCTTCAAAACTAGCTAGAATCTGCTCTCTATCGT
This sequence comes from Crepidodera aurea, assembly GCA_949320105.2. Lineage (NCBI taxonomy): Eukaryota > Metazoa > Arthropoda > Insecta > Coleoptera > Chrysomelidae > Crepidodera > Crepidodera aurea. The sequence continues at coordinate 6,314,694 of OX439477.1, read as the reverse complement.
CAGCAACGTCGTTTAGTTTGTCGTCGGGATCTAAGATACCACCTCCCTGAGATTGCAAGTTGTGGACTGAAACCCATGAATCTGCTCCCTATAAAAAAAAACGAATTTTATTTAATTTTAAATATATGTAACATTTTCAATTAGTTTATAAATGAAATTATTTATAATTATAGTGGGTTTGTATAAAGCTACTTTAACTTTCGAAGAGGAATACCTAAAAGAACAAAATTTGCCAGACATAAATTAAAGCATAAAAGTAATGTTTCAGTTAATAATTAGTGACAAAATCAATAAGCATTGCGTTGGGTATCATAGAAATCTATACATGGCATATGTCAATAGTGTTTTAAGCTTCGGTTCTTCTATTTGGAATCTCTATCATAACTGTTATATCGACCGATTACAAAAAGTCCAAGATAAATTTATAAAATATGTTTCAAAAAAATTTCATACTTATGTAGACTTCGATATTTGCAAACGAGAACAGAAGCTCATATCACTAGTCGACAGACGTCAACTTTCAGATGTTAAATTTATCTACAAAATCGTTAACGGGCAAAGTGAATCTATTGTTACTTACGTTACGATCTGTTACTTTAGTCTGGATAGTGAAACAAATCGTGAGAACTGCTTAACTTACATTTAAAATTTTATTTTGACTTTGGTTTACTTAAGTTAAGATTTAATTTCTTGTAAGCACTTTAAAAAAAATATTAATTTTATTGTTATGCGATTTAATAAGTGTATCTTTTAATCTTGACTTTATTGTTTTTTTTAAAAATTATATTAAATAGTTTTTTATTTATTTATTTCCTTTCGTAATCTTAGTCAGAATGTATTGTTGAGCGCCATCTACCAATTGGTAGATAGATTTGAGACTTTAGCCTCAGTCGTGCTTCAGTAATTGACCGTGAAACCTTTTAAATCGATAATAATGAACAGTTGGTAAATGCAGAAATTTTTATTAACAATTAAATAAAAATAAAAAAATGGTTGACGTTATAGTTATTGTGAAAATTTATTGAAAAAAAAACAGGTATTGTTTATGAAATTAATAATAATACTAATGCTATAATTATACTCTTACCTTATTCTAATATGAACTTAATTGTTTGTTAAAATGAAACCTAACCTAATTAAATAAAATAGTATTTGCCTTGTTTATTTTTATAGACGTCTCTAATCTTTTAAATATCGATATTTATTATTAAATGATTGGTACCTTTTTTTTATTAACGAATCATCAATTTTTAGTTACTCCTGGTTACTTTCTTTCTAACCTTCAAAATAACAGATATAATATTCTCCAAAATCAATCAGGAACACAGGATAAAACTACAGGATACTGTTGGATATGGATAACAAACAGGATACAAACCTGGATTCTTCAGGAACAAAAGCAGGAATCAATGATTCGAGTTCTTTTCTTAATTAACTTCTTTTATTCTTGGATTATACAAATCTAACCTCACTTAAATTTGACAGGTAAAATTTTCTTAACTTCTTTATATTAATCGTTGTAGTTTTGATTTGAAGATTCTTTTGTTTTTACGACGAGCTCCGATGTGAACAGTTCAAGAGTCTTTTTGCAAAAGCCCCGCTTGACAGCTAAATTTGGTTTTTATGAACGAGCATCTCTAGGCCAACTCGATTTAGATTTGACAGAATTTTAAATTAAAATTATTATAAAATTAAAAATGATTGATTTTTATACACTTTTTCACTATCAAAACATGATTCTCGAAATAAAAAAAATGATTTTGATATAATTTATTTACTATTTCTACTTACATTAAGGTTACATGACAACTTTTTACTTTCATCATTATCGATTTCTTAAATTGTATTAAACATTATTATTACTGCCTTTTTTACAGTAATATTTTAATTTTAGAAGTCCCAACACTTAATTTTCCCTATTTATTGTATTTCCCCTGAATTTAAATTGACCATATTGATAAATCAGGACATTGCATTTCTAGGTTAAGTTTTAAATTTATTTCTCTTATAACAATTAAAATAACAATGTTCTCATTGTTGTAGTGATCGCAGACTTATCTTTAACTTTTTCTATTTAGATTTTTGCTAAGTTATTTGTAAATATACTAACATCCCTTATGGAATTTCCATGTTAAAATTTGATATCTAAAATTTTATATTTTATTTTGCAATTACTACTCTAAAATGAGTTTCAAACTTTATTTTCTACATTACATTCTGTCTAATGATTATTTGAATAATAATATTAATTTATTTGTTTCATTATTTCTCTTTATATTTAATATAAGCTTTGTATTATCTTTATTTAATTCTTCGCATTAGTCAACCGTTACACTATATATGGCTAATGGGCCATCTACGAGACACACCCTGTATATCGTGGGTTGCACCGCAACTGGACTTAAAACAACTACTCCTGGGGCTACTTGCCCCCACATCGATCCAGATGGGTGTTGGAAACCCTACTAGGGACAGTCCATACAGTCGGCATTGTTGTGCCTCATCAGTAAGAAGTAGACAGCTTGACACGGCATCCTAGGCATGTCTGAAGACTACGGTGGACCTGCCAAGCTCATAGTGCAACTATTTGCGTTAAATCAAGTGTTTAGAGCTAGGAAAAATCAACATTTTTTGAGGATTCACAGACAATTGCAATTTTTACTTTAGTAAAAGCCTCGCATTTGAGTTTTGGCATAGTTTTTCTAAAACGTACCCTGTGGGTAACTGCCATTTTGATTTTGTTATTTAGGTGAAGGTGGCGTTGTTATTTCCTCGCTATAAACACTTGCTTTAACGCAAATAGTTTCAATATAAGGTTGGCAGGACCAATTTAACAATTTTTGGACTAATTTATATTTCAACCAGGAAAAATAAAAGAAAAAAAATACGAAATTATTTTGTGTTCAGTATGAAATGTTATAAAAAAGATTGAAATACTGCAATTTAACCATCGATTTGTAATTTTTATTGCTATTAATTTTACATGCACATATTCATTGCTTCAACTAGTCCGATTCTGCGTATAATTTAATCAGTTATGTAAATATTCAGTATTAGATGGTGTACGAGAAGCAGCAAATTGTGCACGGAGCATAAAAACTCCAACCTGTCCGCGTTATTAGGATATTCTTGCTTGAAAAACTGGTATATAAAGAGATTTCAATTCAAGGACATATTTAGCAGACCAGAAAAGATTTCATGCCGTTTTACCTTGGTTTTTACGATTTTCCACTCCGGAGAAAAAAATTCCATATTTCCTGCACATTTATCTTAACTGATTATATCACTTTTTAAATGAATACAATCTATTCAAAATCATTTAAAATGAACCACATCACATCAAGATTAAAATTTGTAAATTATTTAATGGTATACAGAACAAAATGATTAATAAATTTAAAGTAAAAAAAACTCAATATTTTGGCATTTACAATTTCTAAACATTCGATTGGTACCAACACGACAGAGCATTTTGTCATAGAAAGAAATGTTTGAGAGTGTATCATGCAAATTTTTAACGGATCACTAATTGGGAGATTTTTTGACTTTGCTTGGCACGCAAGATCTCCGAATCTGACCCCACTAGACTTCTTTTAATGGGGATATTTAAAGCAAGACGTGTACCTTAAAATACGAGTTGAAATATTTATCTTTTAGAGAAACATGTGATAGTGTAAATAAATGATTCTAATTAGGTATTTATTATTGACAATTCTTGCAAAACAGAGTAATAGTTGATCAAATTTATTACGAGAAGATGAGTGATGTACCTACTCAGTAAGTGAATTTATTTTTAATTTAATTTTTGATTTGTGTTATGCAATAAATAATTTAACAAATGCTAAATTATTTAGTAAATTTTAAGGGGCGAGATGAAAATCTCGCCTCAGTCTCATTAGTTTTGAAAAAAATTAGTCTCGGTCTCGTTATCAGTATCCTCGAAAAACTTAATTATAATGATCAACACCACAACAAAGTGATTCTTCATATTGCAATAAATAAATAAGTAAGAGTGAACAAGAAGACGATAGACTGATTTGCGATTTGTTGTTGTTACGATTGAACACTGTCTTTTGATGTTAATTTGCATTTACATATTAATCTTTTCCTTTTGTTGTTGTGTTAAAGAAATAAATTAGTAAAAATATACAGTCCACTAATTTCAAGAGTACGTTTGGGATGATCCCGGTAAACTCAATACTAATTTGGATCATAATAGTGTTGCGTTTCCAAAATCATGACATATTTTAGCCAACTCACGAAAACAAACCAAAAATAGTCTCAATTTGTGATAAATTACCTTTATTTTCTGTTTTTGTAACTATTTTTAAAATCACCCTGTTTCTCCGGAACTAGTCATACGATTTGATTATGGCCCATTTAAAGTATTACCGACAGGTGATGATCTACAACATACTAGATTTTCATTAAATTTCGTGCAGGGTCCTTTACTATAGAAACAGAACACTTGATAATCTTACAAAAATATGACAGCAACATATGACACGGAGAAAGATTTTGAAATTGAAGATGTCAAAATCTGTTTCCATCATATTTTTGTGACGTTTCTGGGAACGAATTTTAAAAAAGGATAGCGCATTTGCGTGTTTTAAGAGAATTTATACTTCGTCATAAATGAAGTTTTCTTAATAATATAATCATAAGAAAAAACCAGATAAAAACTTATACTATCCCGATATAGAGGGTATCCGTTTTGCAATTAACTCTTTTTGTAAAATAGGCATCCAATATCAACCGAACAATTAGAAACATTTGTTATTATTTAAGCATATCAATGCTGCTTCTTTAACTTTGCGGTTATAATTATTCTGTTCTTTTAATAATCTAGTTGAAGAATTTCATTGTATTTTATGACCAAAATCCCATGCATGTTCACATATTTTTGATTTTTCGAATTGTTTATTTTTAATGTATGATTAGTGTTCATTAAGTCTAATATGAAAAGGTCTATATGTTTCCCCTATATAAAATTTATTACATTCGCATGGAATTTTGTAAATACAATTTTTTGTATTTTGATTTTCATTAAAAGGTTTTGTATTTACTATTAAAGATTTTAATGTATTATTAGTTTCAAAAACTGTTTCACTCCCTTACGAGTGAACCCCAGAAGCTCTGCAGCTTGTGCGAGGGAGGGACGGCTATTATTATTATTTATATAAATATATAAATTAAATATTCAGCTATAATAAAAAAACAAATATTTTTCTTATGTTATAATTAGGGTTTGAATGCAAAACATAACACAGTAGGTTGGGATATATTTTTTGAAATATTGAAAAGTCATATTTTATCAGATTTTGTTAAAGATTTTATATAGGATTTTTGATTGTATATACATATTTGGATCAATTATCGTGTGTATTGTATTATTATTTAAAATTCTAATTGTTGTATAAATTGCGGGGATGTAGTATTTATTTTTCTTTTTTTTTTCTTTTTTCTAGTATCTATGTTTAATGTTAAATTGTAATTTCTACTATTAATTTGTATATGTAACAATTTTTTTAATGTATCAAATAAACAAATTAAAAAAATAATAAGGGATTTTTACTATATTTGAATGAAGTGGGGGGAGGGGGGTTTAAATTTTGTTCTTTATTTTTGATGTATCGGTATTATAAATTTACCGAGACATCAAAAATAAAGAAAAAAATTTAAATCCCTCAATACTTCATTCAAATATAGTAAAAATCCCTTATATTCCAAAATTATCCGAAAAAATTAGGATTGGCAATAAAAATTTAAAAACAGTTTTTCAAACTAATAATAAATTAAAATCTTTAATAGTAAATACAAAACCTTTTAATGAAATTCAAAATACAAAAAATTGTATTTACAAAACTCCATGCGAATGTAATAAATTTTATATAGGGGAAACGTCTAGACCTTTTCATATTAGACTTAATGAACACCAATCATATATTAAAAATAAATAATTCGAAAAATCCAAAATATGTGAACATGCATGGGATTTTGGTCATAAAATATAATGGAATTCTTCAACTAGATTATTAAAAGAACCTAATAATTATAACCGCAAAGTTAAAGAAGCAGCATTGATATGCTTAAATAGTAACGAATGTGTTTCTAATTGTTCGGTTGATATTTCAAAAATGTGGATGCCTATTTTACATAAAGAGTTAATTGCAAAAAGGATACCCTCTATATCGGGATAGTACCATAAGTTTTTAACTGGTTTTTTCTTATGACAATATTATTCAGAAAACTTCATTTATGACGAAGTATAAATTCTCTTATAATATGCAAATGCGCTATCCTTTAAAAAATAGATTTTGACATCTTCAATCTCAAAATCTTATTCTATGTATACTATGTTGATGTCATATTTTTGTAAGATTATTAAGTGTTCTGTTTCTGTAGTAAATTTCTTATTATATATTTTGTGAAAACGACTTTCGATCAAGAAAGTCTAAACGTCAGTTAAAGCCCCCTTTTTCTTTAAAATAAGTGGTTTTATTTCCATTAGAAGAGAAATTGTAATATCTCGCTTATTTGACAAGATAATAAAAAAATAAAAAAACTGCTTTGAACGGCATTAAAGTACCTTCCTAATGACGTAATTACATTTGACAGCTACCCCTCACTTTTTATTTACAAATGGCACCCCCTGTATTTGCGTGCCATTCAATTTGGCAGCACATACTTGGTATTTTTTTTTATTAATAACAACAAAAGCATTAACATTTTGAATTTCAACTAAAATACCTATGATGCAATTCACGGGTTAAAAGCGTTCTTGTGCAAACCGCCTGAATCATAGCTGGTGTAACGCTACGACATGCTTCACGAATGCGTTCTTTGAGATCATCTAAATCCACAGGTTGTGTTTGATAAACCAAATCTTTAAGAGCAAACCGAACCCCTTGAAGAATTTTAATAACCTTTTAAGCCTTTAGTTTTAGTCTGTTTTTTGTGAAAATTTCAGGAAGTACTAATAATTACAAAACTTAGGGTGGAGATAACTTGATTTTTTTGTAAACCTTCGAAAAGTATTTCTTTTGTTAATTTTAAATGAAAAATCACAAAAAGAAATATCTGCGCCATTCTGCATTAAATATATGAAAATTTGCTCCTATTTGTTTTAATAAATATCAAGTAGTTTTTAAATAATATGGTTTCCCATTTTCTTCTTAAATATCTTTGTAAAGTGCTGCCACATCGTTATAAACATTTAAAGCTGTCGAGAAATGTTCCATCGCCAAGTGTTCCCATATAATTACAATTTTATATTAGAAAATTGTCATAAAATAGAAGTGAAATTTGCTTCTCACAAGAACTCCGGTTGCCACTTAAGATAACCTCACACAAAATAGTCCAGTGCTGTTAGATCTGGCGAGCGGGGAGGCCAAGCTATAGGTCCGTAAGTACCAATCCACCCACAACATACCTGAATTATGAGGTGGAGCACAGTCCTGTTGCCAGAGCTTTGTATTCCGTTGTGCCAAAGAAATGTCGTTAGGTAATTCGTGTACAAGAATATGTAAATACCTTTCTCAAAGTCACAACATGTTAATGTTTTTATTGTTATAAATAAATTAATACCAAGTGTGTGCTATCGTTGTATTCCAAATAGAATGACACGCAATTTTCAATGACAATATACAGGGGGTGCCATTTGAAAATAAAAAGTGAGGGGTCGCTGCCTCAAGGCTGTCTAATGTAACTCATTTTTTATACGTCATTAGGAAGGTACTTTAATGTCATTCAAAGCAATTTTTTATTTTTCAATTATCTTGTCAAATAAGCGACATATTGCCTGTATAAGATAAAATGTATCGTTACCTATGAAATTTTTTTTTCACTTATAATTACACGAGAGCTTTTTTTTTTGTCGAAGTAAACTTGACATATTGATATAAGAATTTTGTTGCCTGGCAATTTTCTCTGGCAGTTTTTTGAGTTGAATTACCTAATGGCAACAAAATTCGAATTATAACTGTCAATTTTACTTCGACTCAAAAAAAAGCTCAGAGTATAATTCGGTAAGACAATTTAATGAATATATAAATCAATAAATTAAAAAATGAGACGTAAATTAGTTTATTTAATTTAACGGAAAAGTACAATTGTTAAAAACACAATTATTAAAAATAGCTTGATTTTTACAACTTTCGTGTCTTTTGTTAATATTTTGCTGCATGCTAGTATTTTGAGCGGTGGTAGTAACTGTTTCCTTGATGGTAGTACGAATGGAACCAATGATTTCTCTATGATGTTTTTCATCTAACTGAAGGTACGGTTTTAATGACGATGGGTTGCTATGTCCCGTAATTTTCACAAGTTTTTGTTCACCTATACCACTCCTGGACAATTCAGTTACGGCGGCAGCTCGATTAGAATGGTTCGTAATTTTCACCCGCTTGATATCAAGTCCAATATTTTTCGCAGAAGATTTGGTCCATTTAGATATTTCGTTTATCCCAATAGAAGAATTCTTATACTATCCTTTCGAATTTGTTTTTTGCCAGAAAGGATTTGGAGTTAAGAAAAACTATTCACATGTGATATGGTTTCCCCGTCTTCCCATAATTTGTTTAAACAATTTTACTGGACAAACACAATCTTCTGCAGTGTTTGCTACCAACCATTTACTGTCGGCCAACTTCTGATTTCTCCCTTGTGCTGTCTTCGAAAACACTGGGTTATATTCAACTCTTCCCGGTCTCTCTTCCACGATTGTCTGTCTCGATTTTAAAATAGAATACCTTACAATTTGCTGCTTCTCCACCTCTCCAAGCCAATTCATACGCAGCAATGTGATAAAATTTTCTTTGGAGGCCTACATGTTCTTCTTCACTCCAGGACAGTGTCATTTCAAAAATTTCTCGTTTTGTGAGAGCATTAGAACTCGCCTTCCTTTTTTCTGGGATTGCTTGTAAAATTTTGCGTTTTGTGTCGCGTGCATTTCTCGCTTTCTTAAACTGTATGTCCGTGAACGGATTAAAAATTCTTTTATAATCTTTAAAGTACTTCTCTTGTAACATTTTTGCTGAAGTGTTCCAAATCGTCTTGACTGCACTCTCTTTATAATCTTCTCCATTGTTCTTCTTCATGTTGAATGCCCAATCACATAAAATAGAAGCTAACTCTTCAGTGGAAGTTTCTGCAATGAGTTCATATTTTTTTTTCCAAACACAACATCGCAAATTGTCGCCAAATTGATGTAGTTGAATTCACAGTATTGCGAGGCACATTATCATTGATGGCTTTTTCAATTTCTCCACTCGAAGACTCTCCAAATCGCGACATTTCCACAAATGAAAACTTTTCTGACAACGCAAGTTTGAGAAAAATTGACATAACGTCATCAAAAATTTGTTTACAATGCTGGTTGTCATGCTTTCAAAAGTTAGGTTCCGTTATTGTCGCTGGAAAAGTTAGGGCAAACCTATTTCGTTGTCATAATGACAAAAACACGTGGCATATGGGATTTTTTGTACATGAATTAAATTGTCAATAATATTCTATATTTACTATTACTTTATTCAAAATTAGAAAAAATCTTATATGTAATACGTTAAGAAATGCAATTTTGTGTAACTTGGGAGCTTTTGTGATTTTTTGATTGGCTACTCCGCGGAACGGCGCCGTAAATAAAAGCGAAGAAGAAGAATGAAATGAATTCTTTCTTAATTTAATTAATTTTAAGTGTTCAAAAACTGATATTTAATGAACAAAAAGTGTTGAAGTGAGATATGTAAAAATGTTAAAGGCGATTTGAAATAAACTAATAAAAACAGGTTAGTTTACAAATACATTTTGAAATTTGGTTATTAACATAGATTTGCAATACATTTTAGTATAATAAAAATTGTTAAATGTTTTCATTTGACATTTCAAAAAAGTAAACATAGTTTAATCAAAAAACAAAAACGACGAAGCTGTTTTATCAAAGGTAATACCACGAGTCCTCCAAATTTTATCGATTAAATTTTTGGTTTTCACGAAAACGGCTTTATTTGGAAAAACCACGAAAACAAACTGATTGATAAAATCACGAGTCCGCAGGACGAGTGATTTTATCTTAAATCAGTTTGTTTGAGTGGTTTTGCCTAAAATAAAGGCGTTTGAGTATGAAGATCAAAAATTTAATCTATAAAATTTCAGAGGACGAGTCGTATTTGAAAGGATTATTTTTTGAATCATTTTGTATTAAAAACAGAAAACATAGTCATTTATGCAAAAGACACTTTAAATTGAAACCTCATGTGAGCTGTTATAGTTTTACATACAGCGCCACCAAGGCGATTTTTTGATTGGCTACCCCGCGGAACGGCGCCGTAAATAAAAGAGAAGAAGAAGAATGAAATGAAGTCTTTCTTAATTTAATTAATTTTAAGTGTTTCGGTATTCAAAAACTGATATTTAATGAACAAAAAGTTTAGTGTTGAAGTGAGGTATGTAAAAATGTTAAAGGCGATAAAAATTGTTAAATGTTTACATTTGACATTTCAAAAAAGGTAAACATAGTTTAATCAAAAAACAAAAACGACGAAGCTGTTTTATCAGTATAAAACACAATGATTGGTTAGGATCCTGAGCTCTTATTGGCTGAAATCACAAAAACTGACTGTTTTGACAGATGAAAAAAATAATCAGTATAAAACACAATGATTGATTAGGATCCTGTGCTCTTATTGGCTGAAACCCCAAAATCTGACTGTTTTGACAGATGAAAAAAATAATCTTGTAAAATAAGCGAGATATTTGCCTGTATACGATAAAATGTATCGTTACCTATGAAATTTTTTTTATAGAAAAAAAGTTAAATGTTTGTTGGAGAGCCAAAGATTTTATGTTTCTAGTGAAAATGAAATTACGTTTGTTTATATAAAAATAGACAATAATTTAGGTTATGTAGTGGTTTTTAAACATTGTCTCCTAAATACTTTAATTTTAGAGTTTTATTTATCGCTTACACATGCCGTGTAACACATATTCTGCGTTTCAATTATTTCTTAGTTACATCACAAAAACGAAGTGTCACAAAAATATGTTTCTAACGAAAAAAATTAATAAGTGTGAAGTGAAACCGGAGCCGTTGCAATGCGTTGTATTGAAGACAAAGTATTTTTCTTAATTACATTAAACAACGGCGTAGACAATAATCAGGCTTTTAAACAATTACGGCTACCTTTCGTTGCCTTTCCTTTCTCACACAATGTCAATAATGAAAGTGACCAATTTCACTCGCTCACCAATTTTACCGGCTTATTGCAACAAGAAATATTTTAGTTTTACATTAAAATTATCAATAAACAGAGTCGTTTCTTGGTTCTGTTAGAAATTCGCACAAAGGTAATTATTTCTCCTGGACTAATGTTTTTTAATAAACACTAGAAATAATTAATTTTTAAAAATACAATCTACTTACTGAAGGTACACTGAAACATTTCCGAAAAGGAAAACATTTTGAATAACAAGATAGGAAATGAATCTCGGATTGCTCTTGTTTATATAATTTATTTAATTATAAAATTGAAACCGGTCCTGTTTCTACATTGAAACTTGCAATTACCAGTTAAGATCGGAAATAACGAGTGTTTAATACGTTAATAATTGGTTCTAATAGAGAAATCTCTGGCTTTAAAAGGTGTGTATACGGAACATCATCGTAAAAAATTTGTAGAAATTAATTGGGCAATTGACCTACTGTAATTAGTTAAAAGAACGATCGATATGTTTTTAGAAAGTCGGTCTAGAGTACCCTTTATTAAAGGAAAATCGATAACGTAAAATAACATTACAAAATATCAAGATATCTATAAATTGATAGAGAGTTCTAACATAGTTTAAAGTAATGAAATTTTAATGTTTTACGTTTTATCTTATACAGTAGCACTTTGGTCTGCAAGTTGTTTAATTAGGCCAGTAGATATAGACAATCAATTAACATTAATTCCAAAAGTTTTGAAACTTCTATGGTATATTAGTGCATTAATGAAAAGAAACTACTTATAAAATTTTGCAGAAGTCTGCGATGAACGGAACATTGTTTAAATTACAAAAAACGCTTTATTTTTTTATTTTTACACCGAAAATTGCAAAAGTTCTGCAAACTAGGAATATCGCTAGTAATAATGTTTTACAACATGCATTAAGTTTGCAACCTTTCAACAGCTACGGAACCTTGTTTTTTTCTCATTTGTATAAGTTTTTTATTGTAATTTGTTAAAAAAAATTACAAAAGTTATGCAAATTGGGTAAGTAAACGGAAAAAAACTGTAACATATACTGGTACATTTGCAACCATTTCTGAAAAACGGATCATTTATTTATCAAACCTTTTTTCTCGGCGCTGCCATTTTCAATACACACAAGCCTCAAACTAATTACAAAAGTTTTTTATCATCGGTCTCAGTGGATATGTAACTTTGCAACCCTATACGAAAAACGGAACCTTAATTTTTTACTAATATTAGTTCTGCCAATTGCAGTTATAGTCCAGTCAATGAATGGGTTGTAGAGTGCGTGAGCGAACATTCAAAAACGGACTTCAGGGCTATATTTGGAGTAGTTAGGAGGTATAGTTGCCTTCAAAATAAGTTGAACAAATTGTTTTGATCGTTTTAACTTATAATTTTTATTTCTAAAGAAATGCCATTCATTCATTTTTTATACATTACTTTTCTACAGATAAGATAACGACTTTCTTTTTCAAGGAATAGGCCAGTAAGTTAAAACGATCAATATCACAAAATTTACTACAAGATTGTTTTATATTCATTTTTTCCTATCTCTTCTGGTTCTAGAGATATTTGCATATTTTTGATAAAAAATTTTTTAACATGTTTTTTTTAATTATTTAGCAGCTAAACTTTTAGTTTTACAGCAAACTTTTTCTAAAAGTAGTTGTAGTGGATTTAACGATCTTTTAATTGATATATTTATTTATTATTTTAACCTAAACTAATCAAAAGCTACAGCAAATTTCTACAAAAAACTGTACATTCTAATTTTGTTTTTGTAAAAGCTATAACCTTCTATATCTAAAAAAATATTACTTAAGAAATTAATGTTGAGTTGTCTTGAGTCTCTTGGGGCGAGAGGTAAAAAAACTTTTTTCAAAACTTTGCATTTTTTGCTAGCAAATATCTTTAGAACCAAAAGAGATAGGAAAAATGAATTTAAACAATCTTGTAGTAAATTTTATGATATTGGGTGACTATTTTGCTATGGTGCATATTTTTCGAGATATAAGCGAAAAGCCGAAAAAAGTGACCTTCTCCGTGCCCCCTGCAGCCCTCGCACCTCCTACGCTCCGGGACCTTTAGTATATTTATTTCCTAACTGCTCCAAATACCCTCAAGTCCGTTTCTTAACGTTCGCTCACGTACTCTACACCCCCCTTTTAATCCTTCATTGACTGGACTATTATAACAAAAACTAATATTTTGAGAGAGATTTGAAACCGTCTTTTTTCAACGGAACATTTTTTTATTCAATTGTTTTGTTTTTTGTTCGCCATATGACCATAAATTGGAAACTATTTGCAAATAGTTTTAAGATTACTCATTGATTTGGGAATATAGCTGAATAAATTAGTGCAACACAAAAAAAGGCGACAGTGGTCCAGTTAAATACTTGATTATCCATATAGTACATTTCTTAATCGCTGTACTGGTTGATTGTATTTTCACACACGTCTGCTTAGTCGCTGCCATGTTGCCAAGTTGCTTTTTTAGTAGAGTACAAATACGAAAATGTTTTTTTTAGTTTTATCTCCATTTCCGTATTACGGGAGAGGTTACAAATTAATGAAAACATTGTACGTTAGGACATCTTCATTTGCAACCATTATTCAAAACTTTTGTAAAAACTTCGATGTTTATTTTAATAGAAAAAAACAATTTCATGAAAAAATATTTTTTCCGTTTGTCGCAAGAGGTTGCAAATTACAGCACTTCTCAAGAACATTATTTTAGTTATTTTTTCAAATTTGCAGAACTTTTGAAATTTTCTTCGAAAAATTGGGATGAGCAACAATTTGATTTCGATAAAAGAAATCTTTCCGTATTGTTTGAATGGTTGCAAATTTAACAGAGGATGTAAAATGCTATTTTACAAAACTTCGAAAGTTTGTAGAACTTTTGAAATTTTTTTCGCGCTTTCCGGCCATGATGGAAATCGCTTTTCTATTTATGAAAAATTTTATCATGTTTCCGCGATATTATACTGCTTGCCTTGTAACAGAAGGTAGTTAACCAAAATTGAAGCTGTAATAATTAAGCCGAAAGGGTTAAAGCGTCACGAAAAAATGTAAAAAATAAAAGTTTTAATCAAAAAAACACTTCCGATTAATTTTACTTGTATTTTAGTTTGTTTTACTTAATTTAATGCATTAGGTTATAGGCAGTGCCATTTGAAATTGTAATTCTGTAAATAAATACTTAATGTTAATTATTTCTATCCATTTTGCAACTGTTAACAAAAAGCATGATAAATATTCCACTATCCGAATTTCAGTAAAATTATTAGTAAAAAGGATTTAAAATAAATAAAAATGATGGGTATGATGTAAGACTTTCAAATCCTATTAAAAAATGAAATAGTATCCTGACACTGTAAATAATCTTATGACGAAAGCGAGACTTTACATATTTAAAAAATAAGTAGTTTAAATCTCATAACATCTTATCTTTATTATAATTTGTTTACTTTAGTTTCACGTGCCTCAGATTACTATACGTATACCTGTAATGAAGATAGGACGCACCTAGTTCACTTTGGTTTTTTATTTGCAATCTGTAAATTGTACAATAGGAAAATGTCTTTTCCAGTGACTATACAACTCATCATAAATTTAGCCAATAGCAGTTGCAATTTCTACTTAGTTACTATGTATTGATACGCGAATATACCCTTGACGACGTGGTATAATCGGTTTGGTGATTCGCATCCTTCCATCTTGAAAAGTTTGTCAAAGTTTTCTATGCTGTGAGCATACTTCTGGAAAAAGAGGAATATTTCTTATTTAACTGACTTCATTTGAAGGTCACAAACGATAACCATGGAGCATTTACAAAAATTCTGAGAACATTGGACTGAAATCTTTCAAGTATTTCTATGTTAGAGGTGGATGCTGTGCTTCACAACTGTATTTTATAATTCCATATGGGTTTTAGTATGATTTTATATAGTAGCAGCTTGTAGTTAATATCTTGTTGGGATTTACTTCCTATTTTCCTGTACAGTTTGCTAATTTTCGTTCACTTTAATTCGTCAAGTTTTCAGCCACGAAAAAATAGCGTCCAAGTTGGTCTGCGAGGTCCGAGAAGAAATACCAGGGTCTTGCTGAGATGCCAGGATAGCAGTGTCATCTGCATATGTTGCCGTAGTTATATTGTTGTTTGTGGGAATGTCAACTGTGTACATAAGATAGAGGATCGGGCCAAGTACACGTCCCAGTGGAACTCCTAATATTATTGGATATTTTCAATTGTGTCTGAAAAAACCTCGGGGATGACGTTCAGGGCCAGGTTAGGGCGCACCAGGTGTTCGGGGGGTCGTTTTACACATGATATTCGGATTCGGCGCCAACAAAACGCCCCCATAACGATTTTCGGTTCGTTTTTGTCGATATTTCCAGGAAAATTCTCGAAGATGACGTCCGCGTCCAGGTTAGGGCGCACCAGGTGTCCGTGGGGAGTTTGCCGATAGCATATTTGAATTCAGCGACCCAAAAAACCCCCGTGCGCCGAGTTTCTCTCCTTCCTCGCATGGATTTCGGGATAGTCCCACGGAGATGACGTTCGTCGGCGTTCCTGAGCTCCAGGTGTTCGGGGGGTCAATTTGAACATCATAATCGTGATCCGCGACCTCAAAAACCCCTGGGTACCCGACTTGGGCCAATTCTGACTCTTATTTACAAAGTTATTAAACTTGCCAAAAGGCCTCTCAAAAAATGCATTTTTTGAATGCATTTTTGGCTGCAGTAATGCAGCTTCCGGTTTCTAATAGGTAGAAATTAGGTAGGAATGGTATAAATAATTTTTGGAAGCGAATGAAAAAAAATATGCAAAAATAATTGAATGAAAAAAAATACAGTGTACCTAAATAATTAAACAATCCACTATGTATGCGACATGAGTTTAAAGCTTTATTATGATATTAAAGTTGTTTATAAGACCATTATTTCATTTTTTTTAATTATCAAAGTATCAAAAAAATATACTGAGCAACCCTGTATATATACAGGGTAATTGATTATTGTAACAAAGCTCAGTAGATCTGTTATAATAAAAGATACGGAAAAATGTTATTTACAAAAATTGTAGGCAGCTTTAAGCTTTACATTTTAAAATTAGTTACAATGTTACAGGGTGTTTCATAACGCCCTGCCAGATGAAAGTTTTTAATGAAACGCCCTATGTATTTTAACATTTTTAAAGTCTCCCCAATATATCACACTATCTTACTATCTAAGGTAAATAGAAAAGGATCTACAGCTACTCAAAATTTATTTTTTTGTAAATTCTGATGGCTGCTGTAGCTGTAAGATTAAAAATAAGTAAAAGGTAACAATTAATTATTAATTGTTTGACAGCTGTTTTAGATTTGTTGATTTTGTCATCTTACAAGCTCAAGTGAGATCACCCTGTAGTATGAATTAGCCTGCCTCCAATTAATATAACGGTGCAATATAATCTAATACAGTGTGTAAAAATATTTAGTTTACAATATTTCGTATATTTTTTATTACTAAAAGTTGCTATTGGTAAAAATTGATATTTTTACAGTTTAATCGTCTAATTTCTCGAAAACAAGCCAATTTAACCAATTGCAATTTTGAACGAGGACGTCAAGATCTACATTATATCCAATATTCAGAAACTCTGACGGTGACTTTTTTTATCGATATTTCAGGCCATTTCTGCATGTTAAAAATACATACTTTAAACAAACAGGCCTGTGGAAACATGAATCGCCCTGTAAGGAAATATATTATGATTTTATTTATTACGTATGTACTTTGACACGTATATCCGCCAGAAACTTTTAAAAATATTTTGTAGAAACTTTTTGGTACACATTTTAAAATTTCGGGATCTTGAACTTTAACGTCCTGCATATCGAAATCTAGCCATAGGATAGGATTGGGCCCATGGACACTATTGATCAGGACATCAAGTAGTATGACATATCAAAAAATCCGACAATTTGACGGTGTCATTTGTCTTGATTTTGACAGATTTTGGATTATGGATTATAACAACATTAAATTAATCACTTTCTTATGAGACGTCCTATACATTATATTAATTAACCTGTCATGCAGTTAGATATTTTCTATATTTCATTTCATTTATGAATTTATTCGACTTTTTAATTCTACTTTTTAAAATGATACCACAAAATAACGTAAATTATAGGTGACATTGTCAATAAGCAAATTAACAACATTTGCAACCAGCTGTTCATCGTTTACCGCCAATGGGGTTAAAGACCTTGAAAAGAAAGCTCCGGAGGTCTGCATACCCATTATCCATTATAAATAAATACATACACACACCTATCGCACGTCTGGTTTTATAAGTATTATAATTTTTTCGCATCTTGTACGATCACTTTCACTTTGGCCTTAATTCGTGGTTTTGGTTTTGTTTTCTAAGGACAACATTGACTTTTAACTTTTACTTAAAGAGCTCCCAACCAGATGACGAGATGCGAGATAAACGCAATCTAGTTTTCGAATTGTTTCGATACATCACGCTCTATGTTTCACTCTTCACTGATTTTTTTTATTTAGTTTTATTCAACCGTAAAAGAATCATTACACACCTACAACTCTCTAAAATTTAAGAGAAATGCAGTACCGGTACACTTGAATAAGAACTAATCTAATGTGAGGTTCAGAGGAAAAATATTGTCAGTGCCCCTCACACCAATCAACAATTTGTGCGTACACACTTTTTAGGTTTTTTTTTGAGGTTGTATTTATTATAAATTAATTCAAATCAATGTGTTCGAGAGACTCGAACGCTCGTATTTAATAAAATATAATTAAAAAAGGTTAGTTTTGGGAAAAGTTCCACGAGTTGCCACTGACAGCGCTACAATCCGTCAAATTATTGAAGGAGCTTCAATAAAATCAAATTTATTTGATTTTTATTGAAGCTCTTTTAATATACCCTTGACACGGCCAATATTTTGACATAAATTAAATATTGAAGCAATATATTGACCCTTAAGAAGAGGTTTATGAGCTTTTGGAATAATAATTAAACGAAAAAGAAGTTTTTGATGTAAATAAACTATAAATGGGCCAACAAAAAAATAAAAAAAATCGGATGTGGCCATGCACATGACTTTACCATACTTTAACGGCCCTATGGGCTAATAATATAATTACTCGTACATATTTAAGGCAGGCCATGCCTGGCAAGAGCGTACAATTGTCTCCATGAAACAAAACACGTCTACTGCGCCTGCGCTATTATGCAACTATGTTATTCCATATTTTATTTTTAACTCGCTTATAATACAAAATTTGAAAAAAGTTTTTAAACAAAATTTATAGTAAATTTAGTTTAAAATAAATTTTTTCTCTTAATATTTTTACATATAATAGAAACGATAATAATTGCGAAAATCTGAAAATTCTCAAGAGTAAACCCCCACTTCCGGTTGACCGATTTTGCCCAAAATCTAATCAGCTCATTAGCATGTTGTAAAAATGCTAAATATAAAATTTGGTTAGGAAATTCCGATCGCAGTTGGAGTTAGAGCTCACCATACTCCATACATACATTTTCTGGAAATGGTCTTAAATGACTTAAATGACTTAGGGGGTCTCAAAACATGTAAATCTACTGAAAGCTGTGATTACAATACTTTACCTATCGTAAAAAAGGATTTTTCCCGACACCCCCATCAACATATAGATATTGTTACGTACTATCTTTTGTGTAAAAGAGAAAATTTACTTTTGTTCAATATTTAATTTCGTTATTTTATTTATTTATTATAAATTTGTTTTAGTATATAACATATTAAATTACCATTTATTTTAAAGATTTAATAAATAGAACAATTTTAAAATTTTGCTAGGTATTTTTGTTTATTGCCTTCTGTCGTAATTTCAGACAGAATGTAATTATTTGTTATTGATAATTTTGGGCGCCATCTACTTTCCAGTAGAAAAATTGAGTCTTAATCCCAGGTAGTGCTTCAGCTATTGGCCGCGTGATTGTAAAAATCGATAATAACGACTCAGTGAATATGAAAACATTTATTAATAATCATAAAAATAACGGTTAACCTTTTAGTTTATGTGAGAATAAGAGTTGTTTGCCAGAATAAGGTAAGTATAATAAATTTCGTATTTATAAAATCAACAATTAATACAAATCTTATAATTACTCTCTTACCTTATTCTAATCTAAATTATTTAGTCATTAATTAAAGTATAATCTAACCTAATTAAACAAAATACTTGTGGCCTTTTTTTATTTTGAAACGTTTTTAAATATCGATATTTAATATTGTGAATTGGTACCTTTAATTCGATTTAGATTTTGTTTTTAATTCTGGTTACTTTCCTAGTCAATTCGAAATGGGATGGATGCAATATCTTCCAGGAATCAAAATCAGGAACAGGATAAATCAATACGGGATACAATTGGATCTGGATAGTTTAACAGGAACAAAGATGAAACAAATATCGGGCTTTTTCTCTTGATTTAACTTTAAGTTTCTTGATTTACAAAAATCTAACCTCACTTAATTTGACAGGTAAATTTCTTTTAATTTTCAGTTCAAGAGATTTTGATCAAAAGCCTCGCTTGACAGCGAAAAGTAGTTTTTATAAACCATCATATCACAGCTCTCTAGATTAAAATTTGACAGTTTTTTAATTAAAATTATCAATTTTTATACAATTTTTGCTTATTACCAAATCATCCTCGAGACAAAAAGAATGATTTTGATATGATTTATTTACATTTATATTAAATTTACATACAGACTTTTTAAGTTCGTCATTATCGATTTCTAAAATTCTATACAACTTTATTATTAATGCCTTTTTTACAGTAATTCTTTGATTTTAGAAGTCCCAACACTTTATTTTCCCGATTTATTGTATTTGCCCTGAATTTAAATTAATCATATTAATACATCATGATATTGAGATTTGAGGTTAAGTTTAAAATTTCTTTTTATTCAAACATCTAAAATAACAATGTTCTCATTGTTATTGTGATCGCAGACTTATCTGAGATTATATTACTTTAAATTTTGCTATTGAAATCTTTGCTTTGTAAATATCCTAAAATTGTTGGTGAAAATCTCTTATGGGATTAACGTATTAAAATCTGACATCTGGAATTTTATATTTACTTTTGCAATTACTACGTTAAAATTAGTTTGAAACATTATTTTCGAAATTACATTCTGTCCTGTGATTTATTGAAGTAAAATAAATAGTTATTTAATGTTATTAATAAAATTATTTGTTTAATTTTTTCTCTGCGTATTGAACATAAGTTTTGTATTCTCTTCAATTAGTTAGTCAACTTAGTCATACAGGGTGATTGATTAGTGTGATAAAGCTCAGTAGCTCTGTTATCATCAGAGATACCAAAAATTGAGTATAAAAATTGTAGGCAGCTTTAAGCTTCACATTCCACCCTGTACTTTACCTTAAAATTAAAATCCTCTTTACCTCCCCATTACAACAATATAACGGTATAGTTTGTTATACAGGGTATTTAAAAAGTTATAACCAATTCTATGTGGAAATCTTAACAAGTTCCTCTCTCTTTCCACTGGATTAAAACCACTTAGTTGTTAAAAAAGTTTTTTTATTGACGTTTCGGCTTTCGATCTGGAAAGCCGAAACGTCAATAAAAAAACTTTTTTAACAACTAAGTGGTTTTAATCCAGTGGAAAGAGAGAGAAATTAAAATACAAACCACAATGAGCTTCCGAAATGACTTAACAAGTTCAATTAAAAAGTAGTATAAGAATAATAATCTATTGAAGCTAAAGTTTTTTAATGATCGTCCAAGTTTATAAACACGAACGAATTTGCGAATATTTATTAAATCGAATAAGTCAAAACTTTAGTACATTATTTTCACAGTAATTTCAAATGGATCACCCTGGATTTTATATCACTGTCGAAGACTACTGTTGCCATACTTCTATTTTTATTAACCATTCCCTATACTTAAAATTATTAGTTTTTGAGATATTTCCATTTTTCTGTACAAAGTATTATTTAGTTATGTAAACGTACCAATTGTCAGTTGGCCATGATTGATTTGTCAGAAACTGACAGTTCACCATTACTGTTTGTTAATCCATTGTAGTGTGTTATAGGAAAATAGTAAGGTATCTATTTTCAATTTTTCGCTGTTAAATGGGAAATTGCTTTTAAAAAGGAAAGTTTCCAATTTTTCAAGGAAATCAAAATTTTTGAAAAAAAATCTGATTTATTAAGGGAGCCGCGAAAAAAATCCGATTATTTAGGGAGAAAAGATTAGGAACCTCTGCTCTATGATATAGTGGACAGCGGAAAAAAGTAATAGTGTATATGATATTTGTGTTAATAGCTATTTATATTACAAGTACATAAACAAGGACTTTATTGAACGAATAATTTTATTGTCGAGCGAGCTTGCGTTATTATGAGTCCATAAAGCCTGTTTATGTACGCGTTATATACATGATTTTATGTTCGATTGCAATTAAAAAATAATAATAAATTGAAAAAATAAAAATTTGATACGATTTTGGCTGACAGCAGTTGCGATGACAGGTAGATGTTTATCTTTTTTGTCAAATTAGTTGTCTTGCAACTTGTCAGTTACGTTGACAATTATTTTATTGACGCAAAACTGTTCTATCAAGAGCGTTTTATTGGTCAATCGTACATAAAAGTGCTTTTAACACTTATAATAGCTATTAAACACAAAAACGCGGACCGAACTAATTTCAACCTGTAACTTCTTGTCAAAAAATGCGTACCTCTCCTCTTAAATTCCCAGATTTTGCAACAACTCTCTAAAGAAAAAATTAAATACTAATATACCGTTCACTGCTAGCGTTCCTTTAATCATTCACACCGTTTTTCTATAGTTCATAAACCAATATTTAATATGAGTACCATAAACGGCAAAAATTACAATTTACAAAAACCACAAAACCATCATTTCCACAAAGTGTACGTGACTTTCACTACCAATTTCGCTTCGAATTATTACAGACAGGTATCAGTAGTACCAACCGAACAAGTTGTTTGTATTTTACACGAAACAGGTACCTTTTCCTTAATTAGGTTGTTAAATTTTTAACAAATATTAGTACGTGCTGCTAAAATACATTTTAAAAGCTATAACTTTTAAATCTTTTGTGTATTATAGAATGTTTAAGAGTTAACAGGAAGTAGTTGTAAATATTTTTGTTGTTTGTCATTCGTTTTGGATTCGAGAATACCGTTGTTATAAAGTATCAATTTTACTTTTTTTACTAAAATAATTTTTTTCTACGCCCTATCTTTAAAGTACCTTGTATTTTACCGGTTTGTAGTGCTTAAAACGGCTGTTTATGGTTAGAATGAAAAAAAGTAAAAAAGCGTTAAAAAAAGTGCCATAACCTTAACTTTATTACACGCTTTCAATAAGCTAATACAGTTGATTGATGCAATATCAAGTCACCTTTGACTTTGACAACACATGAATTGTAACTGATTTGACGGTAACAGATCAAATACTATTAAACGAGCAAGGTTTGTATGTATGTATGTATGTATGTATGTATGTATGTATGTATGTATATGTGTGTGTGTCCAGAGGATCTCGAAATCCACTCGTCAGAATTCAATGAAAAAATGTAGGTCTCATGTCTGTGAAAATTCGATCTTCCGAGATATTTACTAGAAAAGTTAAGCTTTTAGTTTTATTTCCTAGCAACGGCACATAATAATAACTTGTTTCTATAGTAATATATACTATAAAGGATAGATGAGTACAGTAAAAGTGGGGATATAACGTCACATTCCATAGGCGTACTTTGCAAAATAAGTTTCTATAATATAAATAAGGTCACAGCATATAAAATATATATACGCACTTCGTAGATTAAATTTTGAAGTTATATTATTTACAAAAAATAAAAATAAACTTTATGCATCTGACACTTTAACATTGAACGAATTAAATTTAACCAATGTTGGGATTAAACTTTTTTTAATCTCTTGGCATTAAAAGTAACGCTTCAGTACTTACCTAAACTCAAAGATTAAAAAAAAAGTTAGTTCAAGAACTATCTTTAAAAGTCACTGTCTTCACTAAAACTACTGGTATCACTTATAATTGTCTTTTCTGAGGTTCATTATTATCGGTTCTATTAAATTATCCATCGATATATCCACCTTCCTAAATGAATTTTCCACATTTTTAACATGACCAATGCATTTTCCCCAATGTTCTCTATTTACATCTGAAACTGCCTTCAAAAACAATTTTCGCACATCAGGAAATTTAAATGTTTTATGTTTTGAGAAACATAACCTTTTAATAATTGAGACCAGATCAGTTCAATGGAATTTAACTCTGCGTGGTTCGGAGGCAATCTGAGAATTTGAATTCCTTTTTCTCTGGCCATCTCATCTATAATATATTTTTTGAATTTGTTTTTATGTTGCCTTGCTATTACTAATAATTCTGCCTTCAAGGATTTAGGAGGACTGATAATATTTTTAGAATGAAGCCATTTTGAAATATATATTAATACAAAATTCTGAATCAATTAAAATACATACGATACGGCTATGAATAAATAAAGTCTGACTTATCTGTCAAAAGAACAGGTTTATCAAAGGTAATACCACGAGTCCTCCAAATTTTATCGATTAAATTTTTGGTTTTCACGAAAACGGCTTTATTTGGAAAAACCACGAAAACAAACTGATTGATAAAATTACGAGTCCGCAGGACGAGTGATTTTATCTTAAATCAGTTTGTTTGAGTGGTTTTGCCTAAAATAAAGGCGTTTGAGTATGAAGATCAAAAATTTAATCTATAAAATTTCAGAGGACGAGTCGTATTTGAAAGGATTATTTTTTGAATCATTTTGTATTAAAAACAGAGAATATAGTCATTTATGCAAAAGACACTTTACACACAAATATTGAAAATTTTCTTTACCAATTTAAATTGAAACCTGAGCTGTTATAGTTTTACATACAGGGCCACCAAGGCGATTTTTTGACTGGCTACCCCGCGAAACGGCGCCTTAAATAAAAGCGAAGAAGAAGAATGAAATGATGTCTTTCTTAATTTAATTAATTTTAAGTTTAGTGTTAAAGTGAGGTATGTAAAAATGTTAAAGGCGTTTTTGAAATAAACTAATAAAAACAGGTTCGTTTACAAATACATTTTGAAATTTGGTTATTAACATAGATTTGCAATACATTTTAGTATAATAATAATTGATAAATGTTTACATTTGACATCTCAAATAGGTAAACACAGTTTAATCAAAAAACAAAAACGACGAAGCGGTTTTATCAGTATAAAACACAATGATTGGTTAGGATCCTGAGTTGTTATTGGCTGAAACCACAAAATCTGACTGTTTTGACAGATGAAAAAAATAATCTAGACAAAAACTATATTAGGCCGATTAGATGTATTAAAATTTAAATTTTAACTACAAATAAGCATTGAAGGATGAGGTAAAAATAAAATTTCTACCTCTTGAATCTGAAAGAATTCAATTTTAAATTTGCCGCTTTATATAAAAAAGGAAAGGTTCATTTGACGGACATAAATAATTTGCTTGTCAAATGACAGCCATCTCATAAATTCAAAGTTGAAAATACAACGTTGCCAATTCAATTTCAGAAATCATGGGTTTAGGTAAATATTTATAGGAACGTTGAGTAACACTGTTAAAATGGACACTTGTCAAAATGTGACACCTGTAAAAACGTGACAACTGTTAAAATGTGGTACGTGTCAGGATGTAACAACTGTCAAAATATGACCCCTGTCAGAATGTAACAAATGTCAAAATGTCACACGTATCGTACTTTTCTTTATTTATTACAAAGATCTAACCTAACCTAAAGCTAATCTTTTTTTTTTGGCGGCTGGAAATGCTTTATGCACATCGGTTAAAGGTTCTTCCCTTCCCCGATAGTGTGAGACTACCCCTTACGGCTACTATTTTATTATGCGGACAGTTTTAATATTTAAGTTTTCATTATCATGGAGAGAGAGAGAGAGAGAGAGAGAGAAAAAGAATGAATGCTTGTACACGTGTACTATTAACATAGATTTCAATTTTTTATTTTACAAGAAACTTTAAAGAGACATTTAAAATTCTCTATTTTCATAGTACATTTTGAGGTTGATTGTGACTTTGTATTTTCCAAGAACAAATTGTAATGTAATGTAAGAATGAACTATTTTTGTAACTGAAAATTTTTGAAAAAATATGATATCAATATCTGCCACACGTCGAGAGTCTGGTCACAGGTTTTTGTGGAGGTTTTTACCCAAGTATGAATATCAGACCTATAATTTTCCTTCACTGCAGATCAATAAATAATAAAATCAATTGAACATAGAGTTTTTCTTATATAGTGATAAATAGAGTGGGCTGGGCGATCTTCTGTTGACGGGACCTGCGCCCTACACGCTGCTGTTGTCCGTCCCGGAAACGGGGCCTGTCCGCCGTGACTATTCGCGAAGATCAAGCGTCAGTAGATGTTGCCCTCTAAAAGGGTGAAATCCCCAGAAACTAGGCAACTTTAATGCATTTAACTAACCTCTGTGACAATCAGTTGATAAACGTCAACAACAGCTGCAGCCAATTGAAAATTAACACTGACAGCTTTTTTAATTTTCCCGCCTACTTTGAAGCCAATCGCCAATCAACTTTTTATTTATCTCCCTTTCAGTAGTTCAAGTAGATGTCGCCCACTCCGTGATTTTCGCGAATTAATTAATAATTTGTCATGTTATAAATATACTTAAATTATATACTCATTGGGCTGCTTAAAAATGTAGATTTGAATATTAAGAGCGAAGCTCGGTGACCAGATATTTTGTTTATAGCATCAATAATTCGATTTGTTTTAATTTAGTAGTTTTTCCTGTTATTATTATTATTATTATGGATAGTGAAGATTCCCAGTTTGAAATATGTACTCCCGAAGAAATCATAGAAAAGGAAAATGGGGCTACATTAAATTTGCTGCCGGAGAAATCCAAAGAAAATTATCTAAAAGAATATGACACTGTTATGAAATGGCGGAACCAGAATAATATTCATAGCTTTACAAAGTGAGTCCTATTAGCTTTTTTTGAAGAAAATTCTAGAAAATTTGAGTCTTTTCTACATTATTCACAATTTAAATGAAGCTTTATATCCATGAATCAAACAGAAACAAACGTTACTGGATCAAAAATTCACATTAGTCAACCAACCAATATATAATTTAGTTGTTGATTTTTTTTAATATTATTGTGTACAATTTCCAATTCAGTCATTAGTTGTAATTTACTGAAGGAGTTTAATAAAATATTCCAAATTCCATTATTTGTATAGGGCTGTAGAAAAAATATTGTATGCAACATATGCTGTGTTTTTTTTTTCGTGAAAAAAGTACCACTTTATGCACTTGTGTCATAAATTACTATTAGAAGTCTCTATTTTTTGCACACTGTCATTTCATTAGCTTTATTTGTTTAGTTTGGCAACTGTTCTCCCAGGCTGCTTGATATTTGAATAGGATTAAACTCCAAATCAGCCGCATATAAATTTGTTTTATTTAAAAAAAAACGCCTAGTTTTAGCTCAAAATATTCATAATACTTAAACGAAATGTGTTTAATGCATAAGTCTATAATGATAGTGCATCATATGGTACAGCTTACCAAGTAGACCAGGTCCAATCATTTTTGAAACAAAAAAATTGTGGATGTGTGGATGTGGATGGTCGGAAAATTTCGTGTAACTTATAAGTAAATTAAGAAATCTTTAAATTTGATTTTAATAGACGACTAATTTCGGCTCAAGTGCCATCTCCATGTCTGGAATACAATAGCTATATAGTTTACTTACACAGGGTGACGCAAATTTAATTGAACACTATTGGAAATTCGTAAACCGTTATAGATATAAAGTTGATTAAATGGGGAAAAAGATGTGTATTTTCAAGACGGATCTATTGGTGTTTTCAAAATTAAAATATCAGGTCCGGTTTTTGAGATATTTGGGAAAAACCGAAATTGACGATTTTCGCTTTATTTAATTAAGACCCTATTTTTTTTGGTAGAAAAAAAGAATATAAAGCTTTTTTATTGAAGGCCAAATATCGCTTAGCATAGCGTATCCAATTTTATAAAACAACGTTTCGTCTTTGAAGGGCTACCCTCAACTATTTTTTTAAATACGGACCTGTACCTTTTTTCCCGTTTTTTTCTCTATTGTAGAATACTTAATTTTTTTATGAGATTCTTACAATGAACTGCAGTTTAGGAATTTTTCTAAGTGCCATCCAGTTCAGTTTTATCCTGAATGTTTTTTAAACAACATATTTTGGATGTAAATTAAAATAATTCACAATGAACTGCTTAATACATTCTAATTTCTAATTATCTGTTATAATTCAATAGTTGAAGTTGAAATAAATTTTACTTATTTTCTGATTGTAGTTATTTAAGAAACTAGAATTCAGTTATTTTTAATTAATTTTAGTCAAAAAGATTTATAAATATTTTCAGAGAAAATGGAACAGGGCCATACTTTGTATAATTCCTAAAGTACAGTTCATTGTCAAAACCTAATAAAAATATTAAGTGTTCTATGTATATGGTTGCATAGAGAAAAAAAATGGGGATTTCAAAAATGAAATAAAACGTACAGGTCCTTATTTAAAAAAAATAGTTGAGGGTAGCCCTTCAAAGACGAAACGTTGTTTTAAAAAACTGGCTACGCTATGTTAGGTTGTATTTAAATAAATAAATAAATACCTCTGAATTCTTTAAAACTTATATTAATTAAGAAAAATCAAGACAACTGAGTAAAAGTTCCGGAAGAGGGATGGGGGTAGCTAAATATACTTGAGGGTTGGATATTGGTTTTTACGATTTGTGGCAGAAATATGCATCCTATCAAAAAAATTATTATTATAAAAGTTGTAGATAATTAAAAAATCTAAAACTTTTGTATGAATCATTTTTCAACCTAACCTCAAAATTTTCGAGAAAAACGCTAAATACCGTTTTTTTATTTTTTAACTTGTCTTATCTCCCGCAGAAATATTTTCTCAAATGAAACTTGGTGAAAACGTTCTTTTTTGTGTTTTAAATAAGCTGTAATTTTTTCAAAGAAAAATATTTATTTTTCCATATTTTTCCAAACCAACAATATATTTTTTTCATACCATCTTAAAGCCGAGGTTTCCATGAAGAAAATTAGCACTGGTTAAAGTTAAAAAATTGGCTTTTATTTTATTTGAATTCGTATAAAATCGAAAAATAAATATTTTGTTTTAAAAAAATTAAAATTTATTTAAAACACAAAAAAGAACCTTTTTACCAAGTCTCATAAAAAAAATATTTTTGCGAGAGATAAAAATTAAAAACGGGTTTTAGCTATTTTCTCGATAATTTTGAGTAAACCACATTTGTGATATGTATCTATAATATTTTTTACTTAATATTTCAAAATATTAATTGGAAACGCTTAAAATAAAGTATAAATAATGAAATATATAAATTTTTAGTGTTAGTAGTAAAAAAATTATATATATATAATATATACCTCAGTTGAGAAAAAACCACACACGTTATAAAATCGTTCGGTATATAATAGTTATGTAATAGTTCACTCCTCAATCTACGTAAATATATATACAATACGTTCAACAATAATATCCTAATTATAATACAAGATGTACAAATAACATCTACATTGGAAGATCTACATATCAAAAAACTATGAATTCTTTATTCTTTAAAGGTTTCAAAAAATTCAATGATCTCCATCTATACGCGAATTAACCACAATAAACTGTTTTAAAATTAAACTTAAGGACTTTATTAAAAATATTTAATTTAATTAAGATTTTACTAATTCGATTACTTAATGTTTAAAGTATATCATTTAGTACTTGTATTTTATATTTGAAATGTGTATATGTACATTAGGATTCCTAATTAATAAAGATCTAATAATATACTACATTTTAAAAATCGACTAGTCAAATGCCATATTTTAATAATAATAAAAAATAATATTAAAATGAAAGTTTTAAAGTATTTGGAAAAAACATTTTCATTGTCGATTTTTGGATTTGATAAGAAATCAAAAATTATTATACTTACTTTTAGGGAATTTTTTTGACAACCGCACTCAAAATCGATTTTATTCAAAAATTTCCTAAATCTCTTCGTAGAAACATTTTCGAAAAATTTCTCGATCTTAACCATCTTTTATTACAACTATGTACTAGCAATCAAAGTAATTTCTAACAAACAACCAATAACCTGTACCTTCAGAGGCAAACAGGTACACTGACGTGTCTCCTTACCAGTCTTCACAGGGATTATCAAGGTATGATCCAAAGATACAACCCAGCTGGACAATAAATTAATATTATTTTAATGTTTGCTTCTGCGAAGAATAAGTTATTACTTTGACCAATTTCTTTTTGCCAACTATGCAAAATTAGTAAGTAAAATTTTTCCAAAATTTTGATCATTTTCGAGAAAAACACCTTGATTGTTAATACAATACTGTGGTTTATTCTAAAAGACTTCGTCTGACGTCGAAATGAAATTTCCAGAACACCGAAATGTTTGTTAAATATTTTTTACATCAAAATATTTACGTATGGCGCAAATTTACACAAAATGTGATATGCAAATTAATTAAAATTTTTACTTAACACATTTACATAATAAATTTTTTATTATATTATTTTTTTCATCTGTCAAAATAGTCAGATTTTGTGATTTCAGCCAATAAGAGCTCACGATCCTAACCAGTCATTGAGTTTTATACTGATAAATTAACTCCAATGTTAAAACGTCATACTTGGAAAAGCTTTTGTCTTCGACATCGAGGAAAACTTCTTTTACTAAATATCTAGTAAGCTGCCGTCACTTTATTTGTCAACTTTTGTTATAATTTCATAGCAATTAAGTGTAGGAGTTGGCAAAACTGCAAAAAATATCAATGAATAGTCTGTCAAATTTTTGAATTTTAATACAAGTTAGTGATTATTACTGTTTGTTTACAAAAAAAAACGTTTCTGAACATCACGAAAATCTTGTTAGTAATTTAAAAGACTCAGATTCATATCAAAATGAATATACGACATATAGAGAAACCCAAGAAGAAAATATTAAAATAAGTACACCAATCCAAACAATCTATAATAATTGTGTTTTTAATAACTGTTCTTTTAATTACCTAATTATTCTGTTAATTATTAATTGTTCAATAAAAATAAAGTGGATAGGTGTCACTGGGGTGATTCCAAATAATCAATATTTTATGGGTCTAAAGTCCCTTATAGCTGAGATACAGAGTGTTTTGTACATTTTGGTCATTTCTTCGTTGCCTCCTGTGCTTTTAACCACTCTGTATAATTCTATAATATTTGGTACACATGCTCTCTGTATCTTAACAAATTAATTGAGATATTATTAATATTGAAAATCCAGGCCCGGCTTAACTAAAACTTGACAAATTCGTTCCGCTCATAAACAACGCCCTGTATGTTAAATTTTCAAAAATATTTTACCATAACTAAAAAGAGGACAAAAAATTGAATTTAATGATATACTTTTTATTTTTGCACATATGATTTTACTACTCATAAATATTTAAGTTTTCTTACATTTTTGGGACACGTTAGTTAATTAGTTAATTAATCCTATTAAGTTGTAATCAATATTATTTGACCTAATTAACTATTTGGTTTAAAATTATGTTATACCAAAAATTTTTATAATCATCTAGGCCTATGAAAACAGATTTACAGGACCGTACTAGGAACTAAATGTCTCATTATATTTACCTATACAACACCCATTTTATTTATTTTTTTAACTTTCCTTATGAAAAATTATGTAGTTTGGAGTACAAGAGTAAAAAAAACTAAAATCAAATTTTTATAAATGATAAAAGCATTGTGAATGTGACGCGTTATTTATTTAAAGTTGGTAATACGCTGTACAATTTGTGAAATTAAATAGATACGTCAACAACATGTGAGTCAAATAAATAAAAATCATTTTTAGTTAAATAGTATCTTCTTATTAAATTACAATTACTTATATCTTCTTCAAAATATTTTACCAATTTTGTTAGAGGATAAAGGTGTAGACATCAGCTGGAATTTATTCTCCTTTAGGCTAATTATTCTGGATTTTTCAAATGAAAATTTTCCTAATAGGTGGATAGGTAGAGGTGGTCTTATACATTGGCCTTCAAGATCACCAAACTGTAGTCCCGTCGATTACGATATTTGGGGACATTTAAAGTCCAAAAGTTTATTCAGCTCAAATAAATGTCAAGAGGATATGTCAAAAGCATAAAAATAACGAAAACATCATTCGAAAATCTGTAAACCAAATTATTAAGCTAGAAACAACATGCATTCAACAGAATGGGGGTCATTTCGAACAATTATTATAATTTTTTAAACTTCAGTGTTTTTTCTACTCTTTTAAGGGTTGTGTAATTTTTGAATTTTGTTTATAATTTAATTAAATATTATTGAACCAAAAATGTGCATTTATGTATTTTTATCCTTTACAAAAATTAAATTTTAGTTTTTTTTTACTTTTCTACTCCAAACTACACAATTTTTCCATATAAGGAAGGTTAAAAAAATAAATATAATGGGTGTTGCATAGGTAAATCTAATGTGACTTTTAGTTCCTAGTACGGTCCTGTAAATCAGTTTTCATGTGCCCAGAAGACTACAAAAACTTTGGAATAACATAATGTTAAACCAAATAGTTAATTAGGAGAAGTAATATTGTTTACAACTTAATAGGATTAATTAAGCACGTTGGTGCCCCAAAAATGTAAGAAAACTTAACTATTTATGAGTAGTAAAATCATATGTGCAAAAATAAAAAGTTTATCGTTAAATTCAATACAGGGTGTTGTTTATGAGCGGAACGAATTTGTCAACTTTTAGTGAAGCCGGGTCTGGATTTTCAATATTAATAATATCTCAATTAATTTGTTAAGATACAGAGAGTATGTGTACCAAATATTATAAAATTATACAGAGTGGTTAAAAGCACAGGAGGCAATGAAGAAATGACCAAAATGTACAAAACACTCTGTATCTCAGCTATAAGGGACTTTAGACCCATAAAATGTGGGTTATTTGGAATCACCCCAGTGACACCTATCCACTGTTAAAATGTTTCCCTCTCCCAATGAAACACCCTGTATAAATTGTTCATTGATCATATCTTCAGCAAGAAAACCGCTGCAAAATTTAAACAATACTTCATAATTTCTAAAAAAATATTTTCGGTCCACACAGATTGTAAATTTGAACCATGGTGACCCGGTGTGCATCATCTGCTCCGTTTCCAAGAACCCGAGGAATTCCCATTAAAATGGACGACTCAAATATTTCTACCTGTTGGACCTCTGCCCATGCATTCATTCTCCCTTAGGGGCATATCAACGCGTCAGCATTAAAAAAAATAAGGGCGACGTCAGAGATTGATTTGATGTTGGCAGGGCAGGACTAAGTAAAAATCGCCCTTTAATGATATCCAATCATTAAAAAAAAAACCATCTTAAAGTCGAGGGTTCACCGAAGAAAATGAGCACTGATAAAGTTAAAAAATTGAAAATTTGTTAGCTAACTTTTTCGATAGAAAATTAGGCTTTTTATTTAATTTAAATTCGTATAAAATCTAAAAATAAATATTTTGATTTGAAAAAATTACAGCTTGTTTAAAACACAAAGAAGAACGTTTTCACCAAGTTTCATAAAAAAAAATTATTTTTGCGGAAAATAAAAATTAAAAACGAAAAAAAAAAAATGATTTTTATCGTTTTTCTCGATAATTTTGGGGTTATGTTGAAAAATAATCCATTCAAAAGTTTTAGATTTTTTAATTATCTACAACTTTTTTAGATATGATTCATACTTCAGTCATAAATCGTAAAAAACCAATATACATCCCTCAAGTTGTATATTTAGCTAACCCCACCCCACAATATCAAAAAAATTAAAATTATAGTCAAAATTAAAATTTAGACAGCGGCGTAACATTTAGAAGGGGTACAAGCATTACTTACTCCTGCCGTACGCCACTGGTAGAGCGTACTGAACTGTTTTTTTACTGTTAGGTGCATTTTATGATATTTAACAAGTGTGCCGATTTGAGTAAAATTGTACGGTGTATTAAAAAAATTATGGCCATTATTAATTTTTCAGTGTTCAACTTCAACACCCCGTATTTCGGAAACGAGTAACATTTTATCTAAGCATATTTCGCTTAATCGTTTTATTTTGAGTTGGAGAATCTGCGGTTGTTCTATGTCCCATTCTTAATGGGACACCCTGTATATGGACAAAGATTATGCAAAAAAATTACGGAAAACAGGTAACAAAAATGATCAAAACATACTTTTTTTTTTTTAAAGTAGGGTTAGCCATATGTGAGTAGTAATTACTGAAGGTATGGAAGAAAATAAAGTCCTTTTTATCTCACAAGTTATTTATTTGAAGAAGCGACCGGTTTCGGCGATCAAGATATCGCCATCATCAGGCCCTGCGTGGAAAAATTATGGAGTGAAAAGGCAATTTTGTTAAGTTACATAATTTAAAGAATTTATTTTAATTTAATTTAATTTTATTTCAATTAAAGCAAAACTCACCATAACTTTTCCACGTAGGAATTACAACAGGAACACACCAAAAACATGTCAGCACAAAAATAAATTACAATTCTATTGCTTTCTACAAAATAGAATTGTAATTTATGTTTCTCTTCGATCTTGAGATGCTTCCCTTCTAATTGTTTAATGTTCTTCTCATCCTCCCATTCGGGTTCAATTTTTATTTGGGCTTGAGAAATAATTTCTATTTAGTGAGATCCCATTTTATTTGTAAAAAGCTCTACTATCCAAAACAAACTGACAACTGACAATGTGACAATCCGCTGTTGCCTTAGATCATATATGCTACGCTAGATTCGGTACCCCGCTTATATCGTAAAGTTTGATACATGTCAGATATTTTGTTTTTTGGGAATTATTGTGCCAATCTTGTGTATTTTTATAGTTTTTTGAAAGTTTTTGCTATGTACAATTAGTTTAGAGAACAGTTGTCGCATTTCTCAACAAAATGCCAAAGTCTTGTTAAGTGTACAACATCAAATTTGAGAAAGGTGCTGTCAGATCTTTTCATAGGCGTGCTGTTGGATAGAACAGGAAGTGAAAATAAGAACTAAAGAACTAAATGTAAATAATCGAATCAACTATGAAGTTAAACATAGCATTTTACCCTTAACATTTATAACTGTGTCAAACATTAGATTCAAAATTCACAATGTCAACTACAATATTATGCCATGCTATAGGTCACCATCTGTCTCGGATAAGGATTTTGTAGATGATTTAGAAAAGCATTTAACCGAAACCCTAAGAGGTAATACTGACGTGTTAATCGGAGATATAATGTGGGAGGTGGGTGACGACCATTTTAATTTTTTTTAATTATTCTGAGAGATTACCAACTTCACAATTTCTAGATTTTAAAATATTATAAAACTCTCTTCATAATTCAAATATACGTTATAATGTCTCTAACAGGTAATATCTAAAAAAAAGTTTCTTGGATGTGGAATATTTTGAAATGTAATAAAACACCCTTTATACGAAATACCATAAAAGGGCACTGTCGAAAAGGATTATCGTCCAAAACCACAACAAAAGAAGATCATCTAATTTCTGACTTCCGTGACAAAGGCCAATAATGACAAAACGTTATTAACCAAATTATATCCCCTTTCTGAGAATTTCATGCATCTCAAATATGTAATTGTGCTCGAGTTCGAGAAAAAACTATAATGGTGGACAGAGTCGGCACTAGGGGTAAGTGGTTACTATAGTAATTTGATTTAAAATAAGGTTTTTATAAAAAGTAAAAATATTAATTAGCTCTTAAAGTTAAGTGAAGCTATTTCTAGTTAATTTTATTCAAAATCTGTTCATTTTCATTATCGACCTTTATTTTTTCTAAAATTCATTCTCGTAAGCAAATAACGTTACGCAAATTCTTCCTAGAGAGCGTTTAAGTCATGGAAATCCCCTGGAATGACTCAGCCCGTTAAATTTCTGAAAATACTTTTCGTCTCATACCTTTTGATGTCGTACTTTATTCATCTAAACCTCGAAGATCAAAGAACATGACTAAATGGTAATTTCTAAACGCTTCTATGGTTATATTGATCGACATTTCTTATTTAGGAATTTCTAGAAATTATTTTCGTTCGTTCAATTATTATTTGCGCCTAAATTATAATCTACAGAAAATCCTTTTGATTTACAATTAATAACATTCTTTATATGTATTTTTTATACATATATTAACAAAATTTGCGATAACAAATATTTTTCTAGATTTGTTAAAAAAATATTCCGCATCAGTCCACCAAAACTCAAAGGGGCACTGACCCTCGACGAAGTTTACGTTTTGATGGTGGTACCATGTATTATAATAGCCGCAGTTCCTTACAATTTAACGACGAAAGCAAAAGTTTGATGGCTTAAAAAACAAAAACAATTGACCGAATCGACCTTGAATGTCATCCGGTGCGGATCTCAGTCACTCCTAATTACCATTTTTTTTAATGGAGATGTTTTTTTACAGGTGTCTCAAAATTTGTGATTCGATATAAAACGAATCAATTGTAATTTGTTGTATCATATTTTTAATGATTTTAATGATAGAAAAAGCTCGACCGATATTAAGGTTTAAGAAGAAATAAATAACGAGATCCGAATGCCGTCGAAAATCCATTTATCTTGGTGGGGGAATAAATACGACAAATGAAGTAAATCCCAGTTAGTTCTACACAAAAAAATTCAATCTTATTGTTGTCTTGCCTATAACAACCAACAAATCTATCAACATAACTGACAGACGACGTAAAACGCATCTATAACCTATAACAAGCTGTCGCACATACGCCTACCAGTTTTAACTAAACTGTTTGGAATAATTCCGCACGTTCCTTAGAATAACTCCGCATGCTGTTTGGAATAATCTCGCACGCTGTTTGAAATAATTTCGCACGTTGTTTGGAATAATTCCTCACGTTGTTTGTAGTAATTCCGCATGATGTTTGGAATAACTCAGCACGCTGTTTGGAATAATTCCGCACGTTGTTTGGAATAACTCAGCACGCTGTTTGGAATAATTATGCACGCTGTTTGGAATAATTCCGCACGTTGTTTGGAATAATTCCGCACGTTGTTTGAAATAAATCCGAATGTTGTTTGGAATAATTCCGCACGCTGTTTGGAATAATTCCGCACGTTGTTTGGAATAATTCCGCACGTTGTTTGGAATAATTCCGCACTTTGTTTGGAATAATTCCGCACTTTGTTTGGAATAATTCCGCACGTTGTTAGGAATAATTCCGCACGTTGTTTGGAATAATTCCGCACGATATGGTTATGTCTAATAATTAAGGTATGTATTTCTGGTTTCGCGTTTAACACTTTCAGTTATTTTTATTTTTCTCAACTCTATTGTGAAAACAAATTAATTTATAATAAATATTATTAATCGTCAAAAATATGGGACAACAAAAGTTTTAGATTCGTTATAATATTATCTTTATATTATAACTTTAACAATATAAAATAGAATGGATGTATCCATTTTCTATTTTCATGAAGAGCCTTCATGGTCTCGGGTTGAAGATTTGGTAATTCAAATGCCTTATTCAGTTGGTCCCATGTTCCATATGCCGGTTCTAATTTTTTAACACTTTTAATGTTCACTTTTACGATATAATACTTTGAGGTACATACTTAGCGATATTTCTAACTTAATTCAATTACTTATTTTACATTTATTTACATACTATTTTTTAACAATTCCTTTCTTTTTAGGAGCAACACAAATTATGTCCTCCTATAGTACATTAAGCAACGTATTTCATATGGCATTCTGTTTATAAAACTCATCGCTGCGCGATTCGTTTTTTAAACTTGGACTCGTGTCATAACAGTCATATGAAATAAGTTGCATATAATACTTTTTATATTTTGATATTTTATTAATTTTTTCATAAATTTATACTTTGCATATTATAGAGAAGTTTGCTTTAAAAAAAATGAGTTGGTAGCACTGTTGTAGAATTTTTAAAATTTGACAGATTTATTAAATATAAATGACAAGACAAATTTCAATTCATGTCATTTGTTGATTCATATTACCAACCGTATAACACAAAAAGTTGCGTACTCTAATGAAACATTAGAGGTCTCAAAGGCGTATCATAATGTAAAATATTATAAATGCAAAATATAAAAAAAAAATTTTGAATGTTCGACGACTCCCTTTTTTCAACAACTTTCGTAGCTATGTACCGAGTGCTTTATTTATTTCATTATAACTTAATGTCAATTAATTGTTTTATGATAAATTCTCACAATAATCTAAATTGGCATAATTATTCCTTTTTTTTTTAAATTTTCTCACTAGGACTTTAACATTTTAATTATTTCATGTCAATATATTGTACTTATATTGCTTTTATTTTATTTATATTATAAATTTTTATGTTTATCAATTTGCAAAAATTTTGATTGTTTTACTAAATTTTAATTTTGTTAAAAAAAACAACTAAATAATGTGTTGGTATCGCCACGACTATTCTCAGAATTTTTATTATATGCATTTAAATATTTTACCTCAGGGATTGTTTAATTGTGAGTTCAAAATTTTGTAACCTTCTTTTACTCTACGCTACTGATAATCTTTGTAATTTTTTTTTTATCAAAAATAAAATGTTGTTTCAACTGTTAGATTGATTTATTTTTATTTAAAAAAAAAATATCGAAAATATTAACAAGTGTGATCAAAACAAAACCTTATGTTATATGAGTTCCTATCATGCATCACATTCATCCAATGATAATCTTAAATCTAATTATTGTTTAAATTTGGCGCAATAAATTTTTTACTTCTAAAGTTGGCACACCTTCTTTAAGACACTGTCTTAATTACTATTATCAACACAATGAAAACGTCTCCGAAAATTTGTTATTTTATGTAGCACTTTATAAGTTAAATGATGGTCTTATACCTTATAAATATTTGTGATTGTTTCTAAAACCGATTCTCACAACCAGTGATATATTGTGCACCTGGAATTCTTGTGATGTTATTTCTCCTAGTTCGGCGTCTCTGAGACCTGTATACACACTGCTGAGTATTATGCAAAAAGTCGGCCTTCGGGTTCAAAACAAAGTAACAACGAAATTTTATTCTTCCATCAGACAAGTGATTGTTTAAATAATATTTAATTTTAGACACTTACTAATTACAGTACATTCTCGTAGTCATGAACAGATCTCCAGAATATAAAACTTTTTTTTATTTTTTTCTTTAAATTTAAATAAAAATATTCTGCTTCAAATTTCCATACTAGTCTTTTCTCCCATTTTTCTAACAACCTTCTTTTTTTTCCTTTGTTCCTATGTTACATCATAAAGCAAAACAAAAACCTATCAAATTATTTTCTTAATTAGTTATTGTTATTTCAAATTTTTAATTCTATTATATTTTATTTTAAATTTTATGTGTTTTAGTTTTTATAATTTTAATTATAACGAGTAACAGGTTTTTCCTTTATATTCTGGTGTCTGTTTTTATACATTTCACTATTTTGTAACTTAGTCACCAATGTTGGTAACTTTGAATTTCATTTTAAACAGTTGTCACAACTTTTAATTTAATTTTGTTATAACGATCGTCCTGAAATTAATTTGTTGTTAATTTTTTTTTAAATTTTGAATATTATTTAATTTTGATTTTAATTTTTAGGTTATTAACAGAGCTATTCAAGAAGAATTTTCACTGTAATAGTTATTTCACATTAAATCAGTCCCACAGGTAAGTTAACTTATAATTCTTCTATTTCTTAATAAAATATTTTTTTTTAATGTTTATTCTTTTAAACTTTATTTTATCAATACCATTTCTTTGTTTCTAGGTGATGTTTCAATTAATATTTAAACTTACAAGATACCCTTTTAGAAGAAATATTGGATTGTCCATAGTCTGGGTATTTAGTATTTTATTTTAATTTTAACTAAATATTATAATTTTGATAATGTCAAATCCATGCACATTTATCATCATTATACATTTACTTTTGATTTATTTATTATTTATATAAATCAATTTCTGAATTATTACACATTATAAAGTGTATTTAAACTTTATTTAAAAAAAAATAATTAATTTGTGGTCTACGAAAGACTATTGTGAAAATAAAAATGGCGTTGAATGAATGCTGTAAAAAAATGATTATTTTAAAACATGTTTTATTAAACAGAGACAATGTTCATCATTTTAATTATTTTTATGTCAAAAGTAAAAGTATAATGATTGTACTAATGGTTTTTCGATTCCTTTATTTTTCGAGATATAATGCAGAAACTAAATTTTAGATTTTAGATGTTGTTCTCGAAATTGTGAACATATATTTTTTTATCGTTTTCTACACCCTTTAAAGTACCTAAGAGCCTAGTTTCAGCGATATCACATTTTATGAGAACTTTTGGGCTAAATGTAGCTCTGGCAACTGGGGTATCTGTTCAAGTTCCAATGTTAACTAGATTTCAATACCAGCTCGTATCGCGATTCTTAATAACTATCGTACCACTTTTTGCAGCTACAGCTCGTGTAGATTGCAATTGGAACACTCAGTATATCATTTTATTCTCACCTTTGTTAAAACACAAAAACAATGGTAGATGATCGGAAACCATCACGCAAGATTTAAGATTCGTAGGTATATAACGAACATGCAAGGGTGATTTTAGAATTTATATAAAAGTTCAAGTATCCGCTCTCATGCACCAGACCGAAACACGTGTTTTTTTATCTAGTTTCTTATCACCTGACAACATGTCTTATAAGTGGTTTAACTTACAACGTTTATTCGATAGTTATTCATGATCATTACAGAGTAATTAATATTATGAAATAGAAGGAAAATAGTTTATAGAGACGTTTGATAATTTAATTCATTTACTCGTTTGGATAAAATTCACATTCGGATAAAAAAGACAGAAATACTACTTAATTAAAGAATTACTTGTTAATGTTAGTGGACTGAAAAACTGGAAAAAAGTCGTTTCCTTTTTGAATAATTTTTTTTAAGTTATAACTAAATGGGACCTTCACCTGAAATGGCTAATTACATTTTTTTGTAGGTCAGACAATTTATGTACTGAAAAATGTCATCAATCTGTCAAAATTCAGTTTTCATACTTTTTCACACATACATCGCGATATCTCCGAAACTAATGGAGATAATTACGAACTTTTTTTTAATCGATAGGAGACAGATGGGCGCTGATACCTGAGTTAACTACACTTTTGAGAAATTTTTTTGTTTTGTAGTTGAAGTAGGCAAAACTTCAAATTATACTTTTTACTTAGTACTTTTTTAGGTAAGCGAGAAACTTTTTTGCGTTGAGGATTTTTGCCATACTATCAGCGAATAAAATGAAGGTATGATATTAAGGAAGTTTTTACAAAAAACCGCAGTACGTTACGACCTATAGTTTTTGAAATATTACAAATTAAATATTCAAGAGTCGGTTCATTTGGTCTGCAGTTTCGATCTGTAAATCCCCAGTTGCATACAGTTACTAGTACTCCTTGTTGTATGTGAGTGTAGTTCGAACGATATTAATTGTTTTGTGATTTTTTATATAGTGTCCTTTGGTTTAGAATAATGGAATGTTTATTTTGTGGATAAACTGTGAATAAAAATGACGAACTTGTAACACAACATCCGAGATTGCAAGGATTGAAAACAATTATAAGTACCTATTGCCGAGAATAGACAAGATGTTTGTGCCCAAAAGATTTTGCAACATAAAGAAAGCATTTTAAGAGGAAAAATTAAAGCGAAATTTCACATAGCTTGCAGAAAAACATATACTAGTGTTCAAAATGTGATACATGCTTGCCAAGTTAGTGACGAGTTTAACAATATTGCGTCATCATATCTTATCCTATGAATTAACATTGGTTCCATCATCGTTGTTTTATGAAGACGGTTCCATGAGAAAAACAACAAAGTCTGACCTAGCCAAGAAAATAGGGACATTTACCACCGCTTTAACAACTTGTCCGGAAGTGGATTTGTTATTGATGGTATGGTATCAATTCAAGAATTACAACCTTCTGCTTTTGTTACCTTCAATGATTTAGCAAACATATTTGTCACCAAAATTTTAAGAGAAGGACGAAAACATGGCGCAAAACGAATAACGGTAGTATTTGATACATACTTAGCGGATTCTTTAAAAAGTATAGAAATGCAAAGACGTGGTTGATTCAGATAGTGAATTTAAAGTGGCTGGCGCTAGAAAAGTTCCAAAGTTTCGAGAATTTATTCGACGCTCTGCCAATAAACGATCATTATTAATCTTTATGGCAAACTATGCGATGGAAGGGGTACCAAATCTGTTACATGATCTAGAAACGGTCATAATCACAGGTGGTTTTGAGAGTTCTAATCTTTGTTTCGAAATAAATATTTCCGAAGGATCCAGAAATTTGTCAAAATTGAATAGTAATCAAGAAGAAGCTGATACCAGACTAATACTCCACGTGTTGGTAGAACTCAAATCAGGCAACACTATTTTGTTAAAAATGTATTGATACCGATGTCCTACTTCTACTTTTGCATTTCTACTGCACCGTACCAGAAATGACACAAAGCAATTTATTTATACAGATGGGACATATTTTTTTCAATCAATAATATAGTAACAAATTTGGGAAAAGAAATTTGCCGAAAACTATTAACAATTCATTGCTTAACTGGCTGCGAGACCACTAATTCTATGAACAAAGTGGGAAAGAAAACTGCTTTTGATATGTTGTATAAAAATGTAAATGAGTTGAAGGACCTGGAAAACCTCCCGTTCCTAACAGAAGATGAAGCCATGGAAGTAGGTGTCAAATGTATTTATTTATTTATACAAAAATAAAAACAGAAATATTACATCCTTAAATCAACTGCTATGGCACCTTACAACAGAATCCAATCGTCCAGCTTCTGAACTGCCTCCTACTGATCATGCCTTTAGGCAACATTTAAAAAGGTAATTGTTTTTTAACAATCTTTAACAAGATACCTTAATGTAATTTTGTTTATCAGGTGTAGGTATCAGTTAAAAATTTGGTACAACAGCCATGTACAAGATGTTTTGCAAGAAGATCCAACTGACTATGGTTGGACATTTGAAGAAAACATCTGGAAAGCAACATTTTCCTCTCAAGAACCTGTACCCGATTGTATAAGAAAAACTTTAGCTATAAAATGTTCCGATAAAAACTGCAATAACAGTCGGTGTACCTGTGTATGAAAAGTGTAGTAACAGTTTAAGTATTTCTACTCCCGAACCCGAAATCTTTTCAGATTCAGAAATCGAATTGGGACATTTCTGATGTAAGCTCTATTATTACTATTTTAATAATTATATGGCTTAATAACAAGCAGATAATAGGCACAGAGGACAGAGATTATTATTCCGTTGTGACTTGATGTAGCGCCCGGCCTGATCTTTAGGCAACAATAACTTGAA
The DNA here is from genome assembly GCA_949320105.2 of Crepidodera aurea. Taxonomy (NCBI): domain Eukaryota; kingdom Metazoa; phylum Arthropoda; class Insecta; order Coleoptera; family Chrysomelidae; genus Crepidodera; species Crepidodera aurea. The sequence continues at coordinate 6,271,792 of OX439477.1, read as the reverse complement.
AACAACGCGTTGTAGCGTACTGCGGTTTTTTGTAAAAACTTCTTTAATATCTTACCTTCATTTTATTCGCTTATAGTATGGCAAAAATCCTAAAAGCAAAAAAGTTACTCGCTTACCTAAAAAAGTACGACATAAAAAGTATAATTTGAAGCTTTGCCTACTTCAACAACAAAACAAAAAATTTCTCAAAAGTGTAGTTAACTCAGTTATCTCCATTAGATTCGGAGATATCGCGATGTATGTGTGAAAAAGTATGAAAACTGAATTACTCGTACATATTTTGGCAAGAGCGTACAATTGTTTCCATGAAACAAAACACTTCTACTGCGCTTGCGCTATTATGCAACTATGTTATTCCATATTTTATTTTTAACTCGCTTATAATACAAAATTTGAAAAAAGATTTTAAACAAAATATATAGTAAATTTAATTTAAAATAAATTTTTTCTCTTAATATTTTTACATAAACTTAATAGAAACGATAATAATTGCGAAAATCTGAAAATTCTCAAGAGTAAACCCCCACTTCCGGTTGTCCGATTTTGCCCAAAATCTAATCAGCTCATTAGCATGTTGTAAAAATGCTAAATATAAAATTTGGTTAGGAAATTTCGATCGCAGTTGGAGTTAGAGCGCACACAAATTTTTCCGGACTACATACTCCGTACATACATTTTCTGGAAATGGTCTTAAATGACTTAGGGGGTCTCAAAACATGTAAATCCACTGAAAGCTGAACTTTTTTTTTTGCGATTACAATACTTTACCACTTGGTATGGTAAAGTAAAAACACAAATATATTATTAATGAAAACCAAAATAGGACGAAGAATATGCTAATTTTTTTTTAGAAATTTGAAAAACGTACTACATACAGCGATTAAGAACTTGTAGTTAATACGCGAAAATCTAATTCTAAATATCATTTGAATTTTTTTAGGAAACTAAATTTAGATTGAAAACATATCAACCAAAATAAAATATATTAATTTAAATTAATTAATTTCCGAACTCTGCACTTACAAATTATAAATCTATTAACTATACAAAATAAGATTTTAATGACACTAATAAATTCAACAAATTATTTAATTAATACTACGAATATAGTCATTACAAATCATAAATTGGCAATAATGAAAAGAGACTGTCATTCACCGTTCGTAAGAATTTAAATCTGAAATTCAAATTAAAACCTTTGTTAAACCATGTCCTGATTAATTCAATGTCATTTTAAAAATGGATTAATATCGAAAGTAAAACGTACAATTAGCTAACAGTACGAAAAGTACAAATTTGAGGTCAAAGAAACAGTATAACCTGAGGTAGAAGCATACACTTTTTAACTAGTCTGGTTCACAAGTGCCATTTCCCTCGAAACCTGATCGCCACCACCGAAAATTATGATTTTGGGCTCATTCGATTCGGAATGGCATCTAGAACTTTCTATCAAAATTCCAAAAGGGGCTGAAAAAAAATGTAAAAGTTATAAACAATTAAGTAAAATAAAAAATAAGGGTTTCGGTTTTTTTGAAATATTTCAAAAACTATTTGAGATAATCTAAATTTGAAAAAAGATCCTTAAAGAGCAGGAAATTTCCTAAAAAAAAGTCGTACCTCCCGGAACTGTACCAGCAACCCTTATAATTTTAATTAGGCGGCGAAAATAACGGTAAAAACTAAAAAAATTATTTTAACTGATTAAATATTAATATTAAGGAATAAAAAAAATTTGGGTACTAAGTAGACATATCAATAAACAATAATCCGTCAACAAAAAATTTTTATCACAATTTTTTTATTAGTTATGCTTTTGTTAATTAGTTAATTTTCACCATTTTAATGTTAACATAAAAACGCTGATTATTTCAAAACAAGAAATCTAGAATTTTTTTTGATTTTTTTGAGCTAATCTTAAAAGAGTTTAGAAGAGATCCCCGTTGGAAAAATTTAAAAATTTTGATTTTTCGTTTTTTTATTAACAATCAAAGGCATTAAAAAATTATTTATGTAAATAAAGCCATTAGGAAATTTTTTTTTCCAATCATTGTTAATATTTTGTTTTCTTATTGATAAAAGCCATATAACAATAATTTTTTTTTATTTTTAACTAACATTATTTAAATAATTGTTATAAACAAATGCATTGTTTATAATATTTTTGAAAACTTTTTCTTTGGAATTTCATCCTTGATGAAAATAATGATTTTAAAAAAAAAATCGTTCCTTAAAAAAATTTTTTTATTAACAAAAATCGCACTTGTTAATTAACAATTTTTTTTGTTACTAAATATTAATATTAAAGGAACCATTTTTTTTTAAAAAATCATTAATTATTATGTTCTTTCGTATTATAAAAAAAAATAATTTTTTTATTAACTTTTCATTTGTTTATTAAAAAAACAATTTGTTATAAACAAATGCAATTTTACGCAATATTTTTTTTAAATTCTAAAAAATATTACAAAAACAACCATATATATTTTTTTATTGAAAAAGTTTTTTTATTATTTTTTATTTAACTTTTAAAAATTTTGCACTTGTAGTTTTCTTTCTGTTTTTACTCATGCCTTTGATTGTTAATAAAAAAACGAAAAATCAAAATTTTCGAATTTTTCCAACGGAGATCTCTTCTAAACTCTTTTAAGATTAGCTCAAAAAAATCAAAAAAAATTCTAGATTTCTTGTTTTGAAATAATCAGCGTTTTTACGTTAACATTAAAATGGTGAAAATTAACTAATTAACAAAAGCATAACTAATAAAAAAATTGTGATAAAATTTTTTTGTTGACGGATTATTGTTTATTGATATGTCTACTTAGTACCCAAATTTTTATATTCCTTAATATTAATATTTAATCAGTTAAAATAATTTTTTTAGTTCACGTGTCAGATTGGGGCGATGCACGCGGCAGCCGAACTACGCGTTTTTACCGTTATTTTCGCCGCTTAATTAAAATTATAAGGGTTGCTGGTACAGTTCCGGGAGGTACGACTTTTTTTTAGGAAATTTCCTGCTCTTTAAGGATCTTTTTTCAAATTTCGATTATCTCAAATAGTTTTTGAAATATTTCAAAAAACACAAACCCTTATTTTTTATTTTACTTAATTGTTTATAACTTTGGCATTTTTTTTCAGCCCCTTTTGGAATTTTGATAGAACGTTCTAGATGCCATTCCGAATCGAATGAGCCCAAAATCATAATTTTCGGTGGTGGCGATCAGGTTTCGAGGGAAATGGCACTTGTGAACCAGACTAAACGTTTAACAATGGGAGTTAAAAAAAATGTATGCAAATCGCGGCCATTTTATTTTACCATACAGGCTGTGCAAAAATTAGTGAGCGACATAGTCGAGGGCCTGGAACATGGTCATCACACATTTGTCACTCTATGTGATCTTACCAAGGCCTTCGACTGTGTTTCTCACGATATTTTGATTGAGAAACTCAACTATTATGGAGTCAGGAGGACACCTCTCTCATTAATAAAATCGTACCAATAATACCAATTCTGATATAATTCTGATATAATCCCTATCAAGCACGGGATGCCCCAAGGCTCGGTTCTGGGACCACTCCTGTTTTCAGTTTATATAAATGATCTCTGTGATTTTGCTTCACCCCGCCATACTTGTATTCTCTTTGCGGATGACACTAAGATAAATATGAAGGCACCTACTTACTATTTATTTAGAAGAAACTTTAACGTCGATGTACGTACCTGAAAAAGAAAAATTATGTTATGAAACCACAAAAACAAATAATAGTGTTTAGACATAATAAAAAAATATTAAAATTTGGACTAAACAAATAAACTGTAAAGTAATCGCTCTTAAGTTAAAAAAAACGTATCGTAATACGATTCGTACAGACGCAGATAAGTGAAAAACACTAAAAAATTATCTAAAATTCCAGAAAGTCGTAATGACCATGTAATGCCACTTGCGTAGTCAAAGTATGTTAATGATAACGCGAGGACTACATATGTCACTCAAGGAATGCATTCAGTGTTAATGTAAAACGATTAAAACGTATTTTTTATCAGTCGAGTACCTCGAAGAAGGGCCTCCTGTGATTTACAGTTCCAGATGTGGATAGAAACATTTATTAACAGTGGTCGTTTCTTTTAAACCCTTAAGAAGTTTTTAAACTATTAATACAAGAGCTAGAACCTACATAATACTGATAAAACTGGTAATTTTTTTACTTTAGGTCATATTTAAACATAATAATAAAATATTGAGACATCATAGCAAATTTAATAAATAAATTTTTGTTTAGTTTAGAAGTCTATTGTTCCCGCTCTCTAGCGGCTGCCGTTACTACTTGTTTTTTTAGATGTGCTACCATCTATGATTAGAAGAGAGTATTGACAATTTTTAAAGCAAATAATTCCCGATGTGTTGGGGTTGCATACACACAATTTGCATTGTGTTGCAAAGCTTTTATTTGACTGATTCTAGTCAAAATGTCACTCTCTTCTTTCGTATCCCTTTCATTATTAACTTGTTTTTTTGTTGACGCACGCCAACTTATAAAAAGACTGTATTCTTTTTTGATTTTTCTGGAAGCAGATTGAATGTAGCATTTCTTGCAGCCTTAACAATGTCTGGAGGTGTATTTGAGACACTTTCAGGTAAGATCCACAATGGTTGACAGGCATCGCTAACTTTCCCAGCGAAACCTGTGTTCTGTGTACGTTGTGTTGCCTATTTACGTGTAGGTAGATTGAAAGCTTAATTTATTATTAGCGTAAAAATTAATGTACTTTTAGTATTTCAATTATCGTTCAAATTATGACCAAATACAAATTATGAATTATAGATTTGAATGTGCAAAAGCCTACTTTGGATAGCGATCGTATAAAAACTCCTTTTTAGATGTAGTACCACCTGTTAAATATTTTACCGTTCAGAAGTTGTAAAACGTAATCAGAATAGAAATATGTAACGTAATAAGGAATGCAATAAACAAAAAGCGTTTTGCTACGCTGTGATAAAATCAAGTTTACGGCGACTTTGAAAAAGTCATTATTAACTGGTTTACCTTTGATGGTAGAAAATATTCTATACATTTTAGTTTTACTTAGTAGAGAGAAATTGTTTATTTATTTTTGTTGTCGACGGATATTTATCGCAATGCTAATTACCTACTACTTGGGAGGGAAAATGCGGGAAAAATTTGTTAGATTTATTACCACTATATTAGATAGCAACTCTTCTCGTAATGTTTAGCTATTTATGAAAAATCTAATCTGTTCAAATAAATTCTAGAAAATGTAGAAAATCTTGGTGGGATTGTTTTCTGGTTCGAATTTGATAAAAATCAACTAAATCAACTAAAACAGGAACAGTGCATACATCACATGGTATAACCAGAAATATTTTTTCATCTTTTAATATAACAACTATTTTTTATAATGTATTGTAATGGTATTAGTTGGGAATCTGAGGCCTTCTAGGAAGCGTTTTAAAGATGTTCTATACAACTCGCGAACATCCACCTAAAAAACATGAAATCCTATGTAAAATGATTCGAATTTTTTGTTCGCCCTGTGATCTGGAATTGCGAAATGTGTCAAAACATGACATTTTTGACTAACTAGTGCTTAGCTTTGTTAATTGGTGTCCGATCGTTATGAATTTTGGATATGATAATTTTCAGTAGTTCCCTGACATAGTGTCATAACAATAAAAAATGTAGAACGTCAAATAAAAGCTACGTCATTTTTTTTTTCGCTAGATGACACAAAATATCGTCATTTTGCAGAGTAAAATGGTGAGTCGAGAAAACTTTTTTATCTTTAGAGATAGTTAACTACTATAAGCGAGAAAACTGTTGCCAATAGAGCAAGGAAACTTTTTTATTTTAACTTTTTTTTCATACGACGTTTAGTTGGGTCGTGTACTTTTTTAAAACCGAACGAAATAGAATCGGCGCGCCGCATCTCTTGACTTTATCACTGTGGGTGCGAATAAAGCGATCAGTGTGTCAAAGAGAGTAAACACCATAGCCTTCTTCATACGCGCAACAAAGATGACGCGCATTACAATATTAATATGACACTATAGGCGGTATAGTCCGATTTATGAGATTGAGAAATGATAGGAATAATAATAATAATTTTTTTACAAGCATAAAACACAATATTATTATTATTTAATTGAAATATTTATTTTACAATGCATTTTCCCTCACACTGGAAATTTACATTGCATCTTACATTTGCTTTCAGGCATTTGCACTTGTTACCACAGTTAAGTAATTTTAAAAAATATTATTTTGAAAAAAGGAAACAAATCTGAATTCTATAAGACTGTGTTAAGAGAAATTAAAGATGTACCTGTTGAGCTTTCCTGCATACCAATAGAAAAAAGCGACACTTTTAAAACAGCTTATATAAAAAATATGATGACACTTATTCAGCGGTATCAAAATGTTAATAGCAGAAAATTTCGAGAATTATTTTTAAACTAAGTATCTTTACTATTAAAGTTAAAGCCTTAGATCTGTGGTACAATAGTATCTACGCATTGGTGGTCGCTACGATTTTGAACAAAGCTTAAAGCAAACAGAAAGATATAGAAGATCGAAAAATTGTCATTTTGAAGCATGCGAAATACGAGGCGAACTTGATATACCTGATTGGAAGAAATTTATATCAAATCCTTATAATAAAAAGAACCTCTTGGCATATTTAGCACAAAAACTAATGAAAGAAAATTATGTTATACCTGATCAAATTCAAATTGTATTGGCAGGAATGTCAGAAGATAATCAAAGAACAATAAAATGGACAAAAATTGAGTCGAAAGTGGTTGATGAGTTACAGTTATGCATGAGGAACCTGATACTAGAATATTTGCAATTATTAATTTTTTTACAGACATGTTTAAGGTATTTGTTATTTACTCATTAGACACAGATGTTTTTATTTTATCAACGTTTTTTTCGGTTACCTTAGATGTCGAAATTTGGATGGAAAGAGAAAAGAAATTTATCCCATGTTTCTCAATCATTAAAGCACTAGCAAACTTGAAGCATCTGGATGTTAAAATATTAGCAGACAATTTGTTGTTAATATATTGTTTATCTGGATGTGATTCTGTTAGGTTTCCGTTTAAAAAAGGCAAAAAAAGAGCCCTAAAAATAGTATTGTCTCAATAACCAGATGAGATGAATATTTTGGAACCAAAATATATCATTGAAGTTTATACTATTATACTGGTAGGTAAATAAGATTTTAATAATGACCTTTTGTTAGGGATTTGCCGCCGACGGATGATTCTTTTATTTTTCATGTGAGAAGGGCATTTTTACAACGACAGCGCAGTTTTCAAAACGACATGTTAAACCAGATCTGCCAGAAATTCTAAAGTTTGGTTACGAACGCAAAGACAATAATTGTATAGTTCCAAAATTAATGTCCAAAGAAGCAAAACCTACATTTTTAAAAATTACTCCATTTTACAAATGTAAATTATTTAACTGTGGTAACAAGTGCAAATGCCTGAAAGCAAATATAAGATGCAATATAAGTTTACAGTGTGAGGGAAAATGCATTGTAAAATAAATATTTCAATTAAATAATAATATTGTGTTTTATGCTTGTAAAAAAATTATTATTATTACTCCTATCATTTCTCAATCTCATAAATCGCACTATACCCCCTATAGTGTCATATTAATATTGTAATGCGCGTCATCTTTGTTGCGCGTATGAAGAAGGCTATGGTGTTTACTCTCTTTACACACTGATTGCTTTATTCGCACCCACAGTGATAAAGCCAAGAGATGACGTAGCTTTTATTTGACGTTCTACATTTTTAATTGTTATGACACTATGTCAGGGAAGTACTGAAAAATATCATATCCAAAATTCATAACGATCGGACACCAATTAACAAAGTTAAGCACTAGTTTGCAATAAATATTATTTTAAGGAAAATTTTCAGTTTTTTTAAAAATGTCATGTTTTGACACATTTCGCAATTCCGGATCAAAGGGCGAACAAAAAATTCGAATCCGACAGGTCATTTTACATAGGATTTCATGTTTTTTAGGTGGATGTTCGCGAGTTGTATAAAGGTGTTCGAATTCAATACCTCAGATTCCCAACTATATTGAATTTCAATTATACACAACAATAAAAAGGGTTATAAGTCCCTTGGGATATTAGAGGTGCCTTAACTCCCGTTGTTAGGATATTTTGACGTTTGTTGAATATTGCTGTCAGTGTTTCATTATATTTAGTGAATGTCATTGCTGCTTTGTGTTATAAATTTGATTAAAATCGATCAGAAATAAAATAATCTATGTACTACGGGAATTAATGAGCCTCAATTACCTCAGGCAATTGCCTTCGGGAATTAATGCCCTTATAATTCCCATGAGACATAAATTACTATTAATGCGCATGTAAAATTTCAGATCTTTACTCCATTTGTGGACTTAGATACAGGGGGTTAAAAGAAAAGTTTTTTGAATTTTGCACTTCTTGGACTTGGATACACGTAATTGATAAATAAAAGGGTGTTAATTAAAAAAGTTATTTACATAAACTTTAGGAAACACTGTAAGTACACAATTTGGCAACTATGTTAAGTCTTATCATCGTTTTGGGAACATAAACAATAAATATTCGTCTATTTTACGGAGAATATTAATAAACAAGCGTTTTTGTCGGTAATTTAATTAGTTTTTATACTTTGTTTAAACGGAGAAACAATAAAAACGCTTGCGAAAAATGTTTTCTCGTAAAGATAACCAGCATTAGTCATTTGCCATGTTTGTGGCTGGTTTTATAATTTTTTTCCGATAACAAGACAAATAGCGGATTTATTTATTACTTTGGCAATCTAAATAAAATTCAGTAAAGTCCTATTGAAAAAAGAAGATTTGGTCTAACGAAGGCGGGACGGGCAGCTAGTTTTAATATGAAACTGTGTTCTGTGATCAAATCATTATGTTGATTTTTAGAAAGTCAAATAACCGTTTACCCCGTCCCTGTTCTTCGATATTCTCACAATTAGAAGAACCGGCTACATTTACAAAATGCCAGAAATTGGCTAATTACTTGAGAACTAGGGACTAATTTAAATTAAATTTAAAAAACGATTCCATTGTTTCAAATGAAATAATTCAATGCAATTGAAATAATTATGTGTGAATGTATCGTATTTTTTTTAAAAAAATGAGAATACTATAATAGTGTTCTAAATCTTATTAAAAGAAAAGGCAGACGTGTATACAGTGAACAATAAATAACATAACACGTGGAAGCTTGTGAATTATGAGGTTTTTAAATTTGTTTTAACATGGAACAATACAAAATAAAATTAACGTTTTATCGCAAAGATTTCTATTGAATTGTATTTGCTATTTTTTTTAATATTTCTTAATGTTAACATGCTTACAATCTGTCATCGAAACGTCGCCATATTTAAAAGCATACTTAGAATTACAAGTAGCATGATTATTCGCGAGAAGCTTACACGTGAAATTTATAAATGGGAAATATACACAGCAGTTGGGAATCTGAGGCCTTCTAGGAAGATGCTCTATACAACTCGCGAATATCCACCTAAAAAACATGAAATCCTATGTAAAATGACCTGCCGGATTCGAATTTTTTCTTCGCCCTTTGATCCGGCATTGCGAAATGTGTCAAAATATGACATTTTTGAAAAAACTGAAAATTTTCCTTAAAATAATATTTATTGCAAACTAGTTCTTCACTTTGTTAATTGGTGTCCGATCGTTATAAATTTTGGATATGATATTTTTCAGTACTTCCCTGACTTAGTGTAATAACAAAAAAAAATGTAGAACGTCAAATAAAAGCTACGTCATTTTTTTTTTCGCTAGATGACACAAAATATCGTCATTTTGCAGAGTAAAATGGTGAGTGGAGAAAACTTTTTTATCGTTAGAGATAGTTAACTAGTATAAGCGAGAAAAATGTTGCCAATAGAGCAAGGAAACTTTTGTACTTGAACTTTTTTTTCATGCGACATTTAGTTTGGGTTGTGTACTTTTTTAAAACCGAAGGAAATTGAATCGGCGCGTCGCATCTCTTGGCTTTACCACTGTGGATGCGAATAAAGCGATCAGTGTGTGAAAGAGAGTAAACACCACAGCCTTCTTCATATGCGCAACAAAGATGACGCGCATTACAATATTATTATGACACTATAGGAGGTATAGTGCGATTTATGAGATTGAGAAATGATATATTATTATTATCTAATTAAAATATTTATTTTAGAATGCATTTTCCTCACACTGGCAACTTATATTGCATCTTACATTTGCTTTCAGGCATTTGCACTTGTTACCACAGTTAAATAATTTAACATTTGCAAAATGGAGTAATTTTTAAAAATATTATTTTGAGAATAGGAAACAAATCTGAATTCTATAAGGCCGTCTTAAGAGAAATTAAAGAACACGGCTTATATAAAAAATATGATGGCACTTATTCAGCGGTATCAAAATTTTAATAGCAGACAATTTCGAGAATTATTTTTAAAATATGTGTTTTTAGTATTAAAGTTAAAGCCTCAGATCTGTGGTACACATTGGTGGTCGTTACGAGTTTGAAGAAAGCTTAAAGCAAACAGAAAGATGTAGAAGATCGAAAAATTGTCATTTTGAAACATGCGAAATACGAGACGAACTTGATATACCTGATTGGAAGAAATTTATATCAAATCCTTATAATAAAAAGAACCTCTTGGCATATTTAGTACAAAAACTAATGAAAGAAAATTATGTTATACCTGATCAAATTGAAATTGTATTGGCAGGAATATCAGAAGATAATCAAAGAACAATAAAATGGACAAAAATGGAGTCGAAAGTGGTTGATGAGTTACAGTTTACTATGGGCATGAGGAACCTGATACTAGAATATTTGCAATTATTAATTTTTTTACAGACATGTTTAATGTATTTGTTATTTACTCATTGGACACAGATATTTTTATTTTATTAACGTTTTTCTCGGTTACCTTAGATGCCAAAATTTTGATGGAAAGAGAAAAGAAATGTATCCCATGTTTCTAAATCATTAAAGCACTAGCAAACTTGAAGCATCTGGATGTTAAAATATTAGCAGACAATTTGTTGTCAATATATTGTTTATCTGGATGTGATTCTGTTAGCTTTCTGTTTAGAAAAGGCAAAAAAAGAGCCCTAAAAATAGTGTTGTCTCAAGAACCAGATGGGGTGAATATTTTGGAACAAAATATATCATTGAAGTTTATAAAGGTTTTAAGTATGACCTTTTTTAGGGATTTGACACCGGCGGAGGATTCTTTTATTTTTCATGTGAGAAGGGCATTTTTACAATGCGCAATTTTCAAAACGGCATATATGTTAAAGCCAGATCTGCCTGAAATTCTAAAGTTTGGTTACGAACGCAAAGACAATAATTGTATAGTGCCAAAATTAATGTCCAAAGAAGCAAAACCTACATTTTGCAAATGTAAATTATTTAACTGTGGTAACAAGTGCAAATACCTGAAAGCAAATGTAAGATGCAATATAAGTTGCCAGTGTGAGGGAAATAAATATTTTAATTAGATAATAATAATATTGTGTTTTGTGCTTGTAAAAAAATTATTATTATTCCTATCATTTCTCAATCTCATAAATCACACTATACATCATATAGTGTCATAATAATATTGTAATGCGCGTCATCTATGTTGCGCGTATGAAGAAGGCTGTGATGTTTACTCTCTTTGACACACTGATCGCTTTATTCGCATCCACAGTGGTAAAGCCAAGAGATGCGACGCGCAATTCAATTTCCTTATGTTTTCAAAAAGTACACAACCCAAACTAAACGGCGTATGAAAAAAAAGTTAAAGTAAAAAAGTTTCGTTGCTCTATTGGCAACATTTTTCTCGCTTACACTAGTTAACTATCTCTAAAGATAAAAAAGTTTCTTGAATCGTATAATTGAATGAATGTTTATTCCAACATACATACAACAAGCATAATAAGACGATACATTCTGTAAACATTTGGAAATCCACAGAAGCAACATTGCTTTATGTGGTGAAAAACATGTAAATAGATTTGATAAAATCTGATTCAAAATATTGAAAATAATAATGATACATACAAAAAATTTTAAGAAGTTTAAAACATATAAAAGTAAACGATTCAAAAGTGTAAAATAAATATATACAGAACAATGAAAAACATTGGAGATGTCTAAATAGATATAAAATTAATTACATAAATAAAATAAATCTGAAGTTAAACAATCACAAGAACTTCTTAAAATTTGGCATATGAAATAATACTAATATGTTAAGACTAATAAAAAAGTGCAGATATATTGTATATTCAGGAGGATAAAAGTGAGTACAGATCCTTTTTTAATAGACGCTTTTAAACACCATTATCAAATATTTGACCAATTCTTTCACGAGGTTGACTTCCTATTAATTTATCAACCGCTTTTTTCAGTTGTGAAAGTGATTTTAGGAAATGCATGCTTTCTAGTAGGGACTTGAATACAATTGGTCCCAGAAAATTATAGGACTTCTGACCTACATTCTTGGATGCATATGGTACGACATATTTATTTTTATGACGTGTGATATACTCATGACTCGGCAGACTGAGTTTTCGTTCTCCCTGAATTGATTCATGCAATCACGTTTAATGGACAAAGGTAAGTTTTGGATACCCCTCCGCCATCCTATTAGGCAGTATGTTAAAAGTCTTTGTACGCTAATACAATCAAAATTTCAGAATGTATTACCCGCATTGGTACTTAATATCCTTAATTTTATGCGTTTTACTTGGTCAGCAGACTCATTAAACTATATTACAAAATTCTTGTTTCGTTGTACCCTTTCCATTGGTGTTTTATCGATTGTCTATTCTTACTCTAATGATTCCACGCGCGGAGTAATTTCTTTGTTCATTTTTTTATTGTAACGCTTGTAAAGTTTGAATGAATAAATTATTATATTATATTATTATTATTATTATTATTTTAAAGTTATTTTTTTTGTTCAGGGTTTTGAGGGTTGGGCTTTGAAATATTCATTTTTTTTTAATTAAAATTTAATTATAAATTTCTTAAAAATGTTGCCTATTTCTTGGGATGACATATGAGAAATCCGAAATTTAGAACATTTTTTAATGGTATACCTAGAGATAATCTACCTCTTGAAATTCTATGGTTACTTACATCTATACTACTTCCTGTCACATGGTATGAATAAACAAACGCGTATATCTTTCCGTATATATACACAGAAAAAACGTACCACTCATTACTAACTTCCTATGAGCAATTCAAGATTAATTCGAAAGAGGTTTCCCTCGAGCCATTTTTACCTTATTGGCAAGAAATCATTTAAAGCCATTTACTATTAGTGGTCAGATGAGCATTCGGTTTTTTTTTTCGTCTCTCTTTTCTGTTGACATCAGATACGTACCACTAAGCGATGCGTTCCATAAACCTAGTTTCGTAATTAACTGAGATATTTTATTGTTTTGAGGTAGAAATATGGTTTCGTTTTTTAACAGAATTGAATTTAATAGTTGTTCCGCACGATTGTAACCAAAATTACATTTTTTCACTTTTATTGAAATTTACTTTAAAATCTGTCTTTGTAACTTTTCAAAAATATAGTAAAATTATCGGAAAATATTTTATCTGTACTTATAATTTTAATTATCTTTTCTTTTTTGCAAAAGGTAGAAATGTATTATACACCTATAGACTTTTCAACACTAAAATTTAACAAAAAACCTTATCCATAATTATTTAATTAGGATGTAGTTACTCTGAAAGTTAATCATAACCGCACATCACGTTACACAAGAAATTTGACGTTAATAAAGGGTGTCCCAGAGTAGATTTTAGGTTTTAAACTTACCTTGCGCCGACCCTGTTAGAAATCCCATGAAAATATTACGTCGAGCGTATAGCGGACACGTGAGGATTTCAGTTATCCATGGAACTGTGGGCGAGTTCGCAGTGTGCTTATATGGTTGAGGCTTATTTTAAAGTCAACGATTCGTACATAGTTGCCCAGCGGCGTTATTGTCGTGCGCCATCGGCGATGTTAGTTCACGCATGGGTAAAAAATTTTTACTGAACAAGAGTCGTTACAAATGTCAAAACATCCAGGTCAATTGAAAACCATAGTGCATAGTCGACTTGTTTATTTTTAAATGCATAGTCGACTTGTTTATTTTTAAATGCATAGTCGACTTGTTTATTTTTAAATGCACAGTCGACTTGTTTATTTTTAAATGCATAGTCGACTTGTTTATTTTTAAATGCATAGTCGACTTGTTTATTTTTAAATGCATAGTGGATTTGTTTATTTTTAAATGCATAGTCGATTTGTTTATTTTCAAATGCATAGTCGATTTGTTTATTTTTAAATGCATAGTCGATTTGTTTATTTTTAAATGCATAGTCGACTTGTTTATTTTCAAATGCATAGTCGATTTGTTTATTTTTAAATGCAAAGTCGATTTGTTTATTTTTGCGCACCCACAAAACTCTTGATACATGGCATATAGAGTTGTTACAAATGTCAAAACATCCAGGTCAACTGAAAACCATAGTGCATAGTCAACTTGTTTATTTTTAAATGCATAGTCGACTTGATTATTTTTAAATGCATAGTCGACTTGTTCATTTTTAAATGCATAGTCGATTTGTTTATTTTTAAATGCATGGTCGATTTGTTTATTTTTAAATGCATAGTCGACTTGTTTATTTTTAAATGCATAGTGGATTTGTTTATTTTTAAATGCATAGTCGATTTGTTTATTTTTAAATGCAAAGTCGATTTGTTTATTTTTGCGCACCCACAAAACTCTTGATACATGGCATATAGAGTTGTTACAAATGTCAAAACATCCAGGTCAACTGAAAACCATAGTGCATAGTCAACTTGTTTATTTTTAAATGCATAGTCGATTTGATTATTTTTAGATGCATAGTCGAATTGTTTATTTTTAAATGCATAGTCGATTTGTTTATTTTTAAATGCATAGTCGATTTGTTTATTTTTAAATGCAAAGTCGATTTGTTTATTTTTGCGCACCCACAAAACTCTTGATACATGGCATATAGAGTTGTTACAAATGTCAAAACATCCAGGTCAACTGAAAACCATAGTGCATAATCAACTTGTTTATTTTTAAATGCATAGTCGACTTGTTCATTTTTAAATGCATAGTCGATTTGTTTATTTTTAAATGCATGGTCGATTTGTTTATTTTCAAATGCATAGTCGATTTGTTTATTTTTAAATGCATAGTCGACTTGTTTATTTTCAAATGCATAGTCGATTTGTTTATTTTTAAATGCAAAGTCGATTTGTTTATTTTTGCGCACCCACAAAACTCTTGATACATGGCATATAGAGTTGTTACAAATGTCAAAACATCCAGGTCAACTGAAAACCATAGTGCATAGTCGACTTGTTTATTTTTAAATGCATGGTCGACTTGTTTATTTTTAAATGCATAGTCGACTTGTTTATTTTTAAATGCATAGTCGACTTGTTTACTTTTAAATGCCTAGTCGACTTGTTTATTTTTAAATGCATAGTCGATTTGTTTATTTTCGCGCACCCACAGAAACTCTAGATACATGGAATATAGAATTTAAAAACAGAAGAACGAAAATTTAAAATAATCTCTAGATTGTAGGAGATGAACAAGAAGATCTAAAAATCTTTGTTTTAATACCTTTCACCCTTTTTATTATTTTTACTCAAATTCTTACCTTATTGAGTGAATTCTCCCTAGACGGCGAAGGTCTTGTGATAGATATCCTCGTGGTGGCCCTTCCAGGAACGTTTCGTTGTAATTTTTCCACATTATAAGTCTGTCTCCAACCGAATAAGGACACCAATTTTTCAGCCACTTCCGTACACTTAGGTCCGGCATTTATTGTCTGACATGTGTCGAACATTTCACATTACTTTAATTTTTGGAACCACTGAGAAATTAAGATGCGGTCAGATCATTGTCTCATCACGTGCTAATATAAGTAAGGCCACTTCTAGGTAATACCAGTAGTGATATTACGTACATACACGTAACAAGACAAATTATCTGCAATTTTTTTATGAAAGTTTTATTTATTGCCCTATATCGCACATATACAGGATGTGTCACGTAGATGGCCTATTAGCCATATATAGAGAAGTATAAATATTTGAAAATTGGGTTAAGGGGCTTTGTCAGTACGATCTATTCAATGAAAATATTTTCAACTTTCGGTTACTTCCGGTTATGCCGGAAATATACGTCAACTTTGTTATTTCAAATGACATGTATATAAATGCTTTATTTAAACTTATACAATACAATCACAATAAATTATTCAAGTATATACCTATACCTCTAAGTTACATTATAAGTATATTGTAATTATATAGCTTTTATTTTCTTTATTTTATAAATTTTTATGTTTTGCAATTTACAAAAATTTTGATTGTTTTACTAAATTTCAATTTTGTTAAAAAAAAAATTTAATAATGTGTTGGTATCGCCACGAGTATGCTCATAATTTTTATTATATGCATTTAAATATTTTACCTCAGGGATTGTTTAATTGTGAGTTCAAAATTTTGTAACCTTCTTTTACTTTATGCTACTGATAATCTCTGTAAATTTTTTTTTATTAAAAATAAAATATTGTTTCAACTGTTAGATGAATTTATTTATTTTTTTTTAAATATAGAAAATATTAACAAGTGTGAACAAAACAAAACCTTATGTTATATGAGTTCCTATCATGCATCACATTCATCCAATGATAATCTTAAATTTGGCGCAATAAAAATTTTACTTCTAATGTTGGCACACCTTCTTTAAGACACTGTCTTAATTACTATTATCAACACAATGAAAACGTCTCCGAAAATGTGTTATTTTGTGAAGCACTTTACAAGTAAAATTATACCTTATAAATATTTGTGATTGTTCCTCAACACGATTCTCACAACCAGTGATATATTGTGCACCTGGAATTCTTGTGATGTTATTTCTCCTAGTTCGGCATCTCTCGGGCCTGTATACACACTGCTGAATACTATGCAAATAGTCGGCCTTCGGGTTCAGAAAAGTAACAACGAAGTTTTATTCTTCCATCAGGCAAGTGATTGTTTAAATAATATTTAATTTTAGTCACTTACTAATTACAGTACATTCTCGTAGTCATGAACAGATCTCCAGAATATAAAACTTTCTAAATTTTTTTATTTTCTTCTTTAAATTTAAATAAAAATATTCTGCTTCAAATTTCCATACTAGTTTTTTCTACCATTTTCTAAAAACCTTTTTTTTTGTTGCTATGTTACATGATAAAGCAAAACAAAAATCTATCAAATTATTTTCTTAATTAGTTATTATTATTTCAAATTTTTAAATCTATTATATTTTATTTTAAATTTTATGTGTTTTAGTTTTTATAATTTTAATTATAATGGTTTTTCCTTTATATTCTGGTGTCTGTTTTTATACATTTCACTATTTTGTAACTTAGTCACCCATGTTGGTAACTTTGAATTTCATTTTAAACAGTTGTCACAACTTTTAATTTAATTTTGTTATACGGATTGTCCTGAAATTAAATTGTTATTTTAACAATACCATTTCTTTGTTTCTAGGTGATGTTTCAATTAATATTTAAACTGACAAGATGCCCTTTTAGAAGAAATATTGGATCGTCCATAGTCTGGGTATTTGGTATTTTATTTTAATTTTAACTAAACATTATAATTTTGATAATGTCAAATTCCATTTCAATATATATTGAAAACGTTACCTGTTTATCAAATATTGTTTAAAGTTTCTCTTATAATTGTTTAACGAGGTTGAATCGGGGAATTTCCAATTTTTATATCAAAATTGCCTTCATGAAATAGTCTAAGAAGTTGGTCATTGCATATTAGCATGTATTTGGTTTTATTAAAATTGACTTTCAACAAATTGGAACAACACCACCAGTAGATAATCTCCAAACTGTTATTAATAACGTTCGCTATGTGTTGTATGTTTGCAGAGGAAAAATAAATAAGTAAACCATCAGCAAAAAGATGCTTGTAGCAGCCACATTGGATTTGAGCAACATCATTGATATAAATCAAGAAAAGTAGTGGTCCCAACACACTTCCCTGTGGTACACCGTGATCATTCAATATTTCATCTGAAGTGACATTATTAATTTTCACCTTTTGTCTTCTATTCGACAAATAGTTTTTAAACCACTTCATTACTATCCCACCAAACCCAAACATTTTTAATTTACGTAGTAGTCTACTTCTATCCACGGTCTCAAAGGATCTCTTTAAATCTAAAAAACGCAGACTGTTGCCCATCCTTTGTCAACCCAGAAGAGCCATTTTCATTTACAAATTTAACGAAGTTAGAAAATAAAATATTCTAATTGTCATTGCATGCTAGATTATATTACCCACCAACGTATGTAAAATATCTCCAAATTATAATAAATCTAGCAATACGTAACTTTAGGTATAGGTAAGTTGAAAAACCAAAGGTTCCAATATCCCAATTTATTTTAGGTATAGGGAATGCTAATACAGATCGAAAGAATAAAAAACTGATTCAGTCGTGATAATAAAATACAGGGTGTTTCATTTGAAATTATCGACTTATTGAGAATTGAAAAAATGGACATGGGACGCTTCATTCAAGACACCCTGTATAAAATATCGCATTTGACGTCTCACCGTATGCTAGAAGGATATTCTCACAATCTCTGTATAAAATTTGAAATTAATAGCTTAACAACTAAGCCAGATACGGAAATTAAAGTAAATGCGTGTTTTTCAAAAAATTTTATAAATATCAAATTTCAAATATCTACACTTCTCTGTATTTGTCTAATGGGCCATCTACGTGACACACACTGTATTGTAAGTAATATAATACTAATATCTAGAAATTACTTTTTTATTGAAAATAACACGCATTTACTAAAGGTTATGAGACTAATATAAGCAATTTTTATATGATCTTAGCATTTTTAATCTATTACGTAACGATTATAAAAAAAATACTGTATGACTTAGATAATACTAATAATAAAACGTAAATATTTACCAATCAGCTTTTTAAATTGAGTATTCTCTCTGATTATTGACATTGGTAATTATTACCTACATCGTCATGATTGTATGCTATTATTGCGCTTTTTCACGTAAAAATTGCATGTTTAGAGTATCCATAGTCCATTTATTTTTAACTATATTGCATTCGTAACTAATAGTAGGTCCAATAACCTTATATTAAAGTGTAATTAATAATTAATAATTGTTGGGTTCACAATAATGGAATTTTATTTGTTGTTCTTTTTTTAACAGATTTGTTGCGGGTAAATCTGGATAAAAATCAATTCGGTGACTAAAAGATTGTTCATTTTATTAACCGTCAACTATTATAGTTTAACTATTTTCAATTTCAGAACAAAATTTATCCCGCTCTATACAAGGATCATTTAAAAAATATGGAATTTGTTATTGATTAAAAATGTGTTAAAATAATCAGATATAAAACTTGTAAATTGTTTGGAAAAAATTATGGCAAGCTTATTTTAAAAAAGAACATAATATTTTAAAAAAATAAATGTCAAAATAACAAAAATTTCAATTTTAATACCAACATAAATTAAAAATTTTGAAAGTACTTAACTAAAAATTTGGTAATTTGATTTTTGGAAAAAAAATGGTTGTTGATAAAAAAAAATTTTGAAAGGAGATATAAAATCTTTGTTGCGTTTTTCAAATTAGAAATTCCAGAGTTTTTTCCCAGAATTTATGTTTGATTTGTAATAAAATGTATCTATAAAGATAAAAGCACAGAATAGTGGCTAAACAGGCATTTACGATTGGGGTACACAAATTTACTGAGGAAGAGGTCAAATTGGACTTTTAAAACAGTTAAAAATGAAAAGGTATAAAAAAAACTGTCATAGTGTTAACATTAATTCATTTTTATTTTAATTGTGTTCTATTTTATGGATTGAATAATATTGTTAGTTAATAATATTCAGGGCCCCCGTAAGGGCTACTGGCGCCTGTGTGCAAAAAGGATTTTCGCGCCCCTTAAGGCATTTTGGATCATGTTTTTTTTATTTATTTTTTTGAAGGTAGGTAAAAAATATTTGGTATCCAAAATATTTCTTTTTTATCCTCCGAAGTTTGCGCCACCCTGTATAAGGAAAACGGAGTTTACGACTGATATAATATACAGGGTGTCCCACGACTATTCCCTCGTTCTCTTGTGCCTAAATGGTACAAGATATCAACTTAATTTTTTGGTGAGATATGTAAATTGATAAGATCTACTTGATTAAATTATTTGTAACTATACAGGGTGATCCAGAAAATTGTAATTTATCAAAGTTAGGTTTTATTAAATGGAACACTCTCTGTTCTATGACATTTTTAGATTATACGTTAAAAACTAAGTCAACTTTATTCAACGTTCCCTAATCCTAATAACTTTTTAATCGTTAATTTTATACATATGCATTACTCATAGTTTTTGATAGAAAATTAAAAGTTATTTCACATAGGATAAAAAAATGAAGGGTGGTCAATTTAAGTTAAGTGAGTTTTTGATGTTTGAAAAATATAAAATTAGAACCCTTTTTCTAAACACCCTGTAGAAAATATCGAAATCCTACATAGTGCAAATGAAAGCCCTAAAAGTCAGAATAAATTGATATAAATTTGTGTTACTGAAAGTAAGAGGTTTCCGTAATTTTAGTCCTTGTTTAAATTGAATATTTTTCCTAAAATCACGATTTTTCCAAAATTGGTAAGAGATAGATATAGGGAACGTTGAATAAAGTTGACTTAGTTTTTAACGTATAATCTAAAAATGTCATAAAATATAGGGTGTTCCATTTAAAAAAACCTATCTTTGATTTAAACAAGTAGATCTTATCAATTTACATATGTCACCAAAAAATTAAGCTGATATATTGTACCGTTTAGGCACAAGCGAACGAGGGAATAGTCGTATGACACCCTATATAGCGAATAACTGTTATGTTGGACACAACCCATATTTTTGATAGATTTGTCCTGCATACACAATATAGACGCATATTTCACAATTTGAAATAACCAGTTCTTACCTAATAGGAAGAACGATTCCTATTCGCAATACATTCTTTACATATTTTATAAGAAATCATTTGCTAATAATTTTTATTACGTCTATTAGAATTCTATGAACTCATTTAGTTGGAATTCCCTTCAAACAAATTTTTATATAATTTGTTATAACAGTTCGTTCTAAAACTGTAAATAACTGTAGTAACTCTGAATTGAAATTGAAATCTGTCTATATTAATCAATGAATCCTACTTTTCGCACTACGAAAATATACAGAGTATTGAATGACACCGGATATACGCTGTCGTGGTCCCTTTTGTTGTACAAAAAAAAAAGTTGGTATTACGTTAGCTCGTAGTATCGGTTTCATCGACCTCGTAGGTTTTGTCCCGTGTGATACTTAGATTTCCTTACTTACATATCGTTATTAATATTTTATGATAATCACGTAATTTAGTTATCTTAATTATATGTGGTTTTTTGAACTCAGAACTACATGTTCTAATTTAAATATATATATATATATATATATATATATATATATATATATATATATTGTAATGATGTAAATGTTGTCAATTGTTATTTAGAAATTTAGTTATTTTAAAATTGTGTGTAGGGGTATTTAAAATTTGACAGGGTTGCTATGGGATGTTGGTTGATATTTGTTTTGGGATGGGAGATGTTTGAAAGATGTCAAAGTTGACAAATGAAAAATAAATTTTAAAAAAAGTAAAATCGTATAATTTACAGAATTCATCTCAATTTGGCTTACCAACGTGGGGCTCGAAAATAAAGAGTCAATTAAAATAAACTAAAATGAATCTCAGAAGTGGAAACATAAAAACATGGTTAGAAGAGAAAGCACAAGGAGACAAAGAAATAGAAACGAATATCATTGAAGAGAAACCAATAGAAGCACAGGAAGAAATAGAAATTATAGACGAGATAATAACAAAAGATCAAGAAGAAGACACAATGATGCAGATGTTAGCCTTTCTGAAGCATATGAAGAGAGAACAAGAAGATCTGAAAGAGGAAATGAAGAGAGGACATGAAGATATTAAAAAAGGACAAGAAAAGGTGGAAAAGAAGCTAGAGCATGTAAGGCTCGATGCAGACGGGCGAGTTCTATCGCTGCGAGCTCGCCGCGAACTTTTCTCGCGCGAGGTAGCGGACCAAAGAGACAAATGGTGCGATTCACACGTAGGAGAGCTCGCAGCGAACTCGCCGCGATCTCGCGGCGAGAATTCCTCGCCGGCGGTTAAGCAGCACCTGTAGGCCGCTTGTGCTCGCATCTAGAAATTAATCAGTGGTGGTTCGTACTCAGGGCTGCCAGATCGTATAATTGGATACAAAACGTGTATAATTTGGTAATCTTATGTATCCTATTTGTATAATGGATCGTCTTGTATAATTGGATACAAAACTGATAACTGATGCAAGTTTTTTTAACCTAAATTCTTTCTAATAGTTATAGTACAAGTTATGGTAAGTAAAGTACGCCACTGCAACACGTCTTGATGCATCCATGTTTGAAGTCGACAACATACTGATGATTCATAGTTGCGATCTTCGAGAAAAGCTTCGCCCGTGTGCATAGTGGGACGACGAGCTCGCGGCGAGAACGCTGCGTACTCGTCGCGAATCTACTCGCCCGTCTGCATCGAGCCTAAGTGTTGAAATTAAAAGAGCAATAAGTAGAGAGGTGAACCATAAAACCGAAGAAATAAAGAAGAATAGTGAAAATATTAAGAAAATACAAGAAGAACAAGGACAGATAAAAATCGAATTTAAAAAGAGAAGCATAAACGTAATAGGAAAAGAAGAGTTAGAAAGGAAAATAATTAAAAACAGTAAGCAAATACAATTATTGGAAAAAGATCTAAGAGAAGAAGTCACGCAAAACCGAAGCATAGGAGAAGTAGAAAATAAAAAACTAAGATATTTAATTAAAAATAAAAAGGAAAAAATTGAAAATAACTTAAAAATAACAAAAGAAACTTTACAAAATGAAATTAGTAATATTGAAAGAATAGGATACAGTGGTAAAAGAAGTCTAAATAATGTCTACCACTATCAAGAAAACATGCTTAAATTTGATGGGGATGGCAGAATCTTGCGAAACAAGATAAGAGAAAATGAGGAAGAATGGAGAGAAACAGTAAGAAACATCCTGAGCGGACAGGCACAACTATGGTTCTCGGGTGTAGAAGAAAATCTAATTGAAGAGCAAAGAAAAAGATGTAAAATGAAAGATAAAGAATTAAGTTAGTTATAAATAAACTGTAGTCTGTAGTTAAATTAGTAAAATTCGTTGAATTTTTCTTGTAATAAGAAAAATTAAACGAATTTTGGGGGATATTTGTAATGATGTAAATGTTGTCAATTGTTATTTAGGAATTTAGTTATTTTAAAATTATGTGTAGGGGTATTTAAAATTTGACAGGGTTGCTATGGGATGTTGGTTGATATTTGTTTTGAGATGGGAGATGTTTGAAAGATGTCAAAGTTGACAAATGAAAAATAAATTTAAAAAAAAGTAAAATCGTATAATTTACAGAATTCATCTCAATATATATATCTCTTACGACTTCTTCGACTTTTGTTCTGATATAAATAAATAAATGACGAACCCTTCCTTGAGGATCCTGCTACAAGATTTTCGCGACCGCGGGTCAAAGATTAATCAGTGTTTGTCCTCCCACTCCCCCACTAATTAAACTAGCGACTTGAAATTTGGACACAGTATTTGTGTTTAAAAAAACAAGTCACTAAGTCACTTTTTCCCCGTGAAAAACACGGTTCTTGGTGCGATCTCGCCGCGGCGAAATTCCGTATACCTTCAAATCGCAATATCTCGAGAGCCGCTGGACCGATTTGGACAGGTCAAAATTTAGTTGCGTATTCACGAGCCCTTCAATTTATCTTTGTTTAGATCCGAATAAAAAGCGATTCCCCATATCTTTACATGGTAATCCCCCCTCCACACCCCCGATAGCCTCCATATAGTCATCAAGTGAAAGAGGGACCTAGAATCTATGGAATTACAAAAAAAATTTAAAAGGGCAATTTTCCAAACCATATCGACTAGATTATTTACTACACTGTAACAATTTTTCCCTTATGTCGAACCTCTTTGGACACCTCTGCGGACAATATTCGCATACCTGCCATTTTAATCCTGTTTAAACCGATCTAAAAATGTTTATTTACAAAATTTTTATAGACTGGTTTCATTAATACTTAAAAAAATAAAAATAAATTCCCGTAAACCCGTTTCTCTGTCCCTGCTGTGGATAATAAAAAAATCTCCAAATTACATTCCTGTTTTATGCAAGTTGGTTTTTTTAAACTTTTAAACTACCTACTACGTTCGATGATACTTATGCTACCACTTCTGGTACGCCGTGGTAACATTGACGAAGTCAATAGACTATTGCGAAACGAAATTGAAATTACGCAAAACATGTTGATTTCTGCGAAATATTTATATGTCAAGTGTGAAGAAAAATATTCAATTTGTACTTAAATTGTTATACAGGGTGTTTCATTGGGAGAGGGCAAAATTTTAACAGTGTATAAGAGTCACTGAGGTGATTCCAAATAACCTATATTTTGTGGGTCTACAGTCCTTTATAGCTGAGATACAGAGCGTTTTGTACATAATTAAATAACAAATAAAATTCAAAAATTACACTTAAAAGACTAGAAAAAAAACACATAATCCATTTGCTACCAGGGAAGCTCATTCGCAATATAAATTTTCGGTAACTCTGTGGTGTAGTGTTTTTAACAATAAGTTAATTGGACCCCATATCCTCCCCCAAAGATTAACTGGAGGGGTTTATTTAGATCTTCAAAATATTTTACCAATTTTGTTAGAGGATAAAGGTGTATTAATATTTCGATTTTTTAAATCGGAGGAAATGGTATTTAAATTAATACTGTTAACATTCTCAGAACTCAATGAGGTTGAACTTCCATTAACGACATTCCCAATAATGTTTGAAACATTCTTCTTATTGCTAATGCGCTCTTCAACGTAACCAATTGGCACAGCTGCTGATTTCCATCCTACTTGTCGTTGGATTTGATATATTGTCATGCCACTCATTATTGCCATAATGGTAGCGGACGTATAAGTATGTTCTAAAAGCATGTCCCGTATAACGTGCAATTTGCAAGGGACATGATCCAAATGTATCAATACCAACACCACTTATCATATCGTAGAAAACTCGGTCTGTACTTACATTTTGGGAGCGCAATGTTAAATACCAAACGCACATAACTAATTGCTTCACTGTCGGCTACAGTAAAACGTCGAGCCTTTACTGTCTTAGGCGGTCGGATAGTAATAACCAATACGCTTCCTTCTTCTTTGATATCATGTAAGCGCAAGATCCAAAGATACCGCAAATGACTAACACCTTCAAAAATAAATACATAATGTCTATGAAAAATTTCCGCAAATCTTCTTCATTGAATACATATGCCTTCTTGGCTACGTCATTCTTACTAATTGCCATCATGAATGTCATGCACTTTTACAAATGATTTTATATTGACTCCTTTATCCTTAACAAACATTGTAATTTCGAATGGATAGCCCACATAGTCGACGCTTTGTACTGCTCCGACATTTTCTGAAGGCAAGAAAGCACAACTCGTTCATTTATATCTGTTACCTTTTGCTTTTCCATCTTTTTTATACGCATCATTAGATTTTTGCGATATAGTCTGTCCACGTAATAAGTCAGAAAGAAAGGAACACGCCGTCAAAGGTACCGCTGAGACCGAAGCGCTCGGCTTTCCTTTGAAGAAATGAGCCATGTGATTTATGACTGTATCTCTCTTTAAGATCGTCGGCGCTGCAAATTAATTTCTGGTTTTCTCTTTTCATCCATTTTATATTATTAGTTCTTATTTCCATTTTTTGAAGTAATAATATCTACCAGTATTTATGATGAACTGGTAAAATTTAATCAATATTGACTTTGAACTTTGCTTAGTAAATATTTCAAACAAAAAAATGTTACCAATATTTTATTTGATATTATTTCCTCATAAAATATATGCGAATATTAAGGAGTCATGTGGTTTTTCTTATCTTAAAATTTAGTCGTTCGCTGATAGCGAAAAATTAAGTAATTTTGTTGGTTTTTAGTATAATATATCAAAATAAAAATCAAACATTTTCTACGCTATACAGGGTGTTTCATAAGGAGTGGTCAATATTTTAATCATAGGTTCAGGACCTCCAAATATTAATATTTGACTAAATAACTCTGGGTCAAATGTTATCTACTACTAAGATACAGGGTGTTGAAGATACAATTTATTTTTCGTTTTTTACAATAATTTCTTTATTATCTAATATATTGACTTGAAATTTGGTATGGTTATATTTTTAAGTTAGTAAATCATAAGCGTCTTATCAATTTTCAGATTAGATAATGAAGGCGCCACCTACACTGAACTGGAGGAAGAAAAGTATCAATTTTTTTATTCCTGACTATTGAATTTTTCTCAAGTCTTTAATAGCATAAATTCAGCTCATTTCGAGATATTTGCATTTAAAATATTCTAACCACAGTATCTATTTAATTTACTGTAACATATTTCAACATAGTAGGCTTTGAAACTAAAATAAAAATGTACAGCTGACAAATAATTAATTGTTCAACACCCTGTATGTTAGTATACTCTGTTTGAAAATGATTGATAGCAAAATGTTTATGACCCAGAAGATAAACCCCAATATAACATCATAAATCAGTGGCGGATAATTTCTAAAATAAAATGTTTAGCATTATTTCTTCCAAAATAAAATCTTGGGTTTTCTTCCTAAAATTTTTAAAAATACCAATTTCAATTCTTGGTCAGTATGTAAACTCTACAGGTACAAAATATTTACAATTCAAGATTTTTATATTAAAGTAATTTCGTGTTCCCCATCACTGAGGTATAGAATTATTGGTTAATCCCTTTGGGTTTGCTTATTTACATTTTATGATGTATTTTTTAAATATGTTGGTATTTGAATGCTGTATGACCAATTTTCAACCATGGAAAAAGCAGCGGTTTCATCTGAGGTTTTGATTCTATTTCACACAATTATGTTGGCGCTGAATCCCATGTTACATCCATGTTTTGTTTTTAATGGAGTGATCACAGACACGCGTATGAGGAATTTACAATTCGTAAGTTGTTGGTCTTGTTGGTTGTATTGTTGGTCTACTTTTTCAGTTCTAAGATGTATTTGTTGTATTTGAAGGTACTGGAATTCTTCTTTCTAGAGATGGAGTCCTCTAGCTGAGGTTAGAGTTGTTTTAGACTCTGGATAATACCTCACGAATGATTTTAACTGATAATTTTCCAATGAAATGTTTCACTTTAAAGATACTGCATTGTTTTTTAATCGGAAGTCCACCCAAGTATTACTATAGTAACAGAAACTGATATCGCAACTTCGATTGGGTAGATATTATGTAATAATCTACTAAATCTACCCCTACACAGTATCGAGATTTTTCGGGATGGTCATACTAAAATCTAGTGAAAATTCAGATAAGTAGGTATCAACATTTACTTTTTTTCTGCATTGAACAACGGAGTATAGTAGATAACATTTGACACAGAGTTATTTAGTAAAATATTAATATTTGGATGTCCCGAACCTATTATTAAAATATTGACCATTCCTTATGAAAACACCCTGTATAAATAAAAACAACATATACTTTCAATTAATGTTTTTGTAGTAGGTACTTCGCTTCTAGCATTCGTCGTAGTGTCGTAACAAAAAACTTTTTACACGTTCAAATAAAACCACTGCATGCCAACGTTAAATTATTATTTTCGTTCCAAATTAAACTTCTACCTTCATGCTTCTCTTTTTTTTTATATGTGTGAAGGCAGTTACAAGAGTTGAACAGTCAACTAACGTAATGAATGGTTAGTTGGTTATTTTGCACCTGCAGACTGGTTTGCAATATTGCATTCTTTCATGAGATTAAAAATTATAATGATTTCCCAATCGTTTTTCCTTCAGATTACGATCTAATAGTTTTAGAAACATACGGAGCTAGAGTGGACTGGCTGCGTATACAGAGCGGACATTGTACCACTAAAAGTAGAGTAAAAAATGTATTTAAGGAATAATTATTTCTGGAAAAGTCTCTTGTGAATTTGAAGTTTTTCCACTTCCTAAGAAAGAAGATATTCTGATACATATCCAGAACAACTTTGTTAGGAACACAAATGTTTCTTTCTTTACTGTTTTACAGAGTGTTAAAGAGGGGATCATTTTTACTAATAATTGGCCATATCTATTTGGTGTTGCAGATTCAACAATTAATTTACTCGAATTGCAGCAACATAACTTTAATTTTTTTTTTTCGTAGCAAAACACTCTGTTGGAATGTTTTCTATAATTACAATCTGATCATGAAGATTAATTTTTGTTCTAACCTAACTTAACTAGAATTCTTAAATACTGTCACGAATCCCAAATATAGATAAAATATTAATTTCCGAAAAAACAAGCCAGTTTACATTCCCCTCCCCCAAAACAAAATAAGTCGCCACAAAACGTCCAAACTCACAAATTATTCCACAAAAAACTACCCAACATTTCCCAGGAGACAGACGAAGTTCATAGTACCAAAGAAAAATAAGAAGAAGTACGTTCCATTAGGCGAAATGTAACAGGTTGCAAGTAGTCACAAATCACAACCAAGCCTAACCATAAACAAATGAGTTTCTCCTTGGGCATATCAGCAACTACAATATGATTCCACTCCAGAGTCCAGATAACGAAGCAGGCACAGCGTATTCCATAGCCCACCCGTTTACACAGAATTCCAGGAACAAACGAACGCATGTCGTTGACGATAATATGCGATGGTTCCGAGAAAACAATAGATGACACGGACTTACTCAAAAAATTAGTACTTATGGAACTTTCAAAGTGTTGAACTTATGACGGTAAATCGTGTGTGTGTGTGAACTAGTATTTTTCTACGCGAGAAACTTTATTTAATCGTTTTATTATTAATTTCCAATTTTCCATTTTTATTCAATTTTTCATTATTATAGTTATTATTAGTTTACTATTTTTGGTAGATTTTTTTTCTCTTCTTTGAGATCCTAAATCGCCTTTATGTTGTGGATTTGTAACTTGATTTAACCCTTGTGGGGAAGGAAAATTTAGGAAATTTAATTACATTTTATTATCCATTGTAGTCCTTGTCTAGAAAATCTACCAAATAGTTTTATAGTTAGGTTATTTTGAAAGCCTGAGGCAGGCTTTAACTGAAGGGAGGCACGTCACGAATCCCAAATATACATAAAATATTAATTTCCGAAAAAACGTTTAGGAATTTTATTTATCAAAATTATTTTAGTTTAAATTTATTATTATTATTTACTCATTAGAAAACAAAAAATATAAACATCTAATTAAACCAGGTCGTTGC
This sequence comes from Crepidodera aurea, assembly GCA_949320105.2. NCBI lineage: Eukaryota > Metazoa > Arthropoda > Insecta > Coleoptera > Chrysomelidae > Crepidodera > Crepidodera aurea. Next base: position 6,242,160 of record OX439477.1, on the reverse strand, counting down.
AAAATTTCGCTGATGTGCAGAAACCGATGTTAGATTACCACAGATTAGCCACAGAGTCAGTCGTTAGTTAGCCGCAGTCAGTAGTTGGCTGAAGAGTCAATCAAGGGTTGATCAAAAGTTAAGTTCCTCTGGGGAAGTATAAGAGTCCGGCATCCGAGCCAAAGTCGAAGTCAGGTCTTTAAAGGGAAAAAGCCGAAAAGGGAAGAGTGACAAGCCCCTATAGTCCCAGTATGCTTAGGTAAGATTTTATTGTTAGTTCTATTTAATCTATGAATATTTGAAGGGTGACCCAATAAAATTATATTTGTTTTGTACTTCTTTTGTTTTATTTCTTAGACTGAGTGGTGGTATTAAAGCGTAATAACTGCTAAGTATTCGGGGAGAGACCTCCGTAACTTCGTAAAGGTCGAAAAGGCGTTTCGCCCTGGATACGTAGCAGCAACACGTAGCCCAATAATCGGACCTCGTGACAATACTAAGGTCCTACTCACTAGTGTACCTTAGGGTCTGATAATTTTAGTAACACTACCGGTAACGTGTAACACAAAATCCGCACAATACTCTGTTTGTAACTAGCACTGTCAATGAACTAGTTCAAAAGGTTTGGTCCTCTTGAGTCTTCTTACTAAATTGGTATTATCGAGGAGCTGGATGACCTCAACGTTCCCAGGGTGCATCGACGATGTTCGTTAATACTTTATTTTGAAAACGTTGGATAACTTGAATGTTACTTTTACTGGCGCAGCCCCAAAGCTGGCTACCATACGTCCAAACGGGTTTCAATATCTGCTTGTAGAGGAGCTGTTTGTTATGTGTGGACAACTTGGAGTTTCTTCCTAATAACAATACATCTTTTTATATTTTATACCAAGCACTTCACGTTTCTTTTTAATGTGGACTTTCCAGCGAAGTCTAGCGTCGAGTGTCATTCTAAGATATTTTGCTGTATTAGCATAGGGAATCTGAACGTTATTTATTTTTATGGGAATGTGTTGGTTTCGTTTATTAGTAAAGTTAACATGAACAGATTTATTTTTATTTAACTTAATACGCCATTTTTTAGTCCAGCGTTTACCACGATTTCTACAGGATTTATAACAAGATTTAGTTGGTGATAAGAGTAAAAATCTGGCCAAGGGGAAATCCAACAAATGTGGCAAATAGAAGATCTCGAAATTATCTCTGTGATTATGTCTTTCCTTAGCCAAGGCTTGATATTTAGAAAGGAGTCATACTGAACACCTGTCAGACCGTCAGGAACTTTCTATTGGTTTAGCAATCGAGCCCAATTTGATCAGAATTCATGTCTACCTGTTCAAGAGATATTGCTTGCATGCTTTTCTTGAAAAACTAACATTTGAATTGATTCCCAGCTTTCTTATCCTTGACCAAACTCACACGTTAATAAAAAGTGTCCAGGCAGACAATCCATCTCAGTCTATGCCAGTCACATATCTTCCTATTTTATTTATACATATTTATAACTATATCTATTAACAAATGATATTCCATAATATATATGTGACTTTCTTTATTCCTTGTTCATTCAAAGACTCAATGAAGGGTCGGCTGCTGACTGAGCATGGTGTCAACTGGTGGTGTAATTCATGGTATAGTTTTTCCACTTTCAATAAAAACAAAATTCCCAGACGTGCCGACAAGTTGTTTAGATCGCCTTTGGCGGCTTGTAGATGTGCCGACAAGTTGCTCTGTCGGCATTGGCGGCTTGTATAAAGCGGGATTATTTTGTTCTGCAATTGAAATTGAAGTGCCGCTTGAGATTTCAAGTAACGCGTTTAAATATCAATTTAACTTATTATTTATTTAAATTGAATACCATTTTTCTAATTTGGGTAATTTTCTTCAAGAAGTTTATTAATAATAATAATGCATCGTAAAGCTTTACAGAGTAGACACCCTGTATGTACGTCATGACTACGTGCAAAAATTACCATTAATCTACAGCGTAGATTAAGAAAATTGATGCCGGTGCTGTTGAAAAATATATAATTCACACGAGTTATTGTGTTCAATATTAATTAGCCATAAATAATTAATAGGTAATATATGTTGCTTTTAGTTGTACCGTACATGGTTAACTTCTATTATTCCGCACCTATACGGTATGCTATGTACCAATGCAACGTGAATACACATACGGATTCTTGATTTACTCATTAAAAATGTTTGTTTTCTTATTTCTATATGATTTTGTAAATTACAGAGTACTTTCGATCAGTAGGCCTTTCATCGTTTATACAAATATGATCTTTTGTTAATTTCCACATGTTACTATCCCAAACATTTGTTAATTCTCTTAAGCACATTTTCTTGGGTAATTCCTGATCTTATAGATTTCTTTGTAATTAGAAATATATCCTCAAATTATATACATGTAGAAGAAGCTTGGGACATGAACTCAGATCACTCACCCATACTTCTTACACTGAGTGATAGTGTGATTCAAAAAGAAAATCAACCTAAATTAGTCAACAAACGAACGGACTGGCAAAGCTTCAAAATCAAACTTGAACGGTTAATTAATCTCTCGGTTCCGTTGAGAACAGAAGAACAACTAGATCAGGAAGTCGAACGTTTTGTCAAAGATATTCAACAAGCAGCTTGGGAGAACACCCCTGATTTTAAATACAAAACAAAAGGAAATAATTATCCAAAAGAGATCAGAGACCTTATACTAGAAAAAAGAAAAATCAGAAGAAAATGGCAACAGTCCAGAGCACCAGCTGATAAAACAGCTTTAAATAATGCAACACAACAGTTTTAAAACGCGAAATTCAGCGTATTAAAAATGAATCGATTGGTGAGTACTTGAGTGAATTAACTAATGACAGCAGTACCGATTATTCACTCTGGAAAGGAACCAAACGATTAAAAAGTCCTATTACACATAACCCACCAATTAGAAAGGAAGACGGGAGTTGGGCACGAAATAATATACAAAAAGCAACCAGATTCGCAGAACACTTAGAAAAGACTTTCCAGACCAACGATGGTGAAGAGACCCAAGATTGGAATGAACCAGAACAGGAAGATTCAGTCGTTAGACCTACTTCTCCAAAAGAAGTTTATGTGGAAATCGAAACAAATATAAATCCTAAAAAATCCCCTGGATTTTATCTCATTACCGGGGAAATCTTGAAACAACTCCCACGGAAAGCTGTTGTCAAACTGACCAACCTTATCAATGCATCATTTAGGATGAGATACGTACCTCAGCTATGGAAAGCAGGTAAACCTCCTCAAGAAGTAACGTCATCTCTTTGTTGCCTGTTATTTCGAAACTCTACGAAAAATTGCTTAATTAAAACCTACAATAGAAGAAAAGGACCTGATTCCCAACCATCAATTTGGTTTTAGAGAAAAACACTCAAACGATCGACCAGGTGCATAAAATCACAGACATAATTGAAAAGTCTTTGGAGGAAAAGAAAGTCTGCTCCACCGTCTTCCTAGCCCAGGCTTTTGATAAAGTCTGGCATGAGGGCCTTAACCAAAAGTTAAATTTGTTACTACCACGTCAGTATTCAGAACTCTTAAAATCATATTTATCAAACAGATATTTCAGAATAAAACAGGAAGATGTATATTATGATCTAAGAGAAATTAAGGCAGGAGTACCCCAAGGTAGTGTACTAGGTCCAGTACTCTACTTACTGTATACCAGTGGTATTCCTAACCTTGAGCACGATACTATTGCAACATTTGCTGATGATACTGCCATTTTGGCTGTTGGAAAAGACCATGAAGAAGCCAACCGAAAATTACAAACATCTGTAGACCAGATTAACACCTGGACTAAAAAATGGCGTATTAAGTTAAATGAAAATAAATCTGTTCATGTTAACTTTACTAATAAACGAAACCAACACATTCCCATAAGAATAAATAACGCTCAGATTCCCTATGCTAATACAGCAAAATATCTTGGAATGACACTCGACGCTAGACTTCGCTGGAAAGTCCACATCGAAAAGAAACGTGAAGTATAAATGGTATAAAATATAAAAAAAATGTATTGGTTATTAGGAAGAAACTCCAAGTTGTCCACACATAACAAACTGCTCCTCTTCAAGCAGATATTGAAACCCGTTTGGACATATGGTAGCCAGCTTTGGGGCTGCTCCAGTAAAAGTAACATTCAAGTTATCCAACGTTTTCAAAACAAAGTATTAAGGAACATCGTCGATGCGGCCTGGTACTGTCGCAACAGTGATCTTCATAGGGACCTGGAAGTAGAAACTGTTGACAAGACTATATCTAAAGCTGCCAGCAGCCATGAATAACGGCTGCTCCAACATGGGAACGTTGAGGTCATCCAGCTCCTCGATAATACCAATTTAGTAAGAAGACTCAAGAGGACCAAACCTTTTGAACTAGTTCAGTGACAGTGCTAGTTACAAACAGAGTATTGTGCGGATTTGTGTTACACGTTACCGGTAGTGTTACTAAAATTATCAGACCCTAAGGTACACTAGTGAGTAGGACCTTAGTATTTAAGAATTCTAATTAAGTTAGGTTATAACAAAATTGCTTATTGATCTTCATGATCAGATTGTAATTATAGAAAACATTCCCACAGAGTGTTTTGCTACGAAAAAAAAAAAACATTTTCTTGGGTAATTTTAACAAAATATTCTGGTTCAACAGACTGTATGGCTTGCCTAATCCGGTTAGAAGCAAATGGTGGTGTTTTTGAACATGTTTTGTAACGATTAGTTTTCTAAATAATTAAAATTTTTCATTTACTGTTTTTCTGGATTTTGTTTATTAAGTAGGCTCATAGTAAATTTGATAGGTGTGAAAGGAGTGTACCATGTAGTTTTTACTGTTTCAAATGATTATTTAAATGTTTCTCACATAATTAGAGAATTTATCTAAATTTCGCCGGTTTAAAAATGTTTCCAAAAACAAGGTGAACGCCTCAATTAGGACACGATATATCAACAAATACTATTGCTGGTTGATAATCTTTTATCTCCCGTTAGAACAAACTTCCTACGACATTTTAAACAAAACTCTCTAAAATCCAAAACCTAGATATTCTGTCATGTTTTGCTTCCGGCTACACCTCTGTATCAGTGTTTACTTAGAAATGTCTCGCTAATAGATGAACAAACAAATTTGTTAAACTCATTTTAAAACACCTTCAGGTTACTTCTTTCTTTATTCGTTTACGCCACTTAATTTTTAATGTAGTTGTTACAAAAAAAAATACTTTAAATTAGGAAAAAAGTGTTTCAAATTGATCAAGTGACAGGCTTTTGGAGCGTTAAAATTATCAAAATAAATACAATTGCTTGGAAACCCCTTCAAGGGTTGGGCAGTCTTTAGCTTGGGTACCAGGTCACACAGGTTACAAGGGCAATGAAGAAGCTGATTCACTAGCCCCAGGAGGAGCACGATTTGGCCCCAATTGGTCCAGAACCTTTCTATGGTATATAGTCGAGAAAATTTAACACAAAAATAGCCAAAAATGTGGAATTTGGGCTACCCTGTATAACACCTTCTTTAAACAAACATTTTTTTCTTTAAAAATCACACGTTTCTTTGCATAACTGGATTTCCACCTTCTTCTCGGGTATTATGGGATGTTAACAGAACTGAGAAATTTCTAAAGCGTGTAAGCAAGTGGGAAGTCTTAGCAGAGACTAATTAAATAAAAATTAACATTTCGCCATATCGATGTCTCCAGCGCATACCTCATAAGTTAAAGTTAACCAGCAAAGTACAGGTAACATAACGTTATTCAGCAATAAGGTATGCCACAGTGTCCATAGGCGTATTCAAATACAAATGAAATTAAACAAAATACAAAATTGCGAAATACGAGACGAACTTGATATACCTGATTGGAAGAAATTTATATCAAATCCTTATAATAAAAAGAACCTCTTGGAATATTTAGCACAAAAACTAATGAAAGAAAATTGTTATACCTGATCAAATTGAAATTGTATTGGTAAATGTCAGAAGATAATAAAAAAACAATAAAATATACAAAAATTCAGTCGAAAGTGGTTGATGAGTTACAGTTTACTACGGGCTTGAGGAACCTGATACTAGAATATTTGCAATTATTAATTTTTTACAGACATGTTTAAGGTATTTGTTATTTACTCATTGGACTCATTGGACACTCAATCATTAAAGCACTAGCAAACTTGATGTTAAAATATTAGCAGACAATTTGTTGTCAATATATTGTTTATCTGGATGTGATTCTGTTAGCTTTCCGTTTAAAAAAGGCAAAAAAGAGCCCTAAAAATAGTGTTGTCTCAAGAACCAGATGAGATGAATATTTGGAACCAAAATATATCATAGTTTATTCAATATATATAAATACAATGAATGATAAGCGATAAGTGCTACTGCACTTGTTTCGCGTGAAAGGCATCATAAAACATCATCATCAACATTATAAATAGAATTATAACCAAAGACCAGACATCTGTATGAACCTTGAGCGATCTTCTTTCCAATTAAGTATTCCCTTTTTTCCAGAGCATTTACTTCAGAATTTCGAGGGCTCGCCATGTGTTAATTAAGCAGGTTTTTTCTTTACCTTTGATTTTCCAAAAATATCCATTCAGGCAAGTCGTTCCCGCATATTCACCTACTTAAATTTTCGTTCCAGTCTTTTGGTATTGCTCAACATAGATTTAAATTACAAAAATTTGGGGAAAATGACATGTCATACTTTTGTTAGTTTGACAGTTGCTAGTTATATACTTTCATTACAATTTTTGTTCGGTCATTGAAGTTTATACTATTATACTGGTAGATAAATAAAGTTTTAATAATGACCTTTTGTTAGGGATTTGCCGCCGACGGAGGATTCTTTTATTTTTCATGTGAGAAGAGCAGACATATTAAAGCCAGATCTGCCAGAAATTCTAAAGTTTGGTTACGAACGCAAAGACAATAATTGTATAGTTCCAAAATTAATTTCCAAAGAAGCAAAACCTACATTTTTAAAAATTACTCCATTTTGCAAATGTAAATTATTTAACTGTGGTAACAAGTGCAAATGCATTGTAAAATAAATATTTCAATTAAATAATAATAATATTGTGTTTTATGCTTGTAAAAAAATTATTATTATTATTCCTATCATCATAAATCGCACTATACCCTCTATAGTGTCTTATTAATATTGTAATGCGCGTCATCTTTGTTGCGCGTATGAAGAAGGCTATGGTGTTTACTCTCTTTTGACACACTGATCGCTTTATTCGCACCCACAGTGATAAAGCCAAGAGATGCGTCGCGCCGATTCAATTTCGTTCGGTTTTAAAAAAGTACACAACCCAAACTAAACGTCGTATGAAAAAAAAGTTAAAAGTAAAAAAGTTTCCTTGCTCTATTGGCAACAGTTTTCTCGCTTATAGTAGTTAATTATCTCTAAAGATAAAAAAATTTTCTTGACACACCATTTTACTCTGCAAAATGACGATATTTTGTGTCATCTAGCGAAAAAAAAATAAAGTAGCTTTTATTTGACGTTCTACATTTTTTATTGTTATGACACTATGTCAGGGAAGTACTGAAAAATATCATATCCAAAATTCATAACGATCGAACACCAATTAACAAAGTTAAGCACTAGTTTTCAATAAATATTGACTTAAGGAAAATTTTCAGTTTTTTCAAAAATGTCATGTTTTGACACATTTCGCAAATTCCGGATCAAAGGGCGAACAAAAAATTCGAATCCGGCAGGTCATTTTATATAGGATTTCATGTATTTTAGGTGGATGTTCGCGAGTTGTATAGAGGTGATCGAATTCAGCACCTCAGATTCCCAACTATGTGTAGGTGACGGACTCTTAAGTTAAAAATCAATACCTTTATGAACGTTCAGTATAAAAACTAGGATTAAGCAGTCACGTCCTTTAATCCAAAAGGTCTAGATGATTGAAATATGAAGGAGAATGAGACGAACGGTATTTCCAAAATTTGAAAAGGAAGGTTTTGTAGTAGAATGTTTTATTTTTTATTTGATTGTGGTTCTTCAAATTTAAAATGCAGAAAAGTATTTAAAAAATTTGGAGAATCTTTTGATAAATACAATGCGAGTTTTCAACAAATGATTTGTTACATCGAAACCCGACAATCTAGACATTTACCCGCCTATGATTTTCATGGAGACATAACTGTTTCGATTCAGTTTTATTTTTCATATTGTTAAGGAGCAAGTAGTGTATCTTATGCAAATATGATCAGTGAGCAGGTTGAACGCTTTTCGTAATAATGCTTCTAGAGAATATTATTAACAGCCTAATCACCGATAATTAAAAATTCTTCTTTTCGTTACGCGTTGATGATAGCGGATTACATCTGGGTAGGCCATTTTTTTTCCTTCTTAATAACTGCATGCGGATATGGACGCCGGCGAGGTTAATGATTGGTTAAAAAGTCATAAATCTTTTTTTTTAATTGTGATGGGGTGGTTCGGAAACGAAGACTGACAAGAATGCAACAGTAGCAATGGATGGAAATTAATTAATCCTTTCAAAGTTTTAATCAAATAAACCCTTAATAACTGGACCTACAAAATTTTTTGATTCTACCAAGCATTTTGTATAATGATAAGAAACATTTACATTTTTCGTTTAAAAAAAAAGTCACGATATTTGCCCGAAAATTTATTAAATTTAACAAACCGAGTTTCAATATTAATATTTATTTCGGAAAAAGATCAGTATTACACATATTTTTAGCACATATTGACAAGTATCAATTTTAACAGTGTTACCTAAATCCATAATTTCTGAAATTGAATGGCAACGTTGTATTTTCAACTTTGAATTTATGAAATGGCTGTCGTTTGAGAAGCAAATTATTTATGTCCGTCAAATGAACATTTTTTCCATTTTTAATAATTTTCAGGCTTATTCTGGTTATAAATTGCTACTTGGGCATTTGTAGAAAAGTTATGTACATATGCGTTTGTATTTGAAAAATATGTTAAATAATCGTTTCAACGCACTGAATTTGTTTGTCTTGGGAGTGAGTATCCCAATATATATTTCTTTTTAAAAAAATGTGAAAAATATTTTTCCCCGCAAAAATTTCTATCGCTATATTGAATTTATCATGTTTTATATCATCTGTGAAAATTTCATGAAAATCCCAGCCGGCCTCATATTCTTAACGTTTACCCAGAGATGTGCGGGTCACTAGTTGTCAAAAGTTGTATGTTATTATGGCGAAATTAAATAAAGTCAAACCTTGACGTTGATATTTACAAAAATAGGTTATTTTGTTATGACAATTTTCCATCATCACTCCAACAACGTTTTCGCCGACCACTTCTAGACCAACATTATGTATCGGGACTACGTTACTGAATGTTGCTTTGGAATACCCCTCGCACAAAAATATGATGTGATTTCCATTGATGATCGATGATTGACAATTAACCACTTTTGACAATGCCAAAAACTGACAAATTAAACTAATATTTATCAGTTTCTCTTCTAATGGAAATACAACCACTTATTTTAAAGAAAAAGGGGGCTTTAATTGACGTTTTGACTTTCTTGAATGAAAGTCGTTTTCAAAATGACATAACAAAATATATAATAACTTTTCTTGTAAATATCTCGGAAGATCGAATTTTCAGAGACATGAGACCTGCATTTTTTGCCGATTTAGGAGGAATTAGTCTACCCTGAAAGTTTCATTGAATTCTGACGAGTGGATTTTGAGATCCTCCGGACACACACACACACACACATACCTACATACACAGAAACCTTGCTCGTTTAATAGTATTTGATATAACATTTAAGGTAGTACTCTGGATACCACAATAGTCAAATGAGTGCTCTATTTTGTTTGACTATTGTAGTATTTATATTTGGCAACGCCGCGTAAAAGCAAAAGAGGCAGAAGTATGCTTTGACATTAGGTTATAAACAACTCGAAGCACTCCGGAAAGTAGAAATTGGGGCGACACCACATTTAATAATTCGAGAAAGGTAGTAAACTGTAACTGATCAGATCGACTTAAAATTTTTTGCAAATTGCTAGGAAAGGTGTCCAGATCAGAAGTAGAAAACTTTCGTTAGTAAACTATTTGTTTGGCAGAAAATATAAAACTACGGAAATATTTAATGGATTTTCACTAAAATAGGTATAAAGGGGTTTTTCGGGGCGCTGATTACGATTTTAATGTTAGAAAATGGATACATAAAAATGGAAAATTGCGTCTCTCCGAAATTTTTACAAAAATTATGCAATTTTGTGCTATTACTTCAAACCCAAGTTAAAAAATTGCAATACTTTGACTACAGATAGCTGTCAAAGCAAAAAAGCGAAGAAAATCACATATTTTTGTATACATTTGCTCGGAAATCATAAATGTATACGAAAATATGTGATTATTCTTAGCTTTAACAAACAAAAATTTTGCTCAACTTTAACAGGCCAAAACTTAAAAAATAATTATCCCATAGGACTAAAAATTACTGGACAATTGTAGAAACATATGTTACGACTTTCTACTATACATTTTTTTGTGGAAGAGATATTTTCCCAGATATTTATCCAAGAACGATCTAGTTTCTTTACACCCATTTTTGAATTGCCATATCTTCCTTCGTATTAATCGTAGAAAAATAAAAAAAATTCATTTTAATTATTAGCTCAAGGCCATAAAATTAGTTCAATATCAATTTTTACGTAATATCAACATATTTTCGGTTATATTTAAAAAACTTTTTGTGTTGAAAATCGTAATTTTCTACGCCCTATAACTCGGGAGGGGTTTCTTTTCATGAAAAATTGTATTTAACATTAATTCATTAAAAACCGATAATTTATCGATTGCGCAAGTTTTTTTCCCCTCACTTTTTAATAAGAATATATCACGATTATTTTGCAATTTCAATTTTAATATATGTAAAGAATGTATTAAATTTCTACCGTTAAATTAAAATATTTATTTATATTATTAATTGATAAATATAGTGCTCAAGGTCAATAAATGTTTATAATATAGTAAGATTAAATTTCTTTAAATTTATTATAGAAATCTCGTTTCAATAAAGATGTTTTAACTACATTTTTACAAAACAAACTTTCTTGGTCCTAACTAAAAAAAATGCATTAAGCGCCATGTTTTGTTTACTTTTTTTTTATCGGTATTTCAGGCTATTTCTGCATGTTAAAAATACATACATTGAACAAAAAGGCCTGTGGAAACATGAATCGCCCTGTAAGGAAATATATTTTGATTTTATTTATTACGTACGTATTTTGACTACATATATCCGCCAGAAACTTTTAAAAATATTTTGCAGGGACTTTTTGGTACACATTTTAAAATTTCGGGATCTTGAACTTTATACGCACTGTATATCGAAATCTAGCCATAGGATAGGATTGGGCCCATGGACACTACTGATCAGGACATCAAGTACTATCACATATCAAAAATTCAGACAATTTGACGGAGCTCCCGTTTCCATAAGAATGGTGCGGGGTCCTTTTAGTAAAATTTTCCGCTCTTTCGCGTGGTGCTATTAGTTTTGAGATTTTTTTTTTCGAGATATAACGACAAAATCATGACATTATCACATTTAATGAGAGATTTTGGACTAAATGTGGCTGTGGCAACTGGACTAATTAAAACGTTTAAAATTTTTACGCATTAAAACATTTGCAATATAATTTTATCTATAACAAAGGTATTTGATCATTCTATTGTAGCATAGTAATTCCAGAATTCACGGTCGCATTCTAAAATCGTAAAATACGACCCTGTCACATCTTAGAATTAATTATGTGAGAAGAATGATAGGAGAGAATGCAGAAAATCATCTAGTGTGCAGTTATTCGCGGCAACGCCTCAAGAACTAATTTATGTTCGAAACGTTTTATTCGTAACGTAACGAAAACGTTTCAAACGGGCGACACAACAACGTGCACTTTGCGGAACATACGCGCCAATCTACATTTTTTTTTAAATGGGTTTAAACGATTTGCATATACACCGCGGATTCTATTCTAATAGCTCTATACGTACATGTATGTCATTAACTTTTTACAATTTATTGTTAATTTTTTAACAACAAATTATAGTGCTAATTTATGCATGTGTTGTATGAATAAATCGTGTTCGTTTGACCGATTCTGGGATACAAAGAACCATGCGAGACTTTGACCTAGATCTGTCAAAAACTTTTGCAACCCTTTGTAATGAATCTAGTTTCCTCCGGCCAGAAAAGTTCAATAATTTCGGGATTAAATGAAAATTTAATTAAAAATTAAATAAAACGTTCGATTTTTTATTTGGCTCACCGTGTACATTCTTTTTATTTGGCTCACCGGGAACATATTTTTAAATCTTTTACAAGCTACACCATTTAAGGACTGACTGCGCGCGCCGCGATTTGAGCCGGTTGGAAAGGGAATTTTGAAAAAGTAGGAAGGCTTCAGAGCTTAGATGAAGAATAATTTTGAACTAAGAATGCGATTCAAATCGAATAGTCGAGTCGAAAATTGTTGGTTGGTTATGCTGAAAGTCTAGGAATTAGTCCGTGTTGATTGTTTCATAAGACTCCGAAAACTTTGGGACTGATTTTGCACTAAAGTGGCACCCACTGGCCGAGTAGGCAACTTCTATCCCTGACTCACGCTACCTGACATTAGGGTTAACTGTCGTGATGTGTTGGCACAATGTTGGCTATGCTGAAAGTCTAGGAGTCCGTCCGTAGAATTAAATTTCAGTATTCAATTCCGAAACTTTGGGACTGATTTTGCACTAAAGTGGCACCCACTGACCGCTACCTGGCATTGGGGTCAACTGTGTGATGTGTTGGCACAATGTTGACTATGCTGAAAGTCTAGGAATCGTCCGCGTCCCAAAATACAATCTAAAATTGTAGTTTCTAATATATAACCGTCAAGAGCGGATAAATTCACCCACCAGTCTGGGAACTCCACATTGAAACAGTTAAAGAAGAAATAAAGCTAAGGGTCATGAAGAACGGCTCCATAATCATGTAAACAGCGAAGTGTTAGGACTCCTAGACAATCAAGACTTAGTCCGCAGGCTCGAACGCATCAAACCTTTTAAACTTGTGTGAAAAGTGACTGTTAAAGCTCAGTTCAGTGAATCCTAGCCACAACAGTGAAGTGTGCATAAACATTAATTTATAATGAGGATCATTGGAAATACCTGGGACAGTAAAGTAGTAGATTAGGTCAAATACAAAATGTCGGTTAATCGCAAGATTAGGTGCATTGTTTCTTTAAAAAAAAAGTAGTCAGTATTACTGATAGATGGTAGCGCAGTTCCGTAGTTTATCTTTTAGCTGATCTGTTTATTGACCTCTAAGCGTATTTGTTGGATTCGAAGGCTCAATTGAGGCATCCTAATGGCAGAAACGTGTCTTGGGATGTCGAATCGAATATATTGAATTCCAAATTCGTTTCCTTTTTTATTTCCTCTTGAAGGAATACGAATAAGTAAGTGGAAAATTGGCTAAAAACGATCAACAACTTTGCAAATTGGGAGTTTTTACTTTGTAAAATTGTCAAAACTATCTTCTAGGCTTTATTAGTTTTGCTCATAGATGGTAGCACGGTTGCATCGTTTATCTTTTGACTTTTGATTATACGCGTATTTGGAATTTGATTTATTGGATTCGAATATGATCGATAAATACTAATTTTATACTGAACCTTCCTAAACGTTTGAAGAAATATCGTTTTTTTAATGAAGTTACAGTGGCATTGTCAGTCATAATCGTTAATATATTGTATTCAAGAATTTAAAGAAATTATCTGTGTTTGTTCAGTTATTATGTACGCAATAATTACAATATACAAAACACATAAAATCATTTTGATTAATTGAGTAGATAGATCGTACAGATAGGTAGATAGATCGTATAGATATCGTAGACTCGTGAAAACAGTTTGGCAAAGGTTTAATTTATTATTTACCCAGTTTCTAACTGGGATTGTAGTATGGTAATCGAAGGGAACGAGGGGAAATGTATTTTCGAAAATATATAACACGCAAGGGAATACCGGTGATTTGAAGGCCTTTGAGAAGGAATTTAAGTGAATTTAAGAAAAAATAGAAGTTAACATACAATATAGGAAAAATGTGGATCTCAAAATCCACTCGTGAGAATTCAATGCTACTTTCAGGGTAGACTAATTCCTATTTAAACTGGCAAAAAATGCAGATCCTATTAAAGCATCAGTTCATGTTTTTACATTGGAAGAACTTTTTGTTTTTTAATGGCACTAATTAATAAAGTGAAAGATCAAATAAATAAATCAAATACTATTAAACGAGCAAGGTTTGTATATGTGAATGTATGTATGTATGTGTGTCCAGAGGATCTCAAAATCCACTAGTCAGAATTCAATGAAACTTTCAGGGTAGACTAATTCCTATCTAAACCGGCAAAAAATGCAGGTCTCATGTCTGTTAAAATTCGATCTTCCGAGATATTTACAAGAAAAGTTAAGCTATTTGTTTATTTCCTACCAACTGCAGACAACACAGAGATAATATAACCTGATAAATATTAGTTTAATTTGTCAGTTTTTGGCATTGTCAAAAGTAGTCAATTGCCAATCATCGATGGAAATCATATCATATTTTTGTGCGAGGGTGTTCCAGAGCAACGTTCAGTAACGTAGTCGCGATATAATGTTGGTCTAACAGTGGCCGGCGAAAACGTTAGTGGAGTGATGAAATTTGATGGAAAATTTTCATAAGAAAATAACCTATTTTTGTAAATATCAACGTCAAGTTTTGACTTTATTTAATTTCTGGCGTTTCAATCTGAAAGAATTCAATTTTAAATTTGCCGCTTTTTACAATCCAATAGAAGATTTCATAATAACCTACAAATTTTGAGAAATGCCCTCAGAGATAAGTCATTTGTATTGGCAGATATATAAGATCACATGAAAATTATACAAACAATATATGATAGTAGTATACGATGACTATTCGCGAAGATCAAGCGTCAGCAGATGTCGCCCTAAAAGGGTGAAGTCTCCAGAAACTAGGCAACTTTTAATGCATTTAACTAACCTCTGTGACAAGCAGTTGATAAACGTCAACAACAGCTGTAGCCAATTGAATATTAACACTGACAGCTTTTTTAATTTTCCCGCCTACTTTCAAGCCAATCAAATTTTTATTTATCTCCCTTTCAGTAGTTCAAGTAGATGTCGCCAACCCCGTGATTTTCGCGAATTAATAATTTGTCAGGTATAAACATACTTAAATTATATACTCATTGGGCTGCTTAAAAAGGTAGATTTGAATATTAAGAGCGAAGCTCGGTGACCAGGTACTAATAATTATTTACACAATGTGTAAATAATTTGTAAGACAAATGACAAAATAAGCGGTTATTCAATGAAAAAGTGAATGCACTGCAGGAGAAAGTCTTTCAAGTAACGACCCATTACTTGGCGCATAGCATACATCAAGATTCACCCATGATTTTTTTTGATATCCACATTTCTCGCATACAGATGCCTACATTATATTAAAGAGTATTACCTGCGCCATTTTCGGTCCAGCTTTTTTAATATATGTGACGTCAATGTATCGACCAATCAAAAGAGAGGTGTGTTCAGGGATTCAAAGCACTCCTCAAATATATTGTTACTTACAGTTTACTTGGTCAACGAACGTGTTCTTGACGTGAAGCAGATATGAAGTAGTTAACTTTTATTCAGTGCTTAATTTAATTTTAATTTTGTTCTAGTAAGTAACTTTAAAAAAAACTATGATTTTATTATTAGATCTGATGGGTAAATTCTAGACTCTAATTTTTAATATTTTTTTTTTAAATTTTGTTAGATTATTTTTTTATTTTGTTTCGTTCCGACGTAACCTTACTCAATTTTCGCCCGGCGCCATCTCTATCACAGTAGAGAGAATGAGTCTCCCAATTCCAGTCGTGCTTCTAAAATTGGCCGCAAAATTGTAAGATCGATAATAATGATTCAGGACTTTAAAAATGTTTATTAACAGGAAAAATGGTTGACTATGCAGTTATTGTGAAAAAATTGTTTATTAGAAAAAGGTAAGCGTAATTTACTTTTAATTATGAAATTAGCAATTACTATTGACTTGAGAAATTATTCTCTTACCTTATCCTAACTTATATACTAATATCTAACCTACCCTAATTAATTATTACTTTTGGCCTTTTACTTGTTATTATGCAACAAATTAGATCTTCCAAGATTCAAATCAGGAATACTGGATAAAATTCTTCGGAATGTAGTTGGAACAGGATACAAACACCGGAAAAACAGGATACTGGATAAAGTTCAAATTAGGAATACTGGATAAAATTCTTCGGAATATAGTTGGAACAGGATATAGGATATTCTTCAGGTGCAATTGATGAAATGTCGTTTGTAATTCATTTAATTATTTACTTCTACGAATTTCCTCGTAAATGTAAATTCTAACCTCCCTTGTGAATTTTGACAGGTAAAACTTTTACAATTATTATTTTTTTAATCAAGGTGGCTTTGACTTGATTCTTTTTTGTTTTTACAACAGACACTGATGTGAACTCGACGAAGGATTTTAAGCAAAAGCCTCGCTTGACAGCGAAAACTGGTTTTTATAAACCACCATTTCAAAGCCACCTGATTTGACATAAATGTCAATAAAATTATTTTTAAATTCAAAAATTTTTAATTTTTATATGCAATATAACTATTACCAAATCATTCCTTAGATAAAAAGAATGATTTTGGTATAATTTATTTCTTAATTAAACTTGTATTAACTGTACATTAAGTCTTTTTATTTTCACTATTATCGATTATATAATTTGCATTAAACTTAATTATTAATGCCTTTTTTACAATACAACTTTGATTTTGGATACCTCCACCCTTTATCCTCTTGATTTCTTACAATTCCCATGAATTTCCATCGATTACATTGTTGAATTTTGATATTATATTTTGAGGTTAAGTTGATAATTTATTTTTTTTCTGATACTTAAAATAACTCTGTTTATCTACAACTAATTTGTCTTGACTTACATTGTTTAATTGTTCGCTAAATTGTTTATAACTATTGTATAATCGTCGTTAAAGTTTATTATTAGAAATTTGATGTTTTATTATACGATTCTTGTTCTAAAATTAGTTCCAACTTTATTCTATTGATTAGGTTCTGCCTAATGATTATTTGGACTGAAATAAATAGTTATTTATGATTTTTAATTAATTAATTTTGTTTAATAATTTCTTTGTCATCGAATAAAATTTTAGTATTCCGCTTGTTTGGTTGTTCACATTTGTTAACCAAAATGTCAAGTCCATTACATGTGTCATTATTTTGACATAAAAATTTCCACTCATTAATTTCGTCCAGGGTACCCTAGAGGATAAAATTTTCCGGAAACATTTAGGGTTTCGATGGTAACTAAACAAAAAATAGTCTCTGATTGGCTTAAAAATGGCGGCATGAAATTTTCTATTCAACATCTCTTTACAGATTCTGCCAAAAGGAAGAGGAACCAGTAGGGCATGTATTCTAACGTCTATGGAAACTAAAATTCCAACAAAAGAGCTACAGTTCTTAAAAAAATGAAAGGATCTGTAAAGGTCGAAGTGAAAGTTATTTTGTATCTACAGATCCGATTAAATCTTACTTAACCTAACTCCCATAAATGCAAAAAAATTTAAAATTTAATAAGAAAATGTTTTCTTTTTTTTTTTAATTGATACACCCTGTATATTTTGCGAAAAATTGAGATAATACTCCGTACACAAGGTATGCGGTATGTAATGTGCGAAGTGGTGGCTACTTTTCTTGCAGAATTGATTATATACGGGATATTTATGTAGGACAGGCTAAGGCAGCAAACTTGGTACTACCAGAAAAATAGTACCTACTATGTAATTTATAATGGTATTTCGAGTTGAATGTTAAATGAACCGTCGCAATCTTGTCTACACCTTGAACACTCTGTTTTTTTTTGGTTTTATTGTAATTCTAGGTATTTCTAAATTAAAAAAGTAAAGATTCATAGATGACTCGGTAAAAAATGTTTTAATAATTGGGTGGCTAATTTTTGTGGAATGAAAATTAATTTGGTTTTTTTAAATTGAACACCCTGTATACGATTATATCTTCTGATTCTACTTAATATTAGAGTTACGGTAGTTTTTTGTATTTATAAATCCGACGCGGCGTTGACAAGTTATTCCTATTTTAAGCAGATTTAATGAAAAAACAGCACTTCAGAAATATTAGCACAAAAACCACATTTTTTAAAAAATTCCTCAAAAAAGCTACTATGATGTAAATGAAGCATGCACCTATCACAATAATCACACAACATCTTCACCTGTTGCACAGGGTGTTTGCCGATGGCGTGCCAATAGTCTAGTTTTCAAATGGTAATAACTTAATTTTTTCAAATGGGACACCCTGTATATTTTTCTTCAGTTAGAAGCTCTCCCTAATACGCATTAAAAAAATATAGGGTTTTGCACATCTAACTTTACTATTTACTTTAATAATTGACGTTAAGTGACAAACAACATATTTTACACAATTTTTAATAAGAAATCAAGTTACCTATGAAAATGACAGTAGGTATATTTTGTTATGGCATTAATTGTCAACATAAAATTTTGTATTGTATCACGTCTACTATATTTAATCGGTATTGTGTATAAAAAATGGAGTTTAATAAGAATTATAGTGTTCAAGAAAATATTGATATGATATGGATACTGGGTGAATGTCAAAAAAATGCGTTTCTTGCTAGTAGGGTCTATCGTCAAAGATACCCAGAAAGACGTCATCCACAAAAGGATACTTTTGAGAATTTAAAGAATACATTTGATAGAACAGGAACCGTCAAGAATGAAAAACATTCACGAAACTACAGCTGTTACTATTGACAACGAATATAAGGTAATGGTCAGTATAGTTGAAGATCCCAATATAAGCACAAGGTAATTAAGCAATCAGTTAGATATTTCCAATACCACAATTAGACGCATAATAAAAAAGAATACATATCACCCCTATCATATCCAGCTTCACCAAGAATTGTTACCACGTGATTTCGCGCGTAGAGTGGAATACTGTAGATGGTTAATAAACAAGATAAATACAGAGCGTAACTTTTTAAACAAAGTTTTATTCTCCGACTAAGCCACGTTTCATAAGAACGGTTGTGTAAATAGACACAACTTCTATTATTATTCGGACCACAATAAACATTTATTTAGAACCACATCACAGTATCGATGTCTTTGAATGTGTGGGCGGGAATAATAGGTGATTATGTAATTGGTCCCTATAAATGGAGCTATATTTTTAGATTTTTTAGAACATGATTTTCGCAACTTATTGCAAAATGTGCCTCAAAATTATCGCAACGGAATGTGGTTTCAATTATATGGTGCCACACCACATTACTTATTAGATGTTCGCAATTGGTTAAATAGGGAATTTCAGAATCGTTGGATAGGAAGGGGAGGACCTATAAATTGGCCTACTAGATCGCCTTGCCTTACACCTTGCGATTTTTTCTTGTGGGGTTTTATTAAAAATATTGTTTACAAAGAAGAGGTTACCACAAAAGAAAATATGAAAGAAAGAATTACTGCAGCATTTAGACAGGTGACCCCTGCAATGCTAAGAGATGTGCGTAAATCAATGAAAAAAAGGGCAAGAAAATGTATAAATGAAAATGGAAGACATTTTGAACACCTACTATAAATTTTAACTTTCACTATTGTAGTTTTCTTACGATTAAACTTTGTAAAATTTTGTAGAAATTTTCATAGGTAACTTGATTTCTTATTAAAAATTGTGTAAAATATGTTGTTTGTCACTTAACGTCAATTATTAAAGTAAATAGTAAAGTTAGATGTGCAAAACCCTATATTTTTTTAATGCGTATTAGGGAGAGCTTCTAACTGAAGAAAAATATACAGGGTGTCCCATTTGAAAAAATTAAGTTATTACCATTTGAAAACTAGACTATTGGCACGCCATCGGCAAACACCCTGTGCAACAGGTGAAGATGTTGTGTGATTATTGTGATAGGTGCATGCTTCATTTACATCATAGTAGCTTTTTTGAGGAATTTTTTAAAAAATGTGGTTTTTGTGCTAATATTTCTGAAGTGCTGTTTTTTCATTAAATCTGCTTAAAATAGGAATAACTTGTCAACGCCGCGTCGGATTTACAAATACAAAAAACTACCGTAAATATAATATTAAGTAGAATCAGAAGACATAATCGTATACAGGGTGTTCAATTTAAAAAAATCAAATTAATTTTCATTCCACAAAAATTATCCACCCTGTATACATCAAAATATTTTAAAATTGTAGTCCGAGTGACACTGTCTACCCCTATAAAAAATGTTGTTGATATCTCTTTTAGTTTCGGTGCTAGAGATCGAGTGGAAATAATTGGCGCACCCTGTATATAGTAAAAAATATTTAAAAGATAAATATATTTACATCCAATTTAAAAAATAATTATTCACAACGTTATTCGGCAAAAAGTAGGTATATAATTAAAGCGGTTATGTAAATTAGTGATTTAATAAAAGTAAAAACTATCATTTGACCTAAATCCTTATTTATTATCTGTTTCTAGATATGACATCCGGTTTAACATTAGTTTCGCCAGGTTAACTTCCTAGATTGAATGAATATATAAGAGAGACGCACTGTCCACACCCTAGGGCTACAGGTACTTTTCGTATAACGACTTCTTCTGCAGGTGAATGAGTTCATTTCCTGTCTACTGTTAGTTTTACGATATTCTTTTGAAGGCCAGTATAATACACAATGAGAAGTTTAATCGATTTTTAATTTTTACGATATTTTCTTTACGAAAAAAATATACAGGGTGTTCACAAAAAAGGGAATTAAACTATAATACGTCTAACTTAAAGCTTTTTGCAACGTAATCTACAATCTAGGGTCACTACGTGTTTGTTTCAATATTTTTATCTCGTATTTTAAAGGTTTAGTTTTTTGCACGTATTGCCACATATTTTATATTGAATTGCAAATACCGGTGGCGGCGAAATATGTTGAATTTCAATACAACTTTCTTTGAAAAATCAAAGTCTGAAAATCTAAGCAGCCCTAGGACAAAAAATACGCTTCTCGTAATTGTAATTCTGATTCTGCTATTAAAGTATAGATGGCAGTGTTAGACTTCCTATGTTTTATCAAATCCTCTCACAATGGTTTGATATAACTTTAGAGCCTTCCTTCCATCTATAGTCTGGTTTAAAGATACCAGACCAGTAGTCTAGTTTCTACTGACGAGGCACAATAATACAGAAACCGGCTTGTTTCTCTAATAACAGTTGTTTGGCCCAACTCGAGTCTGGATTCCTAAAGGTGCTTTTGTCTTAGGAGTAGTTTCATTTTCAGACTCATCCTTTCATTTTTCAAAGGTTGTGGTGGTACCGATTTTGAGTTTTATTATTTAATCTAGTAATCAAATGTTTTATTCTAAATATATATTTATTTTTGACTTGTTTATTTTACCTTGGATGCGGTTGCTATACACTCATAATGTCCTCTAATTCTACGAGGAGGGTCTGGATTACTCCGGCAATAAATTTTTGGTTGCTTTGGGTGCATATTTTCTTTGATATGTTTTGGAAAATCGGTATTTATTTCCATTACTTTTATAAGACGTATATAACACAAACCAGCAATGACGTTCACTAAATATAATGAAACACTGACAGCAAACGTCAAAATATCAAAAAATCGGTTTTTCATTAAAATAAAATCAATTTTTCGTGAAAAATAATATATTGTATACACCGCTAGCGTTACTTGGTGCATAAATAACTATTATGTATTTGTATGACGAGCAATCAAGTTCACTGAAACAATAAGACAAATTATGCTTTAGAATTTCTTGTATATAATTTGCATTCGAAATAAAGTAATAGGAAGATTAACCGATATATATCAATGTATTAGTAGGTTAATTTAATAAAGTTTACTATCGTATTATCTACAGGTTGAACCTACTGATAACCATTGACTGTGGTTACAGTTATGTGCAATGATAGTTAATAATTGAAGTGAATATTTAGAATTGTTTGTACATGATCTAATTTCCCAACGGTATGTTTTCATTGAAAAATAAGGTATCACTAAATATAAATATAAAAATTTTAAACGTTTTAAATTATTTGTAAAAAAGTACCTTTTTGTTTAATGGCGCATTTTCTCATTTCACCAATTCCAAATAAAAGAGAATCTTCAGTACAGTTTTAGGAAAGATCAACAAAGATAATTACTGAGATGTGAGTCTAATTTTAACGCACAATTATCAACACTTACTATTAATGTACAGATTATTACATATTAATGTCAAGGAAACTTTTCCCTTCTGTGACTAACGTGAATTTTATTTTACTATTTCGAGGTGTAAATAACTTTACTATTGAGAGTGAGTGAGAGTTCTGGTATTATCTGTAAGTCTTAAACATCATAATTTTTAAAATTTGTGTTTTGATTCAGGCACTGTCAACAAATTAATCAATAATAAGAAAATCGAGGATTCTCGAACTTTATATTAGCTAAGGCTCATTTGGTGCCGTCACTGCGCATGATTTTAGTTTACATATACCCCCTTATAATAACCAAGTTAGCCGCTAAGGCCCTTTTGATCACGTCACTGCACATGATTTTTGTTTACGTGTTTAATCTGTAAGCCTTGTATACAATAATGTCGTTTTCCCCGTTCAAATCGGACCAATAATAGCAGAGATATTATCAAAGGACCTTTTGGTACCGTCACTGCGCATGATTTTGTTTACATATTTAATCTATGCGTCTCGTACATTACTATAACGTTTTCCCCGTTCAAATCGACCCAATAATACCCAAGTTAGCCGCTAACGCCCTTTTGGTAAGGCTGCAGCACATGATTTGTGAAATTTGAGTATTAACATAGACTAGCAATACATTTTAGAATAATAATAATTGATAATACTAAATAAAAGTTGTTAAAATTGACATTTCAAAAAAGGTAATCAAAGTTTTATGAAAAAACAAAAACGAAGAGGCGGCTTTATCAGTATAAAACTCAATGATTGGTTAGGATCGTGAGCTCTTATTGGCTGAAACCACAAAATCTGACTCTTTTGACAGATGAAAAAATAATCCATTTAAAATATGTAATTTGGGTATAACATATGATATGATTTTAAAAGCTGGGCTATAATCCTCTTGAACATTTTTTTGGTACCGTAATGATATAGGATAATCACCCTGTAAAGGCGTCATGCTAAAAAAAAGATGTGAAATTGCTAAACCAGCAGAATATTTTAACGGTATAAGTGTGAGTTAATTACGTCATCATTTGCATAAAACATTGATATTTCGTAGTTTAGTTGCATGTTAACGGTGCTGATTATGCACGGATTCGTATTATAAAAGAACACCCTGTATAAACATATTAGACTCATTACTACTTTAGCCATAACAACAATGCGTTGGTACAGAATACATTAAAAAAATCAACAATAATTCGCGATAAGGTCGCGCGTTGTAAAACAAAAGGTAAACTTTCAGATAGGCGAATGTTTGCATTCGTGATTTTTAAAAATTTAATTGCCCGATAACGATATTAATTATCTATAATTATCTACTTGCGCCGGTGAAAATATGTGGTCATGAAAAGAAAAAAAAATCAATTAACACTGATTTAAAACGATTTTAAATGTATTAAATGTGAACTTTAAGTCCATTTTTAATTATTTAAAAAATCAAATATATTACCATAAATAAAATAGGTAAAAAAAATGATGTTTTATGAAAAAACTGAGTAACTTGACATTGATTTTTCTGATAATAAAAATTGAAAAATTGCTTAATAAAAGTAAATATTGCAACTTTAA
Organism: Crepidodera aurea; assembly: GCA_949320105.2. NCBI lineage: Eukaryota > Metazoa > Arthropoda > Insecta > Coleoptera > Chrysomelidae > Crepidodera > Crepidodera aurea. The sequence continues at coordinate 6,218,209 of OX439477.1, read as the reverse complement.
AATTTTGAAACTAAACAATTAGCATATACTTTTATTCAAATTTCTTTAGTCAGTTTTGGGATAAAACCAAAAATTAAAAATGAGCATCGTTATAACAAGGAAATATATTTATATGCATTAATATACAGGGTGTCAATTGAAATACAGAAGTTGGACGAACTTTTAGAAACAAAGACGGCGTAGCGAAAAATAACTGATGTAAGTCTAAAAATGTAACGTCCTCAAATTTTAAAGGTTTATCCAGAAAAATAATATAGAAGTTACATAGTTACATATTTTTAGTACCATTTTAAGTTAAAAAATTTCCTTGGTTGTAATGTTAGTACGGCATATCTTAACCAAAATGGCCTATTATCGCCACAAGCTTTATTCAAGGATAAGAAATGACATTTTCTACCAGACGCAGCTACACGAAACTATATATAGAATCGCATCTTTGCAGTCAATTCAGCAGCATTCTGTGACTCTGTTTTAGAGGATGCTGAACACGAATTCTTTTTGAGTTGGTCCCACAACCCAAACGGCGAAAAATTTTTGCCGTTTGAGGGATGGGGTCAACTCTAAAAGAAATGTAACCACCGCCATCGTGTTCAGCATCATCAAAAATTTAATATATTAGTTTTGCCTGTGAAAGACGCGATTCACCCTTTTGGGCGTGTTTTTTGGCCGTTTGGGGGTAGGGCCAATCAGGCCCGTGCGCAGGATTTGCTCGAGGGGAGGGGACGAAGGAACTCTAGTTTGTCCATCGTAATTTCTAATATTTCAAGTAAAGATACGCTTCGTTCGTCTGCAGCTTTCGCCATTTAAACTATATGATATTAAAATTGGGATATGTGGAAATTTTTTAATCACTTATTGACAGCAATTGTGTTGACAATACATAATTGATATTGTTCAGAGTTCGTACAATTATTTTACTTGGCAATAAATATTACATCTGTTATTATTTGAACACTTAGAAAAACATGTAATAATAATGAATGTTTTTTCCATCAAAATTTCATGGTCCTGTAAGTAAAAACGAGGTTTTTTATTACAACACATTCAGTACCGTGTGGCTATTGTTAAAGTCAATTATATTTTCGAGAGAATAACCTGAGAATAATATAAACACTTAAAACATTTGCCTAACCAACAACTTTTTTTTATTCGTATTGTGATGCCTTCTTGAGAAGTTACGGACACATGTAAAAATAAGCATTTTTTTGTGCTTATAGAGTTATTAACTATGAAAAAAAAACCATTAATAAAATTTTGTGTCGATATGTATTTGAAAAAGTAGAATATTATTTGTTAAAATATTTTAAAACTGTTTCTAAACGTTTTTTTAGGTATTTACGTATTTCAAATTGTCAAATTTATGGTATGATTGATGCTGAATAAAAGAATTTGAAAATTGAAATAATAAAAATTTGGAAAACGTACAGATATATCAGTTTATATTTTTATCTAGACATATTTCTGTAGATTCAGTATCGAAAAATATAAGAAATTATAATTTTTTAAAGAATTTTTTGTTAATTTTATTTTTTTACCTGAAATATAATGATTTAATCTATATTAATCCGGCTTCATTCATGAATTGAAACAATGCACGACGCAATAACATAATTTCAAAAATGTATTGCAAACGGAACAAATTTCGACACGTTCATAATCTACAGTTCACTCGCCACATACCATACCATCGCAAATTACCTTACACAACCGTCTAACAATAAACAATTTATTTTGCAAAATACCAAAGCCTGACATTTACCACCTTCGGTTAATGTCTTAGTGTGAGGGCCACCAAAAAAAACGTATAAAATTTAAAAATATCTTTACATTTTTAAGACTATTTTTTCTATAGCTATAGGCCAGCCCCGCATCGGCTGGCGCGACGCGAGCGCCGCTCTACCGGCCGGGAAAAACAATAATTGATGGTCGATTTAAATCGATCGCTTAAGTTTAATTGAAAAACTCGCTTATTTATTTTTATTAACCGTCCACAATGTCGGCTTTGCTAAGATGTGGGTTCAAGCCGGTAAATTTAACAATTTTTCGAAAGAAAAGCCTAACTAAAGGCAAGAAACTTGTCGAAATCCATTATGTTTCCGGCGTTTACGAGTTAAAAACTGATGGATCATCTGAGATTATAGGAACTGTTTTGCGCTAAGCACTAAGCACCAAAACGAAAACAAACCTTTACAAGCCGACAATCGAGCTAGGTATATAATTATTATAATTATTGTATAAGTTCTAATAACAGATAATGACAAGTTAAAGAAACAATATCTGGTCACCGAGCTTCGCTCTTAACATTCAAATCTACATTTTTAAGCAGTCCAATGAATATATAATTTAAGTATTTTTATAACATGACAAATTATTAATTAATTCGCGAAAATCACGGAGTGGGCGACATCTACTTGAACTACTGAAAGGGAGATAAATAAAAAGTTGATTGGCGATTGGCTTGAAAGTAGGCGGGAAAATTAAAAAAGCTGTCAGTGTTAATTTTCAATTGGCTGCAGCTGTTGTTGACGTTTATCAACTGCTTGTCACAGAGGTTAGTTAAATGCATTAAAAGTTGCCTAGTTTTTGGGGATTTCACCCTTTTCGAGCAACATCTACTGACGCTTGATCTTCGCGAATTGTCACGGTGGACAGGCCCCGTTTCCGGGACGGGCAACAGCAGCGTGTAGGGCAAACGTCCCGTCAACAGAAGATCGCTCAGCTCACTCTATTTATCACTATATAAGAAAAACTCTATGTTCAATTGATTTTATTATTTATTGATCTGCAGTGAAGGAAAATTATAGGTCTGATATTCATACTTGGGTAAAAACCTCCACAAAAACCTGTGACCAGACTCTCGACGTGTGGCAGTTCAGTTACAAAAATAGTTCATTCGTACATTACATTACAATTTGTTCTTGGAAAATACAAAGTCACAATCAACCTTAAAATGTACTATGAAAATAGAGAATTTTAAATGTCTCTTTAAAGTTTCTTGTAAAATAAAAAATTGAAATCTATGTTAATAGTACACGTGTACAAGCATTTATTCTTTTTCTCTCTCTCTCTATGATAGTGAAAACTTAAATATTAAAACTGTCCACATAATAAAATAGTAGCCGTAAGGGGTAGTCTCACACTATCGGGGAAGGGAAGAACCTTTACCCGATGTGCATAAAGCATTTCCACCCGCCAACAAAAAAAAGATTAGCTTTAGCTTAGGTTAGATCTTTGTAATAAATAAAGAAAAGTACGATACGTGTGACATTTTGACATTTGTTACATTCTGACAGGTGTCATATTTTGACATTTGTTCATTTTGACAGTTGTTACATTCTGACACGTTTCACATTTTAACAGTTGTCACGTTTTTACAGGTGTCACATTTTGACAAGTGTCCATTTTACCAGTGTTACTCAACGTTCCTATAAATATTTACCTAAACCCATGATTTCTGAAATTGAATTGGCAACGTTGTATTTTCAACTTTAAATTTATGAGATGGCTGTCATTTGACAAGCAAATTATTTATATCCGTCAAATGAACCTTTCCTTTTTTATATAAAGCGGCAAATTTAAAATTGAATTCTTTCAGATTAAAACGCCAGAAATTAAATAAAGTCAAACCTTTTTACTACTATACTATACAGAAGAAAGGAGTGCAGTATTTAATTTGCAGAACGTAGTACAGGTTCAAGAGGTAGAAATTTTATTTTTACCTCATCCTTCAATGCTTATTTGTAGTTAAAATTTAAATTTTAATACATCTGATCGGCCTAATATAGTTTTTGTCTAGATTTAATCTCGTTTCCATGGTTTTTACTCTAATAAACCTGTTCTTTTGACAGATAGGTCAGACTTTATTTATTCATAGCCGTATCGTATGTATTTTAACTGATTCAGAATTTTGTATTAATATATATTTCAAAATGGCTTCATTCTAAAAATATTATCAGTCCTCCTACATCCTTGAAGGCAGAATTATTAGTAATAGCAAGGCAACATAAAAACAAATTCAAAAAATATATTATAGATGAGATGGCCAGAGAAAAAGGAATTAGAATTCTCAGATTGCCTCCGAACCACGCAGAGTTAAATTCAATTGAACTGATCTGGTCACAATTATTAAAACGTTATGTTTTTCAAAACAATAAAACATTTAAATTTCCTGATGTGCGAAATTTGTTTTTGAAGGCAGTTTCAGATGTAAATAGAGAACATTGGGGAAAATGCATTGGTCATGGTAAAAATGTGGAAAATTCATTTAGGAAAGTGGATATATCAATGGATAATTTAATAGAACCTATAGTAATAAATCTCAGAAAAGACAATTATAGTGATACCAGTAGTTTTAGTGAAGACAGTGACTTTTAAAGATAGTTCTTGAACTAACTTTTTTTTAATCTTTGAGTTTAGGTAAGTACTGAAGCGTTACTTTTAATGCCAAGAGATTAAAAACAGTTTAATCCCAACATATAATCCTCCTTGTTATTTATTGGTTAAATTTAATTCGTTCAATGTTAAAGTGTCAGATGCATAAGGTTTATTTTTATTTTTTGTAAATAATATAACTTCAAAATTTAATCTACGAAGTGGATATATATATTTTATATGCTGTAACCTTATTTATATTATAGAAACTTATTTTGCAAAGTACGCCTATGGAATGTGACGTTATATCCTCTCTCCTTTATAGTATATTACTATAGAAACAAGTTATTATATCTGCCGTTGCTAGGAAATAAAACTAAAAGCTTAACTTTTCTTGTAAATATCTCGGAAGATCGAATTTTCACAGACATGAGACCTACATTTTCTGTCGATTTAGATAGGAATTAGTCTACCCTGAAAGTTTCATTGAATTCTGACGAGTGGATTTCGAGATCCTCTGGACACACATACACACACACACAAAATTTTATTTCTTTAGTAGAATTTCCCAGAATTTATCAACTGAAACCAAAATTACTATAATTCAGCCACATTTTGATTATTGCGTAACTATTTTATACTTATTAAACTAAATAGTTATTTATGCACCAAGAGTATAAATAGATGTTTATGCCCTGAGAGCGACGAAAGAAGATTTTAATGTTAAATAAAAATATTAAATATTTATTTACATTAAACAGTTATACACAATTTGATTAATAAAGGTTATTAAATAAGTTAAACAAAAATTATTTGTCTTTATGTAGTTGGTAACTAAGCAATAAAAACACAATAATGAACTAGTATGACACAAATAAATTAAACATGCTACAAAAACTTCAAAATCGTGGAACGCGATTAATACTGAAAACAAATCGTCTTACTCCAATTACGTCAATATTAAATACTCACTTCAAAAATATTCCAGAGCCTACTAAAAAATTATTGACATTTATTATCATGCTTGAATCAGTTTTTTATTCTCTTTCGTTCTGTATTAGCATTCCCTATACCTAAAGTTATATTTCTCTGAGTTATTACTAGATTTTGTAATAATTTGGAGATATTTTAAATAAATTGGTGGGTAATATAATCTAGCATGCCATGAAAATTGAAAATGACCGTTGTAATAAACAAACTATTGGAGTTTAGATTATTTTATTTTCTAACTTCGTTCAATTTGTAAGTGAAAATGGATCTTCTGGGTTATAGCAATGAAGATTTATTAAATCTGGTAATGATTTATGGTGAATGCAATCGCATAATTAGTCGTATGTGCTAATTATTCGCAGAGAGATATCCATAAAAACGTAGAGCGAATAGGAAAATGGTCAGGAATATTATAGACAATATTTTCTTCACGGCCACTACTGAATGTATTATATACAGGGTTAATCAGATACGGAAATTAACGTAAATGCGCGTTTTTCAAATTTTTTTCTAAAAATCTGAAATATCTCGGAAACTGTTTAACTTAGACCTGTGATACTAATGGGACATCTACGTGACACACCCTGTAGGCTGTTTGCTATAGCGTGATCTGCAGTTGACAATGAGCGCTCGAATAGCATTATTAATAAGCAACGAAGATAATCAGGCCTAACAACAAGAAGCGCGATTACGCCGATTGACATTTCCTAGCACAAATAAAACATCGCGATCGCGCTGCCTGACCTTTTATTGCATTTATATAAAAAAAAAAGTAATGTTAAAACAAAACATTATTCAACTAAGTAAACTTTCTTTACGGTAACTTTTTTTTGCAGAATTACTTATAACTTTTATAATTTTTTGCTAATTAAAATATCACATTTTTGTTTAAAATTAGCTTTTGTAATATTTTTCAATCTACTAATAGTGGAGTGCCGTTAGATTTATACCTCGGACGAAGTTGGCTGTGATCGAATTTTCATTTTCTCTTTTAGAATATGTTTTTGACACTACATACTTAAATGTCTATATGTTATTTTTTACCGCTTTTACTTTTCCGCCCTCCACTATACCATAGAAGAAGGTAATGTGAGGGGAAGAAAAAAAAAAAGAAAAAAAACTCACGCAATCGATAAATTATCCTTTTCTAATGAATTAATGTTAAATACAATTTTTCATGATATAGGGCGTAGAAAATTACGATTTTCGCCACAAAAATAGTACAATTCTAAAAGTTTTTCAAATATAACCGAAAATCTGTTAGTATTACGTAAAAATTGATATGAACTAATTTTATGGCCTTGAGCTAACAATTAGAATACATTTTTTTTATTTTTCTACGATTAATACGAAGGAAGATATGGCAATTCAAAAATGGGTGTTTAAAGAAACTGGATCGTTCTAGCATAAATATCTGGAAAAATATACCTTCCACAAAAAAAATGTATATAACATCCTGATGAGAGAACAACATTGGGGACGTTTTAAGACCATCCAGAACCGTTTAGCGTAAGCAGAAAAAAAGTTATGGACAAAATAAATTTTTTTCAAATTTTTTTACGCCATTTTTTTAGTCGATCTGATCAGTTACTAGTTTCTGCTTGATATATAAATTAATATATAAATGATATAAACGTTTTGTTGTATGAATTATACCCGATTACAAAGTTTCTGGACACTATTTTGGTTCCTTTCTTTCTAAATTTGCAATTTTCGGCCTTTAGGCAATAGTTACCAACCCCAAAAACATAAATAATGATATTTTTTCATCAATATAATTAAAATTATTGCAGTTACTTTTGATTAGTCATTAATTTAAAATCATTTTTTTATTTTTTCTAATATATAAACATTTTAGTATTAGATTTTAGAAATACAATGCAAAAAACCCCATCAAAATCAATTCACCGCCATTCTCGTTCGAAGTTTTTCACTTTCTACAACTAACGGCACTCCACTATAAAATTGACGATTGTGTTTTATCAAAATTTGTAATTTTAATAACATTTCTCACTAAATTTAATGGTTGTCAAACTTTATCGTCCTCCATTACTACAAATAATATTTTAAACTGAGTAAGTTATCCATTTTTCTCAAATGTGGCCAATGTTTTAATAAATAAAACTCCTCCAAGTCAGTACCACAAAATTTTTAATAATAATAAACATAACTAGTTTCGGCAGACTGCCATCATCAGGCCCACAGGTAGAATTTTAAGTATTGTTGTTTCACATTTAATGTTCTACTTCATTACCCTATATGGGCCTGATGATGGCAGTCTGCCGAAACTAGTTGCCTCCCTTGTGTTTATTTTGTGGTACTGACTAGAAGGAGTATTATTTATTAAATAATATTTTGTTATTTAGTGTAATTTAATTATATTGGACGAGACGAGCTCCTGGTCTATATTAAAACCATTTCCAACCTCAACATAACACGTACCGGTACACAGCAAATCCATAAACAATAACAAAATTCACTTGTTGTCACCCCCCGAAACTCCAGTCAACGATGTCATAAATTTTTAGCGCACTTGGGACGAATTTAGAGAATTTCAAAACTATTAAAATTTTATAACTTTCGAGAACATTCTATCAGCAGTACAAACACAGTTTTTCGTATTTTTTTTGCGAAAAAAAAAAATCGTAACTGCGCGCACTTCCCGTGTACCGCCAGCCACTACCGAATATACACACAACTGTCGTTGCTAAGGTGAACTGAATTGACAGTAGACAGTCAGGTGGACGCGAGTCTTCGCGTTTCCTACTGATATGGTGGGAATGCATTTTCTATTAGATTGTATAAAATACGAGGATGATTCCATAATTTAAAGTAAACTTGCGGTAATTTCGCGTGGGCGATGATTAAAAATTCGATTGTTGAAGTAATTTATCTATTTATTTTTATTGTAGGAACAATTCCGAAAGTCAGTATAAGGTTATAACAAATATATTGTTTTAGAAGATGCAAATGGTTGGAGGAGTGCTGTAATGAAATTGGTATCACGTTCATAGGCGTAAACGAGAGGGGGGGGGGGGGGGTATTGGGGATGTAACAAAACAAACATCAAACAAAAAAGTTATGAATTTTTTTAAGTAAAATAAATTGTAAACTTTTCTTGAATACTTACCAGATAAATATGTATACAGGGTGGCCCACCTATCCTCGCTAGGACCATAGCTTATAGGCTGATGAAGATCGAGAAAAAAATCTTATTGTATTTTATTGGAGGCTCGATGTGCTATTTTCGAGTATACAGGGTGAAACATGAATCCGGGGCAAAACATTCGGTCTTTTTTTTAATGGATCACCCTATATATTTTTTCATTTTTAGAATGTCTGTCAAGTGGACTTTACATATCCCTTTTGTTTTTGAGGGTCACATGCAACGTTGTCAAGTTATTTACATTTTAATAACATTTTATGAAAAAACATAAACGAAGAAATATCTTCATAAAAATTATATTTTCAAAAATTGATGGAAAAAACTGGGTAATGCAAGTATCAAAAGTATGTGCAGAAACATACATATCATTTGGGTTCATTCAAAAAGTACAGGGCGTTTCAAATTGCTGAAACTCATTTTTTCAAATGGATTATTTACCTTTCGAAAAGTATCACTGGATATGGTCCATATAACACCATTGGAAAGGTCATTGAATGGACCTTCAAATTATGAAATCATATATAGGGTGCTCCATTTGAAAAAAATGAGTTTCGGCAATTTGAAGCTGGAGAAATTTGGTCCTTGTTTCGAAACGCCCTGTATTTTTTGAATGAACCCAAATGATGTGCATATTCAGTTTTTCCATCAATTTTTAAAAATATTATTTTATTAAAATGTAAATAACTTGACAACGTTGCATGTGACCCTCAAAAACGAAAGGGGTATGTAAAGTCCACATGACAGATATTGTAAAAATCAAAAAATATATAGGGTGATCCATTTAAAAAAAAGACCCGGATTCATGTTTCACCCTGTATACTCGAAAATAATTTTAAGAATTAGCACATCGAGACTCCAATAAAATAAAATAAGATTTTTTTCTCGATCTTCATTAGCCTAGCAGCTATGGTTCGAGCGAGGGTAGGTGGGCCACCTTGTATAAGTACCTAAGTTTATACAGTATGTCTCAGTAAGTTGGAACTATATGGGAAACTTTTTTATTATTAATTTTAGAAAAAAAAGTTATTCTTTATAAAAAGTTGTGCATGGTCTAAAACCTAAAATGCAACCGTCAGATATAAAAAAATTTTCAAAAAATATGAATTTTGCTCAAGAATAAAGTACCTTTATTTTTGAAAAATGAAAAAAAATTTGACGTCAACATACCGATTTTGAAGAAGATATTCCAACTTTAAGAAAATTTTCATTTTTAACATTTTTTGATGCACCCCCGTAACTGATAATTTTGAATTCATCATCATTTTGTTCCCTGTGAACATTCTTAAATTTTTCAATGAATTAAAAGTTGTCAGTTACAGGGGTGTATCAAAAAATGTTAAAAATCAAAATTTTCTTAAAGTTTATAAATGTACTAGACACTACTACAATTTTGTCGAATGCAGTATATAACCAACTCTTTTTTAGACAACATACTCATTGTTGAAAAATCTTTCTTTTTAAAGACCAATAATTCGTTCTACATGAATTCGTACAGTACATTTTCCAAATCAGTGGGATGTAGTTGATTTTTTCCCTTTGTAAAGGCTGGTATATTTAAATTGGCACGTAATATTTGTAGAGAATCTTGCATTAAAAAATATCTCTCTCTAAAACAATATCACCAGTTAAAATTAAATATAAAAAACACAGTTTCTGCCAAAAAATTGCCACTAGTCCTTTAACAGAGCAAGTTTACCTAAAATTTACAGAAGCAATAATAAATATATATTTATATATATATATATATATATATATATATATATATATATATATATATATATATATATATATATATAAATAAAAGATCGCCAAAAATACCTGTTATAAAATGCCTAGAACAAATACGTCTATTATTCTTTCACAAAATGTACCTCGTTTCAAAACTTTAATCCACGCATTTCTTCATTCATTTAAAATGATCCCCTCCGTTTGTCACAACAGCAGGAAACCGAAAAAATGATACATTATCTTTCAGAACTCATTGGGCATTTAATAACACTACAAAAATGTAGCATTTTCTATTTATTTCTTCCGAATAAATAACTTTAAAGAAAATATTTCTGATGTTTACATATGAAACTAATGTTGTGTCATATCTTTCAGTCTCAAAATTTTCCCATTCGAATCGGTGGCGGGATAACACCAACAACTTGATTCAATTCAGTTTTTCCCCTCTATTCAAATCTAAAATGGAAATATTAAACTTATGATATACAGGGTGTTGTTTTTATATTTTTGTTGTTTCAATTTTTCCTAAAGCCGAACCTGGTTTTTCATATCTCTCAATATTTCAGTACATTATTCGTAAGAAGTGTAATCTGTATGCCAAAAATGGAAAAGATATACTAAGTGATTCAAAAGTTCTGGCCGCAAATGAATAATTATATAATAATTGATAAAACACCCTGTAACTCCGTTATGGAAGCGAAGAGACCCATTATGTATGGGTTATTTAGAATCCCTTTTGACTTCAATCTACCTTCAAAATATCTCCAACGGGACACCCTATATAACCCTTATAGTTAAAGTAATTTTATTCAATGTTTATTATAATTATTCAAAAACAAAAAAAATGACCTCAACATTTTTAATTCTTAGTGGAAAACATATAAAAGACTTTGAATGGTCATCTGTTTACGTAATGATGAGTACAAAATATGTTATTTTTATCGAAAACAGTAGAATGGTCAACTCTAATCAATTTTAAAAATTGTACTATATTTTCAGTCTTTTCTTGACCCTTTGCCATTAAAACTGTTTCTAAAGAGCTAACCCCTACTACTGCATTAATGACCTACCTTTCCTTATTCGAATCTTACCTTCGCTATGGTTTACCGTTCTGGGGTTCTTGTAGCTTATAACACTTTCAAATTACAAAAAAGAGCAATTTGTTATGTATTTGGTTTAAGTAGTAGGGCACACTGTGAAAATTACTTTAAAAATTTCAAAATTCTAACCCTTTCTGGTCTATTTATCTTTGAATCCGTCTGCTTAGTTCGCAAGCACATTCAAAAGTTATCGGAAAGACCAATTCGTAGATGTCCTACAAGAAATTTAGATACTGATTTACTTAACTATTCCCACCTCTGACTTAATAAAAAATTATATTACCTACAATGCCAAAAAATTGTATAATAACCTCCCGATACAGTTAAAATCTATAAATTCATATGATAAGTTCAGAAGATCGACTAGGGCTTTTCTTCAAGAAAGACCATTTTACACAGTGGCAGAATTCTACAACGTGCCTTAGACATTTGGGTTGCAGCCAGTGGCGTAACCAAGGGGGTGGGGGGGGGCGAAACTTCTATAAGTTTATAAGAAAATGTGGTAACTATATAAATCATAATTATTTTACGTTTTTGAGCCAGCGATTAAGTTATATTCAGATGATTTACAAACAATATATACGGTTATTCTACGCAGTGAATGGGATATTTGGACAGTGTAATGCTTAGAAACTATATTCCTGTCTTCCTCAAACTGCAGTCGATACTTTAAATGTAGCAGATCCTTGTTTGTTTCCGAACAGTTTTACGCTATTCCAAATTTTAGCCGTTTTACCCGTTACCACTGCCTCTGTAGAACGAACTGAACGAAGTTTCTCAACGATGAAAAAACTGAAATCATATTTTCGAAATAATACATCTACCAATTGATTAATATGCCTAGCTTTGATGTCAGGCAAACTCGCAGAATTGCCTTTGAATAATGCTCATTCAAAGTTCAATCTTATATTAATAATTAGTTGTCTTTTAATCTTATCTTAATAATTAACAAATTGTTGTTAAATAAAATAATGTATTTAAATAGCCTACATTGTATACAGGGTGACCCAGAGTTAAACGTTCAGGATCGGGTTTTCAGGAAAAAAATAAGATTTTTATTTCCGAGTTTTTAATTTTTTTCTCAAAAACTAAGCGAGATACGAATAAAATTGAAGAAGAAAAAAATTTGTGTATGCAACTGTTTAATCCAAGAAAAGTAACGAACATACAAAAAAACAGTGGCGTACAATGATTTGTCCCAATATCAATTAAATTACCTTGTGGAACGTCACTGGAATTAATAATTTAATTCTAATAATATTTAAATTATTGTTCTATAATCAAAACAAGTTAGGACCCAGGATTATGGGAATAAAAAATCTTATTTTTTCCTGAAAAACCGATCCTGAACCTTTGACGGTTTAACCCTGGGTCACCCTGTATATTTACCACATCCCTGCTGAAAAAAGTATTTATAGTAAGTATTATCTACGAGAAATGGTGGGCCCCTTCGAAAAAAATTCCAGGCTACGCCACTGATTGCAGCATATAGAAGCAATAATTAAATTGGACATTTTAATTTAAACTTAAGTTATAGTGACGAATATTGCATATCCAATGCAATTGTTATTCATATTTTGTTTGTGTTTTGTTTTGTCTAGAAATTTATTTTTATTATGATTAGTTTTAATTTTCGATTTGTCTATAAAATTTTTGTAATTTTTCTATGACAATATATCATATTCTCTCTCTCTCTCTCTCTCTCTCTCTCTCTCTCTCTCTCTCTCTCTATCTCTTTATCTCTCTCTCTATCTCTCACGTTTATTAAATCCTCATAGTTCCTTTATAAATCACGAGATGCCTAAAAAATTTGCGAAAAATAAAAAAAATGTAAATACTAGAATAATGTCACGAGTGTAATAAACAAATATTCTGGTAGTCATAAAAAAAATTTAAACCGTAATAAACGATATTTCAAAATATTTCGTATCGTGCAAAATCGTGGTATAAAAATTTGTTGTTATGCGATTTACAGAATTGTTTCTGGGAAACACTTACTTACTCAAATATTTCAGCTTTTGTTTAAAAACTGCTACATACCTGAAACAGAAAAAATGTTGAATTGAATTATTACAATAAGAGAATGTAATTTTTTATTAATTACTATAAAAAATTCATTGTATCACCCAAAAGCGTACATATGGGAGGAGAACATATCAAACAACCAGTGAAGTAGATAATATTGACGTAATATATATTTTTTAACTTTTGAGTTATAGTATTCTGATTTTTGGATTGGGATTGGGCTATTAACACAATATACCTGTACCAAGTATGAGAGAAATCTACAGGGTGGTTTTAAAGTTACGGCTTATCAAAATATTGGCCGAAATAGATGAAACACCCCGTATCTCGGTTATTAAAGGCGTTAAACCCAGTAAACAAGGTTATTTGGAATCAACTAATATGGTTAATATCAGAATAGATCGTAATTTACTTGGTCGTTCTAACCAATACTTATTCAAATTAAAAACACCTAGATATTCAATTGTTAGTCTTTTTTTTTGTAAGAAAATGACACCTCTAGTCGACTTTAGGTACGTTGTAATTCGTTTTACGAAACAATAAATTCAATTACCGGCCATATGTGCTCGAATAGGGCCGTACCTTGACGCTTAATCAAGATTCACCCTATAGCTCATTCTGCATACAATGAGAGACTAAATTACAAATACAAAGCACATAGAACTTTATTTATTTACGTTGCGATTACTCTTAACACTTCAATATTGTCGCCAAAGCTGTTATTTTTTCGAGTCAGGGTCGGTTTGTGTCTTGTTTTTTCTTTATTTCAGATTAAAATTAGAGAAACTTATCATTACTCAAAATAATATGTACTAATAAAAGTATGACATGTCATTTTCCCCAAATTTTTGTAATTTAAATCTATGTTGAGCAATACCAAAAGACTGGAACGAAAATTCAAGTAGGTGTATATGCGGGAACGATATGCCTGAATGGATATTTTTGGAAAATCAAAGGTAAAGAAAAAACGTGCTTAATTCACACATGGCGACCCTTTTGAGTCCTCGAAATTCTGAAGTAAATGCTCTGGAAAAAAAGGGAATACTTAATTAGAAAGAAGATCGGTCAAGGTTCATACAGATGTCTGGTCTTTGGGTATAATTCTATTTATAATAATCATGAAAAATTGGGCGTGGAATATGAAGAAAGAAAACGATGAAAATTACAAAGAACTAGTTGTGAAGACAATGTTGTACACCGTTGCAAAAAAAATGCGGGAGAAGTATTTTATGAAGTGGAAAATAATTTTTGATCCATTTAAAGATATTATCTTCAAGTCTAGTAGGGAAGCTCGTAATGCGAAACGAAGGAATTTGCAGATGTACGCCAATAAAAGGAAATCGAGCTTTGCTTCATTAAAATTGGAAGAATACTACGCAATGGTTTTATTATGGGACACTCCGGCGGGATTCCAGCGAAAATTTTACCATATTGCTTCAGTAGAACTTGCCTGGAGAGGTGGAGAAGCAGTCAATTGCAGAGTTCATTATTTTAAAGAGGAAGTGGATAATTCTGGGATTAAAACAGGAAGATAACATAGTTACATATTTTTTAAAATAACTGATTTTCAAAAATCCTACTTTTTAGGAAGAGTAGAATATAATACCTCCCATCAATAAAACGGCCCAGGGTGGAGAAAAAAAATGGCTGGTCCCCAACACGTAGAACTCTACCTTTTGTCCAGTCCGTCTTTTTAAAATTCTAATGGTTAAACGTTCATCTAGAATAACAACTAATAGATTATTCTGGGCATCCGTCTTTATATACAGTTAATTAGTTTGGTATTCCACATAGCACAAATAAAAGTGATTGCCCATTGATTTTTATTATCAAACGACGACAGTCGATTCAGTGTTGTGAGTATTTTGAAAATGGAGCCAACATCTAAACCTTGTAAAAGAGGCATACTGATTAACAGGTGTGTCTAGTTTTAAAGGTTATACCTCTCAAAACAACGACAATTCGAAGTCATTATTGTAAATATAAACAAAGAAGCCCCTAAAACAAACCTCTGAGGTACTTCATAGTTGATTTTATGTTGGTGTTAGACAATAGTCCAGGAACAAATATTATTTTTCTTATTTGTAAGTGCCTCATTATAAATAAAATAGAGTAATACCAATTAGTTTATCCAAAAATTGAAAAAGAACGTTTTTAATGAAGAAAGGGTAACTAATTTTTTCTAAGCCGATCCTGTGCATTCTTAGAGTTTGTCACAAAACCCATAATTCTGAGTCTTTTTTACTTTTCTCCACTCCCAAGTTACATTGTTGTACGATTGAATGAACGGAACACGAACATAATCCGACCAAGAACTTTTTGTTTTTTTTTTTGCTTCCTTAATCCTCTTGGTACATTCTCATTTTAAAACATACACATTGCTCAGAGCGTAAGTGCTTATTCGAATGGAATTCTTAGACTAGGTGTTACCGTTTAATGTAATTTGTAATTTATAATATGGCAATGAAGCATAAAGAAAATGGTTAGTTGAAAGTTACTGTTGTGTATTATTATTGTGAAAAATTATTTATAGTTATTTATTCCCAGAAGGGTTTCTTAAGAGAGTATGTCTTAACGATGAGGTGTGTTTTGTATGTATTTCAACTCTGAATTTAAATATATTTTGGTTTATATCAGCGACTAATGTCAATGTCACGAACGATAAATAAAATCAACGTTTATAAAGTTACCATGGCAACATCAAGAACCCGAGAAACGTGAAATTCAAATGTCAACTATACGTCAAATAAAATATTACTAACAAATGTTTCAAGAGCTTTGTGCCCCCCCTCAGATCCGCCAGTGCTTGTTACAGAATATACTACTCCTACATCACTGTATGTTTTGTTTTGGGGTAGCAATTTAGACTTTTCAAATTTCTCTCCAGCTTGGCGTAAAATATTTCGAAGGTTTCATACAAACTTAACACCCTGTATCACTGTTACAATTTTGCAAAATCCTGTAATTCGTTTTAAAATAGAGTATATTAAACAAGGTTCAATTATAAAGTATTTTTTTCAAGATAAACGTAAAATGTCTTAAATTAAAGTTAATTAGGCTTTTTCTAATTTAAATTCGTAGCGAGATAAAAATTATAAACAGTTTTCGTTTTTCTCGATAATTTTGAGGTTATGTTGAAAAATGATTAATACCGAAGTTTTAGATTTTTTAATTATCTACAACTTTTACAGTAAACTTTTTTCGATAGGATGCATATTTCAGCCACAAATTGTAAAAACCAATATCCAAGATAAGATTTTTTTGTTTCCAAAATGATTGGCCCTGGTCTATTCGGACGTTCAGTCAACTCAAACTTGAAAAAATTTACAGTGTGTAGGTGCTGTAAGTAAGCACAGAGGTACGTCAAGCAACTGACATAATATTGATTCAGTATTTATATTTGAGTGGTGTGAGGGGCAATGACAATATTTTTCCTTCATTATATTGACTCAATATATTTAACCGTCTGAATCCCACATTACGCATTTAAAAATCTATTTATTACACATGTTTTAATGTATTATAGTTGGGAATCTGAGGCCTTCTAGGAAGCGTTTTAAAGATGCTCTATACAACTCGCGAACATCCACCTAAAAACATGAAATCCTATGTAAAATGGCCTGCAGGATTGGAATTTTTTGTTCGCCCTTTGATCCTGAATTGCGAAATGTGTCAAAACATTGAAAAAAACTGAAAATTTTGCTTAAAATAATATTTATTGCAAACTAGTGCTTAACTTTGTTAATTGGTGTCCGTTCGTTACGAATTTTGGATATGATCTTTTTCAGTACTTCCCTGACATAGAACGTCAAATAAAAGCTACGTCATTTTTTTTTTCGCTAGATGACACAAAATATCGTCATTTTGCAGAGTAAAATGGTGAGTCGAGAAAACTTTTTTATCTTTAGAGATAGTTAACTACTATAAGCGAGAAAAATGTTGCCAATACAGCAAGGAAACTTTTTTACTTTAACATTTTTTTCATACGACGTTTAGTTTGGGTTGTGTACTTTTTTAAAACCGAACGTAATTGAATCGGCGCGTTGCATCTCTTGGCTTTATCACTGTGAGTGCGAATAAGGCGATCAGTGTGTCAAAACGAGTAAACACCACAGCGTTCTTCATACGCGCAACAAAGATGATGCGCCTTACAATATTATTATGACACTATAGGAGGTATAACGCGATTTATGAGATTGAGAAATGATAGGAATAATAATAATACTTTTTTTACAAGCAGAAAACACAATATTATTATTATCTAATTAAAATATTTATTACAACTTATATTGCATCTTAGATTTGCTTTCAGGCATTTGCAATTGTTACCACAGTTAAATAATTTACAGTTGCAAAATAATTTTTAAAAATATTATTTTGAGAAAAGGAAACAAATCTGAATTCTATAAGGTATCTTACCTGTTGAGCTTTCCTGCATACCAAAAGAAGAAAGCGACACTTTTAACACAGCTTACATAAAAAATATGATGGCACTTATTCAGCTGTATCAAAATTTTAATAGCAGAAAATTTCGAGAATTATTTTTAAAATACGTGTCTTTACTATTAAAATTAAAGCCTCAGATCTGTGGTACAATAGTAAGCATTGCTGATCGTTACGATTTTGAAGAAAGCTTAAAGCAAACAGAAAGATATAGAAGATCGAAAAATTGTCATTTTGAAACATGCGAAATACGAGACGAACTTGATATACCTGATTGGAAGAAATTTATACCAAATCCTTATAATAAAAAGAACTTCCTGGTATATTTAGCACAGTAATTAATGAAAGAAAATTATGTTATAACTGATAACATTGAAATTGTATTGGCAGGAATGTCACAAGATAATCAAAGAACAATAAAATGGACAAAAATGGAGTCGAAAGTGGTTGATGAGTTACAGTTTACTATGGGCATGAGGAAGCTGATACTAGAATATTTGCAATTATTAATTTTTTTACAGACATGTTTAATGTATTTGTTATTTACTCATTGGACACAGATGTTTTGATTTTATCAACGTTTTCTCGGTTACCTTAGATGTCGAAATTTGGATGGAAAGAGAAAATAAATTTATCCCATGTTTCTCAATCATTAAAGTACTAGCAAACTTGAAGCATCTGGATGTTAAAATATTAGCAGACAATTTGTTGTCAATATATTGTTTATCTGGATATGATTCTGTTAGCTTTCCGTTTAGAAAAGGCAAAAAAGAGCCCTAAAAATAGTGTTGTCTCAAGAACCAGATGAGATGAATATTTTGGAACCAAATTGAAGTTTGGACGTTAGTAAATTAGGCGAAAAAATAATCCCTTTACCTGTATTTCTAAAAGTGTCAGTAATCATAACCTGTAAATTGGATGTCGGCCTTTCTTAAGTACCTTTCTTTAGTACCACTCCAAACTCAATTATGAAATTTAATTTTCTTTGCCGTTTCAGGTCAAGTAGGTTCATAGTTTAGTTTATTTTTATTTTTCTTAGCGGATAGATAAAATTTATGAAAAGTATGTTCTTATGTTTGAGCCAGGACAAGTTTTTGTTGATTTTGAAAAGGCTATCCATCCATGTAGCATAACTGTATGTTTGGCCTGATGTTGAAATTAGTGCTTGCCGATTTCACTTACACCAAGCATGGTATAGAAATATAAAGTCAATCTGGCTGAGTTCTGATTATGAATCAAAAACGGAAATCGGCATTTGGCTTAAAAACACTTTGGGGTTGACTTATTTGAATCCAAAAGAAGTAGAAGACTGTTTTGTGTTCGATTTGATGTCCTACAAACAAATTTACGTTTCCGGCCAATTTACCTATATGATTAAACTGACCCTAAAACCCTTCCGTCCAGTTTACATGCTCATCTTATGGAGCAGGTAACCTTCCCGTCCAGTTTACCATCGCCCTGAAGTTTATACTATCATACGGGTAGGTAAATAAGGTTTTAAAAGGACCTTTTTTTAGGGATTTGCCGCCGACTGAAGATTCTTTTATTTTTCATGTGAGAAGGGATAATTTTCAAAACGGCATATATGTTAAAGCCAGATCTGCCTGAAATTCTAAAGTTTGGTTACGAACGCAAAGACAATAATTGTATAGTGCCAAAATTAATGTCCAAAGAGGCAAAACCTAAATTTTTAAAAATTACTCCATTTTGATGCAATATAAGATGCCAGTGTGAGGGAAAATGCATTGTAAAATAAATATTTTAATTAGATAATAATAATATCGTGTTTTATGCTTGTAAAAAAATTATTATTATTATTCCTATCATTTCTCAATCTCATAAATCGCACTATACCTCTTATATCTCATAATAATATTGTAATGCGCGTCATCTTTGTTGCGCGTATGAAGAAGGATGTGGTGTTTACTCTCTTTGACACACTGATCGCTTTATTCGCATCCACAGTGGTAAAGCCAAGAGATGCGACGCGCCGATTCAATTTCGTTCTGTTTTAAAAAGTACACAACCCAAACTAAACGTCGTATGAAAAAAAAAGTTAAAGTAAAAAAGTTTCCTTGCTCTATTGGCAACAGTTTTCTCGCCTATAGTAGTTAACTATCTCTAAAGATAAAAAAGATTTCTCGACTCACCATTTTACTCTGCAAAATGACGATATTTTGTGTCATCTAGCGAAAAAAAAATGACGTAGCTTTTATTTGACGTTCTACATTTTTTTATTGTTATGGCACTATGTCAGGGAATTACTGAAAAATATCATATCCAAAATTCATAACGATCGGACACCAATTAACAAAGTTAAGCACTAGTTTGCAATAAATATTATTTTTAGGAAAATTTTCAGTTCTTTCAAAAATGTCATGTTTTGACACATTTCGCAATTCCGGATCAAAGGGCAAACAAAAAATCCGAATCCATCCCCCCCCCCTCAGATCCGCCAGTGAATTAAATGGTTTTCTTCATAAACCACTTATTAAAATCTCTCACAAGAAATCAACCACGGTTCCTATTTCACTATTTATTAATGAAGCACAATTTTAGAAGCCCTATATTTTCTGGAGAACACTTGTCAATATAAAACCACAACACTTTTCTATAATACCTTTCATCTTTAATTTAATGATCTGACAAAAAAACCAAAAGAACATCTAAGCTTTCTATTCACACAACTAGAGATTTAAAAAAAACTTCTTTAGAAATATGAGACAATATACCTGCCGGTTTAAATGAAAACATACTTGAGTAGTCCCCAGTTATTTCCAATGACAATATAGATTCGAATCTTCTAGTTCCCACTCAGATTAGAAACTCAATATGGCCTGGATTGTTCTGCGAAGTTGAAAAACAATCTAAATGAAATCTTCAATGGTTAAAAGAAAATTGAAAATGACTGTTTGAACTATGAATAGAGGTTAAAACAATGAGATCGGTTTCATAAGGGTACTACTATTTTGTATTCTTTTAAATTGTTTATTTATGGTGGTACCTGCTTGATTTCACTTTTTATAATATTGATTAAAAATTATTTTGCTCCTTAATTTAAAATTTAAACAAATATATACCAATTTTCATAACTATATGTGGCATTTTACATTTAAAAATTCTAAATTTTGATAGACGACCAATTTTTAGACAGATTACTAATTCATTATAACAAGATATTTTTTAAATGGCTCCTTACATTTGGTTCACCCTATATAACGAATTAAAACGGTCAAAAAGAACTACACACGAAATTTAAATAAAACAATTTTTAAATTTTATTCTTAGTGATTTTAATACATTTATAGACAATGTGCAGTAATTAATATTTATACGGAAATAATCTTTTTAAAATTTTACGAGTTACTCTGAAGTATATGCAACGCACAATACAGCGATGTATTGTCGTATCGTATTCTATAAGATTCAATGAATAAGCAACACAGTATACGCTCTTATTGTATTACGTGTTGCCTACAACTCGCTACCTAAAGAGTAATAAATTTAAATAAACAATTTCTAAACCTAGTAAGAAAATGTGAATTGAAAGGTAAACAATAACATTTGCGGTCGCTTTTATATGAGTCATTCTATTTTTTTATCGGAGTTACCTTACCGTAGTGAAACTGATAACTGTACAATTAAAATAAATATACAATATGTAGTTCATTTATTGCAAATGATTCGTTTTCACTTAATTTGAACAGTTAAAAATCGTTTTAGTTGAATTTCTTGTTTTACAAATATTAAATTTCTATATTTTTTATCAAAAAACTAAAGTTTTGTATACCTGGATAATTATGTGGATTGAAAAGGGAGCTGCAAAACATTCAAGGTGGTCAGCCAAAAATGGCATTATTTAATGATTATTTACACACCAATATGGAACTGTCTATTTTTTTAAAGGTTAAAACCATTCTAACACAGAACTTATCGCTTATTGCTTAGTAAACATATGCCTTATTACATCCATTCATCATTCAACTTGGGGATTTTAAAAAATCAATTTAACCCATAAACTGTTTTCCAAAGGACGCAATAAAATGTATGCCTCGCCCCTTACCGCTGCCCTTAAGGAGAAACTTTTTTCTGGTAATCTAAAATTTCTTGTCTTTTAGAAAACGTTTCTGGTCCATTACTGACCCTTAATAACAGAATAAATTCACGATATAATATATCGCGACATTAAAATTAATATGTAAATCAGAAAATTCAATTCCCATGAAATTTTTTAATATCTGTATTATTCCTATTAGTCATTGTAAACATTATTTTGAAGGTTGATCTAGATAAAATTTCTTGCAAAATTTAATGAATAATAACGAATGGTTTCCTGTTAAAAAAAAAACATAATTACGGATTTAGTTTGATTTGACTGTAAAATTAAAAACTCAGTTTAGAAAGCGAATGACCTATTACATACAATAGCCGTATATGGGGACGTCTAGAAAATAGTTCATTTTTGGGTTAAGTAATTCGAAAAGGTTTATAATGTTTAAAAGGCTTATCCATACAAACACGCTATCGTATATCAGCAAAGCTGATAAATGAAGCCGCGAAAGAGTTTTGATAATAGTACAAGAGCCAGTGACGTTTTTCGGTACTTATTTTCCCAGTCAGCAAACATCGACAAAATTGTAGGGTTAGTATTTAGTAGGGGGTTTTTCCGGAGGGGTTTTCCGATGGGTAGAGGCGGAAAATGCGTCAGAATATACGAAAACACGGCCCTTTTTTTCAGTGATTATTTTTTTCATCTGTCAAAATGGTCAGATTTTGTGGTTTCAGCCAATAAGAGCTCAGGATCCTAACCAATCATTGATTTTTATACTGATTATTTTTGTCATCTGTCAAAATAGTCAGATTTTGTGGTTTCAGCCAATAACAGCTCAAGATCCTAACCAATCATTGATGCTGATAAAACTGCCTCTTCATTTTTGTTTTTGATTAAACTATTGTTTACCTTTTTTGAAATGTCAAATATAAACATTTAACAACTTTTATTTAGTATTATCAATTATTATTATACTAAAATGTATTGCACATCTAAGTTAATACCCAAATTTCAAAATATATTTGTAAACTAACCTGTTTTTATTCAATTATTTTAACACACAACATAGCTCCATCCATAAATTCGTTTAAAACGGACAAATAATGTCAAAGTCTAAACGTTACCCTCATATAAATAATCTTAAATACCTACTACTATATAGGCAACTTATATTACGTTTGTAGGTATACAATCAATTATATCAGGGTCATTCCATAAAAACGGGACAATCTGTGTCCTGGTAATTTTTTCAGGTGAAAACAGGTTATCACTTGCCTCATAACACGTTTTATCTAGACATATTAAACTGTTCTATATATCTCTTAAGTAAAAACACCTTGAAATATAATATTATTAGTGTTTTTTGCCACATTTACAGCTAAAACGTCAACACCGTAGGGTGTCCACCTGCCTGTTTTTTATTTATATTTAAATATTTTAACTCGACAGATAGTCCAAATATAACCATAATGCTGTAAACATTCGAAAACGCGTTGAATTGTAGTAACTAGTTATGTCCATTGAGAGTTTTTGATTAATTCTCTATTTTTATGACATATTAATAAGTGTCCTACAAGTTTGGCATCAACACCGTTCTCAAGGATGATGTTGCAAAATGGAGTAAAGTAGTGGGAGTAATTATGCGATTGAACTTCCATTCCAACAGTTAAAATCTCGTTAGTTGAGCGTAATGTGTCAAGGAGGTAGGCTACTTGTTCTTTTTTGTTTTGTGCTGTATATTGGTGACGTTAAGGCAGGCGTAAGTTTATTTTCGTTTTGATAAACCTCTGTTTACCTTTTTTGAATTGTCAAATATAAATATCCTATAGAATATATAAATATACTAAAATTTATTGTAAATGTTTAACTGGCTTGTTAGTTATTGTAAATGTCAGCCAGACGTGTATTTTCCATAAAATTAAAGTATAATCTATCGTGTGACAAATTTTCAAATCCCGGAAAATAAGAGCAAACATTTTCTATTTTTCCGATTTTGAAGATACCGCCAGAATCATTTGCCAATTACGTAAATCAGCCAGACTTATTTTTAAATACAGTTTATGATTGTATCAGTTCATTTGCTAAATTTCAAGCCTGGAAAAATAAGGGTTTCAGCTAGACCCACTTTCCGCTATCTGAGATAATAGTAGGGGATGCCGAGATGCTAAATTTGCAGTTACTAAAGCGTCATGGGGACCTATTGGATTGTGAAGATTAGGTTCTAAAACGAAAAAAATGTATGTTAAGTTTTCCATTTTAGTGGGGGGAAGAGCGTGTAAAAATTTTCAAAAATGTAAAAAAAAAACAGTAATATGGTCCATTGTGGCTAAACGGTTAATATTTTGAAAATTTTATTTTTTCATGGATATGTGGGTGGACTTTCGTAATTCAATACCTGTTGGGGCATATAGCCTAAGGAGTAGTTGTTGAAGTCCAGACGCTGGAGCAGTGTAGGACATTTTTAATGTCCTTGTTCGAGCTTGTGTGATTTTATTGCACATCCTTTGTGCAGTTTTGTCACTCCCATGGTCCTTTTTTGGAATTTTTATAGTTCAAAAAATTCCACCTTCGTGTAGTTAATATCCATTGCATTTTTTTGCGTTTTAAGAACCATAGATACTTATTTCAAATTATAAATATGCATAGTGTTGACTCAACGTTTTACAAGAAGTTTCAACGGTACATTTTTTATCTACAGAATAAAATTAAATTCACTTTCTGCGTAATTTACTATTGATTGTTCTAAAAATACTTTTATATAAATCCAAACTTAGTCAGACGTGATAAATGATACACTCGGTGATTCAAGCAGAAGTCCCTACCTGAAATGGGCAGCTATTTTTTTAAGAACAAAATTTTTTGAAAAGTCGACTTCTGTGAAAAAAACCAGCGCGATTTTTAAGTACAGTGTAGATGAGTCGAAGTTTTGGAGGGGGGAGAGTGTTAGGAAGGAGTATTACTACTATACAGAAACTATTTTTTTCCAGAATACTATTGTATTTACGTAGATTGCCGTATATTCCTACGCGACAGTATTTGTTCATCTATTGTTCACCTGATGTCTAATTTGCCCTAACCTTGTCAATAATTGCTTAAACAAATTGAATCTATACAATCACAGGTGCGTAGAATCACCATTATTGTTGTTAGTGTTTACAATCAGTGCTGCTTCATTTGTTTTCTTTTTGTCCATTGTTTTTTCTGTCGCGTTATCAAATTTAGAAGGTTACTCAATGGTGATTTTTTTGTTTTAACGTATTTGGTAACTCTAATTTCAAATCATGACATAATCTATATCTTTAAAAATTTGGGAGAAAATTTCTATTTTTGATCAAACAATCGGTTAATTAAAACAAAATAGTAATAGATTATTACATATCGATTTGTATGTGCAATTTTGTTAATCAGTTTTTTTTTAAATTTGAGTCTTTATTATCCGAAAATGGTTACATAACTATTCTTCAAAATATTGTCCATTGTTAATCCCAACTTTTTTCCATCTTTCAGCCATCATACGGATTACGCGTCGAAAAATTTTTGGCTTCCTCGTAAACTTCGTCAGCCAGGTTATCCGTCATCGATCCGAAAAGGTTGTAGTCGGAAGGTGCGATGTCTGAAGAGTGGTGTAGGACGTCCCATTTCAGTGTTTTCAGGGGAAATAGAATTCATCCCAAAAAAGAACTTAAAGTATCTGAGTGTGTGGATAGACGAAAACGGAACGTTCCGACAGTATGTTAAGAAAACCATGGAAAGCGCAGACGAGGGTGAAGTTGCAGAAGAGATGGGAGACTGGTAGGGACATGGACATGGATCAAAAAAAGCATTCCCAATATACATTTGAGCCCGAAAAGGGAACGTTCCGACAGTATGTTAAGAAAACCATGGAAAGCGCAGACGAGGGTGAAGTTGCAGAAGAGATGGGAGACTGGTAGGGACATTGACATGGATCAAAAAAAGCATTCCCAATATACATTTGAGCCCGAAAAGGGAACGTTCCGACAGTATGTTAAGAAAACCATGGAAAGCGCAGACGAGGGTGAAGTTGCAGAAGAGATGGGAGACTGGTAGGGACATTGACATGGATCAAAAAAAGCATTCCCAATATACATTTGAGCCCGAAAAGGGAACGTTCCGACAGTATGTTAAGAAAACCATGGAAAGCGCAGACGAGGGTGAAGTTGCAGAAGAGATGGGAGACTGGTAGGGACATGGACATGGATCAAAAAAAGCATTCCCAATATACATTTGAGCCCTGGACTATTATCTGGCGCAGATCCTAACAGGACACGGCAGCTTCCGTGTATTCATAAACCGAATCGATAAAGAAGACAGTCCTAAACGCATTTACTGTCCAGAATGGGACGATACCGCAGAGCATACACCTTTTAAATGCAGGTGGTGGATCACGGAAAGTAACCGAATGAATATCAAAGCGAGCACCATCCCGGAGCTGAATAACTAAATAAGCGCCATGATAGGATCAGTAGAGAAGTGGAACGGAATCAATGAGGAGATTAGGAGGAAGAAAGGAGGCGGTTCCGAAAGTATCTTCAGCCGTGGTGATGTTTTAGTGGGAAGACCGCAAGGGAGAGTCCCACAATACCGGAGAAGGGAGGAACTTGTACCCGTATCCATATTTTTTTTTGTATTATTATTAAACACCCATAAAGGCATTTAGTATATAACAATCTGGTCAACAGTGACCAATGAGCAATTTAATTCTAACTTAATTTGAGTTTGAAACTTAAAACTAAGGTATACTCATCAGCGTTCCTTAGGTTCTGTAGAATGGATTGCACTAAACTTTAATGTGCACACACAAGTTCTGCTTTTGCTCTAAAAACACTAAACTAACTCTTAAGTCTTCTTTCTAACAGAGTATTGTCTAGGAGCTGAATAGCCTCGACATTGGCATGATGATGAAGTCTTTCTTCACGACTCTTGGCTAATTTCTTGATGATCTGGTCAACAGTGTCCTTTTCCAGATCCCTATGCAGGTCACTATTGCGAATGTACCAAGGGGCATCTACTATGTTCCTCAGTGCTTTGTTTTGAAATCTTTGGATGATTGCTAAGTTGCTTTGGTGCATCCCCATAGTTGGATACCATCAATCCATACAGGCTTAAGTATCTGCTTATAAAGCATAAGCTTGTTATGTAGAGACAGAGTGGAGTTTCTTCCAATTAGCCAGTACATTTTTCTATATTTCAGTCCAAGTTCTTCTCTTTTCTTTTTAACACGCACTTTCCATCGGAGTTTGGCATCTAAGGTAATAACTAAGTATTTTGCTGTGTTTGAATATGGAATCAGGTTATTGTTTATTCTGACTGGAATATGATCTATCCTTTTGTTTGTAAAGTTAATGTGGAGTGATTTAGTTTCATTAAGTTTAATTTTCCATCTCTTCGTCCAGTCATAGATAAGGTGGACAGCTGTTTGCAGCTTGGGGGTGGCTTCATCCATGTTTTTTCCTACTTCTAGAATGGCAGTATCGTCGGCGAAGGTGGCTATGGTATTGTTTTCTAACTCTGGAATATCACATGTACACAGTAAGTTTAGAACGGGTCCTAGGACACTTCCTTGTGGTACTCTAGCCTTAATTTCTTTAAGATCGTAAAAGGCTTCTTCTTGCCTAATTCTAAAGTATCTTTCCGATATATATGAATGGAGGATATCTGTATATTGTTTTGGAAGGAAAAGCTTGCGCTTATGCATTAAGCCTTCATGCCAAACCTTATCAAACGCTTGTGCTACATCAAGAAAGATAGTAGCACAAATGTTTTTCTCTTCTAATGAACTATGAACTTCGATCGTCTAGTGCTTATTTCTAAATCCAAATTGGTGCTCAGGGATAATTTCTCTTTCTTCGATAAGCGGTTTTAGTCTTTTGAGTAGTAGTTGTTCAAATAGTTTCGACATAACAGGCAGTAATGAGATCGGTCTGTATGACGATGCCTCATGTGGTGGTTTCCCTGGCTTGGGTATCATTATGACTTCCGCAATTTTCCAAAGGCTGGGTACATACTTCAGTCTGAAGGCAGCATTTATTAGGTTAGTTAGTTTAATTATTGCTGTTTTTGGTAATTGGTTTAAAAGTATCCATAAATGATGATTTCAAGTTTTCATCTGAGCAACACACTTTGTCGTTTTCAAACCTCGTCTATTTGAACATTAGTTCTGTTTTCACCAAATACACAGCATGTTTTCAGAGCCATAGATGTTTGGACTGGCCGTTGATGTTCTCTACGATATTACCCACTTTTTTTTACGGTTGGAGCAGCTGTTCATACGTGGATTCAACTCATATGACACCCAATTTAACAACGTTTGCATCATTTCCAAGGTTTTTAAGCGATGTGAAATGACTTGTATTACGCCCAATGAATCTGAAAGTTCTTGATGCGTTTGAAATGAATATTCGTCCAGTAATGCCTCCAATTCTGCGTTGTCAAACTTTTTCACGGGTAAGGG
Organism: Crepidodera aurea; assembly: GCA_949320105.2. NCBI lineage: Eukaryota > Metazoa > Arthropoda > Insecta > Coleoptera > Chrysomelidae > Crepidodera > Crepidodera aurea. The sequence goes on along the minus strand of OX439477.1, from coordinate 6,189,863 downwards.
ACGCTCCTTGGCTTCCACGCCGAAATCACCCATTTCACTAATAGCAGCTTCACCGTAAGTTTCTATAATCATTCGAGAAGCCTCAGCCGCAGATTTTTTTTTAATTGAATGACTATTTTTTTCAAAAAATGAATAGAAATCTTCAGTATTATTTTCATTCATACCATGTGCTCTCGTCGTACTATTCAAATTTGTGGGACAATCTGTACTTGTTATGTTAACAATTAACCTTCAAAAAATAGAATTTCCTCTTTTAAAATAAACGTTTGCAACTTGAATACTCCAATATTACAAAATAATGAACGTTTATAAATAATGTGTTCATATAGAGATAAAAAGAATATTTTTAGTAACTATCAATTACTAAAAAAATATTGTTTCACGCTCCTTTTGTTGTTGAGAAATAACATTTATTATTGAATCATCAAAGTATTGACTTCCTATAAAATGAATCAAAAAATATTTTTGCAGTTACAACAATGATGATATAGCCTTCTCGGAAATAGGTGTGTTTGTATATGCATACGTTTTTATGTTATTCAATAATTTCGTATAACGTAATATTAAAATATTTATTAAACTTAACTAAATATTTTAAAAGAGAATCCTAAAATTTCGTCCACAGCCAAAGTATCTAGGTTAAAGAACAGGTAGTGAAAAATAAGCAATTAGGCTTAGTAACGAAATTTTTTTATTGGCCCATATGAAACTATGACCAGTAGAATACATTTCCAAAAATTTTCCGCTTCATTATTAAAGGGGGCCTGTTAAGTTAACCTTTTTGTAGAACGTACAATATGGATTAAGAACCAACCAGACACTGACCTATCTAACCTATCTAATGTTATTTCGAAATACTGTGAGTTAAGTTTTTTCGGAAAATTTAAACAAATAATTACACTAAAATCACACAAATAGTCAAGAAATAAAAAAATTACACAGCAAACAGCAATCCAGAATTTTACATTCGACAATAACAAATAAGTATTCAACACTTCCTATGACAGACTTACGTCGAACTGGTGACTGGTGTAAGCACGTGCTAAGAGAATGTATGAGATCGTCACGTCATTGGTTAGATTTACCCGGGAGATTTAGTACTAATTATTCTTTAAATTGCAATTTCTCCGGAAACGGGTAATTATATCTTGAGATATTTTTACCTAGAAACACTAAATCCCATTCTTTATCGTTTGCGCATAAATTGATTTAGAATTTCCGACCTAGTGGTAAGCCTCATTGATATTTTAAAAGTTTCTAGACCTTTCCATTCTTCTTCAATGGAAACTGTATCTGATGGCATATTTCGTGCTACAACATGGCTTCCTAATGTATCCCAAGCTCGTTTAATCTAATTATCGTCAGAGCCGAATGATTCCATCGCTTGTCACTCATCTATCCACCATTGCCACTTCATCAACTCATCTATCCACCAAGTTTTCTCGTTGTAGACAAACATTATCATCCAGTACAGACTTAAACATAATCGATAATTGTTTTAAACACTGTAGTTACTTTGACCATGTCTTTGTTCCAGTCAATATAATACTCTGCTTTGGGAATCTAAATACGTAAACTATTTAAGCTCAAAAGGTTTCATTTATTTGAACCTTTCCTTCAGGACAGTATTGTTCAACAGGAGCCATTCTTCTTAGTTTTCGTGGGTCTCACCACGTGTTTTGCTACAAGCTTACAGGTCTCTTCTGCTGTTGGAATCTTCAGATCATTAAGTAAATTCGTACAGTAGAGTAAATTCAGAAATGTAGGTCGATTTAGGAGATAGCGGTTAGAAATGAGGAAAGGAAAAATATTCTAGCAAATTGGCAGAGAGAACATAAAGCAATGGCCCTGCTGCAAACATAGAAGTGTTGCCTGCTATATGTCACAGATACTAACTGGATATAGATCTTTTAAAACCTGGATTGGAACAACTGCAAACGATAACTGCATAGACTGTGGTCAGGCAGACATGCCAGCGCACACCTTAGGCAGATGGCCAAACAAAAATTGGGATAAGCACTAAACGAAGAAAATCTTATCGAAATAATGATAGAGAATAGAGAGGCAATGGAAGACGGTGTAAGGCAGCAATGCAAGGGTTCATCTAAGGTTCATCTGTACACATACAAACTAGATATTAAATTTTTGGGATATACGCAGCATCCGTATTGACTTTCTAGATCCCAAATAACGGGAATAGAGAGTTAGTTACAAGAAAAAAAAAGAAACGACAGTAATTTTTAGATAAAAGAAACAATCATAAATGTAAACAAAGAAGAAGAATTATTAACAAAGAAAATACGCAGAAAATTGTAATGTTAAACAAAATGATCATTAATTGTGAGATAACTTAATTGATTTAATTTAGTTTTCAAGCAATTTAAATATTTAACAAACGATGATTTTAAAATATAAGATAAAATATAGGATTTTAGTATATACTATTACCATTTTTCTGGGACATTCTGTATACCATATCAACAGTAAAAACATTAAAAACCCATTTATAAATTCACGAACTTTGAAATAACACAAAGTATAAGACGGTATTTATAAAGGATTACGCTGGAGTTTTATTAATATATATGATAAATATATGCATATACGTTCGTTCAGTTATTTCCGGAGATTCCTATAAAATATTAATAACGATTAAAGATTATAGAAGTAAAATGATGCAAGAGTATCAAAATTACGGGATATGAAATAATTTTTGAGATGATGAACTAATACAGTCCAGACGATGTTGTTGTTGTTAATTAATTAATTTATTTAGTTACTAGTTGGGAATCTGAGGTGCTGAATTCGACCACCTCTATACAACTCGCGAACATTGACCTAAAAAACATGAAATTCTATGTAAAATGACCTGCCGGATTCGAATTTTTTGTTCGCGCTTTGGATCCGGAATTGCGAAATGTGTCAAACAATATCATTATTATTTAATTAAAATATTTATTTTACAATGTATTTTCCATCACACTGGAAACTTATATTGCATCTTACATTTGCTTTCAGGCATTTGCACTTGTTACCACAGTTAAATAATTTACATTTGTAAAATGGAGTAATTTTTAAAAATGTAGGTTTTCCTTCTTGGGACATTAATTTTGGAACTATACAATTATTGTCTTTGCGTTCGTAACCAAACTTTAGAATTTCTGGCAGATCTGGCTTTAACATGTCGTTTTGAAAACTGCGCTGTCGTTGTAAAAATGCCCTTCTCACATGAAAAATACAAGAATCCTCCGTCGGCGGCAAATCCCTAACAAAAGGTCATTATTAAAACCTTATTTACCTACCAGTATAATAGTATAAACTTCAGTGATATATTTTGGTTCCAAAATATTCATCTCATCTGGTTCTTGAGACAACACTATTTTTAGGGCTCTTTTTTTGACTTTTTTAAATGGAAAGCTAACAGAATCACATCCAGATAAACAATATATTGACAACAAATTGTCTGCTAATATTTTAACATCCAGATGCTTTAAGTTTGCTAGTGCTTTAATGATTGAGAAATATGGGATAAATTTCTTTTCTCTTTCCATGAGTAAATAACAAATACCCTAAACATGACTGTAAAAAAAATTAATAATTGCAAATATATAGTAACTCATCAACCACTTTCGACGCAATTTTTGTCAATTTTATTGTTCTTTGATTATCTTCTGACATTCCTGCCAATCCAATTTCAATTTGATCAGGTATAACATAATTTTCTTTCATTAGTTTTTGTGCCAAATATGCCAAGAGGTTCTTTTTATTATAAGGATTTGATATAAATTTCTTCCAATCAGGTATATCAAGTTCGTCTCGTATTTCGCATGTTTCAAAATGACAATTTTTCGATCTTCTATATCTTTCTGTTTGCTTTAAGCTTTGTTCAAAATCGTAACGACCACAGATCTAAGGCTTTAACTTTAATAGTAAAGACACGTATTTTAAAAATAATTCTCGAAATTTTCTGCTATTAAAATTTTGATACCGCTGAATAAGTGCCATCATATTTTTTATATAAGCTGTGTTAAAAGTGTCGCTTTCTTCTATTGGTATGCAGGAAAGCCCAACAGGTACATTTTTAATTTCTCTTAACACAGCCACATAGAATTCAGATTTGTTTCCTTTTCTCAAAATAATATTTTTAAAAATTACTTAACTGTGGTAACAGGTGCAAATGCCTGAAAGCAAATGTAAGATGCAATATAAGTTTCCAGTGTGAGGGAAAATGCATTGTAAAATAAATATTTTAATTAAATAATAATAATATTGTGTTTTATGCTTGTAAAAAAATTATTATTATTATTCTTATCATTTCTCAATCTCATAAATCGCAATATATCCCCTATAGTGTCATATTAATATTGTAATGCGCGTCATATTTGTTGCGCCTATGAAGAAGGCTATGGTGTTTACTCTCTTTGACACACTGATCGCTTTATTCGCATCCACAGTGGTAAAGCCAAGAGATGCGACGCGCCGATTCAATTTCGTTCGGTTTTAAAAAAGTACACAACCCAAACTAAACGTCTTATGAAAAAAAAATGTAAGTAAAAAAGTTTCCTTGCTCTATTGGCAACATTTTTCTCGCTTATAGTAGTTAACTATCTCTAAAGATAAAAAAGTTTTCTCGACTAACCATTTTACTTTGCAAAATGACAATATTTTGTGTCATCTTATTAAAAATGTTTGTTTTTCTTTTGTTGGTTGAATTAAAATGTTACCTGAAATAAAATGACTGTTGATGTTCAGAACCTACATTTAAATATTAGATGTAAAAGGTAACTAATGAAAATATTTAGTCAGATTAATTTTAGGAAGTTGCATTTTTATTCAGTAAACAATTTAAACATTCTAAATTATTTCAAGTTATATTTTAAATAGGTCAATAGGATAAATTCTAAAATGTTTAAAAATAGAAATGTAAATAATGTAGTTTTAAAATATTTAGGTAATTTTTGAATTGTTTTCTTTATTTACTTTTTAAATAACTAGCAGTTGTATGTAACTAATTTACCTGTTTCTATAATATTTTAAGTACTATTAATCTGTTTCTTCAAAAAATTTTAACTATTTAAAATGTTTGATGAATAAAATTGTATCTTGATAAAAATTGCGTAAGTCAAATATATTTGATAAATATATTTAAACCCTTCAATTTTTAGGATGCAAGTAAAATTATCAACAGTCATTTTAATTCATGTAACATTTTAATTCAACAAACATTCCTCAATGTTTTGGTTTATGTAACTATATGTTTCCAAAAAAATATCAACAAACATTTAAATAACTTATTTAAAATGTTTGTTATTTTTATGTTGGTTGAATTAAAATGTTACATGAATTAAAATGACTGTTGATAATTTTAATTGCATCCTAAAAAGTAAAGTGTTTAAATATTATCAAATATATTTGACTTACGCAATTTTATCAAGATACAATTTTATCACACATTTTAAATAGTCAAAGTTTTTTGAAGAAACAGTTTAATAGTGCTGAAATAAATGGATAAACATAAAACTGAGTTGAATAAAATGGATGTATGTTTAAAATTGAAAAAACTGTTAAAAGAAAAAAAATTTCACCGGAAAAAATATAGAGAAATTACATGTTTGCATTTTTAGTATCAAAGAAAAAATGATTGGTTGCTTTTGTTATGCAAAATTTGACGTGGGACAGAACGGAAACCGATGTCGTGCCGCGTGCATTTGTTCTGACTCTCAAATTACCGGTTTTTATTGGTTCAGACTTCGCGCTCTATTCAAATTACTGCGGGGAAACCCTTGGGGCTATCTATCCCGAATAATAACGAACCGACCCCAGCCTTGAGCTCAATTATTATTAAAATTATTTTATTTTATTTCATTTTTATTTAGTGTTTAGGCTTTTATTATTTGGTTTAATTAAATACGTTGGATACTCATTATTACTAAGCATATTTGAGAGTCAGACTGCAATAATTAAACCTTTATAAACGAGAAAATTATTATAGGTACTTCTGATTCTGCCTAATATAAATGTATTGTTATTGTACCGAAAATGTTTTTTTAGTCAACCTACCATAACGTTACGATTGCACCTGCTTCCTACGAATGACTACCTGCGTGATTCCTGGGGACATTTTCAAAACTTGATAGATACCATTCGCAGGGAAATTGTCTCCGTTTGTTTACACTAGACTTATAGCCAATCAAACTTCCCGTCATTAATGGCGAAAATGTCAACACTGACTTTTTTCAGGATGTAACATTTAAAAAGTAGGTACAGATAAAACGCTACACGCTTCAGTAAATAAGGTACTTCCAGTAACTGTTGAAACAATATAATTAACACGTTCGCTGCTATTATACACAATTCATTAAAGTTATTATTAATTAATAAGTACGAGTTTAGATCTTTTATTAAATATTTTATTATTAGTTGTGGTACTTCTTCTTATCCAGGTTCGGATTAGGAAAAAATTGACAAATTTTTCCAGGTTCAAAACGAACACTGTATAAAGGATTTTTAAAAATTACTTTACGCATTTGGAAAGAGCACAAAAAACTGAATTCGTCGACATATTTTTTGTTTTCCCGCAGATAATTTTACTACTAAAAAGTTCAAAGTTTCAGTTTATGGAATTACGGTGGCTCAAAATGTAATGAGTGAGATTTTCATTAATTGTATGATGTTTTAATTAATATTACACAATCTAATGATGTAAATTTGTAATTTTCAGAATTTACGATGAATCATTTTCCTCTAACCAATCAAAATAAACGCCCTGTATAAAAATATTTCAAAATCAACAAATTTTAATTGTTACGTTACAAAAAACCAAATTTTCAAAGGCATTTTTTCGTACTTAGAATTTAAAAAATTGCTATAAACTTTTTACAGGATGAAAGTACAAGTCTTTCCGAAGAAAATAAGTTCAATATCGTTATTCTACGATCACTCCTCGAGCAAGAGTAGCCGATTTTCGCAAGCGCCTTTTTTCCGAAAAATCGAAATATCTCGAAAACTAATAAATATTTTTAAAAATTTGAAATACGTACCTATTCTACAAGAAACGAGCTATGTTTTTGTCGAGTATCAAATAGACCAGTGCAGATAGCTTTGAAAATGGTAAAAAGTGAAATAAAATAATAGTAGAATGAATCCCATTGGAAAAGGAAGAGAATATGACAAAAATGATAACGACGGTGGAATTTTTTTTTGAACCATAAAAATACCAAAAAAGGACCGTGGGCGTACCAAAACTACCTAAGGTTATGAAATCACACTTGTTCCCAAGAACAAAGAGATTAAATGTCCTACACTGCACCAGGTCTGGACTTATAGCATATAGCCCAAGGAGTAATTGTTGAAGTCCAGACGCTGGTGCAGTGTAGGACATTTAATGTCTTTGTTCTTGGGAACAAGTGTGATTTATTTCACAACCTTAGGTAGTATTAATATTATATTTTAATTTCTAAATGTTGTTGAGCGCCAAATTTTAAATAAATTATATTCAAAATTTTTAATTTTCAGTATTTTTAGTAAATTCTCAGGGTTAATGCGAGTTCAACTTAAAATTGTAATCATGTATTTTTTTAATAATATTTATTGTAATATTATTTTTTTAATCAATGAGATATATAAAGAAACACTAACTATTAATAAAATTTAAACAAATTACTTTAATAACAATTAAATTCTTTATAACAAACCAATAATCATTACCTATGCAATATTATAGTTATTTAGAATAAAATTATCAAAAAATTTAAATTATTGTTTTTGCCCAAAATTTCAGTTTAGTTTTTTAAATAATATATTACCCACTATCCACTTTATACGAGAATTCGAATATAAATCGTTCTCTTATTCTGGTCAAAAATTCCTGGAAACAGCTATGATGTTTTAAAATTAATTTCTCCTCCTCTTCAAAATTGGATCTCTATCTTCCATGTCAAAATTTTCAGCTTCTTCTCAGAGTCGTTTATACATAATAAATTTAACATTGAAATTTTAAAATAATTGGTTTAAATTCTAAATTCCTTTTTTATATACTAAATTCTCAATTTCCAAATATCATTCTTCCAATTTCAATAAAAAATCTTCTACCAATTATATTATAAATGATCACAATTTTAATTCCCAGAAACTAGGTATTACAAAATATGTCATTCTATTTTTTAAACTACAATAGTATATTGTGCCACCAGTGCGGGGATACAACGAGAAATGAAGTAGGTGCCAACGACAAAAAAATCAAAAATTAATAAAAAAAGGCAAAATATTTAGAATCAAAATAACTTTTTATTTTTAACGATAACTACGTATCTAAAAAAGGCAATTAATTATTTTTTTTTTCACCTATGATTATCGAAATATTTGAACAATTGGTGAAATTGAAATTTATATTTTTGGAGATTCTAGAGGAAATCGTATTCAAGTCAATATTTTCTTTGTCTTCGACACTGACTCTGATGGGTACTTGTCGTCTCGATATTTGGGTTGATTTGGTGTACATTTTCACGTGAAGTACTCGTAGATGGTCTGTCCAAAATAGCGATCGCAATTTGCTGGCCGATTCGTTTTTATTGCCGATCGATTCTTCAACGTAACCTTCAGCGACAGTGTTAAATTTCAAGTGGTACGGATTCATCGTCAGAACTCTCATCAGTCTCCGGTATCATCATAGAGTTGAAACTCATTATTGTAAATTTTAATTTTTTAATCAATCAATTTATCTGTCACTTAAACGTCACATTTTTTTGGGGGTCTGTATTGTCAATTTCCGTGCGAAAAGTAAATTTTGCGTGCGTGTAAATCCGACGCGGCGTTGACAAGTTATTCCTATTTTAAGCAGATTTAATGAAAAAAACAGCACTTCAGAAATATTAGCACAAAAACCACATTTTTAAAAAAATTCCTCAAAAAAGCTACTATGATGTAAATGAAACATGCACCTATCACAATAATCACACAACATCTTTACCCGTTGCACAGGGTGTTTGCCGATGGCGTGCCAATAGTCTAGTTTTCAAATGGCAATAACTTAATTTTTTCAAATAGGACACCCTGTATATTTTTCTTCAGTTATAAGCTCTCCCTAATACGCATTAAAAAAATATAGGGTTTTGCACATCTAACTTTACTGTTTACTTTAATAATTGACGTTAAGTGACAAACAACATATTTTACACAATTTTTAATAAGAAATCAAGTTACCTATGAAAATGACAGTAGGTATATTTTGTTATGGCATTAATTGTCAACATAAAATTTTGTATTGTATCACGTCTACTATATTTAATCGGTATTGTGTATAAAAAATGGATTTTAATAAGAATTATAGTGTTCAAGAAAATATTGATATGATATGGATACTGGGTGAATGTCAAAAAAATGCGTTTCTTGCTAGTAGGGTCTATCGTCAAAGATACCCAGAAAGACGTCATCCACAAAAGGATACTTATGAGAATTTAAAGAATAGATTTGATAGAACAGGAACCGTCAAGTATGAAAAACATTCACGTGAAACTACAGTTGTTACTATTGACAAAGAATATAAGGTAATGCTCAGTATAGTTGAAGATCCCAATATAAGCACAAGGCAATTAAGCAATCAGTTAGATATTTCCAATACCACAATTAGACGCATAATAAAAATGAATAAATATCACCCCTATCATATCCAGCTTCACCAAAAATTGTTACCACGTGATTTCGCGCGTAGAGTGGAATACTGTAGATGGTTAATAAACAAGATAAATACAGAGCGTAACTTTTTAAACAAAGTTTTATTCTCCGACGAAGCCACGTTTCATAAGAACGGTTGTGTAAATAGACACAACTTCCATTATTATTCGGACCACAATGAACATTTATTTAGAACCACATCACAGTATCGATGGTCTTTGAATGTGCTGGCGGGAATAATAGGTGATTATGTAATTGGTCCCTGTTGAGGGTTCTGGAATAAACCCTATGTTGTGCCAGTTTCCCAGGACGACCAACACTGTGTTATCGCCTTTTTAAACTGCATCGTTGTATTCGTAAAAAATGGACTGTATAAGGGTTGTCTTCTCAACTTCATCAACAAAAACTATGAACCTTTTTATTTAACCATTTATTAAACTTGTTAAATAAAATAAAACAACAACGTAACAAAGGATTACCTTAAACTAGTAATCAATGAACAAGAATTATAATTAATATGTGCTTAACAAGCACTAACACATATTAATGAAAATGAATTAAAATAAATGATCACATCATTCAGAAAATATTGTTTGCGTGTGTTCTGCGTGAGTGATAATTAGACACTGAGAGGTCCTAGCCTGATCATGGCTAGCACCACACTGAATTCGCCGTACTAGGAGGCATTATGAATAACAAGCCCTTATGTGAAGGAACTTGCGATACGTCGCACTTGACGGAGTAGTGAATCGTTTGACGATCAAAGACATACTAAAAAAGGTTCTGAATACATTGTTTTAGACAATGGAGCGGCTAGTCTGGTACGCGACTGAAAACACACTGAATTTAAATTTGACGAACCTCCGTCGCTTCAAAAAAATCTTTCTTTTCGGATTGCGCAACACCTTCCCGAAAAATCCTTTTAACTTGAGCCGCGTAACACGTGTAAGCTTTTTTTCTTTTTATTGTCTAGATTCGACGGTTAAATTTGCCCAATACCATTATTAACATCGAGCAAAAAATAACTTTGATGAGCCGCGCTTCCGGGTTTGATACCGCAATTATGAAATGGAGCAAAAAAATTATTTTTGCCGACACCGCGTCTTTGTGATGCCGCTCGTCAACATATTTTGGTGCATCGTTGCCGGTTTTACGAGTAACGAATATGAGTTTACATGTTTAATTATCTGAAAATTAAACAGTCCCTATTTCTTTGATGGGACTGTAAATGGAGCTATATTTTTAGATTTTTTAGAAAATGATTTTCGCAACTTATTGCAAAATGTGCCTCAAAATTATCGCAACGGAATGTGGTTTCAATAAGATGGTGCCACACCACATTACCTATTAAATGTTCGCAATTGGTTAAATAGGGAATTTCAGGATCGTTGGATAGGAAGAGGAGGACCTATAAATTAGCCTACACTAGATCGCCTTGCCTTACACCTTGCGATTTTTTCTTGTGGGGTTTTATTAAAAATATTGATTACAAAGAAGAGGTTTCCACAAAAGAAAATATGAAAGAAAGAATTACTGCAGCATTTAGACAGGTGACCCCTGCAATGCTAAGAGATGTGCGTAAATCAATGAAAAAAAAAGGCAAGAAAATGTATAAATGAAAATAGAAGACATTTTGAACACCTACTATAAATTTTAACTTTCACTATTGTAGTTTTCTGTAAATGTGCAAAACCCTATATTTTTTTAATGCGTATAAAAAATTAAGTTATTGCCATTTGAAAACTAGACTATTGGCACGCCATCGGCAAACACCCTGTACAACAGGTGAAGATGTTGTGTGACTATTGTGATAGGTGCATGTTTCATTTACATCATAGTAGCTTATTTGAGGATTTTTTTAAAAAATGTGGTTTTTGTGCTAATATTTCTGAAGTGCTGTTTTTTCATTAAATCTGCTTAAAATAGGAATAACTTGTCAACGCCGCATCGGATTTACAAATACAAAAAACTACCGTAAATCTAATATTAAGTAGAATCAGAAGACATAATCGTATACAGGGTGTTCTATTTAAAAAAACCAAATTAATTTTCATTCCACAAAAATTAGCCACCCTGTATACATCAAAATATTTTAAAATTGTAGTCCGAGTGACACTGTCTAACCCTACAAAAAATCTTGTTGATATCTCTTTTAATTTCGGTGCTAGAGATCGAGTGGAAATAATTGGCGCACCCTGTATATGTACCTACTTAAATGTTTTTTGTTTCCATTCATAAATAATCAGGCCCGTGCGCAGATATAATAACAAAAAAGAAACATTCTCGCTCTTGAGATTGAAAGAAAATTCTGAAACATTTGTCTCTTATGTATTTTATATGTATTACATTCTATCACTAGAGCTAGAATCTGTATTCCGTGATTGTTTACAAAAATAAGGTTTGTCATGAATGTCAAATTAACTGTCAGTATTAGTTGTAGATGTGGATTTAATATTGGTTTGTAAAAACTTTTAATTTATTAAAAAGGAGAAGAAAATCAAACGATTCAGATGTAGAATTTGAAAATACTCTTCAAAAATAAAAAAATATGCCGATAATATAACTCAAAATTTGCTACCGCAAAAATCCAAGCTTGAATATCAAAATATTACCTACACAATGTTTATTGAGGTTTCATTTTACTATATTTAATTTCTACTTTCTGTGGCCGTGGAGAAAGTACAGTCTGTTACTCTGTTGGAATGAAAATCCGACACTCGTGGTTCCTCCACTCGTGTCGAATTCTCATTCCAACGTTCTTACAGAATATACTATTCTTTACGATGGACAAACTATAGTTCCTTCGATTTTTTTTTTAATGAAACCCCCTCCCCCCTCGAGCAAATCCTGCGCACGGGCCTGTAAATAATAACAAAACAATACTGAAAAAATCAGAGAAAATTTACTAAAAACTACATATAGCATTGTGTAATTTTACATTAAAATTGCATTATAAATACGATAAAAATGTAGTAAAAATACATCATTTTTCTGTTACTTACCTAAAATATTTTGTAAATTTTCCGAGATTTAGTGGTGATTTTACATAATAAACTAATGTCATATTCCAGATTATTTACTGTAAAAATTCAGAATTTTAATGTAATTGTTCGGCAAGTTTATGTAGAAATACAATTGATGTAGTTAAATTACGGTTTAAATATGTTACAACCGCAATTTAACGTAAAATCACTAATTATTTTTATACTCAAGCTTGGATTTTTGCGGTAGCAAATTTTGAGTTATGTTATCGGCATATTTTTTAATTTTTCAAGGAGTATTTTCAAATTCTACATCTGAATCGTTTGATTTTCTACTCCTTTTTAGTAAATTAAAAGTTTTTACAAACCAATATTAAGACCACGTCAACTAATACTGGCAGTTAATTTGACATGCATGGCAAACCTTATTTTTTTTAAACAATTACGGCATGAACATTCTGACACCAGAGTAAGAATGAAATACGTATAAAATACATAAGAGACGAGTGTTTCAGAATTTTCTTTCAATTTCAAGAGAGCGAGAATGTTTCTTTTCTGTTATTATAAGTGGTTTCAGAATAACTACATTCAGTAGTGGCCGTGGAGAAATTATTTTCCATTATTTGTGCGATACCCTGTACAAATTTTCTCTTTATAAATATTGTCCCATATTGGGACACTTCAATATTCACAAGAAATACTCTCGGCACCTACGATAACTAAATTATTCACTAATTAGTTCCTTAACCTCAGTCTAAATAGAGAGAGAGAGAGATTAAAAATCAAATATGAAAGTAAGAATTTAAATTTCGTAATAATATTAACAACTTCAATAGAAAAAGGAAAAAGGACATTAACATGCGGCGCCAATGGACTAATAGAGTCAGGTGGGTGCCACATGGCAACGTTCGTAGATTGTAAAACGACCTGTCAGGAGGTCTGCCATTTATTAGGGTCCCTGACAGGTTCCACCGACCAGCCGTGATTTCACCAAAATCTGTTTCTTTATTTAAATTCGTTTCTTCTTTGTTGCATTTGATGTTTGCTTAGTTTTAAAGCCAGTGTCACTTTTGCCTGTTTTGCAGATATGAAGATTACTCGGAGGATGTTAGAAACGAATCGACATGGGCGGGTATATTTGTACAATTTTCGAATATTTTTAATTGGAAAAACTGAAGCTGCCGTTTCACGGTAATATTTATATTTTATATGGCATACAAATATTATGAAATAATCTGCAGTCGCTACACGGTAATATTTTATATGATATAGACAGTGTTGCCAATTTTCCATCACTTAATCCTAAAATTTCCCCTTTATCCACCCGCGCTTTTAAAAAATTACCCACTTTTTTCACCCTCACTAAAACAATGTTTTTTTCGATATAATTAAAGTCCGAAAAAGCGATTTAGTTAATAAAAATGAAAATAAATTTACATGTTTACGTTTCGGCTTTCTTTATCGGAAGCCGTTTTCAAAATGACATAACAAAGTAAATAAATTTACTATAGAAACCAGAGAAAAATATGACTGATACTATCCCGATATAGAGGGTATAGTTTTAGCAATTAACTCTTTTTGTAAAATAGGCATCCAAATTTTTGAAATATCGACCGAACAATTAGAAACACATTCGTTATTATTTAAGCATATCAATGCTGCTTCTTCAAACTTTGCGGTTATAATTATTCGGTTGAAGAATTCCATTGTATTTTATGACCAAAATCCCATGTATGTTCACATATTATGGATTTTTCGAATTGTTTATTTTTAATTCATTTAATTTATGATTGGTGTTCATTAAGTCTAATATGAAAAGGTCTAGATGTTTCTCCTATATAAAATTTATTACATTCGCATGGACTTTTGTAAATACAATTTTTTGTGTTTTTAATTTCATTAAAAGGTTTTTGTATTTACTATTAAAGATTTTAATGTATTATTAGTTTGAAAAACTGTTTTTAAATTAAATTTATTGCCAATCCTTCTAATTTTTTCCGATAATTTTGGAATATAAGGGATTTTTACTATATTTGAATGAATTATTGGGGGATTTAAATTAAATCTTTATTTTTGATGTCTCGGTAAAGTTCACGATTTATAAATTTACTTGGGTAGTTGTTCTTAATCAAGACAGATTTAACAAGTGATAATTCATTATTTAAGATATTGTCGTTTGAACAAATTATTTTTGCTCCATCGGAAAGAGATTTGACAATACCTCGTTTAACACAAATTGAGTGGTTTGAATTAAAATTTAGATATCTATTTGTATGTGTTTCTTTTCTAAAAACTGATGTTTCAATACAATTGTTGTTATTGTGTATTAGTATATCAAGAAACGGTAATTTTTTATTAGTAGTCAGTTTATTTCCAAATGTTCCTGTCGATAAAACTCTTAATCTTGTGAGAAAAAAGTTGACAAGTGGATAATACATTAATAAATAGAACTAAATTAAGCGTCTCAGCAATTCTAGAATTATTGGAACTATGTATTAAAACTACATATTTTCAATTAAATAGTGATTTTTATCAGCAAAATTTTGGCATGGCAATGGGTTTCCCTTTATCACCAAAATTGTGTGATAATTTCATGGAAATTCTAAACAAACAAAATTTAAGACCTTCTGTCTGGTTTAGATATGTAGATGATATCTTTGCAATTTGGCAACACTATAGGGAAAATATTGATACATTTTTATATACTATTAATAATTCGGAACCTACTATTAAATTTACAATTGAAATTGAAAATAATAAAAAATTACCGTTTCTTGATGTACTAATACACAATAACAACAATTGTATTGAAACATCAGTTTTTAGAAAAGAAACACATACAAATAGATATCTAAATTTTAATTCAAACCACTCAATTTGTGTTAAACGAGGTATTGTCAAATCTCTTTCCGATAGAGAAAATGTCATTATGGGAGCAAATTCTTCAAAATTTCCACCCAAACGCCAACACTGGATATAGATTATCATATATTATACAGGGGGTTTCATAGTTCAACCGACATACGTTAACTGTAAATAGAGGGTACTTAGGTGATTCCAAATAACCTTGGTTAATAGGTCTAACGCTTTTAATAACCGAGGGTGTTTCATCAATTTCGGCCAATATTTTGATAAGCCGTAACTTTAGAACCACCCTGTAGATTTCTCTCAGACTTGGTACAGGTACAGTGTGTTAATAGTCCTATCCTACAGTGTAAGAACTACAATTAAAATCCAGGTCCGGATTAAGAAGAATTTGCAAAATTTGAAAATCCCCAAAACAACACCCTGTATATCAGATTTTTTAAAATTGGGATGGATATTTGAAAAGAACGGAAAAAAAATGAGTTAAAGGGAAATTTTTTTTAAGTGCACATCCCATTCTACTACTGGAGCTTTAACGTCAAATTACATCAAATACATTTTTTTCATTTTCACAAGCAGTAACTTTCGAAATACCTATATAACACACTATACCTGTACGAAGTATGAGAGAAATCTACAGGGTTGTTCTAAAGTTACGGCTTATCAAAATATTGGCCGAAATGGATGAAACACCCCGTATCTCCAGACCCATTAACCAAGGTTATTTGGAATCACCTAAGTACCCTCTATTTACAGTTAATGTATGTGGGTTTAACTATGAAACACCCTGTATATGTTCTATTTACTAGAACCTATGACATTTTTTTTTTACTTCTGTGTCAACGGCATCGACTATAGTTTAGAGAAGAAAGGATTGAAGTAATTTAATTTGTAGAAGTAGTACACGTTTAAGAGATACAAATTTTATTTTTACCTCATCCTTCAATGCTTATTTGTGGTTTAAATGAAAATTATAATACATTTGATCGGCCTAATAAAAGATTTCGTTTGATTTAATCATGTTTCCATGATTTTTACTGTATTAAACATGCTCTTTTGATGCATGTTCTCACATTTTTGATTTTTCGAATTACTTCATTAAAAGGGTTAATTTACGAATAGTTTTTCAAACAAATAATACATTAAAATTGTTAATAATAAATATAGAGGTAGAAATATTGATGGCATATACCTTTAAAAATGGAATTTCAAAGTTCCGAAACAGCTATTAGGTTTGTAAGAGGAGAAACTAAAAGTTTTGATTAAGTGCTCTATTAATCAACCAGTCTCGTTTTATTTATACCTCATAATATAACGTCTTGATACCAAGTTACCAAAAATTGAGTAATTACTAAAATGAATTGTCACATCTCACGCAAAATGTTCTCGTATTTTTCGCAGACTATATTTCAATTTACAATAAAGCATAAAGCAATGACATGGTAGGTATATGATGCCTGATGAAACCTTAAAAGTGCACATGTCGGAAACAAATACCTAACTCATCCCAATTGATTTATGTCACCCTCATAATGCTCGAAAGCGAATTGAAAGGAAAATAAACTCAAGCGAATGCCTACACAGGAAATAATAAACCTCTCGTAAACTGTAAATAATTTTCAGAGAATTCAAATGTTGTAATGGTCAAGTCGTCACGGCATATTAGAAAAATTTGCCGAGTCGTATCTGATTTCTGATCATTGTCGGATGTTTACAATTTTTTTCAAGTAAAAGTTTCTGATAATAAGAACTATTTAATTCAAACCTGCTCTTGTCCTCTTTTCTAGATCCCTCGAAAATTTTGTCTCTGACAATGAGTGGGCAGTCAATTTTTTGTTTATTTTAAATTAACGGATACAAAAATTAATCAACCATCAAAAAATGTTGACATTTTTGTACTATTTTCAGGTGCAAAAGCCATCAATTCCCTTACCCTACAAAAATTTGCTCGTTGCTTAGCAACACTTTTAATCCTAAGATTAAAAACGCTACTTTTAATCCTAGGACTAAAAGTAATTGCATTTGAGCTCTCTAATTGAAATTTGAAGAAAAAAACATTGTCTCTTACAAACTTAGTAAAACAAACTAATTGGGCAACTATATATAGGTATTTATTTGTTATTTATAGTGATATTGAATGTACAATTGGAACAATTATTGCCAAAATTCAAAGCACCACTGAAATTATCACTAACAATTTTCGAACAATTCAAAAGATTTTCATTAATGTTAGAACAACTCAAAATATTCTCCGTAACTGTTGATGAAACATTCGAGGAAATATCTGAACAGGTACTTGTACCTTCTTTGTCAGGTTGCAATATTTTTCTGGCAGTATTCTCTTTGTTGATACGTGATTCTTCAATATATCCTTCTTCTACCGTACTCGATTTCCAACCTCCATGTCTTTTAAGACAAGTGAGGTTACCGCCACCATCAATAAGAACTGTAGCAGATGTTTTTCTTAGCGAATGTCCAGTATACTCCTTCCAATTTTTTCTTGCGGCACGGCACTAATTTTGTGAATACCAACAACCATTCTGTGACACTTCCCATTAACATACTTCAAAAATAAACGACGTTCCTGTATATTTGATGGCCGTAGTGCAACATATTTTCGAAATAAACGCAAATAATTATCGCCTATAATGGTAAACAACCGAGGTTTCTTGTTTTTGTCTGCAAAATTTTTACGACCAGGACCGAGTCCATATCTTCAATGTCATCGATTTTCAAATGAACTAGTTCGTCACAACGCATAGCACCTCCAATTCCTAATACTAGAACAACCTTTGTCATCAAATATACATTATCAGGTGCCATATCCAGGAACCGATCCACTTCCTCCTTTGTAAAAACCCTAGACTTTTTAGGTATATATCCATCACTTTGCCTTTTTAACAATGCTCGTAATTTTGAATATTTACTAATATCCACACCATTTTTGATATCCAGTGTGGATCGCAACATTGAATACTGTGACCAAAGAGTGGATGGCTTGATGGTCTTCGTTAAATTTGAGAAATACACCATAAGAACACTCTCCGTATAGTTTTGCACATTTTTTTCTTTACACCAATCCATGAATCGCTGATATGCAAGTTCATAAACTTGGTGAGATTTGGGTGGCAAAAGATTTAGATATACAGCTTCGGCACTTTCCAATATATCCGCAGGTATATTTTCATCGTGTTCGGGATTCATTTTGAAAGCAGCGTAAAAACTACTACAAAAATTATATGATTAGTACGTCTACTGACGTCTACTTGACAATCAATATTTACCAACAATACCAGACATCCATGACTACCGACTTGCTATCGCTGTTATAATTAATAGGTGTTCAAATTTATTACCAAATTATTAACGATTTTTGAATAAAACTAAATTTATTTTAATTTTGACTTGGTTGGAGAAAAAATAGTATATATCATACGGACTAAAAGTGCCTATTTTTACTCGCAATTTTGCAGTTGCGAGGCGAGGCGAGGCGTAAAAAAAATATGCACTTTTAATCCTTATAATATAATATACTATTATAAATGTGGAGAGATTCACATTAACAAAATATGACAGTTAATTTTGTAGACTATAATTTTGTGATAATCATGCATGATTTGCAAAGAAAAAATAAATAAAAACTGATCATGTTTCTTTTCAGTACATGTACCGAAAACAGGCTGAGGCATGTCGTAAAGGGCAAAGTTCACGTACTGCTAGACGGGCCGTGTCATAGTCATGGAGGTTTAAGTCAAATTTGGTCATTCTGATTATGGCCAAATTTTTATTTAAATAAAAAACGATTCGGTTAAGACAACCACGAATACCGAATATTATGACCTAGATGGACTTAAAGCAATCAGCTATAAAAATAATGTTCTAAAAGGCTATACAGTGTGTTAATGAATACGTGTTACAGATTTTTAGGGCATGTAGAGCATGCAAAAATAGTGTGAAAAGTTCCTTTGGAGCTTTGGTTCGAAGCCTTTGGAGATGGCCACTTCAGGTCAATTTTTTGCAAATATCTTCAGAACGCTGCATTTAAAAAATATGAAACTTGGCAGGGTTGGTAAACGCATGTTTGGAATTTGATTTATTGGAGCCAAAAACTGACTCAGAAATTGGTCTTGGGTCGTTTCATTCCTTAGGTAATAGATTTAGTTGGTTGCACACAAACTGTATTTTAATGTATCGCCAAGACTATCTGATTGTGAGGGATGCACGAAAAATAAGCGAAAACAAAAAAAAATTAAGAACAATAAAAGAGGAATATGGCAAAACATTCGAGCAACGGGAGGTCGGATTATTGCGTGATTTTTGATTTCTTTATGACAACCAAAATGCTAATGAGGGGTATATGACCAGATAGCATGCTGGGGTTGGTTATATGGTTGGATTTCATGGTATATTGTTTGAAAATTATATGTGAATAAATAAAAATTATGCGAGAAATTTGCATGTAATTTTTATTCTTGCATTAGATTCGAGTAAAAATGGCAAAATATATGTAAGAAGATCGTATATTCGTTTGATTGAAAAATTTATCAAACTTGATTTAAAACAGCTCAGGATCTAAATTTTTGCAAAAGAAAATGTTAGTACCTTATTATTTATTTCAATATTAAAATTTCAATAAAAAAAAGTAATATAGAGCCCGTAGGAAAATGATAAAGAGATAAATGAAGCCTTATAAGTAAATTTAAAAATTATTGTAATTATTGGCACTTTCAAAATTAAGTTTTTCTACGATCGTACAAAAAATTGATTTAGGTGCATGTATGAGAATGGTAACTTTATTTCCAAAAAAATTATTACAGAGGCAAATGCATTATTTATTTATAATATTTTAGCATTAGAAATATTTTCTGTAATATTTTTTAGAACAGACTGGTTGGATGAGGCAGATGTAATACTTGTGTAGCAGGAAGAATTGAATGTTAAGGGGAAGTTTACGGTTTAATTAGATCCAGTTAAAGTTTACTCTATTTTGCAAAGGATATTCTATATGGCCTCTTGCTACTTGAGAAGATTTCCATCCTCCATGTCTTTTTAACGTTGTTAGATCTGAACCTGCATTTATCAATATGGTGGCTGAAACATGGGCGGATCTAGTTGGTTGGACGTTTTTTAATTTAAAGAAAAATTACAAGAAAACGAGAGGTCCTTTTCAACCCTTCGAGGGTTGAAGGACTAGATGAAAACAACGATGAGAGAGGAGAGACTTGTAAGGGGCCCTCTACTGAGCAGGGGATATTCCATAACCTGCCGACCATTACCCATCCGGGGGAAAGGCTGCCGCCCCTCCTTGAACATCGGCTGGATCCACCCGTGGATGAGGTAGGACGAAAACAATGTCCAGTGTAATCATGTGGGTTGTCTAAGTTAAGGAAAGTGACAATTTGTTTAGATGATAATGGATAAATTTCCATCACTAATTGGCCAAATGTTTTGATACAAAGAGAAATTTATCCGACGAAAAAAAGCTCTTATGTTTTTACTATTGACTAAAAACAAAACCCACTACAACCCACCACTATCCTCTTGCCGAAGCAATGGCAGCTACCTTTCCTTTATGTTTATAAATTGTGTTATGTATTTTTACAAAATTATTTTCCTTGATTTTTCTTTCAGAAAATGAGTTAATGGCTTCTTCATAATTTATTGAATTAGCACCTTAACTTTCTTCGAACACTATTGGGGGGTTTTTCAATCTGTCTCTCGTAAAATTACTAATTGGCATAATGTTTCGATACAAAGAGAAATTTATCCGATAAAAAAAAGCTCTTGTGTTTTTACTATTGATTATTTTTTTCATCTGTCAAAACAGTCAGATTTTGTGGATTCAGCCAATTACAACTCAGGATCCTAACCAATCATTGTGTTTTATACTGACAATCCCATAAGCCGCGTGATTTTCTCATTATGACAGCGAAAAAAGTTTGCCCTAACTTTTCCAGCGACAATAACGGAACCTAACTTTTGAAAGCATGACAACCAGCAAATTTTTGATGACGTTATGTCAATTTTTTCTCAAACTTGCGTTGTCAGAAAAGTTTTCATTTGTGAAAATGTCGCGATTTGGAGAGTCTTCGAGTGGAGAAATTGAAAAAGCCATCAATGATAATGTGCCTCGCAATACTGTGAATTCAACTACATCAATTTGGCGACAATTTGCGAAAAAAAATATGAACTCATTGCAGAAACTTCCACTGAAGAGTTAGCTTCTATTTTATGTGACTGGGCATTCAACATGAAGAATAAACAATGGAGAAGATTATAAAGAGAGTGCAGTCAAGATGATTTGGAACACTTCAGCAAAAATATTACAAGAGAAGGGACAGGCATCAACTCAGCACTTTATTACCCTCAGGTAAACTTAATACTTAATACTTATCCCTTTAATTCTTATTAATTTGAATCCGAGTTGTTGGAAAATGTTTGGGAATTTTGGGATTATGAATGAAAAGTTGCATTTCCAATAATATAATTATAAAGGAATTACGACGAATGGTTTGTACAAAATTTGTAACAGTTATCAGTTAAAAGTCTTAGGTGTCAAAAGTAATATCTCAAACAAAGTTTAGACGTAATGGAATTAGTAACAAGTTTTGTTTTAAGTGAATGTGGTCAACAAATGTTTGTTATAAATGACTTTAAGTTTAGGAAAAGGAAATATATTGGATTTGTTGTACGTCAGGTTGTAAAGCAAAATGCCATACAAAGGGTAAGTTACTTTTTTGTAAAATTTCTATCTTTGTAAAAACACTTGTTGAATTTCAGTGTTTAGTATATATTAAAATACAAAGTATTAATACGCCTGACAGGATAATAACAAAAAAAGTTAGAGAGGCAGAAACATTCACAAATAAAAAATTTTTAGAATTAAATAATGGCGAAATTACAGAATTTGAATATGTGAAATTAATCGCAAATAGATACAAATTATAATCAATCTATTTTAAGTTTATATTTTTATATTGATATTTCTTTTGTATATAAGTTTAATATATGTTATGTAAATCAAAATTTTATTTTATTTAATTTCCTTCAAAATATTTATAAAAAAACATTAGTTGCAAATGTACTCTTACAAATAAAATCAATTTTAACTAACTTATCATTATTAGGATTAAAGGATTAAGAAGATTTATTAAACCAGGTAAAAGTGCTCAGTTGAAGTATCTACTTTTATTGCCTTGAAGGGACGGTGCTCAGTTGAAGTCTACTCCAAGAGAAGTACTTTAAAGATTATGAAAGAATTTTTAATCCGTTCACAGACATACAGTTTAAGAAAGCGAGAAATGCACGCGACACAAAACGCAAAATTTTACAAGCAATCCCAGAAAAAAGGAAGGTGAGTTCTAATGCTCTCTCAAAACGAGAAATTTTTGAAATGGCACTGTCCTGGAGTGAAGAAGAAGCTGTAGGCCTCCAAAGAAAATTTTATCACATTGCTGCGTATGAATTGGCTTGGAGAGGTGGAGAAGCTGCAATTTGTAAGGTATTCTATTTTAAAATCGAGACAGACAACCGTGGAAGAGAGACCGGAAGAGTTGAATATAACCCAGTGTTTTCGAAGGCAGCACAAAGGGGAAATCAGAAGTTAGCCGACAGTAAATGGTTGGTAGCAAACACTGCAGAAGATTGTGTTTGTCCAGTAAGATTGTTTAAATAAATTATCTAATTATCTAAATGGACCAAATCTTCTGCGAAAAATATTGGACTTGATATCAAGCGGGTGAAAATTACGAAACATTCTAATTGAGCTGCCGCCCTAACTGAATTGACCAGGAGTGGTATAGGTGAACAAAAACTTGTGAAAATTACGGGATATAGCAACCCATCGTCATTAAAACCGCACCTTCAGTTAGATGAAGAACATCATAGAGAAATAATTGGTTCCATTCGTACTACCATCCAGGAAACAGTTACTACCACCGCTCGAAATACTAGCATGCAGCAAAATATTAACAAAAGACACGAAAGTTCTGAAAATCAAGCTATTTTTAATAATTGTGTTTTTAACAATTGTACTTTTCCGTTAAATTAAAATAAACTAATTTACATCTCATTTTTTAATTTATTGATTTACATATTCATTAAATTGTCTTACCGAATTACACTCTAGCTTTAGTAGTAGGGGTATGCGGATTCTAGCCCACTAGTGGTAGTTTTTCATCAAGGGGTAGTAAGGGGTATCTTCGTTGTTAGGGGTGCGATCTGAATGGGACAAACGGCATTGTAGAATAGAGGGGTTGAAGTTTAGATAGGTAAAGAAAAATCATGCGCAGAGACGTTGCCAGAAGGGCGGTAGAGTCTATCTTTGTTGTTAGGGGTGCGATCTGAATGGGACAAACGGCATTGTAGAATAGAGGGGTTGAAGTTTAGATAGGTAAAGAAAAATCATGCGCAGAGACGTTGCCAGAAGGGTGGTAGAGTCTAACTTCGTTGTTAGTGGGCCGATTTGAATGTGACAAACTGCATTGTAATATAGATGTGGTGAAGATTAGGTATGTATTGGGGGGTGAGTAGATTGAGTGTTGTTCAATATAAATTGTATTGCTAAAAGTAGTTTTTTATTCATATAATACAATACTACGGCCCTTCCGACCACACTGCAAATGATTTTTCTTTACGTTTCTATTCCTCACACCGACTATATTACATTGCCGTTTGTCCGATTCAAATCGATACAATAACAACAAAGTTAAACGCTACGGCCCATCTGGCAACGTTTCTGCACATGATTTTCCTTTACGTACCTAATCTTCGCCCCATCTATATTACAATGCCGTCACGTTCAAATCGCATCACTAACAACGAAGTTAGACGTTACGGCCCATCTGGCAACCTTTCTGCGCATGATTTTTCTTTACGTACCTAATCTGCATCCCATCTATATTACAATGCCGTTTGTCCCATTCAGATCGCACCCCTAACAACAAAGATAGACTCTACCGCCCTTCTGGCAACGTCTCTGCGCATGATTTTTCTTTACCTATCTAAACTTCAACCCCTCTATTCTACAATGCCGTTTGTCCCATTCAGATCGCACCCCTAACAACGAAGATACCCCTTACTACCCCTTGATGAAAAACTACCACTAGTGGGCTAGAATCCGCATACCCCTACTACTAGCTTTTTTCGTAATTTTTTCAGAGGCAGTTTTTTTCGTTAAATTGCCAGGCAACAAAATTGAAGTCAAGTTTACTTCGACAAAAAAAAGCTCTCGTAAGTGATAAAACTGCTTCTTCGTAATTGTTTTTTAACTAAACTGTGTTTACCTTTTTTGAAATGTCAAATACAAACATTTAACAACTTTTATTTAGCATTATCAATGATTATTATACTAAAATGTATTGCAAATCTATGTTAATATACAAATTTCAAAATTTATTTGTAAATTAACCTGTTTATTCGTTTATTCACACACAACATCAGTTTTTGAATACCCAAATACTTAAAAATCCATAAATCTCTTTAAAACTGACAAATGTCAAACTCTATCTGAATTAAGCCAAACGCAATCACGTATGCCTTGGTGGCCCTGTATTTAAAACTATAACAGCTCAATATTTTTTGATGTTTCAATTTAATTTGATAAAGAAAATACTGAACATGACTCGTGGTATTACCTTTGATAAATCTAAAAAAGTGTATGAAGCCCTCAGTATTTTAATCGAAAAACATATTTTAACATGTTCTTAATTAATAATCTGTTGGAAAATTACACAAATATTTTTTAAACGACAAAAACTTCTTATATACGATTCGAATGACCGTGAACTTTGGTAGGGCGTGCCTCAGGGACCACTTTTCGATACCTAAGCGTATGCAGAAATTCGATATCTCCTCTTCTGGTGGACATAATATGTACATCGATGGCCATGTTTACTCGGAATTTACCAGTGTGGGTGTTTGACGGCCGTTTTGGCACTGTTGACTTTTAAATTTGTATTGAGGCGAGTCAGCCGATATATACGTTTGTTCTTCTCAGATTTCGAATGCGAATGAGCGTTATTAGTGTGACTTATGGTGACGACAGTCGTGCAATAATTTTTTAAATGGTCCTCGAAAAAGTTGACGATTTATTTCAAGCGACACACCTGATCGGATTTAATTATTGCATGACAGTTATTCGGTAATAACGTTTCTTTATTTTAAATAATTTCAGAATAAAAAGTATACAGCGCGATGCTGAAAGAAATTTAACAATACAGGGGCGTATTTGAAAAGATGAGATTAGCAGCGGAGCATCTTTTTAGTTGGGAATCTGAGGCCTTCTAGGAAGCGTTTTAAAGATGTTCTATACAACTCGCGAACATCCACCTAAAAAACATCAAATCCTATGTAAAATGACTTGCCGGATTCGAATTTTTTGTTCGCCCTTTGATCCGGAATTGCGAAATGTGTCAAAACATGACATTTTTGAAAAAACTGAAAATTTTCCTTAAAATAATATTTATTGCAAACTAGTGTTTATGTTAATTGGTGTCCGATCGTTATGAATTTTGGTTATGATATTTTTTAGTACTTTCCTGACCTAGTTTCATAACAATAAAAAATATAGGACGTCTCATAAAAGATACGTCATATATTTTTTTCGCTAGATGACACAAAATATCGTCATTTTGCAGAGTAAAATGGTGAGTCGAGAAAACTTTTTTATCTTTAGAGATAGTTAACTATAGTCTATTTTTATGTATGAGAGAGTATTAAAATAATAAAGCGTTCGTAATCCATAGGCGTACCACTTCTTTTAGTAGACAGTTAAAATATTTTGTGAAGTTATACCTCGAGTATTTTCGTATGAAATAACCTTTGTATAAATATAATACACTTATATTTTCACCTAATTAACCTGCTGATAACTTCTAAGCAGCTGAAGGTAAAAAAGTGCAATTTTTTCTAAAATATTTTATTTTTCCACAAGATATGTTAAGAACATTGTGTCAAACGGGCTATGTAGGTATAAGGGTTTAAACTTTGACTTTTAAACAACGTTACGTTCATAAATAATAATTTTAATATAAAAACTACTTCTTGTCTACAAATCCAAATCAGAATCGAAATCAGAAGATGAACTGTCGCAACCAATATTTACAATGAGTGGCTCGGTCATTTCATCAGTAATATTGTCTAACTTCCACATTTTCTCTTCTTCTTTAATCGTATGATTTACTGCCTTTTCCCAGTTTTCAGGCTTCACATTATTTACAGCCTCCAAAAACAACTGTTTAACATCACTCATTTTAAAAGAATTATTTTTTCCTGAAACTTCTCCCTTTATCTGTGCCCATATCAGTTCAATCGGGTTTACTTCGCAATGATATGGTGGTGATCTAACCACCGTCATCCCACGATTTTTTGCAATTTCATCAATTTCATATTTTTTTAATTTCTCTTTATGAAGGGAACACAAATGATACAGTTCTCTTCTCATAGAACCGGGATGGAACTTAATATTCTTTGAATTTAGCCAATTCTGTAAATCTTTTTTTAACCACTTGGTTGTGGGCATTTTTTCTGTAAGTCTCGAGTGATAACTTGCATTATCCATTACTATTATACAGTTCTGAGGAAGAAGATCTATCATTTGTTCGAACCACTCTTTAAAGACATCAGCATTCATGTCCTCATGGTAGTCAACGGTACGAGTAGATTCAAAAGTCAATAAACCACCTTTAACAAAACCGTTTGAACTACCGATGTGTACTATTATCAGTCTGCGCCCCTTTCCTTATGGTGGATTTAAACCAGTAGATAAATTATTTAAAAAGGCCTGTCTTCGACTTGTAACAGTTTCATCTTGCCAAAATTTATTTGGTGTATGTCCCTCGTTGATCCATGTTTCATCTAAATAAAATATATTTCTTCTTTGGTTTCTCATTTCTTTTATAGTCCTTAGGTAATTTCTTCTCCATACTACAATATCGCTTCTTTCTATTAAAATAGACTTTCTGGAATGCTTTTTCCACAGGAAACCTATTTCTTTTAAAAGTTTCCACAGTGTGCTTCGACTCATTTCAGGGTAATCCTTATCATCTTGAACCGTGGCAAGAACTTTGTCTACTGTTGGAAATTCTTTTCTAAAGAAGAACGCATGCACTTTCCTTCGAAGTCTTTCTTTCAAATGATTTTCTATTTGAAATTTTGGTTTTCCTGGAGCTTTACGTGCTGTTTGAAACTCGCCACATTTCTCTTCTTTAACAACTCTGTAAATCGTAGATTTCCCAACACCAAGCGTACTACTAACTAATTCCACTGTGTCATCAACACTTTTACATAAATGTTTGTCTGTAAATGATTTAAAACAATTAAATATTAATGTTTTTTCATTAACTGTTAAAGGACCGATTTTTTGTCGTTTACGCGGTACTTCCAAATTTTCCATGATCACACTAGAATTCACAATAGACTGCACACTGCACCTTGCATGTTGCAACTAAACGACATTTAGTAAGATGTCAAGAATACACAACTGGACCTCCTTACTAAATGGAAAACCTACAATCGCATTTTCGGTGAAATTTGTTGGTAAGGGATTTATCTACTTATAATTCGATTACTGTAAGAAATTCTTGGAATTAAAATAAAACGAAATTGGCAAATAGGTACTTATTGAAAATAATCTTAAGATACGGCTATGTTATCTTTAATACACAGGGCTTTTGGCATGTCTAAACCTTTTTCTATTGTTCTGTACAGCTTATGGTTATAAAAGACGCAAAACTTGTATTAACTCAGGTACATTTATGACAATTTTAGGAAATATTTAGATTATTCCGTAAAAATATTTAAAATGACCGTACTAAGTTTTGAATTAGAAATGCTGTTTTATTACTCTCTTACATAAAAATAGACCATAGTATAAGCGAGAAAAATGTTGCCAATAGAGCAAGGAAACTTTTTACTTTAACTTTTTTTCATACGACGTTTAGTTTGGGTTGTGTACTTTTTTAAAACTGAACGAAATTGAATCGGCGCGTCGCATCTCTTGGCTTTCCCACTGTGGATGCGAATAAAGCGATCAGTGTGTCAAAGAGAGTAAACACCACAGCCTTCTTCATACACGCAACTAAGATGACGCGCATTACAATATTATTATGACACTATAGGAGGTATAGTGCGATATATGAGATTGAGAAATGATAGGAATAATAATAATAATTTTTTTACAAGCATAAAACTCAATATTATTATTATCTAATTAAAATATTTACTTTACAATGCATTGTAGAATGCTTGTCTGCGGAAACAAGTCGTCGTTTATTTAATTAATATAATAAATTATGTGGGATTGTTTTTTAGTTTTTCTATTCATATTCAATTACCCACATTTATGATATGTAAGAACCTAATACATACATTTTTGTAAACTGGGTCTGTAACTAATAAAAAACGTGATACGAATAAAATCAAGGTGTACAAAATGAAGCAATGCAAGTGGACATTCTTGGGCACGTAAATTTGGAGCCTTCAGTTTCGGGAGTAGTGGAGTCAATCTGGCGGAAACAAAGTCGATTTTTTTTGTGATTTCATAAATTCGAGGTTCCTCGTTCACGTATGGAAGCCAAGGGAGGTGTGGAGGGGGGAAATTAACATGTAAAGATATGGAAAATCGGTTTACAAAGATAAATTGCAGGGCTCGTGAATACGCATAAACTGAATTTTGATCTGTAGAAATCCGTCTAGCGGTTCTCGAGATATAACGATTTGAAGGTACACGGAATTTCGCACCTTGAGCAGTGTTCCCGTTTTTCGCGGGAAGAAAGTGACTTAGAGACTTGTTTTTCCTCCGATAGATATTCATGACTCAAGAACTGTGTCCAAATTTCAAGTCGCTACGTTGATTAGGGGGAAGGCGGAGGGCAAATCCTGATTAATCTTTATCCGCGGTAACTTTTTTAATTTTCGACCAGTCCGGGTCAGCAAAATGACAAACTCTCCCTTGAGGACCCTACTACAGGATGCATTAAGGAGGTGATAATTTTCGCGAAAACGGACCAATGGCGACCGAATTGCGGATTTTCCAAATCTTATTTTTTTATGTTCGCGACGAAAGAGTAAAGTGGGGGAATTTTTTTTTGCCATCAGATGAGGATTTTTTTTTTGATTTGAGCCCTACAAGAACTCGATCCGGTAATCAGGAAGAGAGGGAGGGGAGTGAAAGTGTTTTGCCCTGTAGAAGGGATAGGGTTAATGACTTCGGGCCGGCATCATTTTTAAAGGCAATCAATTCTCTTTCAAGATTTTTTTGTTGAAAAAGTCTATGCGAGAGATTACAACAAGTTTCAAATATTTTTTACGACCTTTTGAATGATGACTATGGTGTTGTTTTTGGGTTTTAGGTCTTGGATTAAAGAAAACAATATTTCTTAAAAGCCAACGTTTCGTCAATTTATTTTGACTTCTTGAGTAGGGATGAAAGGGGTGTTACAAATTATAAATAAAAAGAAGGAAAAATACATATATAAAACAATTTCATCACTTATTATTATTATAAGATTCAACACCCCTTTCATCTTACAGTGCCCTGAAGATGTCAAAATAAATTGACAAAACGTTGGCTTTTAAGAAATATTGTTTTCTTTAATCCAAGACCTAAAACCCACAAACAATACCACAATCATTACAAGTATTGGAAAAATTGAAAATAATACCAAACCACCAGTTTAAGGTTTGGATTCATTGAAAAACATGGAACCATTGAACAGGTACTCAGAATAGTTAATGAAATAAATAAAGACTTTGAAGCAAAAAGATACTATTCTGCAGCATTCTTAGATATATATCACAGGCCTTCGATAAGGTGCGGCATATGGCTCCCTTGAGGCCTGCAAGTGCGCGTGATATATTTATAAAAGCGAGTGCGCTAGCTCTGCCGCCGTGTAATTAGATGCCGGCATAGTATTTGTAATAGATGAGAGAGATGAGAGGGAGCGCTAGACTCCTCCTCCGGCATTTAATTTCACGCACTCGCTTTTATAAATATATCATGCGTACCTGCAGGCCCTAATGCAGTTAGACAGACAAAAAAATTTCCTCCACTTTACTCTTGCGTCGCGAAAATCGAAAAATAAGATTTGCAAAATCCGAAATTCGGTTGCTAGTAATTTGAAAGTGATCACGTGAAAGAGGGTCCTCCAATCTATAAAATCACAAAAAAAAATTTCGAAAAGAGCGACTTTGTTTTCAAAATCAGATCGACTCCACTTGAGTAGCAGAAGTGTCATAGAATATTAAAATAAACAACTTTTATCTTGACACCCCGTATCTTTTTGTACAACAAAATTGTACTGAAGTTTAAAATGGCATATTAGGATGAGATGCCTCTAAATTTCAGTTTAATCTTATCTTTTATTTACTAATTTTAAGTGTCGCCCAGATGTTTAAATAAGCCAAAAACATTATTCTATTAAATAACGATGATTATTACATTTTAATTAGGCTATTATAGGGATTTATTTTTATAAGCCGATTTTTTCAACTCGTTATGATTAAGAATATAAGTCAGTATTATATAATAATATATTATTATAATTATTACATAATGCTCGGTTATTAAAACTGTCCTTTTATCGGTATTCGAGACGCGGTTCTTCATAAAACCTCATAATTTTGTTTATTAGCTGAAAACACGGAAGATTCATTAAATTACGAGATGAATAACCTCGTTGCCGATCTCAGATAATAAACTGGGTTATAATATTACAATAATTTGTATATCATATAAAGATGGAATGTTTTTTTAATCAAACACGGAAACCGTGTCAATTATGACTATTTTTAAGACCAAATTTAATGATTTCTTGTTTTACTTGTATTACTAATTAGTTGACTATTGCATGTACTAAATGTTGGATTTATTATAGTCCTAACGATGATTCTCTAAATAAAAGATTTAAATTGCAATTCAGTAATTTATATTTATTAAATATTCCTTTATATTTTTACACAATTCTATTTATATTAAAATTCAATCTCTAAATTTGAATGCTATTTTTGCATTTTTTTTGTGGTAAATGTATGAAACCAAAAAACTAATTGTGATGATATTGACATTTTTTATTATATAGGAATTTGGCAATAGCATCAAAATGAATGTTGTGTGATTTTGAAAATGTGTTTTAAAATATTTATTTTATTGAAGTAAAAATTAATATATACCAGTCTAGTATAAATATCTCATCACTTACAATTTTTGAAAAGGCATTTTTGTTGATGTACGTACCTGAAACAAAAAAAAATGATATTAACTTACTAGGCTGGGCTCAAAATTAGCTAGAAATATACCAAATGTAAAAAATTATACAGACAATATAGATTTTCCTGGCTTACTGATCAGGGTTCCCACCAAGTTAGTAAAATTCAATTCCCTGACTTTTCCCGGTTTTCCAGGTCCATTTCGAAAAAATTCCCTGACCTATATATAACAGCGTCTATCACTTTTTTTTTTTTTTTTTTTTTTTTTTTTTAGTTTTAGTTTTCAAATTTTGTTAAATATCTAAATTTATTCCGAAAAATGCATTTTTTTTAACTATCAAATATTTAGGGGGGATCTAACTGCACACCACTGGATCTAGATATGAAACATGATTTTTTACTAAAATATGTATTTTTACATTTAAAAACGACCTGCTAAATTTCAAATGAATATATTAATCCGTTTTAAAGTTTTTAAATAAAAAGATTTATTTTTTTTAACTTTAACGCCCTGTATTTCGAAAAGTAATCGAGTTGGACCCCTCATTCCTTATATCATTTTGTCCAATTTTACGAGAGTTATCTACAGCCAGACGTTGTAAGTGTCATTTGGAAACACCCTGTATAATATCCTTAAAACATAATGTCGACATTAAGACCTACACCAGTTTAGTAGCCTTTTTAAAGCGTCAATCAGATTCATATAAGGCTAAAAAATCAAATATCTTTTCAAAAAACGATATTACAAAATTTCTTAAAGAGGCTGATTTTTTCCTGTTCTCCCTGACTTTTACAAACGCGTTTCCCTGACTTTTAGGGTTTTTAAGCGTTTTCCCTGACTTTTCCCGGTTTTCCAGGTTGGTTAAGGATCTGAAACCGAAAAAATCTCCAGGTTTAGCTAGCATAAGGTCTGAAACAATGAAGGAAATATCTCATGAGATCACAAGTCCATTAACTTAATAAATAAATGTTTCAGTGCTTTCCAAAAATCCTAAACATTATAGATCTGTATCTCTGTAATATTTCAAAAATAATAGAAATAATAATAAAGAATTTTATCCGATCGACAGTATGGATTTAGAGAGTCTAGGTCTACTGAAGATGCGATATATAGGTTAACCTCTCTTATTTATGATTCGATTGATAAGAATATCCCTGCTATGTGTATCTTCCTAGATCTCTCTAAAGCATTTGATACTGTTTGCCATAGATTGTTATTAAATAAATTAGAGAAATACGGTATTAGAGGAAATACCCACAGACTCATCGAAAGTTATTTATCTTAATCAATGGAGTAATGAGAACACCACAAACAATCACATATGGTGTACCTCAAGGAACCGTTCTGGGTCCCCTTTTATTCCCTCTATATATTAATAGTATGCTTTTCTTGAATATACAGGGTGAGCTCATCAGCTTTGCAGATGACACTGTAGTATTTTATAATTCATCCACATGGCAAGATCTAATAAATAAAATGGAAAATGATTTTCCTATTGTTACTAAATGGTTGCACATTTTAGTAAAATAATAATTGATAATGCTAAATAAAAGTTGTTAAATGTTTATATTTGACATTTCAAAAAAGGTAACCATAGTTTAATCAAAAAACAAATACGAAGAAGCCGTTTTATCAAAGGTAATACCAAGAGTCCTCCAAATTTTGTCGATTAAATTTTTGGTTTTCACGAAAACGGCTTTATTTGGAAAAACCACGAAAGCAAACTGTCCTGCGGACTCGTGATTTTATCTCAAATCAGTTTGTTTGAGTGGTTTTGCCTGAAATAAAGGAGTTTGAGTATGGATACCAAAAATTTAATCTATAAAATTTGAGAGGACATGTGGTATTTGGAAGGTTATTTTTTGAATCATTTTGTATTAAAAACAGAGAACATAGTCATTTATGCAAAAGACACTTTACATACAAATGTTGAAAATTTTCTTTATCAATTTAAATTGAAACCTCATGATGAGCTGTTATAGTTTTACATACATGGCCACCAAGGCATACGTGATTTTTTAATTGGCTACCCTGCGGAACGGCGCCGTAAATAAAAGCGAAGAAGAAGAAGAATGGATTTGTGCCATGTTTATAAGTTTGTAGTCTGAAATGAAGTATTTCTTAATTTAATTAATTTTAAGTGTTTAGGTATTCAAAAACTGATATTTAATGAACAAAAAGTTTAGTGTTGAAGTGAGGTATATAAAAATGTTAAGGCGATTTGAAATAAACTAATAAAAACAGTAGTACATTTTGAAATTTGGGTATTAACATAGATTTGCAATAAATTTTAGTATAATAAAAGTTGTTAAATGTTTATATTTTACAAATACATTTTGAAATTTGGGTATTAACATAGATTTGCAATACATTTTAGTGTAATAATAGTTGATAATGCTAAATAAAAATTGTTAAATGTTTACATTTGACATTTCAAAAAGGTAAACACAGTTTAATCAAAAAACAAAAACGAAGAAGCGGTTTTATCAAAGGTAATACCACGAGTCCTCCAAATTTTATCGATTAAATTTTTGGTTTTTACGAAAACGGCTTTATTTGGAAAAACCACGAAAACAAACTGATTGATAAAATCACGAGTCCGCAGGACGAGTGATTTTATCTCAAATCAGTTTGTTTGAGTGGTTTTGCCTAAAATAAAGGCGTTTGAGTATGGAAATCTAAAATTTAATCTATAAAATTTCAGAGGACGAGTCGTATTTGGAAGGATTATTTTTTGAATCATTTTATATTAAAAACAGAGAATATAATCATTTATGCAAAAGACACTTTACACACAAATGTTCATTATTTTCTTTATCAAATAAATTGAAACATCAAAAAGTATTGAGCTGTTATAGTTTTACACAGGGCCACCAAGTCATACGTGATTTTTTGATTGGCAACACTGCGGAATGGCGCCGGCTTACTTGGTTTATTTTCACGAACTGGTAACTGTGAAGTTAGCACTCACTGGATTGAAAATCACGTGTGTTTATTATTGTGGTATTTATTAAAGGTTAGAAATTATAAAATTTATAAGTGGATTTTGATTTCTCTATTTTTAGTAAATGGAGATGGATAAAAGTGCGCCAGGTTAACAAACTATATTAACATCCAAAAAGACAGAACAAGAGCTATTATCTGCTTTGGAATAAACACAAACGTGAACATAATCAGAATCAGAAACTTATCTTGTGTGTACCTAACCATACCTCCAGAATACGTCGATTTATATGAAACCGGTAAGATAAAATGTAGATATATTTTCAATATTTATATTATTTATTATAAACTTCTTATAGGTGTATTTGATTAAGAAGCCGTTACAGGTTGCAGGGTCGAAACAAGAGGACGAAAAAATACAATAATAAAATATAAAACACATTTATTTTTCACCCTTGTGTATAAGGAGTTTTACTTTACGCTTATGCACTAGTGCCTAAAGAACAAGAACTATTAGCTGCTTTGGAATAAACACAAACGTGAACATAATCAGAATCAGAAACTTATCTTGTGAGTACCTCCCCATACTTCCAAAATACAGTCCGATTCTGAATGGGAGGACGTCGATTTAGATGAAACTGGTAAAATAAAATGTAGATATATGTACAATATTTATATTATTATAAATTTCTTGTAGGTGTATTTGATCAAGAAAATGTCGCAGGTTGCAGCGTCGGAACAAGAGGAAGAAAAAAATACAAGTATAAAATATGTGGTGGCACATCACTAGCCCTTTTGAATTCACTATCAACAAATCGATTAAAAGTAATATTGAATTCATTATAATATTTTACTTGGCTAAAGAAATTTAACATAAAATTGTTTTTACTTTATAAACTAATATGTGAAGAGTTTTACTTTAGGCACTAGTATGTAAAGCATAACTTTATACAGCGTACGTAAAGTTAGTACTTTGCGAATAGCTGAAGAAAAAATATTTTTGATGTAAGTAGGTAATAATATAAAACACTATATATATATATACTTACTACTTACTTCGAAAATGAACAATTATTAAAAATACAATTATTGTAAATAATTTGACATTCACCAGAAGCCTTATTCTCTGCTATGGTTTCTTTTGGTGTTCTGGCAACCGAACTAGATGAAGTGGCAACCGAACTAGATGAAGTGGCAACCGAACTAGATGTACTGGCAACTGAACTAGATGTGGTAGTTCTGATCTTTTGAATTATATTTTTATGGTGCTCTTCATTAATTTGTAAGTATGGCTTTAATGAAGATGCTGTTGTATGCCCTGTAATTTTTATTGCCTCTTGTTCCTGAACCCCTGCTTTCACCAGATGAGACACAACAGTGGAACGGCTAGAATGGTTCGTTATTTTACGGTTTTTTACGTCTAAGCCACAATTTTCGGCCGATGACTTCAACCATTTAGCCATTTCATTTGGTCCGATCGGCGAATTTTTATACCAGACATTCCTAGTTTTCCAATATGGATTTGGGGTGAGAAAAAATCTGTCACTTGTAATATTTTTTCCGCGTTTTTCGATATATTTTTGAAACAATCTTACTGGGCATCTCTCGGGGTTATCTTTATTGGGAGTTAACCATTTGGAATCGGAGCACTTTTTGTTGCCACCCTGGCACGTTTTTGTGAATATGGGATTGTACTCAATCCTCCCTGTTTCTTCACCCATATTATTAGATTCTTTTTTAAAATAATTTAGGCAACAATGTACTCCTTCGCCTCCACGCCATGCCAACTCATAAGAAACAATGTGAAAAAATTTTTTCATCAGACCTATTGGCGTATTTTCATCACATGAATCTACTATAAGTTTATATTCTACTTCTTCTAAGGCTACGGCACCTTGCTTCCTTTTTTCAGGCAGTCTTTGTAATTCCTTCCTTTTTGCATTACGCACATCCCTAGCCCTTTTAAATTCAATATCATTAAATGGATTAAAAGTGATATTGAATTCCTTATAATATTTTTCTTGGATTATTTTGGCGGTTACATTCCATATAGTTTTAACCGAATATTCTTTATAATTTTCACCGTTACCTTTTCGCATATTTGCTCCCCAATCTTCTAGTATTCCTGCAATCTCTTTTATTGTAGTATTATTTTCTAATGTGTAATTTCTGGTTTGGCAGAACTGTTCAAATTGAACACAAATAGATTTTTTTGTTTTCACTGTATTAACAGGTACATAATCATTTAATAATTGCTCAATATTTTCTGTATCGCATTGACTAAATCTATTCGCCTCCATTTTTTAAATGTAATCGACAAATTGAGAGGTGTTACAGATTTAAATTCACCGCTTACTTGATTTAGGTGATACTAACGTAATGTAAATTGCCTATCTACAAGTATTATTTAAGATTATTATTTATATACCTAATGTAATTATTGTATGTAAATTTCAAATATATAATTTAATTAAAGTAATAATTTGTGTATGTGTTCAGAATTTTTTAATTTATTCTAAATTCAACAATTTATGTAATCTAGTACCTACAGAATTATCTACTACATTTTAAAATCAAGGCATGTGTGATTGCGTTTAGAGTTAGACATGTCAATTTTAAGTGGATTTATGGCTGGCAAACGAACTTGTATGCAAGCCATAAAAAAAGCGAAGAAGAACTGATGTGTGTCATGTTTATAGTCTGAAATAAAGTCAAAAACTGATATTTAATGAACAAAAAGTTTAGTGTTGAAGTGAAGTATGTAAAAATCTTAAGGCGATTTGAAAAGAACTAATAAAAACAGGTTAGTTTACAAATACATTTTGAAATTTGGGTATTAACATAGATTTGCAATACATTTTAGTATAATAAACGTTGTTAAATATTTATATTTTACAAATATATTTTGAAATTTGGGTATTAACATAGATTTGCAATACATTTTAGTATAATAATAATTGATAAATGTTTACATTTGACATCTCAAAAAAGGTAAACACAGTTTAATCAAGAAACAAAAACGACGAAGCGGTTTTATCAGTATAAAACACAATGATTGGTTAGGATCCTGAGCTCTTATTGGCTGAATCCACAAAATCTGACTGTTTTGACAGATGAAAAAAATAATCAGTATAAAACACAATGATTAGTGAGGATCCTGAGCTGTTATTGGCTGAAATCACAAAATCTGACTGTTTTGACAGATGAAAAAAATAATCAGTATAAAACACAATGATTGGTTAGGATCCTGAGCCGTTATTGGTTGAAACTACAAAATCTGGCTGCTTTGACAGATGAAAAAAATAATCATCTAGAAACCATTTGTAATTCAAAATTGCGCGTTTGTGATTGGTGGAAATTAAGACGAGGGAAATAGTCAATATTATCGATTGTCCATAAATAGTCTTGACGAGTTACTTGGTCTATTGTGTGAAACCCCTCAATCCTCATACATTTGAACTCCGATTTCTTCTCATGACTTAATTTTTAATTCCCTATTGCTATATTATTTTAATTTAATATTGTAAAGCTGTGGACGTTTTTCAACTTTGTGAAAATAGAGTGACACGAAAAGCTTGGAATCAATTCGAAGTACCACCATTAACGGTGTTACAATAGGTCATTGGCGCATTCCGGGTGGTGGGGGCTGCAGCCTCCTCCCCTTAGGTCGAGTTTTTTTAATCTAAAGAAGCCGAGAGGTAATTTTCAATCCTTCGAAGGTTGAAGGAATGGATGAGAACAACCTTGAGACTTGTAGCGGTATTCCATATCCCCCCCGGGTGAGAGATAGTCCCCCTTGAAAATCGGCTGGATCCGCCCATAATGTAGACTGGAATTTTTCACACAATTTCGGTTTATTTATTGGCAGATTGCTAAATAGTTAAAAAAAAACATTAGACGAACTGTGAGATTTTATCAATTGTAATGGAAGTCAGGATGAAGTCCATGGAAGTCTATGGAAGTCAGTGGAAGTTAGTGGAAGTCATCTGGAAGTCAGCGAAGTCATGTTTAAAATAGAGGAAGTCATCTGGAAGTCCAAGAAAGTCATGGAAGTTTGGAAGTCAGGTGTACAAAATATTGTTTACCCCACGGATCTTATGTTATTTTGTGGTAACTGAAAAATCGTTTGTGGTTTTATACTTAATTTGATTTACTTGTATTCTGTATTGAATTGAGTGCTTGGTACCATTTGAGGTGTTTGTTGCTATAATCTCTGAATATACAAAAATAAATAAATTAATTGGTTCACAATAAAAGAATAATGAAATAGAGCGCAAGCAAACACCGATAAGGTAAAAAAGATGCAATAAAAATTCAACATTAACGAGATTACAAACTAAAATGTCAAGACAAAATCCTCAAAACAATGATTACGGAATATTTATTGACCGGCCGGAGGAGTGAATGTCTCAACACAACTGTACAACACTACACTAGTCATTGTTGCTACCGCAACAATGCGAATTCTTTCATGAATCATTTTCCGTGTAATTCCACATTCAAATTACGTTATTTGAATAATAGGTTTTCTATGAGCGATGAAGCGGGCAGAATCCGAGAAATGTTTTCAATTTTTTCGTTTATGGTTACGAACAGTGGGATGAAGATGCTGAATCTTTTTCTATGATTTATTTATCAGTTATTTTTTTGGCTTAGACTGACAAAATAAACAGATTTATATCTAATTATGATGTATGTCGCCTGGCGAGTATAATTATTTGTTCCACTGGGTATATCAAATACTATTAAACGAGCAAGGTTTGTATGTGTGTGTGTCCAGAGGATCTCGAAATCCACTCGTCAGAATTCAATGAAACTTTCAGGGTAGACTAATTCCTGTTTAAATCGGCAAAAAATGTAGGTCTCATGTCTGTGAAAATTCGATCTTCCGAGATATTTACAAGAAACGTTAAGCTTTTTTATTTCCTAGCAACGGCAGATATAATAACTTGTTTCTATAGTAATATATACTATAAAGGAGAGAGGAGTACAGTAAAAGTGGGAATATAACGTCACATTCCATAGGCGTACTTTGCAAAATAAGTTTCTATAAAATAAATAAGGTCACAGCATATAAAATATATATACGCACTTCGTAGATTAAATTTTGAAGTTATATTATTTACAAAAAATAAAAATAAACCTTATGCATCTGACACTTTAACATTGAACGAATTAAATTTAACCAATAAATAACAAGGAGGATTATATGTTGTGATTAAACTTTTTTTAATCTCTTGGCATTAAAAGTAACGCTTCAGTACTTACCTAAACTCAAAGATTAAAAAAAAGTTAGTTCAAGAACTATCTTTAAAAGTCGCTGTCTTCACTAAAACTACTGGTATCACTATAATTGTCTTTTCTGAGGTTTATTATTATAGGTTCTATTAAATTATCCATTGATATATATCCACTTTCCTAAATGAATTTTCCACCTTTTTAATATGATCAATGCATTTTCCCCAATGTTCTCTACATCTAAAACTGCCTTCAAAAACAAATTTCGCACATCAGGAAATTTAAATGTTTTATTGTTTTGAGAAACATAATTTTTTAATAATTGTGACCAGATCAGTTCAATGGGATTTAACTCTGCGTGGTACGGGGGCAATCTGAGAATTTTAATTCCTTTTTCTCTGGTCATCTCATCTATAATATATTTTTTGAATTTGTTTTTATGTTGCCTTGCTATTACTAATAATTCTGCCTTCAAGGATTTAGGAGGACTGATAATATTTTTAGAATGAAGCCATTTTGAAATATATATTAATACAAAATTCTGACTCAATTAAAATACGGCTGTGAATAAATAAAGTCTGACTTATCTGTCAAAAGAACAGGTTTATTACAGTAAAAACCATGGAAACAAGATTAAATCTAGACAAAAACTGTATTAGGCCGATCAAATGTATTAAAATTTAAATTTTAACTACAAATAAGCATTGAAGGATGAGGTAAAAATAAAATTTCTACCTCTTGAACCTGTACTACGTTCTGCAAATTAAATACTGTACTCCTTTCATCTGTATAGTATAGTAGTAAAAAGGTTTGACTTTATTTAATTTCTGGCGTTTCAATCTGAAAGAATTCAATTTTAAATTTGCCGCTTTTTATCCATAATGACCTACAAATTTTGACAACTACTGACACGCACATCTCTGGGTAAACGCTAAGAAAATGGGGCCGACTGGGATTTTCATGAAATTTTCACAGATGCTATAAAAATGATAAAATCAATATACTTAGCAATAGAAATTTTTGCGCGGGAAAATATGTTTCACATTTTTTTATGAAAAAATATATGTTGGGATACTCACTCCCAAGACAAACAAATTCAGTGCGTTGAAACGGTTATTTAACATATTTTTCCAGTACAAACGCATACATAACTTTTCTATAAAAGCCCAAGTAGGAATTTATAATCAGAATAAACCTGAAAAGCATAAAAAAGGAAAGGTTCATTTGACGGACATAAATAATTTGTTTGTCAAATGACAGCCATCTCATAAATTCAAAGTTGCCAATTCAATTTCAGAAATCATGGGTTTAGGTAAATATTTATGGGAACGTTGAGTAACACTGTTAAAATGGACACTTGTCAAAATGTGACACCTGTCAAAACGTGACAACTGTTAAAATGTAATACATGTCAGAATGTAACAACTGTCAAAATGAACAAATGTCAAAATATGACACCTGTCAGAATGTAACAAATGTCAAAATGCCACGCGTATCGTACTTTTCTTTATATATTACAAAGATCTAACCTAATCTAAAGCTAATCTTTTTTTTTGGCGGTTGGAAATGCTTTATGCACATCAGGTAAAGGTTCTTCCCTTCCCCGAAAGTGTGAGACTACCCCTTACGGCTATTATTTTATTATGCAGACAGTTTTAATATTTAAGTGTTCATTATCATAGAGAGAAAGAGAAAAAGAATGAATGCTTGTACACGTGTACTATTTCCATAGATTTCAATTTTTTATTTTACAAGAAACTTTAAAGAGACATTTAAAATTCTCTATTTTCATAGTACATTTTAAGGTTGATTGCGACTTTGTATTTTCCAAGAACAAATTGTAATGTAATGTACGAATGAACTATTTTTGTAACTGAAAAATTTTGAAAAAATATGATATCAATATCTGCCACACGTCGAGAGTCTGGTCACAGGTTTTTGTGAAGGTTTTTACCCAAGTATGAATATCAGACCTATAATTTTCCTTCACTGCAGATCAATAAATAATAACATGAGCTGAGCGATCTTCTGTTAACGGGACCTGTGCCCTATACGCTGCTGTTGCCCGTCCCGGCAACGGGGCCTGTCCGCCGTGACTATTTGCGAAGATCAAGCGTCAGTAGATGTTGCTCTAAAAGGGTGAAATCCCCAGAAACTAGGCAACTTTTAATGCATTTAACTAACCTCTGTGACAAGCAGTTGATAAACGTCAACAACAGCTGCAGCCAATTGAAAATTAACACTGACAGCATTTTTAATTTTCCCGCCTACTTTCAAGCCAATCGCCAATCAACTTTTTATTTATCTCCCTTTCAGTAGTTCAAGTATATGTCACCCACTCCGTGATTTTCGCGAATTAATTAATAATTTGTCATGTTATAAATATACTTAAATTATATACTCATTGGGCAGCTTAAAAATGTAGATTTGAATATTAAGAGCGAAGCTCGGTGACCAGATATTTTACATATATACAAGGTGAGTCCCGGTAGACGCGACGGTCTATTGTGGCTATATAAACGGTTAATATTTTGAAAATATTGTTTATTCAGGGCGGGAGGGGGTTTAACACCGCCCCACCAAAAATTGTTATTTTTGAATTCTATATCCGACCCATATCTTGAAATTTCCGATTTCGGCAAAAAAAGTTTCAGACCCCGCCCTTCAGTGGTGGGGAGGGACGGCAACTTGTCATTCAGGCGATCGACGTGTTCCACCCCAAAGAATTTCTGAGCGGTCCCGAGTCGTTCTTGACCTGATATTTTCCTAGGAATCGCGGGTCAATTTTTTGGGAAGTAAGGGGGGGGGCGTAACTGCAGAAAATTATTTTACGTTTTTGCACTATAAGCTTAAATTTGAATTTTCCTTTTTCCATAATCGTAAGTTTTCGTAGTTACTGTTTTGTTAAATATATGCATTGAGGTTCTTCCTTTTACCATAATTTTTCGAAAATGGCCTGGAATATTTTCTCAAAAGTCAAGTCAGTTCTCAATGCTGCGAGATTTAATAAAATTGTACAAACGCCGCTTTGGTATAAATTAAAAATTAATGGCGACTTTATGAAAATCGTAAACAAATTTATTCATTTGGGCGTACCTTTTAGATCTTCGATTTTATAAAGACGTCCAGCATATGCTGTTATGCCTTGCTAATGCAAAACTCAACAGTTGGCAAACATCTATTCTAGCATATTATGATCACTTAAAGTTTGTCTCGCAATACGTATTTCGATTTGAATAATGAAACTGAAGTAAATCTGATGGTGTTTCAGTGTACAGTTTTTATTAAAAAATGAGAAATTTAATTTTG
Source organism: Crepidodera aurea (assembly GCA_949320105.2). Lineage (NCBI taxonomy): Eukaryota > Metazoa > Arthropoda > Insecta > Coleoptera > Chrysomelidae > Crepidodera > Crepidodera aurea. The sequence continues at coordinate 6,146,648 of OX439477.1, read as the reverse complement.
AATTTAAAACAAACAATTAATATTAAATAGGTTTTTATGTTCGTGTGGTTGCCCCACTCCCTAACGCTTCTTCCTCAATCATCCATACTCACAAAATAAAATACTAACGCAACATAATTTAAACTAAACAATTACTCTTTCATAAGAATAGTAATTATCCTACTTATACATAATTTGTTTACTGTAAGGTGATTGAATCCTTTATATTGTTTTGGCAACCTGAATTCGACATCTTAATCACTTTCACTGAAATCAATGAATGGTCAAGCAAAACAAAAATAAAACGAGCAAAGTTAAATGGAAATCAAGTGAACCGACCGGTCTCCTAGGCGAAAACGTTCAACTCCACCACTGACCTTGTATTCTATCGACATCGGTAACATATCAACTGCACTCATTTGACACCCATAAACATGTCATGTCGTTTTAACTTTTTATAAAAGAAAAAGTTGATTGTTTTTTTCATCTGTCAAAACAGTCTCGTCGTTTTTGTTTTTTTGATAAAACTATAAAAAAAACAACTATAAACAACTTTTCAAATTTCAAAATGTATCTGTAAACTAACCTGTTTTTAATCGTTTATTTTAAATCGCTTTAACCTTTTTCCTTATGAAAGGAAGTCTAGCATGGGTTTGTAAGGTCTCTGTGAACATTCTTAAATTTTTCAACGAAATCAAAATTGCCAGTTACATCATCAAAAGACGTAAAATGTCATTAGAAACAAGCAAAATTCATATTTTTTGAAAAACCTCGTAAACGACTAAAAAAATTTTTTATCCGATAGTTGCATTTTAGGTTATAGGACTTTTTCTCCTAAAATTAATAATAAAAAAGTTTTCCATATGGTGCAGACTTAGTGAAACATACTGTATAATTTCAGTTTGTCAAAGTGACCCTTATTTTGGTTCCTCGATCATCGACATGGGATAAAAATTCGCTGAGATATCGAAAAATCTATTAAATAGTGCTAAAGTTCTAAATTACGTTCTGCCACATCAGTAAAGGTTCTGAAATATCTCAGTCCTAAGAGCAACTTTGCACGTTCAGATGATTAGTCGATTTTTTACTTCTTAGCTATTAAATCGCTCAACTACGAACTAACACGTCATATTTATATTATCGTGAATACTGACTAATAACTATTAAATATACACGGTGTACTCGCAACAAATGAAGACGAGATTCAGTACATTCTGAGATTTTTAACACCTTTTTTAAATATTCCTGAAAGCAAACGAACATAAAAAGTCACGATGGAACCTAAAGTGCACGCTAAAAATTAAAAGTCGAAGACGTCATAACTCCTCTATGATCTACAGTGATCTCTAATGTCTTGTGTGATAGTCAATTTGGACACTTTCGTCTTAACTTAAGTTCGGGCCCTTATCTAAGTATTTCTTTTCTTAAATGTTCTTCTTATTGGATAATAAAACCAGTTATTTATATTAAAATATTTTTAATTAATTTGACGTTTCGACTTTTAGTATAAAGTCGTTTTTAAAAAATTGACAATAACAAAAATATAATAATAATTTATTAGTCATACAAACTTATTAAGCCATCGTGTATTTTTCCCAAGAACCAGATTATACTGGATCCACATATCAAAATTGGTGAGTGGATAGATAGATAAGTATAATTAATAAATAATCTTGTTTTATTAGACGTGCATTCAATTTGCAACTATTGCTCTATTTTGACCTTTGAAATGTTTAAAGATAAAACGGATCCCCGATTTATTTATAAAACGACACATATAATTAAAAAAAAATTTTTTAAATTTTTTTAACTTGTAGTTGGTATTCCCGTATGTCCACCTAAACCTTCAGTATTTATTACATCTAACATTTTCTTGGTACACCCGTGCAAGTAAGAATAGTGTCTAATAACTATGTATGTTATAACACTTGACTTACGGCGGGTATCAGAAGGAAAGAAAGAAAAAAAAAACAACACCGCGCAAGTTGTGTGACGCTTCACTTGCTAGATAAGGTTATGTTTATGAGATAAAGTGGTAGGTAAAATGGCCGCTGGCCGAGAAGGATACTGACCCTAAGGCTACTTAAGTTCACCGAAGTTGTGTTTAATATTAAAAGTAGTACCAAAATTGTAACCAGTCCAAAAATATGTCATTTATGTAAAGTTATCGTAATTCATTCTGTAGTTCATAGTGGTTTTATGGTAATACAAATTCTCTTCTAATGGAAATAAAACCACTTATTTTATATTAATTGACGTTTCGACTTTCTTGATCGAAAGTCGTTTTCAAAATGACAGCAAAACACTCTGTGGGAATGTTTTCTATAATTACAATCTGATCATGAAGATCAATAAGCAATTTTGTTCCAACCTAACTTAACTAGAATTCTTAAATACTAAGGTCCTACTCACTAGTGTACCTTAGGGTCTGATAATTGTAGTAACACTATCGGTAACCTGTAACACAAATCCGCACAATACTCTGTTTGTAACTAGCACTGTCACTGAACTAGTTCAAAAGGTTTGGTCCTCTTGAGTTTTCTTACTAAATTGGTATTATCGAGGAGCTGGATGACCTCAACGTTCCCATGTTGAAGCAGTCGTTGTTCATGGCTGCTGGCAGATTTAGATATAGTCTTGTCAACAGTTTCTACATCCAGGTCCCTATGAAGATCACTGTTGCGACAGTACCAGGGTGCATCGACGATGTTCCTTAATACTTTATTTTGAAAACGTTGGATAACTTGAATGTTACTTTTACTGGCGCAGCCCCAAAGCTGACTACCATACGTCCAAACGGGTTTCAATATCTGCTTGTAGAGGAGCAGTTTGTTATGTGTGGACAACTTGGAGTTTCTTCCTAATAACCAATACATATTTTTATATTTTATACCAAGCACTTCACGTTTCTTTTTAATGTGGACTTTCCAGCGAAGTTTAGCGTCGAATGTCATTCCAAGATATTTTGCTGTATTAGCATAGGGAATCTGAGCGTTATTTATTCTTATGGGAATGTGTTGGTTTCGTTTATTAGTAAAGTTAACATGAACAGATTTATTTTCATTTAACTTAATACGCCATGTTTTAGTCCAGGTGTTAATATGGTCTACAGATGTTTGTAATTTTCGGTTGGCTTCTTCATGGTCTTTTCCAACAGCCAGAATGGCAGTATCATCAGCAAATGTTGCATTAGTATCGTGCTCAAGGTTAGGAATATCACAGTAAGTAAAGTACTGGACCTAGTACACTACCTTGGGGTACTTCTGCCTTAATTTCTCTTAGATCAGAATATACATCTTCCTGTTTTATTCTAAAATATCTGTTTGATAAATAGGATTTTAAGAGTTCTGAATACTGACGTGGTAGTAACAAATTTAACTTGTGGTTAAGGCCCTCATGCCAGACTTTATCAAAAGCCTGGGCCACGTCTTTTCCTCTAAAGACTTTTCAATTATGTCTGTGATTCTATGCACCTGGTCGATCGTTGAGTGTTTTTCTCTAAAACCAAATTGATGGGAGGGAATCAGGTCCGTTTCTTCTATTGTAGGTTTTATCTCTTAAGAAGCAATTTTTCGTAGTTTCGAAATAACAGGCAACAAAGAGATTGGTCGGTATGACGTTACTTCTTGGGGAGGTTTACCTGGCTTAGGTATCATTATAACCTCTGCTACTTTCCATAGCTGAGGTACGTATCTCATCCTAAATGATGCATTGATAAGGTCAGTTTGACAACAGCTTTACGTGGGAGTTGTTTCAAGATTTCCCCGGTAATCAGATCAAATCCAGGGGCTTTTTTAGGATTTATATTTGTTTCGATTTCCACATAAACTTCTTTTGGAGAAGTAGGTCTAATCACTGAATCTTCCTGTTCTGGTTCATTCCAGTCTTGGGTCTCTTCACCATCGTTGGTCTGGAAAGTCTTTTCTAAGTGTTCTGCGAATGTGGTTGCTTTTTGTATATTATTTCGTGCCCAACTCCCGTCTTCCTTTCTAATTGGTGGGTTATGTGTAATAGGACTTTTTAATCGTTTGGTTGCTTTCCAGAGTGAATAATCGGTACTGCTGTCATTAGTTAATTCACTCAAGTACTAACCAATCGATTCATTTTTAATACGCTGAATTTCGCGTTTTAACTGTTGTGTTGCATTATTTAAAGCTGTTTTATCAGCTGGTGCTCTGGACTGTTGGCATTTTCTTCTGATTTTTCTTTTTTCTAGTATAAAGTCTCTTATCTCTTTTGGATAATTATTTCCTTTTGTTTTGTATTTAAAATCAGGGGTGTTCTCCCAAGCTGCTTGTTGAATATCTTTGACAAAACGTTCGACTTCCTGATCTAGTTGTTCTTCTGTTCTCAACGGAACCGAGAGATTAATTAACCGTTCAAGTTTGATTTTGAAGCTTTGCCAGTCCGTTCGTTTGTTGACTAATTTAGGGTGATTTTCTTTTTGAATCACACTATCACTCAGTGTAAGAAGTATGGGTGAGTGATCTGAGTTCATGTCCCAAGCTTCTTCTAGATGTATATAATTTGAGGATATATTTCTAATTACAAAGAAATCTAAGATCAGGAATTTTGTTCGGATCTGTGGGCCAGTACGTTGGCTTTCCAGTTGAGAGTGTTTGACATTTGAGATTGTTGCATGTTGCTAATAGTTCTTTACCTTTAGATGTTATTAGTCTGGATCCCCAGTGGGTATGTTTCGCATTGAAGTCTCCTCCAAATATGAATCTGTCTTCTTGGCTATCCAGAAAGTCAGCATATTGTTCTCTTTTTATAGCATGTCTCGGTGGGGAGTATAAAGCTGTGATTGTAACTTAATAATAATAATAAAGTGCCTTTATTTAGTATTGTGATATACAATACAGTAAACAATTTAAAGAGGCGAAGTCTAGCTACTAGCTACTCCACTTAACCCCTTTATACAAAATATACACTAAGAAAAAACATTATCAAGGAAACGATAATACATATTTAGTACACTACAATACTGTATTTTATATATCTATTTGGTTTAGTAATTGTGATTTTACATGGACTTTAAAATTTTTTAATGACTGCGATTTCAGATGCAGGGGTATGGCATTATATACCGAAACTGCACGATAAGTGAACGACCGATGAAACATGGTTAAATGATATCTAGGTAGCATCAGAGTAAAAGGATTCCTAATATCCACATTGTGTATATCCCCGCGATAAACTAGCTTTTCTTTTAGGTATTGGGGCATACCCGTTGATAAGATTTTATAAACCAACACTGACATATGATATTGAAATAAATTATTTAGTTTAAGCCATCTAAGTTCTTGAATTTTGTGTGAAATATGATCGTATTTTCTTAGGCCAAATATGAATCTACAACATGCATTTTGAATTTTTTGCAATCTATATTTAGTAAGTCTTTGTTTTAATTTTAACAGATGTGGCCTGTCTCTCTACCGTTTGGTAACCCATTTCTTGGTGGTGTAATATACATTCCTTTATTATAACTGCACTTCCGCCTTTTGCTGAATTGTCTGGATAGTATGATACACCTTATAACCCTTAAATTTGATAAATGACTCCTTAGTGAAGTGCGTTTCAGCAATGAGACAGATATCATACATTAAAAATAAACAATTCGAAAAATCAAAAATATGTGAACATTCATGATGGGATTTTGGTCATAAAATACAATGGAATTCTTCAACTAGTTTATTAAAAGAACCTAATAATTATAACCGCAAAGTTAAATCATTGATATGCTTAAATAATAACGAATGTGTTTCTAATTGTTCGGTTGATATTTCAAAAATTTGGATGCCTATTTTATATATATATATATATATATTTGCAAAAAGGATACCCTCTATATCGGGATGGTATCATAAGTTTTGTATCTGGTTTTTTTCTCGAAAATTTCACACCAACGTTTTTTAACCAATAAGAAGCTTTCGTTTCAGCTCGTTACTGTAGTAACCACAAAACTTGGCGATGGTATTTTCGTCCTGGGTACCCGGTACCACAACGATAGTATTTCTGTCAAGTGTCAAATTATAAAAATACACCCTTCCGTTCACTGTAAAATAATACAGATTGGTTGATAGCTGATAGATAGATTATTTTAGACCAACAAATGTTTATTTCGTACTACTAAAATCTTAGGAACATATTCTTTTGGTATATATGAAGGTATCTTACGAAAATGTCATGTTATAATTTTTTATATTACTTTGGTTTTCTTACCGAATCTCCCTCGATCTTGAATTACTATCTGGAAATATCTCCTCAAGCATGAATTTTTTAAAAGTTATCCCGAGTCAAAGATGCTTTCGGAAATATTTCCAATAGTAATTCAAGCTCTAGGGAGATACTAGTGATAATATTATTAAGAAAACTTCATTTATGACGAAGTATAAATTCTCTATGCGCTATCCTTTTTTAAAATTCGTTCCCGGAAACGTTACAAAAATATGATGAAAACAGATTTTGACATCTTCAATTTCAAAATCTTTCTCCGAGTCCAATGTTGCTGTCATATTTTTGTAAGATTATCAAGTGTTCTGTTTCTATAGATTGTGTGTAAAATGGCCTGTTTTCTTCAAATATCGAAAAGGTGGGACAGTTTTGTGTCCACCTAGCCCCTAAGAGTTAAATACTTATTTTGAGTGTTTTGAATGTTTTAATTTTATTTATTAGATCTCTTAATACTTAAATCCCACCGATTATTAGAAAGTTACACCTTGAAAATCTCACCAAAATAAAAATGTTGATAACTGAATTATAAGAACTTGTTTGACAGTTACATTGCGGTAATTATCATATGTTTTTTGGGTAATTGGGTTAAAACTCAAGTTATGCATTATTTAAAAATTGTTTCGACAAACTGGTTTACTAAAATCTTTTCGAAGTCAAAATTACACAATTTTGTATTGAAACTAATGCATCTTCCCAAAAGTTGAAATATTTCATATGGTTATATTGAAAAGTAAATAAGTTTGTTTAAGGCTAAACTCACTCAGATTTAAATGTAACGAAAAATAGTTTTGCGAGGGGGGGGATTAATCTTTGACCCGCCATAACTTTTTTAATTTTCAACCGACCCGGATAGGAAATTGGTAAACTCTTCCTTAAGCTGGAAGAGCAAAGTCAGCAGAATTGAAAATCAATACATTAAAGGCTCATTAAATGCCCTAAATTAAAACTATCTGCTCCGCAAATTTTTGCAGCTTTAACTTAAGTGAGCAGAACATGAGCAAAAAAGTGGTTGAAACAATAAAAATTGCAATTTTCTTTGCACATTTCTTAACGGCTCGTTAAAGTCACAGCCATTTTTGCAAAAATTTGCGGAGCAGAAAATTTTAAGAAAGCAAATTCTCCATATCTCAAATGTTGCCCTATTTTAAATATCGAAAAATTCGAAAAAATTTCGCAAAGTGAAGAGGGCGTTGGATATACACACACCGACTTCGGCACTTTCAGTGGCTATAAGTACCCGGTGTTTCCAATGTTTTCTTCAGACACTGCTTAGAGACGTGGTGTCGAGGTTGTCTAGTTCCTACTGATGAGGTACAAAAATACCGAAACTAGTCTAGGAATGACAAACTCTTCAAATATCAAAATCAAAGTGTTGGTTTGGTTAATAGCCGTCCAACTCGCGTCTAAATCGTTTTAATTCTACACCTGTGGGGGCTTTTGTCCCAGGAGTAGTTATTTTCGATTTGGAGGTGATTGCATTTTCTGTATAATTTTATTATACTTTGTTGGTACCGAGATTTTTGCGAAATTTTTTCGAATATTTCGATATTTAGAAAATTTTAATTTAGGGCATTTAATTAGCATAATTCTGCTGACTTTGCTCTTAAAGTTTAAGCGACGTCGATGAAAAAGTGAACTGGGGAAAAAAAAATGCCATTGGATGCGGAATTTTTTCTCTTTAATTTGAGCCTCACAAGAAGTCGATCTGATAATCAGGAAAGGCGGGAGAGGGGCGAAAGCGTTTTATTCTATACAGGGGCAAGGGATAGTGTCGCTAGACTTCGAGGGCAGATTTTTTACCTCAAAAAAAATTCGAAAAGAGCGACTTTGTCTATCGGGTTTTTTTTTGCCAGATGGACACCACTAATTGTTCTAAATTAGTTAACAAATAATTAACATCTCGATAATTTGGAATAAACGTTGAGCCCGTTATTCTCATTAATTTATTTTGCAGTCTGAATAAAACTTTATCCACCATATAACTAAAATTGACTGTTTGGACCAAAACCATCTTACATGCTTGATTTACTAACAATTTGATCTTCTTTCAATCAAATACTATTAAACGAGCAAGGTTTGTATGTATGTATGTGTGTGTGTGTCCAGAGGATCTCGAAATCCACTCGTCAGAATTCAATGAAACTTTCAGGGTAGACTAATTCCTATCTAAATCGGCAAAACATGTAGGTCTCAAGTCTGTGAAAATTCGATCTTCCGAGATATTTACAAGAAAAGTTAATCTTTTAGTTTTATTTCCTAGCAACGGCACATAATAACTTGTTTCTATAGTAATATATACTATAAAGGATAGATGAGTACAGTAAAAGTGGGGATATAAAGTCACATTTCAAAAATAAAATTTCTACCTCTTGAACCTGTACTACGTTCTACAAATTAAATAATGCACTCCTTTCTTCTGTATAGTATAGTAGTAAAAAAGTTTGACTTTATTTAATTTCTGGCGTTTTAATATGAAAGAATTCAATTTTAAATTTGCCGCTTTATATAAAAAAGGAAAGGTTCATTTGACGGACATAAATAATTTGCTTGTCAAATGACAGCCATCTCATAAATTCAAAGTTGAAAATACAACGTTGCCAATTAAAATTCAGAAATCATGGGTTTAGGTAAATATTTATAGGAACGTTGAGTAACACTGTTAAAATGGACACCTGTAAAAACGTGACAACTGTTAAAATGTGATATGTGTCAAAATGTAACAACTGTCAAAATGAACAAATCTCAAAATGAACAATGTCAAAATATGACACCTGTCAGAATGTAACAAATGTCAAAATGTCACACGTATCGTACTTTTCTTTACTTATTACAAAGATCTAACCTAACCTAAAGCTAATCTTTTTTTTTGGCGTTATGCACATCGGGTAAAGGTTCTTCCCTTCCCCGATAGTGTGAGACTACCCTTTACGGCTACTATTTTATTATGCGGACAGTTTTAATATTTAAGTTTTCATTATCATAGAGAGAGAGAGAGAGAGAGAAAAAGAATGAATGCTTGTATACGTGTACTATTAACATAGATTTCAATTTTTTATTTTACAAGAAACTTTAAAGAGACATTTAAAATTCTCTATTTTCATAGTACATTTTAAGGTTGATTGTGACTTTGTATTTCCCAAGAACAAATTGTAATGTAATGTACGAATGAACTATTTTTGTAACTGAAAATTTTTGAAAAAATATGATATCAATATCTGCCACACGTCGAGAGTCTGGTCACAGGTTTTTGTGGAGGTTTTTACCAAGTATGAATATCAGACCTACAATTTTCCTTCACTGCAGATCAATAAATAATAAAATCAATTGAACATAGAGTTTTTCTTATATAGTGATAAATAGAGTGAGCTGAGCGATCTTCTAATGACAGGACGTGTGCCCTACACGCTGCTGTTGCCCGTCCCGGAAACGGGGCCTGTCCACCGTGACAATTCGCGAAGATCAAGCGTCAGTAGATGTTGCCCTAAAAGGGTGAAATCCCCAGAAACTAGGCAACTTTAATGCATTTAACTAACCTCTGTGACAAGCAGTTGATAAACGTCAACAACAGCTGCAGCCAATTGAAAATTAACACTGACAGCTTTTTTAATTTTTCCGCCTACTTTCAAGCCAATCGCCAATCAACTTTTTATTTATCTCCCTTTCAGTAGTTCAAGTAGATGTCGCCCACTCCGTGATTTTCGCGAATTAATTAATAATTTGTCATGTTATAAATATACTTAAATTATATACTCATTGGGCTGCTTAAAAATGTAGATTTGAATATTAAGAGCGAAGCTCGATGACCAGATATTTTTAATTATTATCATAAGAAAATCGCCTAAAAATGGTTACATCCGTTCTCCAAAGTCAAACAGTTATACGTTAATTTCTACAAATGTAATTTAAATAAAACGGTGACTAACAGATAAAATGTCTTTAAAAAAAATATGAATAACTGGTCCGATGAAAGATGGAAGTTAGAAATAACCTACGGTAAAAAAAGCATTCCAAAAGTCAGTCAGCAATCATCATCTTCTAACTCCTTCGACGAGAAGAATATATGTTGTTGCGGTCACATCGGTGGCCTCCGGCAAGGATTTTAAATCCCCAATTCGAATTCTTTTCTTGTTATTATTCTCCTATCAGATAGAATTACGTAGCGAGGGAGCATGTTGATTGCACTAAATTGTCAAGGACGAAACTTAAATTCTTTAATTTCTCTCTCTTTCCACTGGATTAAAACCACTTAGTTGTTAAAAAAAGCTTTTTATTGACGTTTCGGCTTTCCAGATCGAAAGCCGTTATCAAAATGACATAAAATAAATAAATTTACTAGAAACAGAACACTTGATAATCTTGCAAAAATATGACATCAACATAGTATACATAGAATAAGATTTTGAGATTGAAGATGTCAAAATCTGTTTCAATCATATTTTTGTGACGTTTCTGGGAACGAATTTTGAAAGGATAGCGCATTTGCATATTATAAGAGAATTTATACTTCGTTTAGATATGTAGATGATATCTTTGCAATTTGGCAACACGATAGGGAAAATATTGATACATTTTTATATACTATTAATAATTCGGAACCTACTATTAAATTTACAATTGAAATTGAAAATAATAAAAAATTACCGTTTCTTGATGTACTAATACACAATAACAACAATTGTTTTGATACATCAGTTTTTAGAAAAGAAACACATACAAATAGATATCTAAATTTTAATTCAAACCACTCAATTTGTGTTAAACGAGGTATTGTCAAATCTCTTTCCGATAGAGCAAAAACAATTTGTTCAAATGACAATATCTTAAATAATGAATTATCACTTGTTAAATCTGTCTTGATTAAGAACAACTACCCAAGTAAATTAATAAATCGTGAACTTTACCGAGACATCAAAACTAAAGATCAAAATTTAAACCCCCCAATAATTCTTTCAAATATAGTAAAAATCCCTTATATTCCAAAATTATCCGAAAAAATTAGAAGGATTGGCAATAAATTTAATTTAAAAACAGTTTTTCAAACTAATAATACATTAAAATCTTTAATAGTAAATACAAAACCTTTTAATGAAATTCAAAACACAAAAAATTGTATTTACAAAATTCCATGCGAATGTAATAAATTTTATATAGGAGAAACATCTAGACCTTTTCATATTAGACTTAATGAACACCAATCGTACATTAAAAATAAACAATTCGAAAAATCCAAAATATGTGAACACGCATGGGATTCTGGTCATAAAATACAATGGAATTTTTCAACTAGATTATTAAAAGAACCGAATAATTATAACCGCAAAGTTAAAGAAGCAGCATTGATATGCTTAAATAATAACGAATGTGTTTCTAATTGTTCGGTTGATATTTCAAAAATTTGGATACCTATTTTACAAAAAGAGTTAATTGCAAAAAGAATACCCTCTATATCGGGATAGTATCATAAGTTTTTATCTGGTTTTTTCTTATGATAATATTAATAAGAAAACTTCATTTATGACGAAGTATAAATTCTCTTATAATATGCAAATGCGCTATCCTTTCAAAATTCGTTCCCAGAAACGTCACAAAAATATGATTGAAACAGATTTTGACATCTTCAATCTCAAAATCTTATTCTATGTATACTATGTTGATGTCATATTTTTGCAAGATTATCAAGTGTTCTGTTTCTAGTAAATTTATTTATTTTATGTCATTTTGATAACGGCTTTCGATCTGGAAAGCCGAAACGTCAATAAAAAGCTTTTTTTAACAACTAAGTGGTTTTAATCCAGTGGAAAGAGAGAGAAATTAAAATACAAACCACTATGAGCTTCCGAAATGAATTAAATTCTTTATTTGCACTTCATAATTAAGGGGTTTCATTAACGCGTTATAACTTCATACTATATTTCCCCTTGAGCCGTGCAGCAAAAGTAGGCGTGACTAAATATTAGTATGTTAAAGAACGAGTTTCATAAGACGATGTTTATTGTATGAGTTCGAAATTATATATATAACGAACGAATACAATAAACGGATTATGAAACGAGTTCTTTACGCTATTTTTTAAAATTTTCGCCTATTTTTATTATATAATTAAAAATATTTCGTACTTTTAATAGTAACGTAGTTCCTTAATTTTGTAGCAGTTGGTAACAATGATTTGATATTTATACTTGACAGTCATTTCAAGTTTGAATTTTCATTTTTTCATTTCTTGTATTTTAAAGTTTGTAAAACCTATGTGAAAATGAGTGATGAAATGTCGTGTACGCCACCAAAAATTCGAAAAATTACGGAAAATAGTACCTATAGGTAATTTAATTCCCGACAAATCTCGGCATCTTTATGAGAAAGCATATAAGTTTCAAAATTGGTGTCGTGAAAGTAATATTGAAAACATCTCAGAAAATGTGTTACTTGCATATTTTGAAATCCAACGCCAAAAATTTAAATCATCTACCTTATCGACGACTTACTCAATGTTAAGATGTTGTCTAAATTTATACAAAAATGTTGATATATCAAAATTTAATAAATTACAAGCTATGTTAAAACGAGTATCTACAGGTTACATTCCAAAAAAATCAAAAATTTTAGAACCAGAAGACATTAACAAATTTATAAACGTAGCAGAAGATAAGATGTATCTCGCAATAAAGGTATGTTTATTAAAATTTCTTTGTAGTTAGATTATGTATTTTTTACTTTTATACTTTTGACATTTATACTTGACAGTCATTCAGAGGCAAATTTAGATAGCTGATTTGACATGTAGGAACTTATGCTACTAACTGTGAAAAGGCGTGCTATAATATGCCCGTTATGGCCTATTATAGCACTACTTTTAGTGTTATAATAGCTATATTATAAAAGAAAATTTAAAAAATATATTTTCCAAACTTTGGCGACACAGCATAATACAATAAGCAGTTTTCGAAACCTTCAAAAAGTATCACCGGTAGCCGCTAATTGACAATTATGACATTTGGATGTCAGTTAGCGTATATCGCTACCGACACTGTCCGCTATCTTACGGACGAGAGACATAGCGGTAGCGATAACGATACGCATCACAGTTGAATGTATATCTACCCTTTTCTTTCTTGAGACGGAAATCATCTGACATTTCTCTTTTATTAATAAATGGAAAGAAAGTTTGAAGGTTAGGTTTGTTTTGATTAGTTTTTGGTTGTGTTATTTGTATTTGTACACTAGGAAATTTTTGTGGTTTTGAGAAATAAATTATGATTTTATGAACGTCTTGAAAACATAAACAACACGTCAAAATAACAATTAGGTTAGGACGAACGATGCCACAGATGACAGATTTCCGTTAACGGCAAACGGCATGTCTCAAACGATTCGAAAACACATTTTCGAGAGCCGTCAAATAGCGGCTGAGTTAACGTATACGTCTATGTTAAGCGTCAGAATGGACACACCTTCGAAAACTGGCTATTTACCAAAAGATATTGCCACCGACTACTTCTCTCGTCTTAATTTCCACCAATCGCAAACGCGCAATTTTAAATTACAGATGGTTTCTAGATGAAAAAACTGTATGACAGCTCGTGTCAGCAGTTTTTTCGAGTTTACCTCACAGAACTCATAGAAGTAGAAGGCCAATATCGTTTTGCTGAAACGATCCCTAGTGTAACACAAGAGACAACTATGAGCATGCGCAGTGAAACCTCTGCCATGACAGGGGTGTTTTAAGTGGAATTCATGGCCACTGAAATATAGATTTTCACCGTGAGTACTTTCTAAAGATGGAATAGTGAAGTAAGTACAACTGAAATTGTAGTCAGGGACGAATTAAAAGGATTATGCCTGAATAACTGTAAACTGGTAAATTCTTTTTTGTCAAAGATTATTGATGAGAAAAAAGGATCAGTTTGGATAATTTCTTCCTTTTCAGTTCTCCCCTTACATTTTCTGTTGGCATCCTAGCAAAACTATAGTAACGTATTTTACTATAAATGTTTACAATAAATTTGATTAATTTCATTTTATGGTTCATTTTGTACATTGAAATGTCAAAAACATGGTTCTCTAATGAAGAAAACAATTTCCTATCTTCGAATAGAGTTCCTGATATATTTGTCACAAAAACATCCATAAATTTTTTTCTTTTGGCATTAAGTTGTTCGTCAGACCCATTATTTGCTTAATTTTTCTCTCTGTGAACATACAACACTTCACAACATCTGCAGAAGGCTTGATTAATCCAGAAAAAGAGGCAGCTCTGTGTTTTCTATGCAATAATTTGAATCTACAGGGTGTGTCACGTAGATGGTCCATTAGTACCACAGGTCTAAGTTTAACAGTTTTCGAGATATAAAAGTTTTTTTTCCCTCACTTTTTGAAGTACATTTTCTAACCGATCTCCTTGTCGAACATAATCCCATTTTTTGTAAACAGAGTACAAATATCACTGTGTTACGCTGCAGACACACACAACGATTTTTGGACGTACGGTAAAAAGTCGGACGATATTTTGCCGTACATCTCTTTAGTGGCGTGAAGAAATCCACGGCAAAATATCAAAGGAATGTACGACTTTTTACCGTACGTCAAAAATCCGTTGTGTGTGTCTGAGGCGTTAATCGTACGCGACTGCTGGGACTGGCAGGCCATATTGGTGTTGATCACATCAATAGAATAGACCACTGTATTTTTGATATCATTTTAACAGATGATAAATCATATCCACACAACTTTTACTTAAAACATTTTTTGTATATGCAATAATAACGACGATAAAAGGTGAGTAACTTATAGTGAATAATCTAATATTAGCAATTTTAGTTTCCAGTAGGTAATAAACATAAACCTATTTAATCCATGACCTTCCTTCGAATTCGCAACGGATGATTTTAAACTACCAACAGACCAAAAAAAAACAACGCGAAATGAATTCACTCATAATGACGTCATTATTTACACCGAAAAGTGGAAGTACGTGATGTGGATTTTTGATGAGATCACGAAAATGACGAGAAGCAGTTTCAGGTGAAACTGAAAATTGAATTGATGCTATGCAGTTAAAAGAGAAACTGTCTAGAATAAACCATAATTTGTAAATTGTATGGGACAGTATCGTGTTGAATTTTTAATAAAAATTAACTTTTTAAGTGAAAGTTTTCGTCTGAAATTAAATCTATATTGATATATTGCTTGAAGGCATGAAGGCAAAGGTGTTTAAAGGTGATATAAATAATAGGAATTGTGAAGTAAAAGTAAAAGGAAATCATTAAAAAAATCTACAGTTTATGTCTTTTATTCTCTCTATACGGGGTGTCCCGTTGGTAAACGGAGATATTTTAAAGGTAGGTAGAGGTCACAAAGGGGATTCTAATAAATCCATATTGTTATAATATGTTTTGTTAATTATAACAAATAAAATATTGCGATACTCTTCCCAGACAGCACAGGATATTCCTAGAATATTCTCTAAATATCCGAAAAGAGAGAAGTATATTCCAATATCCATGGAATATTCCTAGAATATACACATGGCTCTAGCATATACCAGGAATATTCATATTGGAATATTCTCGGGAGAATATACTATTGATATTCTTGTTAAAATATTCCTGTAGGAATATTCATAGAATATTCCTGTTTGGACATTCATGGAATAATCATGTAAAATATCCATGGAATATCCCTAGAATATTCTCCCTTATTTCTATGAAATCAATTACCATTTACCATATGGGTTATTTAGAATCCCTTTTGTGATCTCTACCTACCTTTAAAATATCTCCGTTTACCAACGGGACACCCTGTATAGTAAGATATTACACTGAGAAATAATCTTATTGGCTGTCATTATAAACCGTTTTCTTTCCTTACCCAATTATTCGGTCAAAAGTCTTTTAGTTCACGGTCAAATCTAGATCTACCTCTACCTAAAAGTGTTCTTGAAAATCAACTCGAAAAATATGATATAATAATAGCAAATTTAGTAATGGTGAATGTAAGTTTCTCAGAACTTCTGCAATGGTCTATAAAATAGGCTTTTTCTTAAAGAATTTAAGTTTATTGAACAAAGAATACATTTTAAATAAAGATGCTTCAAATTGGTTAAAACTAATGAATACATGATTTTATTTGAAAAAAAAAATGGTAGAAAAACGGGCCACAGGAACTAATTCCGATTTTTTATATAATATATAATATAGAATAAAGTTTGACCGCATTTCGTATCATGAATTAATACGAAACTGGGTCTTCATCGATTATATGCAGAAGTTTTGATCCAAACCCATTTCTCTGCAGATATAAGTTCACAAATAGAACTAATATTGCATGAAAAATGGTAATTTGCTATGCTTTAGATAGGATAATTAAGAAAATGGATGGGAAATGATGGTTTTTACAAAAACGGCACCTTTTTGAAATAATACTGAAACCTACAAACTTTTATTTATTATATGTATATTACATACTTATATTTAATTGTGGTGTTTCCAAGTATGTACTTGAAAAAACTTTCAAATTTATTTTTTTCCTACCATATATGAAAATAAATCATCCCTAAAAATCAGATCGAAAGTAATATTTTCTGGCCTTGGGCCGCAAAAATCATAAAGAACACGATTTTGTAGATTTTCACTGTCTACGCACCTTTGACTTTGACGTTTTACATAAAATTTCATTAAACGTCAGTGTAGAATTAAGAGAACAAAACTGTAAAATAATAATACGTTCTGATTCTGAATAATTGTAAAAGGTTGCTCAATTCAAATCTGTTGTCAAAAAGACGATATTGACAGTTGACAGCTGTCAAACAACAAGCAATAATCAAAATTGATAAAATCCACATGTAAATATATGTTATTATCATGCACAGTCAAATATTTCATTAACGATAGTACTCAACTGTCAATATCGTCTCTTTGGCATCAGATTTGAATTAAGCAACCTTAAAGACATATGTTTGACAGTTATTTGGCAGCTGTCAACTGTCAATATCGATTTTTTAACATCAGTTTTGAACTCAGAAACCTCAAGAACATATATTTACATGTGGATTTTATCAATTTTGATTATTGCTTGTTGTTTGACAGCTGTCAACTGTCAATATCGTCTTTTTGACAACAGATTTGAATTGAGCAACCTTAAAAACATATGTTTACATATTAATTTTATCAATTTTGATTGTTACATGCTGTTTGACAGTTATTTTGACAGCTGTAAACTGTCAATATTATTATATTGGCATTAGATTTGAATGCAGCGACCTCGAAAACAAATACTAAACTTTTGAAAAGATTACCTTTTTAAGTAGTAAATAATGTTAAATCTGTGGAGCTTTGCAGCTCCGTTGGAGCCGAAATACGCAAAATTGAGCTTTGTGCCTATTGACACTTTTGCTCAGGATGCCGAAACGAACAACATTCCCATAAGATTTGTGCGGGGTTCTTCGTTACTTAACAAGACAACGCGCAATGGTACGAAAAGTCCTATGAATTGTTTAACAACTGGAAATAATATATAATAAATAAATTGGTATATTTTTGTTACTTAAGTTGCTCATTAAATTCTGTCTGTATTTATAAAATTAAAGATTTTTGTTATATTTTCCTATTTTAGTTTTTTTTTGGTTCAAAAGTAGAAAACAATTTTAAGTTAATAGTTTCTGCTGAATGATTTTACTTCATTTGGACTACTTGGTAAGTTTTACCCCCCCCCCTCCCCCCTCTAATAAAAGGTAACTCCGCCCTTGTGAAGTGACAAACACTCTAGACAAATGATGTGAAATAAGTTCACTTTAATAACAAAATCAAAGTTTGCAATTAGTAGAAAACTGTATCATATGATAAAAAATGAAATATTTTGGATACCAAAATATTTTACTGGGAGTAATCAAACTGCACAAATGATGTGAAATCACAGCTCCCAAGAAATTCAACATTGGAAAATGTCACACACTGCAAACTTTGATTTTGTTATTAAAGTGGAGATGGCGTTTAGTGGCTTCTGTGAATCGGAAAAAACCTCGAAAAAAGAAAATCTTTTCTAACGTAACGAAACTAGTTACCACCCCTGTTTTCGAGGATGCTGAACACGATGGCGGTGGTTTAAACTCTTTTTGAGTTGACCATCACCCCCAAACGGCCAAAAACAACCCCCAAAATGGGTGAAACGCGAACACACCGTCTTCGAGGATGCTGAACACGATGGTGATTTTGAATTTTCTTCCCGAAGTAAATTTACCCCTCAAACGGCAACAGAGAAAATGAATCATATATTCGCAGATCATTGAATACACCCCGGATGCAGGTTTCTCGGGATTTTCTTATCCACTTCATAAGACAGGGTCTCACGGGGTAGTTTTTTCCGGTTCAGAGGTTGGTTTGCTTCGGGAAGACGATTCAGAATCCCCATCATGTTCAGCATACTCGAAAAAGGGAGGTGACGCAATTTTTTTCGGTATATAAGGTATTCATGTTTCAACCCTTTCGGGGGTGGTTATTGGCTGTTTCAGGGATGGGGTTGACTCGGAGAAATTCAAAAGCACCGCCGTCTTGTTCAGCATGCTCGAAAACGGGAAGTGACGCAGTTTTTTTTCGGTATAAGGCGCTGTGTTCGCGTTTCACCCCTTTTGGGGGTTGTTTTTGGCCGTTTGGGGGTGATGGCCAACTCAAAAAGAGTTTAAACCACCCCCACCGTGTTCTGCATTCTCGAAAACGGGGGAGGTAACTAGTTTCGTTACGGTAGAAAATATTTTCATATTTTTCCGACTTACAGAAGCCACTAGTTGGACTTTCCTCGTTCTTGATACATTTGCTATAACGCAACCAGTTTTATCAAGAGCAAGGCGAGTCGAATCCATTCTTCAGCCTTTCTTTAGAAATAGGAAGTCGAGCTTGTCTGCTTCTTACTGATGAGGCACAATAATGCCGAAACCGGTCTAAGAACAACAGGCTCCTTTAGTAACAAAATCAAAGTTGTTGGTTTAAGTCTCGAAACGATTCGGGTTCCAACCGCGTCTGGACTTCTGTAATTCAATACCTGTTGGGGCATATAGCCCAAGGAGTAGTTGTTTGAAGTCCAGATGTTGGAGCAGTGTGTGAGATTTTCTAATGTCGAATTTCTTGGGAGCTGTGATTTTAACTTATTTCACATCATTTGTGCAGTTTGATTACTCCCAGTAAAATATTTTGGTATCCAAAATATTTCATTTTACTTTACCATACGAAGTGGTAAAGTATTGTAATCGCAAAAAAAGAAAAAGTTCAGATTTCAGTGGATTTACATGTTTTGAGACCCCCTAAGTCATTTAAGACCATTTCCAGAAAATGTATGTATGGAGTATGGAGTATGTAGTCCGGAAAAATTTGTGTGCGCTCTAACTCCAACTGCGATCGGAATTTCCTAACCAAATTTTATATTTAGCATTTTTACAACATGCTAATGAGCTGATTAGATTTTGGGCAAAATCGGACAACCGGAAGTGGGGGTTTACTCTTGAGAATTTTCAGATTTTCGCAATTATTATCGTTTCTATCAAGTTTATGTAAAAATATTAAGAGAAAAAATTTATTTTAAATTAAATTTACTATAAATTTTGTTTAAAAACTTTTTTCAAATTTTGTATCATAAGCGAGTTAAAAATAAAATATGGAATAACATAGTTGCATATTAGCGCAAGTGCAGTAGAAGTGTTTTGTGTCATGGAGACAATTGTACGCTCTTGCCAGGCATGGCCTGCCTTAAATATGTACGAGTAATTGGATTATGAGCCCGTAGGGCCGTTAAAGTATGGTAAAGTCATGTGCATGGCCACATCCGATTTTTTTATCATACAAATACTCTAGTTGAGAATCCCTGCGTATAAATTTATAAAACTGGTCAAAACCTTATATAAGGTTAACGTACCTGTTGTAACCCCGTTAATGGTGTACTTCGAATCGTTTCGTGTCACTCTATTTTAGACAATGCCTGTGATTCTTTTTAGATACATGCTAATGATAAATTATTTTATAATTGTCTATTAATTAAAGAAAATGTCAGTGTATTAATTCGTTGTTAGTTTATGACGAGACGAGAGATAATTGTTTGAAATTGTTGTAAATTCCTTGCAATTGTTTTTATTGTTACTTTTCTCCTGGAAGTACTCTCAGAAAATTACTATTTATTTTGAAAAATCTCTCTTCTTAAAATTAAAACGATTTTGGCCTTAATTTTCACCAACTAAAATTGTTTGATAGTGGTATTATATTCAAGGCCAATTGCTACGGATTATTATGATTTTTTAAATTAAACTTTACACGTTTTTACGTTTATTTTGAAAAAAATACAAAAATTTGCCCGTTAGGATAGGTCCTTAAAGTTGAATCTAAAAAATAAAAAAGCACTTTACCGTTTTCCAAAGTTTTAACCGTGGATCAAGTTGCAGGGGCATCTGAAATTTGAAAACAACAACACTGGAATAGATCTGGATTCCGAAAACAGACTGATAAAATCGAGTAATTTTTTTTTCTCCAATCGATGAAGTTAGATCCCCCCCAGAATGAAATGTTCGACACAGGCGGCGTTGGGGTAAGGGGAAATCCTCAATCTAAAGAACTTGAAAAGGGTTTTCCGACAAATCTCAGCCGGGTTTGATCCCACAAAAAAACATTCTTACCAAAATTAGAGAGCTTGACAAAACACGTAAGCTAGTTCCAACCTGAACCCGATAACACAATTAATTCGCGAAATATCGCGATTTGAAATTGCAAAAATGAAAAAAATTAATTAATTATTTCTCGAAAGACAGTGGAGATGGGGGCCTCAATTTTTTGTGAATAAACGGGTAATAACAAGTACTTTTAAGTGCCGGAAGGTGGGGGTGGTGGGACAAGTAAGGGGAGGTATGGGGGGGGGGAGGGGGACAAATATTATTGAGACGCTTGTAACTTCCTTACTAATTGAGCTAGCGCAACCAACCAGGGCTGAAATTGTTCACTTTTTTATCCGGTAGTGCTTAGCAACAAAAGTAAAAAAATGGGGCACTTTGGAAAGCTCGTTTTTCGTGGATCACTGCGTTTCAACTGTGAAATACTTACATCACTACGTGAATATAAACTTAAAATTCGGCCTTGCGAAAAAAATTAATGTTAATCAATCAATTTATAATTTGTTACCGATCAAAAACATTTAACTACGGTAATTGATTAATTCGAAAAAAGTTATTGTGTAATTAAACTTTTATCATGTAGATTAAATATTATTCTTGAGAAAATTCTTTTATATCTGTACTTACTTATAATACAAGAAATTGTCTGATGGTCTACATACCTGAAAAAAAAATAATACTATCAAAAACTATACATATTGTAGATTGTTAGGAAGAGTCTCGGGGTCCGCGAATTGCGGACCCCTATTACTAATTGATGCAATTTGAAGGGGAAATTTTGTAAGGGAAGTTGTAGTCCAATAAACGAAGGTGCCAACCCGGGCATCAGGTCTGTCCGGCACCATTTTTTTTAATTTGTAGGTATTCATGGGTACATTCACCTGTCTGAAATTTATGGATGCGCGGGAAACTGGCCCATTGGTCTCAAAAATGTGTTATTTTCGCCTATTTTCGCCGATATTTCCGAAAATATGACACTTAGAGAATTTTTGTTTGGACGAAAATGAAGATCAGTTCATTACCTACAAAAATGATCCTTATCATTCTTATCAAAAATATGATACTTTTCGACATAACCGGCTCCAAAACGCACCCCCATTTTTAGCTCCTGCCCTGCATTTAGAGAGCACGCTCTAAAGGAATGACACTCTCAAGCGGATTACAAATTTTTCAATAAATCACGTAAAAATTAATATTTTTTCATGATTCAAAATCCAAAATGGATGTCCTTATTACTCATCTGTGTATTAAAAATTATATTTCCGTTTTCCCTATATTCATCAGAAAATGAATGGTGTACATCACATATTCACATAGGTTATGTTTCGTCCATCTCCCGCCGCCAGCTAACCACAGGTGCGGATCCCGATTGTTAGCAAATCAGGGTCCGCAAATTGCCCCTTCAATTTGTATTTGACCCGTATCAATTAGTAATATAGTCTCTTCCAAATTGTTATCATAAGATTTTAACATTTTAAAATCAATCGAAAATAATGGCATACTTTCGAATTTTATAAAAAACCAGTCTAAAATGTACAGTTTCATAATAAATCTGCAGATTAACTACAAAAAAAAAATTCTCAACTTTATTGAATAGACGCTGTAAATACAAACCAGTCATAAAAAATAATTACCTATTTGTAAACAAAACTGTTGCTAATAATAACTAAGGAACTGTATAATTTGTTTAAGAAATTATTTATTAACCACACTTTATTGGTTTTTAAAAGTAATTAACCAAGAAACGTATATTGCATATCTCAGAAACTGGGTTCTGAAGCAAATTAAAAGAAGTTACTAGTTTTACATAAGTCTATTGAAATCAGAAACAATTATTATTAATAATAAATATCTTTATTTGCATAAAATGGATCTTTTTATGGCGAGATTCAGCTTAGGGCCATTCTTACATCTAACCTGCTTATACATCATAAAAATAAAAATTAACAATAAACAAAACATATAAAATTAAAGGTAAATATGGAAAATGGGTCCCAGTCGAATTGGTTGAAAATTTAGTATAATGTAGTTTATGATATCCTGATCAAATGTCTCCATCGGTACAACAAGATCTAATGGACAGTTTTTGAGATACAGGGATAAAAGTTAAGGATAATAATTACAATCTTGATATTGTCCACACGAGTTGTAATAAGAAGTTCTAATATAGCTTTAATTACAATATTGCTATTAACATGGGATTAATATATTTCTAGTCTTGGCCACAGTTAAGAAAACAAAAAAAATTAAGATATAAATCTTCTAGAAAGCGAATCAATTAGTTTGCCAACTTAATTAAATCTAAGTGATTATGAATTGGCGGCATCTTCAGACAGCGACAAAGAGTAATTTATTTAATAAACAACAAAAAACGTATGATGAGTAATTTTTTCTTCTTTTTAATTTACTTTTTTTAATCGTATGATTGTTAAAATTAAAATGTGAAATTTTTATTAATTTCTCTTTAGAGGTGGTGTATAATATCATACTTTTTTCAAAGATAAACCAAAAAAATGTAAATGTGCAGATATACTTGATTCGGGTTCAGTTATCCCTGCAAACCTAATAAAAAACATGGGCGTGCGATACTTTTTACATATACATTTAAAAATCAAAGTTAAACACCAATTTAATAATTCATTTCAGTAATTCACCGGGCCTTGTGATCTTGCCTATTATCAACTTTGCTCCTTTGATACTACCAAAACATGATCCTTTAAGGGTCTACGTGAATTCGTATCCTATTTGTTGGATATTCAAATGAAGCGTTGTGTTAAGAGCATTCACTACCTTGGTGAAACTGGCTGTACTTTCTCATGTCCCAGAAATTTTTTCAGTGAAAACCGTTTATCACAAAAAAAAGTCTCATTTTTTGTAATTCCGGAAAGTCAATGATTTTCTTCTACGTTAAAAAAACGGAATGAACCTTCACAATCGTAAAAATAACGACTTTCCGGTATTCTTATATACCACCTGATTAGCTAAAAAATAACAATGTTCATGAAATCTTTTCTGTTTTTGAATAAAAACGCAGCCAACATTTGCCTTTGCTAAGTTTGTAGAATTCAAACATTCTTGAATAGAAATGAAACGCCGCATATTGTCATTATTACTACGCGACCTAGTTTCGAGAACAATATTTGTCGTTGTCTTTGTTTAAGGCCTACTCTACCCGAATTACATGATCGTCGCCGTATGTCTCGGTGTGTATCAGATTAATATACAATTAGTTTAATTTTAATCCTTTTCATGGGCGTCCCACAAATTATTTTTGATTTTATTGAACGGTGTGGTAGAAATTTCTTTTTTGTTTTAACTTTATTTAAGGTTTTAAAGTTAGTATTTTTTTGAAATTTATTAGTTTTTAAACTTTTTTAATTATATTTTATTAAATATGAGTGTTGGAAAGTCTCGAACACATTGATTTTAATTAATTTAAAATAAATACAACCTCAAAATTATCGAGAAAATGATCCTTTAAGGGTCTACGTGAATTTGACTCATCCTATTTGTTGGATATTCAAATGAAGCGTTGTGTTAAGAGCATTCACTACCTTGGTGAAACTGGCTATGCTTTCTCATGTCCCAGACATTTTTTCAGTGAAAACCGTTTATCACAAAAAAAATTCTCATTTTTTGTAATTCCGGAAAGTCAATGATTTCCTTCTACATTAAAAAAAATGTAATTAACCTACACAATCGTAAAAATAATGACTTTCCGGTATTCTTATATACCACCTGATTAGCTAAAAAATAACAATGTTCATGAAAGCTTTTCTGTTTTTGAATAAAAACGCAGCCAACATTTGTCTTTGCTAAGTTTGTAGAATTCAAACATTCTTGAATAGAAATGAAACGCAGCATATTGTCATTATTACTACGCGACCTAGTTTCGAGAACAATATTTGTCGTTGTCTTTGTTTAAGGCCTACTCTACCCGAATTACATGATCGTCGCCGTATGTCTCGGTGTGTATCAGATTAATATACAATTAGTTTAATTTTAATCCTTTTCATGGGCGTCCCTCTCGGTGTGTATCAGATTAATATACAATTAGTTTAATTTTAATCCTTTTCATGGGCGTCCCACAAATTATTTTTGATTTTATTGAACGGTGTGGTAGAAATTTCTTTTTTGTTTTAACTTTATTTAAGGTTTTAAAGTTAGTATTTTTTTGAAATTTATTAGTTTTTAAACTTTTTTAATTATATTTTATTAAATATGAGTGTTGGAATCTCGAACACATTGATTTTAATTAATTTAAAATAAATACCTCAAAATTATCGAGAAAATGATCCTTTAAGGGTCTACGTGAATTTGACTCATCCTATTTGTTAGATATTCAAATGAAGCGTTGTGTTAAGAGCATTCACTACCTTGGTAAAACTGGCTGTGCTTTCTCATGTCCCAGAAATTTTTTCAGTGAAAACCGTTTATCACAAAAAAAAGTCTCATTTTTTGTAATTCCGGAAAGTCAATGATTTTCTTCTACGTTAAAAAAATGGAATGAACCTACACAATCGTAAAAATAATGACTTTCCGGTATTCTTATATACCACCTGATTAGCTAAAAAATAACAATGTTGATGAAATCTTTTCTGTTTTTGAATAAAAACGCAGCCAACATTTGCCTTTGCTAAGTTTGTAGAATTCAAACATTCTTGAATAGAAATGAAACGCCGCATATTGTCATTATTACTACGCGACCTAGTTTCGAGAACAATATTTGTCGTTGTCTTTGTTTAAGGCCTACTCTACCCGAATTACATGATCGTCGCCGTATGTCTCGGTGTGTATCAGATTAATATACAATTAGTTTAATTTTAATCCTTTTCATGGGCGTCCCACAAATTATTTTTGATTTTATTGAACGGTGTGGTAGAAATTTCTTTTTTGTTTTAACTTTATTTAAGGTTTTAAAGTTAGTATTTTTTTGAAATTTATTAGTTTTTAAACTTTTTTAATTATATTTTATTAAATATGAGTGTTGGAATCTCGAACACATTGATTTTAATTAATTTAAAATAAATACAACCTCAAAATTATCGAGAAAATGATCCTTTAAGGGTCTACATGAATTTGACTCATCCTATTTGTTGGATATTCAAATAAAGCGTTGTGTTAAGAGCATTCACTACCTTGGTGAAACTGGCTATGCTTTCTCATGTCCCAGACATTTTTTCAGTGAAAACCGTTTATCACAAAAAAAATTCTCATTTTTTGTAATTCCGGAAAGTCAATGATTTCCTTCTACATTAAAAAAAATGTAATTAACCTACACAATCGTAAAAATAATGACTTTCCGGTATTCTTATATACCACCTGATTAGCTAAAAAATAACAATGTTGATGAAATCTTTTCTGTTTTTGAATAAAAACGCAGCCAACATTTGCCTTTGCTAAGTTTGTAGAATTCAAACATTCTTGAATAGAAATGAAACGCCGCATATTGTCATTATTACTACGCGACCTAGTTTCGAGAACAATATTTGTCGTTGTCTTTGTTTAAGGCCTACTCTACCCGAATTACATGATCGTCGCCGTATGTCTCGGTGTGTATCAGATTAATATACAATTAGTTTAATTTTAATCCTTTTCATGGGCGTCCCACAAATTATTTTTGATTTTATTGATCGGTGTGGTAGAACTTTCTTTTTTGTTTTAACTTTATTTAAGGTTTTAAAGTTAGTTTTTTTTTTTGAAATTTATTAGTTTTTAAACTTTTTTTAATTATATTTTATTAAATATGAGTGTTGGAAAGTCTCGAACACATTGATTTTAATTAATTTAAAATAAATACCTCAAAATTATCGAGAAAATGATCCTTTAAGGGTCTACGTGAATTTGACTCATCCTATTTGTTGGATATTCAAATGAAGCGTTGTGTTAAGAGCATTCACTACCTTGGTAAAACTGGCTGTGCTTTCTCATGTCCCAGAAATTTTTTCAGTGAAAACCGTTTATCACAAAAAAAAGTCTCATTTTTTGTAATTCCGGAAAGTCAATGATTTTCTTCTACGTTAAAAAAATGGAATGAACCTACACAATCGTAAAAATAATGACTTTCCGGTATTCTTATATACCACCTGATTAGCTAAAAAATAACAATGTTGATGAAATCTTTTCTGTTTTTGAATAAAAACGCAGCCAACATTTGCCTTTGCTAAGTTTGTAGAATTCAAACATTCTTGAATAGAAATGAAACGCCGCATATTGTCATTATTACTACGCGACCTAGTTTCGAGAACAATATTTGTCGTTGTCTTTGTTTAAGGCCTACTCTACCCGAATTACATGATCGTCGCCGTATGTCTCGGTGTGTATCAGATTAATATACAATTAGTTTAATTTTAATCCTTTTCATGGGCGTCCCACAAATTATTTTTGATTTTATTGAACGGTGTGGTAGAAATTTCTTTTTTGTTTTAACTTTATTTAAGGTTTTAAAGTTAGTATTTTTTTGAAATTTATTAGTTTTTAAACTTTTTTAATTATATTTTATTAAATATGAGTGTTGGAATCTCGAACACATTGATTTTAATTAATTTAAAATAAATACAACCTCAAAATTATCGAGAAAATGATCCTTTAAGGGTCTACGTGAATTTGACTCATCCTATTTGTTGGATATTCAAATAAAGCGTTGTGTTAAGAGCATTCACTACCTTGGTGAAACTGGCTATGCTTTCTCATGTCCCAGACATTTTTTCAGTGAAAACCGTTTATCACAAAAAAAATTCTCATTTTTTGTAATTCCGGAAAGTCAATGATTTCCTTCTACATTAAAAAAAATGTAATTAACCTACACAATCGTAAAAATAATGACTTTCCGGTATTCTTATATACCACCTGATTAGCTAAAAAATAACAATGTTCATGAAATCTTTTCTGTTTTTGAATAAAAACGCAGCCAACATTTGCCTTTGCTAAGTTTGTAGAATTCAAACATTCTTGAATAGAAATGAAACGCCGCATATTGTCATTATTACTACGCGACCTAGTTTCGAGAACAATATTTGTCGTTGTCTTTGTTTAAGGCCTACTCTACCCGAATTACATGATCGTCGCCGTATGTCTCGGTGTGTATCAGATTAATATACAATTAGTTTAATTTTAATCCTTTTCATGGGCGTCCCACAAATTAGTTTTGATTTTATTGATCGGTGTGGTAGAACTTTCTTTTTTGTTTTAACTTTATTTAAGGTTTTAAAGTTAGTTTTTTTTTTTGAAATTTATTAGTTTTTAAACTTTTTTTAATTATATTTTATTAAATATGAGTGTTGGAAAGTCTCGAACACATTGATTTTAATTAATTTAAAATAAATACAACCTCAAAATTATCGAGAAAATCGCTAAAAACCGTTTTTATTTTTTCTCCGCCAAAATATTTTTTTATGAAACTTTGTAAAAACTTTCTTTTTTGTGTTTTTAAGTAAGCTATAATTTTTTCAGAGCAAAATATTTATTTTTCGATTGTATACGAATTTAAATTAAAAAAAGCCTAATTTTCAATCGAAAAAGTTATTTTACAAATTTTCATTTTTTAATCTTTATCAGTGCTCATTTTCTTCCTGGAAACCTCGACTTTAAGTTAGTGGATCCAAGAACAGCAAGTGGTTGGAAATAAGGAACAATTCCCTGAGGATTACTGAGTGAAATTCTAATAAATCTCGATTTTTTCTACCACGTTTATTTTATTCTCCCATTTTCTTATCCATTATTTTTGGGTTACAATTTATTGGCTATTTTAAATCAAGGGTACCTATCAATGAATAAAATTGCTTAAAAAAATTAAAAACAAGCTTTTATACAAGTGCAATAAAAATAAATGCATTGAAAAAAAAATAATTTCTTTAATTGTTAGACCTAGGATTTTCTGTGAGTAACAGATTCAAAATCTTGCATTTTTGTAGGTGAAATCAAAGAAAACAAACCTCAATTCATTCCCTATTTAAAACATTGGTTTTGGTCACATAATTTTTATGTTCTGCGCGCCACTGGCAACTGGCTACTAAGAATGCATAAATGATTTATTTATTCGGTGGCAATATCTTTTTGGTAAACGTATTTTGCTGTGTTGCCAAAGTTTGGAAAAGATTTATATTTAGGCACGCCTACTTTTGCTACGCGGGTCAAGTTATTAAGTTATGACGCGTCTGTGGCTAATAGCGAATAGGAGATCGCAAAGTTCACGTACCGTGAAATGAATTTGGTCGCTAACCGACCCATTATTCGATTACCACTTAGCGATTGCACATGTGCTTGATTTATTTAATTTATACTCTTTCCACTCTGGCTCCCGAGCTACACACTTTGCGGCCGGATAGACCCTGCACTATACCAATTAGATAACCAGGTAGTTCCTCTTAAATGCACTCATGCAACTAACGTTGCCAAACCCATTCGAATTAATAGGAACATACCAGTAAGGAAAAGCAGTCATCAACACCTGTTTATTAATAAAATAGGATTAGTTACCTTGAAAGTCCAATATATTATTATGAAAAGACCGAGAGGGACATTAATAAACTTTCATTTTAAATAATTCGCGTGTTCACTTTATCCGCTAAAACATTAAACATCGAGTATATTATTTAAAATATTCGATTGTGTAATCGGAACGGGCATACCCACTTGTTTGAGTTACAGATTGGCGAAAAAATTTTATATGTGCTTGAACATTGTGATGCAACAGATTATTAATGCACAGGTTGTTGAATATAAAATATGTGTGAGAATGTTCGATAAATAATATAATACTATAATTAGTCTCATAGAAATGATCAAATCTCAGATTCAATAGATAATTTTATGAGAAAAGTTTAATTTGGTTGATTTCTAATTTTTACAAAAATAGTAATAATAATGTTGTTTGTAGCGATTCTACGATGTCTCACAGTTCTTGTACTGGTCGTGCTGAGAGTAAATTAAGAATGGTTTTAATTAATATTCAATCAATGCGGAACAAACCTGAGGAGTTGTATTTGTTTTTGGAAGAGTTAGGGTTTCCCCAAATAGTGGTTACAAGTTGATGAACCAATTTTTATTGAAAAATATACTGTAATTAGCAGGTATGACAGAAATAGTACAGACCATGGTGGGACTCTAATTTTCTCCTTCTCTGCTGTATCTAAATACGATTTTTTACAAGCTGAAAATGTCTTTGAATTCTCCATAGTGTACAACAAAAACATTGATTTGTTTATTATTTGTATTTATAGAACTCCCAAATCAAATGTCCACCTTTTTCTCGAGAATATTCTTAATTTACTGACGCATTGCCTATAAAAAGTAGGAAAATTTTATGCGGCGATTTAAATGTTGACTTTGCGAATGTATGTGCTACTCAAAAGTCTCTGACAAATATTTTTGAATCATTTAGTTTCACTATGCACGTAGATTCGCCAACTAGAATCACCAAAACATCATCTACAATTATAGATTACGTAATCTCCAATTTTAAACCCGCTGATGTTGAACACCAAGTAATTAGCTCAGGTCTTTCGGACCATGAAGCAGTTTTTCAGTCAGTTGGGTAGACTTTTCTCTCAGCGTAATTTTGAAAATTTTATAACTTGTGTCAAGCTACTAATTGGAATGGTCTTTCTGAAGATATTGACTCTAAAATTTTGGACTTCCTAAATAAAATATTTAAGTGTTTCAACACAGCATTTCCCCTTCGCCCCATTAAAACTAAACGTCATAAACCTTGGACAACTAAAGGAATAAGAATCTCTTCAAAAAATATGAGGTCACTTATGTATATTAAAAAATTCTCTGATATCTCCCTAATATTATTAGAATACTGTATCGGAAAATTATCAAATCTACTAAGAAAAACTATTATAAAAATCGCATCTCAGGAGCTAAAAACTCTTCCAAAGAAACCTGGCATATTTCATAAATGACTTAAGAAATAAAACCCGTTTTTCAAACACTGTTAATCCTAGTCCTGATGAACTAAACAATTATTTTGTTAATGTAAGTAAGAATATGAGTTCTAACATAGGTCCGGGTCAGAATGCTCTCTCCTTCCTCCTGCCTACTAAAAGGATCACTAATAGTTTCTTCCTAGGACCAGTATAGATAAGCACGAACTAGTGCAAACCATAAACAGCATTCAAAATAAATCTTCCTGTGGAAATGATGGCTTGTCCACTAAAATATTTTCAAATATACCTGATGTAGTAATTAACATGTTAACTTCGCTGATTAATGAATCCTTCGAATCTGGTATCTTTCTGAACTGTCTAAAAACAGCTATAATAATCCCACTTCATAAGGGTGGCGACTAAGCCGAAACCTGTAAATATAGACCTATTGCTTACTTACCTACCTTATCGAAGATAATAGAAAGGATATTGAAAAATCGCCTACTGCCCTTTCTTTCTAAACAAAACATCCTAACACCTCATCAGTATGGTTTCCTTCCTAAAAAATGCACTAGTCACGCAATGTTTTCCGTTCTTAATGAAATATATACATCACTTAATGATAAACTTTTCACAGCTTCAGTATTTTGTGACTTCGCAAAGGCCTTTGATTGTGTTAATCATGAAATCTGAATTAAGAAACTACAAATTTACGGCGTAGGGGTTCTCCTTTGCAATGGTTTAAAACTTACTTAGAAAATAGAAATCAGCAGGTGCGTGCTAATGGTGAGGATTCTTCAAATCTGCCAATTAGCAGTGAAGTACCTCAAGGTTCAGTATTAGGTCCAATTTTATTTATTATTTATTATTCATCAACGATATCACAGACTTAAAAATAAGTGGAAGAATTACTTTATTTGCCGATGACACGAGTGTAACCTGGAGTAGTTCTGATATACAGACATTATAATCTAGCATACACAAAGATCTAACTATCAAGTCCTGACTCGAATGGGCTTTGTTTCAACACCAGTAAAACCGTAGCAATGTCTTACAGAGGTACTTTACAGCCTATAACTCTAAGTAAGAATCCGATTCTAACGGTGAACTCAATTAAGTTTTTAGGTATTTATATAGACAAATTCCTGAAATGATCCACTCATATTGATACCTTGGCAAAAAAATTATCTTCTGCATGTTTTGCTATTAAAACTGCTTCTAAAAAGAATCGAAGAAAATATTTTGTAAATTTTAAGAAATTAAAAATCTCTTTAAAGTGTGTAAAATT
This sequence comes from Crepidodera aurea, assembly GCA_949320105.2. Lineage (NCBI taxonomy): Eukaryota > Metazoa > Arthropoda > Insecta > Coleoptera > Chrysomelidae > Crepidodera > Crepidodera aurea. The sequence goes on along the minus strand of OX439477.1, from coordinate 6,114,634 downwards.
TTTTAATTTAATAATTTTCGTTGCTTTCCTGTATTATTTCTTTTAATTAAAACGTAAAAATTCTATCATTATTCCAACCGACGGTTTATTGGCCCCAGCCTGTATACAAAAAGTAAAAACGTTTGTAGATATTGCGGTTGAAACGACTATATTTGTTAAACAAAAACAAAAAAATCAGTAGCAAACATCTTTTATTCTACCTTTTAATACTCAGATGCCACATAGACCGCAGAAAAAATTACTTTACACCACATGCACACATTTATGTACCTTCTTATACACAAATCCAGGCTTATCTTAACTTTTTCCGTTGTATCATATATCCGAGCACATCTGCGTACGTCTGTGTCGCAATTCTGCATTCTTCTTTATTTTTTTCAAATTATACGTCTCATTTGTGCAGCTTTCACGGTTGTAACATTATACCAACGAGTCTTTTCAGCGGTTTATCCATACGTGGTTTTGAAAATGCACTCAATTCATCCGAGTTTAATAGGTTGATTTTTAATTTCCCTACCATTTGCCAACACATAGGGTAAACAGTCCAATTATTGGCACTTTAAGGTTGGCGTACGGATTAAAAGTAGATTAATGTATTATTACTTCAGAATCAGAGCCAATGTGCTCCTAGTTGGATATAATAACCTTCACAGAGTGTGAAATAAATTAAAAAAACGAAAATCGTTGCTTAATTATTGTGATATTAACGAATTAAGTGAAATAGGTCTAATTTCCAATCATTGGCACCTTCGACCCAATTATTGGCATACCAGTCATTGGCACCCTTTTTCTCATACAAAAGATAGATAAAAAGTTGTTTTTTAAAATATTGCACAAGTGTAAATAAGTACACATATTTCGTATACGATGAATACTTTTTACTTACCAAAGACAAATAAAAATTAAATTGTTTAAAATATTGCACACCCTTTAGAAAATTTTTCATATTAGAAGTACATGATTTACACGGTATTTTCTACTACATTTCTGACATTGAATTTCTGCTAATTTATTTATTAGTGTTAGCATTACAATGGACGTCGTATATATGTTATTTTTGTATATAAAACAAATACATTTTTTAACCAGAATATTATTTCTGCGAACAGGATTTTTGATGATTAACCCTGTATTGACTGGAATTCATTGAGAGTTGACTGATTCTAAATTTTGACCAGTCAATTTTCAAAAATTGACTGGAAATCATTGAGAATTGACTGATTCGAATTTAGAAAGACTATATAGTGCTAGTTGATTTTAGACTATCTGTGTTTGTGCGCAGAAAGTCTAAGGTGGATGAGCTGTAAGAAGAAAAAATGGAAACTGATTATGAGGTTGTGTGGGATAAAAGTGTAATCCAAATTTTTTTGTTAATTGAAATGTTTTGGATAATTTCTTCAAAATATTGTCTTACACATTTATTTTTTGCTTTCATTTTCGGCATCTAAAATTGAGATGTACCTACCTAAATAATTCATTTATGTTTTGTTCTTTGTACATAAATGCTATAGTTACTAAATAGGTAATAATAACTTTAATTTAGATTTAAACAAACATGAATGTATTTAGAAAATCAGGGTGCCAACAAATTTCTCCCTATATTCTGTTATATAAACTAATAATTGGCACCCATGTTAACAATTGAAATATATCACAATTATCGTGCCAATAGTTGGCACCCCCCTAATTTAATTAAAATGTTACATTTTCCAATCAATAATTACTCCTTACTTAATAGTAACTACATGGACACAATAAAATAGATTTAAAATATTAAATATGTAATTCACAATTTAAAAAAAGATGTTTAAAAACATCAGTGCGTTTAAACAGATTAGAAGATGTTCCGAATTTTTTAACAGCCATATATTTCAAAGTATTTTACTAAATAAGCTGCTCTAATGTACAGTATACTTATTTAACGATAAATTACCATTTTTATGATGTTTCAGCAATAAATTTCCTCTATAAAATTAGTGCCAATAATTGGTACCTATACAGATACCTTGTAACTAACCATTGGCACCCATGTCAATAAATTGGAATCTATTATAATTTGCTTGCCAATAGTTGGCACCCCATTAATTTATTACAATTGTAATGTTTTCCCGCCAATAACCTCTCTTTATTTCGTAATAAACTTAGTAAATCAAATATATACTAATAAAATAACATATAGTTTGGAAATATGTTGATAGGACCATCATCATAATAAGCTGTTTCTTATGGTTTACATAAAAACTTACCGTTTTCAGTTGGACCGATGTTAACATCGGTCACCACTTGTAAACTTAACCATGCAACTCAAGTTCAACAAATGCACTTATTGAACAGAGTTGCCAGTTTTACTCTAACGTTCAGGTTGCGAAGAAATGTGTGCCTAGAATCTATTAATTTCAATTATTTGTGTCTAGGTGCCAATATTAGGACGGGTGACAACCATTTGTCACTTAACCCTAGTTTGACATAGTTTTGTATTTAAAATCTATTTCAAGCTTTAAAATTTTATAGTTCGATTTGATTTGATTCATAGAAGTTGGGAATCTGAGGCATTCTAGGAAGCGTTTTGAAGATGCTCTATACAACTCGCGTACATCCACCTAAAAAACATGAAATCCTATGTAAAATGACCTGCCGGATTCGAATTTTTTGTTCGCCCTTTGACTTTAACTTTGTTCATTGGTGTCCGATCGTCATGAATTTTGGATATGATATTTTTCAGTACTTCCCTGATGCTAGATGACACAAGATATAGTCATTTTGCAGAGTAAAATGGTGAGCTGAGAAAACTTTTTATCTTTAGAGATAGGTAACTAGTATAAGCGAGAAAAATGTTGACAATAGAGCAAGGAAACTTTTTTACTTTAACTTTTTTTTCATACGACGTTTAGTTTGGGTTGTGTACTTTTTTAAAACCGAAGAAAATTGAATCGGCGCGTCGTATCTCTTGGCTTTACCACTGTAGATGCGAATAAAGCGATTAGTGTGTCAAAGAGAGTAAACACCACAGCCTTCTTCATACGCGCAACAAAGATGACGCGCATTACAATATTATTATGACACTATAGGAGGTATAGTGCGATTTATGAGATTGAGAAATGATAGGAATAATAATAATAATTTTTTTACAAGCATAAAACTCAATATTATTATTATCTAACTAAAATATTTATTTTACAATGCAGTTTCCCTCACACTGGCAACTTATATGGCATCTTAGATTTGCTTTCAGGCATTTGCACTTGTTACCAGAGTTAAATAATTTACATTTGCAAAATGGAGTAATTTTTAAAAATATTATTTTGAGAAAAGGAAACAAATCTGAATTCTATAAGGCTGTCTTAAGAGAAATTAAAGATGTACCTGTTGAGCTTTCCTGCATACCAAAAGAACAAAGCGATACTTTTATATAAAAAATATGATGGCACTTATTCAGCGGTATCAAAATTTTAATAGCAGAAAATTTCGAGAATTATTTTTAAAATACGTGTCTTTACTATTAAAGTTAAAGCTTCAGATCTGTGGTACAATAGTACGCATTGGTGATCGTTACGATTTTGAAGAAAGCTTAAAGCAAACAGAAAGATATAGAATATCGAAAAATTGTCATTTTGAAACATGCGAAATACGAGACGAACTTGATATACCTGATTAGAAGAAATTTATATCAAATCCTTATAATAAAAAGAACCTCTTGGCATATTTAGCACAAAAACTAATGACAGAAAATTATGTTATACCTGATCAAATTGAAATTGTATTGACAGGAATGTCAGAAGATAATCAAAGAACAATAAAATGGACAAAAATGGAGTCCAAAGTGGTTGATGAGTTACAGTTTACTATGGGCATGAGGAAGCTGATACCTACTTGCAATTATTAATTTTTTTACAGACATGTTTAATGTATTTGTTATTTACTCATTGGACACAGATGTTTTTATTTTATCAACGTTTTTCTCTGTTACCTTAGATGTCGAAATTTGAATGGAAAGAGAAAATAAATTTATCCCATGTTTCTCAATCATTAAAACACTAGCAAACTTGAAGCATCTGGATGTTAAAATATTAGCCCACAATTTGTTGTCAATATATTGTTTATCTGGATATGATTCTGTTAGCTTTCCGTTTAAAAAAAGGCAAAAAAAGAGCCCTAAAAATAGTGTTGCTCAAGAACCAGATGAGATGAATATTTTGGAACCAAAATATATCATTGAAGTTTATACTATTAAACTGGTAGACAAATAAGGTTTTAATAATGACCTTTTTTAGGGATTTGCCGCCGACTGAAGATTCTTATATTTTTCATGTAAGAAGGGCATTTTTACAATGCGCAATTTTCAAAACGCCATATATGTTAAAGCCAGATCTGCCTGAAATTCTAAAGTTTGGTTACGAACGCAAAGACAATAATTGTATAGTGCCAAAATTAATGTCCAAAGAGGCAAAACCTACATTTTTAAAAATTACTCCATTTTGCCAATGTAAATTATTTAACTGTGGTAACAAGTACAAATGTCTGAAAGCAAATGTAAGATGCAATATAAGTTGCCAGTGTCAGGGAAAATGCATTGTAAAATAAATATTTTAATTAGATAATAATAATGTATTTTATGCTTGTAAAAAAATTATTATTATTATTCCTATCATTTCTCAATCTCATAAATCTCACTATACCTCCTATAGTGTCATAATAATTTGAAATGCGCGTCATCTTTGTTGCGCGTATGAAGAAGGCTGTGTGTTTACTCTCTTTGACAAACTGATCGCTTTATTCGCATCCACAGTGGTAAAGCCAAGAGATGCGACGCGCCGATTCAATTTTCTTCGGTTTTAAAAAAGTACACAACCCAAACTAAATGTCGTATGAAAAAAAAGTTAAAGTAAAAAAGTTTCCTTGCTCTATTGGCAACATTGTTCTCGCTTATACTAGTTAACTATCTCTAAAGATAAAAAAGTTTTCTCGACTCACCATTTTACTCTGCAAAATGACGATATCTTGTGTCATCTAGCGAAAAAAAAAGACGTTCTACATTTTTTATTGTTATGACATTATGTCAGGGAAGTACTAAATAAAGTAATAAATATTATTTTAAGGAAAAATTTCAGTTTTTTTCAAAAATGTCATGTTTTGACGCATTTCGCAATTCCGGTTCAAAGGGCGAACAAAAAATTCGAATCCGGCAGGTCATTTTACATAGGATTTCATGTTTTTTATGTGGATGTTCGCGAGTTGTATAGAGGTGATCGAATTCAGCACCTCAGATTCCCGATTATAGCACTACTGGGCTTGATTTGAGAGTCTGATTCTTAAAATAAAATCAAACTCGTGAATCTCTAATTCTGACATTTCCATTCTGGTATTAAATATTTCACAATAAATAGACACGTTAACAATTATTATTTAAATTTATATGGTTACCATAAATTTTTGTACCTGATGTGACATTGAAAATATCCGATCTCTGTATGTCGAAACACATACAAAACACTACTTCCGTTCCAATTGAAGAATAAATGACGTACGGAACATTTAATTTCAAATTAATCAGTTTTTATTCTAGGTATATATTCTTTTCGATTAATTTTATGATAATTTATGTTAATGCATATAGTCTAGTTCCCACATAAAAACAATAAATTTATGATGAACATTGAGTTAATGTGTGGTCTGATAATGTGCGAATTATAACATTTATTTTTACTTAAACGATTATATAGGGTGTCCCAGAAATATTGAGAATATTTCTTTGATTATATAGACAAAAATAGTTTATGATTATATGAATGTTAGAAGTTAAATATTATTTTTGGGAAATGAACTCTTTTTGTGTAACTAACAGTTACAGATGATATAAATACTGGGGTTAGATATACTATAATAAGATCGAGTTTGTTTACGTAACAGTCTAAGCGTTGTGTTATTGAATTTATATTATAAGTTTCAATGTTGTCAAAGTTATCATAATTTTTTCCATCACTACTAAAATCCTAAATCTATGTAAAAATTATCTTGAAAAATGAGATATTTTGTTTCGCTAAAATAATTGTACATCTACGAACACTAATTTTCGTAACTATTAACACAGCAAATCATATTGATAGATAAATATTGACAAAGATACTTTACCACGATTTAAGTTTAAACCATTTCTACGAAAAATTGTTAGAAGCGGCAACTAAGCGCTATCAAACGTTTCGTAGTAACATAGTGGGTGCCATTTTCCACCAAATTTGATTGTTTATATTGTGTTTTTTTAGGTTATATTATTATAATTTTCTTTTTCACATTAAATTAATTGGTTTAAGTTGATTTATTAGATAAATATGGTTTATTAGTATGTGGAATGCAGCAAAATAGTTTATTTAAATCATTTCATCGGTAAGTTACATGTACTATTATGAACAGAGCTCAGGGGCGTAGAATTAGTATTTTATCGACTGTATAAACACTTTGATAATTCCTAAATGATTGTTTTAACTTATTGCAACGACTTATAATTATGTAGGTTTCATATATTTTGTTAAAAATTAAATCACATTTTGTTTTTCTATCAAACTACCCAAGTATTTAGGTAATATTTTTCATTTAAACAGTTATACGAAGACATGACTTTTAGGATTCCTGCAAATGTTGAAAGGGGAAATATTTGGTACTCTTTGTTAGGATTTGAGGCAGTGAAGTTCATACCTACAAATGCTTATATTTGTTCCTTATTTCCGTGATAATGACTTTGAATATAAACCAAGTGGAAGGAAATATTTGAAAACAGATGCAAAACCAATATCGAGGTAATATACCTATATTTATTTGTTTTTTTTTAATAAATTTAGGCTATAAGATTTAAAAATACTTTGGCGAAGCTTTACTAGAATACAAACATTTTTCACTTAAAATATAAGGTACTTCCAGTAATATTGTTTAAACATTATGGCTTAAATTAATGTAATGTCAAACCAATCTTTTGAGAATATGTTGAATATTTTAAGCAATCAAAAACATTTCCATAATACCGACTGCTTAAACTCTATAGTCTATTTTTATGTATGAGAGAGTATTAAAATAATAAAGCGTTCGTAATCCATAGGCGTACCACTTCTTTTAGTAGACAGTTAAAATATTTTGTGAAGTTATACCTCGAGTATTTTCGTATGAAATAACCTTTGTATAAATATAATAAATATATCGGGTGTACACTTATATTTTCACCTAATTAACCTGCTTATAACTTCTAAGCAGCTGAAGGTAAAAAAGTGCAATTTTTTCTAAAATATTTTATTTTTCCACAAGGTATGTTAAGAACATTGTGTCAAACGGGTTATGTAGGTATAAGGGTTTAAACTTTTAAACAACGTTACGTTCATAAATAATAATTTTAATATAAAAACTACTTCTTACCTACAAATCCAAATCAGAATCGAAATCAGAAGATGAACTGTCGCAACCAATATTTACAATAATATTGTCCAACTTCCACATTTTCTCTTCTTCTTTAATCGTATGATTTACTGCCTTTTCCCAGGCTTCACATTATTTACAGCCTCCAAAAACAACTGTTTAACATCACTCATTTTAAAAGAATTATTTTTTCTTGAAACTTCTCCCTTTATCTGTGCCCATATCAGTTCAATCGGGTTTACTTTGCAATGATATGGTGGTGATCTAACCACCGTCATCCCACGATTTTTTGCAATTTCATCAATTTCATATTTTTTTAATTTCTCTTTATGAAGGGAACACAAATGATACAGTTCTCTTCTCACAGAACCGGGATGGAATTTAATATTCTTTGAATTTAGCCAATTCTGTAAATCTTTTTTTAACCACTTGGTTGTGGGCATTTTTTCTGTAAGTCTCGAGTGATAACTTGCATTATCCATTACTATTATACAGTTCTGAGGAAGAAGATCTATCATTTGTTCGAACCACTCTTTAAAGACATCAGCATTCATGTCCTCATGGTAGTCACCGGTACGAGTAGATTCAAAAGTCAATAAACCACCTTTAACAAAACCGTTTGAACTACCGATGTGTACTATTATCAGTCTGCGCCCCTTTCCTGATGGTGGATTTAAACGAGTAGATAAATTATTTAAAAAAGCCTGTCTTCGACTTGTAACAGTTTCATCTTGCCAAAATTTATTTGGTGTATGTCCCTCGTTGATCCATGTTTCATCTAAATAAAATATATTTCTTCTTTGGTTTCTCATTTCTTTTATAGTCCTTAGGTAATTTCTTCTCCATACTACAATATCGCTTCTTTTTATTAAAATAGAATTTCTGGAATGCTTTTTCCATAGAAAACCTATTTCTTTTAAAAGTTTCCATAGTGTGCTTCGACTCATTTCAGGGTAATCCTTATCATCTCGAACCGTGGCAAGAACTTTGTCTACTGTCGGAAATTCTTTTCTAAAGAAGAACGCATGCACTTTCCTTCGAAGTCTTTCTTTCAAATGATTTTCTATTTGAAATTTTGGTTTTCCTGGAGCTTTACATGCTGTTTGAAACTCGCCACATTTCTCTTCTTTAACAACTCTGTAAATCGTAGATTTCCCAACACCAAGCGTACTACTAACTAATTCCACTGTGTCATCAACACTTTTACATAAATGCTTGTCTGTAAATGATTTAAAACAATTAAATATTAATGTTTTTTCGTTAACTGTTAAAGGACCGATTTTTTGTTGTTTACGCGGTACTTCCAAATTTTCCATGATCACACTAGAATTCACAATAGACTGCACACTGCACCTTGCATGTTGCAACTAAACGACATTTAGTAAGCTGTCAAGAATACACAACTGGACCTCCTTACTAAATGGAAAACCTACAATCGCATTTTCGGTGAAATTTGTTGGTAATGGATTTATCTACTTATAATTCGATTACTGTAAGAAATTCTTGGAATTAAAATAAAACAAAATTGGCAAATAGGTACTTATTGAAAATAATCTTAAGATACGGCTATGTTATCTTTAATACACAGGGCTTTTGGCCTGTCCAACCCTTTTTCTATTATTCTGTACAGCTTATGATTATAAAAGACCAATAAAAGACCCAAAACTTGTATTAGCTCAGGTACATTTATGACAATTTTAGGAAATATTTAGATTATTCCGTAAAAATATTTAAAATGACCGTACTAAGTTTTGCATTAGAAATGCGGTTTTATTACTCTCTCATACATAAAAATAGACCATAGTGATTTCCCATTAATCTTAAATTTTAAATTTGTATTTTTGTGTTCTGTAATTGTAGTTTTAAGTAATTACTTATTTGATTCGATTTGTATGTCGTTTCACTGTCAATGCCTTCTCTCAATGTATATAATTTTAATGTAGCGTAGTGGAGAAAAAATAAAATAAAACGAGGCTTGCCTCACAAAAAAATAGTAGATGTAGAAATTTGTTACTTCTATCAACGTTTTCGTTAGTTGATGTTTACTAACATTTTTTTCTGTTGTAGGTTCGATAAGATTAAAACGGTTTATATATTTATCAGGATTTATCTAAACGTAGAAGATTCCTACTACACCAACATTATATTTTTTATTTCAGGATGATACAACTAATAATTCATCAGTGTTTAATTTGTAGTTAGTTCCCTATTCCTACCTCAATCCCGAATGTACTTGTCACAGAACAGCCTGATAAAAACAACATAGATACATTTGCAAGAAAATGATCAATTTTCCCTTGATCCTGCATCGACGAACAATAGGTGTTCTGAGCGGACTAGCGAAATAACTGATCGTCACTTTTTTTACGATTACTCATTTGATTAAATAAATATATTTACATTAGTATTTTAAATTTCCTATGTAACCGACGTGGTAAAATTAAAATAAATATATTGTGTCACATCCCATTTCCCTTTGTAACGGTACGCCCATGCATCGCAGCATAAATTCGTCGCCATGTTCCGGACTTTTATATATCTACCTCACTTCATCATTGGGCACGGAATATTTGAAACTTATGAATGACTTGTTGCGGATGTGGGTATATGCCAATAGTTTAATAGCTCAAAAAGGGACAGGTCAATTGCGTGCGGACAAGACGTATACAGGGTGATCCATTGGTAAACTAGATAAATGACAAAAATAAAATGAAGTTATTCTTACTGTGTAGGGGTAGATTTAGCCACCCAATCGAAGTTGCGATATCAGTTTCACTATAATGCTACTTGGGCTGCGTATTAGCAAAAAGAATTTATAATAACATTATTCATTAAGATTTGATTGATTATCTACTTTTGACCTAAGGCAGATAAAATGTGTATTTACTATTTACCGCATATATCTTAACTAATAATTCTTGCAAAATCACATTTACCCGTGTTACCGAATAGCAGTTTGGTATATACCTAATGAGTGCGGCTAGAAAGTAAAATAAGCGTTTAATTATAGTGTATTTGAAAATCAAGAGAGAGTAAATTCCCAGAAATGTTTTGCAGTTATCAGTGTTAAAGGCAGTAAACCATAGACGTGCGTTTTCAAAATTAAATTAATATGGAAATAGAAATATTTAATTTGTTTTAGTTATTTATACCTAGATTACCAATTTTAGATAGATAAACATAATTCGTAAGTAGTAATTTAATTTGGGTAAAATGAAGAAAAAGTCAATATTATTTTAGGCATTTTGTTTTAGGCATATGTTTATTTACAAAATATGTATATAATATGTACAGATAATTACAATTATTTATAAATTAATATGAGGAGCTAAAAAAACAATTAAGTAGGTATATGAGAAAAAAAAAACCAACCGCAAGGATAAAATTTGACGAGCAACATGCAAAAAATAAAAATCTAAAAATAAAATTAAAGTACATAAATTAATAATTTTAAAGTTATGGTTCCTCGCACTCTGTGTCAGAAGATTCACCATCTGATTCTAGAGAAATTACAATGGGCTCTATAGTAATATCAATTATGTTATCTAGCTCCCACATTTTTTTTTCTATTTCTGTAACGTGTCTAATACATTTTTGCCAATTTTCACTTGTTACTTCAGATATTGCCTTATTGAAGAGATTTTTAACATCTGATAATTTAAAAGTAGTGTTATTTCTGGCAACATAACCTTTAACTTGAGCCCATATTAATTCTATCGGATTCAGCTCACAATGGTAGGGTGGTAAACGAAGGATTTCAATTTCTCGTTTTTTGGCTATCTCCTCAATATTATATTTTTTATAATTTTGCTTATGTTTTTTAGCAATAGTTAACAATTCTGCCCTCAGCATTGTATTGTCAAAGGCTAAATTTTTAGAAGATAACCATTTTGCAATTTCACCCTTTTTCCATTTAGTGGTTGGTAAAGGTTCAAGTAATCTGGAGTGGTAACTTGCATTGTCCATTACAATAACCGATCCTTTTGGTATGAATTGAATCATCTGTTCAAAATATTCCTCAAACACGTCTCCATTCATTTCTTCGTGATAATCAACGGTTTTTTTTGATTCAAATAAGAGTAAACCATTCTCAAAAAAACCGTTTGTACTGCCTATATGACAAATAATTAATCTTTTACCTTTTCCTATAGGTTCCTTAAAACCAGTAGTATATCCTTCTAGAAAAGCTTGATGGGATGATTTTATATTTTTGTCTTTCCAAACTCTTCCTACACAATGTCCTTCATTAACCCATGTTTCATCTAAATAATAAATGTTTTTATTTTGAGCTTTAACTTGTTGTATTCTTCTGAGGTACTGTCTTCTCCAACATACAATTTCTTCAGAATCAATTAGCATTGAGTGTCTGCCCATTTTTTCAAATTTAAAGTTTAACTCATGTAACACTTTCCATAGTTTATCCCGGCTTATTGTGGGTAAATCAACATCATTCGTAATGGCTTGCAAAACTTTATCTAAAGTTGGTATTTGCTTGTTTATAAAAAATGAGTGAACAAGCTTACGAATAGCATTTTTAAAAAACTCGTCCACGTTGACTTTTAATAGTTTTGGTCTACCTGATTTCGGCTTTGGTGAGGTTACTCCACCTGATTTTTCCTCCTTTAGAACTCTATATATTGTAGATTTTCCATATCCCATTGCCTTAGATGTTGTTTTGATGTTTAAAATAGTGGTACACATTCACTACAGCACTCTTTTCATTGAGCGATAAATGGTCTAGTTTTAATTTTTTCACTGGCGTATACTCACAAACTGCTTCCATTTTTAGTCACTACTATTTGTCACGTTTATCGAAAATCAAATAACTGCATTTCTAGAAACTATTTAAGTCAAAATATCTGTCATTAGAAGCTGTTGCCATTCGGAGGTCGTTAAATAACAATTATCCCTTTCCATTCTGGTTACGCCTATGACGCACGTTAATCCTCTTAGGCCTACTGTAGTAACAATGAGAGATCATAAAATAATGTGATAGTCCAAGAAATTTAATAAATTTTGTATTGAAATTAACAAAAACAATTTAGAATGCATTACAAATATTGAAGTTTTACCGCACGTACTGTACTATAGTTTTGCATACCGAATTACTTTTTATTCTGGGAATTTACTCTCTCTTGATTTTCAAATACACTATATGGCACAAACGACTGGATATTAATCTTCTCAGAATTCGCCATTTGTTTTAGTCGTAATAGCAGACAATTTCAGTGGAATTCGAATTATTTCCCGTCCTAGGTACGGATTTTCACAAATAACAGATAACGGAGTTAAAGAAATAAAAACAAAACATTTTTATGTCGACTATTTTAGAAATTAATATCTACATGTAAGATTATAACAAAGAAAAATATACGTTGAGTTGATTTTTTATCTAAATTTAAAAAAAAAATGTAATAATTTGTTCTAAATTTTCTTTCAAAATAGATTAGATAAAATGTTATAGACAACAATTCAATTAACCTAAATAAACTTAATCCAAACATAGTGATAACACATTGACAGTTCAAACAGAGCATGATGCAGTTCAAAATAAAACTTATATTTTATGTACGTTATTTTACCTCAACTATGTGACAAACAAAAAGGAAAATTAACAGAGATTTTATGAAAGTTTACTAAATGGAACATTACAGTATCACGTATAAAATGGCTAGAGATTTTCTATCGATATCGGCATCAATAGAGAGGATTTTTTTCAGGGCTTCTCTAACAATTACAATAATTATTAAAGACACAATTTGTATGATAAATTATGCAACATTTAAGTCATCAATGTATTATGTGTTGCCTACTCATCTACATATGTCACTTCAGTATAGGTAACTCGGATTAAGATTGCAGCGCTCATGCGGTGAAATTGGAACTGTGCTAAGGAGTAGTAGTTTGTTTACTTCGTGCTTTTTTATGGGATATTTCATGTGTATTTAAGTTGTTTATTTGGTATCAGTTTTGTTTTTTTGAATTATTTCTAGGTGTAAATTGTGTATTGTTTTTGTCTAGTGTGTAGTGTGACATTCATTTTATTTTATAAACTATACATAAACATTTATTTTATATCTTTAAAGGTGTGATATTTCCAGTTGTATTTAGGTGAGTAGTAGTCAGGAGTTTTACTCAAATACATTTTAGTCTCAAATTATTGTTTCCATTATTTTTTAGAAATGAAGTTAAGCATTTTAGAGTACATGAACTATTTGGGCGGATCGGCTAATTCTAAATCTGTAGTTGAAGGTGAAAATGTCCTGAATGCAGGACATCTTATTTTAGCGGGAAAGACCATAGAAACTTATGAGTGGATAGAAATATATGGTTTGTGTTTACAAACGAGTGCATTGGAATTTAATCCACATGAAATTACTGGGAAATTATCTATTTCTAACACTGTAAAAGTGGAGAACCTCTTATGTTCTAGTAAAGTTAAGTAGGACAATTAAGGTTTCTGCTGCTTTCCTACCTTTCTGGCCTTCAACAACAAGCATATTTTCACAAGGCAGAGACACTTGCACTATTTCATTTTGAATATCACTTGAAATTGTTTCATCACCTGTCTGAATTCTTCTAGATGTTTTGGGTCTGGAAGTTGATCCTGGTAGACCAATTGAAGTTACTGGCAAATTTCTGCTAGGAATAGCATGAGGCTTTAATGTTCTCCGTTTTACTCTAACTGTAAATAATAAATCAAAGCAAAGTGGTAAATAATAATTAAATATTTTTACCATACCTTTTTGAATAAAATCACTTTCAGCAAAATGTAGAGAACACACTCTCATGGTATTTGAAACTTTCTTGCCAATTTTTAATGTTGTGATCCACAATCTTTTCCTATCCACTAATTCTCTATTGCCAAGTTTGGTTTCAAAAAAAACTTTGGACGTTCCTGCTTTTGGAATCGAATGAAAACTTAGTTCAGGGTTTCTTTTTCCCCATGATGAACACTTAGGTACACAACAATAATGATTACTCATTATAAAAAAGATCAACAAATCAAAATTATTTGTAAAAACAAGACAAAAACACTATGAAAATTACTTAACAACGCTAAAGAAATAACCCAAAATGTCAAAACTACTCCTTAGCTCAGTTTTCGCAGTTTTCACCAGAGGGCGTATCAGTTAGGACGAGAAGCGAATTGACTTTTACAGTAGGCGATGTAATTAAAATGTTTTGATTATTGCCCAGAATAATTAACTACACAGAAGGGAAGGCTTGTGTCGTTATCTTTGATCTAGTGGGGGTCATATTTTCGATGACGGTTGACGTCTCTGCCTCTTCTAGCTACACTGAGAAAACTGAATAAATTTGTAACGTGCAGGTATCGTTGGTAGTACACTAAGAAAAGGATAACAGATGCAATGTTGCAAAAATTGGGGAATGCAAAAGAACTTGTTTCTTCGTCTACTGGGGGCGAGCATGGGCGATAAGCACATCTTTTTCGTTTTGTTATAGGAGCCATATCACTATACATTATAATAGTTGTAATAGAAAAACGATATACACAAATAAAGACACACAAAAATGACAAACAATCCAAAAAACAATAATATGAAATAACTACGGCAACAACGCAACAGAACAGATACTGACGAAACGACTAAAATGCGTGACAGTTTTGCCACTTAAAACATGGCGATTGCGAACATGCGCAGAAGAAATTGACCCCCTGAAATAGACAAGCCTTCCCGTCTGTGTAGTTAACTATTCTGGGATTATTGATTTGTCACTTTGTAATAACATTTTATATCTATTTTTTAAATCAATGAAACTTCAGTTGAAAAAGTATAATTAAATACGCAATTTAAAAAAAGTTTAGATATTATTCATTTTTAAGGTTAGAATTACGAATATCAATGCGGTTGAAATGACAGGTGAAAAAGATAATCATTTATTAAAAATGTTAGGTTATCGTTTATTGAGAAGTGTAAAATGGCACTTATCTGGCTGATCACAAAAAAAATAAATGAAAATTCCCATTTGCTGTTATAATAGGGCGTCTATTATTATTAATATCTGGACCTACAAAATTTATTGGTTCTACCATGCATTTTGTATAACGAAAACAAACATTTACATTTTTCATTTAAAAAAAAAGGTCACGATGTTCTTTGCCAAAACGATATTTGCCCGAAGATTTATTAAAATTAACAAACCGAGTTTCAATATTAAAGCATAGACATACGAATATTTAACTCGGAAAAAGATGATTAAAACCAAAACTATTACACATATTTTTAGCACATTTTGTAGAAAAGTTATGTACCTATGCGTTTGTATTGGAAAAATATGTTAAATAATCGTTTCAACGCACTGAATTTGTTTGTCCTGGGAGTGAGTATCCCAATATATATATTTTTTAAAAAATGTGAAAAATATTCTTCCGCGCAAAAATTTCTATTGCTATATTGATTTTATCATGTTTTATAGCATCTGTGAAAATTTCGTGAAAATTTCATGAAAATCCCAGCCGGCCCCATATTCTTAACGTTTACCTAGAGATGTGAGAGTCAGTAGTTGTCAAAATTTGTAGGTTATTATGGCGAAATTAAATAAAGTCAAACCTTGACGTTGTTATTATTATTTTCTTATGACGATTTTCCATCATCACTCCATCAACGTTTTCGCCGGCCACTGCTAGACCAACATTATGTATGGGGACTACGTTACTGAACGTTGCTTTGGAATACTCCTCGCACAAAAATATGATATGATTTCCATCGATGATTGACAATGCCAAAAAACTGACAAATTAAACTAATATTTATCGGTTTCTCTTCTAATGGAAATGAAACCACTTATTTTAAAGAAAAAGGGAGCTTTAATTGTCGTTTTGACTTTCTTGAATGAAAGTCGTTTTCCAAATGACATAACAAAATATATAATAAAAAACTTACTATAGAAACAGGTTATATTATCTCTGTGTTGTCTGCCGTTGCTAGGAAATAAACCAAAACCTTAACTTTTCTTGTAAATATCTCGGAAGATCGAATTTTCAATAGTAATACCACAAGTGATTGAATTTTCGCGATAAGTCTGTCGATTCATTTCATAACGAAACTGAGTTGCTTAAAAACACCACGAGTCCGCAGGACGAGTGGTGTTTTCTTCAAGCCACTCAGCTGAGTTATGAAATAAGAGACAGACTTATGAGATGAATTCAATCACGAGTGGAATTTTATTAGACTATTTCACAAACAATTATACAAAGTAAAAGGTTTCATTTTGACGCCTGCAGCTGTAATTATTTTTTTGAAAATGTCAAATTTTGTTTTGCAATTCGTATCCATGGTTACGCCGTGAAAATACCACGCTGATAGACCAATCAGGATTGAAAGACAGCTGGTATTATCGCGATAATACCAGCTGTCTTTGGTTTGTGATTGGTCAGATTTTGTGAAAATTTGAAGATGAGTGAAATAGTCATAGACATGGGTCCTGCATATTTTGCCGTTTTAGATAGGAATTAGTCTACCCTGAAAGTTTCATTGAATTCTGACGAGTGGATTTTGAGACATACATACATACATACATACATACTCACATACATACAAACCTTGCTCGTTTAATACTATTTGATTATTATTATTATTAGTAGGCGTGCATATTGAACAAATCTAGCATACCTCACGATTTTAAAACTGGATTTAAATTCAATACTTAATTAATCGAATATTAATTTTATTGTGACAAATGATATCGATGCAAAGAAAACGCATACATACATCCACACACACATTAACCACATATTGTAACCTTGAAAAATGTTTATTGTTGTTACAATGTTTAGCTAGAGTTAATGTTAAACAATTTATAGATCTTTAAAAGTACAACCTAAAGGTGTATTATTAAAAAGGTGAATGGTGAACGCCTTAGGAATTTAATTTATGTAAAATGCAGCTAATTTTGTGGGACGATGTGACCATGTTTCTTCGCGTCATGACTAAAGAAATTATTTTATCAACTCGGTGGCTTTTAAAACTGTTAATTGAAAGTGTAAATTGAAAAACGTTCTAGAATTGACAACGTAATTTTGTAGATTTTTCAGCTAAAATAAAGTAAATTGTAAAAAACTGTGACTTTTTCAGCTAAGTCAGTGTTAACTTTGTAAATATACGATGTCATGACAGCTGTAAAAATGCTGTCAACACATCCAACACTGTCAAAATTCCCGGTATTCTCGATTATTGCAGCTGTTAACAGTTGCAGAAGTGTTAAAGTAGCTGTAATGTACAGAGTTTTCCAGTTTTATGATGCGGGACCTATATAGGTATCTTTACTCTGGATTGTCGATCATGACAGCTGTCAACGAGCTGTCAAGAAGCTGACAGCAGCACTAGAAGTGTCACATTTGTAGAACGGCCTGTGGATTGATTTTTTTACTCGAGATTTACGCGGTACTCCTTTTCTTGCCCATTGTTCCTTAAACGATCTGAACATGTTCTTTCTCTTGTGTGTTGCAGTCACATCCCTCCCTCTTCAATGCCCAACAGAAATCTGCAATCATGTGATCATCCCAACGACCTTGGTAGCGTTTTTCCATTTCTTTAAAGTCTCCCAAATTCGCTGGGCAACAGTCGAGATAAGAATATAAAAAATGTAATTTTGGGCTCATCAATCAACCTTCGTCAGCTTGTTGACAGCTGCCATGATCGACAATCCCGAGTCAAGTTACCATCTATAGGCCCTGAATCATAAAACTGGAAAACTCTGTACATTACAGCTACTTTAACACTTCTGCAACTGTTGCCAGTTGACGTAATCGAGAATACCGAGTCAAGAGCTTATCTATGGCTCCCGGACATTAAAACTAGAAAACCCGAACAATTTTGGGAATTTTGACAGTTTTGAATCTGTTGACAGCATTTTGACAGCTGTCATAAAACCTTATATGGCCTGTTTCATGTCTCCAGGTCTGGAAATACGTTCGTACTCAGTAGCTTATAAGGGGGCGTGGAAAAATTCGGTTTTAGAAGGTCCAAATACATAAGAAAACATGGGTCAGATCGCCAACTCACAACCTTCATTTTTTTTGTAGGCCCGTGTAATTATTATTTATGACATAAACTGAATCACTTATTACAAAGACAATTTGTTGATCTAAATGTAAATAATAAGGATTTTTCAACAAATAGTGTAGTATTAAACAGTTTTAAAATACATGTTTCACATGAGATCTCTTCTGTATTTATTAATCATACAAAATGATCTACTACAAGTAGAAAATGTAACTATTACCATATTTTCAGATAACATCACTATATCTTGTCAGTAGACCAATAAATTAATAAAAACATAATTAAGACCAAGTATTCCATTAATGAATTTATAATTATCTCTTTTGGCATATTTTTGTTATCTTCGTTCTCGTTTATAACCTTATGTTTAAAATTACAAATTTCATTACATTTTGCCATTATTGCGAGAAAACGGTTAACCATAGAGTAATAGTATATTGTGCAACAAGTGGGGAAAATTCACGAAAAAATTCTTCACGGCATTGAAAGTGGCCATTGGCATTTCATTTTAACTATGGAATGCATACAGAGAATGTTCCTTAAGAATCATCCCTCTGGACCCAAATCAAGAAAAGCGCCAGCCTTTAAAAAGAAGGTTTTCAACTTCATTAAGAAGTTGGTGGGTATGTGAATCATGAATTGAAATTAGTGTATTGGTATTTTTAATTTTAATAAGAAATTTTTTTTTCAGGCAAATGATTTTGTAAAGTTTTTTTGTGCCTCTTATTTGATTTAAAATATTTTTGTACGGGGTATTTACAGAGGACTTAATAGTAGTTTGTACAACAAGTGCGCAAAGCTATACTTTTCCCACGAGCGCAAATCAAGCGAGTGGGAAAAGTGCTTTGCGTACATGTTGTACACAATACTTTTTCTACGACCACACTTTTTAAAGACAACAAAATATTAATGTTTATTTACTTTAATTTTAGAATGTGATAACTACAATATATATAACGTAACATAATTTATATACAGGGTGACCCAGGGGTACGTGCATGCTCCATAACTTTTTTTCTATCCAAGCTATCGGTTTCATTTTTTTTAAACGATAAGACCGACAATGGGGCACATTCTAAAAATATTTCTATTTATATACAGGATGTCCCAAATAAGATACACAACTAAGTTCTGGTTCTTTAAATGGCAACCCCGCATTTTTTTTACATTTTTAGATTCGCCATTAAATTGTCGATATAACGCACCCGGGTTTCTTAGACTTACCTGCAATAGTTTTTGACTTATGTCAATTTATGTGTCAAAATAGCGTCGTGCAGAGATCCACAAAAAAATTCAGAACTTCAGAACTGTTCAAGATAACTTAATCAACTTTTTTCCAGTCGATTCCTTAAGCTTCAGCGCATCTTCTGAGTTGTAGGCGAATTCGGAATCGACGTTCTACCGCCTACTACGATTTTTTGAAAATTACAAATTACAAATAGCAATAACTCGACTTTTTCAAATGCATCACCCTATATTTTATTACATCATTGCATGGCATTTTTAAGAGCTTTTTGCTGATATAGGGTTTGTTGGGTCTATTTTGTAAAATTTGCGAGATTTATTGCAAAATAAGAAATGTTGACGGTTTATTCGAGAAAAAAAAAGGAATCGAGTAGGCCGCTGTCTTAAAATTTGACACATCCATATACTTTCAATAATTGTACGCGTCTAATTAAAAGAAAAAAAGAATCGAGTAGGCCACTGTTTGACACATTCATATAATTTTGAAAAGAATATGTTTCAACAAAAGGAAATTGTAATAGAAACAGAAATACATTAAAGTAAACAATTTTTATAATATTTACAAGAACATGAAAGAATGATTAATAGGATACAATATAAATATTTTTGATTTATAACAAATGCTCGAATAGGTCACCATCATGTTCCACGCAAACTGCTAGTCTTCTAGTAAATGTGTCCCGAACTCCAGCAAGCATTGCTCCATCAACTGAACGGAAGGCTTCCGTGATCCTGTTTTTCATATCATCTGCAGTTGTTGGACGATCTCTGAAAACAGTTTCCTTCACGTACCCCCAAAGAAAAAAATCTATAGGAGTAAGGTCTGTAGATCGCGCGGGCCAAGGAATAGTACATCTCCCTATCCAACGATTAGGGTAGGAATTATCTAAAAATTCTCGCACCACCCTATGGTTATGCACTGAAAAGCACCATCGTGTTGAAACCACATTGTCCCTCTGGTATTCAATCCACTTCTTCTTAAATATTGGGAAGATGTTAGCGAAGAAACTGTAAATACCTTTCACCATGCAGCACATTATCAAAAAACAATTTCCTTTTTGGTATAAGATACACTACCAGTGAGTTCAAACCGATCTCTCAACTTTAGGAATGAAGACACCCATGGAGTTCTTGCTTCTGGATATTTTTGCAGGTAGATTCTGCTTGCTAATAAAGGATTTCTGACAGCTTCGCCAATACAGTAGACCATATTCACTAATTCCTCGCGAGTAAAACTCATGATTAATAATTAGATGCATACAATTATTGAAAGTATATGGATGTGTCAAATTTTGAGACAGCGGCCTACTCGATTCCTTTTTTTTCTCGAATAAACCGTCAACATTTCTTATTTTGCAATAAATCTCGCAAATTTTACAAAATAGACCCAACAAACCCTATATCAGCAAAAAGCTCTTAAAAAATGCCATGCAATGATGTAATAAAATATAGGGTGATGCACTTGAAAAAGTCGAGTTATTGCTATTTGTAATTTGTAATTTTCAAAAAATTGTAGTAGGCGGTAGAACGTCGACTCCGAATTCGCCTACAACTCAGAAGATGCGCTGAAGCTTAAGGAATCGACTGGAAAAAAGTTGATTAAGTTATCTTGAACAGTTCTGAAGTTCTGAACTTTTTTGTAGATCTCTGCACGACGCTATTTTGACACATAAATTGACATAAGTCAAAAACTATTGCAGATAAGTCTAAGAAACCTGGGTGCGTTATATCGACAATTTAATGGCGAATCTAAAAATGTAACAAAAATGGGGGGTTGCCATTTAAAAAATCAGAACTTAGTTGTGTATCTTATTTGGGACATCCTGTATATAAATAGAAATATTTTTAGAATGTGCCCCATTGACGGTCTTATCGTTTAAAAAAAATCAAACCGATAGCTTGAATAGAAAAAAAGTTATGGAGCATGCACGTACCCCTGGGTCACCCTGTATGTTTTTAATATACAATTTTCTTTATGCATACATGAAAAATTGTCAAAAAAAATAAATAAATAAAAAAAAGTGAAAAGAAAATAATACATTTTCTGAAAATGACTTAATTTTGTTTGTCTCCTTCCAACTCATAAATTTGGAGTACTGTTTTTCGTACTTTCCCCTTGAAATATCTGGTAATAAATTTTCTGTGGCCATTCTAGCTATTTCTTCAATTTTCGGTGGTGTATTCTCCACATCAGAATCATCAGAGCCGGATGATGTATGTTGGTTCATTTCCTACGGTATATATTTGTTTATAAACCAGATAACATGTCTAGAAATAATTAGGTAAGTAATAAAATACTAAATATATTAAAATATACTTACGAAAAGATAGCAAAAGTAAAATTCTAAAAATTTAAATTTAAAATATTGGAGCCAAATGTCATTCGACAACGAACTGTCAGTTTATAGAACACAAATCAATCAGAAATTAGGTGCCACCGACTCTGTTATTTAATATGTCTATGCACTTATTTTGACATAACTGTGCGCAAAGTAACTACTTTGCGCACAGTTCTGGCACTTTTCCGCACACATATGTCATTTTGTCCTTGCAATGTGAGCAATTGCCTACTTTGCAAATGAAAATTTGTGCAGAAAAGCGTACTTTGAATGGTGGTCGTAGAAAAAATATATTTTGGTCTTCCTTATTTTCATTCTGAATAAAATTACATGTTATGTGTTTGAATTTCACTGTGAATTCACATCAAACAATTCAAAGTATACCTTATTTAATTTCACATATGAAAAACACAATGGACTTTTGAATCACACCACTATCATCGTAGAGTTACATAATGAATAAGGTAATTTTACATCTCAAATTCATAGATTCATGAAGGAATCACAGTAATCATTTCGTAAGATCACATGAATTTAGTGAGTTTCCATAGTATTTTTACAGAATTCATAAGGTAATAGGATATACAGGATGCGCCAATTATTTCCACTCGATCTCTAGCACCGAAACTAAAAGAGATATCAACAAGATTTTTTGTAGGGGTAGACAGTGTCACTCGGACTACAATTTTAAAATATTTTGATGTATACAGGGTGGCTAATTTTTGTGGAATGAAAATTAATTTGGTTTTTTTAAATAGAACACCCTGTATACGATTATGTCTTCTGATTCTACTTAATATTAGATTTACGGTAGTTTCTTGTATTTGTAAATCCGATGCGGCGTTGACAAGTTATTCCTATTTTAAGCAGATTTAATGAAAAAACAGCACTTCAGAAATATTAGCACAAAAACCACATTTTTTAAAAAAATCCTCAAAAAAGCTACTATGATGTAAATGAAACATGCACCTATCACAATAATCACACAACATCTTCACCTGTTGTACAGGGTGTTTGCCGATGGCGTGCCAATAGTCTAGTTTTCAAATGGCAATAACTTAATTTTTTCAAATGGGACACCCTGTATATTTTTCTTCAGTTAGAAGCTCTCCCTAATACGCATTAAAAAAATATAGGGTTTTGCATATCTAACTTTACTATTTACTTTAATAATTGACGTTAAGTGACAAACAACATATTTTACACAATTTTTAATAAGTACAAAATTTTACAAAGTTTAATCGTAAGAAAACTACAATAGTGAAAGTTAAAATTTATAGTAGGTGTTCAAAATGTCTTCCATTTTCATTTATACATTTTCTTGCCCTTTTTTTCATTGATTTACGCACATCTCTTAGCATTGCAGGGGTCACCTGTCTAAATGCTACAGTAATTCTTTCTTTCATATTTTCTTTTGTGGTAACCTCTTCTTTGTAAACAATATTTTTAATAAAACCCCACAAGAAAAAATCGCAAGGTGTAAGGCAAGGCGATCTAGTAGGCCAATTTATAGGTCCTCCCCTTCCTATCCAACGATCCTGAAATTCTCTATTTAACCAATTGCGAACATCTAATAGGTAATGTGGTGTGGCACCATCTAATTGAAACCACATTCCGTTGCGATAATTTTGAGGCACATTTTGCAATAAGTTGCGAAAAAAATTTTTATGTTGACAATTAATACCATAACAAAATATACCTACTGTCATTTTCATAGGTAACTTGATTTCTTATTAAAAATTGTGTAAAATATGTTGTTTGTCACTTAACGTCAATTATTAAAGTAAATAGTAAAGTTAGATGTGCAAAACCCTATATTTTTTTAATGCGTATTAGGGAGAGCTTCTAACTGAAGAAAAATATACAGGGTGTCCCATTTGAAAAAATTAAGTTATTGCCATTTGAAAACTAGACTATTGGCACGCCATCGGCGCAAACACCCTGAACAACAGGTGAATATGTTGTGTGATTATTGTGATAGGTGCATGTTTCATTTACATCATAGTAGCTTTTTTGAGGATTTTTTTAAAAAATGCGGTTTTTGTGCTAATATTTCTGAAGTGCTGTTTTTTCATTAAATCTGCTTAAAATAGGAATAACTTGTCAACGCCGCATCGGATTTACAAATACAAGAAACTACCGTAAATCTAATATTAAGTAGAATCAGAAGACATAATCGTATACAGGGTGTTCTAGTTAAAAAAACCATATTAATTTTCATTCCACAAAAATTAGCCACCCTGTATACATCAAAATATTTTAAAATTGTAGTCCGAGTGACACTGTCTACCCCTACAAAAAATCTTGTTGATATCTCTTTTAGTTTCGGTGCTAGAGATCGAGTGGAAATAATTGGCGCACCCTGTATAAATATCAGTATTTTCAGTAGTAATACCCCTAGGGCCTTGATAATACCGAGATAATTTTGTCATAGAGAATGCTGAAAGCGTGTTGCTTGATAATGGCCCGAGGCCGAAGGCCGAGGGCTATTATCCTTAAGCAACACGCTTGAAGGATTCTCTATGACAAAATTTTGAGGATTTATCAAGGCCCGAGGGGTATTCGATAAGATAATTTTTTACTTTGTAGATTTAAACATTTTTAAACTAGTTGTCAGTTTGACGTTTAATTAATTTTTAATCAAAAACTTGACTTGCTGAAAACACCAAACTGAAAACACCACATGTAGGGTGTTATCGCTGTAATCCATAGCTGATTGGATGAAATTTGACACATGACTCTAAATTAAGTAATTTGATTGGTTACAATAGTTAGTAAAAAATTATCACATTAATTTTCGTTGGTTACAAATGGCCAACATAATATATGTGATTTTAGAAAAACCTTTTTTTAAATAAACATCAGAATCAAAATTTTTTGAAGGATATCTACGAGTTGGTCTTTCCGATAACTTTTGAATGTGCTTGCGAACTAAGCAGACTGATTCAAAGATAAATAGAGCAGGGAGGGTTAGAATTTTGAAATTCTTAAAGTAATTTTCACAGTGTGCCCTACTACTTAAACCAAATACATAACGAATTGCTCTTTTTTGTAATTTGAAAATAGATTCGAAGTGGTATAAGCTACAAGAACCCCAGAACGGTAAACCATAGCGAAGGTGAGATTCGAATAAAGAAAAGTAGGTCATTAATGCAGTAGTAGGGGTTAGCTCTTTAGAAACAGTTTTAATGGCAAAACATGCAGAAGATAATTTTTTTGCCAAGGTATCAATATGAGTGGACCATTTTAGGAATTTGTCTATATAAGACCTAAAAACTTAATTGAGTTCACCGTTATAGTTGGATTATTGTTTAGAGTGACAGGCTGTAAAGTACCTCTGTAAGACATTGCTATGGATTTACTGGTGTTGAAACAAAGCCAATCCGAGTCAGACCAGGACTTGATAGTTACTAGATCTTTGTTTATTCTAGATTGTAATGTCTTTATACCAGAACTACTCCAGGTTACACTCGCGTCATCGGCAAATAAAGTAATTCTTCCACTTATTTTTAAGTGATAATACTGAACCTTGAGGTACTCCACTGCTAATTGGCAGATTTGAAGAATCCTCACCATTAGCACGCACCTGCTGATTTCTATTTTCTAGATAAGTTTTAAATCATTGCAAAGGAGAACCCCGTACGCCATAAATTTGTAGTTTCTTAATTAAGATTTCATGATTAACACAATCAAAGGCCTTTGCGAAGTCACAAAATACTGAAGCTGTGAAAAGTTTATGATTAAGTGATGTATATATTTCATGGCAATGTTAGAAGCTCATTCTCAACTGGTTTTAAATGTCCATTTTATTTAGTAATGGAATAATCAATTATGAACGTAAATAATTTAAATGTCAATTTACTTTTTGAAAACCTACCTTATTCCTCGTACTTTAGTTATGACTAATGGCTGTATTTTTAAGAAACCGTATGTCATAAAACATCTTTTGACATTCATGACATTAAAGTTAATTATGAATTGTGGGTTTTGGTTTTTGTGTGCCATCAACATCGGGTTTAGGCGCACGACAGATCATCGAAATTTTAAGAACTCTTTTAAAGAGACCGTTTTCTGTCGACATCCATCTCTTTTACTCCAACGGATCGAAAATGGAATGTATTTTGATGTCGCGATATATTTTGTAGTATTATTTATGTAATTATTTGAATATATTTCAAATAAATTTCCTTTATATAATGTTTAAGAAAGACTAAATACAGTATTTTATTTATTTGCTATATATTTAACACCACGACAACCCAAAATTGTAGTTGTCCATTCAGGTAAATCGCACAGTAAAAGTTAAGGCCCCGCCTTTCCCAACTCAGACCAACTTCCTGTTACCTTTTAAGGGTAGCTCCTAGTATCCTATGAAAATAACATTTATTTGGGCAAGACGTCATGCTGGTATAAAAGTCAATGAACTGGCTGATAAATTGGCCAAAGATGCTTATAATAGTATTGGATCTTATATCGTTAATAAAACAGGAAATAAGAAAGAAATTGACATTAATTTGGAATGGATATATCAATAAATCAATTAATATACACTCATTGACCCACACCTTCCAAACAAAATACCAGAAGTTGAACATATTTTCATTGAATAGAGCGTACTGACAAAGCCCCGTAACCGAAAGCGGGTTTAAGTTTAGTTTTTCAGTCTAACAACACTTTAAAACATTTATTAGGTAATCCCAAGGGTAAAAACAGTAATTTGGAAAAAAGTGATATTTACGAAATTAGTTGTGGGGATTGTGATAGAAAGTGTGTTGGGCAGACTAGACGCTCTGTACAGGTCAGATTTAAAGAGCACATGGCTCACTTAAAATATGGGCGTACGGAAAAATCCAGTATAGCCGAACATGCTTTTAATCAAAATCATAGAATAAGTACAGACAATGTAAAATTACTTAAAAATGTATCCAATAATAAATTGTTGGACGCATTTGAAAGTATAGAAATAGGTATAGTCGAACTCAATCCTTTATGAGAATGAAAAAACAGCAGGATTACCGCCAATAGAACAAATACTCATGAATCTGGACATTTTTGAGCACTTTAAAGTCGAAAACACCGTACACTGTCCATATACATAAAAATAAAATAATAAGAGAAAAAGTTCCCAATACCAACTCAAATAAGTCTGAGATTCAGGAATTTTTAAAAAATCATGAACTTTATTTCGAAGAAAATTATACAAAAAACAATTGCTTCAAGTATTAGGCACACAATCATTTGAAAAAAATTCTTTATTGATGAAATGGCATCAAAAAGGGGCCACGAGGAATTGCGCCTTTCGCCCTATTTTTGTGTATTTAGCCCCTTAGAATTAATTTGGGGACAACTTAAAAAAAGAATAAGGCGTCATAACGTGTTTCCCAAATTTGATAGGTTGATAGCAAATTTGGTAAAAGAAGAAATTAACAAAATTTCAGCTGATGATTGGCAGAAAAAATCAAATATGTCATCAAAGAAAAAAATTCTTATATAACGAGTCCGACCAAATTTATTATCAATGTTGATGACAGTGATTCCGATGGTGAGGGTTGAGATAGGGTAGGTAAGCTTAATTAATTTATAATATTTATGACTTTATTCGCCGTGTTTTTAAAATTTGAGACAACATTTTAATTAGCAACGTTTCTGAATCTCACAAGAGATCACAAAATGAAGCTATAGGCCAGGTGGAGTGGTCAACCTCTATTCAAATCTAATATGCGTTATAGAAATTAAAATGTAAATTCATATTAAAAAAAGTTAATCAATATAGACATTTTACGCAAATTACCCCTAACGATCTCCAGTAAGACAAAATATCATTTTATTTTTATGTATATGGACAGTGTACGGTGTTTTTGACATTAAAATACTCAAAAATGTCCAGATCAATCAGTATTTCTTCTATTGGCGGTATCCTTTGCTGTTTTTATAGCGTTTTATCTTTCTCATAAAGAGGTGGGTTCTACTATAAATGTAAAACTAGTTTAAACAGAGACAAAGGACCAATCCCTCCTAGTCCGCTTTTTAGTTTAATCCATCAAGTACGGGCGGGTTAGTCATCCTTGGCTGATTAGTCACCCCGGGGCTGATTAGGTCACCGGGGATTACGGTGCCCAGCACCGCCGGGGGGAGGGGGTGTTAGTCATTTAGTATAAATAGCTGTTAGAAATAGTTAATTGTTTAGTCTATCATCATCAACTCCTGATGATGCCAACATAGTTGGCGAAACGCGCGTAGAGTGTGTTAAAATTGTGTTTTGGTTGAGTGGTCGACGATAGTTTTCAACTTATTAGTTAAGGGTTGATTTTGCAAGTATAGAGACCATAGTCTAATGTTTTTTTTTATAGGAATCGACTTGAATTCTAACAATTAACAATTCTTAAAAAATATAAGCCTAGGTGTTATTAAAATCATTTTTATTAAATATTATTTATACAGGGTGTTTCCTAATTGAATGTCGATATTTCACGGCGAGATTCTAAGGACATTTTTAAGATAAAATAGGTCCGTAAAGGTACCCTCTTGAAGAAACAGGACGTCGAAAAAAAATTTTATTACGTTTTTTTTTTAATTATCTTACAGACGCATTCAAATATTTGACCGAATTTTGCTGAACGTTAGAATGACATAACTATGCATTTTTTCGGAAAAAATAGTAAAAAATTATGCCAATATTTAATTTTTTTTTATTTAATTTAATTTCGCGATTGGTTATGCTTGCAATATGCATACTTTTCAAATGATCTTCGAGAAATATTAAAGTGGTCAGTAAGTATTCTTTACTATTTAATTTTTCAAGTTAATTTAAAATTACTATATTTATGGAAATTCGTATTTCTTATTTTGCGAATATTTTCTAAAACACACAAAGATACCCGATCAAAACAGGGGCGAGATTTCAAAAAAGTGTGTCCGGCTAGTGTGGTGGGGTCACGCGCCAACGGTTTTAACAGCTGCTGCCCTTTTCTACCTTGCATACACGAATGAGTCAGTCGTCGGTATTACGCGCCCTTCATTTCCACATACGAACCAACCGTTGGGCTGCCATTCAAAAGAGATCGTTCAGGTGCTTGATATCACAAAAAAACTATCATAAAACAGTGGCGTAGCCACAACAAACTATATTTTGGACACTGGTGCCAGTATATTCTTCAGGGTCGACATATAAATTGATTTTTTTGTTTTGCCAGTCCTAATTCTGGAAAAGTATGAATTAGTTTCTTTATGAATGTAAAAAAACCTAAAAAATATACACCACAAATTTGAACTTAATAAATAAATGCTCAAAATTTTATTAGCACAACCCTGTAGTTTTGGAAACTACCTAATGATAATTTATGCAAATCTTTTGTAACCATGATAAGAACTATTCGAGGTAGTCTCGTTTCATACAAATAACACACTGAGATTTATTGGTAATAACGGTTAATGATATTTTAAAAGCCCATGAGATATAAATATGCACATATGACAAGACACGTTTTTTATATAAAAATTATTAAAATATACCGTTAATCTGGCTAGAGACAATAATACACAAATACATTAAAGTAAACTGTTAAAAATTGTCACAAATATTACATTACACATTAAAACTGTTGCCTTGAAATACTTGTACAGTGTGTCTACTTAAGTTGGAACCATATGGAAAACTTTTTATTGGTTTTGTGAAAAAATTTATTCTTCATAAAAAGCTCTGCATGGTCCAAAACTTAAAATACAACTATCAGATGTCAAATTTTTGCAGTCGTATACGAGGTTTGTCAAAAAATATGAATTTTGCTCAAGAGTAAAGTACCTTTATTTTTAAAATATGAAAAAAAAGTTATTAAAAAAACTTGTTTCTAATGACATTCTATGTCAACATACCGATTTTGAACAAGATATTCCGACTAAGAAAATATCACGGATGGGGTTCACAAGAGGAGAAACTTTTTTATTTTTAGTTTTAACGAAAAATGTTATTCTTGATAAAAAGTTTTGTTTGTTCTAAAATCCCAAAAAACTAAATAAAATTCATGTTTTCCTAATGCCGTTATAGGAGTGTATAAAAAATGGTAAAAATAAAAAAATTCTTAAAGTTGGAATATCTTGTTCAAAATCGGTATGTTGACGTAAAATGTCATTAGAAACAAGTTTTTTTAATAACTTTTTTTCATATTTCAAAAATAAAGTTACATTACTCTTGAACAAAATTTATATTTTTTGACAAACCTCGTATACGACTGCAAAAATTTAACATCTGATAGTTGTATTTTAAGTTTTGGACCATGCGGAGCTTTTTATGAAGAATAAATTTTTTTCACAAAACCAATAATAAAAAAGTTTTCCATATGGTTCCAACTTAAGTAGACACACTATATATAAATGTTATGTCATTATTGTACCAAAAATAAGTAACCTGTTTTACTTTTTGGTTTTTTCCGTTTATTTGTTTTAAATTGCATTTTTTTATAGCAAAATATCGCCAAGCGCCCCAAAACACGTCTAACCTTTATATCTGTCAAAAACAAACTAAAAATGCAAAATGGCTGATCCTGTCAACATACAGGGTGCGTCACGGTAGACGCGACGGTCCATTGTGGCTAAACGGTTAATATTTTGAAAATTTTGTTTATTCATAGATATGTGGGTTGATTAAAAATTATTTTAAAATATACAGGTTAACTGGAAAAAAGTTAGACTAATAATTGAAAACAATAATGTACCTATTTAGAGATGTTTAAAATTATAGATGGCGTACAAAATGGGGCCATTCTCTAATGACATATTCAAACGACAATATCGTTCTTATTTTAAATAGGACACCCTGTATTTTATAATCCCATTATGTAGCAAATTTCATTACCTTTTAAAAATTATAAAGGCATACTATGCCTAAATATATTAATTTGGGAGTTATTTTTATTTTTGTTAAATTTTACATTATTTTTCCACCGTAATGTCTAAATACAGGGTGTTTCCAAATGACACTTACAACGTCTGGCTGTAGATACCTCTCGTAAAATTGGACAAAATGATATAAGGAATGAGGGGTCCAACTCGATTACTTTTCGAAATACAGGGCGTTAAACTTAAAAAAAAAATAAATGTTTTTATTTAAAAACTTTAAAACGGATTAATATATTAATATATTAATTTGAAATTTAGCAGGTCGTTTTTAAATGTAAAAAGACATATTTCAGTAAAAAAAAATGATTCATATCTAGATCCAGTGGCGTGCAGTTAGAAGAGTATATCCCCCTTTCCCAACCATTTTCTACGCCCATGGTATTTGAAGCTATTTTTATTTTTTTTGTATTACTTAACAGTTTTCAAGTAAAAAACGAATAACCTTTACATACCGAAAATCTTGTGGTTTATAAGATATTTAATGTTTTTATGAAGTCTGTAAAATCTTTTATTAACGAAATAACAACCAACAATATTTTTCTTGGATTTCTTTAATAATGTTTGTCTTATTTTTTAATAACCACTATACAAAAGTCTAGTGGTTATAAAAAATTAAGAAAAAATTATTAAAGAAATCCAAAAAAAATATTGTTGGTTATTTCATTAATAAAAGATCTTACAGAATTCATAAAAACATTAAATATCTTAAAAACCACAAGATTTTCGGTATGTAAAGGTTATTCGTTTTTTACTTGAAAACTGTTAAGCAATTCAAAAAAAAAATAAAAATAGCTTCAAATACCATGGGCGTAAAAAATGGTTGGGAAAAGGGGATATACTCTTCTAACTGCACGCCACTGGATCTAGATATGAAACATGATTTTTTACTAAAATATGTATTTTTACATTTAAAAACGACCTGCTAAATTTCAAATTTATATATTAATCCGTTTTAAAGTTATTAAATAAAAACATTTATTTTTTTTAACTTTAACGCTCTGTATTTCGAAAAGTAATCGAGTTGGACCCCTCATTCCTTATATCATTTTGTCCAATTTTACGAGAGGTATCTACAGTTAGACGTTGTAAGTGTCATTTGGAAACACCCTGTATAACAACCTGTATTTGATCAGTCTAGAGTCTAAAGCCTTAGACTATGATCCGAAAAAATTATCTTTGAAATTAGGTGTTTAGGTTTTGAAATTATTAAATATGTATCTTTAGATATTAGACAAAAAATGATGTTTCAATTGGATTATTATTAATTCTTTAAATACAAAGTTTCCAAATAAATGGATAGGTATAGGTTATGTAAAAAATTTAGTATATACCACCCCTCCTACAACACCAGAAAATATGAAACAACGAATTAGTGAGGCATTTTGGACACCAATTATGTTGAGTAATGTGAGAAAGTCCTTTGAAAAAAGGGTCATATTTTGTATTCAAGAAGATGGTCGCCAATTTATTAAAATAGCTAAGTTTATTTTTGATAAGTTGTGTTAATTAAATTAATACAGTTTTTTCGCGATATTCATAAAATTACGTCTTTAGATATTTGAATTGGGAATTTGGAGCCTCTGGTTTTCAACAATGTTGAAGAATATCGTCACCACTAACCATCTTTAATTTGGTAGAAAAATGGGAAATTTCAGAAAATTAAAAATAACTACAAAACTAAACGATTTAGGCGTAATAGACCTTTATAATTTTTAAAAGGTAAAGGAATTTGCTACAACATAATAGGATTATAAAATACAGGGTGTCCTATTTAAAATAAGAACGATATAGTCGGTTGAATATGTCATTAGAGAATAGCCGCATGTTGGAGAAACTCGATTTTATACTCTGTATATAGATTTTTGACGTTGTCAGCTAGTAAAATATATATTTTGATGTTGTCAGTTTTTGAATATATTTTTACTTTAAAATAGTTATTTTTGGAGCCTCATTTGGAACAGAATTTGTTTACCTTTCTCCATAGCAAACCTGTATAATTTTAAACAACTCTAAATACATTATTGCTTTCAATTATTAGTCTAACTTTTTCCAGTTAAAATTGGATTTGGCTGATTCCATAGGTTTCGAAGTTATTGGTTTTCTTGTGAGTGCTTCCATTTTTAGAAATGTCAAAATATCTCGAAAACTAAAATGCTTAGGGATAGAGAATACTTAAGAAAGTTTATCTTATTTTTAACTTATAATCTATAAATGCAATAAAATATAAAGTCCTCCATAATGGACCGTCGCATCTACCGTGACTCACCCTGTATACCAAAAAAATTAAATCGAATATATGTAGCTTACAAAATTGGAAAAGTCACCTTTTTTTGAACAAACCTCGTATTACTTTAAAACAATTTAGCATTCAAAATCAAAATATGTTGAACTAAGTAGAATGATAAAGAAAATGATGTACTGGACCTATATTTTACGTGACAACAGACATCAAATAGATGTTATTAAGTTAACAGATTTGATTTTACTTTCCCGGCTTCTCGCCAAGGGAACGCGCTACAAAAAAATTGAGATAACCGGATATATCCATTTTGAGGACCCCTGAGACGATTAAAACGATTTCCAGATGGAAGTCTTGTCCGTCTCTCTGTGTGTCTGTATTCTTCCACGATAGCGTCCTCATGCTTAAT
This sequence comes from Crepidodera aurea, assembly GCA_949320105.2. Taxonomy (NCBI): domain Eukaryota; kingdom Metazoa; phylum Arthropoda; class Insecta; order Coleoptera; family Chrysomelidae; genus Crepidodera; species Crepidodera aurea. Next base: position 6,081,079 of record OX439477.1, on the reverse strand, counting down.
CCGATTGAGCTGAAATTGAACCCATTAGTTTTTGGTTGAAATCGCCCTACCAGGGGGCGCAGGAGCCCTACGTACATCGCGAAAAAAATATAAGACTTAAGTTTTTATTTGATATTTAGGTGCCTCATTGGCTTGTAAATATATCCTGAAATTTTCATTCCTTAATTTTTAACCTAACCTAAAAGAAAATTTTTTTAAACTAAAAATCGCTTGATCCAATTGAGCTGAAATTTGGTATTTGGTTTTTTTTTTGGGATACCAAATATAATTTGATTTGGACTTAAAAAATTTTAACACCAAATTAATTTGTTTAATTTTTATTTTATAACTGCCGGGAAAGTCTTCTGGCGACACAACAGATTTTTTTATTTTAAAATCGACTAATTCCGCTTTTTTGTAATAGAAAATCAGAAGCTAATTAGAACCACGCCCTGAAAAATTTAAATAACAATTAGGTTTCTAGATCGAGGCGCCCATGAAAAAAAAAAGCACTAAAATTACTACTGGTTCTTTTTTACAGTGCGTAATTATTTCTTAATATAAGGCAATCAAGAAATACATTGATAATGCAGTGTGGTCGAGCAATCCAGACCAAATCGGACAGAATAAAAAAAAACATGAATAATCCGGTGAAATGTAAAAGATGTCGGCGGAAATAAAATTGGTGAAACGGGTTTCAAAATTTATTAAAACAAATATGAAAGTTTTACGCGATATGAGTCGAGATTTAATTAATTGGAATTGAATACTATGGGCGGTAAGTAAAGGTGAGACTGCAACATTTCAAAATATTTTAAATTTAAAAATTTAGTATAAAATTAACCACCGTTAACATTTCATCAGTGGGTGGGTCAAAGTAACAATATGGGAATACGAAAATTTAGAAAAATATGATAATTGTTTTTTAACTGAATTGAATATTAAATATAATAGGGAACAATAGCAGTAATTAGGATTTTGTATTTTTTTCAAACATGGAAAACTAAATAAGGTACACTAATGAACGAAAAATATACTTTGTACTTACATAAATATTATTATTATTAGTACTTAAGTGATCAGGCGAGCGGCATAGCCGATGAAGTTGAACTTAAATTTATAAATGTCTTAAAAAAATTTAAATAAATACCTGTCACAAGTTTCATTTACAATAATTATCACAATTTAACAAGTATCACAATTTTTTCAATTGTCACCGATTATTAACATCACAAACTGTAATATACAAGTCTAGATTTCCCTTGAACTAGTTCCACTGAAAAAATATTTGTGCGTAAAATCAATAAAGTATCGTCGTCAATTTTTTGGTTTTTTGGACATTAATGCTATGATTCGGTGATTGGGAGAATAATTTCACGTCATAAAACAATTAACTAATGCATTAAAACAATAACCCAAAAATCGTTGAGCAATAAACGCAAAACATCAAAAACTAACTAACTGGATGGGGTGAGTGGCGACGACCTCCAAGTACGCGTGACCTGTCCATCACGCGGGGTTCACCCTGGGCAATGCATTGTAATGTTCAATGTAGCTGACAGTCGCCTACCCTTCCCACCTCAACTCCTTCCTCACTCCTCTATCCCCCCAATACCCCAACCCCCTCCATACCCAACGTCAAGGTGGTGTGAGCACCGTGCCGAGGAATGAAAGGCTGGGGGTCAAACCAGCCGCTAACGTAGCTCCCTCCGATGCCCAGGCAAGGTCGGTTGTATAAGTGCCTTATCCTGGTAAGTCGGCTCTGCCAGGATGGACCGCCTTTCCGAACATATTCGTGGGAACAAATATGGAAAACAAACAAGAAAAAAAGAAAAAAGAAAACAACAGCAACTGCAGCAACAGTTGCACCCCAGCTCGTCCTCGGAGGACGAACTGCTCAAGTCCAGCGAGGAAAGCGACACTATGGTCAGCGCTTGTACCAGCCACAGTACTCCTAAGGCTGCCATAGATGATACCGATGCCAGACAAAGCATCGTTAGTGAGATACTACCTAGCGGCAGCGCTGGCACCAGCCATAGTGCAGCGAAGCCCCTAGGTAAAAAACCCAGAAGCCATGGCTCGGTCCTTAAGAGACGTTACGAGAAGGCTAAATTCATCCTTGGCAAGATTGCTAAGAATGAAGCGGCTGGAATCGTCAACGTGAAGGACGAGAAAGATAAAGAGACGTACGGTGCGATCGTGCAAGAGTACGAAGCAGGCAGCAAACCAAACCCTACGAAAAGGGGTCGGTCTCAAGATGAGTCCGGCTCTTCCCTGGGTTTGCAAAGGGCCAAGGTCGCCAGAAAGGAGACCAAGAATCAACAACCGACCAAGAAGTTTAGTGATATAGTCAGGGATCACTTACAGCTGGCGGTTGTAAACGAAAAATCAAAAAACCGGCAGGTCACGGCTGATCTGTGGACTAAAATCGAGAACGCCTTGTCGAGCATAGTTTTCGATTATGTGTTGGAGAATGCGGGGGGTCCTCTTCCGTGTTTCGATTCATCCGAGGTGGTCAGGGGTTACCGGGTGATCAAGTGCGAGGATCAGTTCTCCTTGGAGTTCCTTAGCAGCAGTGTGGCTAAGATTAGTGACACCTGGGAGGAAGCCAAGATTGGCCTAATCCCAGCTAAGGATATCCCAAGGAGACCTAGAGCCCGCATAAGGCTACCTAGGGTGGATCTTGACGGGGAGAGGATTCTCAAGCTTTTGCAGGCACATAATCCAGCTGTGCCTATGGACAATTGGGCCATCCTGAAGAAGGAATCAGATATGCCAGATCTCCAGAAGAGTAGCGTATCGTTCCTTCTTCTGATAAACGAGGAAAGTCTACAACCTCTAGAGAAACTGGAGTATAAACTTCGCTTCGGGATTCGTCTGGCGAAGCTAAAAATCTTCCGTTCAACAGATCCAGAAGTTGACGAGTTGAACGAAGCTAGCGATCGGCTGGAGGAACTGTCGCTAGCTAAAGCCCAAGAACGAGCCATCAGGCTCAAAGAAAACGGGCACTGGCCAGCAAAACCCTATGGACATAGCAATATTCTCAGCTCGGAGGTGAGGCAGATGCTGCCCGCGTCCACTGATTACACCATTCCCAAGCTGTGTCTTGGCAAGAATTTCAGAGTCAAGATACCTGCTAGGGGTGAGTGGAAAAATAATAATCTACTGAGTGGGGTAGACACGGTGATCTACACTGACGGTTCAAAGATGGACTGCGGTGTAGGTGCAGGTATTTACTCAGAATCACTCCAAATTAGTCAATCATTTAGACTACCAGATAAATCTAGCGTATTTCAAGCAGAGATGCTAGCGATCTGGCGTGCATGCCAAGCGGTGAGACACGATCCGTCTCCGAAACACAACGTGGTGATAGCTACGGACAGCCAAGCCGCCATTCTGGCCCTTAATGCTACTACCATATCATCGAAATTAGCTAGCAAATGCTCAGAGGAGCTTGCGTTAATTAGCAACCTATACATCGTGACGTTACTCTGGGTTCCTGGCCATAGGAATATACCTGGGAACGAATGCGCCGATGAATTAGCAAGGAGAGGCGCAGCCATGGACGTGACAACGTCTGAACAGGTTGAACCCCCAATTAATACGGTTAAACGAGATATTTATCTACACTTCCTAGCCTTAGCCGACGCTAGGTGGAAAGCCTTAACCACGTGCAAGACGGCCAGGCAAACATGGCCCTCGTACGTCAAAAGCAAAACGGATAACTTTCTGAAGCTTTCGAGGAAGGACATAGCTAGGGCTACGGCTGTTTACACGGGACACTGGCCAATTGGAGAGCATGCTTCTCGGCTTGGTATTCCGTTTAATCGGTCGTGTCGTAGCTGTGGAGATCCCAGCGAAGGAGAGACAATTACGCACTACATTTGCAAGTGCCCAGCGCTGGCCAGGGCCAGGAATTGCTCTCTCGGGAATTACCTCCTTAATGAACTCACCGATCTATCTAGTAAGTGGCCTACGGAAACAGTACATTTCCTGAACACCACGGGATGGATCTAAACAACCAAATAAAGCTCAGGTTCGCGCGATCGTGGTAGCAAAACGGTGCTAAAGCGCTAATTGGGGTTCGGGACAGTTGGCCGGAGCCCGCCACTTGAACCAACCAACCAACCAACCAACTAACTGGATCCTTAATATAATATTTGGCTATTATAAACCTATGTAATTTACTATTAAAACCATAAAAACTTTTTATAAATCCAAGAACTACAAACTTTGAAAATTAATTAACGGTTTTCATTGTTTTGATGAACACTAAACGTTAAATCTATGAATACCACCAATGACTGCTTAAAAACGCGCCAAAATAGTGCTACCTAATAGTAAATCAATCTCTACGAACATTAATATTACGAACAACTAGCGTAGATGTTTGACTCTTCGCGCCGCGCCCATAGCCCATATAAGTGCAACCACATGCAGAGGTTAGGTGTTCCGATGCAGTTTGTGTTTTTGTGAACAGTAAAATAATAATTATTGTGCCAAATTGGTTAATTCTGGACTGGAGATCGACAAGGAAATGAAGGTACATTCTGATAGTTACAAAAAACACTGGGGATACCGCTTGGTAAATATTATTTTTGCACACATTATACCTATACTAAAATTAAGATGTTAAAATAAAAAATTACTGTTTTTTTAACTTAAATGTTTATTTTAGGTTAATATGGATTATAATGTCGCGTTCGAAAGTGGGGAATTCTTTTTAAAAAATTGGGGAAAATGTTAGAGCCCTATTAGATAACGCCTTCAAGGAAAAGTGCGACGAAACTAAGTTTAAATTATAATATGCCAAAAACTAGCATATTAATTTTGTATTTTTTTAGATAAAAAATATGCTTCTCTTTTATATTTGGTGCCATCGACCAAATTTTGTTACAAAAATTCATTTAAAATTTACAATAAAGGACTCCCAGGAATCATTTTTGTTTTGTGCTAAAACCCAACAAGAGCTGGAAATTGAGAAAATCAGCAATTCAAACCATTATTTTATGCCTTGGAGACGACATCTCTAAAATTTCAAATATTTGCGTCTACTTTGACGAAATTCGTTTTAAATTTGTTCATATACTTAAAGCAGTTGCTATATGTTTCAATAGTAGTTTACCTAACAAGTGCGGAAAGTGATACTTTTCCGCACACGATTGCAGATGGCCGAACGACGCGTTAGTGAGCTTTCTACATAACCTTCTGCGACGCTAGAAGATTTCCAACCTCCGGAATCTGCAAGCATTGTGGCGGCGGAACGTCGGAAACTGTGGCCCGTATATAATTCAGGATTTGGAAGCTTCAGATAACTTGCAATCTCTGATGGCATTATTCCGATACAGTGCAAGTTCCTTTCTTATATTTCACGAAAAATCGCTTATGTGGGGTTTCAGGTTTTCTTAAACTCACATACTTTCTAAACAAATTTAGCAATTTTCCATTTTCGCAAAGCTTCTGAAAGCGTGGTTTTTTGTGTCTGGGATATTTATCAATAAAATATTTCCTTTGTCATCAATATGATGTAAAGACATCTTTGTTAATTCTTCTCGCCTACATGCGCCAGCCAAACCAAAAATCGTAGCGACTTTTATATGAAGATAAATTTTGTCAGGCGCTTCATTTATAAACTTTCAAATTTCTTCTTTTGAGAAAATTTTTGCCTTTTTGGGTCTAAATCCAATGTTTTGTTTTTTTTATATATGCCGTGACCTTGAAAAACTTGCTTAAATCGACGTCTTTTTTGAGTTTAATTACACTTTTCAACATTGAGTACCTGGACCAAAGAGTGTTTGGCTTGCATGTTTTGGAAATTTCAGCGAAATAAGCCAAAAAAATATCTTCTTTAAAAGTTTTAATTCCCTTATTCCGGCACCAGTTTTCAAACAAAATATATTCCTTGTCATACCTATAACGGGATTTTGATGGTAGTAGACCCAAGTTTGCAGTTCTAGCCGCTTCCAAAACTGACTCTGGCAAATCTTCGTCTGAAGAATCCATGAAAAATTATCTTCTAGAAAAAGATGCGACGGTAAAATTGGTTTTGACAAGGTAGTGTTTTGACTGACAGGTTTATTTTTTCTTTGTTGCTACGGTGATTCAAAGTGACAAATAAAAAATGTCAGATGTTTATTATTATTTGGCATTCATTTGATGAGGCTTATACCAGGGCCATTAAAAAATTATTGAAACGTACGTTTTTTTTTATTAAAAATTATAGCTGAATTCTAATAAGTTTCTTAATTTTTCAGTCATTTTGTAAACTACAACCATACAAATATTCAAATGTTAGTATACTCCCCAAAAACTTAACAAATTTACTAGTGCGGAAAATAGTTTTTTCCGCACTAGTGCGGAAAATTTACTCTTTCAACACTAAAATGAGTGCGGAAAAGTGGACTTTTCCGCACGCTAGTAGAAAAAATTATTTACTTGTTCAATTTAGATTTTCCACAAGAGAGCAAAATGTTTTGGGACTTTTTGGAAAATTGTTTTATAAACATGCTGTTCCCTTTGAAAGCCCTAGGGACATGATTTGTGAATCAATAACATTAGAACAATAAAAAATGAATACCTAATACATTTTTTTATATAATCCTCTTCCAGTTGGTTGAATCTTGATTGTTCATATGGGAAATTCGAAAATATAGGTTTTGGGAAAACGCGACACATCAAAACAGTAAACATAGATGAGCCAATGATTAGTAGGTAGGTGTTTTAACATTTTTGATAACTTAACTTAACTGTAATTGTGACTTTTTTAACTAAATAATTTTTCCACATAGGGCCTGATGATGACGATGGTTTAATCGTCGAAACCGATCGCTAAATAAAAAAAAATAAATAACTCGTGAGAAATAAAGGACCTTTGTTTTCTTTCTAACCTCAGTACCTACTACTCACATATGGCCAACCCCAATTTAAATTTTTGATAAAGTAATTACCAGTATATCTAATTTAGCGAGGTCTAATAAATATGAATCTATGCTCACTATTTATTGTTTTAATGTACCGGTGTTATAAATTAATGTCAATCATCCCTAACGTTGTTAATAACCGACGACCGTAGACCCATGCTTTTTATTTATGGTTTTAATGTACAGAGATCACAATAGTTTATATTTACTTTTCATTGTTTTTAAAAACATTAACCATAGATTAATATCCATCGTTCGTAACATTAATAACTGGCTATCAAAGGCCTATCATTGCGATCATAAATCTATGCTCATATTTAAGGATTTGTTGGACCCCATATGCAGTACAGTACACTTTTCAGAGTTCAGTGGCATTAGCCACTGCTGAGACCAATATATTTTTTTGTCATCTGAAAACGAGGCTTTTTTAGAAGCGATTGATTTGTCTAGGTCACTGGTATACCATATAAACAAGAGAGGTTCCAAAACTCTTCCTTGAGGTACACCACTGATATCTGGTTACTTACACGCACACAGAAATGTCTATTTGTTGGGAAGTTCTCGATCCAACACAACAAATTACCTCTAATACCAAAATGTTCTAATTTATTTAGTAATCTCCTGTGTGGCACTTTGTCGAACGCTTTTTCATAGTCCAGACAAATTATATCCACAGGTTGATTGCTATCCTGCCAGGTCGACCACTGATTCACTGCACTTAGGATATTTGTTGTTACAGATCTTTTTGGTACAAAGTCATGTTGCTCATCAGGAACGATTTTGTGTCGCATAACATAAATTCAGTGATGCCTTTCTTAACTGTTTTTCCATTATTTTACAGATGCAACTAGTGAGGCTACTGGTCGGTAATTGATGGCTTTGTATTTCTCATCTTTTTTATAAATAGGTGTAACAATAGCATGCTTCCAATCTTCGGGTAGCAGGTGCTCATTCATAAAATTGTTCATTATGATTACTAATATATTACTTATGTTACATGCACAGTTTTTAAGGAATATTGGAGGTATTTCATCAATTCCTGGGCTTGCATCTTGTTTAAGGTCCTTAATAACTTCTATATTTTTTGCAGTAAAATGGATAGTTGAAATGCTTTCTTCAATTCAATTCAATCTGAGGTAGTTATGTGTGTGGCTCTACAGTATATAGTTGACTAAACTGCTTAGCCATTTTTTCAGCTATTTCTCTTGGATTTACTATCGGCGTGTTTAAGATTGAATCCTTTAAAAATTGTGCAAATACCAATACCTACAGCTACAGTAAAGGTAAGAATAATATGTTCCTGAACAACTGCCAAGCTTAATGTTCCAAATAAAATTATATATGTTATAGAGAAAAGTAAGAAAACTCCTAAAAAAAGGTCCTAGTTCATATCGATATGACGTTTTTTTTACATGAGTAAGTCGCCCCCGAGCGCCACGGCAAATACTAATAATATATGTACCTTCCCCGCACAAGCTCTGCTCTCTGGGATTCACTCGTAAGGGGGCGAATTTCAAACACTTATTTTCTTAACAAGTTTTAATAAAGAGAAACCGATAAAAAAAAATCAATTTTGTTAAGGTGGTATTCTCGATACTACAAGCATAAGCCTAAACAAACGTTTTTAGGAGAAATAACACTTAGTTTTTTTGCTTCATCAGAACTAAAATGTGCATACGTAAATCTTTGAGATAACAACGATTACAGGCCGTGCTTTTCGTTGTAACACGATATGGAGGCGTGTTTAAAGTGATTTAAGAGGGATTTAATTTCGTCGTTAGTACCGATATGGAGTCTGTCAATGACTAGACAGATGAGTAAATGGGTTTTTATAAAATATGAATATAATCTTTCTACTAAAAACAACATTAAATACAATGTCAACTAGAAATAGTAGGCCAAGAGTGTTCTTTTGAAAGAATCCATTATTTCGTGGTTTTGTAGATAGAATAGAACTGCTTTATTTAGCTTAACAGCTATTTAACCAGGGCCGGATCTAAGGGAGGCCAAACGGGCTACAGTCTAAATACATATTAAAGCTCACGTAAGCCACTTTTGAGCGGGAAATGTAACCAATAACGTTTCAGCATAACACATTCATCAATTTAGCGAATTAATTTCTAGAACAATCTACCCCCCAAATAGCAAACAGAGAGAGACGAAAAACGTTTTGTAACCGCGTAAAACATAATTTCTTTTAGTAGCTAATTATCTGTTAGAGTTAGATAGAATAGTCCTACGAATTTGCAGTAACGCGTAGTAGTAGATTAATATCTGTCGCTGAGATACTTGTTTTATCCATTCAAGCACTGTTCCCGTTATACCATATTTTTCGCACTTTGATATTAACTTATAACGATCTATAGGTTTTAGGTCAACAAAAATACTAATAACAATTTTTTCTTCATCAATATCTTTTGATCCATTGATTACAAACTAACTGACAAGCATTTTCACAAGAGTGGTTACGCCTAAATCCAGATTTGTTAACAAACAATCAGCCATTTTGGTTTAATTTTTTCTACAACTGTGAGTAGATTTATTGGCCTTAGATCTTCAAGTTTCAGTGGATGGTTTACTTTTGGTACTATTATAATGATACTACACTTCAAGTCACAAGTGTTATCTAGGTTTAATAAAGGATATCCAACTATGTACCGAAAAAAGCTCCTTTAATAGTGTTACTGTTAATAATAACCCTCTACAGTTGCTTTAGTTTTTAAATTAGCAACTATTTTATGCAATTTGTTTAAAGATATTTTCGAAAAGGTGTGAATTACTTTGAGCAATTTACTATTCAAATAAAACTTATTTAATATTAAAAGAAAAATCAAAACCTCGAAGTCTGTACCTCATAAAATACACAAAATAGGCAGGCATTGAATTACAACGATCCAGGCGCGTGACGGAAGCTATACTAGACAATCCAACCCATTGATTTTGTCATTCAATTGCCATTAGTGCATATTTCTATCCCTATAATTACATGGAATGCTCTGAGTAATTACTAGAAAATTAGATTTCGTGTGTCGATTGAAATCGAACCAAAATGACCCCAAAGGGTAGATTCGAACAATCGAAAGAATTATAGGGTATTCCGGTAACGAGAAATATCGTTTGAAATAAAATCCAATCCTCTTACTTGTACAGAAATAATGAATTTAGCTTTACTTTATGTATTATTACACTGTATATAACAACACCGCTTTATCCTTTTCTTTAGATGGTCATTCAGTGCATGTTTTCGCGTCTAGAACTAACTCATGAGGAACCCTGTATAATAATTAAATAAAAAAAAACCGGAATTCCTATAAAGAAAATCACAACAATCGAACGCTTGGAAACTATCCGCACGCTATTTCAAAATTCTGTCTATGACTAAGAAAGGTATGTCGCAGAAGAACAAAACACTTCTACATGACCTGAGTAAGAATTGCAATCGAATGACAAATCCTAAAGACTGTAATGCTAAGCAGATCAACTTGAGTCAATACATACACAATGGAATAGAAATTAACTAGAGGTACGCTTTTTGTTATTTAAACTGTTAAGAGGATAGTACATTTTTAATTTTTTTATCATTTGTTGTTCTATTTATTTTCCAAATCTTTTTTACGATCTTTTGAATGATGACTGCGGTATTGGTTTTGGATTTAAGTCTTGGTTTAATGAAAACAATATTTCTTCAAATCCGACGTTTCGTCAATTTATTTTGACATCTTCAGGGCACTGTAAGATGAAATCGGTGTTACAATTTATAAACAGAAAGAAGGAAAAATACATATACAGGGTGTCCCACGACGATTAAGACAAGTAATATATCAGAATTGGGCAGTAGTAGAGAATTATAATTTAGGAGGTGTAAATTAGAGCAAATGTTGCATCTTTTCTTGTTATTGTGTTACCCAATGAGGTATTTGTTTTTGGTCACGTGACGTCGCATTCAAAATTATTAATGGGACAACCTGTATATTTGTGCCTTTCGGTATTTCTCCCGATAAAACAATTCCAACAAACTAGCACACTTGGGGTCTAAAGTGATTAATTCGAGAGCTACAGGTACTTAAAGGATTGTAAGTTAAAAAATTAATAATTGAATCCCCTGTAAGATGGGCATCCATTTGAACATCTCCTTTAAGATTGTAAGTTTTTTTTTGTGACAGTTAATTTTATTAAAAATTATAATATTGGTGTGTCTTAATCATTACGTACGAAGATTGCCGAAAATTACAGGGGATTCAATTAATAATTTTTTAACTTACAATCCTTTAAGTACCTGTAGCTCCTGAATTAATCACTTTAGACCTCAAGTGTGCTAGTTTGTTGGAATTGTTTTATCGGGAGGAACACAGAAAGGCACAAATATACAGGTTGTCCCATTAATAATTTTGAATGCGACGTCACGTCACAATAATAAGAAAAGATGCAACATTACACTTCCCTTTCTTTTTTTCATACGACGTTTAGTTTGGGTTGTGTACTTTTTTAAAACCGAACGAAATTGAATAAAGCGATCAGTGAGTCAAAGAGAGTGAACACCATAGCCTTCTTCATACGCGCAACAAAGATGACGCGCATTACAATATTAATATGACACTATAGGGGGTATAGTGCGATTTATGAGATTGAGAAATGATAGGAATAATAATAATAATTTTTTTACAAGCATAAAACACAATATTATTATTATTTAGCTATTTAGAAAATATTTATTTTACAATGCATTTTCCCTCACACTGGAAACTTATATTGCATCTTACATTTGCTTTCAGGCATTTGCACTTGTTACCACAGTTAAATAATTTACATTTGTAAAATGGAGTAATTTTTAAAAATGTAAGTTTGCTTCTTTGGACATTAATTTTGGAACTATACAATTATTGTCTTTGCGTTCGTAACCAAACTTTAGAATTTCTGGCAGATCTGGCTTTAACATATATGTCGTTTTGAAAACTTCGCATTGTAAAATGCCCTTCTCACATGAAAAATAAAAGAATCCTCCGTCGGCGGCAAATCCCTAAAAAAAGGTCATTATTAAAACCTTATTTACCTACCAGTATAATAGTGTCAACTTCAATGATATATTTTGGTTCCAAAATATTCATCTCACCTGGTTCTTGAGGCAACACTAAGGTAACCGAGAAAAACGTTGATAAAATAAAAACATCTGTGTCCAATGAGTAAATAACAAATACCTTAAACATGTCTGTAAAAAATATGCAAAGAGGTTCTTTTTATTATAAGGATATCAAGTTCGTCTCGTATTTCGCATGTTTCAAAATGACAATTTTTCGATCTTCTATATCTTTCTGTTTGCTTTAAGCTTTCTTCAAAATCGTAACGATCACCAATGCTTACTATTGTACCACAGATCTGAGGCTTTAATTTTAATAGTAAAGACACGTATTTTAAAAATAATTCTCGAAATTTTCTGCTATTAAAATTTTGAAACCGGTGAATAAGTGCCCATCATATTTTTTATATAAGCTGTGTTAAAAGTGTCGCTTTCTTCTATTGGTATGCAGGAAAGCTCAACAGGTACATCTTTAATTTCTCTTAACACAGCCTTCAGATTTGTTTCCTTTCTCAAAATAATATTTTTAAAAATTACTTAACTGTGGTAACAAGTGCAAATGCCTGAAAGCAAATGTAAAATGCAATATAAGTGAGGAAAAATGCATTGTAAAATAAATATTTTAATTAAATAATAATAATATTGTGTTTTATGCTTGTAAAGAAATTATTATTATTCCTATCATTTCTCAATCTCATAAATCGCACTATACCCCCTATAGTGTCATATTAATATTGTAATGCGCGTCATCTTTGTTGCGCGTATGAAGAAGGCTATGGTGTTTACTCTCTTTGACACACTGATCGCTTTATTCGCACCCACAGTGATAAAGCCAAGAGATGCGTCGCGCCGATTCAATTTCGTTCGGTTTTAAAAAAGTACACAACCCAAACTAAACGTCGTATGAAAAAAAAGTTAAAGTAAAAAAGTTTCCTTGCTCTATTGGCAACATTTTTCTCGCTTATAGTAGTTAACTATCTCTAAAGATAAAAAGTTTTCTCGACTCACTCATTTAGCGAAAAAGAACTGACGTAACTTTTATTTGACGTTCTGCATTTTTTATTGTTATGACACTATGTCAGGGAAGTACTGATAAATATCATATCCAAAATTCATAACGATCGGACACCAATTAACAAAGTTAAGCAATAGTTTGCAATAAATATTATTTTGAGGAAAATTTTCAGTTTTTTCAAAAATGTCATGTTTTGACACATTTCGCAATTCCGGATCAAAGGGCGAACAAAAAATTCGAATCCGGCAGGTCATTTTACATAGGATTTCATGTTTTTTAGGTGGATGTTCGCGAGTTGTATAGAGCATCTTTAAAACGCTTCCTAGAAGGCATCATGGTAACCGCTTTCGGTTTTGTTTGCGCAGATTTTCGATAGTGTTTCTGCCAAATTCTATTTCATGAAAAAAATTACATAGTTTTTTTTTTCTTTGACAAAATTTTTCACAGTATCGTCTATTTGTATGGATTTTCTTCCTGGTGACTTTTTGGTGACTTCCATTCTTTCGTTCCTTCTCCAACTCCGGTCATAGTTGAAACACGACACTAACTTTAAATGTAGATTAATGCAATTTTTAATTACACAAGTTTACTAAAGCGAAAATGTAAATCTTAAATAAAATAATTTATCACCTGCCCATTGGAAATTTTAATCTTGTCTAGGCAAATTAAGCACTTCTTAATGACCAATTTCCTGCTTTGAATTTATCGGTAAACCCTATGATTACAATATTAGTTCATTAACCACATATTCTATAGTTCGTGTAATACATATAGTAGCCCCAATTTAACAGCTCTAAAAGCGGCGCCTTTGTTGCTACCAAAAAACCTCACTCTTTAAGCGGACGCGGCGTTTAATAAGGTTTGGCATGAAGGATTAATGCAGAAGCTCAAGCTTTTCCTTCCAATACAATATACAGATATCCTCCATTCATATATATCGTAAAGATACTTTAGAATTAGGCAAGAAGAAGCATATTCCGATCTTAAAGAAATTGAGGCTGGAGTACCACAAGGAAGTATCCTAGGACCTGTTCTAAACTTACTGTGCACATGTGATATTCCAGAGTTAGAAAACAATACCATAGCCACCTTCGCCGACGATACTGCCATTCTATAAGTAGGAAAAAGCAAGGAGGAAGCAACCCCCAAGCTGCAAACAGCTGACCACCTTATCAACAATGTCAATGTCGAGGCTATCCAGCTCCTTAACAATACTCTGTTAGAAAGGAGACTTAAGAGTTAGTTTAGTGTTTTTAGAGCAAAAGCAGAGCCTTGTGTGTGCAATGAAACAATGAAACAAAAGGATAGATCATATTCCAGTCAGAATAAACAATAATCCAACTATGGGGATGCACCAAAGCAAGCAACTTAGCAATCATCCAAAGATTTCAAAACAAAGCACTGAGGAACATAGTAGATGCCCCTCGGTACATTCGCAATAGTGACCTTCATAGGGATCTGGAAATGGACATTGTTGACCAGACCATCAAGAAATTAGCCAAGAGTCATGAAGAAAGACTTCATCATCATGTCAATATCGAGGATATTCAGCTCCTTGACAATACTGGGTTAGAAAGAAGACTTAAGAGGATCAAGCCCTTTGAGTTAGTTTAGTGTTTTTAGTGCAAAAGCAGAGCTTGTGTGTGCACGTTAAAGTTTAGTGCAATCCATTCTACAGAACATAAGGAACGCTGATGAGTATACCTTACTTTTAAGTTCCAAACTCTATTAGATTAAGTTAGAATTAAATTGCTCATTGGTTACTGTTGACCGTATTGTAATATACTAAATGCCTTTATGGGTGTTGAATAATAAAAATTCAAAAAAAAATTAACATATTACTCGTATCATCAATTTTATATAACTTGTCTTAATAAATAAGGGGTTTCTTCAACTGGGGAAGGGAATAAATTTGAATTTAAGTTGTTGTTATCTGATATGAAGCTCATAGGAAAAATGTTGTCCCTAACATGTGCCTAAAAGCCCTTTTCCGCTCGCAAAAACTTATCTGAACTCTGCCTCCCATGGTTCGTCTAACTATTACAGTTTATCGCTGTCACAAGTAAAGTATTATTATTCTACATAATTATAGTTAATAATCCCAAATATTTCAATACAAGATGAATCTTAGCAGTAGATAATGAGTTGAAACGTACTCGAGAGGAAATCGTTGACACGATATTTCTATGAATTTACTTCCTTAAAAAACTAAAGAGGTACATTTAAAGGAGTATAATTGCTTCGTAGAATGGCAAAAGAAAAATAATATTCAAAGCCGTACAGCAACATTATTTATGAGTTAAAACGTCTAGATTATTTTAAAATATAAATAAACACAAATAGTGGAGTGAAATTAGAATTTTATATGTATGTAAGAGCTAAGACAATTTTTTTAATTTTTTCGAATTTATACATAAAGAGAAGCTTGTAAAAAATTTGTCAATAAATTTGGGTTGGGGCTTCGCGAGATATGAACCAAAAACGGCATTTTTGGTATTTTTCGAGTGGATTGCTTCACTATTTTTAAATATCTCCGTCTCTAAGAAATATATATGGTTGTTTTTGTAATATTTTTTAGTATTTAAAAAAAAATATTGCGTAAAATTGCATTTGTTTATAACAAATTGTTTTTTTAATAAACAAATGAAAAGTTAATAAAAAATTATTTTTTTTATAATACGAAAGAACATAATAAATAATGATTTAAAAAAAAATGGTTCCTTAATACTAATATTTAGTAACAAAAAAAATTGTTAATTAACAAGTGCGATTTTTGTTAATAAAAAAATTTTTTTAAGGGACGATTTTTTTTAATCATTATTTTCATCAAGGATGAAATTCCAAAGAAAAATTTTTCAAAAATATTATAAACAATGCATTTGTTTATAACAATTATTTAAATGTTAGTTAAAAATAAAAAAAAATTATTGTTATATGGCTTTTATCAATAAGAAAACAAAATATTAACAATGATTGGAAAAAAAATTTTCCTAATGGCTTTATTTACATAAATAATTTTTTAATGCCTTTGATTGTTAATAAAAAACCGAAAAATCAAAATATTTGAATTTTTCCAACGGTGATCTCTTCTAAACTCTTTTAAGATTAGCTCAAAAAAATCAAAAAAAATTTTAGATTTCTTGTTTTGACATAATCAGCGTTTTTATGTTAACATTAAAATGGTGAAAATTAACTAATTAACAAAAGCATAACTAATAAAAAAATTGTGATAAAAATTTTTTGTTGACGGATTATTGTTTATTGATATGCCTACTTAGTACCCAAATTTTTTTATTCCTTAATATTAATATTTAATCAGTTAAAATATTTTTTTTAGTTCACGTGTCAGATTGGGGCGATGCACGCGGCAGCCGAACTACGCGTTTTTACCGTTATTTTCGCCGCTTAATTAAAATTATAAGGGTTGTTGGTACAGTTCCGGGATGTACGACTTTTTTTTAGGTAATTTCCTGCTCTTTAAGGATCTTTTTTCAAATTTCGATTATCTCAAATAGTTTTTGAAATATTTCAAAAAAACCAAACCCTTATTTTTTATTTTACATTTTTTTTCAGCCCCTTTTGGAATTTTGATAGAACGTTCTAGATGCCATTCCGAATCGAATGAGCCCAAAATCATAATTTTCGGTGGTGGCGATCAGGTTTCGAGGGAGAATATTTTTGTCTAATTTCACTCCACTAAAATTAAGAATCAATCTAAAATAAATATTAGATATATTGCGAACTGGCCCAAAGGCAAAATAAAACGTTTTACGAAATTATTTAATTACCTTTAAAATGCTTTGGGTATTAAATAAAAACGAGTACAATCCTCTTAATTCGTCGTAATCTTGCGATACAAAAGAATAGAAAATAAATGCCTACTTTGTACGTTTTGAGGTTTAATTATTTGATACAACTAATTTAAAATTCTTTGGTCGTTTGAAAGAACGTAGGTATTGTCCTAGGTGTACCTAAAAATCTTGTCTTGTTCTATTGTATCGTGACCGTCATGTTCATTGTCAATTCCTAAAGAATAACGTTACAAAAAAAATACAGGTGTGTCTAAGTAGAAAATGAAAATCCCGTAACGCCAGAGATTTTCGTTTATTATTTGAGTAGTTTTTGACTGTACATAGTTTTTGGTTTTATTATGCCCTCCCCCAATTATTTGTTTTATTGTAGTTACAGAAAAATTTTAATACGCGTAGGCAGGGGCAACAGGGGCACTTGCCTAGAGCCCAGATCGAAGAGGGCCCAGAAAGGACTCTCGGAAAACAATTTTAAATCAACTGCATTAATGTTCCCATCCAAAATAAATTATTGACTAAAAAATGTGCTAAATTATTAAAGGGCACACAAAAACCTAGTTACTGCCCTGCGGGTAGAAGTTTACCCGAATTTTCGTAAAAAAAGTTTTTAAAATATATTACGAATTTATTAGAAATTATTCGGTAGAAAATAAAAAGGATATATAGAATGTACTAAAAAATGACTTTCAAGTTGAGATTGTGTTCATCTACTCCATACTTACATTTTCCCTATATCTTGACATAATGACATGGGTACATACAGCAGAAATAACAGTAATATTTTGTTTTTTAGTTGACGCAGACTTAGATCATGACTAATTTTTTTATATCTTATATAAGCTAAAACTTTTGACAAGAAAAAAATTATTATAGTCCAGTAAATGAACGCCATAAAAACCCCAAACCTGGGCATCAAGTCTGTCCGTCAAATTTTTTTTAATTTGCAGGTATTCATAGGCACATTTACCTCCGAAAATATCAGGTACGTGGAATTTGTGGAAGGGTGGGAAAATGGCTCTAGAATTCCCGAAAAACCGTGTTCGACGATATCTGCCGAAATATGACCCTTAGAGCATTTTTGTTTAGACTAAAAATGAAGAGTAGTTCATTACCTACAAAAGTTGTACCTATGATTTTTCTCGCTACACTAATATTTTTGCAAAAACGGCGTTTCAAACATTCGCAATTTTGAGAATCTGCAAATTCGCAAAATTACTGTGGTGAAAATGGAAAATTTGAATATCCTCCCAAAACTTGAATATCCGTTTTTGTCTGAAGACAAAAGATAAGGCAATAATAACCAACTACTTTTCACTTTTTGCACTTGATTAATAAATTTATTGTAAAAAAACCCAATTCGGGAAAGTTTGAAGGCAGAGTTTTTTCTCGTGCACTTAATAAAATACTTTATATATATATTGTAATGATGTAAAAAATGGGGCAAAATTAATGGAAGTACATTTAAAAAAAAATTATTATAAAAAACTATGTAAAAGGGACTTAAAACAAATAGTTGCGATGGTGATGATGTTTGTTTTGGATGATAGTTAGTAATTTTGATTTGATAGATGTCAATGTGTGAATTTTGAAAATAAAAACTAAAGAAAATTAAAAACTTAAGAATTTATTTATAATATCTCAATTGGCGCCAACAACGTGGGCTCGAAATTGAGTGAACCCAAAAACATGGAGGAAGAACGGGAGTATAGAAGAAAGGAAGAAACAAGTAGAGATCAGTTTAAGGAGTTAATGGAGATGATGATTAAGATGAATAGGGGGTCGGAAGAAACTAAACAAGAAAATCAAGCAATATTAGTAGATATGAATATGAAATTGATAAAAATTGATGAAAAACAAACAAGATTTGAAGAGAATCAAACAAGATTTGAAGAATATAATCAAAAAAATCAAACAATATTGCTAGAATTCGATAAGAAAATAACAAAAAAATTTATGGAGCAAGATAAAGAAATTGAGAATGTCATACGGGAGACTATACAAATGAGAAGAGATATAACAGAACAAGAAGAAAAATTGAGAGGAGAGATTGTAGAAAATGGAATAAAAATTCGAAAGGAAATGGACAAAGAGGTAAAAGAAATTTATGGAGTTGGGACATCAAATTAATGCCAATATTTATGGAAATGCACACAGAGAAATCAAGGTACAATGCCAGGAATTGATAAAAGAAGTCGAAAAATGTGAAATGCAAAATGAAGAGTATGGAAACAGTGGAAAATTTAAAACAAAATGTAGGAAAGGAATTGGAAAAGGTGAATCAGAAATTGCAAAATGCTGTAGAAAAAATGGAAGACCAACTAAAGGAAGGATTTAGACTACAAGAAGAAGTGACCAATATAGAAAATAATTCAATAAGATTAAGAATAAATAACGTAGAAAAAGACATCAGGCAAGAATTAGCAAGCAGAAGTGGGGAACCAAGAGCAGGTATATGTAATAATGAACCATCAATGAAATTTGAAGAAGAGAATTTAAAAACAAGAAACGAAATAAAAGAAATACAAGAAAAAGAAGCGATTTTCAAAGAAAAAATTGAAAAAGAAGTAAAAGAAGTCAAGGAAGACTTAAAAAAAGTAGAAGAAAGTGTGAAGGAGACAGGAACAAAATTAAGAGAAGAACAAAAACAAGATGAGAATAAAGCAGACGAGAGAATTAAGGAAATACAGAAGGAAATAGACAATTTGAAAAGAAATTATCATAGATGGAAGATGAAATTAAAATAAATAATTTTGAATATTGGAAGAAAATTTAAAAGAAGAAATAAAAATGAATTTGGGAATAGCAGAGGAAGAGAATTTAAGAAATAAAACGTAAAATAACATTCATTAGTAATAAATACACGTACGATGTTGTTTTTGGGCACTCAAGAATTGAATTTGATCTACCTTTGCTGTCTAAAATCATTAAAAGCCATATTTAGTGCCCGGAACGACTTAAAGAAATAATAAAGTTTAATATAAATTATAGAACTTTCATCTAATCAATCAAGGTAAAAATGCGACTCCAAGATTATATATTTAGTAGCCAGTATTTTTTTTTGCAATAAATTATCGTATATTGTAATTAATAAATTCAATAAAATAAAATGTCAGTTAATTAAAAACAAAATATTACTTCGCTAGCTAAATAGACTTAATTAATTAAGTAGCTTGCTTGTAGTGTACAATTTTTTCAAAATATTAATAGGGGTAATAATTTTAACCATCATATGTTCCAATTTGTTACTATGGCTGAAGTTACTCAAAACTGAATCATTCATATATCATTTTATTATTATAAGATGACGCTCGAATAAACAAATCAAAATACAAAAAAAATCAATATTATTTGTTTATTTTTTAAATTGTGAAGTTAATGGTTTATTTTGCTTTTTAATGGAAATTACTTAATGACTATATATGTACAATCCTATAATTTCTTTAAATAAACTTGCCCGCGTTTCAAAATTAAACGATAGAAAATTTGAAAAGATGGTTGTTATTTTATTATCTATTTGGAAAAACGAAACCAAAATTGAAATAAACATTCGCCCCTAAGATACAAATTATTTAATTTACTTATTTCTAATATTAATTCATTATGTGTTTGCAATGCATGATTTACATTTTCATAATTTTCATTCAGAATACTTACCAATGTCGTAATAAGTTTTAATAATTGAACTTTAAAAAAATCATAGTAACATTAAGGACCTTTTTATAAGCAAATAAAACCTGTAACAATTTTAACTATGCCAAAGTAGGTAGTTGAAAGCATCAACTGTACAACCAGTTTATTACTATTATTTCAACAGTGCCTATTATTTTTACCTAAAGTTAAGATCCTTATCACAACATATTATATTCTTCACAGACTTGCGACCATGGTAAATAAAAAATACAGAAATGTTTGCGATAATTCTGTAAACATTAAACATTACCAAGGCAACCGACTGCATTGATGACTACAAAACATAACCACAAAATTGTCATACAAACAGAACTTACCTTTCCCGTTGCTTTTTTATATCTTAAGGTCGCTTCCCGGATTAGGTCCTTAACTAAAATATCTCCATCACCACAGGGCACTACCACACGAACATTTCCAAAACACACAGTCACCTTCATTTTAAAAAAAAATCGCGCTAGTAAATCAGGTAAGTAATTGACGCCATGCTACCACAATTTTAACGTTCATTTCACCTATGTTGTCACTAACTTTACACATAAAAATTATAGCTGATTGTATGGTTGAAGTTGTTTACATGTGTGTCCGATTTATGCACAAGGGCATAATTTTGGAAACAAACAAAACGTCGTAAACGACAAACGTTTGCTTTCACTCGGAGAGTTTTACGAACTAAAAATTTTAAACGAGTTTTCCCCCCCTTCGGCTACCTGTACGTTCTAACCAATGGTATTCGGGATACCGGCATGTGGCTGACATGACAACTATCAATGGAATGCTGTACTTGCAACGTTGCCATATCTCACAGGTAAAATAATTTACCTTTCTAGGCTAACAAGAATAATTGTACGACTTTAGAATTCGAATACGAATAAAATTGTTGAAAAAGATTGCTTTTCATTTTGAAAGATATTTTATAATTTAAGACATTTAGAAAACATTTTCTTGACAACCAAAGTGCATGTAAAAGTATAATTGTAAAATATATACGCGATTTTGTAAAAAAAAAGAATTTAATGCATTTAGTACAATGACAGCTCTCTTTCCTTGCAAAAATTGTCTGCGTAGATGAATTAGTTAATATTGAATAGCAGTTATATCATTTATAATTTATTTTTATTTATGATTTATGTTTGAATTCTCCACTAAAGTTCTGAAACATTAGATTACTAATAAAGTTGGTGAAAAATATTAAATTTGGCAATGATGCATTGTTCGAACAACTATCGGCCAGGTGTTGAATTAACATGTTTAAATTCATATCCTCGTTTTTCCTTGTACTTAGATCACTCGCAATACGGCAGTGTGTATTTACAGTTGCATAACAAGAAAATAACGAATATCAAATATATAATAACTATTTGTTTTAAAAAGTTATTAAGAGGGGCCTTGCCACTGACGACCTCGTTTGCAGTTGGCAATACTGAATATGCATAAAAATTTGACGATTTTTTGAAGAGTTAATCTCGAGAACGGAAACATATTAATCATTTAGTGGAAGGTGTGCTTTTGACAATTTGTGATGTGATCACCAATTTTAAAGTGAAACATGTCCTAAATGAAGTATACGGCATTAATTGAGATACTTTAAACAGAAGAACTGGTTTTAGTTAATACTAATTTACTCATTAAAAAAAATTGCAAAACACACGAATAAATTAGCTAACGTAACCTAACATCACAAACGCACTGTTTTGTAAACTTTCTTTCTTCGTAATAGTGGTTGCATACATCGTTCAAAATAAAACCAAAGCGCCACTGTCTCAAAGTGTCAGGCGGAAAACGCCTTAACTATGGAAAGAGAAAATCTTACTGGGATATAGGCAACTTGCACAATTTTTTTTTCTGAAGTGTTAATCTCAAAAAAAAATTTTATTTAAATTCGTATAAAATCGAGAAAAAAATATTTTGCTTTGAAAAAATTACAGCTTATTTAAAACACAAACTGTCTTATTTATAGAACATACTTTTTGTATTATTTATGCGAAACGTACGGACAAGGTGAATCGTGCTAAAGAGTGTTATTTCATTATAATAGCCCATGCTTAGATAATTACGTTTTGATTCAAAATTTTATAAACCTTTTCTTATTTTTAAGTGGTTTGTTCACTTCCTGTAATAATGTGTCTATTCGGTTACGGAATGTCATGAATTTAAAAATAATTCATTAAAAACGTCCTATTTTAGCTCTCAAAGAATTTCTCGAATTGTACTTAAAATTATTCTTTCATGTAAACAAAAGCTCTTAGGTCATTTCAGCGTTAATTATTCATATTGAAGATTCAATGAACTTTCAACTACCACAAAGAAATCAAAGCGATTTGACATCCACCTACTAGATTTTCTCGATTTTAAAATACTTATTAGATTGAGGTAACAAGTTGTGCAAACAAAACGTGACAGCCACCTATTAGATTTTTTCGTTTCCATTTACAGAAGATCCGTTCAGGCCCAATGTTGTATTTTATTTTTTTAATAGAAAGCTATTGCTTTTACGAACACAACACAAGAGTTAAAAAAGTTTTGCAATGAATCGTTCTTTTTAACACATATTTTTAAATTGAGAAGTTTTGTTTCGTTAAAAAGTTCTGTTAAAAATGGAATAGGGGTTGCACGTTTCACCCCTTTAAAAGATCACAACAAAATTAAAAAAATATTCATAGGTAGTCTTTTTATTGGTAGAATACCCACAGAATGCCATTTCTTCAACACTTCATCAATAAAAAAATACATTAAAAACATACAGTTGTTTATTTTGTTTTATCTTTAAATACTTCATTTTTAAAATGACAGCCATCAAACTAACTGACGGTAGAAGTGAAACAAATGACGTTCGTCCAAGGGAAAATCGAACCAACTAGCTTAAAAAGAGTGTTTGCGCAGTGTTTAAAATTATATGTAAAGCATATTCTTACTTAAAATAAGTGTAAAAATGCTTATTTTTTAAGGGTGTTCGTAGATAAACAAAATATATTTGTGCAGCTATTATATTTTAAATAACACAAAAATAATATTATCTGTTTATTGGGTAAACAATTAGTTCAGTTAATTATCTGTGGTATCACAGCTGACAGTTTCACGCCTACTTCTTATTCGTCTGGCTTTTCGTTGTACCAACACTTCAAAAGCTAGAATTAAAAAACTGACGAAAATTCCAAAACCATAGGTGAGAAATGCGGCGTAACAGTCCAAAATAGCGGCACTACCAAAGCTGCTACCTTTGCTGTGACAAACTGGTTTTTTAGTGTAGAGTCGGTTGATCTCTCTTCTTTGAATACCCGATTCCAAAATTTTCCTTAACCTGAAAAACGTCTGGATGAATAAAATATTTCAATAAAAAAGGGCTTTTTAAAAACACAAAAATGAAAAATGGGTTTTCTACTCCTGTACTTTAAATTACTTATTAAATGTGCTCTATCATTTTTATATTAAACCTCATTATAGCACACTTTTCATATCTCGCGACCCCGGAAAAACGGATCGGACAAAATATGTCCACCTCTCAGAAGGGGCTCTGCAAGTAGTAGAGTCTGTGTTGCCTAATAATATGAGCAAACAGGAAAATTACCCTGTAACTATCCAAAATGCCATAAATCACGCCTATAAGAAGTCCTGCCCCCTCAAGTAGATTGAACTCAATGGTAGAACCCCATCCTGGTGGTGCCAAGAGTTGGATCAGCTCATGAAGATGGCAAGGACACCTTTTAACAAGGCAAAAAATACTAAACTTGAAGAGGACTGGGACATATACAGGTCTCACCTCAGAGAGTACAAAAAAGTCGTCAGACAAAAACAAAGAGAAGCTTGGAAGAACTACTGGAGGATGGCACTAGAACTGCCAACCTTAAGGAAAGTTTTGAACTGTTAATGTCAACACACTTCCCTGACTCCAGAACCACTAATGTGGCAATCTGGGAGGAAGAGGAGCAACACAACCTCATGGAAGATGACTGGAGAATGGCCTAACAGATCGTAGATGAGGATAAATTAAGGTGGGCCATCTCAAGCTTCTCTCCTTTTAAATCACCAGGAATACACGGCATTTATCCAGCCCTACTTCAGTGGGGCCTGAATGCATTAATGCCGTTCCTGGTAGGAAGCCTCAGATCCTCCCTCCCAAAAAGGTGGAGGGAAGTCAAGGTTGTCTTTATACCAAAACCAGGAAGATTGGATTACTCCATTCCAAAAGCATATCGACCGATTAGCCTCACATCATTTTCAATGAAAACTTTAGAGAGGCTATATGAAAGATATATAAGAGATGTAGCGGTAATACAGAACCCACACATCCGAATCAACATGCGTACACCCCAGGAAAGTCTACAGATTCAGCCCTCCACTTTGTGGCCGGCCATATCGAAAGATCGCTGGACTCTAAAGAGTCTACCTTGGGTGTATTCATAGATATTGAAGGTGCGTTTGATAAAACCACTTTTCTCAAAATAGCTATTGTCTTAGCTAATAAAAATATCCCCAACACAGTAAATGGATGGATATACAATAAGCTCTCAAAAAGAGCAATAAGAATCAGTGCAGATGATGTCACCATAAGAGGCCTGTGGAACATGGTCTTAGACACCTTAGTCAATCGCCTCAACGATGACAATTTCTACACTATAGCTTATGCAGACGACCTAGTGATTCTGCAAACAGAAGATTTGAAGGAATAATCTGTTCTAGAATGCACGAGCCACTTTACATCATAGAACAGTGGTGCAAGGACCACTCACTGTCAATAAACCCAAAAAAGACAAAGAACAAAAGGAAGCTTGCAAACATATAGGCCCCAAAGCTCCTAAAAACTAAATTAAGCTTTTCTGCAGAGGTGAAATATTTGGGGGTTAACATGGAACTCTCATCTAGAAAACAGAGCCAAAAGAGCATACCTACATATCTTATGAACAATGCTGAAGAACCACTGACCACACCTGGGAAATGTCACCTAAGGCCTGGATCTACACTGCTATCATAAGACCTATGCTAACGTACGGTGCGATTGCCTGGGGAGTTAAAACTATCCAGCAGACAGTCGTACGTAAATTGGATCAAATCCAAAGATTAGCATGACTCAACATAACAGGGGGCATGAGAACTACACCAACTAGAGCAATGGAGGTGATTCTTAGTCTCATCCCCCTTGATATATTTATTAAGGAGGTTGTTGTGATGACCATAACATGGCTACGCTCTACTGGTATACAACCTGACGTAGGATCCGGTAAGTCGAGGTGTGTCTAGCTCTGAATATACCACGCATTACATCAGTAGTACTAGAATGTCACCAGGACCTGATCGAAGCTTGCAACGACCCTAAAATAGTTGCTCAGATGTCTACAATCGCTGTCATATTAACATTTAGGACTCTACAATAGCCTAACATTTATAATTTTTAAACATTTTAAATTGTTATATGACTTATACCTTACCCAACTTTGACAATTTCCTTATAAGGAGATCTTTTTTTAATGGACACCCACGGTTCCACAAGATTGATGAAAACAATTTCTTTTAAACTGCATTTTTCATTCTCTTGAAACGTATCTGCCACGATTTTGTATCCATTAGAAACTTCCACGTGAAATGCAAAAAAACCCTGTTGTACTCTACTCATTCCTTCTTGGATTGTCAAGAAATTTGGTTTTTGTCCTTTTGGAGCCACTTTTTGTTGGTAAATTGCTTTTCTGACAGGTTCTTCAGCAGTCTAAAACATTTTAAGTTCAATTTTGTCTTGGCTATTTATTAGCCAACTATTAAGGTAATTAGGGCTGGAATAGCTCAGTTCCCGTCTAATCTCTGACATTGTTTATTCCAGGATTTAAACAATAATCACTAGACCTATTCAAAAAATTTGAGTCAAATTGGTTGTACGGCTTATGGCTTTTACAAACGACTTATAATAATATACAAAGATATCTTGTTTTAATTATGTACATTCTAATGGGCCTGTCAGTTTTCGTCGAGCCACCAACTTCTTCCGAAAAATATGCGACTTAGAGTACGAATTCTTTTCGCAGTCTTTCAAACATACAGGGTGTGTCACGAAGATGGCACATTAGCCATATCTAGAGAACTATAGATGTGTAAAATTTGAAAATTGGGTTACGGGGCTTTGTCAGTACGAGGTATTCTATGAAAATATTTTCAACTTCCGGTTATACCGGAAGTAGACATCAACTTTGTTATTTCAAATGACATGTACCATTTTTCTTTTTATTTTTGGATTCAGCATCAAATTTTGAACAAAAAATTATTAACCTACCACAGATCTAAGTATAACAGTTTCCGAGATAATTGAGATTTTTGTAAACGTTTTTGAAAAACACGCATTTACTTTAATTTCCATATCTGGCTTAGTTATTAAACTGTTAATTTCAAATTTTATACAGAGATTACGAGAATATCCTTCTAGCATAAGGTGAAACGTCAAATGCGATATTTTATACAGGGTGCTTAGAATGAAGCGTCCAATGATCATATTTTCAATTCTCAATAAGTCGATAATTTCAAATGAAACACCCTATATTTTATTATCAGGGCTGAATCAGTTTTTTATTCTCTTTCGATTTGTATTAGCATTCCCTATACCTAAAGTTACGTATTTCTGAGTTATTGCTAGATTTATTATAATTTGGAGACATTTTACATAAATTGGAGGGTCTACTTCCGGTATAACCGGAAGTAACCCGAAGTTGAAAATATTTTCCTTGAATAGATCGTACTGACAAAACCCTGTAACCCAATTTTAAAATTTCAAATATATGTAGTTCTCTATATATTATATGACTAATGTGATACACCCTGTAGACTTCAGCTCTGCATTCAAGAAAATAGAAGACATGTTGAACATATTTTGTAAAGGTTTCATTATCAACTTTAATTAAACTTTTCCTATTTCCTATAGTTTTGTGTAGTTTGTCAGTTGACAATTTAAATAAATACCTGGAAAATAAGTTCAGATTTTAATTTATGAATGTACACCATTACATTGTAGGTATATTCTTATCAGTCGTTTGTGTATTCTTATCAGTCGTCAAAAAATCGTTCGTTGAGATTATAGCTTAAAAATAAGAATACTTGCCGTTTTTCGAAAAAAAGAGCTGTTTTAAGAAAAATTGAACTTAGCCATAGGGAAATCTTGGTGAAATTTGTAGAGCCTTTGTTGGCGCTTCTTATGGATCGATAATATACAGGGTGTTCCATTTGAACTAAGGAAGATTCTGCAAATATTTATTGACAATTTGTGGCAAGCTGTTTTTCATACCCTGTATATCACAGATCGATTTCAGATACATCGATTGAGAAAGTCACCAATGTACAATATTTGGCCAAGAATAAGCTTTAATGGGACTTGGCGTAACTTCATAATTTCAAATATACTGAGTAACGAATATTGAAAAAAAATCGGATGTGGCCATGCACATGACTTTACCATACTTTAACGGCCCTACGGGCTCATAATCCAATTACTCGTACATATTTAAGGCAGGCCATACCTGGCAAGAGCGTACAATTGTCTCCATGAAACAAAACACTTCTACTGCGCTTGCGCTATTATGCAACTATGTTATTCCATATTTTAATTTTAACTCGCTTATAATACAAAATTTGAAAAAAGTTTTTAAATATTAAATTTAATTTAAAATAAATTTTTTCTCTTAATATTTTTACATAAACTTAATAGAAACGATAATAATTGCGAAAATCTGAAAATTCTCAAGAGTAAACCCCCACTTCCGGTTATCTGATTTTGCCCAAAATCTAATCAGCTCATTAGCATGTTGTACAAATGCTAAATATAAAATTTGGTTAGGAAATTCCGATCGCAGTTGGAATTAGAACGCACACAAATTTTTCCGAACTACATACTCCATACTCCATACATACATTTTCTGGAAATGGTCTTAAATGACTTAGGAGATCTCAAAACATGTAAATCCACTAAAAGCTGAACTTTTTTTTGCGATTACAATACTTTACCTATGGTAAAGTAAAATTTAAAAAGCGTCAATGCTTTTTGAAATAAACATACATAAAGTATCTTTTATTTTTCACGTAAAAACCGAAAAAGTGATAAAAAATACAGGTTGCCGTTTAAAAAAACAAAGTTGGAACCCGCCCAGGAAAAATTGAACATCCTGTGTGACTGAATTTTTTTTTATTTTGTCGAGCTAGATCAATAAGGTAACATTATAGAAAATTGTATTCCTATATGTTTCCTAAATAGAGATTTGGAACACCGCGCCAGTGTTGCAGGACCCTGTATAGTTTTTTTGTAAAAAATTAGCTAAAATACAAGCTGTTTTTTGCCCTTTTTCGACCATCTTAACTTACTTTAAAGTAGTAATGACTATAAACGATATCTTCAACGCCCAAAGAAATCCTAGAATTGAGCAAATCTTCTAAAGTTTTGATGCTTTCAGTGGTAGATTGTAAAATGGCGACAATATTCGCTGAATAAGAGGTGTACAAAAACATGAAAGCTATAAAAGCATAAATTGTGGCTATTCTCCCGGCATTGCTCTTTGGTTCTGTGTCAGTACCTAGAAAGGGATATTTAGAATATAATACAGCGATAGTAGAACAAGTAAAACTTCACTACCTTGTTGCGTTATGGCTCCTAATTCCATCAATAAAACATCAAAAAAACCTGGTCGTAGTGGAGTAATACAGTTCGCATGCGACTGCTCAACTTTTTCCTTAAAAATTGGATCTTTCCATTCCCAAATCACAATAACGTAAACGACGATAAAGATTATGGGCACGAGTGCGAAACAACTATACCAAACGTAGGTGTCAAAGGGTAAAGTAAAAACGTTGGAAACGTAAGAAATCGGTGGCGCCCTAAAGATGAACTTCATAAAGGTCGGAACGCTGGGTGCGACATACTCTATCACGTCTATTCTGTCAATCGTGAAAAACAAAGCTGTACCTAAAAAGAATTTATTTGAAATGTTAACAAGTTCCCGGAAAAATAATCTGTATTTTCATTTTTTTGGCATAAAGGATATGACTAAAGTGTTTATAGAAAACGAGTAAGGAATTTAATTTATCAGATTCGACATCCTAAGACCGGTTTCTGCCTTTCGGCTTTGTCAGTTAGGCTTTTCGAATTCAATAAATAAAATTCCAAACTCGTACAAGTCAATAGCTATATCCGCTATAAGATAAAATTTTTAGATGTGCTATCATCTATGATTAGAAGAGAGTATTGTCAACAATTTTTAACTTTGTATTAATCTCTGAAAGCGATACGAAAGAAGAGAGTGACATTTTTACTAGAATCAGTCAAATAAAAGCTTTGCAACACACAATGAAAATAAACGATGTACTAGGAAATGTAAGCTAGCCAAATTTTTGAAAATTGTTGGACGCAACTTAGTTGATAAACCAAAGGTTCCAATTTCCCAATTTAATTCACTTTCTTCTAGTAAAAAATTAAAAACTATAAAGTTTAACTTATTTGATTCCTATATTTTGATAACGCTGCCTTTTTATTAGTCGGGTTATTGTATCTAAATATGAGAAATTTATAGGCCGTATTTAAATTATAATTTGAGATGAGTTGGTTTAAGTTTGACGAAGCAACACCCCCTCCGTATATATTTACCTCCAAATTCTGCTACTCCAGATTGTAGGTCCCCTATCATTCCAGTAAACTTCGATGAATCATTTACATCTCTGTAGCCCCAGCTCGGTTGAAATACTGGAGTGGAAGTTGCGTTTAATACTGATAGTAAATGCTTCATTATAAACCAATTTAATTTTGAAATTGGATCTATGTGTTTGTTTCTAAAAATTAAATAAATAAAATACAGGATTTCCGAAGTTTTATTATTAATTAAAGTACTTATAATGACAGGAATGACAATATAATACTTGGTGTACGTAAATGGACTTGTGAAATATTTTATACAGTAAAAGATTTTAAAAAATGAAAGGAAGGACCCCGCACAAAAAGATAGGAAATGGCCGCTCGGTCAAATTGTCTGAATTGTTGATATGTTATACATTTTGTCATTCTGAATAAAAGTCTTAATGGGCACTAAGCTCCAAAGTCCATGGTTTGGCTGCTATGGAGCTCCGAAGCTCCGTGACTCCACCATAGTATAGAAACGCATATCACCTTTTTAAAAATCATATTTTAATTATTTTAATCTATGTCCTTAAGTTTTTGAGGATGCTGAATTTAAATATGATGTCAAATCCATAATATTGACAGTTGACAGCTGTCAAAGCACGGGGTATAAAACGAAAAAGTAAGTTTTATTATTTTGTAAAGAGTAGTTAAAAACTAGTTTACGCCTGTATCTACTGTTAATTGTATCGATTTGACAAGAGATTCGAATTAAGCGTCCTGAAAATCAGTTTCTGTTCCTTAATGTAAGATTTCTTTATTTTAAGAGCATTTGACAACTATTTGACAGCTGTCAACTGTCAATATTATCGATTTGACATCTTATTGGAATTCAGCGTCCTCAAAAACATATGATAACATTCTTTAATATAAGATTTCTTTTTTCTTTAAAGCATTTGACAGCTGTCAACTGTCATTATTATGGATTTGGCATCATATTTAAATTCAGCATCCTTAAAACTTAAGGACATACATTAAAATAATTAAAATATCATTTTTAAAAAGGTGATATGCGTTTTAAAGGTTTCTTTACTATGGTGGAGTCACGGAGCTTCATAGCAGTCAAACCATGGACTTTGGAGCTTAGTGCCCATTGAGACTTTTCAAAATTCAGACAATTTGACCGAGTGGCCATTTCCTATCTTTTTGTGCGGGGTCCTTTGAAAGAAAGATATTTTTAATTTAGAAATAATGACAAATTTGTGTTTTAAATATTAAAAATTAATTAATACGAATGCAGGGATAATAGGGAACTGTCTAATTGTACCATTCCATTCGAAAAAACGCTTGAAAAGACAGAAATACTTAATCTTCAGTATCAAAAACTACGGCAATGCAAAACTATTTAAAAGTATTTCTTGTAAAGTTTGCTATAGTTTGTCCATCCTAAAGAAAAGTAATGTAAACAACCTGAACAGCACATGTTCAGGCCAAAACCGTTTTCTCTTATAATAGATTTTTACTAATTTTAATCTCTATACCTTCAGCTTGGAGGATTAATACAGCACCGAGTACCAGTTGTACCAGTCCCCGGTAGTAAGAGACTCAGGGCCGTTAAGCCAGCTTACTCTCTAAAACCACCTCAGGACATCGGACACGCCCTGGAATCTGCTGTGTGCATTACCTCAGGGCGCTCCTGTCTTATCTTTATCATCTGTTTTGTCTCTCGTCCCGTTTATGTAATTCCACTTGTCTTTGGATTCAACCATCTGTTTCGTGAGGTTTTCTATTGTTGCCTTCTTTCCTCAATCCACTTGCAACAATTTATGACAGTGTGTTGGACACTGTCAGGTTCACCGCAATACATGCATGAGTCCTCCTCCAATTTGCCTATCCTCTTTAAGTAGCCTCCGAAGCATCCGTGGCCTGAGTATCTGTGTAAGGTGATAGTTGATGTTTCTGTGTTCGCATCCTCATCCTGTCCAGTCCTTTATGCGGGGTATTAACTTTTTTGTTCATTGTGCTTTTGCTTCTATTTAATCCCACCCTTCCTGCCATTCAGTTATCGTTAGATTTCTCTCTTGTGTTTTGCATCGTTCATTTACTTCTCTCATATAAGTTCTTGCTCGTTCCTTGGCCAACAATTCCAAGGGTACAGGAGACCTTTTCGCTCCCCTTTTTTCAGTTCCTTTCTATATGCAGAAACATTTAGTTGCGCATGCCAAACTCTAGCCCCGTAGAGGAGGATCGACTGTATTACCTCATGTAGGATCTTTATTTTTTGGCTGCTTGGGACTCCAATGTTTGGCAGTCTCTATTTCTGTGTCCTTTTAGGATGAACGCTTCCGTTTTATGGCTAGCCAAATTCAGTCCTTCCCTCTTTGTCCATGCTCTAACGATTTGCGTGGCAACCTAATACAGGTAGACTGGCGGCAGGTGTTGACAACAAAGTCTTAGAGTGGGCACATTGAGACCTGAGATAATAGACTTCTAAAATCGTAAAAACGATCTAATAAAATAAAATAACTAAATAAAATTCAAATTGTATAAATAATAAACCCATCTACTCTACTGTTACAATAGTTACAACTCTCTTCGACATCAAATTCCAATGTATTACGAGAAGTAAAACGTTGCGCTTAGAGACATGCGCCAAAACTTTAAAACAATGCATTTCATGAATAACAGAATTTAAAGTACTATTCAAAAATTATGTTTTTTTATGAAATCGATTACTTATTTTTATAAAACCCTTAATGCGACCCTGTACCAGAACTGTCACGCTATCTCCCCATGCAAGTTTGTTTACATGACTTTTGTTTAAATTGGATAGACTATAAATAAAAAAATATTCACAAGATTTACCTATAGTCTTCCAGATGATTCAAAGTGTCTTTATTCGTAACGACATGAGAAATATTCAAATTCAATCCCATCAGATTCGTTCGATTTCTTGAGAATATTAAATCATTGTATACCAAAAAACCTTGAGTTTTTTCCCACTGCGCCAAATTGTTCTCTAAAAACTCCAAGGAATTCTCGACTAGTTTATACAACGATTTGATATGGTATTTGTTGTCGTTTTTTTCTATAAGAAAGACTTGGCTGTCCAATCTGAAATAGAAGTCTTTGAAAATTAGACGTTCTGTTTTGCCCCATATTAGCCATCTGAACGGTTGGTTGAACAAATTTAATTGAGAAGCCTAAAAAACAAGCAAATAAATTATTCTAAACGTAATATATTGTTTATTTATATCGATACACCGCAAATGTTACTGGTCAACATATTTACCTTTTTCAAAATGTTGTCAGAACCTTCACAACTCGAATCAAGTAAAAATAATTGATGTTCTTCTGGATGTAAAAAGGTTACATTGTTACTAGTTTTTCCAATTCGGCAACTCAGAATGTTAGAAGAAAGTTGTTTCCACAGCAAAATTTGATCTTCTAGAAAAATATTTGTATTTGTGTTATTAGCCAATACCATATAATATTTTAATTTCATCATTATAGTTATATTAAGAACAAAAGGTAAGGCAGTGATCTATCTGACCGCAAAGAAGTGTTCTCCTTTAGTTTATAGTTCGGGAGCCAGAGTGGAAAGAGTCATTTCACGCTGCTGTCAAGTTATCTCTGCCATCCTATTCGTTATTAGCCACAGACTGCGTATGCCACATTGTCTTATCACAGCGCTTCAATTGAATATCCAACCGATAGGATGAATCGGATACACGTGGACTCAGACATTTAGATTTCAGTGATGTTGCTTTCGAAGACACAAAGGATGCAGCTTACGCTTAAAGGGTAGTATCAAAGGAGCCGCGTTTTAAAGCTAACAAATTGGGGATGCTATATATCCTGTTCTAGTCTACAAGGGTACACACCATCACTCTATTTCTCCCCAGAAGCCAGAAAATGGAAGAAGAAAAGCTTCTACGATTAATAGAAGCTCAGAATGAAGGGCTGAGAACTTCCCAATGGAAGGTCATCAACCTGAAATAAGAGGGTACAGGCCAAATCCTGAGAACAGGGATAGATGAAAAAATCAGGGAAGACGGGTACACCATCCTTTATAGATTTGGGAAAATACCCGTGCATAGCCTGAGTAAAGACGAAGTGGAGGAAGTGACTCCCAGCACCCCTGAGGTAGAAGATGATGTGGAGAGCACGGGAAGTCTCCACATCTTTAAAATGTACAGCGGGGAATCCCCATTATCTGAAGAAACTATGGAAGTTGAAGTAGTGGGGGAGGAAGACCGCACTTCTACTAGTGGGGAAAACACCCCCACCGAAAAAGAACAAGATGGCGGCATTGAGATCGTCCAGGTGAACGGCCACCATGCTAAAGGAGCCTCGGCAGTGATCTCCATGACGTTCACCAAGAACCAATTGGGAGGTCCAAGAACCTTGGGTCTACAAAAACCAGGTAAGGGGCCTCAACTGTCAGGACTCCAAAGTAATACACGACATGGGTGAAAACACGCCCAGAACATGCCTACCTCAAATTCAAGAAGAATCGTCAAGAAGTGGTTATAGCCTCATGCTATATGGCATGAGACAGGCCTGTAACGCCTCCAGAAGCCCATAGATTAGTAGAGTACTGCCAGAGGAAGAAACTGCCACTACTTCTAGGATGTGACGCCAACGCCCACAACACTGTTTGGGGTAGCAAGAACACCAACCAGAGAAGTGAGCAATTATTAGAATTTATTTTTGAAAGAAACCTTATCGTACATAACATAGGAAATACTCCCACATTTGTAACTGGGGTAAGGGAAGAAGTATTAGATATTACAGTAAGTACACCGAGCCTAAAAGATCTAGTGATGAACTGAAGAGTATCGAGTGAACCGTCTTTGTCTGATCCCAGAATAATTACGTTCAGACTAGAGACAGATCCACCTGAGCCAATCTTAAGGAGGAACCCTAGAAAAACAAATAGGGAGATATATAACACCAATCTGAAAGCAAATTTAGCACACGTCCAGAACAAAAAGGCCAGGCACCTCCTAGAACTGGAGAATATTATTGAAGAATACTCGATGCATACGAATCGAGCTGCCCCGAACAAGTAAGCAAAAATTGTAGGGACGCACCTTGGTGGAATTGTAATCTGGCAAAATTAAGATCCGAAACTCGAAAGCTCTTCAATAGGGCAAAGAGTAGCGCAGATTGGCAGTGCTACATCGAGAAACTAACCACCTACAACAAAGAACTAAGAAAAGCAAAACGAAATAATTTCAGAAAATTTTGTGAGGATATTGACTCCACACTTGCTGCTGCTAGACTATATAGAGTAATGGCAAAAGGTAGAGTCGATAACGCAATGGCTCTAAAGAAGCCAGATGGTAGTAGCTACACCGAAAGTGAAAATTAAAGAGCCCAACTCTTACTGGAAACTCACTTCCCTGGGAATGAACCTACTTCTATAGGGCACACTCCAGAACGGTATAGTAGACCTACCAGAGAAGATACGGCAATGGCCAGACATATCTGCAGCAATAGACGGATAAGATGGGCCTTGAACACCTTCCAACCGTTTAAATCAGCAGGAGCTGATGGAATATTCTCCCCCTACGCCAGCGCGGGCAAGAAGAAATCCTACACCACACCCAGTGAGTATGTTTCGTAGCAGTCTAGAACTTGGATATATACCGGAAGTACGGAGAAGGGCCAGAGTCACCTTCATACCTAAAGCAGGGAAAAGGGATACAACCAATCCTAAATCCCTTGGACCAATTAGTCTCACATCGTTCGTTCTGAAAACGGTGGAGAAAGCAACTGATAACTATATCAGAACAGAAATCCTGGAACCCCATCAGCATGCAGATTCTCTATGTTTTGGTTATTTGGAACACTAACCTGTACTACAGGTCAGTGATTTAGAATCTATGGGATTCAATTGTACAATGTCAATATTACTTTTATTTAATTAAAATTTAAATGTTTGTTCATTTAGTGTTAAAGGTTCACCCTATACCCGGGATGACCTCAGAAAGTCCTCCAAACTCATATGGAAAAGCCTATTAACTTTTTCATTCCCAAGCGGGACGAATGGAATTTTTTTTTAGTTTATTATTTATTATCTTTCGGTTGTGTATTTCATTTTTCTAGGACATTTCATTTTCCTAATTCCATACTATATGAGTTTTTCTCCTTTTCAGGTAGAGTGCCCTGGTTACAATAAGTAACCTAGCTAGCTGATTCCTAAGGGTATCTGTGCGCGCTGAGGCCATCTAAGTGTTACTTTATTTTGGATGGCCAGAACGAGCAGGGTTTGTAGACAGTTCCAGACCAATTTTGATCTGATTTTGTTACATGATAAGGCCTGTAGGGCAGCTTGACTGTCAGAGTAAATCAGGAGCGCGCTGGGGTATTATGTTATGTCTTGGTTGGGGCCTGTGTGGACAGGAGCTGATTCCCAGAATCGCCAATTTTGCTATTTCCACCCTTATGTTTGGGGAAAACGGTACCCAATATAAGGGGGGAAATATGATTTAGGGAAACCACGAAAATCTAAATCACGATTCTGTACACAGTGGTTCTTATGTTATATTAGGTTATGATATGATAAGTGGGTTTGGGGTTTACCTTATGGTAAGGGGGTGGAGTCCAATAGATCTTGGTGTTCGGGGGGGAGAGGGAGGTCTTGGGAATCGGCCAGAATACTGAGGTTGGGACGAATGGGAGAGGAAAACGTTGTCCCTTCCGAATGCAAATCATAAAGTGTTCACTAATGGTTTCAAGACCAGAAATTGTATTGGAACCAGACTAGAAAGTATCTTTAAACCTAGGACCTAGGTACTTAATAAGTATTTTAAGACCTTAATATCCATTCATACTTTATACTATTATCCCTTCTAGTAATTCCTTACTTCTGGGACACCCTACATGTAATTTTAGCATTTTTCTCTTTTACTCTTATTCATATATTTCTTTCTTACCTTTTGGCCAGCAAACGTAGGCAGTAATTTTGATGGGAACATTCAGTTTAACAATAAAATCAGTTATCAATCTTATGATATCATAATTTTCATTTCCTTCGGAAAATTTAGATACGAGTAATATCAGCAGGAGATGAAAAACCAACTTTTTAACTACCATTGTGCCAATGAATTTACGTAAACTTGGATAACACCCATATTTATAGAACATCATCATTTGCATAATGTATGTGAAAAATACAGACAAGAGGAAATGTGCTAAAGAGGTATTTCATAATAATAGCCC
This sequence comes from Crepidodera aurea, assembly GCA_949320105.2. Taxonomy (NCBI): domain Eukaryota; kingdom Metazoa; phylum Arthropoda; class Insecta; order Coleoptera; family Chrysomelidae; genus Crepidodera; species Crepidodera aurea. Next base: position 6,043,791 of record OX439477.1, on the reverse strand, counting down.
TCATACTTGAATAATTGATTGATACTTTTATGTTAACCTGTTATTATTTTTATGTGGTTTGTTCACTTCTAGTATTTCTTCTAATAATACGTCTTTTACTGTTATTTGATTGCATAAATTATCGAGATTTCAACTGAAATAAATTACGAACGTCCTATTTTAGTCCTTGAAGGATTTCTTAAATTGTAATTCGTTTGGAGAGATTGGTTATTTCCTTAGTCGGTTTACAGCTGAATTTCTATCTTTATCACTCCAATTGAACCTGCAGAAAATGTAAAATTTGTTTATTTTTTCGAGTAATACTAACTCAATTTATGTGGGGAAAGAATTAAATGAAGGAATACATGTTTGGACACGTTTTTAGAAAGTTGTATGAAAAATTACCTTCCGTTCGTCAAGTTACCTTTGCTTGCGTTTTTCAAGTTTCTTTAGCTTTTATACTTTTGTTTTTGATTTATTCTTATGGCATCTATATATCTGAATACAAATGAACGTAATGCATGTAAAATTGGGTTAAAAGTTTATATTTGCTTTGCCATACTAAGTATTTATTTTTGAATGATGTTTTACACTAAAAATGTAATAGCTATCGTATATAGTCCAGTTGCCAGAACCACATTTAGACCAAAATCTTAAAATGTGATATCGCTGAAACTAGGCTCTTAAGTACTTTAAAGGATGTGGAAAACGACAAAAAAATATTTGCCTACGACCACCTATGAAAATGGCAATTTCCGAATTGTTTTGACACTTCGAAAGTGATAAATATCATGCGAGTCCCGTTAAAGTTGAAAAGAAGAAGCAATATCACACAGTCGTCAATCAAAGTACTGTCAATCGTTATGAGTAATTAGTACTAAAAATGAAAAGTAATGAATTTTTGATGGAATTTACTTTACTTGAAGTATCGCAGGGGGCTAAAATTACCTGCTTAAAGCTGCTCTGCTCCAGAAATCAAAGGATAGGTACACCTATTCATACAACCAATTCATGGAGTGGAGAAATGTAAAAGGCATTAAAGCTTCTTTTCTAAAGATAATATTTAAATTAAGGCAATAAATATGTTAGAATTCTCGTAAAAGCACAATAAAAGATTATTTTTAAACTTCTATTTTAAATCCTAAAATTAATATACCCAATGAGTAATATTTTATAAAAAAAAATAAAATTAGAATATTAAAAAAATTGTGTTACTATAAAAGTCGCTGAATACAAATATTCAAACGACGCATTCGGGAAAAAACAAAAGTATCTTTGCCTAAAATGTACGCCAAAAAAAATCATTGTAAATAGCTATAGTCTAAGCTTTCTCTGGAAGCCATTAGTTTTTTATTTTACTTTTTTGTTTTCTCATAGAAAAGTTGATCGGAAGTTATAATTTCGAAAATTCTCACTGATTTTTATAAAATTGAAGATATATATTAATAGAGGCATAACAAAAAAATCCTTATACATTTATCAATATTATACTTTTACTTTTGATGTAAAAATAATTAAAATGAACATTTCTGTTTAATAAAACTTATGAGGAAGCCATTAGTTTTTTATTTTACTTTTTTCTTTCTCATAGAAAATTTGATCGGAAGTTATAATTTCTAAAATTCTCACTGATTTTTATAAAATTGAAGATATTGAAATGGAATTTGACATTATCAAAATTATAATATTTAGTTAAAATTAAAATAAAATACCAAATACCCAGACTATGGACGATCCAATATTTCATCTAAAAGGGTATCTTGTCAGTTTAAATATTAATTGAAACATCACCTAGAAACAAAGAAATGGTATTGTTAAAATAAAGTTTAAAAGAATAAACATTAAAAAAAATTATTAAGAAATAGAAGAATTATAAATTAACTTACCTATGGGACTGATTTAATATGAAATAACTATTACAGTGAAAATTCTTCTTGAAGAAATAATAATAATAATACTAATAATCCCTTACGAGTTAATAACCTAAAAATTAAAATCAAAATTAAATAATATTCAAAATTTAAAAAAAATTTACCAACAATTTAATTTCAGGACAATCTGTATAACAAAATCAAATTAAAAGTTGTGACAACTGTTTCAAATGAAATTCAAAGTTACCAACATGGGTGACTAAGTTACAAAATAGTGAAATGTATAAAAACAGACACCAGAATATAAAGGAAAAACCTGTTAATCGTTATAATTAAAATTATAAAAACTAAAACACATAAAATTTAAAATAAAGTATAATAGAATTAAAAATTTGAAATAATAACAACTAATTAAGAAAATAATTTGATAGGTTTTTGCTTTGCTTTATGATGTAACATAGCAACAGAAAAAAAAGGGAGGTTGTTAGAAAATTGTAGAAAAGACTAGTATGGAAATTTGAAGCAGAATATTTTTTATTTACATTTAAAGAAGAAATTAACAAAATATAGAAAGTTTTATATTCTGGAGATCTGTTCATAAATACGATAATGTACAATAATTAGTAAGTGACTAACATTAAATATTATTTAAACAATCACTTGCCTGATGGAAGAATAAAACTTCGTTGTGACTTTGTATTGAACCCGAAGACCGACTGTATGCATAGTACTCAGTAGTGTTTATACAGGCCTATTCACCGGTTGAGGGACGCCGAACTAGGAAACATCACATCACAAGAATTCCAGGTGCACAATATATCACTGGTTGTGAGAATCGTATTGAGGAACAATCACAAATATTTATAAGGTATAAGACCATCATTTTACTTATAAAGTGCTTCATAAAATAACAAATTTTCGGAGACGTTTTCATTGTGTTGATAATAGTAATTAAGACAGTGTCTTAAAGAAGGTGTGCCAACTTTAGAATTAAAAATTTTATTGCGCCAAATTTAAACCATTAATTAGATTTAAGATTATCATTGGATGAATGTGATGCATGATAGGAACTCATATAACGTAAGGTTTTGTTGCGATCACACTTGTTAATATTTTCTATATTTTCTTTTAAAAAAAATAAATTCATCTAACAGTTGAAACAATATTTTATTTTTAAAAAATTACAGAGATTATCAGTAGCGTAGAGTAAAAGAAGGTTACAAAATTTTGAACTCACAATTAAACAATCCCTGCGGTAAAATATTTAAATGCATATAATAAAAATTCTGAGCATAGTCGTGGCGATACCAACACATTAAGTTTTTTTTAACAAAATTGAAATTTGTAAAACAATCAAAATTTTTGCAAATTGCAAACATAAAAATTTATAATTTAAATAAAATAAAAGCTATATAATCACAATATATATTAATAGAGGCATAACAAAAAAATCCTTATACATTTATCATTATTATACTTTTACTTTAGATGTAAAAATAATTAAAATGATGAACATTTCTGTTTAATAAAACTTATGTTTTAAAATAATCATTTTTATTTTCAAAATAGTGTTTATTTATATAAATCAATTTCTGATTTATTACACATTATGAAGTGTGTTAACTTTATTTAAAAAAAAATGTATTAATTTCTGATTTTGAATGCTATAAAAAATGATTATTTTAAAACAAATGTATAAGGATTATAAAAATCAGTGAGAATTTTAGAAATTATAATTTCGGCTCAAATTTTCTATGAGAAAACAAAAAAAAATAAAAACTAATGGCATCCTGTGAAAGCTTAGTGTCTCCTTTTTAAAATGCTTTATTTGCGTAAATTTTAGGCAAAGATAATTTAGTCATTTGCCTTTTGGCATATTTCTGGAATGGGTGTTTACAATACTACTAAGAACTTTGGACTGAAACATTTCTAGAATTTCGATGTTAGATTTGGAAGCTGCGCCCCATAACTCCATATTGGTTTGTAGACCAACAATTTGTTGTTAACTGACAATTGTAATCTGCGTCCTATTATCCAGTATAGTTTACTGAGTCTCAATCACAGTTGTTTACGCTTCGTGAGTATGTGTTCTCCAGCTAAGTCTCCGGTCCATGTGTATCTCCAAATATTAGATGTGCTCTTGATCTTGTAGAAGGTGACAGTTTACTTTAATTCGGCATCGTTTGATCCAGATGGATGTCATCAAGGTTAATTTGCAGTGCTCGAGAGGCTGCAGCTGGGTCTTGGTGAGAGGATAGGATAGCCGTGTCTTCTGCATATATCGCAGTAGTTATATTGTTAGTGGTGGGAAGATCAGCTGTGAACAAAAGATACAGGATTGGTCCGAGTACGCTTCCCTGAGGTACACCTGCTGTTATAAGATTTTAGGATAAGAAAGTGGTTATAGGGGAGAATTCTTCTGATGTTATATAGTAAACCATCATGCCAGACATTATCAAAGGTCTGCACTATGTCCAGGAAAGGAGCAGAACAGTATTATTTATATTCAAATGACTGGTTTAGAAATTAATATGCTGAACATTTTAACCCTTAAGAAGAGAGTACATTCTCTTTTCAAAAAGGTCAGTAATTTAAACAGATCTTCTGACTCTGTTTGAGAGAAAATGTGATGTAGTTTGTACAGTATTGTGTAAACGTAGTTTCTCTCTTTTCAATACAATAAAACAACTCCATTGTCTACTACAGAATTACGCCGCAATTAATAAATTTCTAATCCAATTAAGAAACATCGATTTTATTAAAATGAACTATTATAAAACAACAATTGTTATTATTAATTTTAATTATTACTTACGACATAATCGAGTTCAAGGACAAACTATGCATACTGTTGAAAATAAACTTTTTATGTAACTATTTTAATAATATTCAAATTGTGGTGCATAGTGCATAAAATATCACATTGTTTCCACTTCAAAAAATTACAATGCTAAGTAAAGCATAGATAAAACAAATAAGTAGTGTAGTGGCGTCTGTGAAAAATTGACCAAAATTTACCCTGATCGAGACTACCTCCCCCCCCCCCCCGTTTCGAGGATGCTGAACACAATAGCGGTAACAGAATTTCTCTTTTCGCCAGCCGAACCCCGTAAAACGGCCAAAAACTACCCCCTAAAGGGGTTAAAAGGGCAGCGCATCATTTCCCTGTAAAATAAACGTCTTTCCGAGCATGGCGGAGGTATTTCGGGGGTGAGTTTTGACCTGTGGAGGGGTAGGTGAGGGTCGGAAGTGATCTTCAACACCACAACCGTGCTCAGCATCCTAGAAAACAGGGGGAAAGAGGTTATTTTAAAGGAGGGAATGATGTCCTACCCGTTTAACACCATTAGAGGGTAGTTTTGGGTCGTTTTAGGGGTTCGGCTGGCGATTCTGATAACGCCATTGTGTTCAGCATCCACGAAAACGGGGGCACATGTGTTTTGTCGCTGTTAAAAAGAAGAAAAAAACACTCCTCTGTTGGGGGTGAATTTTGGCCGGTGGAGGGGTTGGTGAGTTTCAGAAGTAATCTTTAACACCACCACCGTGCTCGGCATCCTCGAAAACGGGGGGGAAAGACGTTTTTTACAGGGAAATGATGCGCTGCCCGTTTAACCCCTTTAGGTGGTAGTTTTTTTGCCGTTTTAGCCCCCTAGCAGTCGAAAATAGTAATTCTGATATCGCCCTCGTGTTCAGCATCCTCGAAAACGGAGGGAGAGGTACTCTCGATCCGGGTAAATTTTTGGTCCATGTCCTTCCACAGACGCCACTAGCGGTGACCAAGTAATGGCAAATTTTTGTACGCCACTGGTTTTTTAGGAATATAATTTTTTCTTTATAAGTAGTTATCTTTAAGTAAAAAAGGACCCTTGTCTTTTCTTCGTCTGATGCATTGTTCTCGAGTAAAAAAATAAAATGATATTTTTGCTTGCTCCAGTATAAGAGCTTTCATTAGTATTATGGCTCTCAAAAACAGACTGATGAAATCGAGTCATTTTTTTCCCAATTGATGAAGTCAGTTCCTCCCATCATTCGTGCATGAAATGTTCGACCCAGACGGCGGTGGAGAAGCGGGAAATCCTCTATCTAAAGAACTTGAAAACGGTTTTTCCGACAAATCTCCGCCGGGTTTGATCCTACAAAAAAATATTCTAACCAAAATTGAAGAGCTTAACAAAACACCTAATCTCGTTCTAACTTAAACGCGATAACTCAATTCGTTCGCGGATTATCGCGATTTGAAATTGCAAACATGAAAAAATGAATTAATTATTTCTCGAGAGGCAGCGGAGATGGGGCCTCAATTTTTTGTGAATAAAAGAGTAATAACTAGTACTTTAAAGTGTCGGAGGGCGGGGGTGATGGGACAAGTAGCTGAATTCCTAGCCTCGCTACGCTCGGCTATGAACTATCAGCCGCGGCAGTCAATCTACTACTTTGCTGCCTAGTAAAACAAATAACTATTATTATTATATAGCAAAACACTCTGTTGGAATGTTTTCTATAATTACAATCTGATCATGAAGATCAATAAGCAATTTTGTTCCAACCTAACTTAACTAGAATTCTTAAATACTAAGGTCCTACTCACTAGTGTACCTTAGGGTCTGATAATTTTAGTAACACTACCGGTAACGTGTAACACAAATCCGCACAATACTCTGTTTGTAACTAGCACTGTCACTGAACTAGTTCAAAAGGTTTGGTCCTCTTGAGTCTTCTTACTAAATTGGTATTATCGAGTAGCTGAATGACCTCAACGTTCCCATGTTATAGCAGCCGTTGTTCATGGCTGCTGGCAGATTTAGATATAGTCTTGTTTCTACATCCAAGTCCCTATGAAGATCACTGTTGCGACAGTACCAGGGTGCATCGACGATGTTCCTTAATACTTTATTTTGAAAACGTTGGATAACTTGAATGTTACTTTTACTGGCGCAGCCCCAAAGCTGGCTACCATACGTCCAAACAGGTTTCAATATCTGCTTGTAGAGGAGCAGTTTGTTATGTGTGGACAACTTGGAGTTTCTTCCTAATGACCAATACATATTTTTATATTTTATACCAAGCACTTCACGTTTCTTTTTAATGTGGACTTTCCAGCGAAGTCTAGCGTCGAGTGTCATTCCAAGATATTTTGCTGTATTAGCATAGGGAATCTGAGCGTTATTTATTCTTATGGGAATGTGTTGGTTTCGTTTATTAGTAAAGTTAACATGAACAGATTTATTTTCATTTAACTTAATACGCCATTTTTTAGTCCAGGTGTTAATCTGGTCTACAGATGTTTGTAATTTTCAGTTAGCTTCTTCATGGTCTTTTCCAACAGCCAGAATGGCAGTATCATCAGCAAATGTTGCAATAGTATCGTGCTCAAGGTTAAGTATCACTGGTATACAGTAAGTAGAGTACTGGACCTAGTACACTGCCTTGGAGTACTCCTGCCTTAATTTCTCTTAGATCAGAATATACAACTTCCTGTTTTATTCTGAAATATCTGTTTGATAAATAGGATTTTAAGAGTTCTGAATACTGACGTGGTAGTAACAAATTTAACTTGTGGTTAAGGCCCTCATGCCAGACTTTATCAAAAGCCTGGGCCACGTCTAGGAAGACGGTGGAGCAGACTTTCTTTGCCTCTAAAGACTTTTCAATCGATCGTTGAGTGTTTTTCTCTAAAACCAAATTGATGGGAGGGAATCAGGTCCTCTTCTTCTATTGTAGGTTTTAATCTCTTAAGAAGCAATTTTTTGTAGAGTTTCGAAATAACAGGCAACAAAGAGATGGGTCGGTATGACGTTACTTCTTGGGGAGGTTTACCTGGCTTAGGTATGATTATAACCTCTGCTACTTTCCATAGCTGAGGTATGTATCTCATCCTAAATGATGCATTGATAAGGTTGGTCAGTTTGACAACAGCTTTACGTGAGATTTCCCCGGTAATGAGATCAAATCCAGGGGCTTTTTTATGATTTATATTTGTTTCGATTTCCACATAAACTTCTTTTGGAGAAGTAGGTCTAACGACTGAATCTTCGTGTTCTGGTTCTTGGCTCTCTTCACCACCGTTGGTCTGGAAAGTCTTTTCTAAGTGTTCTGCGAATCTGGTTGCTTTTTGTATATTATTTCGTGCCCAACTCCCGTCTTTCTTTCTAATTGGTGGGTTATGTGTAATATGACTTTTTAATCGTTTGGTTGCTTTCCAGAGTACTGCTGTCATTAATTAATGCACTCAAGTACTCACCAATCGATTCATTTTTAATACGCTGAATTTCGCGTTTTAACTGTTGTGTTGCATTATTTAAAGCTGTTTTATCAGCTGGTGCTCTGGACTGTTGCCATTTTCTTCTGATTTTTCTTTTTTCTAGTATAAGGTCTCTTATCTCTTTTGGATAATTATTTCCTTTTGTTTTGTATTTAAAATCAGGGGTGTTCTCCCAAGCTGCTTGTTGAATATCCCCGTGAAATATCGGCATTTAATTAGTAAACACCTTGTATGTACTATTAATAAAAAACTGTCCTACTTTCCATCATACATTAAAAAACGGCAATGAGTAAAAACAAACATCTAAATTACTATTTTTATGTGGACAACAAGTACTTGAAAATTTTTATATTTTCCATGGCAATAAAATAAATGGTGGTGTAATGTGTGTCTTTGTTAACAATCACAACCATACAAACTGATCTTAAAGATATCGTGTATAATGTATGCAAATGATTCACTGAAGAAACTTATAATTTACAATGCCAGTCATGTAAAGGTGACACTTGATGTATGTTGATTTTTCTTATTTGCATTACGTAAATCTTTCTATGAAAGATTTAATGGCGGAAAAATATTATTTCAAGGTCTTTTAGAAAATATTGCTAATCAAAGAGTAACAAAATATTTTAATTACTATACTGCTATTAATTTTAATGTCTTAATTTTCGCCAGTCAATTATTTTTACATAATCGCAGATATTTGTCTATATATTTCTGCAAATTCTGACTGAGCCATTGGCTTTTTTAAATTTGGCGTATAATAGCAGAAAACTAGCCGAAATATTTGAATCGGTGATTTTTAAATTTTCCAGAATTTTCAGGAGAAACAAAAAACTGTTATTGGCCTATGCATTCTTAGTCACGATAGCGTAGTATGTTTTATGTTCTATCTATCTATCTATAAGATCTATTGTGCCGCCTTCTGCTGCCCATTCGTTAAGGATGTCTCAACCATTAGAGCAGTTCCTCCAGTCCTATTGCTTTCAAAAACTTCAGGATGTCGGTAGGATTCAGATTAGGTAGATTTCCCTCTTCTATTTGATATTCTCCGAGGTATCGTACCCTTGGATTTTGCAGGGTTATGCATTCTGAGAGAATGTGGATAGAGGTTTCCTCCTCTTCCTCCCAAAATCTGCATTCTTCTTTCTCTATTAATCCGAGTTTCTTCAGGTGCCCTTTCAACTGACTGAGCCCTGCTAGGATACCTTTTAGTATTCCGAGCTTGTTTTTACTTTTGCTGATGCAATCCAGCCTTCATAAGGATGGCGAGAAAACCGAAACTTGTAACTATAGACCTATTGCTCTATTACCTACCTTATCGAAGATAATAGAAAGGCTAATGAAAAATCGCCTACTGCCCTTTCTTTCCAAACAAAACATCGTAACACCTCATCAATATGGTTTCCTACCTAAAAAATGCACTAGTGACGCAATGTTTTCCGTTCTTACTGAAATATATACTTCACTTAATGATAAACTTTTCACAGCTTCAGTATTTTGTGACTTTGCAAAGGCCTTTGATTGTGTTAATCATGAAATCTTAATTAAGAAACTACAAATTTATGGCGTACGGGGTTCTCCTTTGCAATGGTTTAAAACTTACTTAGAAAATAGAAATCAGCAGGTACGTGCTAATGGTGCTGATTCTTCAAATCTACCAATTAGCAGTGGCGTACCTCAAGGTTAAGTGTTAGGTCCAATTTTATTTTTATTATTCATCAACGATATCACAGACTTAAAAATAAGTGGAAGAATTACTTTATTTGCCGATGACACGAGTGTAACCTGGAGTAGTTCTGATATACAGACATTACAATCTAGCATAAACAAAGATTTAGTTACTATCAAGTCTTCGTCTGACTCGAATGGGCTTTGTTTCAACACCAGTAAAACCGTAGCAATGTCTTACAGAGGTGCTTTACAGCCTATAACTCTAAGCAATAATTCGATTCTAACGGTGAACTCAATTAAGTTTTTAGGTCTTTATATAGACAAATTCCTAAAATGGTCCACTCATATTGATACCTTGGCAAAAAAATTATCTTCTGCATGTTTTGCCATTAAAACTGTTTCTAAAGAGCTGACCCCTACTACTGCATTAACGACCTACTTTTCCTTATTCGAATCTCACCTTCGCTATGGTTTACCGTTCTGGGGTTCTTGTAGCTTATACCACTTCGAATCTATTTTAAAATTACAAAAAAGAGCAATTCGTTATGTATTTGGTAGTAAAGTAGTAGGACACACTATGAAAATTACTTTAAAAATTTCAAAATTCTAACCCTTCCTGCTCTATTTATCTTTGAATCCGTCTGCTTAGTTCGCAAGCACATTCAAAAGTTATCGGAAAGACCAACTCGTAGATATCCTATAAGAAATTTACATACTGCTGTTTACTTAACTATTCCCACCTCTGACCTAATAAAAAATCTATTACCTACAATGAAAAAAAATTGTATAATAATCTCCCGATACAGCTAAAATCTATAAATTCTTATGATAAGTTCAGAAGATCGACTAGGGCTTTTCTTCAAGAAAGACCATTTTACACAGTGGCAGAATTTTATAACGTGCCTTAGACTTTTGGGTTGCAGCATATAGGAGCAATAATTAAATTAAGTTAATTTGAAAATTTTAATTTGAACAATAATTTATATTGCATATCCAATGCAATTGTTATTGATATTTTGTTTGTGTTTTGTTTTGTCTAGTAATTTATTTTTATTTTTATTATGATTAGTTTCGCTTTGTCTATAAAATTTTTGTCATTTTTCTATGACAATAAAGCATATTCTCTCTCTCTCTCATGGGTCAATGAAGGCCAGGAGTGTGACGTCACGCGGCCATCTTTGTTTGCGCAGGTCAACGATCAGTCTCCAAACCCAAGCCAAGCATAAAGTGTCATAAGGAAGATCCTAAAAGGGTTTATAGTTACGAAAACCAAGTTACTTCCACTTGAGAGAGGGGGGAAGTGGCTTTTTTCAATTGGTTTGTTTTTTTACTTTTTTCTGTATTTCGTGAATATCTCGGCCAATTTTGACTTTCTCCTTTTCCTTACCTAATATGAATTACAAAGAAAAGTTTATTAAACAAAAAAAAATTGGAAAAAAAAGAAAAAACTCAGAAGACTATAGACTAGAAATTCTTTTTTACATACATTCCAATCATGTTATAATCTTTAATCTTTAATTATATATTTTTTACGTTATTTTGAGACCAAAATAACTATTTTATAGTATTAATTAACTTTAATCACACGGGCAAAAAATCGATTATTTTAACAAAGTTCTTTAATTTAGAAGTCGGCCGGTTCTTAATTTATTGTGTAAACATTTCTCATATATCGTTTCAAAAAATGACTGTAATTAAGAATAGTTGATCAATAATAAATTATTAACCTCATGAGTTGATGGAAAGATTAAATAGGAAGGAACTTTTATCTACAATAAGGAAGCACCTTCAAACATTGCTAAATTATTTAAAAAAATTACTCTTTATCGTTTAGAGAGAAACTAAATTATATATTACCTACAGTGCGTCGTTGAAGTCCAAATTATGGCCTCGCTTCACCAAAGGAATCATTTTAGTGAATGACTGAATCGCTAGAAGTTCAAGAGCTTCAAATTTTTTTGCAAAGTTTATGATTTTATTGTGATAACCGGAAATGTGCCTGATGGGCTCTTAGACCTATTTTAAATACTCGAATTCTTGATAAATTCTCAGCAGTATGTGTGGTCGGAAAATTTACGGTAAATTATAAGAAAATTAAGAAAAATCAAGACAATTTAGTAAAAGTTAAAGAAGAGGGGTGGGGGTAGGTAAATGTACGTTTTGAGGGTTGGATATTGATTTTTTACGATTTGTGGCTGAAATATATATCGTATTGAAAAAAGTTTAATATAAAAGTTGTAGATAATTAAAAAATGTAAGTCTTTTGTTTTCATTATTTTTCAACATAACCTCAAAGTTATCGAGAAAAACGCTAATTTATATCTCCCGCAACAATAATTTTATTTAATGAAACTTGGTGAAAACGTTCTATTTGGTGTTTTAAATAAAATGTAATTTTTTCAAGGCAAAATATTTACTTTCGATTTTATACGAATTTAAATTAAAAAAGCCTAATTTTCAATCGAAAAAGTTGGGTTTATAAATTTTCAATTTTCTAACTAGGCTTTTTTTAATTTAAATTCGACAAAATCGTAGTAAAAATAAATATAATGAAGAGAAGGGGGATGAAAAGTCCTTTATATCTCACAAAGTTATTTATTGGCGACCGATTTCGACAATATTATGTCATCATCAGGCACACCTAGATGGAAAAGATATGGGGTTAAAAAATTAATTGTCAAAACAGCAATTAAGTTTGAAAAATAAAATAAAATCGAAGTTAGTGAAGTTACACTCACCATAACTTATCAATGAAGGATTAGCGTCAGGATTTTCACAAAAAGCATGGTACAGATCACTGTGTTAACATTTAAAAATTGTGATGTAATTAGGACGATACTTATTAAAATTATTTTGAATAAAAACACAAATTGAATTTAATTTAATTAAACACGAAATCAGACATTTAAGATACAAAAGCTAGGAACAAATGGTTGAAATTTTAACCAGAAGATGTTTTTTCATATCTATCTTTTTCTTTTATTAGATACTCTCTTCATTAGATACTTACCACTCACATATGGCTACCCCTAACTTAAATAAAAAAATAAATATTTTGAATACTCCTCTTAATTTATAGTAAAACCACTTATTTCATATTTCTGTTCGATAATCGTTTTCAAAATGACATAAAATATTTTTCCTACGGCTGCTTAGAATATGCATAAAAACGCACTGTCAACTTCCCTTGAAAAACGTCAATTTCAAACAGCGTGTGTAAACGTTTACACACGCTGTGTGCAAAGTAAAATGACAACACAACTCATATTAACAACACATATCAATGAATCGAGATGAAATCTAGCATGCGGACACTGTCACTACTGACAGTTCTCATTTCTCATTAAAATAAAGTCAAATTTATTGCAAAATTTTAAAAAAGCAGTGTTACACGATGATAGAAGATGAATTTAACTGTACTCCTCCAGAAATACTTGAAAGGGCCTCCCAAATCACGCAAAATCTTTTACCATTAATTTCCAAAGAGAGGTATGAAAGTTCTTATGAAACATTCATAAAATGGAAAAATGAACGAAGCCTAAACTCGTTATCAGAGAATGTTCTGCTTGTTTATTTTGAAGAATTAGCGCAAAAATATAAATCTTCAACATTGTGGTCGCACTATTCTATGTTGAAAAGCACTATAAACATCTGGTCGTTTTAAATGAGATTTGCTTTACCTAACAATAAGTAGGTACCAATAAATATATATATATATATATATATATATATATATATATTTATATTTATTTATATATATATATATATATATGATAATAAAGTCGCAGCCGTAGGAAAAGTATAGTGTGTAACTCGTGTGAAAAAGCACTTTTCTCACGAGTGTCACAAGTCAAAACTTGTTGCACAATATACTATAATAAAAATTTTCTATAGAAACAGAACACTTGATAATCTTAAAAATATGACAGCAACATATGACACGGAGAAAGATTTTGAAATTGAAGATGTCAAAATTTGTTTCCATCATATTTTGTGACGTTTCTGGGAACGAATTTTAAAAAAGGATAGAGCATTTGCGCATTGTAAGAGAATTTATACTTCGTCATAAATGAAGTTTTCTTAATAATATTATCATAAGAAAAAACCAGATAAAAACTTATGATACTATCCCGATATAGAGGGTATCCTTTTTGCAATTAACTCTTTTTGTAAAATAGGCATCCAAATTTTTGAAATATCGACCGAACAATTAGAAACACATTCGTTATTATTTAAGCATATCAATGCTTTAACTTTAACTTTATTAGAATCTAGTTGAAGAATTCCATTGTATTTTATGACCAAAATCCCATGCATGTTCACATATTTTTGATTTTTTAAATTGTTTATTTTTAATGTATGATTGGTGTTCATTAAGTCTAATATGAAAAGATCTAGATGGCAATGGGTTCACCAAAATTGTGTGATATTTTGAAATGAAAATTGTAAATAAACAAAATTTAAGACCTTCTGTCTGGTTTAGATATGTAGATGATATATAAATTTTAGTTCAAACCACTCAATTTGTGTTAAACGAGGTATTGTCAAATCTCTTTCCGATAGAGCAAAAACAATTTGTTCAAATGACAGTATTTTAAATAAAATTAATTATCACTTGTTAAATCTGTCTTGATTAAGAACAACTACCCAAGTAAATTTATAAATCGTGAACTTTACCGAGACATCAAAAATAAAGAACAAAATTTAAATTCTCCAATACTTCATTCAAATATAGTAAAAATCCCTTATATTCCAAAATTATCCGAAAAAATTAGAAGGATTGGCAATAAATTTAATTTAAAAACAGTTTTTCAAACTAATAATACATTAAAATCTTTAATAGTAAATACAAAACCTTTTAATGAAATTCAAAACACAAAAAATTGTATTTACAAAATTCCATGCGAATGTAATAAATTTTATATAGGAGAAACATCTAGACCTTTTCGTATTAGACTTAATGAACACCAATCATATATTAAAAATAAACATTTCGAAAAATCAAAAATATGTTAAAATATATAAAGAAGAGTATTTGAAGTACAAAGCCAGTTATAGAAATAAATATTTTGCTTTGAAAAAATTACACCTTATTTAAAACACAAAAAACAATGTTTTCACGAAATTTTATAAAAAAATTATTTTGCGCGAGATGAGGTTATGTTGAAAAATAATCAATAGAAAAGTTTAAGATTTTAATTATCTACAACTTTTACATTAAACTTTTTTCGATAGGAAGCATATTTCAGCCACAAATCGTAAAAACCAATTTGTAACACTGATAATACGTTTATTTTACGAAAATTACGAGTTATTATGACCTAAAGGTTGAATAAATGATTATATATTAAACAGTGACAATGATGGTCATTTTTAACAAGCTGCATCAAATTCTAAATAAATCATTCTAAAATACGCGTATAAAAACATAATAGAAAAACCTTGTAAATAGCAAACATGACAATGACCCAAAAAGTGTTTTTACTTCCTCTCAAAATTTAGTTTAAAAAAATTATGTAAATATAATAATACTTCCGAAAACTTAATATTTTGTTAAATGCGATTACCTCTAAAAAATAGACAGCCTGGAGAAAATTGCATCATGATTTATAAATTAAATTCTACAAAATTATTTAGTCATTACTTTTCTATTAAAATGTTAATTAATTAATCTTTTAGATTTCTTAAAAAGACACTTAATACGCCAGGAAAATTAAGTGTATCCCTTTTCTACGAATTCCCAACAAGCGTGATATTACAATGTTTGTGGTCGCGAAATTAATAGATTATTTTTATTACTAAACAGAGAGCGAATTGTTAGACAATCAAAAACAGTTTAATTAAAAAATATATTCCTAGAATTTTTTATTTTCTATTATTTATTTCCCATTAGAGCTAGACAAAGACTATTTATATATACATACAAAGCAATTTGTTAGATAAGTACGTACTTTTTTAAACCTCTGTGGATTTAAATAAATAATCGAATTGTGAAATGGAGAATATCATTTAAGAGTACTTACTAAAACCTTACATTTGAAATTTTTCCTTTGACAAAGCCGAAAACGGTTACCATAACAGCGAAAACAAAAATGAGCACCTATAGACTGGAACATAACAACAACTGAGATTCCCAGGCGATAGCCTTAAGAAAATATGGTATTATAAATATCAGGGTTGATAAAATCAAAATTTAAAAAAATATCTAACTAAATATAATATTTTGAAACAATTCGGTTGAACTTAACTTTACAAATCCGAGAAAACACTGACTAAATTCTTCTGCATTAAACATATTTTTTTTAGATTTAGCAGCAAATTTTAAACAAAAAATTATTAACATATCACAGGTCTAAGTTGAACAGTTTCCGAGATATTTGAGATTTTTATAAAAAATTTTGAAAAACACGCATTTACTTTACTTTAATTTCCGTATCTGGCTTAGTTGTTAAGCTATTAATTTCAAATTTTATACAGAGATTGTGAGAATATCCTTCCAGCATACGGTAAAACGTCAAATGCGATATCTTATACAGGGTGTCTAGAATGGAGCGAACAATGTCCATATTTTCAATTCTCAATAAGTCGATAATTTCGGTGACAGGAAAAAAGCGCGCCCGGGAGATAAGCGCACAGAAAATATCCGCACAGAAAAAAGCGCACAGTCATATAAGCGCACACGAAATATCTGCACTGCGAAAAATACGCACAGGGTCAAAACCTCACACGGAAAAATGCGCACCTGTATAAAAGCGCACATGAAAAAAGCGCACGTGAAAAATGTTTGTACATTGTTGTTTACAGATTTTTTCACTTATCTTACACGAGAGCTTTTTTTTTGTCGAAGTAAACTTGACATGTATCAATAAGAATTTTGTTGCCTAGCAATTTAACGAAAAAAACTGCCTCTGAAAAAGTTACGAGTCCGTAGGACGAGTAATTTTTTCTGGCAGTTTTTTGAGTTGAATTACCTAATGGCAACAAAATTCGAATTATAAATGTCAAGTAAACCAGTAAGGAATTTTAATTTATTAGATTCGACATCCTAAGACCGGTTTCTGCCTTTCGGCTTCATCAGTTAGGCTTTTCGAATCCAATAAATAAAATTCCAAACTCGTACAAGTCAATAGCTATATCTGCTATAAGATAACATTTTTAGATGTGCTACCATCTATCGTAAGAAGATAGTATTGATATTATATTTTGACTGAATCTAGTCAAGATGTCACTCTCTTCTTTTTTATCCCTTTCAGAGATTAATACAAAGTGAGTAAACCAGTAAGGAATTTTAATTTATTAGATTCGACATCCTAAGACCGGTTTCTGCACATCTAAAAACGTTCATATTTTTTTTCCAAACAAAACATCGCAAATTGTCGCCAAATTGATGTAGTTGAGTTCACAGTATTGCGAGGCACATTATCATTGATGGCTTTTTTAATTTCTCCACTCGAAGACATTTCCACAAATGAAAACTTTTCTGACAACGCAAGTTTGAGAAAAATTGACATAACGTCATCAAAATTTTGTTTACAATGCTGGTTGTCATGCTTTCAAAAGTTAGGCTCCGTTATTGTCGCTGGAAAAGTTAGGGCAAACTTTTTTCGCTGTCATAATGACAAAATCACGCGGCTTATGGGATTTTTTATACATGAATTAAATTGTCGATATAACTTTTTTGAATGTATCATAGTAGGTTTTAGTAGCTTTATAGTTTTGTAATTGTATTTAAATTCCACAATTACTGTTAATCGTTTTGTTGTGTAAGAAAAGAGCACATGAAAAAAAAACGCAAAATGCATTCTACACAACTGGCTACAAGCGCATAAAGTTGTCTGTATTTCTTTTTGGTGGGCTTGAAGTTCACCAAAGTTAGTTTGTGGTGTGCTAAATCCCTTCTCAATGCATCAAAAATAATCCATATGCTCGCATGGCTGCAATGGAATTAAGAGCATTATGAAAGCCTTCACAACAATTAGTTGTTCTTGGTGCATGTAAAGTGTAACTTTGATAAAACATCGTTGGTGCTTCATCGAATGTTCCGTCGCCAAAAAGAATGTTTCGTTTTAACTGGTACAATAAGTCTCGATCTCCCAAAATTAAAATTCTATTTGGTACATCTATTCCCGAGTCGTACAATACTAAGTCCGAGTATTTCTCGGGAATTACAAAATCGTTCGTAGATGAATTCGGCAAGTGCTTTTCTGTTTGGTGATTTCGAAGTGTTCTGGCAACAGATGATTTTTTTGGAATATAAGCAAGTGCATCTGCTTACCCCTGATAATGTTGTTCCAATAACATTGACTGCTGTCATGGCTTCTCGCATTTTGCTTCTGGCGATATTTGCTTCCGCTTTTTGAGGACCGGGATCATCAGAATGGTTGCCTGGTTCTTGAATGATGTCCGTGTTCTTCGTTTTCATTGATGAATGGAACTTGCCAATTTACAGTAATATATTGTTAGTTTCGTTACGATCTGTTATTTTAGTCTGGATAGTGAAACAAATCGAGAGAAATACTTAACTTATATTTAATATTTTATTTTGACTTTGGTTTACTTAAGTTAAGGTTTAATTTCTTGTAAGCACTTTATAAAAAATTATTAATTTTATTGTTATGAGATTTAATAAGTGTATCTTTTAATCTTGACTTTAATGTTTTTTAAAAATTATATTAAATAGTTTTTTATTTATTTATTTCCTTTCGCAATCTTAGTCAGAATGTATTGTTGAGCGCCATCTACCAATCGGTAGAAAGATTTGAGACTTTAACCTCAGTCGTGCTTCAGTAATTGACCGTGAAACCTTTTAAATCGATAATAATGAACAGTAGGTAAATGCAGAAATTTTTATTAACAATTAAAAATAAAATAAAAAAATGGTTGACGTTATAGTTATTGTGAAAATTGATTGAAAAGAAAAAAAGGTAAGTGTAATGTTTTTTATTGTTTATGAAATTAATAATAATACTAATGCCATACTCTTACCTTATTCCAGAGCTGGGTCGGATACAGAAAAAAAGTATCCGAGTACCGGATACGGATACTCAAAATGTACCCGGATACTTTTAAAAAAAGTACGGATACTTTCAGTTAAAAATGTACTCGGATACAAGAATACGGATACTTTTTCGGATACTTTTTAGGATACTTTTAAGGATACTTTTAAACGGGACCTAAATTGCTTGTATTAGAATTATGTAATATACTTAAGTACATGTATTTTTATTGTATGATATTAAAGAGAACATAATGGAAGGAGAAATCAAAAAGTACTCAAGAAACAAGAAATAGTTCGTTCACAAGTAGTTGATTACTTTTATAGAAACATTAACCATTTCTGACGAGATGTCGAAAAAAGCCCTCTAGCAGCGACATCTGAAACTAACAAAACTTCAAATATTATAGCATTTGTAGCCCAAGAATAGCTCTTTTCAACTAGCCCAAGTTTGTTAAAATCGGCTCAGCCGTTTCAAATATACAGGGTGTTTTTTACTGAAACCTTTGAATACCCCCCACCACTTTATTTTTAGAGATATAGCATAAATTGTTAAACAAAAAAGGTTCAGATTATCCTCTACTTTAAAGATCAGGTATTTTTTTGGTAGGTTAATATAGCGGAATTCGCAGAAACATCACTTTCTTAGCTTCAAGATCGCAGTTACGCCCCCTAGCGGTCATTTCAGAAACTTGAAAATATTTTCCAGGTTTTCCTCTTGGTCGTTTTAGTAATGACTTTTTTTTCCGCAAGCCTCTACGATGGATGGTTTCCAAGATACAGTACCTCGCATTCCTATTTGGCCACCCTGTACAATTACTTAAAGACCAACCTGTATAAAGTTATAATTATTTGTGTTAATTTGTTAATTTTATTGTTAATAATTATTATATCTAAACTTTCTATTTGGAATTTTATTTCATTGACAACCCAACAAACAATGGACCCATCAAAGATTTAAAAATCCTGGAGGAGTCCATCGTTGTTGATGATGGTGTTGTGTGGTTTTTCTGGGTTTTCCCACAACTCTAAAGCAAATGCGCCATCAAGCATCAGTAAGTCGCCCCAGAGCGCCACGGCAAATAATAATAATAGCCGTCCCTCCCCCGCACAAGCTGCAGAGCTTCTGGGGTTCACTCGTAAGGGAGTGACTTGCAGGGCGTATATTATTATTATTATTATTATTATCTCATATCTCGCGTTTTAGCTAGAGCTTGTGCGCGAAAAAGCGGCGGGTGGTTTGAATCTAGTAACTTTTATACCTATCCTTGTCTGATTTTACCCCAATTATTTTTATTGGGTTGGCCGTTTTGGTACGTGTACGTGCTTATTGTTATTGTTGATATTGTAATAAATAAAAATGAAAATATGGATACACAAACCACAAATACAAGAAAAAGAAAGCGTACACATAAACCAAAAGAGTTATTGTACAATCCAAACGTATCGCTTCAACAGTATACTACAAATATTCAAGGGAAATGACAAAAAAAATTGCCTTGTTAGAAAGTATTTTTGGTGGCTTTTGAATTCTTTTTTAGGTCTAAAAAGGGACAAATGCTTACTTTAGCTACAGAGACCATTTAAAAAAAAATAATAAAATCTGCAAAAAAAGATTATTTTAGGAACGAAATTAAAAAAATCTTTGGCATATTGTAAATAAATCAAAACAGGAAGATAATAATAATAAAAATGTCGAGGAGGTACTTACTCAAAATAGTTTATGTATCACGGACAACAAAAGCATTGCCAATCGATTTGTCCAACATTTCACTGATGTAGGAGAGACTTATGCTAATAAAATTGTTAAACCCATAACTCCTTCGCCAAAAAATAAATCTATTTTACAATCCTTCTATTTGTCACAGGTTACTGGCGAAGAGATCAAAGAAATTATAGATGGCTTAAAAAGTAAAAAAGCACCAGGAATAGACGGACTAACAACGGAAATAATAAAAAATATAAAACATGAAATTATCCTTCCTTTAGTTAGCCTTATAAATCTTATTTTTGAAACTGAATGCCCAAATCATTTTAAAGTCGCAATTATATTACCCATTTACAAAAAAGGTAATAAGAATAATGTGTCCAACTATAGACCAATCTCATTAATAACTACATTTACTAAAATTTTCGAGAAGGCTTTAAAAATACGTTTAAATACTTTTTTTAATAAACATAAATTAATATCAACTTGCCAGTATGGTTTCCAAGAAGGCTTATCTACAAATGATGCAATTTCCCAATTAACTAAAACCATCTACAAACCTATTGATGATAAAAAACCAACCGCCTGTATATTCCTGGATCTCGCAAAGGCATTTGACACTGTTTCTCACAAACAGTTGATTAATGCTTTGCATCACTTGATCTGATGATTAGTTACCTAAATAATAGACAACAAATAGTGAAAGTAAATGATGTCTTCAGTTAATATAAAACACTTAATTACGGAGTGCCACAAGGCACCGTTCTGGGTCCTTTATTGTTTAGTGTTTACATAAACGGCCTTTTTAGTATTAAAAGTGAAGGTAACATAATCAGTTTCGCTGATGACACCGCCATTATTTACACAGCTGAAAATTAGGAGGATTTAAAAACAAAAACAGAAAAAGATTTATGTAAAATTATTGACTGGTTTAACCATAAAAAATTAACTGTTAACTTTGAGAAAACCCATTTTGTTCCTTTTTGTAGTTATAGATCTTCTTTACCGCACTACAAAGAAATACGAGTACAAAACGATGACAACGCAATTATCAAATCAGCGAACGAAATCAAATATTTAGGCGTAAAACTAGATTCACACCTCAAGTGGAATGAACATATTGAAGATATTGCTAGATGTTTACGACATCTCCTTGCAAAATTTAGATATCTTAAAACATGTTTAGATATTCCTTATTTGAAAATAATTTACTATTCACTTGTACAGTCGAGATTAAACTATGGTATACTCGGATGGGGCGAAATTCTTCAAATTCACCTGAAAAAGATTGATGTTCTACAAAAAAAATCTGAAAATTTATTTTAAATAAAAAATGGACTTACCCTTCAGATTCCCTGTTTAACGAAAGTAAAATTATGGATATTAGACAGTTATATACATACTCTGTCTTATTATTTATCTACAAAAACCGCAATATCCTAAAAAGCATTGATCACAACTATTCTACCCGATATAAAACAAATAATTATGTAACTACAGAGACTAGTAAAAAATCTGTGGGCCAAAGATATGTTACATATCTGTCTGGAAGAATATACAACTTGTTACCAAATATGTATAAGGTTTATTTAACAACCATAAATTCAGTTGCGCTGATAAAAAATATTCTTAAAAGGTATCTATTGAATTGTGATAGGAGAGATATACATGAACTAATTGAAAATAAAACAATTTCAAGTTAAACGTAATCTACTATTTCTATCATTATTTAAATTAGATCGATATTTCATGTGTTCATATTATTTTTTTTTTTATTAAAAGGTCTTATTGGTTAATTTACTATTATTAAAATATGTTATAAAAAATATGCTATATGTTATTTAAAAGGGCTTCTATTGTCTATTTTTGATATTTTTTTCTTTTTAATATGTATTATATTTGTTGAAAGATGTATAATTAAACTTAGTCATAAGCTTGTGCACGACCACATATGGTTTTAACGAGCATGTACGACATAAGTTTGTTTGTTCTTTTAAAAAATTTATACTGTTTTAATGATGTATTATTTGTATTTTTTTTTTGAATAAATAAACTATTATTATTATTATTATTATTGTTTATACAAGGGAAAAGTCACAAAAAATCACAAACTAACCCCTTAAAATGAATTTTTCCTTACATTAATGAAATTAAGAAGAGGATGTGACTACGAAATGTCAGATGTGTTTAATATTTCAAAAAATGCTGCTGGTAAGATTTGCAAAATTAAATACAAAGAAACGTCAACATTGAAGGCTCTTATAATGATAGCCCCAGCGGAGCCATCATAATTTTCGTTTCAGCCTTTTATACAGGTACACATTTTCACAGTAATTTTATTTCAACTATAATACAAAATAATATATTTTCAGGTTCCATATCAGACAAAAAAATTGTTGAAGAAAGTTCTTAAAAGAAAAGTGGAAATTGGGGAACTGAATGGAGAAAATGTAATTTTAGCCGATAAAGGGTTTGACATTAAATCCATTTTAGAAGATATTGGTATATGTTTAAATATACCAACTTTTGGTATACAATTCGGACCACCAGAAATTGAATACATAAGAAAAATAGCGAGAGAAAGGATTCATGTAGAGAGAGCTCTCCGAAGAATAAAAACTTAAAATTTTATCAAACAAAATTCCTATTAATTTAATAGGTTGTATCAAATTTTCATGTATGAATTAAAGAATTAAAATATATTTGTGTTTTTATGTATAAAATAAACTATAAAAATGGCTTTTTACAAAAACAAAATATGTGTCTAATCAATGTACATTTCTTTTATTTTTAAAAATAAATTGTGGCCCTGAGAAGAGCCCTTTGCATTTACAGTTTTTTAAAACTAATATTAAGCCTTTATTAAAAACATATACACTAAATAGAAATGAATTTCAATTAATTTTATTGCTTTTAGATGAAATAGCTTAAATTTATATGTTAAGCAGAATTGGTAAGGATTTTTTTTGCATTAATTCAGATATCCAATTATATTAAAAATTGTGGCCCTAGAAAGCGCCTGTTGCATTAAAAATTATTTTCTTTTAATTAAACAGAAATAACCTAACCTAACTGACAAATGTTAACAATTTTGAAGTATGTCAAATTCTTAATTTTTCATACTAGCCAACATCAGAAAAAATCTGGTAACTTTAAGTTCGCGCACAAGCACTTCAACGAAAAGATATGAGATGGGTCTATTAATTCATTTACAGGGAGGTGAGAATATTTTTTGACAACGTTTGTCGTGATTTTAAGTTGTCGGGATTTCAATTAGTCGGGATTGTGATTTGTCGGGGTTTGTGATCGTAGAAATTATGATTGTCGTGATAACCTCGTTAAATAATCTTATTGTCAAATTAAAAATTAAAATTAATTACTTTTAAATTTAGGTTAAATATTACCATCCCGAAGAAATTTTTTAGGTAAAGGTCTTTTGTATTTGATTTTGATTGTATCTTTTTCTTGAGTGCAGTAATAATACTACAATTTTTTATTGATTGTGACCGGTTTCAAATACAACAATCCTTGTAAGCACACATTTATTAAAACCCACTTCAATTAACGTATTCCCATTTAGAATTATCGTACCTCAACATAGTAGTACCATTACCAATGGTAATGGAAACTCTGGGAGGAAGGAGAGCTTGAAATAAGAGAACTCTTCATTGTCACTGTTCAGTAAGTGGCGATTTCAACAGAGCATAGGTCAGGTACAGCAGGCGGCCGTTGCTTTCTAAAAATCACCGACTATTTTTCGCCTACACTAATAAAAATGTTTAAATTCTGTGTTGTTTTTAGTGTCGTTTGTTTCGCGGGAGTTTTGGGACAACTTAACGATGTTTTCGAATGGAAAGAATTAAGTTTTAGTTGGCCTAATGAAGAAGCCAAGAATAATGCATTAAAAAACGGAGATTATATTCCTGAGAATAATCTGCCTCTGGGGTTGGCTAAATGGAAAGGAAAATTGTTTGTTACAGTTCCGAGGTAAGATTTTGTTTTTCATGAACTAAAAAATTTTTTCTTCAGATTATATAAATATCTTTAGGTAATTAGAAATATAAAAGACATTTGCACTGCGAATAGAAATTTTTAAATTTTACAATTTGCTTCTTCTGATATTATATTTTTAACTTATTAAGTTCAGGGTCGATCCTAGGGTGGCGGCCGCCCACTTGCAGAGACCTAATGTACCTCCCCTCTAGAGAAGTTTTCATATTTTAACTTAATGATGACATTATAAACTCATAAAAGAAAAAAGTAAAATATTAATAAAAATGGAAGTAAAATTTAAAGTGCACAACTTTATTTTTATAGCGACAAAATACTTTAACAAAACATTAAACAAACAAAAATATTACCTTTGAAATAAAAATAGACATTTTATAATTAGAAATGCAAAACAACAGTATTTAGTCGGAAAATATAATCTAATACAAAAAAGTACTAATGCATAAATCTCGTTAAACGAAAAGTATATAAATCAGTCCTTCTGCAAAGACTACCTAATAATTAACTATAAATTAACTTTTCTGGCTTTATGAGAAGCATATTCATCAATAATTTCGGTGAAATCAATATTTTCAGAGATTTGGATTCAATAGAGATGTGGCCAAATTTGAAATAGCCGAGTTGCCAGATATGAAAAGCTCTCATAAAACGTGATATCACTGAAACTAGGCTCTTAGGTACTTTAAAGGGTGTATAAAGCGGTAGCAAAATCTTTGCTGCTCAAAAGTGTATGCTAACTTCACAATTTCGAAAACAAAAGCGAAAATTTGGTTCTTGCGTTATATCTCGAAAAGTAAAAAAACTCGAAAAACTAATAGCACCACGTGAAAGAGCGGAAAATTTATATTATAAATTATTTCAAAAAAAAGTGTATTACTATAAAAAATTATTATAAATAAGAAAGCGAAATCGAAAACTCGCGCCAGGCCGCTGAATACAAATATTCAAGCGAGGCGTTCGGGAAAAAACTAAAGTATCTTTGCCTAAAATGTACAGAAAAATGCAAAGAAAAAAATAAAGCATTTTAAAGAGGAAACTCTCTGGAAGCCATTAGTTTTTAATTTTTTTTTTGTTTTCTCATAGAAAATTTGACCGGAAGTTATAATCTCTAAAATTAAAAATAAGATATACAGGGTGAGTCACGGTAGACGCGACGGTCCAATGTGGCTAAACGGTTAATATTTTGAAAATTTTGTTTATTCATGGACATGTGGGTTGATAAAGGCTACATTTTAAAATTATTTTGAATTATACAGGTTGTCCCAAAAAACTGTGACGTATCAAAGTTATATTATTTCTTATGGAAGACCCTATATTTTGTTGCATTTATAGATTATACGTTAAAAATAAGATAAACTTTCTTAAGTATTTCCTATACCTAAGCTTTTTACTTTTCGAGATATTTTGATATTTTTAAAAATGGAAGGACTTACAAGAAAACCAATAACTTTGAAACCAAGAACATGGAAACCTATGGAATCAGCCAAATCCAAATTTAACTGAAAAAAATTAGACTAATAATTGAAAGCAATAATGTATTGTTTAAAACTATACAGGGCGTCCAAAATGGGCGATTCTCTAATGACATATTCAAACGACAATATCATTCTTATTTTAAATAGGACACCCTGTATTTT
Organism: Crepidodera aurea; assembly: GCA_949320105.2. Classification (NCBI taxonomy): domain Eukaryota; kingdom Metazoa; phylum Arthropoda; class Insecta; order Coleoptera; family Chrysomelidae; genus Crepidodera; species Crepidodera aurea. Next base: position 6,017,654 of record OX439477.1, on the reverse strand, counting down.
ATAATCGTATTATGTAGCAAATTCCATTACCTTTTAAAAATTATAAAGGTCTACTATGCCTAAATCTATTAATGTTGGAGTTATTTTTATTTTTGATAAATTTTACATTATTTTTCCTAATGCCTAAATATAACACCCAGTATTTGATCAGCACAGACTATTGCAACATCATTTTTTGTCTAATATCTAATGATACATTTTCCAACAGTTCCCAGAAACATTTTCTTAAAAATTACAAAAATTTCCTCCCATTTAAATGGCCATCAAAGAAATATGGGCAAATTACTTGGTCGCCTATAATTCCACCGTATAGGTACTGATGATCTATTGTGTGGAACAAATGTTGGTTTTGAGTATCATAATAATGAAAGTTTTGACGGTTAACTAATCTATTATTATGAAAAGTGGATTCATCTGTAATTTTTTCGGATCATAGTCTAAGTGGATCAAATTTAACAAAAATAAAAATGACTCAAAAATTAATAGATTTTAAAAAATTTTAAATTTAATAAATTAAGAAATTGCTATAAACTTTTTATAGGATGAAAGTACAGGGTGGCCAAATAAGAATGTGAGGTACTGTATCTGGGAAACTATCCATCGTAGAGGCTTGGGGTAAAAAAAGTTATGACTAAAACGGCCAAGAGAAAAACCTGGAAAATATTTTCAAGTTTCTGAAATGGCCGCTAGGGGGCGTAACTGCAATCTTGAATCTAAGAAAGTGATGTTTCTGTGAATTCCGCTATATTAACCTAACAAGAAATACCTGATCTTTAAAGCAGAAGATAATCTGAACCTTTTTTGTTTGACAATTTTTGCTGTATCTCTAAAAATAAAGTGGTGGGGGGTATTCAAAAGTTGTAGTAAAAAACACCCTGTATATTCAAAACGGCTGAGCCGATTTTAACAAACTTAGGCTTGTTGAAAAGAGCTATTCTTAGACTACAAATGTTATAATATTTGAAGTTTTGTTAGTCTCACATGTCGCCGCTAGATGGCTTTTTTCGAAATTTTGACAGAAATGGTTAATTTTCTCATATAAATTAAATGCATTGGTATGATTTCTTTTTCATGAAAAAGTAGCTAAATGATGCCTAAACAAGCTCGCGAAAACCGCATCTCGGTATCTTGTTCCTAACCTAAAATTTAGGCCAAAGAAAGTTTTATACGGAAATCCCTTAAATTTTTATTTTTTAAACTCGTTAATTCCTTTTATTTATCTAAGTTGTGGCCCTAAAAAGGACCGGACATTAGTTATAACTTTTTTTCGCAAGCCTCTACGATGGATAGTTTCCCAGATACAGTACCTCGCATTCTTAGTTGGCCACCCTGTACAAGTCTTTCCGAAGAAAATAAGATCAAGATCGTTATTCTACGATCACTCCTCGAGCAAGAGTAGCCGATTTTCGCAAGAGCCTTTTTTTCGAAAAATCGAAATATCTCGAAAACTAATAAATATTTTTAAAAATTTGAAATACCTATGACACGAGCTATATTTTTGTTAAGTATCAAATAAATTTATTTAAATTTGAAAAAACAAAAAAATGCGATATCTCGATAAGTTACATCTCGATCGAAACTTATAAAAAATGATTCGAAAGATATTTTTATTATCTACAACTTTATCATTTAATTTTTTTTATTGGAGTTATACTTTTTTCTATTCACGAAAAACCGTTTTTGCGATTTTTTTTAGGCAATTTCGCTAACTAGGATCGAGTTTAATGAAACAGAAACTCATATTATTTTTTTCTCTATACGACCCTATTTTTTGTTTTCGGATTCGAATTTTGTCATCACTTCATACCTATTGATTGGCCGCCCACGCGCTGCACACCTGCTGGGATCGGCCCTGCATATAATGTATAGTTCTGATTGCTAATAATTTAGATAATAAAAAAATGAAATTACAAGAAAATATTGCGTTGGCTACAATCGATATTTTAAACCAAGGCTCTAAATCACTGGATTTTTTTATATGAAATTAATTTGCTGTTCGTATCATGTGTTACTCAACAAACTTGAAGATGAAACTTTCTTTTAAAACAAATATTTTATAACCGGTTGTCATTATACAATGTGTCAACTTTTGTAACAATAAATTTTTTTCGACATTATCCGAAAATATAGATCGTAGAAAGTTGATTTTATTGGGTTTTTTTTCACTTATTTATGTATGTGAAAATATAATCGTTAAATGATCAGATATTTTATTTCCGGACTAATCGTTCTTGACTTTGTTTGTTTAATTCAAGGCGACAATAATATTGGATTTATATTGCTTTTATTAAAATATATCTTTCAACACTAATTCAGTATATGACACCCTTTTTTTCCCGACAACCTTTTTGTTGCAAGATTTAATAGCTAATTTTATTGAAAAAGAAGAATGATTTTTTAATTTGTAATGCTCCAAAACCCACATTTTTCCCGTTCCACCTGTTTAACACTTTTGATTCGACCAGTATATTCTATCAAATATGTTTTAAATAGCATCTTAAATTTTTTTTCAGATGGAAAGCAGGAGTAGCTGCCAGTTTAAGCTACATTCCCCTTAACACCACTGAAAAATCTCCCGCTCTCATTCCTTACCCTGATTGGACAGCCAATCAGATTCCGAAAAAAGGAGAATCTCCTATAGACAATCAAGTAATCTCGGTCTTCAGAATCAACATTGATGCCTGCGACAGATTATGGGTTATGGAAACTGGTTTAACCGATATTTTGGGAAACCCCCAACAAGTCATTCCACCGTCCATTGCTATCTTCGATCTTACTACGGATAAATTGCTAAGGAGGTACCAATTGGGAGAAAATGACATTAAAGGAGAAGATTCGTTTTTCGCTAACATAGTGAGTATAAAACGAATGTATCATGGAATCGTATATTAGTATAAGATTGCTTGCTTTTATCCTGAACTGTTGTTCTATACCGCACAGGTCCATTGTATCAACACGATTTTTTAGTTTTCCACTATCTAGACACCTTTGACTGTCACTTGCGTACTCTGACATTTCGTGATATGAAGAAGAAAGTCAAAAAACCCCAATGCAAATTGCTTATGCAACCACCAATGCAAGTTGAAATGTAAAAATGTCAAATACGAAATTCTAAGCTTCAAATGATATTGCAAGTTGTCACCAGGGAAAAAAGGCAAGGGGAAAAATACTTTTGCGCTCTTAAAAGGAAGCAGAAACTATGTTTTAAGGCCTCAAAAAAAATTTATGACTCTTTAAAAAATGATTAAAATACATTACTACAGTCATAATAACTTTAAGCGACAAAACCGTCCGCTATGCCTTCAATTTTGTACGCCTATGTGCGTAGGTAATATTAATTCGTATTTAAAATGAATATTTTCCATTTTCAAACCTTATATTTTTAAACCTTACATTTTTATTTTTTTAGATCGTAGATGTTACCAATAACACATGCGACAAGGCTTTCGCTTACATTCCTGACTTAGGAGGTTATGGTATTGTCGTTTATTCTTTCGGTGAAAACAAATCTTGGAGGGTTAAACATAATTATTTCCATTTCGATCCTCTTAAGGGAGACATGACAGTTGGAGGAGTTAACTTCCAATGGACGGATGGTGTGTTTGGAATTGCTCTGGGACCAATTAATGATAATGGGTAAGAAAAAATTTAAGCCGTTCTCTCTCACAAATACTTTCTCGTCGTATAATTTCACAGCAGCTGAGCTAGCGTACTCGCTTTTATAAATATATCATGCGCACCTGCAGGTCCCAATGAAGTTAGATCTTCGATGTAAAAAATCTTGAAACAGAATTGATTTGGTTACAGACCCATATACAGACCCATTACTCTCAAAATAGTTTTCTTGATCCAAATTACATGTTAGAACAATTTTTGGTCAGTGCAATAAACGTTCAATAACTTCTATATTAAATTTCTTGGAGTTACAAGAATTCGATGAATCGTTTTGTATCCATAAATTTTGTCTAAAATGAAGTATTCTTAATTTTTTTTTCTTTATTTTGTCTCAGTTTCCGTACCGCCTATTTCCATCCACTGGCTAGCTGCAACGAATTTTCCGTTAGCACCCAAGTTCTGAAGAATGAATCCTTAGCAACTGATCCACACTCATTTGAATTATACAAGGTAAGTTGTAAGAACCTAAAATTGACGATTAAATCATAAAAGTGGTTTCGTTCCATTTAGAATTTCGATAAAAACCACCAGTGAATTAAAATAACAAATTATTTTTCAGTTGGAAGGTAGCAAAGGAGACAAAGGCCAATCATCGTCTTCATCTTTCGATGAAAAAACCAATGTACTCTTCATGACTCAACTACAAAGAGATGGTATTGCTTGCTGGAACCCAAGGACCAGACTTGAAGCTAATAACTTTGCCCTAGTAACACAAGATCATGAAAAACTTGTGTTTACCAATGATATTTCGGTAGGTTTTTATTATTGTTAGAAAATAAAATTGTACTTTCCGTAAGCAGGGGCGTACTGAGGCGCGGGTGTTGGGGGTGTAACACCCCCCTCCCCCAAACTTTTGTACCGAGTCGGGATTTTCGTCTGAGTCAGCATTTTCATGCCGTGGTCATCATGCTCGGGAAATATGACTGGTAAGTCGGCTAATCGTATTGTACAGTCGGCAAATTTTCCTTAACGAGTCGGCATTTTCAACATGACTCACCCCCCCCCCAACTTATGAGGCTCGATACGCCCCTGTACGTAAGGTTTTTTTATGACGCGGTTAGGTATTAAAACTGATCACTATTGATCAACCATTGCAAAATCTAACTGTTGTAGCGTACTACTATTTATGCAACCCACTTTACCGCCATGTTGATTGTCTTCGCCACCAGGAGAGGAAAAAACGCGGGAATAACCTAACAATTTAGGCTTCGGACACACTAGCGTTTTTTTTTTCATGCAGCTTTTCAACGTAATAAAACGAAATAAAAATAGGCATCAATGGAGTAGACGTAGCTGGCCAGACACAGCGTATTTTCCCGCCTATGTGGCGTATCCTCAAGGTCTCCCGCCGGGGGCTCGAAAGCGCTCTGGCCTATTTATGCGTTTTCCCGCTGATTTCTGGCCACACTAGGGGAACACACGCATTTAAACACGCGATCGTTGCTCTTTCATTGCATTTTTTATTTCGTCTTGTTATTTAAATTTTTGTGTTTTGCTAGTATGGAGTGGAAATATCTCCAAGACTACTAAATATCATCCAACGATGTCCTTTAGGTTGTTCTGACAATAATATATTCACAAACTCGTGCGCATCAAGACTACCTTAGTTGCCTTTACACGGAAAAGAAACATTAACCTCAAAACCATCGAAAGATCCTGCAGAGGATGTACACGTCAATAGTGAGACCTGCCATCACTTATGGAGCAGTAGTCTGGGGCAGCAGAACTAAGCTGGCCAGTACAAAGGCAAATCTAGCGAAAATCCAAAGACTAGCCTACGTATGCATAACAGTTGTAATGAGAACGTGCCCAACGGCCGCCATGGAGATAATCCTAAGCCTTACACCCCTCCATATAGTAGTGGAGAGTATAGCGATAAGGACAACCTACAGAATGACCAGAGAAGGATCAACCAAACGCAAGTTTCGACTCCTTCCTGGAAATTACCATACCTGGGACATGCCCCAAGATGAGATGACAAAGAAGTTTAGCTTTGTGAAAGAATTCAACACAAAGCTAAGTAACAAAAGCGAATGGGACAAAGATACCGTCCCAAAACTGAGAAGTGCCATGAAATGATGGCTCTAGAACAACAGAAGGAACAGGAATAGGAGTATATGGGCCTGGAACCAAATATTCTGAAAGTCCAGTTCAACATAGAAAGAAATTTTCGCAGACAAGAGATCATCATCATGTCAGACAGCCAAGCAGCCATTAATGCCTTGAACTCCCATGTAATCAACTCCAAGATAGTTTGGGAGTGCCTAGAGAATCTAAACGAACATGGCAAGAACAACACTGTTACCCTACTATGGGTTCCGGGACATACTGGAGTGGAGGGTAATGAAATAGCAGACCTACTCGCAAAAAAGGGGCTGAAACACCATTTCTGGGTCCTGAACCCTTCTGCGGAATAAGCACCAGTACAATACTTGATGAACTTGGAAAAGAAGTAAATAAGAAAAGATCCCAATACTATAAGGAATGAGGCACGCCAAGACACTACTGGTGAACTATAACCAGAATAGATCTGACGACTGCATCAGTAAAAGTCAAAATAAGCTCCAGAATACTAACAGGGCACTGCCGTCTGAGAGGCCACCTAAAGAAATTCGGATTAGTAGACAAAGAAGAATGCAGATTCTGCGATGAAGAGGAGGAAACCTCTATCCACATTCTCTCAGAATGCATTACCCTGCAAAATCCAAGGGTACGATACCTCAGAGAATATCAAATAGAAGAGGAAGATCTAAGTAACCTGAGGCCTACCGACATCCTGAAAGCAATAGGACTGGAGGAACTGCTCTATTCGTTGAAACATCCTTAACGACTGGGCAGCAGTAGGGGGCACAATAGATCTTATAGGTCGCAGTGTATCGACACCGCCATCACAGATAGATAGATAGACCTCGCGCGCTATACTTTGCTTTTCGTGAAAAGTTGTGTGATTAACAGCTCAAATAGCTTGGACCTCTTCAGGCTTCTACATTTTCATGGAGGTGTAGCCTGGCTTCATGTTTGTCAGCAAACCTTTCAATTTCATCCTTAACCATTTGGATACCGAGGTTTCTATGTAGGTCACTGTTGCGTACGTACCAATGGCCGTTTCTCATGTTACGCAGCACTTGTTCTGATACATTTAAATTAACCCCATAGCCCAATATCGTAGTCACACTGGTTTCAGAATTTGTTTGTAGATTGGTATCTTGTTGTGCAATGACAATTTGGAGTCATTAATGATGTGTATATTTTTTTCTATCTGAGTTTGGTGTCAAGAGCCACGCCTACATACATTAGAAAATGTCACACACTGCACCATGTCCTATTTCTTGGGAGCTGTGATTTTATTTCACATCATTTGTACAGTTTTATTACTCCCCATTTAAAATATTTTGGTTCCTAGTTGTTTTAAGTATCTGGTGGGTCCAATGTAGTCTTCAGACATCGTTTATATAGAGATACGATGTCGAGCTTGTCTACTTCTTACTGATGAAGCACAATAATGCCGAAATCGGTCTAAGAATGACAGGCTCCTTTAGTAACAAAACCAAAGTTGTTGGGTTTAAGTCCCGAAAGGATTCGGGTTCCACCCGCGTCTGATGGTCTTCTGTAATTCAATATCTGTTGGGGCATATAGCCCAAGGAGTAGTTGTTTGAAGTCCAGACGTTGGTGCAGTGTGTGACATTTTCTAATGTCGTATTTCTTGGGAGCTGAGATTTTATTCCACATCATTTGTACGTCAGTCGTGAAATCTCGCTAATGTACAATAAATAGAGCAAGAGGCCTACAACACTACCTTGAGGTACACCTGCATTTATTTCTTTCAAGCCGGAATACGCATCTTCCTGTTTAATTCTTTTTTTATCTCGAAATTTTTCTTAGTATAAGCAAATAAAACAAACCTTTATCTTTTAGATTGACGCAGAAAGAAACCTTTGGATTTTATCCGACAGGATGCCTATGTTTATCTATAGACAGTTGGATCCCAATCAAATTAATTATAGAATTTTGAGGATGTCAGTGGACGAAGCCATCAAAGGAACGGCATGCGAAGCTTAAAAATTTAAAACAGTATTAATGCAAACAAGTGATAGATAAATTATAGGTTGTACTATATATTGATTTTAGACGTAGTGCTTTGTTTTATATTAGAAATTTTTGTAATAAAAACTTCTCGTTGGCCAGTTTTGTATATTTTTTTATTTTCAAAATTTTATAGAACGACTATGATATATGACGGTATAGCCCGTTTGCCAGATCCACATTTAAACCAAAAGCTCTCATAAAAAATGTGATATTGCTGAAACTAAGCTCTTAGGTACTTTAAAGGGAGTAGAAAACGATAAAAAAATCTTTGCTGCTCTAAGTTCAAAATTTCGAAAATTTAATTTTTGCGATGAGTTATATCTCTGTTTAATAAAACTTGTTTTAAAATAACCATTTTTTACATCATTCATTCGACGCCATTTTTATTTTCAAAATAGTGTTTCTTTATATAAATCAATTTTTGAATTATTACACTTGAAAGTGTATTTTTAACTTTATTTAAAAAAATAATAAATTTCTGATTTATATAAACATTATTTTGAAAATAAAAATGGCGTCGAATGAATGCTGAAAAAAAATGATGATTTTAAAACATAAGTCTTAATAAACACAGAGAATGTTAATTATTTTTACATCAAAAGTAAAAGTATAATGATAAATGTATAGTTCGTGTAATCGCTTTAGTGTGGCCATCTGAGCAGTGCTTTAAAGTCAATGTCGAGTGTTCTACTTTAATATATAGCTCGAGAGCCAGAGAATATTTCTCGAGTTGATAAAATAGAAACATGTATTCGCTAAGATGTAATCAAAGCGACTAATGGCTCGGCCAGATTGAGTAAGCCACATTGTCTAATCACAGGGCTTGGTTTCAATATTCAACCAATGACTCGTCGACAGTCCACGTTGCCTGACTCAAAGGATGCCGCTACACATTGGAGATGCTGAAGTTTTTTTGGTAGCAACAAAGGCGCCGCTTTATAGCTGTTAAATTGGGGCTACTATATGTATTACACAAACTATACAAGGATTTATATTTGTTATGCATCTATTAAAACCTAGCATATAATTTGACAAGTGTACATGGGCGTACCGAAATTTGTTTTTTTAGACGTATTGGTCTAAGAAATGAAATAAAATAAATCAATACACACTGTATTACAAAAAATACATTAACTTTTATCTACAACAATATAATTACTATACAAATTAATAAGCCACAGTTCTCCAAAAATAATTTTTCAGAAACGCTGCAATTATCTTTATAGTAAATGTGAATTTAGAGTTCTTTTCTGAGCTAATTCTTTTTCACCAATATTTCATTAGAATGAATCGGTAAATGTTGTTTCAAATGTGTCTTTAGAGTAAATGGTTTGTCACAAGTGTTTCACTTGAAATTCTTTTCACCTGCATGTGTCAGAAAATGTCTGTTCAGGTATTTCTTTAGAGTAAATAATTTTTCACAAATGTTGCACTTGAAATTCTTTTCACCTGAATGAATCGATAAATGGCAATTTAGAGTGCTCTTCTGAGTAAATGTCTTTTCGCAAATGTTGCACTTGAAATTCTTTTCGCTAGAATGAATTGGTAAATGATTATTTAGACTGCTCTTATGTGCAAATGATTTTTCACAAATGTTGCACTTGAAATTCTTTTCACCTGAATGAATTGGTAAATGATTATTTAGAGAGCTCTTCTGTGCAAATGATTTTTCACAAATGTTGCACTTGAAATTCTTTTCACCTGAATGAATCAATAAATGTCTATTTAGAGAGTTCCTATAAGTAAATGATTTTTCACAAATGTTACATTTTAAATTTTTTTCACCTGTATGCATATATAAATGATCTCTTAGAGTTGCCTTCTGAGTAAATGATTTTTCGCAAATGTTACACTTAAAATTCTTTTCACCTGAATGAATTAGTAAATGTTGATTCAGACAGTCTTTCCGAGTAAATGATTTTTCACAAACGTTGCATTTAAAATTCTTCTCACCTGAATGAATCAGTAAATGATTATTTAGAGTGATCTTCTGAGTAAATGTCTTTTCACAAATGTTACACTTGAAATTCTTTTCACCTGAATGAATTTGTAAATGTATCTTAAGACGGCTCTTGCGATTGAATGATTTAGCACAAATGCTGCACTTGAATTTCTTTTCACATAAATGTATTTTTAGTTTCTCTTCTAAAAGTTGCTCACTTTCATCTTTAATATGTATTTCATCTTCTTCAATTTTGACACTGTTATCACTAATTATATTTGTCTTGATATCTGTATATTGGAATATACAATAATCTTTTGGAATATCAAGTTTCTCTTCTAAAAGTTGCTCACTTTCATCCTTAATATGTATTTCATCTTCTTCAATTTTGACACTGTTATCACTAATTATATTTGTCTTGATATCTGTATATTGGAATATACAATAATCTTTCGGAATATCAAGTTTCTCTTCTAAAAGTTGCTCACTTTCATCCTTAATATGTATTTCATCTTTTTCAATTTTGACACTGTTATCATTAATTAAATTTGTCTTGATATCTGTATATTGGAATATACAATCTTTTGGAATATCAAGTTTCTCTTCTAATTTATTGGTCCTAATATTTACTAAATGCAATTGTTCATTACTATCTAAGATCTCATCCTTCCATTCTGGTTCAATTTTCATTTGATCTTGTAAAATTACTTCTATTTGGTAAGTTTCCATTTTACTTTCAGTCTTTAGAAAAGGAACTAAATCGGTTATCTATTTTTTTTAACCTCACCTCACCTCACAGATACTTCAGTTAAAAATTGTAATTGTGTCACAAGTCATTCGAATGAAAAATAATCGATTATCGGCTTAATCCCTGCATCTGAAAATAAGATTGCAGCGCCACGGTGGTTTATATTGGAACCCTTTTCACAGACATTGGCTCTTTGTTGTGATTTGTTTGTGTATGTCCGATATTTTTATTTTAGCATTTTTTTCCATTTATTAAAGACTAATTTGTGGGAAAAATTTATTATTAGTTATTATTTATCATATAGGTAAGTAATCATTTTCATTTCATGTAAAAATAAGCATTTATTTTAAAGTTAAAGTTGCCTTTCTAATTCACAATCTAATCTAGTGTTTTCTTGTATTTAAGGATTTATGGAGGTACAAATACATCTAGAGGTGTATATGAAGAGGAGGAAGTTGGTCATTTAATTGTGTGGTCAATTGGATTCTAATAGGCAAAGCCAAAGTAAAAACATCTTTATATGCGGTTTGTGTTAGCAAACAAGTGATTTGAAATCTGATCCACATAAAATAAGAGGCCAGCTTAATAATATGAGGAGCTCATATAAGGCAGGAAATGGTGGGAAGTGCAAACATATTTCTGCACTTGTAATTACGTGTACAAGGTGTAAGACGTTACAGCAATTCAAAATACTGGAAAATGATTATGAGTAGGAGTTTACTAAAAATACGTTATCAACAGTAAAATATAACTTCTTAATAAAAATGATTCATAATTTATGTATGTAACAAATAAATATATTACTTATTAAACCTTAGGAGACGCCTATGTTTGACATATCGCATGTGCCCTGCTCGAAAATGTCATATACTAGTTGCCTCAATTTTCTTATATGGATGTGCTCATCCAGTTAGATTAGAGGTCAGTGCAGAGACAACTTATAAGACTGACAACTCAATGTATTATTCTTGTTCGGGCGATTGTAAACGGAAGGCAATAGGAGAGGGCGCACTAGTCAATATTCTTCTTTCTCAAGGCCTCTTACTGCTGTGAGTATCCATTCATCAGTGGCGGGAAAATTTAAAATTATACTGGACCCAAAAATGTATATATTAGAAATAACTCACGTTTCTATACAAAATGTACAGAACAATAAAAACTGTCATTTACTACAAACTTGAAAAGTATTAAAATTACAGTTCAATATGTGTAGTGAAAATAACGTTTTTATTGCTCCTGTAAATTTTGCCAAAGAAACACAAATTACACTAGATTATTAATATTTAGACTTAGAAAAATGATAGACCAAACTCTTTTTGCTTTCTATAAATTGTGTATTGTTTAAGATACAGAATAACAAACCACACTAACAATAATACAAAATAATGGGGGTTGGTGGCTCAGCTGTAGAGCACTGGACTTTAATTCCGCCCTCTTCCACTACATTTACAGTGTTGAGATCTGCCTCTTTGAATTTAAGTGGTACAGCGCTTGATTTTAACTTCCAATCAATTTCATTAGTATAATTATTTCTACTAAAATGATTTCTGCTGATTGTGTAGTTCCTCATATTAATGTTTGGATAGGTTACACCCAGACTCTGGCACCACATGTTGCACCTAATATGAATTAAAATCATTACTAATAAAACTGTATTTTTTGCATGTATATTGCTTAATTAAATGAGAAGATAAAATGCTTACATGTCACTATTTCTTGGAAAACAACGCAGTTTCTGAACTTCGACGTCACTGCAACCACAAATTAAGCAAGAATTCACCATTATTTTTAAAAGTCTCACAATCATCACTGTACAAACTAAAATTACTTAACAATATCACACGATTCACAAGACAGAGAAATAAACCAAATCATAACAACAAAATAGATTCTTCAAATACATATTAACAACCAATAACATCCAACGTCTGACCACAGTAGATACAGTAATTCCACTTCGGCCAATTTCTGGTTGTAAGTTTTCAACGCGCATTAGCCAGGAGTTGCGACTCCTGGCTAATGCGCAAACGACGAGTTTAAGAACGACCGGCACTCTTCCATAGTTGCGGGATTTAAAAAGTTTCATCCAATTTACTGTGTAATATATTAGAAGTGTTATAAACATTTCATAAAGTAGTCTCTTATTTCATCAAATTCTGGTTTTAGGATATTTTATCAATGAGGCGTCAATTCCTATGTATGTTCCACTTATTTCATTGAAAAGTGATCATTTTTGTGACAATTCTACAATAGAATCTCGAATTATGATAATTTAACAATTCACATTGGCAACATTGCAATATGAAAACATTTTTAATTGTGTTGCTCAATTTATTATTTCATTCGTTTTCGTTTGTATTATTTGGTGGTGTTTTCTGTTTGTTTTGTGCGAAATAGTAAAAGCGAAATGTCTACAGTTGTTGGTGATGTTGTGCTTAAAAAACCATGTACAATTTGTGTAGTATGTCGAAGCAATTCGAGGGAAAATCCCCAATTAAGTTTTTTTAGGTTTCCCAAAGATGATGCAAGGTGAGTAATTTCTGAAACAATATTGAACTTCTTTACTAACTGAAGATATTTTTTATAGATATGCTAAATATTTTAATATATCCAATACATTCTATGATCGTTCTCAAAATATTTGCTTAGGAATATTCTGCAAAAAGAACATAGGTATCTTGTGAGGATATTCTGGGAATATCCTTTGCTGTGTGGGTGTCTGTCTGTTATTGTTATTGTAAATTATAGTTTTAAGCTTGTAATAATTGTAATGTTTTGTGACGAGTGTAAAATTCTTGTAATTTTATATTAATAAAAATCTATCTATCTATGTTTTTATTAGATGTCATGCATTATTGGTTCTTGTTTTCTTAAAAAAAAATTGTATTGACTATGTACATTGTATGCAATAATTTTCTTTCTTATATATTAGGAATGTGAAATGTCAACTGAAATGGGAAAAATAAATATTTTCGTAATAATCTCTTGCATTTTTTTTAACAACGAATATAGAATGGCTGTATTAACTTTTTTAAACAGAATCAAACAAAATAAGCACACAACTCAACCAGAATTTTGTATTTTCCATATTGAATTTTGGCAGAAACTCCATTCCCAAAAACTTTTAAACCACGTTTGAATAACATCTACCCATAATCATAAAACTCATTTTTTGTTCATATAAAAATATATGCCAAATCTCAACTCGACTAGAAATGGTTCAAATTTGTACTAATAAACGTACATATGAAGTTAATATAAGTGTGGCAATAAAGATAATCGTGAGATTGGAAACAAGTTTTCATACTTTTCGGGCCTATATCTCAAAAAGCATTCGAGACCTCCGCTTTTTGACTTCAAATTCGTGTTCAGGAGACAAAAATACGTAAGAATCACCAAACATTTTTTTTTATCTCGGGTGCATCCGATTAAATGAATTTTACCTCATTGAATACTGTATAATTAATTTTTACTACTTTTCCATGTTTCCAACCTTATTTGCATAGCCCGAATTTTAGCGAGCAGTTTATATCAATAATTGATATATTGAGCAGTGTATAAATGAGCATTGTTAGGGATCGTGGCGGGGAGAAATGTCATTACTGTCAATAGTGTCAATACCAGTGCGAATATAAAAAATGAAACTGCTGGACACCAATATCAAAGGTGCCGACGCTAAGTGGAACTACTGTATCTACTGTGGTCTGACACTGTCGAAAACCTCAAACGTCAATCACAAAATTTGCAACACCAGCGACCTCAACGGCTGCCTCCCTCCTGAACAACGGAGATAAATGTATGTCCAGATTATTGTAAGAGAGAAAGAAAGTTATATATAGAATTTATATGGGCTGCCGAACACTTTTTCCTATTAAGTTAACCGTCTCATAGTTGTCTCTGGTCAGTGGCACTTTCTAGGGCCACAATTTTTTATATATATAATAGGCCTCGTGCATACTACCAAGTGGGGGTAACACTGTGGAACACCAGCGAAACAGGTGGCGTATTTTGAAAACTTTTTGAGGCCGCTCTCCATTAACTGTTAAAATATCTATATCAAATAGTAAATTTAATATTGTTCTATTCACATATTTTTTTTTAAATAATATTACGTGAATATTGTATTATTTCTAAAAATACAACTCAAATGAGGTTATGTTATTAAAAACTAAAAATTACGAAAATATTATGATGCAAACTTACTACTTTTATGCATGAATATTATGGCAAATCACTTCATTCAACTTTCAACAAAGTTATTTTAACGTTTTATTTATTATTTTTTGAAAAAATTTCGTTTCGCAGTTCGCCTAAAATATAAAAAGCGGCCTCAAAAAAAGCGATGCGCGCGCATCTGCACGAGGTCTATAGGATATTGCAAAAAAAATACTCGCCAATTCTGCGTAACATATAAACTTAAACTTACTTCATTTAAAAGCAATAAAATTAATCGAAATTAATTTCTATTTAGCGTATGTTTTTAATAAAGGCTTTAATTTTAGTTTAAAAAACTGTAAATGCAAAGGGCTCTTCTCAGGGCCACAATAATTTATTTTTAAAAATAAAAGAAATGTGCATTGATTAGACACATATTTTGTTTTTAAACTGAGTTATCCATTTTTCTCAAATGTGGCAAATGTTTTTAATAAATAAAACTCCTCCAAGTCAGTACCACAAATTTAATAATAAAATATTGTTGCTCCCCGTATATTTTATTATTAAATTTGTGGTACTGACTTGGAGTTTTATTTATTATTTTGGTTTTGTTGAAAAATATATTTAAAAAGCAATTTTTGTAGTTTATTTTATACATAAAAACACAAATATATTTTATTTCTTTAATTCATACATGAAATTTGTAAGCAACGCACATACTGTAAAAATTTGATTGATACAACCTATTAAATTAATGGGAATTTTATTTGTATACTCTTCTTAATTTCATTAATGGCAGACAAAATTCATTTAAAGGGGTTAGTTTGTGATTTTTTGTGACTTTTTCCTTGTATAAATGTTTTTGAACAACTCCAACTTGTCCCTTTTTAGACCTAAAAAATAATTCAAATGCCACCAAAAATTTCCAACAAGGCCGCCCAGCATAATATGAAATTTTTTTGTCGTTTCCTTTGAATTTTTGTATGGAGTATACTGTTGAAGCGATGAGTTTGGATTGCACAACTCTTACGTGTATGTTTTTCTTGTATTTGTAATGTGTGTATTCATATTTTCATTTTCATTTATTACAATATCAACAAGCACGTACCAGAACGGCCAACCGAATAAAAATAATTGGGGTAAAATCAGACGAAGATGGGTAGAAAAGTTACTAGATTCAAACCACCCGCCGCTTTTTCGCGCACGATCTCTAGCTAAAATGCGAGATTTGAGATGGGTCTAATAAAATGCGAATGATACCTAATGGACCGTGATAGTGTGTCGTCACTGGGGCCAAACATAACAAAGTAACCATAGCAACACTCTCATAGTTGTCAGGTTATCTAAATTTAAATGTGTAGTAACCATAGCAACGGTGTCATAGTTGTCAATCATGACAGATAAGTGACATCGTTGCCATGGTATAGTCGAACTCAATCCTTTATGAGAATGAAAAAACAGCAAAGGATTAGCGCCAATAGAACAAATTCTCATGAATCTGGACATTTTTGAGCACTTTAAAGTCGAAAACACGGTACACTGTCCATATACATAAAAATAAAATAATATTTTGGCTATTAGGACCACTGTGCAAAGATTCAATAACCAACTGAGCTGGATATCGTTATAGGGGAGAATGGCGTATAATTATTAATTATGAGTTTAATATGAATTTACATTTTAATTTCTATAACGCATATTAGATTTGAATTACTAATTAAAATTTTGTCTGAAATTAATTTAACTAAACTGTGAGGTATGAGGTTACACTCATAAGAGGCGACAATGGAAGTGTGGTTATAGTTTTTACATTTCCAATTGCAGAAATAAAATTCTCAGATGTGCAGACAGGTTACTTTGGCGGCTTGTAGATGTGCCGACAAGTGGCTTTGTCGGTATCAGCGGCATGTAGATGTGCCGACAAGTGTCTTTGTCGGTATTAGCGGCATGTAGATGTGCCGACAAGTGGCTTTGTCGGTATTAGCGGCATGTAGATGTGCCGACAAGTGGCTTTGTCGGTATTAGCGACTTGTATAAAGCGGGATCATTTTGTTCTGCAATTAAAGTAGGAAGTAGGAAGTTAGACAAATATTGTCTTCAGTAATGAGGGCTAGGAAAATATTCATACAGTGATACACTGTGCTTGTGTTCGCAATTGATTTTTGATTTAGTGAATAGTAGGTGGTAGGTGATTCGCGGCGTTAGTTTATTTCAAATAATATTATTTTTGGCTTCCGTGTACATACATACTTTTTTTTATTTTGAAACATTGTTACAGTGTACTTCTTATTTATTTATTCGGTGTTTCCCAAATTTAATGGGTTGATAGCAAATTTG
Organism: Crepidodera aurea; assembly: GCA_949320105.2. NCBI lineage: Eukaryota > Metazoa > Arthropoda > Insecta > Coleoptera > Chrysomelidae > Crepidodera > Crepidodera aurea. Next base: position 6,000,710 of record OX439477.1, on the reverse strand, counting down.
GTAAAAGAAGAAATTAACAAAATTTCAGCTGATGATTGGTAGAAAAAAATGAAACATGTCATCAAAGAAGAAAATTCTTATATAACGAGTCCGACCAAATTTATTATCAATGTTGATGACAGTGATTCCGATGGTGAGGGTTGAGATAGGGTAGGTAAGCTTAATTAATTTATAATATTTATGACTTTATTCACCGTGTTTTTAATTTTAGAATTAAAATTTGAGACAAAATTTTAATTAGCAACGTTTCTGAATCTCAAAAGAGATCAGAAAATGAAGCTATAGGCCAGGTGGAGTGGTCAACCTCTATTCAAATCTAACATGGGTTATAGAAATTAAAATGTAAATTCATATTGAAGAAAGTTAATCAATATAGAAATTTTACGCAAATTACCCCTAACGATCTCCAGTAACTTGGTTATTGAATCTTTGCGCAGTGGTCCTAATAGACAAAATATCATTTTATTTTTATGTATATGGACAGTGTACAGTGTTTTCGACATTAAAATACTCAAAAATGTCCAGATCAATCAGTATTTCTTCTATTGGCGGTATCCTTTGCTGTTTTATAGCGTTTTTTCTTTCTCATAAAGCGGTGGGTTCTACTATAACCTTGTTTTGTTTGGCACCAATTACATGTTACCAACTTCGTTGTGACGACACGACTACCACTGTCCATTATATTGAACGATTCAAAGGATGTGCAATAAAATTTATTTTCAAAATCGGTAATTCGGTATAGTGCATTCTGTGAGTCGGAAAAAAACCTTGAAAAATATAAGTCATTTTTGACGCCCACAAAGTACGCTCCTCTCTGTATTCGAATGAAACTAATATTCCGATGATCATTTGAATTTTTATTTGGCCGGTTTCTGTGTACCTATGCAAAGGTTACCCAATTATACTTTTCGATGGGTACTAAAACCACTTATTTATTCAAAAAAGTTTTTAATTTTAAATTAAAAACTTTTTTAAAGAATCCGAATATCCCATCACTAAACCTAGCATATAATTTGACGAAAATGGCCGAGTGTCCATGGGCGTACCAAAATTAATATTTTTTTAGATAAATAAATTAATGCACACTTTTATCTACAACATTATAATTACGATACAAATTAATAAACAACAGTTCTGCAAAAATGATTTTTCAGATGTGTCTTTAGAGATAAATTATTTGTCACAAATGTTTCACTTGAAATTCTTTTCATCTGAATGAATCAATAAATGTCTATTTAGAGAGCTCCTATGAGTAAATGATTTTGCACAAATGTTACATTTGGAATTTTTTTCACCTGAATGAATCAATAAATGTCTATTTAGAGAGCTCCTATAAGTAAATGATTTTTCACAAATGTCACATTTGAAATTTTTTTCACCTGTATGTATATATAAATGATCTCTTAGAGTTCCATTCTGAGTAAATGATTTTTCACAAATGTCACACTTGAAATTCTTTTCACCTGAATGAATTAGTAAATGTGTCATAAGATGGCTCTTGTGATTGAATGATTTAGCACAAATGCTGCATATAAAACTATTTTCACGTGAATGATTCAATAAATGTTTATTTAGAGTGACGTTATGAGCAAATGATTTATCACAAACGTTGCACTTGAAATTCTTTTCACTTGTATGAATCAGTAAATGTTTCATAAGATTGCTCTTTCGATTAAATGATTTAGCACAAATGATGCAGTTAAAACTCTTTTCTGAATGAATTAATAAATGTTTATTTAAAGAGTTCTTATGAGTAAATGATTTTTCACAAATGTTGCATTTGAAATTTTTTTCACCTGAATGATTAAGTAAATGTAAATTTAGAGAATTCTTGTATCCAAATGATTTTTCACAAATGTTGCACTTGAAATGTCTCTCACCTGAATGTATCAGTAAATGTGTTTTTAGATTTCTCCCTCGAGTAAATGACTTTTCACAAATGTTGCACTTGAAATTCTTTTCACCTGAATGAATCAGTAAATGTAAATTTAGATTATTCTTCTGTGCAAATGATTTTTCACAAATGTTGCACTTGAAGTTCTTCTCACCTGAATGAATCAGTAAATGATTATTAAGGGTGCATTTCTGAGTAAATGACTTTTCGCAAATATTGCACTTGAAATTCTTTTCGCCAGAATGAATCAATAAATGTAAATTTAGAGAATTCTTCTGTGCAAATGATTTTTCACAAATGTTGCACTTGAATTTCTTTTCACATGAATGTGTTTTTAGTTTCTTTTCTAAAAGTTGCTCACTTTCATCCTTAATATGTATTTCATCTTCTTCAATTTTGACACTGTTATCACTAATTAAATTTGTCTTGATATCTGTATATTGGAATATACAATAACCTTTTGGAATATCAAGTTTCTCTTCTAAAAGTTGCTCACTTTCATCCTTAATATGTATTTCATCTTCTTCACTTTTGACACTGTTATCATTAATTAAATTTTTCTTGATATCTGCTTGGAATATACAATAATCTTTTGGAATATCAAGTTTCTCTTCTAAAAGTTGCGCACTTTCATCCTTAATACAGATTTCATCTTCTTCAATTTTGACACTGTTATCACTAATTATATTTGTCTTGATATCTGTATATTGGAATATACAATCTTTTGAAATATCAAGTTTCTCTTCTAAGATCTTATCCTTCCATTCTGGTTCAATTTTCAGTTGATCTTCTGAAATTATTTCTATTTGGTAAGTTTCCATTTTACTTTGTCTTTAGAAAAGAAACTGAATCTGTGAATCCGTTATTAATTTAACATCACAGATACTTCAGACTACTGTGGAATTACTGTATCTACTGTGCTCCAGACTTCAATTAAAAATTTTGTCAAGTCGTCATTCGAATGAAGAATAATCGATCATCCGAATTCCTCAAATAATCGGCGTAATCCGATTTTCAAATAGGCTGGTTCGACATTTTTCGTAATGTGTTTATTTCAACTAAAATCGAAAGAATTTATGATTAAAAAATGGTGACAAAAATTTCGATTGCAAATTTTAATATTTACGTCCGTTATAAGCATTATAAAACCAATGATCAGAGCGAGGCTAGAAAGCGTACGTGTGCGAGACTATGCCGCTTTACGTCAGCCCGCAAACGTAGATTGGTTTTATAATTCTTATAGCGGTCGTAAATCTTAAAATTTGCAGACGAAATTTTTGTCATCATAAAATCTCTTGATTTCAGTTAAAATAAAAAAATCTCGAACCAGCCCATTGGAATATGCTATAGCTAAAATACGAGATATGAGATGGGTCTGAACAAAAAATTCAAATAATTGTAGTTTCTACATTAAAAAGAAAAAAGCGAGCGCTATTACCCACCTGCCCCTAGTGCTTTGTTTTATATTAGAAATTTTTTTAATAAAAACTTCTCGTTGGCCAGTTTTGTATATTTTTTTCTTTTCAAAATTTTATAGAACTCTACTATGATATTCTTCAGTAGCCCATTTGCCAGAGCCACATTTATACCAAAATCTCTCATAAAATGTGATATTGCTGAAACTAGGCTCTTAGGTACTTTAAAGGGTGTAGAAAACGATAAAAAAATCTTTGCTGCTCTAAAGTGCATGCTAAATATCCATGGGCGTACCGAAATTTGTTTTTTTAGACGTATTGGTCGAAGAAATGAAATAAAATAAATAAATACACACGATATTACATTAACAATATAATTACTACACGAATTAATCAATTACATTAGATTAGTAAGGGGCTTATGTGCTTATGGGAGCCTCTCCACTGCGACCTTTGCAGATATATGGTGTGTGCCCTCATGTTATGTTAGAATACCCTGTCTAGACCCTTCCTTGTTATTAGATTCCATAGGCCAGACCTTAGGTCCTCCTGTCGTCGAACCTTAGCCTTGTCAGACCTTCGCAGTAGCACCGAATGTGTACTGAGGTTTCCTCATCTTCTTCTACAAATTAATAATCAACAGTTCTGCAAAAATAATTTTTCAGAAACACTGCACTTGTAATGTGTCTTTAGAGTAAATGATTTGTAATAAATGTTTCACTTCAAATTCTTTTCACCTGAATGTGTCAGAAAATGTGTTTTCAGACCGTCTTTGCGAGCAAATGATTTTTCACAAATGTTGCACTTAAAATTCTTCTCACCTGAATGAATCAGTAAATGCTTATTTAGAGTGATCTTCTGAGTAAATGTCTTTTCGCAAATGTTGCACTTGAAATTCTTTTCACTTGAATGTATCAGTAAATGTGTTTTCAGATGTGTCTTTTGAGTAAATGATTTTTCGCAAATGTTGCACTTGAAATTCTTTTCACCTGAATGAATCAGTAAATGATAATTTAGAGACCTCTTGTGAGTAAATGCCTTTTCGCAAATGTTGCACTTGAAATTCTTTTCACTTGAATGTATCAGTAAATGTGTTTTCAGACTTATCTTTAGAGTAAATGATTTTTCGCAAATGTTGCACTTAAAATTCTTTTCACCTGAATGAATCACTAAATGCGTATTAAGAGTGCATTTCTGAGTAAATGTCTTTTCGCAAATGTTGCACTTAAAATTTTTTTTACCTGTATGTATATTTAAATGATCTCTTAGAGTTCCCTTCTGAGTAAATGATTTTTCGCAAATGTTGCACTTGAAATTCTTTTCACTTGAATGTATCAGTAAATGTGGTTTGAGATGTGCCTTTAGAGTAAGTGATTTTTTGCAAATGTTGCACTTGAAATTCTTTTCACCTGAATGAATCAGTAAATGATTATTTAGAGTGATCTTCCGAGCAAATGTCTTTTCGCAAATGTTGCACTTGAAATTCTTTTCACCTGAATGAATCAGTAAATGATTATTTAGAGTGGTCTTCCGAGCAAATGTCTTTTCGCAAATATTGCACTTGAAATTCTTTTCATCTGAATGAATCAGTAAATGTTGGTTCAGATATGTCTTTCGAGTAAATGACTTTTCGCAAATGTTGCATTTGAAACCCTTTTCACTTAAATGAATCAATATATGGCTTTTATATTTTTCTTTAGCATTAGTAAACCCTGGGCAATCACGTCTTTCACCCCCATCAAAACTTAAAGTGTTGACGTTTTGTTCATCTAAAGGCTGCTCACTTTCATTCTTAATATGTATTTCATTTTCTTCAATTTTCTTCTTCTTGAAATCTGTATATTGGAATATACAATAATCTTTTGGAATATCAAGTTTCTCTTCTAAAAGTTGCTCACTTTCATCCTTAATATGTATTTCATCTTCTTCAATTTTGACACTGTTATCACTAATTATATTTGTCTTGATATCTGTATATTGGAATATATAATCTTTTGAAATATCAAGTTTCTCTTCTAAAAGTTGCTCACTTTCCTTAATATGTATTTCATCTTCTTCAAGTTTGACACTGTTATCACTAATTATATTTGTCTTGATATCTGTATATTGGAATATACAATCTTTTGAAATATCAAGTTTCTCTTCTAAAAGTTGCTCACTTTCATCCTTAATATGTATTTCATCTTCTTCAATTTTGACACTGTTATCACCAATTATATTTGTCTTGATGTCTGTATATTGGAATATACAATCTTTTGAAAGTTTCTCTTCTAAAAGTTGCTCACTTTCATCCTTAATATGTATTTCATCTTCTTCAATTTTGACACTGTTATCACTAATTAAATTTGTCTTGATATCTGTATTTTGGAATATACAATAATCTTTTGGAATATCAAGTTTCTCTTCTAATTTACTGGTCCTAATATTTATTAAATGCAATTGTTCATTACGGTTTAAGATCTCATCCTTCCATTCTGGTTTAATTTTCATTTGATCTTGTGAAATTATTTCTATTTGGTAAGTTTCCATTTTTCCCGTCTTTAGAAAAGAAACTGAATCCGTTATTTATTTAACCTCACACCTCACATCACAGAATACAGATACTTCACTACGTCAAGTCATTCGAATGAAAAATAATCGATCATCCGAATTCTTCAAATAATCGGCGTAATCCGATTTTCAAATTGGGGTATTCGCTTCGCTAGATACGGCATCATGCTGTGTGCTGTGTTTGTTTTGTTTTCGAGGAGTAACGATGAGAGGGTGTGAAGGGGCAATAGCGTATTACGATACAGTGGCGTACCATTTGGAATATTTTGGTACAGTGAAATATTGAGACGAACACAACTTTGAAGCGACACTAGCGGTATTAATTTGAACTGCACAAAACGCGTAAATTTGTTTGTTTACCTGCAGTCGAACGTGTGTTCTGAGTTTGTGCTTCGTGTATTTTGCTGTTATTTGTTAGTTAAAAGTTTAAAATGCCCAATAAAAATAATACAAGCTATTGCGTTTATGGGTATACCTCTAGGAAATCTAAAAATCCGGAATTATACTTCCATTATGATCCACCCAAGAAGCAACAAAAAAAGGTGTTATCGAGGAAGTTGATTGTCGTAAATTCCGGGAAAAGTGTAATCAATTTTAAATCTGAAGATTATATTACAAAATCAGGTAAGATAAAGATTAGCATTTCTGAGATTATTTCTTGATTACTACTGAAATGTTTTTAGGAATTATTTCAAACAAAATAGCACCCAAGTAGTGCAAAAAGTGTGTGCCATCACGTCATTTGCCCAGTAAGCCACTTGATGTTAAAACCATTAAATGTGCAAGGAATGATGGTTAGTTAGAAGACAGCAAAGTGTTGCCTATAAACTAAGTAAACTTGTCCTTACAAACTGTACAGTTGTACTTTTATATATATAAACTTAAAATCTAATTAGGTGTGCACATCATTGCTGATATTTCAACTTATCATTTTTCTAAAGGTAATATTCAGTAAAATAAAACCTTTGTCACATCATAATTTTAAAAATACCATTATTATGTTCCCCTCTTGTACAACACCTGTTTTCAATAATTATACAGTTACAATTAGTAATTATTATAATAAAATGTTAAATACTACTAAAACTGAATAATTCAAAATTAGCTTTGAACTTATGTTAAAATAAAGGATTAAAAAATATACATTTTGTGTTTATTTTGAAAAAAACAAAGTAGATAAACAAAACAAAAAGTTTTGCAACAGATACATTTGATGGCCTATGAAGTGTTTTAAGCCAAGAAAAAAATTTCTTAATTTTTTATATTCTAATTTGATATTGATTTAAAAAAATAATTTTGAGTCAATCAAAAGTAGGTTCTTAGAAATCATTTTTTATTTAAATCACTTTTACAATTGTTATCCTGAAAAAATTGAAATAAAATTTATCAGCAGAAAACTGTTGTATGTTTCTTTGGCATATGATTTAGCTCCGTTCCAATATCATTATATTAGCAGATGTGTAGATGATAATACCTCTAGGCTATATTCATCATGAAACACAAAAAAAGCAAACAGAAACAGAAGTAAACAATACATTTCTGAAAAACGTAAGATATGCTAAATAAATAACCTCAATTTTAGAATAACGACACAAAAAAACAGGTTCAATTGAGTCTAAATACTTACATCAAAAACCTCAAACAATTACAAAAAGTCTTAAAATACTACAAATAAACCATTCACTCAGTATAACTTAATGCACTATTTATCAAAAGTTACGCGTTTCGTGAACAGCTGATCGACGAATGTGGCGCCACCATCGGTAATTATTTGTCTCAATATTGTCATATTTATACAACACATACTTCAATTTCATTTTCTAAGGAATGAGTGACTTCCATGTAGGTTACAGTAAAATGGGAATTAATGTGAATCGAAAATAAATAAAATACCATGAACGACTACGAAAATGGTTTGGAATGGGAATAATCTAAGAGGTTGAATACCATCATCTTGCGGCTTCTGTTTATTTCAAATGCTATATCATATAATATGCTTTATGTATCAATTTTGTAGATGTTATGTTTATGCCAGCGATAATTTACGAAGAGACATAAATTTATTATTCATTTGGTAGCTCAGCATCCTCGAAAATGGGGGGAAAGTGTGTTTCTCTACAGGAAAACCTTGTAAACCGCGTTTAACCCCTCCAAGTGGTGGTTTTTGACCGTTTTGAAGGGGACGCCGAGGGTAAAAACTTTTTTACCCTCAGATTCGGTTTCAGCGACGTCGAAAATCGGGGGGGGGGAAGAGTAAATTGGCCCTGTCCAGAAAAAAGGGTGTCACTACGACTCCTGACCTGCACTGGTATAGGGGCATAAATGTAATACAATAAACGGAAATTAAAAAATTGTTAAAATGTCACCCTGTGTTGAAAAAAATTGAGATAAATGCGATTTTGAAATTGGGCACTCTCTTGCTAGTATGAAATACACATAATTGTTAATTTAAAGATAACTTTTATTTCAAAAATAATATAAAACATATAACAAAAAGTTTTTTAAATATAAACAAAAATAATTTAAAACTAAAATTCACCATTTGCTCTGTATTTGGTGAATTAGGTAAATGGCGTCCAAGTGTTTATTTTAGGTTTTAAACTTTCCTTACGCCGACCCTGTTCGAAATTTCATGAAAATATTACGTCGATCGTATAGCGGACAAGTGCGGATTTAAGTTACGCCCGACGTAATATTTTCATAAAATTTCGAACGGGTCGGCCTAAGGTAAGTTTAAAATCTAAAATCTACTCTGGGACACCCTTTATTTATATAATTTTATTTCGCATAAATTTTATAAAACAAAAAATAAACGTGTAGCGAATTTTTTTAAGGTATTTTTGAAATATCACCATAAAAACTAGATAAACTGATTTTTCTCAAATATTTAACTTAATTCTGGAATCCATAATTGGGTTTTTCTGGTTTCACAAACTGCTACATTATCAAAAACTTTTTATATTTATTGAAAAACGTCCTCAAGGAAGAGTTCGCCATTTTGCTGATCTAGCGACTTGAAATTTGGCCGTAGGTAAAGTATACTATGTAATACGTGTTGTAAAGCAATAATATGCTTTTTACAACACGTAATATACTATTAACTCATTGCAACATATCTTTTAATTCTAAAAGATGGCGGCGACGGTGTCTATTAGGCTAAGCACGCATGAACGATTTTGAAATTAAGAGTCCGTCACCTTCACACTCCTCGGTGATCTATCCGGGATCGCCGTGAGTAGGGGTAGCTTGGTAGGCGGATCTCAAGCGATCCCCACTTCGCCAAATTTTGTAGCACGTATTCAAAAGATTTGAAGATTGCCGAATACGTATTTAAAGTTGGGCATGAGTATAAACTATTTCTGGTTTGTAGGATGAACTATTGGTGTACACTGTACACAAATATCTATTTATTAGTGAAAAGGACGAGGTTTTAAAAATTTGACGATTTTCAGGGAATATAAATTAATTGTTCATTTAATTGTACTGGAAATAAGGTAATCAGAAGAGAGTTGTGGATAGAGATTCAAGTCACTTTTTTAATATAGTATAGATATGCAAATTAGTCTTCGATGTTATTTCAGTTGAGAAATTGTCTAGGGGACCGATCGGCCGGCGGTAAAATAGGTTCGTGTGCGTAGCACAAAGCAATCGACAATATGATATACCACATGTATATCGAGCACCCCATATAGTGTATAATTATTATTGTTTAAGTTTACTGTCGGGTCATGTTATTGTTATCAAGACACCGACTTGTACGGCAAGGTCGGGCCTCGATCTTACGTGGGTGAATTCCAGCTCACTCTCGGATAAAGGTCAATCGATGAAGTCAGTTCCCCCCATCATTCCTGCATGAAATGTTAGATCCAGGCGGCGGTGGAAATCCTCTATCTAAATTGAAAACGGTTTTTCCGATAAATCTCAGCCGGATTTGATCCCACAAAAAAATATTCTTACCAAAACTGAAGAGCTTGTACTACTTGTACCACTACCCCCACCCTCCGGCACATAAAAGTACTCTTTAGTACCCTTTTATTTACAAAAGAGAAATAATTAATTTTTTTCATTTTTGCAATTTCAAATCGCGATATTTCCCGAACTAATTGAGTTATCGGGTTATGATTGGAACTAGGTTACGTGTTTTGTCAAGCTCTTCAATTTTGGTAAGTATTTTTTTTGTGGGATCAAACACGGCTGAGATTTGTCAGAAAAATCGGTTACTAGTTCTTTAGAGAGAGGATTTCCCCCTCTTCCAGCCGCCTGGGTCGAACATTTCATGCAGGATTGATGGGGGGATCTGAAAATTTTTTCATCAGTCTGTTTTCGAACCGTTTTTTCGCCAGATCTACTCTATTATGCTGTGATGTCAGTCTCATCCTAGCTTTTGACAAAACAAAATTTATTTGAATCGAAATATACTGTTAAGACTACATATGAAATGATCACATCTACTTAAATTGTAACGTCATATCATGATTTTATAAAAAATATGCCTAATTATTATTCAAAGTCTTTGTTTCTTTTATTACTTTACATCGATTCCCCCATAATTTACTTTCGAAATTTATCGAACGATTCAATAGAAAAATTTCAATATATGCTATGAGGAACAAGAAAACATCGCGATTGCCGGATCTTCGGTTTCGTAAGTGATTAAAACGTCCCTAAATTTATCCAAAAGTTGTAACAATTGACTTCTTCTTAAATTTTCCAGGTACATTATTTCCTCGACATGATGGTTTCCTTGAAAATATTCTTTTCTGCATAACCTAGCGAATAGTTTTAGGTCTTCGGGCGTATTTGTGGCAGGAATCTAAAACCAATAATTTATTTCACAATATTGTAAAGTGATTTAATATGTTTAGCGTTTAGGCTGCATTTGCATTACGGGTGCTATGAGGACAGTGGCGGATTTAGGGGAGGGGCGAAGGAGGGGAAACTGACTTTTGATACAAAACTGTTGCTGGCCCACAAGTTACAGAGTCATGATGGGCCTACATAGGCAAATTAACGGTGGCCCACTAACGGGCAAACCGGCAGTTGCCCACACTATTTTACAATTCTACGAACAGTGTCATATCAAAATACCACTACGAATAAGGGAAAATACCCGCACTCCATTAGATAATAATTTTATTAATATCTTGGCTGAGAGATGCGTCACAATCACAAAAGTATATGTCTTACGAATTACCGGTCATTCATCATTCTTGTTCACGATGCTTAAGAGCCAAAGTCAAATTCCCCTATTTTACCCGCATTTCTTGTAAAATTCTCGCAATCGGCAACACTGCCTACGAACAAGACCATCAGGAATAATAAGAAGAGGAAGTAAGGTTATGTTACTGAAATTAAATTCGCGGGTGTTCATGTAGAAAGTGAATCTCTACTAAATAATATATTAAAGCCATTATAAATAAAAATAAAAAGGACGTATCCTTAGGAGATTCTGATATGTGTAAAATAGAAAACAAGTAAGTTTAGTTCATGTTTTACTTTTTATATGGAAATGTATACAGTTACCAATATTAAATTTACAATATTTTTTAGATGATTATCAGAAAAGAGTATCTGAGTTGAAAAAACTAGTTAAATCAAACCTCTCGTGTGCCACATCTGATTAAGAGGACAGAGGAAAGAGATTTAGTCAGTGGTCTAGAAAATTAAGTACAGATGACTTATCTAGTTCCTCTGATAATGTTCAATTACCAAGAGTACCACATTTACCGAAGAATTCTCCACAAGAAAGACTATCCCAAAAGCAGCCCAGTAAATATGAAGTTGAGTCGGAAAATTGAGCTCTAACTTTTGTGAGCTAATTTTGTTGTTTACCTAATAAATTTAAGAAAAATACTAATCAAACTAGTATGAAACTTATTTAAAATATATCAGAAAACTGGAAAAGTCAAGTGTTGAACTTGATTTGATTATTTTTTATTTATGAATGGATTTATTCTTAAAAAAGAGCAGTAAATATTCAATGCATTCACATAATTATGTTTTTTGTTCCTATATAAGTATCTCATTTGAAACAATATTTTTAAACTTTTGTTAATTTTTTAGCTACCACCAGAAGAAATTTGTTGTGCAATAATGTATCTCAACAGGGTGTTGAGTTACACAGGGACAGAGAAGGCGGGAGAGACAAGAGAAGATTTAATTTTTTTTCCATATCTTGTAGTGACTTATGTAATCGTTGTCTTATTTAGATGTATAATTTTATTTCTAGTTAGTATTATTAAACAAGTCATTCCACATTCTGTTTTTTACATTTATTATACTCTTCTTAATGGATATTAAAATCACTTATTTTATTAAAAAAGTTTACCTTGAAAATGGAGCTTCTCTCCTCATCGGGAAAATCTAAGAGCAATTCCTCTTGATAATCTTGTTTGTCGTCCTCTGTAGAAGTAAAGCTTATGTTTTCCAAACTAAAAAAAGTAAACCATTTTATCTGCTTTTTTACTCTTTGGTATTAGTGGAGTCGATCTGGCAATCGATGACGTCAGTTCCCCACATCATTCCTGCATGAAATGTTCGACTCAGGCGGCGGTGGAGGAGGGGGAAATCCTCTATCTACAGAACTAGTAACCGGTTTTCCCGACAAATCTCAGCCGGGTTTGATCCCACAAAAAAAATATTCTGACCAAAATTGAAGCCCTTTACAAAACACATCCCCCCATCTTCAAATCGCGATAATTCGCGAACTAATTGAGTTATCGAGTTCAGGTTGGAACAAAATTACGTGTTTTGCCAATCTCTTCAATTTTGGTAAGAATATTTTTTTTGTGGGATCAAACCCGGCTAAGATTTGTCGGAAAAACCGTTTTTAAGTTCTTTAGATAGAGGATTTCCCCCTCCTCCACCGCCGCCTGGGTCGAACATTTCATGCAGAAATGATGGGGGGATCTGACTTCATTGATTGGGAAAAAAAAATTTCTGGATTTCATCAGTCTGTTTTTAAGCCGTTTTATTCACCAGATCTACTCCATTATATTAGATTTTATGGCTATTCACAAATGAAGAATAAATTATATCAATTGATATCCTACATTTAAACAGGACTATAAAAGTCGGTAATAAAAATGTTTCCTACAAGTGGACAAGGATCTTCATGTTCAATTTTATACCATCGCAAACAACAGATCTAACAAATGGCACAACAAACCCAGATGTATCAAGTTCCCTTAGACTAGTATGCCTATGGGTTTGACATTAGGTTGTAAATAAATCAAGCACACAGAAAGTAGAATTTGGGACGACACCACATTTAAAATAAGTATTCAGATTACAAAGCATTAATATTAAAATGTGGAAACATCATTAATAATTGTTTTTATTCGAAACTTCAAATACGATAACGAGAAAATTTTAATTTACTAGAGCTTCATATGAAAAATAAAAAATACTTTTAAGTTAATATATTACTCGAATCATCAATTTTATATAACTTATCTTAATAAATAAGGAGTTTCTTCAACTCGGGAAGGGTGCTTTTAGATTTAACATTCTTTGGTATATCATAAGTGATTTTCATTGACGAAAATATAGCGATTGGTGATTATTACCATATTTATGATTTTTGATGCCATTATTTTGATTTCCAATAAGATCTTTTACAAAATTATACCTATAAATGGTTCACAAAATATAATAAACTAAGGTTACATGAAATATAATTTTTTTATTAGTAAACTTACATTATGTTTTTAGCCGTGAGAATCTCGGGCGCTTCAGAAACTGTTGAAGCTCCACTTTCTGATTCAGTCCTTTCTGTTGTGTTATTTGGTTGATAATTTGACATTACAGTACTGCTTCTAGGTGACGGAGATGTCAAATGTTTTTTACTATGATCCCTTAAAAGAATAAATAAAATATATTTAAAAATAATTTCTTTCGAATAAGCTGATGAATTGGCGTAACTTAGGGTTTTCTTCAGTTATATTTGCTCTTCCTTCCTTCATAGGTTAAATATCCGATAGCAAACTACGATTTTGATTTTATATGACATTTTTTACATATGAGTGTAATTGTCTGAACAATAAAATTAAACTTACCCTTTATTCAATAACGGTCCATTATCAGTGGGCATGTACTGAATGTAAGTATGAAGCTGCAATAGAAGATGATGCTGTAGCAACCAGATAATAGTTTGTACTAGCTGCGACTGTTGAGACGGATGACATAATGGGTTGCATTTTTGTCCCAAAGATGTTGGTAGAGAAAATTCACTGATGACCCTGATCAGGTTCAATCCGGAGAATGCTTCACTAAATTTTTCTACTAACGGTGAATTTAGATGAATGGGAGCGTTAGGTGATATTACGTACTTGTTGGTGGAGCATATTGGAAAGATTACTGTGGCCTTGGCCCAATATACAAGGTGAGCTGTCAATTCAAATACCTAAAATGATAAAAAAGTTACGTAGCAAAACAAAAGAAAACGTAACAGAACATAAGAAAACATAACAGAACCTAAGAAAACATAACAGAACATAATAAAACATAACAGAACATAAGAAAACATAACAGAACATGAGAAAACATAACTGAAAAAAATACAAATGTACAAATAAATTAAAAAATAGCAGTATTCCAGTACTTACATGTGTCAGTGTTAAATCAGAATCAGCTGCTAAGGTTTGTAAATTTTTTAAAGGAGAATACTGCGAAAGCATTCTATCTAATGAAGGAGAACCATCTAGGGATGTGAAATCATTTTTTTGATGTAATGGATGTAATAGTAATAAACTGTGGTATGGCCTCAAAGCACTCAAACACCTACAAAATGGTTTAATTATTTTATCTACTTCGTTTGGGTAGCGATTTGTGTGTGAAATTAAATAAATTCTTAGCACTTTGTGGATTATCGTAAATTTAGGGAATATTATAAGTAAATTAAAAAAATAAATTGGACAAATTAAAAGTTCCGGAATAGTGGAGTCGATCTGGCGAAAAAAAACCGGATAAACGAAGTCGCTATTTTCGATTTGTGATTTCATAGATTCGAGGTCCCTCTTTCACGTGATCACTATATGAAAGCTAAGGGAGGTGTGGAGGAGGGGTAAATTAACATGTAAAGATATGGAAAATCGGTTTTTCGCACGTAGCTCGCGAAAACGCTTAAACTGAATTTTAACCCGTCCAAATCGATCTAGCGGTTCTTGAGATATTGCGATTTGAAAATATATGGATTTTCGCCGCGGCGAGAACACACCTAGAGCCGTGTTCGCGTTTTTCGCATGGAAGAAAATGACTTCGAGACTTGATATTTTTTCCTCCGATAGATAGTCATGACCCAAGCTTGTGTCCGAATTTCAACCCGCTAGTTTAATTTGGGCGGGTAGAGGAAGGGCAAACACTGATTAATTTTTGACTCGAGGTAACTTTTTTAATTCTTGACCAATCCCAGTCATCAAATTGGCAATCTCTTTCATGAGGACACTGCTACAGGATGTATTAAGGAGACGATGGTTTCCGCGAAAACGGACAAATGGCGACCGAATTTCGGATTTTGCAAATTTTAATTTTTGATTTTCGCAACGAAAGATTAAAATGAGGAAAATTTTTTTCTCTTTGATTTGAGCCCTACAAAAACTCGATACGATAATCAGGAAGGGTGGGAGGGGGTGAACGCGTGTTGCCCTGTAGAAGGGCAAGGATTAGGGTTAGTGATTTCGTGCTAGGCTCATTTTCAAGGGCAATCAGTTCTCTTTCAAGATTTTTTTACCACAAAGCTCTAAGCTTATAGAGGACTGCAGGTGTGCGTGATATTTATAAAAGCGAATGCGCTCGCTGAGCCGCTGTAAAATTAGATGCCGGGATAGGAGCTAAGCCCTACCTTTCATCTCTCGTCTCTCTCACATCATCTCTCTGCTCTCTCACAAATACTATTCCGGCATCTAATTTCACGACGGCTGAGCGAGCGCACTCGTTTTTATAAATATATCACGCATTCCCGCAGGCCTTAATATAGATAGAGTTTTAGGGTAAAAAAATTTTGAAAGAGAACTGATTGCCCTTGAAAATGAGCCTAACACAAAGTCACTAACCCTATCCGTTGCCCTTCTACAGGGCAAAACGCGTTTACCCCCTCCCTCCCTTCCTGATTATCGGATCGAGTCCCTGTAGGGCTCACATCAAAGAGAAAAAAATTCCGCAACCGCAAAATTTTCCCCACTTTACTCTTTCGTTGCAAAAATCGAAAAATAAAATTTGTAAAATCCGAAATTCGGTCGCCATTTGTCCGTTTTCGCAGTGTCCTCATGAAAGAGTTTGCCATTTTGCTGACCCGGATTGGTCAAGAATTAAAAAAGTTACCTCGAGTCAAAAATTAATCAGTGTTTGTCCTCCCTCTCCCCCCCAAATGAAACTAGCGCGTTGAAATTTGGACACAATGCTTGGGTCATGACTATCTGTCGGAGGAAAAAAAATCAAGTCTTGAAGTCATTTTCTTCCATGTGAAAAAAGCGAACACGGCTCTAGGTGTGTTCTCGCCAAGGCGAAAATCCATATATTTTCAATTCGCAATATCTCAAGAACCGCTAGACCGATTTGGACGGGTTAAATTCAGTTTAAACGTTTTCGAGAGTACTTTATTTTAAGAGGAACCTCGAATCTATGAAATCACTAAAATTTTTTTTCGAAAAGAGCGACTTCGTTTTCAAAACCACTAGAAGGCAGGTTTGGGGTGGCTAAATATACAACTTGAGGGTTGGATGTTGGATTTTTACGATTTGTGGCTGAAATATGCATCCTATCGAAAAAAGTTTAATGTAACAGTTATAGATAATTAAAAAACGCAAAACTTTTGTATCAAACATTTTTCAACATAACCTCAAAATTATTGAGAAAATCGTTAAAAACCGTATTTTTCGTTTTTAATTTTTATCTCTCTCGAAAACAATTTTTTACTTATGAAACTTGGTCAAAACGTTCTTCTTTGTGTTTTAAATAAGCTGTAACTTTTTTCAAAGCAAAATATTTATTTCTCGATTTTATACGAATTTAAATTTAGGCGTTCGGGCGAAAATTAAAGCATCTTTGCCTAAAATGAAAGCAAAATAAACAAAGAAAAGCATTTTAAAGAGGAGACCGTAAGGTTTCTCAGGAAGCCATTAGTTTTTAATTTTAATTTTATTTTCTCGTAGAAAATTCTCACTGATTTTTATAAAACTGAAGACATATTTCAATAGAGGCATAACAAAAAAATCATTATACTTTTATTTTTGATGTAAAAATAATTAAAATGGTGAACATTGTCTCTGTTTTAAAATACAACATTTAATTCGAAGGCATTTTTATTTTCAAACTAATGTTTATTCACTTATATAAATCAATTTCTAAATCATTACACTTATAAAGTGTATTTTTAACTTTATTTACAAATAATAATGAATTTCTGATTAATTAAGTCCAGCTAATAACTAATACAGAAATCAGGTGTTCCGCCAATTTTGCAACACTGTACATATACTGTAAAATGAAATGGCCAAGTGAAGAAAAGCAGAAATTATTTTTCTTATTAAAATTTCTGGCTAAAATCATGTAAACTTATAGACTGACCTGTCAATATCTTCTGGTTCTACAATCTTCCCTCTCATATGCCACTGATGTACCTTTTGTGGCAAACAAAAGCTAAGAGGTATCCACCTATTGATTCTTAAATTAACAAGACCTAGAAAAAAACAAAAATTAAATTTATTCACCTAATTCACTGGCAATTTCTTTATGAGGACAATGAATTAAAACTTTACTAGCTTTTTCTTTTGATTGTAGTTTATTTCAGTTGATTTAAGATTGAAAAATATTCTGTTAATTTTAGTTTAAAATAATTATAATTGATCGTACTTTAGTAATATTTTACTCTTTATAGTTAATGACATAAATTCTCAAGCAAGTTTTTAAATTACCTGTAGTACAAAGATCATCATACATCTTCTTTATATTATTGGCCAGAGAACACTTTTCTAGAATTATTTTAAAAGCACTACTAGGACCATTAGTATATCCATCATCATGGGCAGTTGTCATCAGTTGAGTTTGTTCAGAAACATATCCACATCTCTTTTCTTCGTATTTTAAAACTATACCCATCCTCTTGCTTAAATCATGATAACATTTTACTAAAAATTAATCCATAATTAAAAGACAGAAGTTCTTAATAGTTCAATAATCATGGATGTTAAATAATCTTTTATTAATACTTTAATAATGATTTCCAGGACCACCTGCATAAATATATTTTAGGTGCATTTTTCTCAAAACTATAGTACTGAATTTAGGGTTGATTTTAAACAGACTTAAATAAAGTACTAGAAGCACATAAGTATCAAATTAATGCTATTTTAGTTTCTGAGAGATGCATTTTAGTATATTGAAGAATTGTTAATATGTTAAGAGCAAACCGAACCCCTTGAAAAATTTTAATAACCTTTTAAGCCTCTAGTTTTAGTCGGATTTTTGTGAAATTTTCAGGAAATACTAATAATTACAAAACTTAGGGTGGAGAAATCTTGATTTTTTTGTAAACCTTCGAAAAGTATTTATTTTGTTAATTTTAAATGGAAAATCACAAAAAGAAATATCCGCGCCATTCTGCATTAAATCTATGAAAATTTGCTCCTATTTGTTTAAAAAAATATCAAGTTGTTTTTAAATAATATGGTTTCCCATTTTTTTCTTAAATATCTTTGTAAAGTGCTGCCACATCGTTACATACATTTAAAGCTGTCGAGAAATATTCCATGGCCAAGTGTTCCCAGTGGCGCGCATATAAATACAATTTTATATTAGAAAATCCTCATAAAATAGAAGTGAAATTTGCTTCTCACAAGAACTCCGGTTGCCACTTAACTAATTTTAATTTATTTTTGTAAATGTAATTGTATGAGTGAATGTGTTTTTGTATGGACAGGTAGTATGAATGTTAACTAGTCAGTTTTTTTTGTTTTTAGTATGTATAGTGTAAAAGATTTTTGGATGAATAAAATTATAAATCTAACCACTTACCTACAGAATGACTAGCAAGTGCCTGTAGTGCAAACACAATGTTGACTAACATACCAGACTCATCCTCTTTCTCTTGCTTATTTCTAAGTTGTAGTAAAGTAGGATGGCTAACAAACCTAACATCATTCACTTTCAGTTCAAACTTTCTATTGCACAATTCTGTTTTTACTGCAAAAAGTGATGATAACACTTCCTCTGTAAACCCCGTCAAATTCTCTTTATTTATATTTGAATATGGTTGATTTGGACTTTGTAATAAGTCGTCTACTACTGGAAGGGTATATGGATTTTTTCTACGTGTACCAGAAGGCTCGTTGTTATGTTGTGTTTGAAATGGGTACCTAAATAATAGCCTGTCTCCTTTACTATCTGATTTTACTAGAATTATACAGAGTGGGCTTACTTCCATCACTATAAAAAATGTCGTAGCTGTTTTTATTGGTAAATCATTTAAAAAGTAAACTAAGACAGTTCTTCCTTCTTTTTTTTATCAGGAAACCCCTTAAAAAGTTCCAAAATCTAAAATTAATGACTGACAATTTGACAAATGAAACTGACAATAGTGACAATGCGGTAGAGATGGGCGTTTTGTTAGAATGTTAGTTATCATTAACAGAATAACTGTAACTGATTTTATATTTTTATTAAAGTGGTAAAAAAAAATATGGTGTCTTTTACTTGCAAAATGCTTCCAAATTATTGGCATCGCATGAAGTTGTCATTTATTAAATTTTTAAATCTTCGATCTGATAACGATGCTTAAAATCGATGCGAAATTTTAAATATCGATACTAAAAAAATCGGAAAACGCCCATCTCTACAATCTGGCGCTACCAACATGTCAATATGACACCATTGATCCTCACTCTTGGGACAAGGCGCCAAACTACTATTGTTTGCGGCTCAAAATATTTAACTTTTAATACGATTTGTATTGACTGAATGTAATACATTTAATTTTGTTTTATAAAAAAAACCAAAATCGGAAAAGAATAAAATTTATTACATTTGTTTTTCTTACAATGTCTTTTATTTATATTTTAAATAAAAATCCATAAACTTGCCTAGAGGAAATCGTTAATTAATTGAAAATGATTATGAACAAACACCATTCATACGAATCAAATTTTCCGTTTAATAGAAATTACTTATTAACCCACAATAATGAAAAATAAAGATGAGTTTTGTGAAACTTAAAGAGAAGCCTGAGTCGAAGACCCTTTTAATATTTGAGTTTTGGATGCCTGTGCATTTGAAGTTAACATAACCTTTTCACCTGAATGAATGAATAAATGTTTATTTAATTCGCTTTCCCAAGTAAATAATTTGTCACATATGTGTAAATTTAAAAAGCGCTTGTGTGTAAATGATTCTTCACAAAGATTGCATTTAAAAGAATCGACAAAATTATTACCAGAATGAATTCGTAAATGTGAATTTAAATGGTATATATGTGTAAATGTCTTTTCACAAATGTTGCATTTAAAATTCTTGTTTGTCTTTACATCTGAATGAATCAATAAATGGTTATTTAAATAGCTTTTCCGGGAAAATGATTTTTCACAAACATTGCATTTCAAATTCTTATCCCGAGAATGAATTTGTATATGTCTATTTAAATTGCCCCAATGTGTAAATGATCTTTTACAAACGTCACATTTAAAATTCTTATCACTAGAATGAATCAGTAAATGTTTATCTAAAACCCTTTTCCGAGAAAATGACTTTTCACAAACATTGCATTTAAAATTCTTATCACTAGAATGAATAACTAAATGTTGAATCAGACCGTCTTTGCGAGTAAATGATTTTTTACAAACGTTGCATTTAAAATTCTTGTCACTAGAATGAATCAGTAAATGATAATTTTGATTGACTTTGTGAGCAAATGAATTTTCACAAACATCAAGTTTCTCATGATAATTTAGATTGACTTTGTGAGCAAATGAATTTTCACAAACGTCAAGTTTCTCCTCTATCTTGAGATGCTTCCCCTTTACTTGTTTAATGTTCTTATCAACTTCTTCTAAACATTGTTCACTTTCATCCTTAATATGTATTTCTTCTTCTTCAATCTTAAAACTGTTATCACTGAATAATTTTGTCTCATTATCTGCATATTGAACTGTACAATAATCATTTGTAACATCAAGTTTCTCCTCTATCTTGAGATACTTCCCCTCTAGTTGTTTAATGTTCTTATCAACTTCTTCTAAACATTGTTTACTTTCATCCTTAACATGTATGTCTTCTTCTTCAATCTTATAACTGCATAATCTTGTTTTAATATCTGTATATTGAACTGTACAAGAATGTTTTGTTACATCAAGTTTCTCCTCTGTCTTGAGATACTTCCCCTGTAGTTGTTTAATGTTTATCTCATCCTCCCATTCGGGTTCAATTTTTATTTGGGCTTGAGAAATAATTTCTATTTGATGAGAAACCATCTTATTTGTAAAAAGTAAAAAAAAGCTCTACTAGCTTAATATCGAAAAAAAACTGACCCAAATAATGACATTTGCATTTGCAGTTGCGCATTTTCTAAATTTGATGGTCTCGGTTCAGAAAATATTTAGTCACCCATTAATTACTCTAATCGTTGTCTGTATAAAAGACAACGCTCTAATTTAGGACCTTTTGTTGCTTCTCGTAATATCAAGTTCTTTTAAGTAGTCCTAAAGATAACAATACTTGAATGACATTTGAATACATACAATCGGTTTGACATTTGAGAATGCATTCTTGGGTATCTTTATACAGTTTGACATTGGTCTTTAAGTAAATTGACATCTGTCAAACTGACATTTACAAACGACGTACAGGCAGTTGATGAAAACATCAACAAAATACTAAAAGAAAACAAACTTGCAGACATTGAACATTTAAATTAACATGGGAAATCAACTTGTGGGTATAGCCCCATCCCAGATTTTCCCGGTAGAAAGATATTTAACAGATATTCCAAATCTAAAATTTGATACTAGGTAAGAAAACATAAATATTTTGTACCTTTTTTCTTTTATATAGTTTAAAATGGTTTTCATAAGTTAACGTTTAAATTAGCCACTTATAATCATACAGTAAATAATAATAATAAACATTTATTTGTGTAGCTTGGGCAGCACAAGATTTTTAAAAGTTGCTAGAGCTGATTCTCAAGAAGGTCTCATAGTGGTCAAAGTTTTTGCAATACATGATCCATCACTACCCCTGTCACCATATAAAGATCACTTAGAGGATGTAAGAAAAAAGTTAAGCTCTGCTGTAAACTGCATTCCATACCAAAAAATTATACATACTGAAAAAGCTGGAATCATAATGAGAGAGTATATTAAATACAGTTTATATGACAGAATTAGTACGAGGCCATTCTTGACTAATATAGAAAAGAGATGGATTACATTTCAAATATTGTATGCTTTGCACCAGTGTCATAAAGTAGGAGTCTGTCATGGCGATATCAAGCTAGAAAACATTACTGTTACATCTTGGAATTGGGTATTACTGGTAGATTTTGCCTCTTTTAAACCAACTTTCGTTCCAGTCGACAATCCAGCTGATTATTCTTATTTTTTTGATACATCACGTAGAAGAGTTTGTTATTTAGCTCCAGAAAGATTTTCAAGCACAAGTACTACTATTACTGAAAGCAGTTCATTGATTGCTGAAGCCAATGTTGATTCTGGGGATTTGACACCTGCTATGGACATTTTTTCAGCAGGGTGAGATTTTTATTGTTATATTGTTTCGCCCGGCCGCTAGAGCGGCGCTCGCGTCGATCCATCCGATGTCGGGCTGGCCCATTGTTCTTCAAAACTAATCTTGATATAGTCTATACGATGTCAGTGTAAACAGCAAAAAAACTAAATCTTGACTCATAGGCGGTATCTCCTCAGAAATTCATAAATTCTTTTTACTATTCCTTTTTGTAAGGCTTCATGATTTTCACTTTTCAAGCATTTAATTATTTTATTTCAGTGTGAAACACTGCGTGATGCAGTAAATTGATCGCACCTCGTATTCCTTGCTGTTCACACTGACTTCGTATAGACTTTACCTGTTTTTATCATCTAGTATAACCAGTAGTACTATATATATATATTAAATTCTTACAGCTGTGCATTATTGGAACTGTGGAATGAACTCCATGTTCCTTTCGAATACTCCCAACTGTTGGCTTACTGCTCTGGTAAATATTCTCCACAAAAACACCTTAACAAACTAGAAGATCCAAATCTAAAGTCTCTAATATCAAACATGATAGAAAAGGATCCACAGAAACGTAAAAGGGCCGAACATTATTTAGCAGAGTATAGAGGTACTCTATTTCCTGAATATTTCTTCTCATTCTTGCAATCTTACATGCTGATATTTTCGTCTAGTCCTATTTTATCACCCGATGAAAAAATTATGCGTCTAAAAAGTGACATAAATGACATATTCACGTTTTTGGGACCGATGACGAAATCTAAGGACGACAAAAGTGAAGAGAAAGTTGATAATGAAAAAATAGATAAGGGAGAATGCGAAGGACTTGTTATCATCACTTCATTAGTGACATCTTGTATAAGGGGATTGCATACGTGTTCCTCAAAGTTGTATAGTTTAGAAATTTTGTTGGATTTGGCCTCTCATGCTAGTGATGAGACTGTTTTAGACAGGATACTCCCGTATATTGTAAGTAATTTTTGTTTAACTTTAATTTTTTGGTATCCAAAATATGCAATCAATTTAACACCCTGTATGACATAGAATGACAGGTTGTACATTTGTTTAAGATAATACAAAAATTTTATTACACATTAAAGCTAAAAACACCAGATGCCCTCTGTAATCACATTTATGAGTCACCCTGTATAAAATACGATTCATCACCAGGAAATAATTATTTAAACTATATATTTATAATGCTTTGCTGTTATAAAAAAATGATTTCTTGAAAAAAACCATAATACTTATTTTCGAACCACCCTGTAAATAACCAAATTCTATGGTGATTGTTTATAAAATATTAATACTAAATAATCTATAATTAATGTTTTCTACAACAAACTCCAATAAAACAAGCCTGTTATGAGAAATCTGGTTACAAAAAAGTGGCATTTCCGATGTTTAACACCCTGAACTTCGAAAACTAGTCATAGGATCGGTTTGGGCCAATGGACACTTTTTGTCAAAGCATACCAACGTTTCAAAAAATTTGACGGAAAGCCATTTTTCCATAAGGAAGGTGTCTCGTCTTTTATTCCTATTTTTTTAATTTATTTGGTTTCCTTTTTAGCTACAACTCTTTGTTTTTTTTTTTGATAAAATAAAATAAAATTTTTTCAGATGTATTTGGCTCACGACAGCTCAACAAGAGTGAAAATTTCAGCTATAAATACAATAACCAAATGCTTAGATCTAGTAACCAAAATTTCTAGATCAGACGCAAACATTTTTCCTGAATATATCCTTCCGGAATTAGCGCCATTGGCTACGGACCCAAATACTTGTGTTAGAGCAGCTTATGCCAAGAATATAGCTACATTGGCCGAAATAGCATTAAGGTACAAAAAAATAAACATATACATAATAAATAAGAGTGTTTTTGGGATGTAGAGTTATAGTTGATAAATTGTAAGAGTTATTTACAAATTTCACCCTATATTCAGAGGACTCGGGTTCGATTCACGGGAAAATCAACCGCCGTGCTTCGGAGAGCATGTAAAACCATCGGTCATGGCTATATAGTCGTAGTCGCAGTCCGAAAATTTCTACCACCCGTCGCACAAACTTTACTTTTTACCCTTTATTCAAATTATTCTTACTTTCTTCAAAGTTTCATAGTTCTCAATGTGCTAATAGGTATGTATGATGTATGAGCACCTAAAAATTGCGAAAAAGTATTTTTCAACTCTTGTACTTTTATAGTTATTTATGCAACAAGTGCAAAAAGTAAGTGTTTATTGCACGCGCCGTAAAATTTTCACTTTTCATTATACAACTGATTTTGATCAATAGAAACCCCTGCTTTCTATTATAAAGCTGACTTTGCACCAATAGAAATTTTTACGTTATAATCAAGTAGGTTGTTGATAGATATTAGATATTATTGACAGTTCTGTGAAAGCTAATGTCAAAATTATTCTTGTTGTGTCAAATGTATCAAATAAATTAATAGTTTTCAGTTAAAGTACTTTATATTTTGTCGTAGAAAATATAGCATATGCAACTTTCATGTAATGAATATTAATATACTCGCTTAAGCTCGTGTATTAATAGCATTACATGATCGTTGCATAATATACATTTTGCCGATTGTTTAAATAATTTATTCTTGAATTATTGAATTTTGTCCAAAATTTTTTTTCTTTTATAGTAAATATTACTTAGAAAACCATATTTAGTAAAATATAATGCCATTTCATTTTAATAACATTATTTTGATTTGTAGATACCTAGAACAAATCCAAAATGACTGGTACGACAATAACAGTACCAATAAACAAAAAGACGAGCACACTTTCAACTACGAACTTGAATTACAAGCATTACATGAAATGATATCGCAGACTGTTAGCGCTCTGCTGACTGACACACAATCCATTGTGAAGCAAACCTTGATGGATAGTGGAATAACAAAACTTTGTGTGTTCTTTGGAAAAACTAAAGGTAATTACTTTATAAATGCTATTAAGTAGGCCCTGGTAGTCCAATCAATAAATAAATACATCACAATTTTTAAATGTTAACACAGTGACTTGTACCGTGTCTTTTTTGTGAAAATCCTGACGTTAATCCTTCATGGATAAGTTATGCTGAGTCTAACTTCACTAACTTCGATTTTATTTTATTTTTCAAACTTAATTGCTGTTTGACAATTAATTTTTTAACCCCATAACTTTTCCATCTAGGTGTGCCTGATGATGACATAATATTGTCGAAACCGGTCGCCAATAAATAACTTTGTGAGATATAAAGAACTTTTCATCCCCCTTCTCTTCATTATTCTACAAGACACGAGCTATCCTTTTGTCAAGTATCAAATAAATTTATTTAAATTTGATAAAGTTATAGCAAAAACAAAAAAATGCGATTTTGGACGGTTTTTTCGATATATCTCTATCAAGACTTATAAAAAATGAATTGAAAGATATTTTTATTATCTACGACTTTCTCATTTACTTTTTTTATTGAAGCTATACTTTTTTTTTATTCACGAAAAGCCTTTTATATTCATTTTTTTCCCTATATTTTTTGTTTTCGGGTTGGAATTTTGGGTTGATTGCACTATAGTGTTTTCTGTCCTTGACTGGAGAATATTTTAATTTAAAGATACATTTTTTTAGCAAACGATGTACTTCTGTCGCATATGATAACTTTTTTAAATGATAAAGAAGACAAAGAATTGAGAGGTACATTTTTCGAATGCATAGTAGGTGTTGCAGCTTACATTGGTTGGCATTGCTCTGGCATTCTAACCCCACTTTTATTACAGGTAAGTAATTTATTTTCGTGTACCAAAAGAAGCGCAATTTTAAGAAAAGACAACAAAAATGAAACTTATCCCTAAAGTGTAAGCTTTGTCCAATGTCCGTTTAATGGAAGCGATGAATAAGTTTGACTCGCCTTAAAAATGTGCCATAAGAAAGTGTTGAGTGTTTTTTAAACCACCTTCGTCAATACCAGGGCCATCTACAGGGTGTCTTCTTCAAAGAAATATACAGTCCACTGAACAAATTGCTCGTTTATGTCCAATTAATTCAAAGTCTGAATTGACAATATACAGGCATTCTGTACAATTCAGAACACAAATATAGAGTAATAGCAAACGTTAAATTGACATAAGATGTGTTGTCTCATTTGTTCATTTTTATTGATTTGAACTGAAAAAACAAATGTCAAAATTGTCAAATATCACAACCCTTAAATGCCCCGCTCAATGTCGGCATACTACGTACTGTACTCAATATGCGACTTGATTAATTCAGTAAAACACATTTTTTTTAGGGTTTAACTGATCATTCAGAATTCGTAACAGGAAAAAGTATAAACGCCATGTCGGCATTAACCGAACTGGGTCTTATTACCAAACCAGCTTTATGCGAGTTAGTTACAGAGTGTTCGTATTTCCTTGTCCATCCTAACTTATGGGTGAGACAAGCCGTAGCTGGATTTATATCTTCAGCTGCAAAAACGTTCTCCATATTGGATGTGCAGTGCAAAATAGTTCCCAAGTTGAAGATTTATATGAAATATCCATTAATACAAATCGACAAGTAAGAAAAATATTTTCTATGTTTTTATTCATTTTTTAAAATTATTTATTTGCAGTGTATTTCAGGAACTATTATTTAAGAATGTATTAATGTATAATGAGTATTTAACAGCAGTTCAAAAATATTCATATTTTAGGCCCGAGTTACTATTAGAATCACTTGTAAGTCCAATCCCAAGAAACGTGTACGACAACGTCGTTAGTTTTAATGAGATCGATTTAATTTTTGAAGTTTTAAAAGAAAGGAGGTCGTTAAGAGATTGTGTAAATACAGGGAAAGTTCCTTCTACGGATTTTTATAGAGACACTCAACCTAGTTTAAAAAATGTAAGTAATAATTGATTCATAAATTGACTGTATTTTACGTGTTTTGTCATTTTTTTTTTGTTTTTGTCAATTTGGAGAATCTATAACCAAATCAAATATGTTATTATTTTAGTTATTTAGACGTTTAGAAGCAAACGGTATGAACGAATCAATGGAAGAATATTTTTTAAAAATGGCACATCATTTGAAAAAAATTAATAAATACAAGATTCATCCTGAAGGTCGACAAAATAGACAGAACGAAGGAAAAATTGAAATCAGTTCTGTTAATAGTACAGTTAGAAGTCACGTTTTAAATTTGGGGGAAATCCAAAAAGCAGATTTTTTGGCTAACAGGTACTGATATTTTTTTAAACATTGAAAATAATAATAAATCATAACACTCATCAATTAATGTACTATAATATTTTACATAATTATAATCGTTATTACTCGTTTTTATTTAGTAAAAGTTCAGATTTGGTAGCAATTTATAAATCCCGTAGTGACTTCTTGACGAAAATACCCATTAAATGATAAAATATAATGAGGTTAAAAATATCATATTTCCATTTTTCTTTAGAATTATCCACACTAGAATTACCTATCATTTTTATTTTATAACTAATCCCGGGATAATACTATATTCAGTTAAGCATCCAATAAAAATCAAATAAAATTAATGGAATTAACTCATTTTTGTTAGTGATAAGCAAAACATTAGTGCAGACGAGATAGATAATTTAATTGCAAAAACGTAAAATAATTTTCTACTGAGTTTTTATGATTGGAAGTGGTAAAGGGGCTTACAGTGAACGTAAAAAAAACTCGTCCAACAAGAGGGGTGCTAAAGCGTTAATTTGAAAAAATATCCAATGGCAAAGTTGTAGATCTGGAAAAAATCTACAACTACTACATGAGTCATTTTTTACCATAACCTCAAAATTTTCGCGGAAAATGCAAAACATTATTTAATTTTTTTTGTTTTTTATTTTTAATTTCTGCAAAAATAATTTAATTTTGATGAAATTTGTGGAAGTATACCTTTTTAGGTCTTAGATAACCACAAATTTTTGATGATTTTTCACTATAGAATTTTGATACAGAAAGACATCTTTCATACTGGATATTTTTTGATTACCTATACAACAAAAATAATAATTTTATATTTATCTGCATTTTCATTATTACAATTGAATATTTATGACAATACGGAACAAAAATCAAATTTCAAATAAAACAATGAAACACAGTTTCTCTTATATTTTTTTCTGTAGAATTAAATGGAGTAATCTAAAAAATTCGTTATTGCAAAAATTATTTTTTGAGTTTTTTCCATTTTTGAGCATGCTTTTAAATGGGGACTATTGTTTTTCTTTATTGCATCAAAAATTTCACGTAAAAACAAAAAAAACACTTGAAGGACGATGTACGATGATTTTTCCCAACCAACTTTATTATTGAAAAAAAACCTGTTTTTAACCTTAAAACTTTAATATCTTGAAAACCGTTAGATTTTTTAATCTGAAAATTTTTTTGTTTATCTGATTCCTAAAAAGGTATACTTCCACAAAATTTCATCAAAATTAAATTATTTTTACGGAAATTAAAAATAAAAAACTAAAAAAAAAATTAATAATTTTTTGCATTTTCCGCCAAAATTTTGAGGTTATGGTAAAAAATGACTCGCATAGAAGTTGTACATATTTTCCAGATCAACAACTTTGCCACTGGATATTTTTTGATGAGACGTCATGTTTCGCGGAAAATCGCAAAATACCATTTTGCTCCCTTTTCACCCCCCTCAAATTAACCCTTTAGCACCTTTATTACTTCCAATCATAAAAACCCTGCAGAAAATTATTATTGACTCTAAATATAATTTGCCTGCTCTACATAAGCATGTTCTGCTCTGTTATACAGGGTGTAATTGAAATGTGCACAAATATTTGAACTGCGAGGTCTATGTGAACCCGTAACCGATATTTTTATTTTTTTTTTAATAAATTCTACAATTAAAAACGGGGTACAAACCCTCCGCTGTAAAGTCAAATATCACATGCGAAATACTGCATCATAACACGATTTCTCATAAATTGCTGTATGAATTTACATTAAAGAACATTGAATCATCTATGTTAATACTTTACCAGTGACAATTAACTAATCCAACTATTATTCCACTAACTTTTCTCCACTCTAGAATACACAGAACTAACACATCAGGATCCATTGACACTAACATTAACTCAGACTGGAATTATAGCTCGGAAGTACTGACCAGACAATCGGAGAGCACCAATTCCGGTGGCCCTCCTTCTAGGTCGACGTCCAGCAGACCATCATCGCCTCCTCCTGATAGCAACAATCATTTCAGTACTACGGATCCATCTAGTAATGTTAGTCTACACGAGAGGTCTTATATTCAATGTAAGTATATGTGTGACAGTTTTCTGTATTTTTCTCCTTTATTATGCCTCCTTTAGATAGGGAACAGATCTCCTGGTCTCCTTTAAAGTACTCCTCAATAATTAGGTTCTTTATTATATGGACCTGTCAGGTCTCCTTTAGTCTCCTTTATTAGGCCTCACAGGTCTCCTTTATTATGCCTTTTTTAGATATGCCTCCGAGGTCTCCTTTATTAAGCCTTCTTTATTATTTTTATTTTTTTATTTTGTTTCGTGTGCCAGTGGCGGCGTTTATGTTGAATTTTCAACACCAAGTAGGGTCCCCTGCTTTGCCGATCGGTTCCGGCGTTAAACTGTAGGGGCCCATTTGGCTGTATGCCTTAAAAACACAGGCAGATATAGACTAACTACTGAAACTAACTTCCTTCCACAAAAACCTTGGAATAGATCACGGTATTCACAAAAGATCTTCTCAAGTCGATGTAACAATACAATGCTGTCTGTTCTACAAACTACTTTTGAAACTTGTTATATTAAAAATTATCTTTCAGATCGCAAATCGAATTGTTACATAGAATTGGCAAATTTGAAAAGTAGACAACAGGACCACTATTTTGAGGCATTGAGGTATTTATTGTTTTCAATTATTTTACTAGAATATATAAACCAAAAAAACTGAAAAAAATCGAATTATTTAATTTTGTATAAATATACTTACAGGTCATATTCACAAACAAATGAGGATTAAGAAATGCAAACTAAATCAAATAGTTGTTAAAAAGTGAAAATTTAATACTTACATCGAAATACAAAAGTTTCTAATTAAAATATTTTTGTTAAGAAATAAAGAATGGGCGGAACAAGCTGCGTGGCGACCACAATTACCTCCTCCCGGATGGAGGCTGAGGGGAGTTTTAGTAGCTCACTTACATGAGCACAAGGGAGCCGTAAATAAACTTTGCGCTTTACCTGACACCCCATATTTTGCCAGTTCATCTTCTGATGGTTCAGTAAGGTAATTAAAAATTCATTTGTTATTACAACACTATCAGACACTGCGGTTGACTCATTGTCAAATGTTTTGTTAAAAAGTTTATAGAGAAAAAGTACGAAAAAATGGGCGTCTTCAATAAAAATCGATAAAATATTTTTTTGGTATCCCGAATAACAATATATTATAACGGTTAAATAATGTGAAAAGCCAAATAAAGAGAATACAAAACTTTTATTCGATAATAGAGAAATTATCAAACAAAATAAATTAATTAAAACCATTATAACTATTTATTTTAATTTAAATAATCATTATGCAGAACGTAATTAACAACATAATGTTTGAAACTAATTTTAGAGCAGTAATCATATGACAAAATATTAAATTTCTGATAACAAATTTTAACATGGTAATTCCATAAGGAATTTTCATCGACGATTTTAGAATAGTTACAAACAATTTAGCAAATAACTAAATAGTAGAAGTTAAGACAAAATAGTCTTAGACAAGTCTGCAATCATTACAACAATTAAAACATTGTTATTTTAAATATTAGAAGAGAAATAAATTTTAAACTTAACCTCAAAGTGCAGTATCTTAATTTAACAATATGATCAATGTAAATTCAGGGGAAATATAATAAATCAAGAAAATAAGGTGTGGGGATTTCCAAAATTAAAGTATTATTGTAAAAAAGGCAGTAATAATAAAGTTTAATACAATTTATAAAATCGATAATGGCGAAAGTAAAAAAGTCTTCATGTACATTTAATATAAGTTAGAATAGGAAATAAATTATACCAAAACCATTCTTTTTATCTCAGGAATGATTTGGTAATAGTCAAAAAGCATATAAAAATTAAAATTTTTTGAATTTTATAATAATTTAATTGAAAATTATGTCAAATCCCGATCTAGACGGCTTTGACATGATGGTTTATAAAAACCAAATCTTGCAGTCAAGCGAGGCTTTTGCTAAAAATCTTTCGAACAGTACACATCAATTCTTATTGTGAAAACAAAAATCAAAGCCACTCTGATCGAAGAAAGAAATTGTAAGGAAATTTTACCTGTCAAATTTTAAGTGAGGTTAGAATCGATGTTTACAAGAAAATCTTGGAATTAAATCAATAAAAGAATTCCAATTAACATTCCATCGTTTGTTCCTGAAAGAAAATCCAGCTCCTGTTGTTTCTTCATCTATTATCCAGATCCAACCACATCGCGTAGCATTTTTATCCCGTATTCCTGATTAGAATCCTAGAAGATTTATTTTCGTCACATCGTTAATTTGGAAAGAAAGTAACCAGAGATAACTAAAAGATTTAATAGTACATTAAGCAACGCATTTCATATGGCATTCTGGTATGACACGAGTCCAAGTTTAAAGGACGAGTGTCATAACAGCCATATGAAATAAGTTGCTTATAATACTTTTCTATTTTGCCATTTTATTAATTTTTTAGTAACTTTATACTTTGCATATTATAGAGAAGTTTGCTTTAAAAAAATGAGTTGGTGGCACTGTTGTAGAATTTTTAAAATTTGACAGAGTTATTTAGATACAAATGGCAAGACAAATATCAATTCATGTCATTTGTTGATTCATATTACCAACCGTATAACACAAAAGTTGCGTACTCTAATGAAACATTAGAGTTCTCAAATGCGTATCATAATGTAAAATATTATAGGTGCAAAATATAAAAATAGTATTAAAGGTACCTATGCATTTTTGAATATCGATATTTCAAACTTTTACAAACAAAACAAGGCCAAAGTACTTAATTAGGTTAGCTTACATTTTAGTAGATAATCAAATTAGAATAAGGTAAGAGGGTGATTTGTTAAATCAGTGATAATTGTTAAATTCACAAATAAATAAGAACATTACGCTTATCTTCTCCTGCTCAATAACCATCTCACTACAACTACAAGTTCAACCGTTATTTTTTTGTTAATAAATACTTCCATATTTTATTGAGTCGTTACTATCGATTTTTATAATTTTGCGGCCAATTTCAGAAGCACGACTGAGATTTAAGAGACTCTCACTTCTCTACTGACCGAGTAGGTGGCGCCCAACTGAAGTTAATTACGTTCTGACTACGATTACGTAAGAAGGTAACAAACAAAAAAATTAACTTAATAATATTTAAAAAAAAATTAACAAGAGTCTAGAATTTATTTATTAAGTCCAATAATACAATTAATAATTAATTTTTAATAAGTTACAAGGATAAAATTAAAATTTCAGATAAATTAATATATTGAATAAAAGTTAAGTACTTCACATTTTGCTTCACACGAGAACGATTTGAGAAATAGACGGTAATTAACAATATATATATATATATATATATATATATATATATATATATATATATATATATATATATATATATTGCATAAGAGTATTATTGTTTAACTAAGGTTACCATCGGTCGTGTTATTGTGTCAGCCGACGTGTAGCAACAAGGTCGTTCACTCAACCATTACGTGAGTGAACTCTCAGAAGGTATTCCAGGATAAGGCCAATGCCTACTATATATACTGTATTATTGGTTAGATTAAGTTAGATTGAATTACATATTAGGTAGATATATCTCTAACTGTAGTATTTATTGTTACGGGTTAATCCCGAACGTAGTTATTGTTATTGTTAAGGTAGAGTTTGATTCCTCTCCCTCACTAAACTACCCTTACGACATTTACATGTCAGACAGCAACCAGGTCAACCTAGTTTTGGAGCTAATTTGAATGGACTATGGAAACTCTTTCAAAATAAACGACCCTAAAAAAAAATTAAAGCATTTGTTTCTTTATACGAATTATTTCTGACGGGATTTTTAGAAAATTATTTTTTTTTTAAATGAAAATTTTTATTCCGTATTTTCGTAGGGTTTTAAAATGTTTTTGTTTTATGTACTTAGGTTATGGGATTGCGGTAAGATGGAAGGAAAAAATATTGCGAATAGGTCTAAACAACATTACAAATTAGGATCAAACATTACCAGTATGGCAGTATGCGAAAGTGGACAATCTTTAGGTGTCACTTGTCAGGACGGATCTGTCAATATCTTAAGGATAGATGCCGCAAGCAACAAGTAAGAAAACAATGTAATCGTAATAAACCTTTAAATAACCTTTTAATACAATTACATCTAAATTAAGTTTTATTTATCAGGATGAATCTCGTCCAGCCTCGTCAACTAAACCCCGACGAAGACGGATTTGCTGTAGACGTCCAGTGTATGGACTCTGGCTCTCAGAGCGTGTTAGTGTACGCAACTTTATATGGATCTCTGGTTGGATGGGACCTTCGTGCTCCCGGGACAGCTTTTCGATTAGAAAATGGTTTGAAGAATGGTGTGATCACCACTTTTTGTTTAGATTCCCACCAGAGTTGGTTGATGTTAGGAACAAGTAATGGGAATCACGTAGCGTGGGACTTGAGGTTCCAGTTGCCTATAATGCAGTTTGATCATCCCTCAGGTAAACAGTGTTGTAGTCATACCGAAATATATAGAAATGGATATGTACAACTTTCATACTGATTAAACAACAAAACTATTTAAAAAATAATTATTTTTTATATTTATCTGTATTTTCGTTATTACAATTGAATATTTATAACAATAATAGAGGAGCCACCAGTTATTTTCATGAATATTTATACCAATCCTAATTTTATTAATTTTGACAAAAGATTCATTATCTCCCACCCCGAAAACCCCCACATACCAAATTTGAATAGAATCGATTTTTTTTCTCTAACAAACATTTAATCATGTATTGTCATCAGAATTATGAGCACCTGCCAATTTCAAAATCATTCGGACGTCTGGAAGTGGGTGGGACAATGATGAATCAGTCAGAACAAACTTTCTTATATCATTTATATATTTATAACGCTTCATGATACGCCTATGAATAATCTCCGAATCAGAAACGTCGGGTAACTTCTTTTCATTTTACCTAACTTGTTCCTTCTACCAACGTTATCAAAATTACATTCCCATTTCATTCATAACCGTAAGCGCCGTATGGAATGAAATATATCATGGCGGCCTCTATCCGAAAACTGCTGAACTAGGAAATCAGTAAAGATGTTGGTAAAGTAGGCATTATTTACCGCTTTATGTTCAAATTTGGCAAATAACCGCACTTTTTTTATTTCACATTAATTTCCTCAACTAAATTATCTGAATAAATTCCTTTGTTACAATATAGATGGCACGCCTGCAAGATTGAGTTATGCGTAATTCTAAAAAAAAACCTATTCTATTTAATTTTCTAAAACGGGTAATTGAAGAAATATTTGTTTTTTAGGTTCTGTAAGGATCAAAAAGGTTATAAGTCATCCTACGGAACATTCTTGGGTTCTCTCTAGCATACAAGGCAACAACGAAATTTCTATGTGGAACATAGAAACCAGCTTTAGACAGAAAGTGTTATGGGGAAGTACCTCACCTCCTTTATCAAAACAAGTAAGTCTCATTTTCAAAATGTGTACTTTTTTGTTGCACTAAAATATGCACTAATAGTTTGTAAACTAACTTTTTTTTTGTTGATACATACTCAGAATAAAGGAAAAACAAAACTTAATTTTCAGATAAAATTTCATTTTAACGTGATACTCAAAATGTCAACATAATAAAATAAATTCATATGCTTCTAAGTGATTAATTAATAAGTAAGTCAAATCATTAGTTTCGCTTCATCTAACATAACATATTTTAAAAGAAACGCAGAATATAATTCCTAACACCCAATCCAGACAAAACATTTTGTGAATATCTAATGAAAAAAATATACTAATCAGATTTATTACTACATCACCCCTTACCGGAGGGTTACGTACAAATAATACCAGAAATGTCATAACTCGTTAATAGTCCGTCACCTGCATACTGCTCGGGGATCTGTCCGGGATCGCCGTGAGAAGGGGTAGCGTGATGGGCGGATCTTAAGCGATCCCCACTTCGCCACATTTTGTAGCACGTATTCAAGAGATTTGACGATTTAAAGTTGTAGGATGAAATATAAATCTATATATAGATTTGAAAAGTGCTTTTCTGATTGGTCGACACATTGACGATTCAGTGAAAAATAAATTTGAAAGCACTTTACTCTTCAGCATAAATCAATATTTTTGATTTTCCAGGTATAACACTAAATATTCTGCAAATTTTATTCTTGATTATTGATTTATGTGTTGCAGAACTGGTTATGTACTATACTCTGAATAAAAGAGGAGTGCAGTAAAAGTGGGGATAAAACGTCACATTCCATAGGCGTACTTTGCAAAATAAAAATAAACCAATAAATAACACCGAGGATTATATGTTGTTAATGGGATTAAACTTTTTTTAATCTCTTAATCACTTCAGTACCTAAAATCAAAGATTAAAAAAAATAAAAAGTTCAAGAACTATCTTTAAAAGTCACTGTCTTTACTATAACTACTGGTATCATTATCATTGTCTTTTCTGGGGTTTATTATTATAGGGTCTATTAAGTTTTCCATTGCTATATCAACTTTCCAAAATGAATTTTCCACTTTTCTCAAATGTTCTCCATTTACATCTGAAACTGCCTTCAAAAACAAATTTTGCACATCAGGTAATTTAAATGTTGCATTGTTTTGAGAAACATAATCTTTTAATTGTGACCAGATCAGTTCAATGGGATTTAACTCTGCATGGTAAGGAGGCAATCTGAGAATTTTAATTCCTTTTTCTCGGGCCATCTCATTTATAATATATTTTTTGAATTTGTTTTTATGTTGCTTTGCTATTGTGAGTAATTGTGTCTTCGAGGATTTAGGAGGACTGGTAATATTTTTAGAATGAAGCCATTTTGAAATATATATTAATTCACAATTCCGAATCAATTAAAATACATACGATACGGCTATGAATAAATAAAGTCTGACTTATCTGTCAAAAGAACAGGTTTAATACAGTAAAAACCATGGAAACATGATTAAATCAAACGAAATCTTTTATTAGGCCGATCAAATTTATTAAAATTTGGTGATGATGAGGTAAAAATAAAATTTCTACCTCTTAAACCTGTACCACTTCTACAAATTAAATTACTGCACTCCTTTCTTCTCTGAATTATAACTAGGGTATTTTTAAGTCCGTTGACAGTGAATAATCTTATTTAGATTTTTTATTTTTCATTGAGTCGTCAATATGTCGACCAATCAGAAGAGCGTTGTGGGGATTCAAAACACTTTTCAAATTTACTATAGATATAAATGTATATTCTTCCAGAAATATTATAAATATTTTTTTAAACTATTGGACAAAATCATAATAGATTAATTTTTATTCCAAATGAACATAATTGAATAATGTTCTTTACTTTATTCATTTTGTAATTCTTTAATACACCAAATCTCACATTTAACTGCAGTACATATTTATGTAACTAATTTATTTATTAGTTATAGACCCATCTCATATCTTTTCGTTGAAGTGCTTGTGTGCGAACTTAAAGTTACCAGATTTTTTCTGATGTTGGCTAGTATGAAAAATTAAGAATTTGTCAGTTAGGTTATTTTAAAGTGATTTCTGTTTAATTAAAAGAAAATAATGTTTAATGCAACAGGCGCTTTTAATATAATTGGATATCTGAATTAATGCAAAAAAAAATCCTTACCAATACAGCGTAACATATAAATTTAAGCT
This sequence comes from Crepidodera aurea, assembly GCA_949320105.2. Classification (NCBI taxonomy): domain Eukaryota; kingdom Metazoa; phylum Arthropoda; class Insecta; order Coleoptera; family Chrysomelidae; genus Crepidodera; species Crepidodera aurea. The sequence continues at coordinate 5,963,171 of OX439477.1, read as the reverse complement.
ATTTCATCTAAAAGCAATAAAATTAATTGAAATTCATTTCTATTTAGTGTATATGTTTTTAATAAAGGCTTTAATATTAGTTTTAAAAAACTGTAAATAAATGCAAGGGGCTCTTCTCAGGGCCACAATTTATTTTTAAAAATAAAAGACACATATTTTGTTTTTGTAAAAAGCAATTTTTGTAGTTTATTTTATATATAAAAACACAAATGTATTTTATTTCTTTAATTCATACATGAAACTTGTAAGCAAGACACATACAGTAAAAATTTGACACAACCTATTAAATTAATAAGAATTTTGTTTGATAAAATTTTAAGATTTTATTCTTCGGAGAGCTCTCTCTACATGAATCCTTTCTCTCGCTACTTTTCTTATGTATTCAATTTCTGGTGGTCCGAATTGTATACCAGTTATAAAAAAAGTTGGTATATTTAAACATATACCAATATCTTCTAAAATGGATTCAATGTCAAACCCTTTATCGGCTAAAATTACATTTTCTCCATTCAGTTCCCCAATTTCCACTTTTCTTTTAAGAACTTTCTTCAACAATTTTTTTGTCTGATATGGAACCTGAAAATATATTATTTTGTATTATAGTTGAAATAAAATTACTATGAAAATGTGTACCTGTATAAAAGGCTGAAACTAAAATTATGGCTCCGCTGGGGCTATCATTATAAGAGCCTCGCGTATATTAAGTTTATCCACGCCAAAAAAATCTTACCAGCAGCATTTTTTGAAATATTAAACATATGACATTTCGTAGTCACATCCTCTTCTTAATTTCATTAATGCCAGGAAAAATTCTTTTAAGAGGGGCCTTGCCACTGACGACCTCGTTTTCAGTTGGCAATACTGAATATGCATAAAAATTTGACGATTTTTTGGAGAGTTAATCTCGAGAACGGAATTTTTGTTTGTGGGATTTACAATAAAGTTAACATTAAAGAAATGGGTTTACGATTAATACATGCAAGTATTAGAACTATATTTCGCTGCAATCATTTGGGAATCCCTCTTCTTCGATGTTCTGTTCTGGGACACTTTCTTCATTAAATCTAGGAAAATGTACATAATCAAAAAATTGAAATAAAAAGCTTAATAACTTATAAAAAATATGGCTAAAATATAACTTTAGAAAACTTACGATTCTTCTAATATTTCTGTGGAAATGTCCCTGTTTTCTCTATTTCCCCAATTCAATCGCGCTGCTGCAGTGCGCTTGTTCTGTCTAGTTTTACGAGAACTTCGAGGCATCTTTAGATAATAATCTACCCTATATAAAAAATAATAAAAAAAAAATTGTGTCTTTTTTCACAAAAATGAAAAGGGTGTCTTTTTTCACAGAGGAGGGTAAACAATCAGAATCTAAAACCTAAAAATACTGTTGTGTCCGTTTCACACCACTTTTATTTGTACCGTAATAATATAGCTCTAATGGAGATAAAAGCAAAAATGCAATATGCGTTAACGTGACCTGCTCAATCAGAGACCAACCAAATCATGACTAATAACTAAATTGTAAAATCACGCCACAAAACGGATGGAAAAACCGCCAAAAACATCACAAAACATTAGTTGCAAACATTTCCAAAGAATCCCCGCTCGAAGACACAATAAGAACTGCTTCCGCTCTTTGTCTAATCATTAAAATTAGTAGTGTTATCTTATTTTATTTCAGAATTAGAGAGCGGACAGGGCGAAAACAAAGACAAAACAGCAAAAAACTAAAAACTGAAATGAAAAACACACCAATGTTGCCGTAATGCCCGCAACCTCTAAATTATCAATTACTAAAAAGCTGTTTTTCACTTTTTTAAAGTAAATGTACATATTATATTTTCCATTTAAAATATTTTGGAATTTAATATAAAAACGCTTTTCATATAAATTCATATCGTATATTGATAATAAAGAAATATCTAGATAGGTATTTTCAACACTGTTCTGATGCTGCTGAAGTATAAAGTTTAGTATGGATACTAAATACGTGTCACTGGTTTTTTGGATAAAATTTTAAAGTAGGTTTATTGTTGTATATTATTCTTATAGGAAAAATCACACTGAATACAATGATGACATTAAAAAATTTATAAATAGCCGTCTTCAATGTTAAAAGCGATCGTTTGTGAGCATTTTAATTTTTCAACCCTATTTTTTTGACTTTTTAACGAAAACGGCGACACTGACAAAAAAAATTTCAAGGGATGAAACATGAACAATTTATCATAACCCATGGTTAAGGTTTAAGACTTGCAGCGATTTTTTATCTGTAACCGTTCAATTGTTATATACAGATTAATGCTCCAACATTAACAATTTTTTTTTATAAAAGGCCTTGCAGATAATTCATTGTGGTTACAATGTTGCATTTTGTTCATAGAACGCAGTTTTTTGTGTCGATGACTCATGTATTCTGCAATTGTTTAAAGAAATAGATATTGATAAAAACATTTTGCGTTTGGGGCCGCCAATTATTTATTAATTCATTTTTTAAACAAATTCTTAGATTATACATTTATATAATTCTCAATTTTCGTATGAATCCATTGATGTTTAAATATTTTTTTATGTTAGAAATATTATTTTCCGAGCTCCATTCTTATCTTATGTATTTAATGAGATTAGTCGCGTGGCAGCGCTATTCATATTAAAATAAACGGATTTATACGAAAATAATTGAAAATTAATAAAATATAAACTCTATTTTGATGCTAGAAAAAAAATAGTAAACAAAAAAAATGAAATTTCCTAAAAATAAAAAATAAAATTTCTGTCGTGGCTGAAGCAGGTATCGAACTCATGACAAATGGATTATTAGCGCTCTCTGCGACAAGACTAATCGTGAAAATAAAGAAAATTTATTCTCTCAGATTCCTTAGATATCCCAAATAATATATTATATTTTAATACTAGCAGCGCCACCTAGCATACAGGAGATTCACTGAAATCTTAAGATATCTATCTCTCTTCATTATTGCAGAAAGGCAGTGATATACTGACAAAGTGACTGTCGATTGATGAACGCGAAAGATGGGGATTTGGCAGGGATTTTTGGTGTTTGTAGTTTGGCATACCTGTTGCGAGCCCCCTCTTAAAGGGGTTAGTTTGTGTCTTTTCCCTTGTATAAATGTGTTTGAACAACTCCAATTTATCCCTTTTTAGACCTAAAAAGAATTCAAAAGCCACCAAAAATACTAACAAGGCAATTTTTTTGTCGTTTCCCTTGAATATTTGTAGTATACTGTTGAAGCGATGCGTTTGGATTGTACAATAACTCTTTTGGTTTATGTGTACGCTTTCTTTTTCTTGTATTTGTAATTTGTGTATCCATATTTTCATTTTTATTTATTACAATATCAACAATAACAATAAGCACGTACACATACCAAAACGGCCAACCCAATAAAAATAATTGGGGTAAAATCAGACAAGGATAGGTATAAAAGTTATTAGATTCAAACCACCCGCCGCTTTTTCGCGCACAAGCTCTAGCTAAAATGCGAGATATGAGATGGGTCCATTGCTGAAGACATTGAATTTAACCCAATTCTAAAACGAATGTTTTCTTTATCCAGTTTGATGGTTCTTTTTAAATAATGTTTTAAATTGTATTTTAGGATACCAGTAACAGCGTTTGCGCGATGTTGGGTGGTTGCATTGATAGATCGCCTTTTCTTTTGGCTGGAGGTACAGATCAAAGACTGAGATTTTGGGATCTGGAGAGCCCCTCCGAATCGTATCTAGCAATACCCGGAGCCAGTGATCCGGTAGGAACTGCTTTGAGTTACAGAAGTCGCCTCATTGACGGTATGTAAATCATTATTACCAGAAGCAAGGCTTTTTTTTACAAAATTAAAATAAGACACAATTTATGGCAGTACACAAGTAAAAATTGTCAACGTACTCACTAAAATTTGTTGTAGCAACCGTTGCAGTTACAGTCCGCCAGTGAGTACCCGTCTATACTATTTTGGAGATGAAAATTAAATTTTTATTTGTTCCGACCGCACGGTCTACTCAAAATTACCGGCTTTTATTGGTTTAGACTTCGCGCTTTTAACGGACCGGCCCGAGTCTTGAAGTCACGGTTACTGTGATTTGTTTGTTACAAATGGCCATGAGCGCGCAATTAAATTTTTAATAGAAATTTTCCGTATATTTATATTTAAATAATTACCAGACTGTCGTAGATAAATGCATGTGTTATATCTCCGAATTTCTTCCAGTTATCCACTGCCTGTATTTAATTATCGATTTTAAATATGTTTATATACAGGGTGCGCCAATTATTTCCACTCGATCTCTAGCACCGAAACTAAAAGAGATATCAACAAGATTTTTTGTAGGGGTAGACAGTGTCACTCGGACTACAATTTTAAAATATTTTGATGTATACAGAGTGGCTAATTTTTGTGGAATGAAAATTAATTTGGTTTTTTTAAATTGAACACCCTGTATACGATTGTCTTCTGATTCTACTTAATATTAGATTTACGGTAGTTTTTTGTATTTGTAAATCCGACGCGGCGTTGACAAGTTATTCCTATTTTAAGCAGATTTAATGAAAAAACAGCACTTCAGAAATATTAGCACAAAAACCACATTTTGTAAAAAATTCCTCAAAAAAGCTACTATGATGTAAATGAAACATGCACCTATCACAATAATCACACAACATCTTCACCTGTTGCACAGGGTGTTTGCCGATGGCGTGCCAATAGTCTAGTTTTCAAATGGCAATAACTTAATTTTTTCAAATGGGACACCCTGTATATTTTTCTTCAGTTAGAAGCTTTCCCTGATACGCATTAAAAAAATATAGGGTTTGGACATCTAACTTTACTATTTACTTTAATAATTGACGTTAAGTGACAAAAAACATATTTTACACAATTTTTAATAAGTACAAAATTTTACAAAGTTTAATCGTAAGAAAACTACAATAGTGAAAGTTAAAATTTAAAGTAGGTGTTCAAAATGTCTTCCATTTTCATTTATACATTTTCTTGCCCTTTTTTTCATTGATTTACGCACATCTCTTAGCATTGCAAGGGTCACCTCGCTAAATGCTGCAGTAATTTTTTCTTTCATATTTTCTTTTGTGGTAACCTCTTCTTTGTAAACAATATTTTTAATAAAACCCCACAAGAAAAAATCGCAAGGTGTAAGGCAAGGCGATCTAGTAGGCCAATTTATAGGTCCTCCCCTTCCTATCCAACGATCCTGAAATTTCCTATTTAACCAATTGCGAACATCTAATAGTTAATGTGGTGTGGCACCATCTAATTGAAACCACATTCCGTTGCGATAATTTTGAGGCACATTTTGCAATAAGTTGCAAAAATCATGTTCTAAAAAATCTAAAAATATAGCTCCATTTACAGTCCCATCAAAGAAATAGGGACCAATTACATAATCACATATTATTCCCGCCCACACATTCAAAGACCATTGATACTGTGATGTGGTTCTAAATAAATGTTCATTGTGGTCCGAATAATAATGGAAGTTGTGTCTATTTACACAACCGTTCTTATGAAACGTGGCTTCGTCGGAGAATAAAACTTTGTTTAAAAAGTTACGCTCTGTATTTATCTTGTTTATTAACCATCTACAGTATTCCACTCTACGCGCGAAATCACGTGGTAACAATTCTTGGTGAAGCTGGATATGATAGGGGTGATATTTATTCTTTTTTATTATGCGTCTAATTGTGGTATTGGAAATATCTAACTGATTGCTTAATTGCCTTGTGCTTATATTGGGATCTTCAACTATACTGATCATTACCTTATATTCGTTGTCAATAGTAACAGCTGTAGTTTCACGTGAATGTTTTTCATACTTGACGGTTCCTGTTCTATCAAATCTATTCTTTAAATTCTCAAAAGTATCCTTTTGTGGATGACGTCTTTCTGGGTATCTTTGACGATAGACCCTATTAGCAAGAAACGCATTTTTTTGACATTCACCCAGTATCCATATCATATCAATATTTTCTTGAACACTATAATTCTTATTAAAATCCTTTTTTTATACACAATACCGATTAAATATAGTAGACGTGATACAATACAAAATTTTATGTTGACAATTAATGCCATAACAAAATATACCTACTGTCATTTTCATAGGTAACTTGATTTCTTATTAAAAATTGTGTAAAATATGTTGTTTGTCACTTAACGTCAATTATTAAAGTAAATAGTAAAGTTAGATGTGCAAAACCCTATATTTTTTTAATGCGTATTAGGGAGAGCTTCTAACTGAAGAAAAATATATAGGGTGTCCATTTGAAAAAATTAAGTTATTGCCATTTGAAAACTAGACTATTGGCACGCCATCGGCAAACACCCTGTGCAACAGGTGAAGATGTTGTGTGATTATTGTGATAGGTGCATGTTTCATTTACATCATAGTATCTTTTTTGAGGAATTTTTTAAAAAACTTGTCAACTACTGTAAATCTAATATTAAGTAGAATCAAAAGACATAATCGTATACGTTCAATTTAAAAAAACGAAATTAATTTTCATTCCACAAAAATTAGCCACCCTGTATACATAAAAATATTTTAAAATTGTAGTCCGAGTGACACTGTCTACCCCTACAAAAAATCTTGTTGATATCTCTTTTAGTTTCGGTGCTAGAGATCGAGTGGAAATAATTGGCGCACCCTGTATATTTTTAATTTTTTCTGAACTAACATTTCCTGTTATGATGGCCGAAAAAACGGCTCGAAAACAGACTGATAAAATCGAGAAATTTTTTGTTCCCAATCGATGAAGTCAGATCCCCCCATCATTCCTGCATGAAATGTTCGACACACGCGGCGGTGGAGGGGGGAGAAATCCTCTATCTATAGAACTTGAAAACGGTTTTTCCGACAAATCTCAGCCGGGTTTGATCCCACAAAAAAAACACCAAAATTGAAGAGCTTGTCAAAACACGTAACCTAGTTCCAACCAGAACCCGATAACTCAATTCGTTCGCGAACTATCGCGATTTGAAATTACAAAAATGAAAAATAGGTAATAACCACATCCCCAACAAGTCATTCAAAAGTTTCAAATATTCCGTGCCCAAGGATGAAGTGAGGTAGATATATAAAATGTGTGAAAATGGCGTCCAATTTATGCTGAGATGCATGGGCGTACCGTTACAGAGGGAAATGGGATGTGACACAATATATTTATTTTTTTAACGATTTTAATTTTACCACATCGGTTACATAGGAAATTTAAAATACTAATGAAAATATATTTATTTAATCAAATGAGTAATCGTAAAAAAAATCTACTATTTTTTTGTGAGGCAAGCCTCGTTTTATTTTATTTTTCTACACTACGCTACATTAAAATTATATACATTCATAATCCACGAAGCAGGCGAGAAGGCATTGACAGTGAAACGACATACAAATCGAATCAAATAAGTAATTAGTTAAAACTACAATTACAGAACACAAAAATACAAAATTAAAATTTCAATAAAAGTTTCAAGATTAATTGGAAATCACTAGAGTTTAAGCAGTCGGTATTATGGAAATGTTTTTGATTGCTTAAAATATTCAACATATTCTCAAAAAATTGGTTTGACCTTTTACATTACATAAATTTAGGCCGTAATGTTTAAACAATATTACTGGAAGTATCTTATTTCAAGTGAAAAATTTTTGCATTTTAGTAAAGCTTCGCCAAAGTATTTTTAAATCTTATAGCCTAAATTTATTAAAAAAACAAATAAATATAAGTATATTACCTCGATGTTGGTTTTGCACCTTTTTTCAAATATTTCCTTCCCCTTGGTTTATATTCAAAGTCATTGTCACGGAAATGACTTGAACAAATAAAAGCATTTTAAGGTAGGACCTACACTTCCTCAAATCCTAACAAGGAGTACCAAATATTTCTCCTTTCAACATTTGCAGGAAACCTAAAAGTCATGTCTTCATATAACTGTTTAAATGAAAAATTAATATTACCTAAATACTTAAGTAGTCTGGCAGAAAAACAAAACAAACAAAAACATAATTATTAGTCGTTGCAATAAGCAAAAACAATCCTTTAGGCATTATTAAAGAGTTTATACAGTCGATAAAATACTAATTCTACGCCCTTGAGCTTTGCTTATAATCGTACATGTAACTTACCGATGAAATGATTTAATTAAAACTATTTTATATATATAAATCAACTTAAACCAATAAATTCAATGTGAAAAAGAAAATTATAATATTATAACCTATAAAACACAATAATAAACACACCAATTTGGTAGAAAATGCACCACTATTTTACTACGAAACATTCTAATTGCAAGTTTCATTGACAAAGATATAGTTGCCGCTTCTAACAAATTTCCGTAGAAATGGTTTAAACTTAAATCGTGGTAAAGTATGTTTGTCAATATTTATCTATCAATATGATTTGTTGTGTTATTAGCTACGAAAATTAGTGTTAATGTTGTCGCGCTAACAGAGAACTGCCCGTTCTGGAAAGTTGCGACGGTTCTAAATAATACAGGCAAATGGTTTACTCTTCATTTTAATAGTAACAATAACAACTTGGTAAAATGATAACAATTATAATAACTTTGACAACATTGAAACTAGAAATATAAATTTAATAACACTGTTACTTGTTGTTGGAGCGGATTTTTGACGTGGACGGCAAAAAAAATCGCGAGCAAAAAATTATCCATTTTTTATTTTTCTCGCCGAGCGCGCATTTGTACAAAAAAATATTTCAGTATTGCTATCTTTTAGCGGATGAAAAAGTGAACAATTTGAGTCCTGGCTGGTTGCATCAGCTCAATTATTACGGAAGTTACAAGCGTTTCAATCATATTTGTTTTCCCCCCATATCTCCCCCCCCCTACTTGTCCCACCACCCCCACCCTCCGACACATAAAAGTACTCGTTATAACACGTTTTTGTCACAAAAAAATAAGGCCCCATCTCCACTGCCTTTCGAGAAATAATTAATTTTTTCATTTTTGCAATTTCAAATCGCGTACTAATTGAGTTATCGGGTTCTGGTTGAAATTATGTTACGTGTTTTGTCAAGCTCTTCAATTTTGGCAAGAATATTTTTTTGTGGGATCAAACCCGGCTGAGTTTTGTCGGAAAAACCGTTTTCAAGTTCTTTAGATAGAGGATTTTCCCCTCCTCCACCACCGCCTGGGTCGAACATTTCATGCAGGAATGATGAGTGGAACTGACTTCATCGATTGGGAAAACAATTACTCGATTTAACCAGTGAACTATTTCTAAAAATAATTCATTTGCTTTAGGTACTTTGGTAATTTACGAAGAAGCAGGTACCATAAGAAAACTGGACAGAGGTGAAGAAATACCTAGGCCAGGACCCGAACCACCGGCAGCCGGTCACAGAGACTGTATTTCTGATATTGCGATGTGCAAAGCTTCACAATGCTTCCTTGTTACATCTTCACGTGATGGCGTCATCAAAGTATGGAAATAGGTTGTTTTAAATTTGGAGAATGATGATACATATATACAGTGTAATTAGAATACTTTAACTTTGTGTATGTATGACTTACGGTTTCTATCACTAGACGTTAATTTCAAACGTGTTTATAAAATATTAAATTCTATATCATAAATCGAGTAAATTAGATGTGATGAAATTAGTTACTCGTTAATATTAGGAAAATTATTTATTTATTGTACAAGTTTATGATATTCTCTTTATTCGTTTCTACAAATTGAAATTATTTTTCTTTATTATGACCTTTAATAACCGGTTTACTTGAACAAGGAATCCTTAGAAAGCAGCTATAAGGACGAGGAAAAAAGGTTTTTTAATTTTTTTCTATTTTCTATGCTATCGCCTTCAAAACGACTGATGTTGATAGTTGTCATATTAAGATGTTGACAGGTGTCATTTTAAGATGGTGACAGGTGTCATATTAATGCATAGGCTTTAAGAAACTGTGTAAGCACATACTATATGAACATATGTGATAATTTTTTTATTAATGCCAGTTGCAAGAAAGTTTATTAGACATTAACGAAATGGATATTTATTATATTTTTGCTTTGTTTTGCGGTTTCATTTTTTTTTTCTTGGTATAACCTTTTTCGTTAATATTGTCTCTAAGAGGATTTTCAGCTTGAAGATATTTTGCCAAAACGTTCCACTACTACCACCTGATTGAAAACTCTAATAAGGATTTTACAAAATACACCAATAGACAACAAATATGGCGTATTTATTTTTCCCCCACATGGCAACTCAATTTCTAATAAAAAAAAATCAAATTTGACTATAAATTAAAATTTTAGCAAAGTGAACCATAGATTTCAAAAAATATAACTGGTTTATGTAATTCTTCTGTGCAAATATGTTTTATACATTATTTTCTTGACTGTTGTCCAAAATTCAACGATGTATTTAATTAGTTACATTTATCAAAAGCAGAAAATACACAAATAATTTTCCGAAAGAAATTTTTATTTAAAAAAAATATATCAGAAGACACATTTTAATATCCTGTTAGAGCCAATGACTTTTTTGCAACTGTTAGTTGAATATTTTTGTTTACAAATATGAAATGTTATTATATATTTTGTTTCATAATTAAATTATTTAAAGAACAGTTGTTTTTTATTATATAAGTTGTTCGAAATCGAACATTTTTACCTACGCCCATGGCGACAAAGGAAATAAAAATAACCAAACCGCACGCCTAAGTGCCTAGCGTAGTAACAGTACAACACGCATCGTAAATCAAGGCCATCGCGCAGATAATCAACGCGGAAGTAACTCACCGACGAGATAAACATCAATGCTAAAAGCCGCCCTTGTCGGCAACCGCCTTTACATACATCGCGACACATTGGCGAGACTGCAAGTTGCCAAAGAGATAAAAAAAGGCACAACAATAAAGCCGCAAACGGTTAGCGGTAATTGGCCGAAGGGATTTCGTCCAACGGCAAGCGTTTCAAATAAATCTAAAATCAAATCAGTACAACATCAGACTCCGTGTGGATCAGGTCGTAACTTTGGACTGTCCACACGTAATAAATTTAAACCAGTAGAACTTCTATCTCCGTATAAACAGGTCGCAATCATTGGACTGTTTCATACGTAATAAATTCATCAATTTTTAACTTATATAAATTGCATAATATTACATACATACCCGTATTCACATTCAGTTATTTTTTGAGCAATTGCAAACACAGTTTTGAATTTTGTTATATTCTATGTTTGTTGAAAAGTGTTTTGTTTTTTACGAAGTTATCGTTAATATATAAAATTCAAGTAATCATTGTATAATTTCGCTACAACCTATATACAGTCCACACACAATTTCTCAGCCAACTTAAATCTACAATAAGTTGGGACAGGCCCATCTGAAGGGTGTGGCCTAATAAGTTTGGGTCCCCAAATTTGGCATTATTTGGAACTTCCCAAAACATAAGTGATATCGACTGTTTAATTTCCAATTATAAATTAAACATAATTCATTTCATTCATATTTAATAAACAAATCAGCAACGACGCCATTAAAAAAGCAGCATTGGCAACAGCGTACTAGTAACTCGCTAAATATATCTGAATTATACGAACAAATAAAATTGAAATTCTTTCACTCAATACGAGTGGGAGTGAGACGAAATCGTCAATTTGGAGACAGAAGAACTTTTTAAAGCATAGCGGACATCCGGCATCTTCATTAAGAAGATTACTTTTTGCAGTTGATTACGAGGTCGGCCAATGCAGGTTTTGCGTTAAAATGCCGCCTTTTTAAACACTGTTTGAACGGATGATATTAAGTGGACTGTATAAATTTAGTTTTTTCCAAATAACTCCAAATTAAACGCACACGTTACTTTTAACTACGTAACAAGTAAAAACAATACATTTGGTAACACTAAAACAACCAAGAAAATAAATGTACATTAAATGGTTTTAACGGACTGTTTCCTGCTGCGTAACCATTTAACGTAAATTTATTTTCTTCGCACAAAATGTTATAAAATTACAAGTGATTTCTGGGTGGCTAACACAAACCATATGTCACAGTTGTTTTAGTGTTACCAAATGTATTGTTTTTACTACTTGTTACGTAGTTAAAAGTCTGCATTGACCTCGATAAACAGCTGCAAAAAGTAATCGGAAGTAAAAAATCGTCCTGAAAATAGATGCTTTCGGTACCATTTGTGTAAAGTGATACTTTCGATTTAATAAATCTAACCGAAAATTTTGTTTTCGAGACGGCTGCAGAAAAATGTGTTTTTAGATTATTTTTTCATAAAAACTGCATGTTTGGTTCATTTCACCTGTAAAAAGACAGCAAATGTCTGTTTAGCTTTTATAAAAATATGCCTTTTCACAAATATTGCACTTGAAATTCTTTTTAACTGCCACTACCAGCAACGCGGCTAGCGCGTTGTGTTAGGTTTCACCCATGTGCCAGCAACGCGGCTCCCGCGTGCTCATGATTCATTTTATGGTTGTAATATTCATCTGGCAACAATAACAAAGACTGTTTGTGTGAAGGCACACAGTAGACAGTCGGTATTGTGTGCTTTCACACAGTCTTTGTTATTATTGCCAGATGCATAGTACAACCATAAAATGAATCATGCATAGCACGCGATACCCGCGTTGCCGGCGCATGCGGATTGCCCTAATATTTTAGCCGGCAGTCAAAGGGTTAACTGTATGAATGAGTAAATGTTTATTTTGATTGTTCTTCAGACTAAATACTTTTCCACAAGTGTTGCACCTAAAATTCTTTTCACTTTCATGAGTGAATAAATTACTTTTAAGATAGCTGTTCTGACTAAAAGATTTATAACAAATATATTATTTATTTATTTAATTTAATTTAAATTACAATACATAAAATACATAAAAGATTGAGATGGTATGCGAGGTTAACAAATTAATGCACATTAAGTGAGTGAACACTTGTTTTGTGCATTATACAATATAATAAAATAATAAAAATGTTGTTCAACAACTGATTAGATGAAAATATGCAGACCAAGTAGAGCAAATTTGCAACTATATCCATTTATAAATAGGTTCGTGAAGACAAAGTAGCTCTCATTTATGAAGGTTTTACTTAATTTTGAGAAAGTTTTATAATTTTTAATATTTTTTATGAATGACAACATGTTTTTTTAGATTGCTCTTCTGACTAAATGATTTATCACAAATATCGCACTTGAAATTCTTTTCACCTGTATGTATTAGTAAATGTTGATTTAAACTGTTCCTACGAGCAAATTGTTTTTTACAAAAGTTGCACTGAAAATTCTTATCACCTCCATGAATTAGTAAATGTGACTTTAGATGTCTGTTCCGATAAAATGATTTATCACAAATGTCGCACTTGAATTTATTTTCAAGTGTATGAATGAGTAAATGTTTATTTATATTACTCTCCCGCCTAAATGACTTTTTGCAAATGTTGCACTTGAAATTCTTTTCACTTGAATGTATCAGTAAATGTGTTTTCAGATTTGTCTTTACACTAAATGATTTTTCACAAATGTTGCACTTGAATTTATTTTCACATGAATGTGTTTTTAGTTTCTCTTCTAAAAGTTGCTCACTTTCATCCTTAATATAGATTTCATCTTCTTCAATTTTGACACTGTTATCACTAATTAAATTTGTCTTAATATCTGTATGTTGGAATATACAATAATCTTTTGGAATATCAAGTTTCTCTTCAAAAAGTTGCGCACTTTCATCCTTAATATAGATTTCATCTTCTTCAATTTTGACACTGTTATCACTAATTAAATTTGTCTTAATATCTGTATGTTGGAATATACAATAATCTTTTGGGATATCAAGTTTCTCTTCTAAAAGTTGCGCACTTTCATCCTTAATATAGATTTCATCTTCTTCAATTTTGACACTGTTATCACTAATTAAATTTGTCTTGATATCTGTATTTTGGAATATACAATAATCTTTTGGAATATCAAGTTTCTCTTCTAATTTACTAGTCCTAATATTTACTAAATGCAATTGTTCATTAGTGTCTAAGATCTCATCCTTCCATTCTGGTTCAGTTTTCATTTGATCTTGTGAAATTATTTCTATTTGGTAAGTTTCCATTTTACTTTCAGCCTTTAGAAAAGAAACAAAGAAAATGAATCCGTGAATCCTTCACATCACAGTATCACAGATACTTCAGACTTCAGTTAAAAATTATGCCCAGTCAAGTCATTCGAATGAAAAATAATCGATCATCCGGATTCTTCAAATAATCGACGTAATCTATGGGTACCTTTATTCTTCATTTCAACTAGAGTCTACGTCCCAACCGTAACTAGGTGATGACGCTGTTGCCAAATGCCATCTCACCTGACCTCATCCTGTAAATTAGTGATCTCTTACATTTTATTAATTTTCACGTTTCGTGCATTAGGTTAAGCGATAAGTTTGGCAACATCGTCATCATCCGAGTTGCGGTTGGGAGGTAGACTTAAATATTTCAAAGGTAGGAAAATAAAATGCGCAGAGTCGCTAGATACCTTTTTGATACAAAATTGGTCGGAGGTAGAACAGACAGTCGGTCGATCCGAATTTTTTTTTGTAAGAACCTTAACTGCATAAGCGACGCAAATTACGGATATAAATTGTGTTGCACATGTTTAATTTATTTGAACAAATAATAAGGTAAGTGTTTAGCTTTTTACTAACGATTAATATCTTATATGTTGTATGGGTTATTGGTGTAATTCACAATGTCCTGTTACAAGGTTAAGCGGTTTAAAAATAAATGCATTAGATTATGAGAGTAAACAAAAACAATTTTGAAAACTGCATAAACAAACTCATCCCTTCTGTTGCCAATGTTCATTTAATTTTATTTTGGTGAAGATTGTTAATAATTTATTTATTAAACGTGACATTAATAAGTAATAAATAATCAATTTGTACACCTTTTATAAAATCATCTTTTTAGAGTGGTAAAAGAGATGCAGAAATGATGTTTCCAAAAGGATTTGAGAAGTTGTATATTACATGACGAGTGCGGATAGTGACACTTTTCACACACGAGTGGGAAAAATCACTTTCGCACAAGTAATGTACACTATTTTTCCTACGACCACGAGATAATTTTACCAAATATTGTGAAATATTTTGTAGTAGAATAAATACAAATAATGATAATTAACATTTATTTGAAAACAAAACAATAACTAGTACTTTCCGCACACGTGTGGAAAGTACCACTTTCCATTGGAGTAGAGAGTGCGATATCTGTTACTTTCCTATGTGGTTGTAGGAAAATTGTTTTTTCTTAATGGTTTTTTATTTTTACCACACAATGTCTTTTATAATATAAATTAGAAGTGGAATCCCAGCCACAACAGCGTTGGTTGTTAGTGATAATGCATTTTTATCTTTATTGGAATTTTTACATAAATCTAAAACAATTCTATTTATCATCTGTTTTGTTTTAGAGATTAATCTTTAAAAGATACATTAGGAATTTTAATAGGAAATGCTCTAATGTTACGTAATGGGGAATTTTATTGCAGTCATAGGAGGAAATATCGAATTATTGTGAGTTGGTATCGATATCTAGTTGGCCTTGGAAATTTTCCTTAAACAAAGCAATGGTGGGGCAGTATGGGCAATTATCCCCCCTCCCAAAGTCCCGCAAGTTTCTCAATAAAGTCCAAACTTTTGTTATTAAAATTAGAACGACTCCACAGTTATATGGAGTTAAGAGGGAATTTTCATGTTTTGGAGAGGGAAATTTGTTTCTAGTTTCTACGTACCAATTTTTAAGCAGGTGACTCACCCTGTAGTATCAAGGAACATGTAGTAAATACTGTATTCTCTACTTTAATAGCATATATTTGGCCAATAATTTTAATTTTTGATAATCTCGGTGTTTGTTTACAAATAGGTTGAGGTCACTATGTCACTGACCTCTAATCTAACTGGTTGAGCACATCCCTGTGGCACATCCATATAAGAAAATTGAAGCAACTAGTATATGACATTTTGGAGCAGTGCACATGCGCATTGATGAGTCAAGCATAGGCGCCTCCTAAGGGTTAAGGGACATTTTTAATCTCATTGAAAATGATCTCGAAAATTGTTGGGACATTTTCTCAAACGTGCATACTTCACTTGGAGTCTTGAAGCCCCAAAATATACTCGTTTTGAATAATTTATATGCCAATTTTGATGAATTTCATGGAAATATACTTGGAAACTGGAAACATTTAACAAAGTAAAAAGACTCCTGCACTGGTAAAAATGGCTCCCTGACGTAATGACATGGACATTATGGAGCAATGCACAATTTGAGACGTTCAGTTTGCCTCACGACATGGCTAGTGCTCATCCAGTTAAACTAGAGGTCAGTGGCTGAGGTAGGTTAGGAATTGCCAGATTATCATTTGTCGTGTATTCTTCTGTTTAGTTTCGAGTCCCATAGCTAAGTTTTGTTCAGCCAGTACAATTTTCTAGCTAGTTCAACACCGAAAAGGGGCCTTAGATATACGTATTCCTAAGTTGGCAATTATAGTAGCATTGTCACTTGTCAGCTTGTCACTTTCTTTTTGATAGTAGAGATTTTACAATGGAATCTCAACAAATCAAAATTATTTCTCAAGCACAAATAAAAATTGAACCAGAATGCGAGGATGAGGTAAACGTTAAACAACTAGATGGGCAGTATCTTAAGCTAGAGGAGAAACATGATGTTACAGTTCAATATACAGATATTCAAACAAAATTATTCAGTGATAACAGTTTTAAAATTAAAGATGAAGAAATATATATTAAGGATGAAAGTGAACAACGTTTAGAAGAAGTTGATAAGAATGGTAAGAATATTGAAAAAGGTGGTAGCCAACAATGTTTTACTAATGATGAAGAAAAACATAAGTGCAATATTTATGAACATACATTTTCTCAAGAAGGCAGTCTTGAAACGCGTTTATTAGTTCAAACAAGTGAAAAAATTTATGTATGCGTTGTTTGTGAAAAATCATTTACTCAGACATCACATCTGAAAAGACATTTACTAATTCATTCTGGTGCTAAGAATTTTAAATGCAACGTTTGTGAAAAATCTTTTACTTACAAAGACAATCTAAATAAACATTTAGTGATTCATTCTGGTTATAAGAATTTTAAGTGCAACATTTGTGAAAAATTATTTACTCACAAAGTCAATCTAAATAAACATTTACTGATTCATACTGGTGATAAGAATTTTAAGTGCAGCAATTGTGAAAAATTATTTACACATAAGTCACATCTGAAAGAACATTTACTAATTCATTCTGGTGATAAGAATTTTAAATGCAATGTTTGTGAAAAATCATTTACTCGGAAAAGGGATTTAAATAAACATTTATTGATTCATTCTGGTGAAAAAAATTTTAGATGCAATGTTTGTGAAAAACCATTTACTCATAAATCACTTCTGAAAGAACATTTACCAATACATTCTGGTGATAAGAATTTTAAATGCAATGTTTGTGAAAAATCATTTTCCCGGAAAAGCTATTTAAATAAACATTTATTGATTCATTTAGGCGAAAAAAAATTTAAATGCAACATTTGTGAAAAACCGTTTACTCATAACTCACATCTGAAAGAACATTTACTAATTCATTCTGGTGATAATAATTTTAAATGCAATGTTTGTGAAAAATCATTTACACAGAGGTGCAATTTAAATTCACATTTACTAATTCATTCTGGTGTTAAGAATTTTAAATGTAATGTTTGTGAAAAATCAATTACTCAGAAGTGCAATTTAAATTTACATTTACTCATTTATTTTGGTGCTAAGAATTTTAAATGCGACGTTTGTAAAAAATCATTTACTCAGAAGTCACATCTGAAAGGACATTTACTAATTCATTCTGGTGATAAGAATTTTAAATGTGAACATTAAAGAATTTCTATTAAACGAAAAATGTTGAGTCATGTTTTTTTTTGCGGCGGTGAAGGAAAACCCTTTATGGGGAAGTTATGAGCCTTAAATCTCAAGGTCTACTGTGAGACTCTCCTTTCAAGGCATACTCACTAAAAAACTTCACCCCCTGGTTGGGTCCGTCTGACCGAAGTCTCTGGTGACACTTAGGCCTGTCGGCCCATTGTATCTTCCCTCTCTGTTACAATACCCAGTCCAGTACCTTAGTGCCCTGTACAAGCTTGTACAGGTCCTGTACTGGATGGGAGTTGTATAGTTCTGGGTCACCTATTGGCTGCCCAAAAATTTGCTCTTTTGCGGTCCAGTGCTTCGCATCTACACAGTATATGTGTCACCGTTTCTGTTTCCTTACCGCCCCTTAACTGGCGCATGACATAACTATTTTCAGCTGGCTCCTGTTCATCTTTAACAGGTCTGCCGCTCTTTTGTGGCACGGTCCTTTGATGTATTCTTTCCCGTGTTTGTTTCCTGGGACGTTTTCCCAGTAATTTTTGTGTTTGTCCCAGATCCAGTTTATTACAGACACTCTTGCTGTACGCTTTGGTTTGGGGGGTTTTCCGAGCCTCTTCTTGCGAGTTCGTCTGCTTTCTCGTTACCTACAATTCCCTGATGTCCCGGCACCCATATCAGTTTGACGTGATTACGGTCTGCCAGCGATCTCAGTTCCTCTTTGCAGTCCCATACCAGTCTCGACGTCACTTCCTTGCTGCACAAGGCCTTGAGTGCCACTTGACTGTCTGATAGAATGTTAATACGTGCGTTAGCTATATCTCTTGTTATTCTCCTTCGCGCATTGGAGAATAGCATATACCTGCCTGAAAGACAGAAGTGTATGCGAACATTTACTAATTCATTAAAGAATTTAACGGACAATGTTGAGTCATGTTGGTCACAATTCCTTTTTTTGTTTTTAGAAAATTTTCTACCAATATGAATATCCTACACGAAGTAACAACTCCGTCTAAAAAAGCCACATTTGGAATGGGTTGTTTTTGGGCAAATGATGCTTTGTTTGGGGCACATCAAGGGGTCCTTAGAACGAGAGTAGGGTATTCAGGAGGCAAAATGGTGGATCCGGTGTACAGAAATTTGTAAGTATTCAAGTAGACGATTTTGATATACCAATGTGACTCAAAATGTTTTATGCAAATGGAGAAAAAGTTTATCTTACATATTACAAAAAAATATTCTTGATTAAAAATTCTGGAAATTCATAATCAAGCATCAAATTTTTAAAATGTTTGTTGGTATACAGGAAAAATCAAAAGTTTTATACAAATGTAGAAAAAGTTTATTTCCCAAAAATTGTCCATGTTAAAAGGTTTACATCACCTCCGTTTTCGAGGATGCCGAACATGATGGCGGTGGTGAAACTTCTTTTGGAGTTGACCAAACCCCCCAAACGGGTAAAAACCATCCTCAAAATGGGGGGAATCGCCTATTCCATCGGTAAAATATTCCCTACCCACCGTTTTCGAGGATGCTGAACACAATGGTGATGTTAGACATAGACACCGACTTGGCCACATCCCCCAAACGCCAAAGACCACCCTGTTCAGCATCGTCGAAAACGAAGAGGAATATATATTTTGCCGGTGGAAGACGCGGAATCCGCGATTTCCCCTTTATGGGGGTGGTTTTTGGCCTTTTTAGGGGTGGGGTCTAGTCTAAAATAATTTTGGATAACGCCATCGATGGAATATGCGGAATAAGCGATTCATTCCCCCCATTTTGGGGATGGTTTTTGGCCGTTTGGGGAGTTGGGTCAACTTCGAAAGAATTTTCACCACCGCCATCGTGTTCAGCATCCTCGAAAACGGGAGAGGTGATTTGGTTGCCGCTTAAAATATTTGTATATTTTTCCGACTCATAGAATGAGTTTTTTATCTGTGTTAACGGCTTCAACTACCGTGGTTATTTCGCCTCGTGTTCTGTGTTGGCTTTGTTACTGTTTCCCAGCGCCACTTTAGGAACAGCACTGTTAATTAGAACCCAATTAAAAATCAGAAAATGATTTCTGCCGTCTGTGGGATTCGAACCCACAACCCAGTGCGCTACCATTGAGCCACCCACTTGAAAATAATTTTAATTTTCTAATTTTCAGAGGAGACCACACAGAAGTTATTGAAATCGATTATGATCCAAAAGAGGTCAGCTTCGCGAACCTTTTAGACTTATTTTATGCACACCACGAATATGGACTGACTACAAAAATTAAGAGACAAGTAAGAATTTATTTATTATATAGTGCTCGTGTAAAGTCTCTTCTCTCCTTTACCTTTACAGAATGACGAAACGAACAAAACTTGGCATACGTAATAAACAGTGATCAACAAAGATGGCGTTACGGTTCAATTTTGAAAATTATTTTTAAACGGCAACAATGTACGAGTGACATTTGAAAGCTACTAAATGTCTATTCTATTTTACAAAAAACTCATTTTTGGTACGAGTAGAACATAATTTTCTTCACAACTACTTCTGGAAATCACAGCATTTCAAAGAAATTCTTAGTTTTATCCATTTTATTCATAACATATTTAGAAAAAAGATTTGTTATTCTTTTTTTATACGCCTGTCCATTTCGATTTCGCGTGATGCGAGCGCCGCTCTAACGGAATTTTAGGTAAACAAATATAACTATTAACTTACGGGCCGCGCCACAAGATGTCACTTTAGGTAATACACATAACTATTTAGATAAACAAACATAGCATTTTGAGCGTTTTGAACTTGACACGAGCGCCGGTATAACGGAATTTTAGGTAAACAAACAAATATTAACTTACAAGATGTCGCTTTGAGCGTTGCTGGATTGGCGTATAGTAAAAAATTATTTATAATAAATAATAATCACACCAAGCAATTTGTTCCGTCTTTCTTATTTCCCCAAATTAGAGGGAACAACAAAACAGAAAAAGGGAAACTTAAATGATGTGATTTTACTTAAAAAAAAAAACATGCTTGAATTAATATTTTTTGCAGTATATGTCTCTGATTTTGTACCACGACGATGAACAGAAGGTTTTAGCAGAAAATTCCATGAAAAACGAAGAGCAAAAAAGAAACATAAAACTGATAACTGAGTTAGCACCAGCGGGCCCATTTTATCCAGCAGAAGAGTAAATATATTTTTTATTAAATTTTAATGTTGCTATGGTAAATTTAAAACTTTACCTTCCCATAAAACGGTTACTAAGACAAAGACAAATTTTGATGACTAAAAGTACAATTTTACATTGTAATTTTTTTAAAGAAATCAACAGTATGACTTTTTGAAAAGACAAAAACAATTTTTCTGTTAGTAATGGCATGTAACCGTTTTCGGATTTTTCTTAAGGAAAATTTATCATTACCATTGGTAAAGGATTATCTCATGGGCTTTGGCCTTGTCAAAAACAAATCAAAATACCAAGAATATAAAGTTAGCAGAGCCACTTGCAAAAAAATCTATGAAACCTATTCCAATAATTGCGCAACATTTTTTCTGCGTTCACGACAAATGCATTTTGGTCGTTCGACAATTGTTCGGTTCATTTCTGGATGAAAATATAATAAATCAACAAAGTTACGTGAGTGTATTACTGTGAAAATGTAATATTTCTATTATTCAGCATTAAAACATATTATTTTTGCTTCTGGGAAATAAAAAAAAACCGTAAAAGGCCACTGTACAATTGTGCTGTTGCCAAAAATGCAAATTTTCCACAGAAACCAGGAAATTCCAAGAAAAAGGAATATATTGTAACGGTTGACTAATGCGAAGAATTAAATAAAGAGAATACAAAGAGGAATAATGAAACAAAATAAATTAATCAAAACCAATAAATAACTAAATGAGTAAACCAGTAAGGAATTTTAATTTATTAGATTCGACATCCTAAGACCGGTTTCTGTCTTTCGACTTCATCAGTTAGGCTTTTCGAATCCAATAAATAAAATTCCAAACTCGTACAAGTCAATAGCTATATCCGCTATAAGATAACATTTTTAGATGTGCTACCATCTATGGTAAGAAGAGAGTATTGACATTAAATTTTGACTGAATCTAGTCAAGATGTCACTCTCTTCTTTTTTATCCCTTTCAGAGATTAATACAAAGTGAGTAAACCAGTAAGGATGTCGAATCTAATAAATTAAAATTCCTTACTGGTTTACTCACTTTGTATTAATCTCTGAAAGGGATAAAAAAGAAGAGAGTGACATCTTGACTAGATTCAGTCAAAATTTAATGTCAATACTCTCTTCTTACCATAGATGGTAGCACATCCAATAAATAACTATTTCTTTTAATTCAAATAATCATTAGACAGAATGTAATGTAGAAAATAAAGTTTGAAACTAATTTTAGAGCAGTAATTACATAATAAAATATAAAATTTTAGATATCAAATTTTAACACGGCAATCCCATAAGGGATTATCATCGACAATTTTAGTATATTTACAAATAACTTAGCAAAGATCTAAATAGAAAAAGTTAAAGTAGAACAATCTCAGATAAGTCTGCGATCACTACAACAATGAGAACATTGTTATCTTAATTGTTATAAAAGAAATAAATTTTAAACTTAACCTGGAAATGCAATGTCTTGATTTATCAATATGGTCAATTTAAATTCAGGGGAAATACAATAAATAGGGAAAATTAAGTGTTGGGACCTCTAAAATTAAAGTATTACTGTAAAAAAGGCAGTAATAATAATGTTTGATACAATTTAAGAAATCGATAATGATGAAAGTAAAAAGTTGTCATGTAACCTTAATGTAAGTAGAAATAGTAAATAAATTATATCAAAATCATTCTTTTTATCTCGAGAATCATGTTTTGATAGTGAAAAAGTGTATAAAAATCAATAATTTTATAATAATTTTAATTTAAAATTCTGTCAAATCTAAATCGAGTTGGCCTAGAGATGCTCGTTTATAAAAACCAAATTTCGCTGTCAAGCGGGGCTTCTTGCCAAAAGACTCTTGAACTGTTCACATCAGAGCTCGTCGTAAAAACAAAAGAATCTTCAAATCAAAACTACAACGGTTAATATAAAGAAGTTAAGAAAATTTTACCTGTCAAATTTAAGTGAGGTTAGATTTGTATAATCTAAGAATAAAAGAAGTTCATTAAGAAAAGAACTCCAATCATTGATTCCTGCTTTTGTTCCTGAAGGAGAATCCAGATCCTATTTGTATCCTGTTTATTATCCATATCCATCAGTATCCTGTAGTTTTATCCTGTGTTCCTGATTGATTTTGGAGAATATATCCGTTATTTTGGAGGTTAGAAAGAAAGTAACCAGACGTAACTAAAAATGGATGATTCGTTAATACAAAAAAAAGGCACCAATCATTTAATAATAAATATCGATATTTAAAAGATTAGAGACGCGTATAAAAATAAACAAGGCCAATAGCATTTTAGGTTTCATTTTAACAAACAACTAAGTTCAGATTAGAATAGGGTAACCTGGAAGATATTGCATCAATCCCATTTTGAATTGACTAGGAAAGTAACCAGAATTAGAAATAAAATCTAAGACGTATTAAAGGTACCAATTCACAATATTAAATATCGATATTTAAAAACGTTTCAAAATAAAAAAAGGCCACAAGTATTTTATTTAATTAGGTTAGATTATACTTTAATTAATAACTAAATAATTTAGATTAGAATAAGGTAAGAGAGTAATTATAAGATTTGTATTAATTGTTGATTTCATAAATAAGAAAGTTATTACGCTTACCTTATTCTGGCAAACAACTCTTATTCTCACATAAACTAAAAGGTTAACCGTTATTTTATGATTATTAATAAATGTTTTCATATTTACTGAGTCGTTATTATCGATTTTTACAATCACGCGGCCAATAGCTGAAGCACTACCTGGGATTAAGACTCAAATTTTCTACTGGAAAGTAGATGGCGCCCAAAATTATCAACAACAAATAATTACATTCTGTCTGAGATTACGACAGAAGGCAATAAAAAAAATCAACAGTAATTTAATAGGTTA
Source organism: Crepidodera aurea (assembly GCA_949320105.2). NCBI lineage: Eukaryota > Metazoa > Arthropoda > Insecta > Coleoptera > Chrysomelidae > Crepidodera > Crepidodera aurea. Next base: position 5,939,186 of record OX439477.1, on the reverse strand, counting down.
TGTACTAAAACTAAAATTCAAAATAAATTAAATTATAAAAATTAAACATTCAACAAAATAATTTTTTTTACATTTACTCACAAGATAGTACAACAATATGTACTATTTAATAAAAATAAAAGTATGTTATAAAATATTCTGTTATTTAACCCTTACACTGTTAAACCCCATTTCGCCAGCACAATTGCCCAAGCCAATGGAACGTGTGACGTAGGTAGTTGTAGTAAAGTAAGGTCCCTTTCGTACCTATATGAGTTTTGCGAGTAAACAAAAAGTAAGTATATTTTTTATAAAAACTTTGTTAATTTTTTGCTTTTTTTATTTATTTATTTTTTAATTTTTGGTTTTTATTAAATAGGAAGTATCCACCAACTTCTGCTACATCTGTTGGACGTATTTCTGAGTTAGACCATCCCACGCCTTCAAGTTCTGCTACCTTTGCTGCTGTCCGTATTTTTTCCGATATAGCCCTTTCCCCAGCTTTCAGCATAATAAAAGTAAGTTTTTATTTATTTTAATGGTATTGTTTTAACCTACAAGGGGATTATTATTTACTTGCAGATCGTTTCTTTGCTCAAACAGAAAGAAAATAAACCATTTTAAAGCTAGCTAATTTAACCACCCAAACAGAATACCCGAGGGAAATGTGGTACCCTCGCAATTTGGTGAAATTATTTTGTTGGGTGAAGTACTACAAACCTCATCTAGCCGACTTTAGCAGCAGAAAATACGGAATGGTGTTTAGAGGATTGAAGGAAGTAGGAAAGCCGAATCCAGCGACATCTTTCGAAATTGTCGAAATATAAAATATTTTGTAAGTTTTGAATTTTTGTTAAATCAGTCGCCTTTCTTCCCAAACGGGTGTACTCCTTCTACAAGCCTCATCTAGCCTAGGGATCGAAAATACGGAATAGTCTTTAGACTAGAATTGTCGAACTATATTTTGTAAGTTTTTAAATTTTTGTTAAATTTTAAGTTTATATTTCTTATAAGTAAGATATTTTCAACTTTGAAAAATCATGAATTTAGATGAAAATATAACAAAATTAAGCGATGAAATCATTAAAAAAATTAAAAAGTTGAAAATATCTTACTTATTAAAAAAATCGCATTGTGATCCTCGGGAATTAGAACTCTGGATTAAAAAGATTAAAAGTCACATTAAATTGAGTAACTCTGCTATGAAGGGGGGGAAATTTACCTGTAGGGACATTACATAAACTTCAATCCAATTTGGGACATCTTAAAAGGTTTCAATTACTTATTCAAAATTTACAATTTGGTGGGGAGGGTCTTAATAATAATAATAATAATAATAATAAAAATAAACGAAAAGGGGCTAAATGAAAGATCTTTTTTTCAATTTTTAATAGCAGAATTCGTACCGAGGTAATTAATAAAAAACATAAAGATGTTGAGCAATTTTTAAACGATGCTTTTTCTCTATTTAAAATTAGAACAAAAAGTATTTTAAAAAGTTTCAAATGTTAGAAGTTAATACTTGTTTTTGTGGGGAATTTATAAAAAAAATCAGGGGGGTAAGATAATACAAGCACCGTCATTTTCCCCAAATTTTTGTAATTTAAATCTATGTTGAGCAATACCAAAAGAGTGGAACGAAAATTCAAGTAGGTGTATATGTGGGAACGCCTGAATGAATATTTTTGGAATTCATACAGATGTCTGGTCTTTGGGTATAATTGTATTTATAATGTTGATGCGAAAAAAGTGCACTTATCGCTAATCATTCATTGTATTTATTGAATAAACTAATAATAATAAAGTTACTGACATTAAAACTTATTTGGCAAACCCTTCTCAAACTGTGGTGGTAGACAATCAGTTTTCAGCACCTTCAGTTATAAAATCCGGAGTTCCACAGGGATCGGTCTTAGGTCCTTTACTATTTCTGCTCTACACATCTGACCTTCATACAGTCATCCAAAACTGCTCGGCACAATTTTTTGCAGATTTTGTGTTTTTTTCACTATTTAGTTTTAAACGATTAGCTAATAACCATGTCTTTGCACGTTCTTCTATATTCTTAGTTGTGGTTTGTAGAGTTTCATGTTTTTTTTTTTCACTTATTAGACGAGAGCTTTTTTTTGTCGACGTAAACTTGACATGTATCAATAAGAATTTTGTTGCCTGGCAGTTTTTTGAGTTGAATTACCTAATGGCAACAAAATTCGAATTATAAATGTCAAGTTTACTTCGACTCAAAAAAAAGCTAGAGTGTAATTCGGTATTTTGAGCGGTGGTAGTAACTGTTTCCTGGATGGTAGTACGAATGGAACCAATGATTTCTCTATGATGTTCTTCATCTAACTGAAGGTACGGTTTTAATGACGATGGGTTGCTATGTCCTGTAATTTTCACAAGTTGTTGTTCACCTATACCACTCCTGAACAATTCAGTTATGGCGGCAGCTCGATTAGAATGGTTCGTAATTTTGTTTAAACAATCTTACTGGACAAACACAATCTTCTGCAGTGTTTGCTACCAACCATTTTGTGACATCTGGTGACATGTGCCATGTACTGATGTCGTAGGGAAGAAAAACTCTTTGTAAAAACAACAATTATAATTTGGGGATTAACCCCTAATACTGGATACAAGACTTATAGGTATATCTAGTTATATCTCTATATCTATCTGATATCTAATCTATATCTAATATATATCTAATTGATATCTCGCATATATCTAATCTAACGCCTACAATAATTTGGTATATATATATATATATATATATATATATATATATATATATATATATATATATATATGTATATATATATATACATGTATTGACCTCTATCAAGATCATCTACCTGGTCGTTCACATGCAGCCAAGGATCGACCTTGTCGCACAAGTCGGCCAACTTCTGATTTCCCCCTTGTGCTGTCTTCGAAAACACTGGGTTATATTCAACTCTTCCATGGTTGTCTGTCTCGATTTTAAAATAGAATACCTTACAATTTGCTGCTTCTCCACCTCTCCAAGCCAATTCATACGCAGCAATGTGATAAAATTTTCTTTGGAGGCCTACAGGTTCTTCTTCACTCCAGGACAGTGCCATTTCAAAAATTCTTTTATAATCTTTAAAGTACTTCTTTTGTAACATTTTTGCTGAAGTGTTCCAAATCGTCTTGACCGCACTCTCTTTATAATCTTCTCCATTGTTCTTCTTCATGTTGAATGCCCAGTCACATAAAATAGAAGCTAACTCTTCACTGGAAGTTTCTGCAATGAGTTCATATTTTTTTCCAAACAAAACATCGCAAATTGTCGCCAAATTGATGTAGTTGAATTCACAGTATTGCGAGTCACATTATCATTGATGGCCTTTTCAATTTCTCCACTCGAAGACTCTCCAAATAGCGACATTTCCACAAATGAAAACTTTTCTGACAACGCAAGTTTGAGAAAAATTGATATAACGTCATCAAAAATTTGCTGGTTGTCATGCTTTCAAAAGTTAGGTTCCGTTATTGTCGCTGGAAAAGTTAGGGCAAACTTTTTTCGCTGTCATAATGACAAAATCACGCGGCTTATGGGATTTTTTGTACATGAATTAAATTGTCGAATAAATAAAAGTGGTATCGTCAGCAAATAATACAGAACTAGTTGGTAACATATAATTTGGTAAGTCATTTACTTAAATTATGAACAATAAAGGTCCCAAGACTGAACCTTGAGGAATGCCGTGAGTAATTTTTTTAAAGCTAGAGATAGAATTATTATAACTAACTGCCTGGTATCGATTGGTTAGATATGATTTAATAAGTTCCAAAGCAGTTCCTCTCACCCCATAGAAATATAGTTTTTCTAGCAGCATGTCGTGAGAGATGCAGACGTGTGGTTGCCTCTCTCAAGACTATCGACATATCACTCACTACTTCTAGAACAGCCTGACTTGTAGAAAGTTTTTTTCTAAATCCGAACTGCGATGTAGAAAAAAATTTATTTGTTTCAAAATAGGTTACGATAGATTTGATACCAACGATTATCCTTCAGATAATTGTTGGAATATTCTTTTAGTCATTTTGTGGGTTTATGCTCCAAACAATATACATATAAAGCAGATGGGGAGAAGCGAGTGAAAAAATCTAAAGGAGTGAAATCCAATATGGTAAAACGGAAAATTCAGATTATTTAGTGTAATAGAATGAATTTAATATTACTAAAAGAAAAAGATGTGGTTCATCAATTAAAAAATAAATTATTAATGACGCGTCTCGAACACGCTTACCTTGGTTGTTATTAGGTGGTTCTTAGGTGGCTCCTCAAATAGAGGTGGCGGCACAGCAATATAGTTTCAAACCAGAGCACAAAATTATCCGAGGAAAGAAACTGTTTTTCCGGCACAATAACAATAACAACGTGTGTACTCAGAAGCAAAATCTCTTCTGTTAGTCGACCAAGGTCGCCTCACTAATTGCTCATGCCAGAAGCGCATGAGCGAAAAATAAGCGGGTCGAGACTTAAGCCGCGAATTAAATTTAAAATAAAATATAAAAATATTCATTCTCGAAAATCCGCAGGAAGCAAATTTAAAGTTAGCTGTATACAATCAAAATTACATAATGTAAACAGCATTGAGCAAACTAAAATTGCCTTAAATCCTAGCGATGATAAACGCTATTTAATCCAGGGTTCTCCCAATACTCTCTTGGGGCACTATGCCATTTTAGATATGTAATTTTTATTATTATTTTAGGTTATATACGACGACGACAACAACAACATGTTAAGTCTGCAGCAGCGTTGTATTAAAACTCTTGCAAAGTAAATATTTTCAGTAGTAATACCACAAGTGATTGAATTTTCGCGATAAGTCTGTCGATTCATTTCATAACTCAACTGAGTTGCTTGAAGAAAACAGACGATTTTCAGACATCGTTTAAAGATACGATGTCGAGCTGTCTATTTCTTACTGATGAGGCACAATAATGCCAAAACCGTTCTGAGAATGACGGCTCCTTGAATAACAAAATCAAAGGGTTGTTTGTGCTAATATAGCTTCCAACACACATTTTGACTGATGTAATTCAATGCCTGTGGGAGTATTTGCCCCAGGAGTAGTTGTTTTCAGTCCAATCGTTATCTAATTTTATATTAGATTTTTTGTGGTACTTGACTTTGAGATTTTGATTTTTCTTTGAAAAATTCTGGCAACATTTGAGATTTGGATAATTTATTGGTTTTTTAATTATGTACTCTTTATAGAGCTAAGGCATGTTGGTGTCAATTTTGTTTCAAAAAAGTACTATTTACTTTAAAAGACCGTGATTTTGACGAGGGGTAAATCGCGAGTTAAATTTTTGTACACTAATGGCTACTAATGGCCTTGTAATGGCTACTAATTGACCAAGTCTGTACACCAAAATGGACCTCGCGGTTTACCCCTCGGATTTTGATTTACAAAAAAAAGATCATGAGATTTTTTCGGACTAACATGATGTTGTTGTTGTTTTTATTATTATTATATTTTTAAAAATAAAAAGTGTTTGTAACCTGTTATATAATAAACTTTTTTATGTATTACATTTAATAAATATGTATTATTTAAAAAAAAATTATTGTTTCTTATTTTAAACTACCTTCCTCACAACCACACACACACGCGCGCGCGCGCGCGCACACACCCTTAACAATGCCGCTGTTTGGCAGATTCAATTCGCTTTTCAATCAATTCAAATCTCAAACCAATAACGACGAAGTTAAACGCTACGGTCCTTCAGGCGACACGTTTCTATTCCTCACACCATCTATATTACAATGCCGTTTGTCACATTCAAATCGAAACAATAACGGCTAAGTTGGACGCTGCGGCCCTTCTGGCAACGTCTCTGCGCATGATTTTTCTTTACGTATCTAATCCTTAACCCATATACAGGGTGCGGCAAATAAACGGTCAATTAGAAATATCTCGAGAACTAAAGGTATCTGAATTATGAAAGGGTTTTGAATAATGAGCTATTTAATGAAAATATTGCCGTCACCATTCTACTTCCGGTTATACCTGAAGTTGCACATAACTTTGTAAAATTTGAAAAAAAGGAATTACGCGAATATTGTGGATTCCGTTTTTATTCCAATTTTGGCTGCACCCTGTATAATAAAAAAGGTAACTTCACATTGTAAACGATAAAGCGGTATGTGGTAAATAGTTCCTAAGAAATTTAAACTTTTATTCAAATTACATTAGAGGATATTGAATTTTATGTACATGGTAAAAAAGTGTAATTTTCATATAAAAAACATTACAACTCAAAAACGGTTCAAAATAGGTATAGGGAACTATTAACAAAAAATGTTCAGAATAACGTAAATATTTCTAAAATTCAAAAATATACAATGTCTTTCATTAAAAATTACAAAGTTATGTGCAACTTCCGGTATAACCGAAAGTAGAATGGTGACGGCAATATTTTCATTAAATAGGTCATTATTCAAAACCCCTTCATGCCAATTTTCATAATTCAGATACCTTTAGTTCTCGAGATATTTCTAATTGACCGTTTATCTGCCGCACCCTGTATATTTCAAAGCCGTTTGGCCCATTGAAATCGAAACAATAACAACGAAGACTGACGCGACGGCCCCTATGGCAACGTCACTGCGCATGATTTTTCTTTACGTACCTAATCTTTACCCCATCTATATTACAATGCCGTTTGTCACATTCAAATCGGACCAATAACAACGAAGTTAGACGCTACGGCCCTTCTGGTAACGTCTCTGCGCATGATTTTTCTTTACTTAGCTGATCTTGAACCCCTCTATTCTACAATGCCGTTTGTCCCATTCAGATCGCACCCCTAACAACGAAGATACTCCTTGATGAAAAAATACCACTTTGATTTGGAATCCCCATATTTCTACTACTTTAAGTTAGCAAAGCCACCCCATATAGAAGAAGCTAACAGCGCAACAAATTCTCGACCATTATTGGAATAGGTTTCATCGATTTTTTTGCAAATGGTTCTGCTAAAACTTTATAGGGCTCGAAATACCGATGTTTGGTGACACCAATGTCGCGGCATTGAATGGTGCTACATTGCAGTCATGAGCTGTTCACACGGCCACATACTTCTACGACAATGGTTATAAGAAATCGTAATATTAAACAATTACGTAAAATTTGATAAATCTAAAATGTCGAACTTTTCAGCCATTTTATAACTACCTAAGGTTGTGAAATAAATCACACTTGTTCCCAAGAACAAAGGCATTAATTAAAAATGTCCAGCGTCTGGACTTCAACAACTACTCCTTGGGCTATATGCCCCCCCAGGTATTGAATTACGAAAGTCCAGACGGTTTGGCGCCCGACCAAGTCGGGGCTTTAAACCAAAAACTTTGATTTTATTATTAAAGGAGCTTGCCATTCTTATACTGGTTTCGGCATTATTGTGCCTCGTCAGTAAGAAGTAGACTAGCTCGAATTTCTATTTCTAAAGAAATTCTGAAGATCGCTTTGAAGTCCAGACGCTGGTGCAGTGTAGGACATTTAATGTATTTGTTCTTGGGAACAAGTGTGATTTATTTCACAACTTTAGGTAGTTTTGGTACGCCCATGGTCCTTTTTTGGTATTTTTATGGTTCAAAAAATTCCACCGTCGTTAGAGTTTTCTATAGTTTTGCAAGCTTTGATTTTATTATGAAAGTGAAGATGGCGTTGCACTCACCTCCTCTTTCTCGACTTAACCGTTTGTACTAAGAGTTGGTGGGTTCAAAGCGATCTTCAGAATTTCTTTAGAGATAGAAATTCGAGCTAGTCTACTTCTTACTGACGAAGCACAATAATGCCGAAACCGGTATAAGAATGGCAAGCTCCTTTAATAATAAAATCAAAGTTTTTGGTTTAAAGCCCCGATTTGGTAGGGCGCCAAACCACGTCTGGACTTTCGTAATTCAATACCTGGGAGGGCATATAGCCCAGAAGTAGTTGTTGAAGTCCAGACGCTGGTGCAGTGTAGGACATTTAATGTCTTTGTTCTTGGGAACAAGTGTGATTTATTTCACAACTTTAGGTAGTTTTGGTACGCCCATGGTCCTTTTTTGCTATTTTTATGGTTCAAAAAATTCCACCGTCGTTAGAACCATTTTATAGATTTTTAAGTTAAATTATAAAAAAAATCAAAAACTTAAAAAAAATAGCTACAAAACAACCCAATATAGGTTACCAAAAATGAAGGAAAAAAGATGGCGGTTCCGTGACACTCAGTGCCACAATATCAAATAGTTTTGATGCATGACACTAGATGTTATGCGATTGAAGTGTCCTGGCATTAGCCGTTCAGGCAACGACTATACTGCCGTGACAGCGAATTTCACGACATTGGTGTCATCGCGGCACAGTGGCGCGAAACGCCACGTGTTTCCCAAATTGATGTACGTCCCTTAGGGTTGGGCCGTTTGAGGTGATTTTTTTTAAAAATGTTCGTCATAAAATTCCCTATCGATCCCCCTTTCTCGTTTTTTGCTTCGGGTCTTCATTTTCGCGGAATTTAACTCCAAAAAATGACCCTACGGAACACGAGATTGAGATTTTGCCGGACTTTTTTTATGGGGAAATGCTCGTCTTGGAAAACCCTACAAGACTGTCCACATAGAATTCGGGGAGAAATTTTCCGTTGCCCTTAAAATGGCCACAATCATCCAAAAATTTTCACATATCAGAAATCGTTCTACTGAAAATTGGAAAGTATTGGAAAAAATTCTCATCTGACAAAAATTATTTGTACACATTCGGGAAATCCGCAAAAAAATTTTTCCAAACTTTTGGGCACATTTTTGGGCATTCCCCATTAAAAATCTAAACTCGCAATTGATGCCCAAAATTTTTGCGGATTCCCCGAATGTGTACAAATAATTTTTGTCAGATGAGAATTTTTCCAATACTTTCCAGTTTTCAGTAGAACGATTTCTGATATGTGAAAATTTTTGGATGATTGTAGCCATTTTAAGGGCAACGAAAAATTTCTCCCCGAATTCTAAGTGGACAGTTTTGAAGGGTTTTCCAAGATGAACATTTCCCCATAAAAAAGTCCGGCAAAATCTCAATCTCGTGTTCCGTATGGTCATTTTTGTGCGAAAAATCTAGTTTTTTTCCATGCAAACCCATTTTTGGAGTCAAATTCCGCGAAAATCAAGACCCGAAGCAAAAATCGAGAAAGAGGGATCACCTTAAACGGCACAACCCTAAGGGACGTACATCAATTTGGGTGGCACCTTTACCTCGCAAATTTCTAAATTAATAAAATTTACTTGCAGCTATCACCAAAAATACAGACTCCAAAAACATTCTTTGCTGTGTGACGAATTGGGTTTGACGCCAAAATTACTCCAGACCTCTCATGCCGCAGCACGACTAAATGGGTACGTTGCGGGCATTGGAAAACAAGAAGACCTCGAGAAAGACATTGTTAAACTGGGACTATCAGAAAAGGCCGCAAAATATTTGAAAACTCAGTTCGCGGAAAACAAAGGCGGTACTTTGTACTGTTGAAAGAATTAGAACAGAACAATATATAGTTTTTATGGATAATTATTATGCATTCCTTAACAAACTTGTTGGCGCCGATCAAAACCATCATATGTCTTAATTTTTTTTTCTATAGTTGTCCTTCAGTCTACAAATCTAAAAATTCTTGAGATAAAATTACAATAAAGATCCTCATTGTGTATGAATAAGTAAAAAATTTATTGACTGATTCTGGAAAACGAGAAAATTAGACGTAAGTTAGTTTTGTTTCAAATCGGAAATGGCTTGATTTAATTTTACAAATTAGACAATAAATATCAAACTATTATTGTAGATAATAATATCAAAATTTGGGGTCAATGACTTTATAATTTTTATTTTATTTAAAAAAAAATATATATATATATCATTAAAAATAAATTTGTATTTTTGATAGGCTCAATATAATTTTACGAATTCCCAAATTATTTTTTATTGAATACAAGTAACAGTATTGATAAGCGATTGTACCCTTGACGACGTGATATAATCGTTTTTGTGATTCACATCCTTCCATCTTGAAAAGTTTGTCATAGTAATATCTTAGACGTTTATAATAAGCAAACGTCAACAAAAATCAAATACTATTAAACGAGCAAGGTTTGTATACAACTTGTTTCTATAGTAATATATACTATAAAGGAGAGAGGAGTACAGTAAAAGTGGGGATATAACGTCACATTCCATAGGCGTACTTTGCAAAATGAGTCTCTATAATATAAATAAGGTCACAGCATATAAAATATATATACGCACTTCTTAGATTAAATTTTGAAGTTATATTATTTACAAAAAATAACAATAAACCTCATGCATCTGACACTTTAACATTGAACGAATTAAATTTAACCAATAAATAACAAGGAGGATTATATGTTGGGGTTAAACTTTTTTTAATCTCTTGGCATTAAAAGTACTTACCTAAACTCAAAGATTAAAAAAAAAGTTAGTTTAAGAACTATCTTTAAAAGTCACTAAAACTACTGGTATATCACTATAATTGTCTTTTCTGAGGTTTATTATTATAGGTTCTATTAAATTTTCCACTGATATATCCACTTTCCTAAATGAATTTTCCACCTTTTTAACATGATCAATGCATTTTTCCCAATGTTCTCTATTTACATCTGAAACTGCCTTCAAAAACAAATTTCGCACATCAGGAAATTTAAATGTTTTATTGTTTTGAGAAACATAACCTTTTAATAATTGTGACCAGATCAGTTCAATGGGATTTAACTCTGCGTGGTACGGAGGCAATCTGAGAATTTTTATTCCTTTTTCTCTGGCCATCTCATCTATAATATATTTTTTGAATTTGTTTTTATGTTGCCTTGCTATTACTAATAATTCTGCCTCCAAGGATTTAGGAGGACTGATAATATTTTTAGAATGAAGCCATTTTGAAATATATATTAATACAAAATTCTGAATCAATTAAAATACATACGATACGGCTATGAATAAATAAAGTCTGACTTATCTGTCAAAAGAACAGGTTTATTACAGTAAACCATGGAAACAAGATTAAATCTAGACAAAAACTATATTAGGCCGATCAGATGTATTAAAATTTAAATTTTAACTACAAATAAGCATTGAAGGATGAGGTAAAAATAAAATTTCTACCTCTTGAACCTGTACTACGTTCTGCAAATTAAATACTACATTCCTTTATCAAAAATTCAAAACATTTTTTAGAAAAATTATCAAAAATCAAAATTACAAATTCAGATATAATGGTTAGTTTTGATGTAGTCAGTTTATTTCCAAATGTTCCTGTCGATAAAACTCTTAATCTTGTGAGAAAAAAGTTGACAAGTGATTATTTTTTTCATCTGTCAATACAGTCAGATTTTGTGGTTTCAGCCAATAACAGCTCAGGATCCTAACCAATCATTGTGTTTTATACTGATTATTTTTTTCATCTGTCAATACAGTCAGATTTTGTGGTTTCAGCCAATAACAGCTCAGGATCCTAACCAATCATTGTGTTTTATACTGATAAAACCGCTTCTTCGTATTTGTTTCTTGATTAAACTGTGTTTACCTTTTTGAAATGTCAAATGTAAACATTTAACAATTTTTATTATACTAAAATGTATTGCAAATCTATGTTAATAACCAAATTTCAAAATGTATTTGTAAACTAACCTGTTTTTATTAACGCCAAAACGCCTTTAACATTTTTACATACCTCATTTCAACACTAAACTTAAAATTAATTAAATTAAGAAAGACTTCATTTCATTCTTCTTCTTCGCTTTTATTTACGGCGTTTCGCGGGGTAGCCAGTCAAAAAATCGCCTTGGTGGCCCTGTATGTAAAACTATAACAGCCTAACAGCTCAGGTTTCAATTTAAATTGGTAAAGAAAATTTTCAATATTGGCGTGTAAAGTGTCTTTTGCATAAATGACTATGTTCTCTGTTTTTAATACAAAATGATTCAAAAAATAATCCTTTCAAATACGACTCGTCCTCTGAAATTTTATAGATTAAATTTTTGATCTTCATACTCAAACGCCTTTATTTTTGGCAAAACCACTCAAACAAACTGATTTAAGATAAAATCACTCGTCCTGCGGACTCGTGATTTTATCAATCAGTTTGTTTTCGTGGTTTTTCCAAATAAAGCCGTTTTCGTGAAAACCAAAAATTTAATCGATAAAATTTGGAGGACTCGTGGTATTACCTTTGATTATTTTTTTCATCTGTCAATACAGTCAGATTTTGTGGTTTCAGCCAATAACAGCTCAGGATCCTAACCAATCATTGTGTTTTATACTGATAAAACCGCTTCTTCGTATTTGTTTCTTGATTAAACTGTGTTTACCTTTTTGAAATGTCAAATGTAAACATTTAACAATTTTTATTATACTAAAATGTATTGCAAATCTATGTTAATAACCAAATTTCAAAATGTATTTGTAAACTAACCTCTTTTTATTAACGCCAAAACGCCTTTAACATTTTTACATACCTCACTTCAACACTAAACTTAAAATTAATTAAATTAAGAAAGACTTCATTTCATTCTTCTTCTTCGCTTTTATTTACGGCGTTTCGCGGGGTAGCCAGTCAAAAAATCGCCTTGGTGGCCCTGTATGTAAAACTATAACAGCCTAACAGCTCAGGTTTCAATTTAAATTGGTAAAGAAAATTTTCAATATTGGCGTGTAAAGTGTCTTTTGCATAAATGACTATGTTCTCTGTTTTTAATACAAAATGATTCAAAAAATAATCCTTTCAAATACGACTCGTCCTCTGAAATTTTATAGATTAAATTTTTGATCTTCATACTCAAACGCCTTTATTTTAGGCAAAACCACTCAAACAAACTGATTTAAGATAAAATCACTCGTCCTGCGGACTCGTGATTTTATCAATCAGTTTGTTTTCGTGGTTTTTCCAAATAAAGCCGTTTTCGTGAAAACCAAAAATTTAATCGATAAAATTTGGAGGACTCGTGGTATTACCTTTGATAAAACCGCTTCTTCGTATTTGTTTCTTGATTAAACTGTGTTTACCTTTTTGAAATGTCAAATGTAAACATTTAACAATTTTTATTATACTAAAATGTATTGCAAATCTATGTTAATAACCAAATTTCAAAATGTATTTGTAAACTAACCTGTTTTTATTAACGCCAAAACGCCTTTAACATTTTTACATACCTCACTTCAACACTAAACTTAAAATTAATTAAATTAAGAAAGACTTCATTTCATTCTTCTTCTTCGCTTTTATTTACGGCGTTTCGCGGGGTAGCCAGTCAAAAAATCGCCTTGGTGGCCCTGTATGTAAAACTATAACAGCCTAACAGCTCAGGTTTCAATTTAAATTGGTAAAGAAAATTTTCAATATTGGCGTGTAAAGTGTCTTGCATAAATGACTATGTTCTTTTTTTTTAATACAAAATGATTCAAAAAATAATCCTTTCAAATACGACTCGTCCTCTGAAATTTTATAGATTAAATTTTTGATCTTCATACTCAAACGCCTTTATTTTAGGCAAAACCACTCAAACAAACTGATTTAAGATAAAATCACTCGTCCTGCGGACTCGTGATTTTATCAATCAGTTTGTTTTCGTGGTTTTTCCAAATAAAGCCGTTTTCGTGAAAACCAAAAATTTAATCGATAAAATTTGGAGGACTCTTTGATAATACATTAATAAATAGAACTAAATTAAGCGTCTCAGCAATTCTAGAATTATTGGAACTATGTATTAAAACTACATATTTTCAATTAAATAGTGATTTTTATCAGCAAAATTTTGGCATGGCAATGGGTTCTCCTTTATCACCAAAATTGTGTGATATTTTCATGGAGAATTTTGAAATGGAAATTGTAAACAAACAAAATTTAAGACCTTCTGTCTGGTTTAGATATGTAGATGATATCTTTGCAATTTGGCAACACGATAGGGAAAATATTGATACATTTTTATATACTATTAATAATTCGGAACCTACTATTAAATTTACAATTGAAATTGAAAATAATAAAAAAATTACCGTTTCTTGATGTACTAATACACAATAACAACAATTGTTTTGATACATCAGTTTTTAGAAAAGAAACACATACAAATAGATATCTAAATTTTAATTCAAACCACTCAATTTGTGTTAAACGAGGTATTGTCAAATCTCTTTCCGATAGAGCAAAAACAATTTGTTCAAATGACAATATCTTAAATAATGAATTATCACTTGTTAAATCTGTCTTGATTAAGAACAACTACCCAAGTAAATTTATAAATCGTGAACTTTACCGAGACATCAAAACTAAAGATCAAAATTTAAACCCCCCAATAATTCTTTCAAATATAGTAAAAATCCCTTATATTCCAAAATTATCCGAAAAAATTAGAAGGATTGGCAATAAATTTAATTTAAAAACAGTTTTTCAAACTAATAATACATTAAAATCTTTAATAGTAAATACAAAACCTTTTAATGAAATTCAAAACACAAAAAATTGTATTTACAAAATTCCATGCGAATGTAATAAATTTTATATAGGAGAAACATCTAGACCTTTTCATATTAGACTTAATGAACACCAATCGTACATTAAAAATAAACAATTCGAAAAATCCAAAATATGTGAACACGCATGGGATTCTGGTCATAAAATACAATGGAATTTTTCAACTAGATTATTAAAAGAACCGAATAATTATAACCGCAAAGTTAAAGAAGCAGCATTGATATGCTTAAATAATAACGAATGTGTTTCTAATTGTTCGGTTGATATTTCAAAAATTTGGATACCTATTTTACAAAAAGAGTTAATTGCAAAAAGGATACCCTCTATATCGGGATAGTATCATAAGTTTTTATCTGGTTTTTTCTTATGATAATATTAATAAGAAAACTTCATTTATGACGAAGTATAAATTCTCTTATAATATGCAAATGCGCTATCCTTTCAAAAATTCGTTCCCAGAAACGTCACAAAAATATGATTGAAACAGATTTTGACATCTTCAATCTCAAAATCTTATTATATGTATACTATGTTGATGTCATATTTTTGCAAGATTATCAAGTGTTCTGTTTCTAGTAAATTTATTTATTTTATGTCATTTTGATAACGGCTTTCGATCTGGAAAGCCGAAACGTCAATAAAAAAACTTTTTTAACAACTAAGTGGTTTTAATCCAGTGGAAAGAGAGAGAAATTAAAATACAAACCACAATGAGCTTCCGAAATGAACTACATTCCTTTCTTCTGAATAGTATAGTAGTAAAAAGGTTTGACTTTATTTAATTTCTGGCGTTTCAATCTGAAAGAATTCAATTTTAAATTTGCCGCTTTTTATCCATAATGACCTACAAATTTTGACAACTACTGACACGTACATCTCTGGGTAAACGTTAAGAAAATGAGGCTGACTGGGATTTCCATGAAATTTTCACAGATGCTATAAAACATGATAAAATCAATATACTTAGCAATAGAAATTTTTGCGCGGAAAAATATTTTTCACATTTTTTTATGAAAAAATATATGTAGGGATACTCACCCCCAAGACAAACAAATTCAGTGCGTTGAAACGGTTATTTAACATATTTTTCCAGTACAAACGCATACATAACTTTTCAACAAATGCCCAATTAGCAATTTATAACCAGAATAAACCTGATAAGTATAAAAAAGGAAAGGTTCATTTGACGGACATAAATAATTTGCTTGTCAAATGACAGCCATCTCATAAATTCAAAGTTGAAAATACAACGTTGCCAATTCAATTTCAGAAATCATGGGTAAATATTTATAGGAACGTTGAGTAACAGTTAAAATGGACACTTGTCAAAATGTGACACCTGTCAAAACGTGACAACTGTTCATAGTACATTTTATTTTTGTAACTGAGAAACTTTGAAAAAATATGATATCAATATCTGCCACACGTCGAGAGTCTCTTCACAGGTTTTTGTGGAGGTTTTTACCCAAATATGAATATCAGACCTATAATTTTCCTTCACTGGAGATCAATAAATAATAAAATCAATTGAACATAGAGTTTTTCTTATATAGTGATAAATAGAGTGAGCTGAGCGATCTTCTGTTGACGGGACGTGTGCCCCACACGCTGCTGTTGCCTGTCCCGGAAACGGGGCCTGTCCGCCGTGACAAAGAGCAAGCGTCAGTAGATGTCGCCCACTCCGTGATTTTCGCGAATTAATTAATAATTTGTCAGGTTATAAATATACTTAAATTATATACTCATTGGGCTGCTAAAAAATGTAGATTTGAATATTAAGAGCGAAGCTAGGTGACCAGATATTAATTATATAATCGTATCGAATACCACGCGAGCATACGAAAATAATAGTCCAGTAACTGAAGGGACAAAGTTGTAGATAAGTCTGTCCAGATTTCCTTCGTGGCTTAATTTCTAGGTCTTGACGGTTGCTTCCAAGGGCGAAAAATTTCACCACGATTCCGACTTGGGAGAGGGCTGAAAATGGCCCCTAAAAATGGTTTCACGCTAATATCTGCCACAATATGCAAATTAGCCAATTTTTGTTTAGATAAAAAATGAAGATCTTATCATTATCTACAAAAATGGTCCCTATCATTTTTTTCGGGAATTCGATGATTTTCGAGATAACCGGACCCAAAAGTCCCCTCATTTAAGCGGCTGCTCTACCTCTATAGGAATGCTGCTGTCTATGCATTAACTTGTAAACGGGCGGACGAATTGTTTCAGAACTCTGGCAAAAATTGATATTTTTCGATGATTCAAAGTTCATTGCAATGGGAAAACCCATGGGTATCGATCCATGTCCCTTGAAGCCCGTTCTTTCCTGTCGAGAACATTGAAAAAAGTGGTCAAAGTTTATGTTTTCCCAATATTTTGGACCATTTTAGTAATTCATTCATATTTTTTTTTAGTAGTTTTTTATCCCATTTTTTTTAAATGGGATCTTGAGATGTCTCGAATGATCTCATAAATTTTTTTTCAGTATCTTTCTGGCGTTTTAATAAAAAATTGATTTGTTTATTTGCATTTTTCAGACGTTTTCGGAGTTCTAGAAATCTTCGAAACAAGCATGAATTAAAAACTCATATTCCATTATATTGTTATTCAATGCACACCATTTTAAAGCTTACAGTGTCTACTTTTCGAATGTATTTTTTTATTTTGAATAAAGTTCCTCCATTTTCCAGAAATCGGGAAAATTGATCACACCGGTGAAAACGGGACTTTTTTTTAAATGCTTCTTGTTCCCCTCTGTTCATTTTTTGAGGATTAATACCAAGACCGAAGTGAAGCTTATATTCTGACCTTTCCGTTTATATCAATTGATCCCTATATTCGAGCGTGATTATTATATGTTCGTTAGAATTATGTCCCCAATTTTTACGCTCTCCGCCTGAGATCCATGATATTCCACATAACCTAACCACGTGTACCCACGCGCCCACATTAGTCGTCTGCTTTTGTTGTTATTGGAGTAATAATGGTATTTTAAAGAAAAAAAAGTCTTGAGTAAAAGAATTTATTTATTTAAATTGAACAAAAATACTAACGGTCTCAAATCAAATTTTACCTGTGTTATACTTTAAAGACAACCGTTTGACAAATAAATTGAATACAAAACTGAAAAAATGTAATTTTTGTTTTGAGAACGTTGATAACAAACTATCCTATATGGCACTTAATATCTCATACAATAAAATATATTTGTATAAAAGTTATTTTATCATACATCAAGTACATGTTAAGTCTTAGCAAATAGTTGTTTATATTTAATAAAAACTTAAAAAGTAACGAACAATACAAAATAAGGTATTAATTAATAACAATTTCGCTAAAATTGTATATTATCGTAGCCAATGGTAAGGAATAAATTCATTTTTGCCGTTAGTATACATATTAGCAAAAACAAAAGACAAGTAAATTTTTGTTCGTAATTTTTATACTATTTTCAGTAAACATTGTTTTCCCACCTTACAAATTTGTCCTCCCACATTTTTTCTTTAAATTTTAAGTATGGTCAATGTGACACCGAGTTTTAAAGATAAGTTGATACTATTTAGATGGAGATATACCATGAATAGCACAGTTGTCAGTGCTCATAAAATGTGAAATCGCCAAAACTAGGCTCCGAGTGAATTAGTAAATGTGTATTTAAATCTCTTTGCTGAGTAAAGGATTTTGAAAATAAAAATGGCGTCGAATGAATGCTGTAAAAAAATGATTATTTTAATACAAGTTTTATTAAACAGAAATAATGTTCATCATTTTAATTATTTTTACATCAAAAGTAAAAGTATTTTTGGTGGGGGTCTTGATACACTGCAACCGTAAGATCTAAGGGGGCCCTTCTGCTATATATCTTCAGTTTTATAAAAATCAGGGAGACTTTTAAAAATTATCAACTTTCGGTCAAATTATCTGAGAAAAAAACTAATGGCTTTATAGGAATCTCCTCTTTAAAATGCTTTTTTTGCGTTACATTTTAGGCAAAGATACTTTAGTTCTTTCTCGAACTATTTTTAATAGTTTTTTATAGTAATACAATTTTTTTTATACTTTTACGTGGTGCTATTAGTTTTTGGCTTTTTAAAACTAATTTTGTAAGAGATATTTGTATACACATTCAAAATAAATAAAATTAAAACAGTCAAACAAACAATAATAAAACTTTTCCAGTCTTTTAAGAAATTTAAAAACCTTTTTTTGGGAGAGAATTTGTTTCCAAAATTCTAAATTTCATGAACAATAACGCACATATATACAATTTCCTTCTTTCTAATCTACCCTTACAATTAGCGTAAAAAATACTAAAATGATTTTGTGAAGTATATTAATTTTATCACTCGAAACAGTTTTTTTCACTTAGAATTCGATGAATATAAAAATAGCACTTTGAGACATAACCAATGGCTCTAACCATTCTTTTCAATTCAAAAAATAATTTTTTACACCAATATGAACAAAAAATTGGCATATTTGTTACAGATTCACCTTTTTTATTGATACAGGCTGATTATTTCAGCCTACAAAATAATCATTGCGTAAAAAACTAGTCTTATTTAGATTACAGGAAATTAGATGCCAGTGACAGGTAAGGAATGTGTCAAAATAATGTTGTGTCTGAAAATTTTTATTCGATACTCTACACCTGAATTTGAATCTGTTAAGCACTAGTTACGGAATTAAAAACTTTTTACTAATAAATGTTCAGTCAATAAACAATCAAATCAGTAACAGACGCTACCTTGCTATCCAAGTCAAATGAACTACCAATAGTTGGTGATGTATATTAAATTATTTTCTCTAAGATTTGTTTTGAAAACATTGATCTATATGCATATTGTGTTAATAAACTCCAGGATCATTAGATCCCCTTATGTTTAAAACCAATTGTATGTCAGTGGGTTTAAGAGTAACTCGGCGAGCGTGAAAGGCACACTTGTTGGCATCTTGAAATAAATAAGTCAAATATAATTCTGCAGATTCTTGTAGCGCTCTCAATGCCTCTACTTGTATCATATGAGAAGTGGTGCTTATGTCCATTATAATTTCCCGGATAAGACGAGAAAAAGGTAACCTTAAACAAAAGTAAATTAAAAATTTTGTTGACCATACATTTTTGTGTATAAATTTCACAGATCATTATTAGGAAATATTAAGTCAATTTAAACATTTTTTAATGGTCCAATATGTATTTTCCATAAATTAGTAATGTAAAACATTTTAAATTACTATCATAGTCACTTTTCTCGATTTTTTTTTTAACTAAAAACAGAATATAACTATAAATTTTTTTTATTACAGAAATTATTATGAAAGTGTAAATAAATCACAAATTATTAACGATCAAATAAAGGAAGAAGCCCTATTTTTTAAATGAGTTATCAATTGATACTCAAGCATCAGTACCTAAAAGCTAAATTATGTCCATTTTACTTGAAAAATTCTTAAGAAAACCAAACAGTATGAAGCTAATAAAGAGAATGAGGCTGGATCCAACCAGTGTCTAATAAAATTTGTTCATTTAACTCAGGACTAACTATAGTGCAGCAGGGGCAACCAAATTATACTTACTTTGGAATTATAAGATTTGTATCTTTTTGTAACCTCATAATTTCTTTTAAAGTGGTTTTATACAATTTAAATGGTTTATTGCCTATATTCATAAGTATAGTACCAGTTCTTTTTTTCTTTTTAGGAGTTTCCTGTTTTCGTCTCGAACTTGATGTAGAAGGCGTCTCTCTTCGACTCGAATTTTCCGGTGTAGAAAGTGACCGTCCTTGTCTCGAACTTCTAGGAGTATCCTGTTTTTGTCGTTTCGCAGGAGACTTCACTGGTGTTGATTTCCTTTTCACCATATTATTAGATCTTTAGATATTTGTTAAGTAAATTGTTAAAACACATTTGTATTTTGTCGGTTATAGCTTTTTACTTATTTAAGAATGTTTTTCTTACTTTAAAACATTTTAATTTTCAAAACTTGAGCTTTAAAAATGACGCTTTAATAACGGTTTTGTCAATGTCAATGACATTTTAAACTTCAAGAGGTATCGTCTTCTTCTTTTTTCATTCATTAAAATTAATAAGTGTACCAGCTCATTTCAGGGAATATAATATTATTGGGAATCGTTCACCTCAGAAAAAAAAACTAAGGTATAATATATCGTAAAATATACCTTCTATTTAATTCTCAATAAATTAATTGGGTAAATACAAGAAAAGCAACCTTTGCTCAGACATAAAATCGGTCTTCTTAATTTTCCGTCAGAGAGGTTCGATAGTCACTGCAATATTTATTTTATAAAATAATACTTGTGCTGAAAAAGTTTTTAGATTTGGTGAAGATTAGTAGTTGTAAACATCCATTATTTTATTTAAGAGAATAAGATTGCTAAATAAATAAAAAATGGAGATACCTAGTTTTGTAGACAATGGCAAATTGTAGGTTATAAATGTCAAAGTAAAAAGTTTTTATTTTTAACATCCAAATGAAGATGAGTAAACACATGTATTCTACAGCAAATTTATCAGATAAAGAGCTAAAAGAACAAGGCAATCGCCTCTTCAATTTAAGAAAATTTGATGAAGCTATAAATTGCTATAGTAAAGCCATAATAAAAAATCCAGATATTGCACATTATTTCACAAATAGAGCTCTTTGTTACATTAAGTTACTAAAATGGGAACAGGCTTGTACAGACTGCCGCAGGGCACTGGAAATGGACTCCAACTTGGTAAAAGGACACTTTTTCCTTGGTCAAGCACTTCAAGAAAATGATAATTATGATGAATCAATTAAGCATCTGCAAAGAGCTAATGACTTGGCTAAAGAGCAAAAACTTAACTTTGGAGATGATATAGCGGCACAACTTAGAGCTGCTAGAAAGAAAAGGTTTACAGTTCAAGAAGAAAAGAGGATAGCCCAAGAAATCGAGCTACACTCTTATTTAAACAAATTGATAGAAAAGGATAAAGACGAAAAGATAAGTTCTGTCAAAACTACTGAAGGAGATAATGAAAACACTCGTGAGAAAATACAAGATATCAAAGAAAAATGCGAAAATTATCTAAATGAGTTAAACCAGCTTTTTGTGAAGGTAGATGATAGGCGAAGAAAACGGGAGGTACCTGATTACCTTTGTGGAAAAATTAGTTTTGAAATTCTCCAAGAACCTGTTATAACACCTAGTGGAATTACATACGATAAAAAGGATTTAGAGGAACACCTTCAAAGAGTTGGCCATTTCGATCCTGTTACTAGAGTAAAATTGACCCAGGATCAGCTGATTCCTAATTTTGCCATGAAAGAGGTAGTTGATGCGTTTTTAACAGATAATGAGTGGGCTTTGGACTATTAAAATTGATTGTGTTATTATTCAAACAAAGTCACAATCATATTAATTTTTTTTTAAATGGGTGGAATTTAGTGTCTTCCAGTATACCAAGTTTATCAACAAAAATAATTCTAATAATGATATTTTATATGCGAACTTTAATGTAAAAAAAAATTAAAGAAAATACAGAATTAATTATTAATTAATTATTGCAATTTTAGATACAGTTTTGTCTTTTCACATTAGACAACTATAAAGTTAATATGAAACCGTATAATCGAGTTAGAAGGACCTCGGTTGATAGTCTTTTGTAAAAAATTACAATAAACAACATTTTAATTCATAATAATAATAATAATAAACGCACTTTATTGGTCATAAAAAAAATTACACAACCACAAGGCCATCGACCGAAGTCCTGCAGCCTTTTAATTCATATAATCTACAAAATAACCCAATGCAACAATTTTATATTTGGATATCTTGTCAAAAAATCTGGGAAATATATGGTTTTCGTAAAGCTTACCATATTTACAAAAACAAGAATGAAGCCAAAACCAATCTGTCATAATTATTTAGGTATGTACCATACCTGCTTTATAATAGTATATTATTATTATTATTCAACGAGCATATAAAAACTATTATTCACGAAGATGAAGTTTAAAACACGAGCCGCAGACATTTAATGCCACCAGTTTTGCTTCTTCTTCAATGTTATTATTTTGAGACATTTTTATTGTTCAACTAAAAACTTTTTTGAACAAGTAATACACTTTTAAATATATTCTGTAATCTGACATCTCATGGCATGCTAAGATTTTTCATAATATTCAAAGAGGAAGTAATTTGTGTTGCCTATATAAAGCTTTACTACTTGTTAAATATTTCAAGGTGTAAAAAACTCATTATCTAACTTTACTAAACTAACATGACCGTCATAATGAAAACTGTTCTACTTACATATTACCTAGAAATTAAATAACTTTTTAAGTTTAAACATGCTGAGCTGTCATTAACGTCATCCAGTGAATAATAGGTATTATTATACTTAAGGAAGTACAAGTATAATGAATGTTTTATAGAACAGTCCTGGTCAAAGTTTACTTATTATAGGGTGAAAACTTCACGTTTTTTGTTTTACTGTGGATAACTTTCATGATTCACCTATACTTTGAGCAAATATTGGAAAATTAGTAGTTTTCTTCCTATAAAATAACTACTTGTTTTTGGTTTATTCAATTTTTTTATTTAATATAAATAATAGGAAATGTTTTTTATTTCAATATAAATGATAGATCCACCTTTTTTAAATTATTCTTTTGTAGTTGTAACTATGTTGGTCATACAATTGTGATTTATAACTATACAGGGTGAGTCACGGTAGACGCGACGGTCCATTGTGGCTAAACGGTTAATATTTTGAAAATTTTGCTTATTCATGGATATGTGGGTTGATAAAGGCTACATTTTGAAATATACAGGTTGTACCAAAAAAATGTGTGGCGTATCAAAGTTATATTTGTTCTTATGGAACACCCAATATTTTATTGCATTTATAGATTATACGTTAAAAATAAGATAAACTTTCCTAAGTATTCCCAATACCTAAGCTTTTTAGTTCTCGAGATATTTTGATATTTCTGAAAATGGAAGCACTTACAAGAAAACCAATAACTTCGAAACCTATGGAATCAGCCAAATTCAATTTTAACTGAACAAAATTAGACTAATAATTGAAAGCAATAATGTATTTAAAGTTGTTTAAAATTATACAGGGCGTCCAAAATGGGGCCATTCTCTAATGACATATTCAAACGACAATATCATTCTTAATTTAAATTATAAAGGTCTACTATACGCAAATCTATTAATTTTGGAGTTATTTTTATTTTTGTTAAATTTTTCCACCGTAATGCCTAAATATAACACCCTCTATTTGATCAGCTTAGACTATGATCCGAAAAAAATACAGATGAATCCACTTTTCATAATAATGGATACTCAAAACAAAACAAGCATTTATTCCACACAATAGATCATCAGAACCGGTGTTATTTGCCCATATTTCTTTGATAGCCATCTAAATGGCAGGAAATTTTTGTAATTTTTAAGAAAAAGTTTCGGGGAACTGTTGGAAAATGTATCATTAGATATTAGACAAAAAATGATGTTTCAATAGTCTAAGCTGATTAAATAGAGGGAGTTATATTTAGGCATTACGGTAGAAAAATAATGTAAAATTTAACAAAAATAAAAATAACTCCAAAATTAACAGATTTAGGTAGAACAGACCTTTATAATTTTTAAAAAGTAATGGAATTTTCTACATAATATGATTATAAAATACAGGGTGTCCTATTTAAAATAAGAACGATATTGTCGTTTGAATATGTCATTAGAGAATGACCCCATTTTGGACGCCCTGTATAATTTTAAACAACTTTAAATACATTATTGCTTTCAATTATGAGTGTAATTTTGTTCAGTTAAAATTGAAATTGGCTGATTCCATAGGTTTCGAAGTTATTGGTTTTCTTGTAAGTGCTTCCATTTTCAGAAATATCAAAATATCTCGAAAACTAAAAAGCTTAGGTATAGGGAATATCATCTATAAATGCAATAAAATATAGGGTGTTCCATAAGAAAAAATATCTTTTATACGCCACACTTTTTTGGGACAACCTGTATATTTCAAAATAATTTTAAAATGTAGCCTATATCAACCCACATATCTATGAATAAACAAAATTTTCAAAATATTAACCGTTTAGCCACAATGCTCCGTCGCGTCTGCCGTGACTCACCCTGTACAGTGCGGCTTTAGAAGTAAATATTACTGAATTTGTTTTATTTTGGAATACAGATATCATTAACATAACTCTATGTAAAATGATATAAATCTCTGCTATATTGAACATGAACCTCGTGCAATACATTTTGAATAAAGCATCAGCAATAAATTTTATAAATACAATTTGTACCTGTCACCTGTCAGTCATAATAATTGATACATGTCACAGGTGTGTATTTTTTAAAGTAAAATGTAGGTACATACTTAAGTCATGAAAGCGTCAATTAATCAAATGCATACCTAGTTATTCTACGATGAGTTTAATAGTTTGAGACTGATCTGCTATGCTATGTTAATATTAAATCTCGCCTTTATTATTAAAAATGATTTTAAGTTTGGCTAAAATTTGAAAATATTTTGCGTTTTATGGAGTGTTCAAAATAGTGAATGTATTATAAACTTCCATTTTTATAGTCTCCTGCAATATGAATTATTTTATTTTTTATAAAGTATTTTAAGAAAACAAAATTGTGATATTGGTAAAATATTACTGTTTTCCTTAGTTTTTAATTTTTTTTTGTTTATTATCACGCACTGCATATGAAAAACTGGCATCTGAAATTTATTTGAATGTGGCTTTGTTTTTTTCTCTCTTCCTTCTCTTTTGTTATGACGAATAATGATTTATGTTTATTAATAAAAATGTGTTTGAGGTAGTTTTGTTCATGGAATTGTACATATATCATTTATAGTTTGTTGGTTCACATTATTTAACTCCATCTACAACCAAATCCCGATTTTAAAAATTAGTTTTTTAATATGCTGACTTTATATAAATCAGTAAAATATTTAATTGAAAATTACCAGGTAAGTTACCTAGTTATCGATGTGGTCATTTCTTGCATGAAAATTTCATAGTTTCTACTAATATATGGCGCATATTATTGAAAAGCTCAAATCTTAATCCTAAAAAATTATTATGCCAGTTTGTCCATTAAGAGGAGTATAGACCCAGCCGTAATTTTCCCAGCCTCGTATCTTTTAAACTACGTTATATTAAGAGTTCAAATTTGGACACAATTATGTATACATATTATTCTAGTGCTTTTAGTATCCAGAAAGGTGAATCTTTTTTGGATACCAAGATACAACAATAAAAATCTCTATAAAACGGTATTTTTCAAAATCAATACTCTTAGCCCTCAAGAACTCTATAATCAATATGTCTGCCAAATTACAGCCCTTAATCTTTAAAAATGTGCATTTAGGAATATTTAAAGAAAACCATAATTTCCTCGCAACAAATTGCCCCATCTGGCGGAATGCGTCTGTGAGCTCAAGGCAGTACAGTCCGATAAACAATTAAATCTGGCTTAACAGAATCGCGCGTAGGTGTCAGTTCAAGGTCTGTAATTTATTGGTCGAATTCCATTTTACATACTTTTTAGGTCTATAAGAATTGGTTTTAGGTAGGTAGATGTTTTTGCCTGAATGGAAATTTGTTCGATAGAAATTTACTCGAACGAAAAATTGCTTGAATAGAAATTAAGTAAGGGTAGGTTAATTAGTGATGGGTTTTAGGATTATATCTTACTTTCGTTCCTTGCAATAATTGAATTAGCTAGATAGTTTTTGTAAATACGTTTTTATTTAAACTATACAAGGTAGAACCATTGAATTTACAAATTGTACAATATTTTCTATATTTTCAATAATAAAAAATTTGGAGGGAATTTGTAAAATCTAAATTTGCGTATAATACACTTATAGGTACACTGCGCGTCATATAAAACTGGTACAATCTTATAATCGAAAATAGTGTTTTTCTAAGTGTGTAAATGCATCTTTTGAAATGTGTCAATACTAAACTGGTTTTTATGTTATAATTTCTAGGGCAGTGATGCCAGGTCAACAAAAATTTTAGTAGATGTAACGATAAAATTAAATTTTTTACAGCAATACAACGAGATGGAGAAATTAAAAATTTCAATTCAATAAATTAATAACTTGTCATAGCTCCATTACTATTAAATTTTCATTTTTTGCCAAGCTATTTTGGAAATTATTCGGATTTGATCAAACTTTCTTAAATGGGCTGGCATTGTGGATATGCGCTTTGACAAGTTTGACAAATGTGACAGTTATTTTGATTGATTAATTAAGTTAGGTTTACATTGGGAAAAAAAAGTGTACCAGTTTTATATGACGCGCAGTGTACATACAAATAAAATCGATTTTTTCAGTTTTCAATAGCACAGTGAAAGGAAACACATTTAATAAAATGTAATCGACTAATTTCAGTTTTAGTGTAAGATTCTGTCATTTTTACTATGAACTTTTGGCGGTTTTTAACTTTGCTATTGTGTATTTTAGTCGTGATATATGGATACTTTTGAAAATCATCAGTAACTGTCTTAAGTTTTTTAATTATTTATTAAGCGTTTACAAATTTTGGTATATAAAAAAAAAGTTTCCTTGCTCTATTAGCAACATTTTTCTCGCTTCTACTTGTTATCTATCTCCAAAGATAAAAAAAGTTTCCCCGACTCACCATTTTACGCTGCAAATTGACGATATTTTGTGTATTCTAGCGAAAAAAAAAATTACGTAGCTTTTATATGTGACGTCCTATATTTTTTATTGTTATGAAACTAGGTCAGGAAAGTACTGGAAAATATCGTATCCAAAATTCATAACGATCGGACATCAATCAACAAAGTTATGCACTAGTTTGCAAAAAATATTATTTTTTCTACGCCCACGTCAGTAAACGTTAAAAATCGCACTGTCAACATTCCTTGTAAATGACATTTAACAATAACATGAACGTAATGAGATCTCCTAACATACACGTGCTTTTTGATAAGAAAACTTAAATTTCTTAATATAATCAAATTGCAATCAAATTTTTATCTACGTACCACTTTATTTGGACTATTTACATAAATTTAGTCAATTGAAAAACATAAAAAACTTTTAGCATTAGCGAGATACATTTTGAATTAAAAGAATGATGTCCCTAAATGTCGGCAACGCATTATACAATTTTTCAAAAAATAACCCGCGTTTCTATAGAAATAAACGTCATGTTATTTTTTATATTGTCACAAAATATTGTATCCGAAGATTTTCTACCTACGAATATGTCTGAAAGTGATGAAATTACGAGCACTCCACCGGAGATTTTAGAAAAAGCTCACGCTGCCACACATAATTTGTTACCGCTAAAATCTAAAGAAAGGTACGAAATTACCTTTTATGGATTGGCGAGACAATAATAACGTTAAATCCTTTGCGGAGAATGTTTTGCTTGTGTAGTTTGAGGAAACATCAAAAAATATGAAGCGGAAATCGGATGGATTTAGAAGTAAAAAAGCGAAAATCCTTTCTCCAGAACAAATTAATAAGTTTCTGAAAGATGCCCCAGACGATAATCATTTGTTGTCAAAGGTAACGAATTAAAATATTGTGTAATTATCATCACCCAAAAATGAGTTTTTGTTTTCAGGTTATCCTCATTATGCGTGGGCGTAGAAAAAGTATAGTACGTTACTCGAGTTGTAAGCCCATTACACACTCGTAAAACGTACTTTTTCACTTCGTGCGTAATGGGTTACTTACCACTCTTGTTACGTAATATACTATTAATGAAAATTTTCAGTTTTTTCAAAAATGTCATGTTTTGACACATTTCGCAATTTCGGATCAAAGGTCGAACAGAAAATTACTGATACTGATAACAATTGAAACAGAATTTTTGCAGTGAGTATACCTTCTATATCGTAACCATTGTATAAAGATAATATAGTAGTATCGCCTTACGGACTTTTATCAGTTTTAAAATGACTTCCCCTAGATGGATTATGAATACCTATCTAGTTTAAGTTA
This sequence comes from Crepidodera aurea, assembly GCA_949320105.2. Taxonomy (NCBI): domain Eukaryota; kingdom Metazoa; phylum Arthropoda; class Insecta; order Coleoptera; family Chrysomelidae; genus Crepidodera; species Crepidodera aurea. The sequence continues at coordinate 5,910,635 of OX439477.1, read as the reverse complement.
TTACTTCTTGGTGATGAATCATATTTTATACAGGGTGACTCATAAATGTGGTTACAGTGGGGGCAGATTGTGTTTTTAGCTCTAACAAGTCGCATAAACGATGTGTAATAAAAATTTTGTATTATCTTAAACAAATGTACGACCTGTCGCTCTCCATAGTTTATCTAGAGATGTGCGTGTCAGTAATTGTCAAAATTTGTAGGTTATTATGGAATCTTCTATTCCATTGTAAAAAGCGGCAAATTTAAAATTGAATTCTTTCAGATTTAAACGCCAGAAATTAAATGAAGTCAAAACCTTGACGTTGATATTTACAAAAATAGGTTATTTTCTTATGACGATTTTCCATCATCACTCAACAACGTTCTCGCCGGCCACTGTTAGACCACCATTATATGTACCGCTACTACGTTATTGAACGTTGCTCTGGAACATCCCTTGCACAAACATATGAGGTTTGTTCCAACAACAATTTTGTGACTGTACGTAAACTTGTCCACAACTTATTGTCGACGACATGTCAACGACTGTTAGTCGATGACCTGTCGAGAATCGGGCATTCAATTCGAAAGTGTTCCAACAAATTTTTTGTCAAATTTATACTGTCAATAACGTCACAACCAATGTCAAATTTTGAATTTGGGAAATAACAAAAACTAATGAAAATATTTATAAATTTGGATGTCTACAATCCTAAATAATAATTATGTATTTACACAAGTGTACCTATTAAATAATATGAATGTTTACATAATAAAAATACAATCATAAAATTTTCAGGTTAGGATGACGTTAACTGACGTTTTACAAACTCGTTTTGCGCAAGTCTTGACAATTTGTACCTACTCAAACCCAGGAACAGATTTGACAGTACATAAACTGGTTTGTGATTAGTTTTGGTTGTGTTGGAACACTACATTTTTGTACAGGTTTGAGTCCGAAGTTTGTTGGAACACCAAATCTAGACTGCGCAGAATCCCGACAGTACGCAAACTGGTTTTGTGTTATGTTGGAACAAACCTATGATGTGTTTTCCATCGATGATTGACAATGCCAAAAACTGACGAATTAAACTAATATTTATCAGTTTCTCTTTTAATGGAAATAAAACCACTTATTTTAAAGAAAAAGGGGGCTTTAATTGACGTTTTGACTTTCTTGATTGAAAGTCGTTTTAAAAATGACATAACAAAATATATAATCAAATACTATTAAACGAGCAAGGTTTGTATGTGTGTGTCCAGAGGATCTCGAAATCCACTCCAATCAGAATTCAATGAAACTTTCAGGGTAGACTAATTCCTATCTAAATCGGCAAAAAATGTAGGTCTCATGTCTGTGAAAATTCGATCTTCCGAGATATTTACAAGAAAAGTTATGCTTTTAGTTTTATTTCCTAGCAACGGCACATAATAATAACTTGTTTCTATATAGTAATATATACTATAAAGGAGAGAGGAGTACAGTAAAAGTGGGGATATAACGTCACATTCCATAGGCGTACTTTGCAAAATAAGTTTCTATAATATAAATAAGGTCACAGCATATAAAATATATATATATATATATATATACGCACTTCGTAGATTAAATTTTGAAGTTATATTATTTACAAAAAATAAAAATAAACCTTATGCATCTGACACTTTAACATTGAACGAATTAAATTTAACCAATAAATAACAAGGAGGGATTATATGTTGGGATTAAACTTTTTTTAATCTCTTGGCATTAAAAGTAACGCTTCAGTACTTACCTAAACTCAAAGATTAAAAAAAAAAGTTAGTTCAAGAACTATCTTTAAAAGTCACTGTCTTCACTAAAACTACTGCTATCACTATAATTGTCTATTCTGAGGTTTATTATTATAGGTTCTATTAAACTATCCATTGATATATCCACTTTCCTAAATGAATTTTCCACCTTTTTAACATGATCAATGTATTTTCCCCAATGTTCTCTATTTACATCTGAAACTGTCTTCAAAAACAAATTTCGCACATCAGGAAATTTAAATGTTTTATTGTTTTGAGAAACATAACCTTTTAATAATTGTGACCAGATCAGTTCAATGGGATTTAACTCTGCGTGGTACGGAGGCAATCTGAGAATTTGAATTCCTTTTTCTCTGGCCATCTCACCTATAATATATTTTTAGAATTTGTTTTTATGTTGCCTTGCTATTACTAATAATTCTGCCTTCAAGGATTTAGGAGGACTGATAATATTTTTAGAATGAAGCCATTTTGAAATATATATTAATACAAAATTCTGAATCAATTAAAATACATACGATACGGCTATGAATAAATAAAGTCTAACTTATCTGTCAAAATAACAGGTTTATTACAGTAAAAACCATGGAAACAAGATTAAATCTAGACAAAAACTATATTAGACCGATCAGATGTATCAAAATTTAAATTTTAACTACAAATAAGCATTGAAGGATGAGGTAAAAATAAAATTTGTACCTCTTGAACATTTAATACGTTCGACAAATTAAATTCTGCACTCCTTTCTTCTGTATAGTATAGTAGTAAAAAGGTTTGGCTTTATTTAATTTCTGGCGTTTCAATCTGAAAGAATTCAATTTTAAATTTGCCTCTTTTTATCCATAATGACCTACAAATTTTGACAACTACTGAGACGCACATCTCTGGGTAAACGTTAAGAAAATGGGACCGACTGGGATTTTCATGAAATTTTCACAGATGCTATAAAGCATGATAAAATCAATATACTTAGCAATAGAAATTTTTGCTCGGAAAAATATTTTTCACATTTTTTTATGAAAAAATATATGTCGGGATACTCACTCCCAAGACAAACAAATTCAGTGCATTGAAACGGTTATTTAACATATTTTTCCAGTACAAACGCATACATAACTTTTCTACAAAAGCCCAAGTAGGAATTTATAACCAGAATAAACCTGAAAAGTATAAAAAAGGAAAGGTTCATTTGACGGACATAAATAATTTGCTTGTCAAATGACAGCCATCTCATAAATTCAAAGTTGAAAATACAACGTTGCCAATTCAATTTCAGAAATCATGGGTGTAGGTAAATATTTATAGGAACGTTGAGTAACACTGTTAAAATGGACACTTGTCAAAATGTGACACCTGTAAAAACGTGACAACTGTTAAAATGTGATACGTGTCAGAATGTAACAACTGTCAAAATGAACAAATCTCAAAATATGACACCTGTCAGAATGTAACAAATGTCAAAATGTCACACGTATCGTACTTTTCTTTATTTATTACAAAGATCTAACCTAATCTAAAGCTAATCTTTTTTTTTTGGCGGGTGGAAATGCTTTATGCACATCGGGTAAAGGTTCTTCCCTTCCCCGATAGTGTGAGATTACCCCTTATTATTATGCGGACAGTTTTAATATTTAAGTTTTCATTATCAGAGAGAGAGAGAGAGAGAGAGAGAGAGAGAGAGAGAGAGAGAAGAGAATGAATGCTTGTACACGTGTACTATTAACATAGATTTCAATTTTTTATTTTACAAGAAACTTTAAAGAGACATTTAAAATTCTTTATTTTCACAGTACATTTTAAGGTTGATTGTGACTTTGCATTTTCCAAGAACAAATTGTAATGTAATGTACGAATGAACTATTTTTGTAACCGAAAAACTTTGAAAAAATATGATATCAATATCTGCCACACGTCGAGAGTCTGGTCACAGGTTTTTGTGGAGGTTTTTACCCAAGTATGAATATCAGACCTATAATTTTCCTTCAATGCAGATCAATAAATAATAAAATCAGTTGAACATAGAGTTTTTCTTATATAGTGATAAATAGAGTGAGCTGAGCGATCTTCTGTTGACGGGACCTGTGCCCTACACACTGCTGTTGCCCGTCCCGGAAATGGGGCCTGTCCGCCGTGACTATTCGCGAAGATCAAGCGTCAGTAGATGCTGCCCTAAAAGGGTGAAATCCCCAGAGACTAGGCAACTTTTAATGCATTTAACTAACCTCTGTGACAAACAGTTGATAAACGTCAACAACAGCTGCAGCCAATTGAAAATTAACACTGACAGCTTTTTTAATTTTCCCGCCTACTTTCAAACCAATCGCCAATCAACTTTTTATTTATCTCCCTTTTAGTAGTTCAAGTAGATGTCGCCCACTTCGTGATTTTCGCGAATTAATTAATAATTTGTCATGTTATAAATATACTTAAATTATATACTCATTGGGATGCTTAAAAATGTAGATTTGAATATTAAGAGCGAAGCTCGGTGACCAGATATTAAAAAATTTACTATAGAAACAGGATATATTATCTCTGTTGTCTGCCGTTGCTAGGAAATAAAGTAAAAGCTTAACTTTTCTTGTAAATGTCTCGGAAGATCGAATTTTCACAGACATGAGACCTGTATTTTTGGTATTTTTAGGTAGGAATTAGTCTACCCTGGAAGTATCATTGAATTCTGACGAGAGGATTTTGAGATCCTCCGGATTGAAGAATTGGATATGGCCATATGAAAGATGACATAAAGAAGTGGTATCCACTGATACCGTTTTCTGGATATTAGAGATAAACAAAATTGAATCGATCTTATTTTTATTTTATAAAATAAATAACAGTAATTTATTTACAAACTTAACCAAGATGTATCCTTAGTCTCAAAATGTGCAGCGTAAGGCAAAATTTCTTCGTTATTGGCACCTGTCTTTCCCCTTATCCTAGCGAACATTCTGCAATAGTACAGCAACGTCATTTGTCAAACTTAAATATTAGCAAATTCATCAAAAATTAGAACTATTACAAAATTATATCGTTTTTAACAATTCAATTAATCATTTACTTGGTTTAGCGCACAAAAGTTTTACATTAATATAATGCAAACTTCAACATTTAAAGTTAAGAGGGGAGAGTGCATTTGAGACTTACAAAAAGTTTGAATATGATTAACTTTGAGTTTGACAAGTGATACGTGACGTATACAACAGCAGAATGCCAAAAGCTAACTAGAAATTACTCTAAAACGGTATATCCAGATTATTTTTCTCGATATAACGTCTTCTAGCGCTAGCTATAAGTTGTTCTTTGCGCTCGTGGAAAGATTTGCTGCGTTCACTTGCAGACTTAGAAAACGAAGAGGCAGCCGTATTAAATGATGTTTTGCCGCCTGAAGTGGATACTCCTGTACCTAATGAACTTGACGAGAAAGACGAAGAGGACGTAGAAGGTTGGTTAAGGATGCTACTTGTTGTAGGTTGTTCAGGAATGAAGTGTAGACGACCTTCCAGTATGTTGGTTATGGTACTGTCTACATTTCTCGTTACATCTGAAAAAAAAAACCTTTATCAAATTACCACTTTTCCTATTTATTACTTAAGGAGGTTCTATACCCTCCGCTATAGTGCAAATGCTAATGTTAAAATTGCGGGCCAAAAAAAAATATGTTTTTATGCATCCTAGATTGGCGGTTGATAACTTTTTTTTATATACATAAAAGAATTAACATGAAAAAAATATAAAAAATGTCACATACGTATTCGCCGTTCTTCATTTGCCACTACCATTTTTGAAAAAAGTAAGTAGTTTTTTCTAAAATTGTATATATTTAATTATTTGTTTGGGATTTGGGTTTTGTTTTAATAAATCGGTGATATATTGGAGTTTTGTATTCCATTTACCCCTTTTGTTGATTTTCAGAGGTAAGTTAGGTCATTTCAGCTATTTTTAAATCAACTGGCGCCTCCCGAGCACTTAAAAAAAGTAAGTTTTCGATCATTATTATAATTTGGAACCACTACAGAGCTACGCCGATAGGCATAAGGTTGAGATCGACAACCCACCATTATATGTAGCCCTATATTGTTTCCAATTTAAATAGATGCAATCAGAATCGTTTGTATGCCTCCCAGCAAATATGGCCGACCTGAACATGCTACGACTAGATGTCGTCCTCATCAGAGAATTCGTAGTCTATGCAACCGCAAATACACAGATGTATTTCATGCTGCCTAACAATTTATTCAGAGGGGCGGTTATGGCGGAGACGTAAGGGGCGAGGATTTCGAAGTTATGTATGAAATTGACAGAGCTGATGGGTATAGAACACTCTTAAAAAAAGAATTACTTACACAAATCACTGTATATAACATTGAGAGGAACATGAGGTAACACTTCTTTAACTTGTTTCCCCATTCTTTGAAGCTCCGGGTTTAGAGTTCTTGTGGTGGTACGATTTTGAGGTCTGGGAGCAGGTTCAGCTAGAGTTCTCTTCTCCCACTCGGATATATCACTTGAGGTAAAATCAGTTGTTTGAACCTACGAAAACATATATTTTGATCAACTAAAATGTGGGGTGTATCCAATAAAAGCGGATGGCGCAAATTTAATTGAACACTATTGGAAAGTTGATTCATTAACGATATTTTTGTTTAAAATACTTAATCATAAATTAATAAAAACATGGAAATATTTTTATCACATGTTATTGGTTTATTGTAAGTAGAGAAATCCATATTAGCTGCAAAGGTACTCAAGGTTAAAATACTAACGATTTTTTTTGGTTTGATTTTTAGAATCATTTTCACACTTACCTTTAATGATGTAGCCATATTTTGTCGAACAATTTCGCTAAACTCATCGTCTGACATACTTTTCTTCTCGAAGGGTACCAAAAAAGTGATCTTGTAGTTCGTTATTGGAGCAAAAAGAAAATACAACATATCGCTAACAAATGTTGATCCCACTGTGGTGACTGAAATATCCAAAAATGGACGATCTATTTTGATACAAATAGGTTGAACCTATAAACGCATTTAAAATTTTAAAATCGAGGTCTGGAAAATTCTTGTTAATTTTTAAACCATTAATCCTTAATTTAGTAATCATTCGATATAACTTTAAATGTGTGCATAACCGCTGCTTCGAAAAAATACTTAAACAATTCTTAAAATTAATATTAAACTTGACCTGACTGAGAATGTAAAAGTTTTGGCAAAATAAATGAATAAATCTCACAAATTTGCCTTGGAAGGCACATTGATGCTTCTCCCTGAAAGAGAGGTGAATATTTATGATATTTTTGCCATAACAGTCCATAAAGTGCCCCGGTAACCCGAAAGCTACCAAGCATTGTAGATGACCAGTCGCTAGCTGTTGAAAATATTCTGTTTGTATTTATTTATTTCCTTCAATACAATTATCCGTATTTTCGTATTGAGCTTTTTTTACTAACACTACACAAAACCTTTGTAAAATTTCTTTAGCTACCAAATAATTTTTTCTGCATTGCCACATTTTTTTTTTATGTTATAGGTTGTGGTATAAAGTATTAGTTTAAACCAATGATTAGCAAATTAAAATCGATACTGACCTTATTTGTAAACTCAAAAGGATATGTCTTGAATTTTAAAAGAGCTTTACCATTGGTAATTTTTTCCTCGGGTGCAAAATACAAAGGTGTCTTTTTCTCAGCCATAAATTGTTTAATGTTATTTTTAAAATTATCTAAATTGGTGACCGAACCAAAGCAGTAAGTACTAAGGCCTAGAACCTTTTCTAGCGTTGTTCTACAACTGGGCTATAAAAAAAAAGATCATGTACTTATTTTTAATCAATAAGTAAATACGAAAATATACCAAGTGGTACTAAGAACATTAGCTATCAGTAAAAAAACATAATCACAGTCAGTAGTAAACTAAACTTAAACATTATTGTATTAATAAGAAGCTGTCCCTTATAGTTGGGAAAATGAGGCCTTCTAGGAAGGGTTTTAAAGATGCTCTATACAACTCGCGAACATCCACCTAAAAAACATGAAATCCTATGTAAAATGACCTGCCGGATTCGAATTTTTTGTTCGCCCTTTGATCCGGAATTGCGAAATGTGTCAAAACATGACATTTTTGAAAAAACTGAAAATTGTAAACTAGTCCTTAACTTTGTTAATTGGTGTCCGATCGTTATGAATTTTGGATATGATATTTTTCAGTACTTCCCTGACATAGTGTCATAACAATAAAAAATGTAGAACGTCAAATAAAAGCTACGTCATTTTTTTTCGCTAGATGACACAAAATATCGTCATTTTGCAGAGTAAAATGGTGAGTCAAGAAAACTTTTTTATCTTTAGAGATAGTTAACTACTATAAGCGAGAAAAATGTTGCCTATACAGCAAGGAAACTTTTTTACTTTAGGTTTTTTTTTATCTTTTTTAAAACCGAACGAAATTGAATTGGCGCGTTGCATTTCTTGGCTTTATCACAGTGGGTGCGTATAAAGCGATCAGTGTGTCAAAGAGAGTAAATACGCGCAACAAAGATGACGCGCATTACAATATTAATATGACACTATAGGGGGTATAGTGCGATTTATGAGAATAATAATTTTTTTACAAGCATAAAACACAATATTATTATTATTTAATTAGAATAGTACATTGCATCTTACATTTGCTTTCAGGCATTTGCACTTGTTACCACAGTTAAGTAATTTTTAAAAATATTATTTTGAGAAAGGAAATAAATCTGAATTCTATAAGGCTGTGTTAAGAGAAATTAAAGATGTACCTGTTGAGCTTTCCTGCATACCAATAGAAGAAAGCGACACTTTTAACACAGCTTATATAAAAAATATGATGGCACTTATTCAGCGGTATCTAAATTTTAATAGCAGAAAATTTCGAGAATTATTTTTAAAATGCGTGTCTTTACTATTAAAGTTAAAGCCTTAGATCTGTGGTACAATAGTATCTACGCATTGGTGGTCGTTACGATTTTGAACAAAGCTTAAAGCAAACAGAAAGATATAGAAGATCGAAAAATTGTCATTGTTACAGTTTACTATGGGCATGAGGAACCTGATACTAGAATATTTGCAATTATTAATTTTTTTACAGACATGTTTAAGGTATTTGTTATTTACTCATTGGACACAGATCTTTTTATTTTATCAACGTTTTTCTCGGTTACCTTAGATGTCGAAATTTTGATGGAAAGAGAAAAGAAATTTATCCCATGTTTCTCAATCATTAAAGCACTATCAAACTTGAAGCATCTGGATGTTAAAATATATTGTTTATCTGTTACCTTTCCGTTTAAAAAAGGCAAAAAAGAGCCCTAAAAATAGTGTTGTCTCAAGAACCAGATGAGATGAATATTTTGGAACCAAAATATATCATTGAAGTTTATACTATTATATATATACTGGTAGGTAAATAAGGTTTTAATAATGACCTTTGTGTTGTGTGGTTTTTCTGGGTTTTCCCACAACTGTAAAGCAAATGCGCCATCAAGCATCAGTAAGTGGCCCCAGAGCGCCACGGCAAATAATAATAATAGCCGTCCCTCCCCCGCACAAGCTGCAGAGCTTCTGGGGTTCACTCGTAAGGGAGTGAATTGCAGGGCGTATATTATTATTATTATTTTGTTAGGGATTTGCCGCTGATGGAGGATTCTTTTATTCTTCATGTGAGAAGGGCATTTTTACAATGCGCAGTTTTCAAAACGACATATATGTTAAAGCCAGATCTGCCAGAAATTCTAAAGTTTGGTTACGAACGCAAAGACAATAATTGTATAGTTCCAAAATTAATGTCCAAAGAAGCAAAACTTACATTTTTAAAAATTACTCCATTTTACAAATGTAAATTATTTAACTGTGGTAACAAGTGCAAATGCCTGAAAGCAAATGTAAGATGCAAAATAAGTTTCCAGTGTGAGGGAAAATGCAATGTAAAATAATTATTTTAATTAAATAATAATAATAATATTGTGTTTTATGCTTGTAAAAAAATTATTATTGTTATTCCTATCATTTCTCAATCTCATAAATCGCACTATACCCCCTATGGTATCATATTAATATTGTAATGCGCGTCATCTTTGTTGCGCGTGTGAAGAAGACTATGGTGTTTACTCTCTTTGACACACTGATCGCTTTATACGCACCCACAGTGATAAAGCCAAGAGATGCAACGCGCCGATTCAATTTCGTTCGGTTTTAAAAAAGTACACAACCCAAACTAAACGTTGTATGAAAAAAAAGTTAAAGTAAAAAAGTTTCCTTGCTCTATTGGCAACATTTTTCTCGCTTATAGTAATTAAATATCTCTAAAGATAAAAAAGTTTTCTCAACTCACCATTTTACTCTGCAAAATGACGACATTTTGTGTCATCTAGCGAAAAAAAAAATGTAGCTTTTATTTGACGTTCTAAATTTTTATTGTTATGACACTATGTCAGGGAAATACTGAAAAATATCATATCCAAAATTCATAACGATCGGACACCAATTAATAAAGTTAAGCACTAGTTTGCAATAAATATTATTTTAAGGAACATTTTCAGTTTTTCAAAAATGTCATGTTTTGACACGTTTCGCAATTTCGGATCAAAGGGCGAACAAAAAATTCGAATCCGGCAGGTCATTTTACATAGGATTTCATGTTTTTTAGGTGGATGTTCGCGAGTTGTATAGAGGTGGTCGAATTCAGCACCTCAGATTCCCAACTATTAATGGTTATTTAACGAACAAGTGTATTAATTGCCATTTTAATTCATGAGTTCGTTACATAACTTTTCCGTCGATCGTACTTTTCAAAAATAAAGATATCTTACTTTCAATTTTTAAGATATTAAATAATGACATACAATGACAGATAGTATTAACACACCTTCTTGATTTCAAATGTTTATGTAACCATAGGTAACTGTCAATAGAAATGTACAATAAGAGTACGTTGGGTTGCATATAATAAAATCGTTGATTAATAGAAAATCATTCATTAATAGGGGGCATTAGTTAACGATTTTGAGTGCGTTAAAATACATCATAAATGGTCGGTCGACGGAAATAGTTATTAATAAACCAGTTGAGAATGCTCTTCTAACATTGCCATAGACCGAACAAATTGTAGAGACGTTTGTAAACTACATTTTAATGCTCTAAGTGAATATAAAATCAAAATGATCATAATTTGGACGCCATTTTGAAGGTGTTCCTGAAGAGGTACGACAGGCGACATCAAACCATAAGCTTAGTTTTTGATGCTCTATCAAAATCTGAAGTCAGAATTTTAAAATTCATAATCACAAAAAAGCTACACACACAGAACGAATTGAGATACCGAACAATTTGTTCGTTGAAAATGTAGACTGAAAGGGGTGTATTATTTAACACCGCATGGGAAATAATTACAAAGTGGCTAGTCAAAAAATGTCTAATATATCTCATAGGGATTAAAAGATTGTACAAAAAGCAGAGCATAAGAAAAGCAAATTTATTTTAGACCTTTTTTAATCTTAATATAGGTCACAACTGTAATAGTCCAGTCAAATTAGCTCCAAAAGTAGGTCGACCTGGTTGGTGGCTTACCACACTTGGAGACCAAGTGCTTTATATGTAAAAAATGCGCTGATTTCGAAAAACCTCGTCCCCGGACGCGATTCCTCCTGTTTCATATTGTTATTAACAAAAAACTTAAAACATTGTATGGCTCTGAGGCGGAAAATTTACAGAAATAAATTTGTTTAGAATTGTATTTTCTACAAGATGCATTTGGTCTCGAATGTTAATTCAAAATTTATTATTTTTTATGCAAAATACGAAAAATTGCAAAATTGAGTACTCATTATGCCCCCTTAAAATTCATCCAATCTTTTTTATAACCTGTAATTAGTTATTTCTTTTGGTTGCAAAACAGTAAGTTGAACCCATAGATATAGAAGAATAAGATCGAGTTTGTTTACATTTCGGCCGTGGCCAAGAACAAGTAACAGTCTAAGCGCTGTGTTATTGAATTTATACTATAAGTTTCAATGTTGTCAAAGTTATCATAATTTTTTTCGTCATTACCAAAGTTCTAAATCTATGTAAAAATTATCTTGAAAAATGAGATATTTTGATTCGCTAAAATAATTGTACATCTACGAACACTAATTTTCGTAACTAACAACACAACAAATCATATTGATAGATAAATATTGACAAAGATACTTTACCACGATTTAAGTTTAAACCATTTCTACGGAAATAATGTTAGAAGCGGCAACTAAGCGCTATATCTTTGTCAATGCAATCTGCAATTATAATGTTTCGTAGTAAAATGGTGGTGCCATTTTCTACCAAATTTGTGTGTTTATTATTGTGTTTTATAGGTTATAATATTATAATTTTCTTTTTCACATTGAATTTATTGGTTTAAGTTGATTTATTAGATAAATATGGTTGATCAGTATGTTGAATGCAGCAAAATAGTTTTAATTAAATCATATCATCAGTAAGTTACATGTACGATTATAAACAAAGCTCAGGGGCGTAGAATTAGTATTTTATCGACAGTATAAAGTCCTTAATGATGCCTAAAGGATTGTTTTAACTTATTGCAACGACTTATAATTATGCAGGTTTCATACATTTTGTTAAAAATTAAATCACATTTTGCTTTTCTGCCAAACTACCTAAGTATTTAAAAATTAATCAAATGAAGATGTTAGCATTGAATTTAAATGTTTTAAATTATTTAATTCTCAATGAAGACAACAAATGAAAACCCCATTATATTTGTGAAATAATTAAATTCAGTTATCTTTAACTATTTATCAAAATGTTTCTTCACACAGAGCCAACCACATATTCAATTTCACTAAACTTATTACTATTTTAGATATATTAGGCATCGCTTATAACATTTTTTAAAAATTATGTGATACATTTTAGACATCAAATATAAATTGTACTTACCGATACTGCCCCAGTGGCACTACATACAGCTATCTGATCAAAAATAGACAAGCTATTGCTAACATACACGTTAACATTTTCCTTACTTTTAGGATTCTCAATGTGTATAGAAATACCTAAGCATAAGCATGCTACTTTATTTATAAGTTTCTGTGAAACAGGTGTGTCTGGCAAAACTTGGCCAAGAATAAAAAGACCTAAGAGTAAAATGGATCTTAATAAAATAAAAATTAGTCCAATAGGAAGGTACAATATGAAAATTAATAAGTTGACATCGTTTTCTGGTATCCTAAAATTTATTTAGTTTAGCTAAAAAAACGTGGTCTTTAAAAATCACTTACCGATTTTTCTTAAGTAAATGTCTAATTTCAACATTTGCCATATTTAAAGTGAATGTAGATCTAAAAAGGTCACTAAAATGCCAACATATTTGATGTATAACTAGTAATTAGTTAACCATTATTCTTTCCTTTTTAAAACAACTTTAAATTATAAATACGTAATTGTCTAAAATGGTCACTACAGCTAATTTTTTATCTAAAAGTAAAAAATAATCTTTTTTTGTCGTACATCAACCTCAAAATGTTGAAAAATTGACAACTCGATCACAATTAAGACATTGACAACACAACAAAACGAAAATACGTTCTCAACATGAAATCGGAATTAACCGAACTATTTTTTGGATCTCTTTTTAATTTACGACTTAAATGTGCTTAGATCCTTTCTATTAGATCCGAAAGTTTCCACAAACGAACAATTCTTTTTTTGCTCGAGATTGGTAATTCGATTTTATTCTTTAACAATATGTGACGTAATTTAAAAATCGATGCTTGACAAACATCGAGTACTCGATACTGCGGAAGAAAATAATAGTAAACAACATACTGAATCGGAAAGCTAGTCACTTATCTTTTAGATAAGGAAACTGTCAAAATATATGACGTCTGTGATCATGTGATTCGTGATTGGCTTAACATGGGTGATTTGTTTATCATTATTTTGTCTTTGTTCGCTGTAGTATTTTATAAAAAATAGAATAGAATCATATCGTTAAGAAAAAAGGTCAAGGATTGTGTAGTGTGACATTGGAATTTTTTAAGAGTGTCAGGTTATGTTATATAGTTAACAAGTACCTTTTTAAATTGTGGGACTTTGTGAGGAAAAATATTACACGATTTCATTAACAACCAAGTTTGAACTTTTAAAAATGGAACATCAAAGATCTCCAGAATTAGATAACATCGAAACCTGTGGTAACGATACATGTTCCGAAAATTGTTGTGATGCTCCTACAAAACCTTTATTAACTGAAGAAAGAATGCGAAGAAAACTCCAATTTTTCTTTATGAATCCTATAGAAAAGTGGCAAGCTAAGAAGAGATTTCCATACAAATTTGGAGTTCAAGTTATTAAAATAATCCTGGTTACAATGCAGCTATGTTTGTTTGCTTACTATAGATACAATCATGTAAATTACACTTGGGATAACAGAATAACGTTTTCTCATTTATTTTTAAAAGGTAAATATTTAAACATACTTGCTTAATTTATCATAAAGTTTGTTGATTGATCCAGTGGTTATGTTTTTCATTCAATTATTATTGGGAAATTAAGTTTGGCGTTTTATGAATGATTCAAAATATTTTCAAATTCTCAAATAGGGATCTATTTTTAATATACAGTAATTTTTCATACAGGCAAATTATTTAAAATTGATTAATTTTTAAAATTTGTATAACATATTTATTCTTGTAAATAAATATAGGTATACTTTCTAAAATTGGAATTTTATCAGCAGTCAGTGCTAGTTGCCAGCTTTTTAATTGTCCAAAGCAAAATAGTGCTTTGATAAAATTTAATTAAACTAAATTATTATGTTTTGATTATATTTTATTAAAGGACATTAATAATAAATATGTGTGCATATATAATTTCATGATATACCTGTAGCAATTGATTAGTTGTAAATGTTGGTTTTAACTGTATTATATACATGGGCTGTTTACTTTTTTACATATGTAATTAATATTTGATTCCCAGCTTAAATTACTATCTAACACTACTCCAAGGAATTTAGTTCACTCTGATAATGCAATATTAGTGGAATTGATTTTAATTGTTACACCCATATTTAGTTTATATTATATTATAAAACTGAAGATATATTTTAATAGAGGCATAACAAACATTTAATTTTTGCGTTATATCTCAAAAAAACATGCACTACGTCAAATAGCGGAAAATTTTACTAAAATTTATTTATTTATTTATTATATATAATAACATATTCAATATGATTTTCCCATCTTGGTCTGTAATCAATTATTTATTATACCAAGGTATCTACTATACTCAACTCTTTTTATAGGTTGACCATTTATATGAACATTAAAAGCTATTGGTGTGTTATCACAATAATTCCCAAAAGTCATAAATACAGTTTTTCCGACATTTAATGATAATTTGTTTAGAGCTAGCCAATGATCAATTTCTTCAAGGTAGATATTCATATTGACCTCAGACCAATTCTTACCAGTAGCTAGGACTGCAGTATCATCTGCAAACGAAATTATTACATCATCAGGGAAAGATTTGAGAAGGTCATTTATGTAGAGCAGAAAGAGCAAAGGGCCCAAAACTGTACCCTGCGGGATACCAGTTTTTATTTCACAAAAATCACTTGTTACATTATTAACTTTTACACATTGAGCTCTTATGTCAAGATAACTTTGTAGTAGGTCATGGGCTATAGCCAGTAAAATTTGGTGGTCGACTGTGTCAAAAGCTTTTGCTAGGTCTATGAAAGTCACAGCAATTGGATCACTCATATCCAGTTTATTATAAATCGTATTAGTTAAGTAATTAAGTGCATCTTTAGTACCACCATTTTTTAAAAATCCATATTACCTTTTTGACAAGATATTGTAATTTTTTATAAAAGTCAATAAGCTGACATGTATGACCTTTTCGAAAATCTTAGCAAGGTTCGAAACTAAAGATATGGGTCTGTAGTTTATAGCAATATGCTTATCACCTGATTTAAAGCTTTTTTAACACATATGGCCGAATAATCCAATCAATTAAGCCAAAAACGGGGTAAAACCCCTAATATGATTGGACTAGAACGGCTTTCCCAATACACAGATTTATAACATGTGATAAAGGTTCTGCAATAAACTCAGATATCCGACATTTATTAACGCCCGTAGCCAAACGTTAATAGATATTACACTGGCGACAGCTAAAATACCAAATAAAATTCAGGACTGGCAGGTATCGGATGACATTTCTATGTCAGACCACCGCTGGCTGACCTATGCTGTAAGCCAGGATCTCAGGACCACTGTAAAATCCCGCGACCCGAAGAGGACGGACGTAGCTGTCTACAATCGACTCTTACAAGGAGATTCTGACTCCTGGTAATAATGAGGAACTGGAAAGGTACACGGTATCTATCCAAAACAGATTCGGCCCTTCACCTAGTGGTTGACAGAATTGAAAGATTATTGGACAATAAAGAATCCACCCTGGGTATATTCATAGATATTGAGGGAGCGTTTGATAAATCAACCTTTCCAACAATTACACAGCAACTCAACTCCAGGAATGTACCCCTGGTAGTGAGCGAATGGATACTCAAGATGCTCTCTAGTAGAGCAATAAGTATCAGTGTAGAAGACATCATAGTGAGAGGGCTGGTCATGAGGGGATGTCCACAAGGAGGAGTCTTATCACTCCTCCTTTGGAACATAGTTCTGGATACCCTGATTAATCGCCTCAACAATAATGGCTTCTACACACATAGTTATCTTGCAGACCGGCAAATTTGAGAACATACTATGCGATAGAGCACAGGATGGACTCAAATTAATAGAAACATGGTGCAAGGAACACTCACTGTCTATCAATCCCAACAAGACTGAGATGGTTCTTTTCACCAGGAAAAGAAGAATATCGGGCTTAAAACCCCCTGAAATCTTCAAAAGCAAATTAAACTTCACTGAAGAGGTGGTATTACCCTCGACAGGAAGCTAACATGGAACTCTTACCTACAAAGCAGAGCAAAAAGAGCATATGTGGCTTATGAGCAATGTCGGAGAAGAGTGGGACGTACATGGGATCTTTCACCCCGAGTGGTTACCTGGATCTACACTGCAATCATAAAACCCACGTTAACATACGGAGCCATTGCATGGGGACTGAAGGTTCTACAAGCAACGGCCATCCACAAATTATATCAAATACAGGGAATGGCTTGTTTAAACATAACAGGAGCCATGAGAACAACACCAACCGCGGCAATGGAATTAATTACTGGTCTGACCTCTCTGGACCTGCACGTCAAAGAGGTTGCGTTGATGGCCATGTTACGATTGCGCACGGCTGGTGTAAACCCCGAAGTAGGAGTGGGTCAATTGAGACTAAGCCTATGGCGAGAAGCGCTTACTGCACTACCTCTGCTGCAGGCGGTCAGCGATGCAATTGAACCCAAGTTTGTGTTTAACAAACCCTACAAAATACAGATAAAACAGAACACGGAGTCAGATGCTGCAAATGCAATACGCATATACACAGACGGCTCCAAAACCAAAGAAGGCTCAGGATGTGGTGTCTACTCCAGATAGATCACTAAGCCTAAGAATTAAGTGGGGAATGGGAAATAATACCAGCGTGGTTCAAATAGAACTGGCTGGTATCTCAATTGCAACAAAAGAACTAACCAGAAAAGGAATTTCTGGCAAAAACATAATAATCTGCACTGACAGCAGACAAGCTCTACTAGCCTTGAAAAGACAGCGTGTTACATCAGGGCTAGTATTCGCTACGCTTCGGTAGATAACAATGTTATCCTGAGGTGGGTTAAAGGGTACGACAGGAGTAAAGGTAACCGCATTGCCGATTCCTTAGTCAGGGAAGCGGCTGGACTAAGACTTTTAGGACTCAGCGACACCTACGGCTTGACGACTTCGACAATTGCGGAACTAGCCAAACGTTACACCCATGCTCAATCTCTAAAGAGATGGGATGAAATCAAGGGATGCAGTTTTGCCAGGGTCACCCTGGGAGACCCTGAGAAGCTGGCATCGAAGAAATACTTGGCGATGACCAGGAAAAACCTACATCTAGTAGTAGGATTTCTGACTGGCCACTGTCAACTAAGGAAACACCTCCATACAATGGGGCTAGTGGACACACCTCTATGCAGAATGTGTGAACAGGAAGACGAAACGGTCAATCATGCCCTATGCAATTGCCCAGAGTTATCGGCAATGAGAGAGTGAGTCTTGGGCTACCCCTGCCGATATAAAAGAGATGTCTCCTAGTGACTTGAAACACTTTCCTGGAAAGGACAGGATGGATGATGACCTAGGAGGACAACTCCTCGGGAGGATGTACAATGGGTCAAATGTGGCCTAAGTGCTGTGGGACTAACTCACCCTTCCTACTCTACAGATACAGAGAACTCGGATATAGCTACAAGAGTTTGTTATCTATCCCCCCATTTGTAATTTTTAGATCTTTAATGAGGTTTATAATTTCAGTGTAGTCTATTGGAAGTAAAAATATTGACTTACTATTAAAAGGTGGAAGTTTGATAACTTTATTGATGACCAACATTGCAAAAGAAAGAGTTCATATTATCAAAGATTTCTTTGGTTCAGATATTTTTTGGTTATCGTCATTAGTGATAAAACTGAGAATTATTATTGATCTCTTTTTACCTAATTTTTGATTGGCAATTTCCCACAATTTTTTTTATATAATTTGAGTTTTTTAATATTATTTCTTTATCTTACATCATTTTTGATGCTAATATAACTTTGTCTAGTATCTTAGCATACTCATTGAAGACATGTTTGGCTTGTATGTTAAGAGGATCCCTTTTCCATATTCCATTATTATTATTATTTACAGGTTGGGATGCAACGAGAGAAGTAAACGCTTATCCTCCTTCTGCAGGACCTCTAGCAGTTTATAGGAAGGACGAGTTTTACTCAACAATTGATTATGCCCACCTAGGGTACTCACAACTTGAAAAAGCCGTTGGCCCTTACTCGTATGCTACTGAAGACAATACAATGACAGACATGATACTATGTCTTTACGAATATAAAGAAGGAATCATATTCGGATTTAACGAATCTTATATTTTTAACAGTGAAATCGAAAAAAAGTGTATTAATATTTCACAACCCGTTAACGAGGAACTTGACTCTAAATTGTATTTAGAAAAACATAAACTGGATTTAAATTTTTCAGCTTTAGTTAGAGCCGAGTTGATGTTTTCTATAAAAACAGTGAATTTCAAGTCTGCCGGAAGGATCTCGCCACCGAATTGTTATTTATTTAACGTTGTAATTAACTTTGATAACGAAGATCACGATGGACAGATGACACTAAGTTTGGATGCAGAGCCTATTCGTTTAACATGTAAGGGTGATATTTCGTACATAAAAGATAATGAAATAGAATCGGTGTTGCGAAGTTTGTTAAACTATCTAGTGATCGTAATCTGCATAACCTCGTTCGTTCTATGTTCGAGGGCTGTATGGAGAGCTCAGCAATTGAAAAACATCACTAATAGATTTTTTATAACAAGATTCGAACAACCTTTAAGTCGCCCGGATAGAATTAAGTTCTTAAATCTATGGTATATAATGATAATAATTAACGATTTATTAATTATAATCGGTTCGGCGATTAAAGAGGAAATTGAGAAAGAGCAATACGCTACGGATCAGTGGAATATTTGCAGTTTATTTTTAGGTATCGGAAATTTGTTGGTATGGTTCGGTGTATTGAGGTATTTAGGATTTTTCAGAACTTACAACGTAGTTATTTTGACGCTTCAAAAAGCAGCTCCCCAAGTAGCCAGATTTTTATTATGCGCTCTGTTAATATACGCCGGATTCACTTTCTCGGGATGGTTAATTTTGGGACCGTATCATCTTAAATTTAGATCTTTATCGACCACTTCCGAATGTCTATTTTCGTTAATCAACGGGGACGATATGTTCGCAACTTTCTCTATAATGTCGATGAAATCTCCTCTTTTATGGTGGTTCAGTAGAATATATTTGTACTCTTTTATAAGTTTATACATTTATATAATCTTAAGTTTGTTCATATCTGTAATTATGGATGCGTACGATACCATAAAATTGTATTATAATGAGGGTTTCCCGAAAACTAGTTTGGAATGTTTCATCGGCGAAACGCGATTGGAAGATGTATCGAGCGGTTTGTTTAGAACTGATTCAAACGATAGTTTAGGGGGTCTTATGAAAGATTTGTGTTGTTGTAAAAGCATACATAGAACTTATTCTACCTTAAGATCAAACACTCAATCTAGGTCGAGTATTTTGATTTAAATTTTGATCTTAACCATGTCGACCATACGGCAAGAAAATTATAATTTAATTTTATACAGAGTTATCTATGGGGATCTGACATGGGGGCGTGGCCTATCCAAGATGGCGTCAATTAGGGTGAATATTTAAATTTGACATGAGTCGCGTTGGTCAAATTTGCGAATTGGCTACAACCAGACTAAATTTTAAACAAGCTGAACGCATTTTATATGCTGGACACTTAGTTAAATGCGGGAAAAAAATTAATGAAAGTGACCGTGGCTGTGTGAACGTAGTGACTTTCTGTTTATCAACGTCGAATTTGCGAAGCCATCCCCATCAAATGAATAGGAAAATTGCAGGAGATGGGCAAGTGATGAGTGTTGTTTATTCCTGCAAGGCTTCTATGCCAATAATGGCTGACCGTCCTTAAATTCTGCTGATTCTGCAGGTATTTCTGCCTTGCTTTGCTCACTGAATTTATTAAGTTTGATTTTCTTTGTTTCAATATTCTGATTTCTTTCTTCTTTTCTTGCTCTTCGTTTGTTTATGTACAAAACATTTATCCGACTCCGGAAAATAATGAAATACAACGTCCAACGTTAGAGTTATTATTACAACCAATATACTTTCTTTTTCGATTTTTCACGGTGTTCAAAAATCGACTTTCCCGTTTGATATGTATTTCTTATGGAATCTTCACCCTACTTTGTGTTCGTCAGATGGCGTATCGCTGGATGTCGGATCCCAATAGAAAATATTTATTAAGTAAACCAAAACTATAATTTTTGGGAGGATAATAATAAAGACCAAGCTGGAAGACAGTATTTTTGCAGTAGATAGATATGCAAAATTCGAGTTAGCTCAGTTGTCAGATACTTTGACCTCTCATAAAACGTGACGTTGCTGAAACTAGGTTCTTACGTACTTTTTTGGTGTAGAAAACGATAAAAAAGTCTTTGTTGGTGTTATTTATATTGGAGTAAATTAAATAACAAATTGGTGAAAATAATCTTTTTAATTTTTGTATGACAATTACAATTTTTATCTGTCAAAATACAAATCAACAACTTACTTAAAAAGAAAACAAAAACACATACAGAGTGATCTGGCGTTTTTCAGCCAACACCCCCACTCGACAGGTCAATCTGCTACAATACCCAAATTACTTCTAAACGTAACAAAATTTTCTCGGGGTAGAGGTTTCGTCGTTCCATCTGCTAACATTTTTGAACTCGGACAATAAATAAATCTCAAAACTTCAGTCATTTAACATCTATATGTTTCGTATGTGCACTAGTCTTTTCATTATTTGGCAGTAAATTCAGTTCTTCTTGAATTTTTGGATAACTAGTTTCCATTGGAGTTGCAACAGTTGTAAAGTTTTCGAATCTATATTTTTGTAACACATTCAAAATTTTATTTTCTTGGTCAAGTAGAAAAGTCCCATTCTCGTCTCTCCTTCTTCGAATTCCAAGAAAATAATTTAGATTTCCTAAATCTTCCATTTCAAAATGTTTGTTTAGATCAGCTCCAAACTTTTTGTATTCAGCATATGATTCCATGCTCTTGCAGCTTGCTTTAATCCATATACTGATTTATGCAGCTTATAGACCCAATCAGGATGATTTTCATTAGTATAACATTCTGGCTGCGACAAATAAATTTCTTCATTTAGTAGTCCATTTAAGAATGCTGTTTTGACGTCATACTGTTACTGTTAAATTTTCTACAGATGAAATTTTTAGTAAAATCCTTAGAGTTGTTTGTTTCATAACTGGTGCAAAAGTACTGTTGTAGTCTTCAACATATTTTTGAGTATAACCTTTTGCAACCAGTCGTGCTTTGTATTTTGAAATGGTTCCTTCCGAATCAGTTTTTATTTTAAATTAAAAGGATTGAACTTCATACCTGCTACCAAATTTTTCGAATTGATAGTTTTCTATTGCTTTTCATTAAGATGGCCAAAACGACAATGCCATTTTTGAGTCTCACTGAGGTTCGACGATTTTGCTACAGAAACGGATTCTTCAACTTGCTAGATATGATATAGTGCACCTCTTCTTTCAGCTCCCAAAACAATTTCACCATTTTCGTTGATAATTTCAGCATGATTTTTCAGAAACTTTGTAGTTCTTCCTCTGGATGTTGCCTTCGAAATTGAAATCAAATTTGTTTTCAGTTCAGGTACGAACAGAGTGTTTTCCAAATTTATTGTTCTTTTCCCTTCTGATCCATTATCCACTGTTATCTTGACAGTTCCTTTTCCAAGAACATTTGTTGTTTTATTGATAGCCAAACAAACCTTTTCATTATTCAACGTATGAAAATTTGTGAATTTCGATTTGTCGTTACACATATGTGATGTTGCGCCACTATCTAAACACCATTCATTTCTTGTAGTGTTATCCACGCAATTTGCTTCTGCTTTATTTGTACCTTCTGAAATCATAAATAATTCTTCATGTACTTCCGAAATTCCTTCTGCATTGGATGCTTCATGTCTTTCTTTCTCAACTTTCAATCTACAATCTGAACTTTTATGTCCATATTTATGACAGTAATTACATTTGAAAGGAAAAAACTTTTTATTTTCTTTATTGCTATTGCTTTTGTAATTCTTCTTACTTTTCTGTTCATAATTTCTGTTCTGTTCACACCATTTATTATTGAACTTCGTGTATAGAACATTTTGTGTTGCTTCCTGACTATCAGATTCTCTTCGTGAATTGAATTCGTCAAAGAGTTTGATCTTTAGCACCTCGGGACTAGGTAATTCGTCCCTTGCTTCGATAGCACATCGAAAATTTTCATATGTATTGGGAATGGAATATAACATCACAATGGATAGGAGGTCATTTTCAACACTGATTCCTATTTCTTTCAGTTGATCGACTACATTGAAAAAAATATTCAGATGATCTGTCCTTCTTTCATTTTCGTGAAAAGTAATTGTTTCAATAACGTTGCTTTTCTGGCTGGCCCCTGAGATTTGTATGTTTGTTTCAATTTCTCCCATACTTCATTCAATGTTGAGCAGTTTTTAATAATACAAAGTTCTGACGGTTGCATTGCCAGAACAATGTCAGCTTTCGCTTTTTGATCTACTTTCTTCCAAACCTTTTTCTCTTCTTGGTCCGCTGGTTCGTTCAGTTCACCATTCACGTACGACCAATGATCATTTTTGATTAGGATTGCTTTCATCTGCATACGCCAGGTATCAAAATTTTCTTTACTTAATTTTTCGATGTGTGAGAATGTTGATGTCATTATATCTTAATAATATATCAATATTCTATGTTATTTGGCAATTAGGAACGTCCTGGGCCCATAACCTGTTGGTGTTATTTATATTGGAGTAAATTAAATAACAAATTGGTGAAAATAATCTTTTTAATTTTTGTATTACAATTTTTATCTGTCAAAATACAAATCAACAACTTACTTAAAAACAAAACAAAAACACATACAGAGTGATCTGGCGTTTTTCAGCCAACATTCTTATTTCTTATATTGCCATAGACCGAACAAATTGTAATGAAAAAACAAACATTAAAAGTGTCTACTTTAAATTCAATTTAAGAAAATTATTGTCACTTATAATTACACGAGAGCTTTTTTTTGTCGAAGTAAACTTGACATGTATCAATAAGAATTTTGTTGCCTGGCAATTTAACGAAAAAAACTGCCTCTGAAAAAATTACGAGTCCATAGGAGGAGTAATTTTTTCTGATAGATGGGTTGCTATGTCCCGTAATTTTCATAAGTTTTTGTTCACCTATACCACACCTGGACAATTCAGTTACAGCGGCAGCTCGATTATAATGGTTCGTAATTTTCACCCGCTTGATATCAAATCCAATATTTTTCGCCGAAGATTTGGTCCATTAAATATTTCCTTTATCCCAATAGGAGAATTCTTATACCATCCTTTCGAATTATTTTTTTTGCCAGAAAGGATTTGGAGTTAAAAAAAACTTTTCACATGATATGGTTTCCCCGTCTTCCCATAATTTGTTTAAACAATCTTACTGGACAAACACAATCTTCTGCAGTGTTTGCTACCAACCAATTACTGTCGGCCAACTTCTGATTTCCCCCTTGTGCTGTCTTCGAAAAGACTGGGTTATATTCAACTCTTCCGGTCTCTCTTCCACGGTTGTCTGTCTCGATTTTAAAATAGAATACCTTACAATTTGCTGCTTCTCCACCTCTCCAAGCC
This sequence comes from Crepidodera aurea, assembly GCA_949320105.2. Classification (NCBI taxonomy): domain Eukaryota; kingdom Metazoa; phylum Arthropoda; class Insecta; order Coleoptera; family Chrysomelidae; genus Crepidodera; species Crepidodera aurea. The sequence continues at coordinate 5,886,329 of OX439477.1, read as the reverse complement.
AATTCATTCGCAGCAATGCGATAAAATTTTCTTTGGAGGCCTACAGGTTCTTCTTCACTCCAGGACAGTGCCATTTCAAAAATTTCTCGTTTTGTAAGAGCATTAGAACTCACCTTCCTTTTTTCTGGGATTGCTTGTAAAATTTTGCGTTTTGTGTCGCGTGCATTTCTCGCTTTCTTAAACTGTATGTCCGTGAACGGATTAAAAATTCTTTTATAATCTTTAAAGTACTTCTCTTGTAACATTTTTGCTGAAGTGTTCCAAATCGTCTTGACTGCACTCTCTTTATAATCTTCTCCATTGTTCTTCTTCATGTTGAATGTCCAGTCACATAAAATAGAAGCTAACTCTTCAGTGGAAGTTTCTGCAATGAGTTCATATTTTTTTTTCAAACAAAACATCGCAAATTGTCGCCAAATTGATGTAGTTGAATTCACAGTATTGCGAGGCACATTATCATTGATGGCTTTTTCAATTTCTCCACTCGAAGACTCTCTCCAAATCGCGACATTTCCACAAATGAAAACTTTTCTGACAACGCAAGTTTGAGAAAAATTGATATAACGTCATCAAAAATTTGTTTACAATGCTGGTTGTCATGCTTTCAAAAGTTAGGTTCCGTTATTGTCGTTGGAAAAGTTAGGGCAAACTTTTTTCGCTGTCATAATGACAAAATATTGAAGGAACGTGGAGTTTGCTGAGGACAGACGAAACATTACGGTTTTTGATACCAAAGTAGACAAACGTTTTTGACAAGACTTTTTATTTTTATACAACTATAACAACTTCAAAAACAAAACAGCTCACTATTAAAATATGAAATATATAAATTGTGACACTCCCACTAATTGAATATTTTTTTTACAAGATAATAAATATATATTTTTTTTTCAGTATGCAGTTCTTCATTTTTTATTTGTTTCTTCTTTGCTGTTTTCTTGTATCCAGTTAGAATGTGCAAATTTAAGTTACATTCGTATTTTATACCCAAGTCTATTGTTGACTTCAGGTACCTTATAATCCTTTTCACCGTATTCCAATGGGCTCCGTTATAGTTTGTAACGTATCTACTAACAACTCCCACTGCATACATAATATCAGAACGGCTTTCAACTGCAGCAAACATCAAACTGCCTACCGATTCACGATAAGGAACATTTTCTAATGGAACTAAGTCATTACAAACAGTAAGATTAGTATTAGGATCTGCAGGTATTGCAAGTGAATTGGCTGTTTCAAGATTAAAACGTTCGATTATTTTCTTAATGTAGTCAATTGCTTTCTTTTCATTAGGTAAGATCCTTATATCCCAAGTTTTGTTCTTGTCTAGAGCATTTACTTCTTCCTTTATAGCTTCCTTCCAAAAATTAGAATCCTTACTCTGCATGGCTTCTTCGTAAGTTGTTGGTACATCCACTTCAACATAGTTCAGGTGAAAATCATTGAATCTCTGAGGAGTTCTTTTATTTCTCTCTGGACGGGTTACTTCGTTATTAATTTTCTCTTGAGATTCAATTTCGAAGACTTCTACATCGTCATCTATGGGAAATACTGTTACATCTTCATAGTCTACAGAAATTGGTACTAGATCTGGCTTCTAAATAATTCCCTTGACATTTTCATTAAAGATGACATTTCTCGAGACAGTAATTTTCTGTGTGACAGGATCAAAAACCTAAAATTATTTGACAAACCGTCATAACCTACAAATGTTAATTTTTTACTTTTGGGTTCTAGTTTGTTCCGTTTTTGCCCTGGAACATGAGCAAATGCTTCACAGCCAAAAACTTTAACATGAGACAGTTCAGGTTTTCTACCGGTCCACAGTTCGTATGGTGTAACGTGATTAGCTGAATGAATTTGGGAACGATTCAGGATATATACAGCTGTATTGACAGCTTCTGCCCACGAGTACTTCGGAACACCAGCATTGTATAACATTGAACGAGCACTTTCAACGATGGTTCGGTTGTCTCGTTCAATATTGCCATTCTGTTGTGGGGTATATGGGGCTATTCGTTCCAGTTCAATACCTTTTTCATTTAGATATTGTGAGAATAGTTGATTGATATATTCAGTTCCGTTATCCACATGTAAAACTTTTACTGATTGTCAAAATTTGTTTTTAACTAAGTTAAAATAAGTTTTAAAACATTCAAAAACATCTGATTTGTGATTGATAAAATAAGCAACACGATAACCAGAAAAATCGTCTTTAAAAGTAGCAAAATATTTTACGCCTCCTACTGAGCAAGTTAACATCGGACCACACAAATCACTAAATATTCTTTCACCTGGTTTCATTCTCGGATGTGAACGGCTTCTGAACGGTATTATATGTTGTTTTCCATAAGTACATCCTTCACAGAAAAATTTATCAGACTTAATTTGATTCCAGTTATTATTTCTTTTGAGAATAATTCTTTCAAGGTTTCAATATTAATGTGTCCCAGTCGTTCATGCCATACTTTTAGACTGTTTTCTGAAGTAACGTTGACCTGAGACACGATGGTATTAAATAGCATCCGGTATAAATTATTAGGCTCGCGTACTGCACATGCTACAATATGGTTATTTTGATACACCATCGCGTTTTCTCCATGCTTCACTATTTTCATCCCTTTCTTGGTTAAGACACCTTCAGAAAATAAATTTCTCTTTAAATCAGGAGTATAGAAAACATTGTTAATTATGGCGTCATGCCAGTTTCCGTTTATGAGCTTTTGAGCTCTTACAGAACCTTTTCCTCTAACAATTAGGCTTTGATTATTACCAAGTACCCTTCTTCTTGCAATAATAGCAAAATTTCTTAATTCTATCATTTTTAATCTTGTTAAAAGATAAGTAAGATGAAGTTGCGAGAGCAGTATCAGCTTCTTCATTTGAGGTAAGACTTGCTTCTTCATCTAAAAGTCGTGCTGTGAGTTTTGTAATTGTTTGATGATTTTCTGCGAGGGATAACCACGCTTGCCTGATATTTCTGTATTTAAATGGCAAGGTGCTTAATATTTTCGTCATTACAGCAGCATCACTTACTGTTTCACCAGCATCTCGTATGTCTTTTGCTAGATTTTCAACTTTCGCAATGTGCTGTGCCACGGAATCACTAAGATCCATTTTATATTAATGAAATCTTTCATGGACTAACATCTTGTTAGTTTCAGACTTTTGCTGATATATTGAATGTAATTTCTCTAGAATTTCCTTAGAACTTTCACAATTTTCAATTAAAGTTATTTGACACAAATTCATAGCTGCTGTTAAAGCAAACATAGCTTGGGCATCTTTCTTGTCCCATTTGTAATAAAGGAATATCAGTTCGATGAACTTCAATAGGTTATTTCATCATATTTTACATTTTATTAAAATAATAATTAGTTGTTATCTAATACAACTAATGCAATGTCATTAATTCTAAAGTTCATTGTTTCCAATTCTGTTTAGCTAGCAAATGACCTATTGAAGCGATATTTGACGGTTAGTTACTCATTAGCATTTTAACCATATACTTAATACAAATGTAGAAAAGGTATATAATTTTATTAGTTAATAAAGGGCTGGTATAAACTTCATTCATTGTTTTATTCTACAAATGCTGTAATTAAGGAAAAGAACCTAGAAATATTACACATTGTTCTTGTTCTGCAGTATTTTGATGTGGTATTGGAGAACTACCATCAGTGATTAAATATAAACCTTTTGCTTTCAGAGCACATTTCATCTGGAATTTCCATTGTTTATAGTTTTTACCATCAAATTTGTTCATATGCATTATATCTACCGTTTTGTCTGCCATACTTTCCTGTTTCAGTTCTTTACAAGTATTTGATATATCCGAATATATAAATTACTTTTTTTATCCTTTCATTAATTGCCTGGGCCCATAACCTATTGAAGGAACGTGAGTTTGCTGAGGACAGACGAAAGATAATGTAGACAAACGTTTTTGACAAGACTTTTTATTTTTATACAACTATAACAACTTCAAAAACAAAACAGCTTACTATTAAAATATGAAATATATAAATTGTGACACAAAATTACGCGGCTTATGGGATTTTTTATACATGAATTAAATTGTCAAAATAAAAAAACTGTTAATAATTTGTTGCAGACTAAATATAAGCTTAGAGACGTTTGTATATTACATTTTTGATGCTCTATGTGAATATAAAATCAAAATTTTCAAATTTTGGACGCCATTTTGAAGGTGTTTCTGAAGAGGTACGTCGCGCGACATCAAACCCTAAGCTTACTTTTTGATGCTCTATCAAAATCTGAAGTCAGAATTTTAAAATTCATAAACTCAAAAAAGCTGCACACACACACAACGAATTCAGATACCGAACAAAGTTAGGTGAAAATTTCTAAAAAATATCAAGTTGTATAGTTCCGGCAATACATATACTATATAGTATCCCCAATTTACCAACTTTAAAACGTGGCATGGCGCCTTTGATGCCACCAAAAAAACGACCCTTTAGACGTAAGCGGCATCCTTTGTCTCAGTCAACGTGGACTCGACTCCAAAAGTGTTGGTTATTCAAACGGAAGTCTTTATTTTATTTTTTCGTACATTTTGGGCAAAGATACTTTAGCAAAGATTTATCGTTTTCTTACACCCTTTAATAATAATAATAATAATAGTCTTTATTAAATAGGTATTCCTAATTTACAAATCAATTACACAATATTTATATAGGTGAGACAGTTTAAAAAGTAAAATTTAAAAATCTGAAAAGTATTTGAACAGAATATTTGAAGGAAAATTTACTTACGTCTTAAATACTTAAAAAGTTCTGACTTAAAGTTATACACGGTATTACAATCTTTCAGCTCATTGGGAAGTTTGTTAAATTCAAGCAAACCATTGTGAAATAAAGAGTTCTGTGTTCGTGAATAGTTAGTACGAGTAACGTAAAAGTTTGTGTTATTTCTAGTTGGGTATGTGTGAATTTCGCTGTTGTATTTGATAAATTGGTTGAAGTAAGTTGGGCTGTGGAAATGTGTTATTTTAAATATAAATATCATCGCTGAATAAAAAATTCGATCTTTTACCGACAGCCATTCTAACGAATCCGACATTAACTTAATTGGAGTATACCGATTACATTCTAATAGTAAGCGCATTCCTCTGTTTTGTAGTTTTTGCAAAGAGGTAATACTATTTGCATAGAATAAATAGCATTAACAAGCTACTACAATAATCTAGATGTGGCTGGATAATAGTTTTATACACTAATATTGCTGTATTGAACGACACATTCCTTCGTAATCTACTGAAAAAATACAACTTTTTTGATATTTTGCCATAAATGTAGTTAAAATGCTTTTTCATACTCAATGTGTGATCTATCTGGAAACCAAGGTACTTTAACTCAGTAACAATTTCAATTTGCTCTCCAAATATTTCCACATTGATATGTCTTGTATCTATTTGCCTATACTTATATTCAGTAGTAATAATCATCCCCTTTGTTTTACTTACATTCAGTTTGAGGCGATTAGCATTTAGAAAGTCTGATAGATTGCGTAGCGCATTGTTAATTTTTTGAACCGCTCTTTCTAGTATTTCATCTGACGCTGCAATCATACTATCATCCGCAAATATACTATGCTCCTCACAATCCTTCACATACCTAATTGATATATAAAATAAATAAGAGCGGTCCCAAGACACTGCCCTGCGGAACACCGCTGTTTACATTTTTATTACTCGATTTAGAGCTATGAACCTTAGTATTCTGTGAACGTTTACTGAGAAAGGTTTTGAACCATAATAACACCGTATTTGTAACTCCATATTATTCTAGTTTTTTTAGTAATATGGAAATGTCAATAGTTTCAAAAGCCCGTTTAAAGTCTAAGAAAACAGCTACAATATATTTTCCACTATCTATATCAAATTTCCATTTTGTTAACGTTACTTGTAAGGCTGTTTCACACGAATGCTTAGCCCTGAAAGCAGATTGATATTCCATTATTAACTTATTATTTTCTAAATAATCCGATAACTGATGATATACAGAAAGCTCTAATATCTTTTCTATTGGGGGCAGCGTGTTAATAGGTCTAAAATTTTTAGCTTCATTATTATTTTCTATTTTAGGTATAGGTACAACTGTACTTACTTTTAGATTCTCTGGAAATTGACCAGTTCTCAGTGAAGTGTTAATAAAATTTAAAATTACGTGACCCATGACTTGAAAAGTGTTTTTTAAAACCTTTTCGTTTGCAAAATAGGAATTGCATTTGTTATCCAGCGAGTTTACTATATGGCGTACCTCAGAGATGTTTAGTAGTTTAAATTCACTAAAATTTGTTTCGATAGGAGGTAGCCCTTCGCTAGTCCAGTAGTACCTAAGAGCCTAGTTTCAGTGATATCATTTTATGAGATGTCAAAGTCAACTTTATTAATGTACAACAAAAACAACAACGGGGCCAATACTAAACCTTATGGATCCTTCGAAGTTATTTTTATGCAATACTCTTCTTTCTGGATAATAAAACCACTTTTTATGTTAAAATGTTTTTAATTTTTGACGCTTCGTCTTTTACTCTTTCTCAAAGAAAAAGTCAAAAATTAAAAACATTTTAAATCGAAATGGGCAGGCGTATAATAATTCAAATTCATTTATTGTGTCTTCCAAGTTTACAATTACTACTCTAATAATATAAAACTTACAGACTAGTCCACATACAATTATATCAGAATTTTAAAATTCACAAAGACACACACACACATACACACAAATCGAATTCAGATACTGAACAATTTGATCGGTGAACATGACAACATATGAGAGGAGTTACCCCAAAAGCCACAGGCTTGTGCGAGTTAGAAATGACGGGGCCTTACCTTTTAATGTGCGATTTCCCAGCACGGCCGAAAGGACAACCCGATCCGCATATCAGTGGTCACCCATCCTTAGTCTAACCACGACAACACGTGCTTAGCTAATAGATCGATACTCACCAACCTTTTGAATTCACCCTTGCTCCAATGAGGGGCGCATGCCAATTTTTCCGGAGTCTTTTTTTTTATTAAAACTTCGGCATCGGCATGTGATTTAAAAATACGGAAATCCTATTTGAAAAGGGTTGTAGGTTTGCAGTTCTTCACAGTATCTTCCTTAGAAGTATTTGTTTTCATATTTAATCTATCAAAGCCTAGTGTAGAATCGCTTGTGATTCGCGTCTATTTTAAAATATACTATTTTTGTAGATTTTTTTAGTTTTAGTTGTATAATCTCAGAGTTCTCGAAACCGGTGCAAAATATATTTTATGTTGATGTTTTTTATTTTATAGTTATTTGATATTCCAGAGCATTATATAACAGTTACCAGTAAAAATTATCATTTTTTATCTATTATTTAAATATTGTGATAATTAAAGTTATTTGCGTTATTTACGCAATTATTTGTTTAAATTCTAGACTTCTATAATTGTTTTAATAGTACGGCATACCGTAACCAAAAGGGCCTGTTATCGCCACAAGCTTTATTCTAGCATAGATTTACACAAATACAATAAGATTTTCCAATGTCAAAAAGTTCTACAGTCACACGATTTTCCGTCTGTAATAAAAATATAGTTTTTTATTCCTACGCGTCAGTATTTATATAATATTATTATTAAATATTTAAAAACAGATATGAATTGCAACAATATATATATATATATATATATATATATATATATATATTAAAGTTGCAGGAAAAAAGGGTCTAAAAAAGTTACAGCCACATGATTGATATCTTTTTCAAATTATAAAGAATATCATAAATATTAATTAAAAATATCGAACTGACATTTTCTACCGCACGCAGTTACACGGAATTAAATTAGTTCAGTCAAAGATTGACCCAAAAGTAGGTGTAGAGTGCGTGAGCAGGTAACTAAGCGATTCCTTCAGAAACTTGTTCAGGGGGCTTAGGGTGTTAACATACCAAAAGTCCTGACACCTAGGTGGTGAGCCAGGGGGAGAAGGTACGCATTTTGGGTTTTTCGCTTAAATCTCGAAAACGGTGCATCGGAGGGAAATTTTGTTTTATAATAAAATAAAGTTCATAAAATTATCTAAAACTTTTATAGCATATGTTTTTTTTTCAAATTCGCAACCGTTGTCGAGCTACACCCTCGAAAAAAGTAGAATATAAAAAAAATCATTTTACCTCACTATATTCGTCAAACGATCCATCATATTGTCTAAATCTATTAAATAACGAAAAATATGCATAGAAAAGAAGTTGTAGAGATTTAAATTCCCTTTCAGAATATATACACATATGCTAATTAATCTCCAACCCGCCTAATGATGCCTTTCATGCAAAACAAGTGCAGTAGCACTTATCGCTTATCATTCAATGTATTTATTGAATAAATAAAAAATAAATAAAGTTACAGCTATTTTAAAACTTTGATAACATTTTGCAATTTTCAGAAAATTTGTTTATATATCATATTCTTTATCCACAACCTTTGTTCGTTCATCTAATAATATATGTGGCCACACTTTTAAGAAAGTTATTAAATAAAGTAGACAAAAATAATGATAATAACAAATTTCACACTTTATTTTACAGATAGTTTCGTTACATCCATTATTCTCAATAAATTCTTAATGTTATACTCTCTACTTTATATGTAATCAAATTTTCATCCTTTTTGAACTTGAGGGCCCAGGTTGTTCGTCCTCAGTAGTTGGTGGCTCTTGCTGAATGGGCTCTACGTCGTCTTCATCGGCAACAGGCACGTTGTTCAGGCATTTCCCATGGCAGTGGAGGCACGCTGCAGAACGGTCAGCCTTACTTTTCGGCAGCCACATTTGCCAATTACACAATCCTTGGTGCAGCGGCAAAATATAGTTTTCAGAAGGACCTCAGGTGCTGGTAGATCTTCCGTTGTGTGTCTCCTACACGTTTTCACCCCCATTCTTGAGGGGGGGGGGCAGCTCATTCCCGAGCCACTGCTGCACTTGATTGTAGGTGCGCCGGGAATGCTGTTTAGCTGCATTCTCTGTTGGAGGGAGGGAGCTGATTTCAGGCTTCATATTTGCCACTGACCTCGTAAACGACTGGAAGCGGTACGTTAAGGGAGGTTTGTCTTTTTGGCGCCTTATACTATTTCAGGAAGCACATCTTCTCAGCATTTTCAACCTGGTCGTGAGTAGAGGAGGTCATTGCTGCTTGCTTGATGATTTCTGACTCCAAGTGCAATTTTAAGAAGCCCACCTTGCTTCTCCTGAAAGTAGCAGAAGTTGTGTCGCATCCGGTAAATGAATAAAGGAACAGGATGTGTTCAAATCCACGGTGCTGCATCTCTTGGGTGGACAGTGCCATTGTTTTGGTTTTACCTCGTCCGGGTTTCAATATTATGATATCTCGAGTTGGAGAAGTGGAAGCAATCAACAGGACATCAAGGTCTACATCCTCACCAACGACAGCCACAAAATTGTGAGTGGCTTGTTCAACAGCAGTCTTCACGATTAGGACGTCAGCATCATCGGTAGCCTCAATTGTATGTATCTTTCTCCTGCAGCTTTATCTCTGGTAATGAGATGAAGTTAGTTTTGTTGGTAGGATTAGATAAAAAGTCTTCCTGTTTAACAGATATTGGTGTGTCCCATGTCAAATTGATGTCGGCTGACCTTCTCAGTCTGTAACGTCGTTCTTGTGATTTAGTGCTATTGGCTGTGTTTGTGTACCCATCAAACACCACAGGATATTGGTGGTTGACGTAGGTCGCTACAGATGCATCTTTTTGCCAAATAACTCTGTGTAGTAGAAATCGTCTGTTCAATGTTCATTTGAGACAGAAGGATACTCGGTTTACAGTTTGAAACAAAATTTCAAAATCAGTTATTTTTTTTATCGACGCGGGGGGAGGGGGCAATCGCCTCATTCGCCCCTAATTGTTGAATCCACCCTTGCTATGAATATTTTTCGTTTATGAATAGGTTTAGACAATATGATGGATTGTTTGACGAATATAGTGAGGTAAAATGATTTTTTTATATTCTACTTTTTTCGAGGGTGTAACTCAAAAACGGTTGCGAATTTGAAAAAAATATATAATATAAAAGTTTTAGATAATTTTATCAACTTTATTTTATTATAAAACAAAATTTCCCTCCGATGCACCGTTTTCGAGATATAAGCGAAAGACCCAAAATACGTACCTTTGAAACCCCCCCCCCCCTTTTTGCGACTCGGACGAACATACAAATAATTTTACGGTATGTCGTACTAATAGAAATACAAATTATTGTGGGAAATTGAAAATAATACTAAAAGGAAGCTGGTCAACATTTATGTATAATTCACAAAACATACATTACTACAAATCGACTACACATTACAATACATAATTATTTTTTATTTTTAACAATGTAAGCTTATAAGTTCTTTAATTATGTTCAACATTCAATTATACTACTGTTATAATTTCTGCTCTCTGTATATTTTTAACGATTTATAATACAACCACAACAACGTTCAAGTAGTATCAAGCCGTTGAGTTATTTTTAGTTAAATTTTTCTTTTTAAAATCGGCCAATTGAGTATTATTGTCTTTATACAGCTCTCATAACTTGACATGGTGTGCTGTATTTAAGAAAAATATTGACTTCAGCTAGTCAAATTCATTTTTAAAGGACCAGGCACCTTTCTTATGGAAAAATAGGATCGGTTTGGGCCAATGGACACTTTGTCAGATCATCAACTACTACTAACGTTTCAGAAAATTTGACGGAAAGCCATTTTTCCATAAGAAAGATGCCTGATCCTTTAAATTAAGATTATAAGGACCATAAAACTGATTGATTTATGTTACTTTTCCAAAAATGTATTTGTTGGTGGTTTAAAAAATCTCAGAGGGCAGAAAACTTCTGTGATATATGCTTTAAAGTCTCAATTTAAAAACAGTTTTTTTTAGTTAGCTAAAGATATCTGAATTATTAATAATCCGTTACAAAAATACTTCTTAGCTCTACAAAACGTACCCTGAACACATATTATACTTCTTTTTTTATAAAGTTTTTAAATTGATACCTTAAATGACCAAAAACAGGGTGATATTTGTAATTTTAAAATTAGGATTAGATTTGCTACAGAAGGAATGTTCAATATCTTATAAGTGACATGAAAGACTTTCGTTTTATATAATATACCAACAGTGCATCTTCCTTTACATTTCTTGTTAAATTGAGAATGTTCAGTGTTGCCTTATTTTGTAACTTAAGAAATAAATAAATCAATTTTAAAAATTTGACAACCTCGACTTGTAACTACCTTTAAAATATTTGAGTTATGTTCTGATATTTATGTTTTATGTTAAAAATATGGCAACACTAACAATAGTCAAAGATTAGGTTATACAGATCCGGCAAAATTTTAACGGAACATAGGATTTTGGACAAGAGCTTACGTAGAAGTCGACCAGCAGAAAATCTAAGAAATGTGCGCGAAGGTGTATCAACTATTCAATTGAACCAATGTTCCCCTTCCTGCCTCGAGCAACTGGCAGGTGATACTTGCCACTCAGTCTACTGAAAGTCAATCGCAATAGTAGTAAGCCATAACGATTGAAAGTAAAATCTTCACGTTCACAACAAATGTTAAAGTGGTATTTTGGGGGTCACTCGATTCGAGATACAACTGCTAGCTAAGAGTAGGGATACAACAATGTAGAGTGGTTCAATTGGAATAGTTGATACGTCGTCGCGCAGATTTCTTATGTATTGTGCTGGTCGACTTTTACATTAGCTCTTGTCCAAAATACATTGAAAATGCTATGTTTCGTTAAAATTTTTGATTTGAATTGAATTGAAAATAAGTACAACACATATGGTGCTACCAGCTAATTGCATTTGTACAAAGGTAAATGTTTATAAATATATTTTGTATATCAATTTTTTTTTTATTTAATCTTTGGTTCTAGAACTATAAGGCCAGTTTTATTTAAATAAAACTTAATTAAAACTGTTTCTTAGCTTAGGCGCTTTTTGAAGATTTTACATATAACTGAAATAGGGTTCTCACCGTTCTGGGTATAAAAACAAAACTTCTAAATAAAAAAACTTTAAAAATAGATCATATTGACATGTACACAAAAATTTAGTAACTTGTAGATATCACAGAGCATAAAAGCAAATGGACACTATGAAAAAATTTTTCTCAACCTAGCATTTTAAGCCTAATTAATATTTTTTTAAATACATTTTTCAAAAATAAAACTTCATTCATTCGGGTATTAGAGCAAGAGCTGAAAGTTTCTCAGCGCATGCTTCCAACACACGTACGAACGATGGGCTACTATGAACTTTGGGTCATTGTCGCTTTGGCAGGTAACAGATAGCAAAGGTGTATAAAATACCGACTTAAAAATAATATTAGAAATCACGTCATCCATTGCCATCGTGGCAACTCATTGCTAGACACCCTTAAACTTCAATAAAGTAACTGTAATTACGTTATAATATAAAAGCTGAATTTTATACATATTAGAAGATGGTTCCTCAGTAGCCATACAGTTTCGACAGTTCTAACCCCTAGCTAGACAAGGGTGTAGGTGCGAGCGCGAGACAATATACATTCGAGTTCAACTGCATTATTGTACAACATCATCCATTAAAGTGTTAAATTTAGTGAGAACCCTATCATTAAACAAATATTAAAAGCCTACAGTCCGTTGGAATAAGTATTAACCCTTACTGACTAGTCTATTTTGGAGACATGAGCAAAACTTTCGGACAGCATACAAGTTTCGACCCTTTTATTATCCCCCCTTTAAGTGACAGTCGTACCTTCATTTTTTTTTAAATTGAATTAATTATCTGATGATGGTTTACTACTACTAATAAAGTATAAAGTACAGTACTTGAATTTTAACAAACTGTTTAAGTGTTAAATTTGTTGAATAGAGGATAACTCTAATTCCAGCGTACTGTATACAAATGTAATGCACACTGCTTTAAAAATATATTAACAATAAAAAGATTGGTTTAATACCTGAGATCTTGTTAAAACTTATACAAATAAGTACGAATAGTTAAAAAATTTTTTATAAAATATCCTTATGAAAGTTGTAACAATATTTGACTCGCCCATAAACTATAAGTGACTAATAACTACAGGAACTAAGTTCGAGACAAAAAAACTGAGTTTATATTCAATATCACAAGTGAACAAACTATCAAATCGTATCTTGATAAAAAAAATTGAAAAACGATTGGTCGTAGTTGTACAAGAATGCCAACCGAACATGCTCAAGTGAAATGTTCCTATTTAATACTTGGGGGGGGGGGGGAAGGTTTATAATTATATTTTTATGATTTTCCCTTATTAACCAACTTCAGTAAAAATAAATAGTTGGGGATAAAGGGATGATAAAAGTTATCAGCTTGGTGTTGGTAGGAACATTGTTTTTAAGCTTTCAAACTTTTTCTTTAAGAGGAAGTTGTACTATACTATAAAACAGTATGCAAGTGGTTCGTAGTCTCTAACTTTTAAGGTTTATTTTTCATTTTGAGAGAATGAAAAAATAGTACATATTGGTAAAGATCTAATCTATGTTCCTACTTTCTAACTTTTTCAAAATTTCCTTTATTTTTTTCTAAAAAAAAATAGCAACATTCTTTTTTTTTGATGATTTTTCCATTTTTTTAGAAAGGAACCAAAGCAAATTTCAAAAAAGTGAGAACGTGGGAACACAGATTAGTTCTTTACCAACAAGTACAATTTTTTTCATCCACTATTAGTAAAAAATAAAACTTAAAGGTTAGGGACGACGAAACCCTTGCATGGCAATATTTTGCATCTGTAGAGTGGCGCTCCAAATTATTATTAATTAATTATTGATCGATTCTTCTAATTAACCTTATCAACTGCAGTCAATAGAAAAGAAGTGTGATTTAATATATGTATTTTCTGAGGGAATTTAATCTTCTACCACATGTTAACTAGGAACATTTTACTTAATTAAGTATGTTAAGTTAAAGCTTAATATTATATCAAAAAAAGAATTAGTATATGAACCAATTTTTTATAATTTACCCTGTATATAGAATAAATACTAGTTATCACATCTCTAGAGTAATGTGGGTTGAACTATTTTTGCATAACTACGTCCAATTTTAGGAAGAAAACCGATTACTGGAAAAATTGTCAGTAATATCAATAAATATTTTACCAAAACACATTTTCTACACTATGAACATTATTTTGGGCCGGTGCCATTCATCTAACAGACATGATAGCATTCCAACAACTGACACAAAATACCAGTTTTGACATACTGTCTATGTGGATAGGGGATTCACCGATAAACACCAAACATTTATTTAAAGAATAAAGAATATCTGTTAAGGATACTAAGATGGCCAGCATATCTTAAACAACTTTGACATTTTCGCTTCTATTAAAAATGAATTGTTGACAAAAATCTTTTACCTGTGCTAAAGTAATTTTTTGAGCTGGGCTGTAACCAATGAATATATTATCCACTGACAGTGATAAAAACATTTAAGTAATTGGAATAGAAATATTTAAAATGAGAATCATTTTGATCCGTAGTTTGTACAATATTTTACAAAATTATTTAATAAATAAAGTATATGCAATTTGCATTGGAATGTTTAAGATAAGAATACCGATAAGTCCACCTGTCAGGTTATATAATTTATTTTTAGTTCTGGAAGGCTATGAAGGCATCAATGCTGTTTTAAATAAAACGCTTTGTATATTTTTCTATTTTTTGACTAACATGAAAAGCTAATCCTATCAAATAGGGTTTAAAATTAATAGTTTGGAATCTGCAATTATTTAAAATAGTAATTCTTTACTATTAATTTTAAATCGTTTTAGCAAATTTAGAGAAGTAAAGAGAGGGAATCTCATTCAGAGTCAGGAACTCCGACATTAAAGTAGTTCAATCCATACTGCTTTACGGTGCTCCGATATGGCATAAAGCCATGGGAATACCCAAATACCAGAACATGGCGAACGGTATCCAAAGGAAAGCTATGCTAAGAGAAATCTGCGGCTATGGAACTGTGTCAACAGTAGCAAGCCAGGCGATAGCAGGAGTGCTGCCTCCTATCCACCTATTGGCCAAAGAAAGGAGCAGGCTACGCGAGGGAGCAGATGGACACACAATCCAAGCCAACAATCAGGAGAGAAAGAACGATGAGTGGATGAGGGAGAACGAGCGCGTGCTCTGATGCTATGGCACCTACATCTAAAGGAAGGAAAAACTGAAACGACAAAATGTATATCCTGTGAAGACGTGGGCATCGGGAAAAGAACGGAATTAGAAATCAAGGTAGGCCAGAGACTAACGCCCGACAACATCGTTGACCAGATATTAATGGGAAAGGAGGAATGGAAAGCCACACATAACTTCATACGCCAGGTGATTATATAGAAGGAGATTCTAGAAAGAATCAAACAGACCGCTTTGGAAGAATAAAAGGTAATTCCTCCGGGAGCTGACGTATGTTCAATCTAACGAACGATCCCAGCACCCTGGAGAGCCGCAGTCGAGTTTTAGTGAGTAGCTCGAAAGGAAATTTCACACTAGCCTTAACGCGGATGTTCATAAAGGATTCCTCCACTAAAAAAAAGGCTAGGTTAGGCCCAATACTCTGGAATGTGATGTACGATGATGTTCTCAGGTGGACTACGCAGACGACCTACCGGTGCTGGTAGAAGCGGGAAGTAAAGAAGATTTAGTGCACTCGACAGAGATGGCTTTAAACGAAGTATCCAACCTCCCCATAAAAAACTAAGTGGAAAAAAATATAAAACAAAAAATTTACTTGCTCTATTTTGTAAAACTTAGAGACGCTAGCAAAATATTATTTGTCATCACTCATTATTTAGTTTTAACAAATCTTACAAGTTTGGTATTTTACCTGTGATACCCAATATAATATGATGTTTCGTGAGCAAACATTTCTTTCAGTGGTAAAATATTATGTGATTCTCTGAAACGCTAGTGTGACTAGTAGTGGAGTCGACCTGGCTTTCGAAAACAGACTGGTGAAATCGAGTAAATTTTCTTCCCAATCGATGAAGTCAGTTCCCCATCATTCCTGCATGAAATGTTGCGGTGGAGGAGGGGGAATCCTCTATCTAAAGAACTTAAAAACGGTGTTTCCCATAAATCTCAGCCGGGTTTGATCCCACAAAAAAATATTCTTACCAAAATTGGAGAGCTTGACAAAACACGTAATCTCGTTCTAACCTGAACCCGATAACTCAATTAGTTCGCAAATTATCGCGATTTGAAATTGCAAAAATGAAAAAAATTAATTATTTCTCGAGAGGCAGTGCAGATAGGGCCTTAATTTTTTGTGAATAAAACGGTAATAACGAGAACTTTAATGTGCCGGAGGGTGGGGGTGGTTGGACAAGTAGAGGGGGGCGGGGAGATATGGGGGGGAAACAAATATTATTGAAACGCTTGTAACTTATGTACTAATTGAACTAGCGCATCCAGCCGAGGCTCAAATTGTTCACTTTTTCATCTGCTAAAAGATAGCAATACGGAAATTTTTTGCTCTAGATTTTAGGCATGCAGAAGTGGGTTGATGAAAAAAAAATTTTTTTCACCTCTCGACGGCATTTTTTTCTTTTATTTGAGCCCCGCAGTAACTCGATGCGATGATTAGGAAGGGCGCTACAGGCCGGTAAAGTATTATTTTGCCAAGTCTGTATCTTACCAGCCCGCGCGGGACGAAAACGACAGAAAAGCAGCCGGAGGCGGAGCTTACACTCTCCACTTCTCTCTGTCGCCGGGCACACTCACACACATGTGCATAAGCGTAAGCTCCGCCCCCGGCTGCTTTTCAGTGGTTTTCGTCCTGTTTCGTTCCGTTTTTCCATTTGCAACTCGCGCGGGCTGGCAAGATACTGACATGGCAAAATAATAAAATGAATAAATGTTTAGAAAATTTGGTCGTCTTTCTTTTGAGCTCGGTTAGAACCCCCTACTCCTCTCCATTCTCCCGCTATATGGCAAAGACTTTTTCGGCCCGTAGCGCCCTTCCTAATTGTCGCATCGAGTTACTGCGGGGCTCAAATGAAAGATAAAAAAAATGCCGTCGAGAGATGAAGAAAAAATTTTTCCCCAGCCCACTTCTTCATGCCTAAAATCGCGAGTAAAAAAATGATCCATTTTGTATTTTGCGCGCCAGGCGCGCATTTGCGAAAATATTTCTTAAGATTAGGTTTCAGAAAAGTACGAAGAAACTACAACAAAGTTTGAATACAACACTGCAGACGTTTTGTAAAGATGTATACCTATATTATATTTACTTATATTTAAAAAAACGGTCTCTTAAAAACGATTTGTTGAGATTATTTTTTAGAAAGAGTACAAAAAGAACTACAACAAAATTGAAAACAATAATGCGAATGCAGATGCTTTGTAAAGACATACGTTTGTACATCAACAGTAATCAGAATTTCTCCTTACAAATTGAGGAAAATACTTGTAAGGGACCCAAACCCCAAAAAAGAAGGAATCTTACTTTTATACAACAAAGTTGAAAAAACAATAAAGCAGATGCTTTGTAAAGGCATGTTTGTTTATTGACAATAACTAGAATTTGCCCTATAAATCTAGAAAAAGATTGTTGTTAGACTAAAAAATGACGCAGTAAGTAACGAATAAATTTTATTTTTGTTAAAAAAAACAGTATCTCAAAGATTCTCTTGTGAAAGAGTACAAAAAAGCCACAACAAAGTTGAAAATAATAATACGAATTGCAGATGCTTTGTAAAGACAATACCTATTGCACTCCAAATAAATATCCTGTAATTTGGGTAAATAGAATATAAAATACAACACAAAGGTTTAAAAAAAGAAAAAACAAGCAAACACCTGTAATCTCGGATTTAATTAGATTAACTGTGCCTAAATTGGATCATTTGGATCTATATAATTACTGTTTTCGAAGTCTGATAACAGAAAAAGCCAGGACGTTGATATTTTCCCAATAAACATCGGTAGTGCTATCTTTTAGCGGATGCAAAAGTGAACAATTTGAGCCCTGGCTGGTTGCGCCAGCTCAATTAGCAAGCGTTTCAATAATATGTGTTTTCTCCCCATATCTCCCCCCCCTACTTGTCCCACCACCCCCACCCTCCGACACATAAAAGTACTCGTTATTACCCTTTTATTCACTGCATCTCGAGAAATAATTATTTTTTTTCATTTTTGCAATTCCAAATCGCGATATTTCGCGAACTAATTGAGTTATCGGGTTCAGGTTGGATCTAGATTACGTGTTTTGTCAAGCTCTTCAATTTTTGTAATATTTTTTTTGTGGGATCAAACCCGGCTGAGATTTGTCGGAAAAACCGTTTTCAAGTTCTTTAGATAGAGGATTTCCCCCTCCTCCACCGCCGCCTGGGTCGAACATTTCATGCAGGAATGATGGGGATCTGACAACTATTGGGACAAAAAATTTCTCGATTTCATCAGTTTGTTTTCGAGCCGTTTTTTTCGCCAGATCTACTCCATTATGGTGTGAATTTGACTAAACTCATTTCATTTACTGGTAAAATATTCTGAGATTTTCTAAGACGTTTGTGGGACTAGAGTGAATTTAAAACGTATTCAATTTTTATTGTTAGATATAGAAATTGTAGAAATTATATAACTTTATAATATGTTATTTCAACAATAGCCATATTTTTATTTAAATTGCAAAATTTCTAAAGTTACAATATCTGACTCACAACAGCAATAATCAAACGTTTTAATTATTATTCAAGATAGCTTGAATTTCAATAATGCTCTTCCCTTTAGTTTCAGGCACAAAAATATAAACGAAAAATATCCCTATCATAGAAGCAGATCCAAAAATATAGAAAGTACTATCTTGTCCTATATAATCAGAAACTTGTAAGTAAAATCTCGTTAAGATAAAAGCCAAAAACCAGTTAAAAGTTCCCGCTGTAGAACTAGTAATACTTTTAATTTCAGTAGGAAAAATTTCCGAAGAAATAACCCACGGTATAGGACCCAAACCGATAGAATAAGCAATAATGAAAACGCACAAAGCTCCTACTGGCAAAAATCCTAATTTCGAAATAACATTTTCATCGACATCAGTTCTGTTCTTGAGAGTAAAGAATGCACCTAAAAGGAACATGGCGATCGTTATAAACAAAGAAGAAACAAACAACAAAATTCTTCTACCCAATCTGTCAATTACGGATGAAGTAAGAAACGTGGTAGCAGCTTGAAAAAATCCAACAAGAATAGCAGCATCATGGGGATCTAAGGAAACGCCAGACGTTTTAAATATATCAGTTGTGTATAAGATTATAGCATTTATACCACTGAATTGTTGAAAGAACATCAAAGAACATGAAATTACGAAAGCTTTGATGACAGCACTTTGTTGGAAGGTTTCCGTTAGGGAAATAGTAGCTTGAGTGCTTTCTTTCAAGTAACCCTCAATTTCGTTTAACTCTGCATCTATTTTGTATCGTTCACCTCTTAAAATTGTCAAAGATTCTTTGGCTTTGACGTACATACCGCGTTTTAATAGAAACACGGGTGATTCTGGTTGAAACGAAAAAGCTAAAATAAATACAAAAGGCACAGATATACACCAGATGGTTAAATGAATTGGAGACAAATATTTCCCTAACAGGTAAACCAAAAATATTCCTACTGTGACCATCAACTGAAAGTAGCTCCCTAAAGTCCCTCTAAGACTTTTATGCGCAATTTCACTTGTGTATACTGGGGCCGCTATACAACAAGCACCAGAAGCAGCTCCGGTCAGTAATCTACCGAAATACAACATCAAAACGTTTTTAGAGAATATTATCAGCAACCATCCCATAGTAAACGGTACGCACAGTAAGAGCAATGTCTTCTTTCGACCGATAATATCACAAATAAAGCCTGTGGGTATGCACATAGCCATTCCTCCTAAGGTTACGAAGGAGCCTATCCAGCCTATTTGGTCGCTGTCTAATTTTATATCGTTGAATTTGCCAGACTCTAGTTCGCCGAGGATCGGGGAGGTCCATGCTAATACTGTTCCAGCGGCCAGAGCAGATAATGTCGCTAAAAATTATATAATTGTTAAAAATTAAAAATTAATTTTGTCAAAGTCTTCCACTAACAACATATAACAGAAGTTATACAGGGTGTTTCATAGTTAAATCGACATACGTTAACTGTAAATAGAGGGTACTTAGGCGATTCCAAATAACCTTGGTTACTGGCTCTATCGCCTTTAATAACCGAGATTCTTTTCAAATATCCATGCCAATTTTAAAAAATCTGTTTTGGGGATTTTCAAATTTTACAAATTCTTCTTAATCCGCATCTGGATGTTAATTGTAGTTCTTACACGATAGGATGACAGATACATCAGAGACGAAATACTAAAAGTAAATCCTCTGAGTCTGCTTTCAAAGTCAATAGAGGACAAAGAAATAGCCACGACACACTAAACACTAAAAGCACTAAAGGCCACCCAAGGAAACTTCAAACTTGTGTGGGACTGTGCCTGTGTCCTGAATGAACTAGCTAACCGCAAGAAAGTGACCCTGGCATGGGTTCCAGGACACAAAGGGCATCGAGGAAATGAAAAAGCCGACGAATTGGCTTGTCAATGGCATTTTATGGTCCAGAACCCTTCTGCGGTATAGCAAAAACAACAGTTAAAAAAGCAATCAGCAAATGGGTGGAAAAACAAGCCCAAATCTGGTGGGAATAATCCCCAGGACAGAAGCAGACAAAAAGGTTTCTCAAGAAACCATCGCCTACACTCACGGCAGACCTACTAAGCAAGGAGAGAAGGTCCGTAAAAGCAATAGTAGGCATGCTTACAGGACACTATAAACTCAACAAGCATATGAAAAACATAGGTCTGGCAGAAGAAACCACATGCAGGTTTTGCCAGACAGAGGAAGAAACCTCAATCCATATTCTATGCGAATGCGATGGAATAGCAAGGACAAGGTTTTCACAGAAGGCCAGAGGCCGAGAGCTACGTTGAAGAGCCACTGTCAGGGATCCTAACCATACTTAAAAGGACAAAGCTCGCGCAAGTCATCTAGTTATCAGGGGAAACACAATAGATCTGCAAAGGTCGCAGTGGAAATAGGCCGTAGGGCCACCCCTTTTTACATCGTGTCTATCTACACTATAGGATTGGGCTATTAATACCAAGTACGAGAGAATGGTTCTAAACTTACGGCTTATCAAAATATTGGCCGAAATGGATGAAACATCCCGTATCTCGGTTATTAAAGGCGTTAGACCCAGTAACCAAGGTTATTTGGAATCACCCAAGTACCCTTTATTTACAGTTAGCGTATGTCAGTTTAACTATGAAACACCCTGTATTAGAAATTGGTTGCACCACGTCTGGACTGCAAACAACTACTCCTAGGGCTAATGCCTCCTCAGGCATTGATTTACAACAGCCCATACGCGTGTCGGGAGCTATACGATAGCATAACCAACCCTTTGATTTTGTTATTCAAGGAGCCGTCATTCTTAGACCGGTTTCGGCATTATTGTGCCTCATCAGTAAGAAGTAAACAGCTCCACATCGTATCTCTAAACGATGTCTGAAGACTAGCCCACTACTCGATAGAAATAATTGCATTATAGCAAGTGTATCGAGAACGAGGAAAGCTCAACGCCATCTTCACTTAAATAACAAAATCAAATTTGCATAGATAGGCAGCCCAACGTGCAGGCTGCAGGATAAGAACGCTCGACTTATATGATTGTGTATTAAAATTAATAAATTGGGTATTTGTTTGAAATGTTTTTCTCTTATCTTTCGAACAGTGAGATACCCAAATGCAATAAAAATGGGTTGTAACTACATTAAAAATAGTACATTTTGTAGAAAGCGATTGTGCTGACTTTCACCTTATTTTAAAGGAATTTACAAACACTTTACAAACTTAAAAAAATGTGGAATTTAGATAATTAATATCAAAGTTATGAGTGTAAGATGAAATAGATTTTTAAAGTACATTAATTAAAAGTCCCATCCGTTACCTTTTAAAATTTTTCAGCAGTTATATATTTTTATTAAACGGGAAATTCCCACTACAAAATAACAATATGGTTATGCCTTACTAGAAATAACAATAAAATCACAAAACAAAATGACAATATAATAACTGGCATAAGATGACAATATTTTTGGTTCAGTGCCATTCCAACAGTGATAATATTACTGTAAAGTATCCTTAGTAGAGTACTGTTAAAGATTTGGAAAGAGATATTATTAATCTATCCTCTCTATTTAAAAATTCTAGAAATCTGTCCATTAAAGAATGTTGACCATAATTAATTCAGTGAACACTAATGGAAAATAAATTATTATGCCGTATTATTCTTTGTGGAACTACAAAATATATTTCAGATAGCAGGGATGGACATGGTACACATGCTTTTATCTTGAGTAAGCAATGACTTGTAAACACTATATTGTGGTGACCAAATAATTGTACCATATTTCAGTTATGATCTGACCAACCCAACATATACAGACAGCTTCCAGAGAGAGATCCCTACAATTTCTCAAAGTAAAACCCAATATGCTCACCAAACTTAAATGAAAGTATTCCCAAATCCCTAGCCAGTTCTTTGTTTATCAGCACATGAGCATATATCTATCTTATTTTTCCTTTTACTAAAAGAAATCATAAAGCATTTTTCGACATTCAAATCTAACAAGTTTAACTGCTAATGTTTAAGTCTAAAAGAAATTTCACTATTTTTAATATAGTTTCAAGCTCTTTTTACTTTGTGTGGATATTTCACTTCTTCAAAGATATAACTATGAAAAAATGTATTTGTTAATAATAAATAAAATAAATGTAAATAAAACATATGTCTCAAATCGCTATTCAAATTGTATAATGTCTTATTTTTTTGAATCTATTTACATTAATTTACTTTGTTTGTGCAGTGTTTTGCAGTAATTACAAATTTCAAAAGTTAAAAAAGAATAAAATTTTTGTTTTTTTAACATTTTTGCCATGGTTGCTTTTAATGCAGTAGTCGCTATTGCTATATACAGAAACACGAGCGTTCGTTGTTCATTACTGTTTATTACTTTTTTTACTTGTAAAAATCATTATTACTATTATTAAACAGGGTTTCCCTTTCATTTAATTTTCATTTTAAGTGTTACATATTTTAAAACGTCTCTTAGACTTAGCTGCAACAGACATTTTTCTAATGTAAGTTTATTTATGAATAAATATAAACAAAATTAAACATTTATTATCTTTGCACTATATGACCATAAGTTGTTTTGATTTTCATCCACTGTAAAAAAAATGAAAGACTTACCTGCAAAAGCTGCAATGTGCTGTCGAAAGGTTTTTGGTTTATCAAAAACTGTTTCCTAACAAAATAAAAAAATATGTTACCTAAACCCACTACTTCTTTATTTCGTCAAATATTTAAAATGGTTAGGAATTTCATGAAACGCAATTAAATAAATAAAGATTATATTCCTCCTATAATCGAAAACTTACTTATAAATATGCAATTAAGGAATTTAGAATTTTATTTCGTGCCCTAAACTTACCCCTGATTCATATCCTGATTCTGGTACTATACTTGAGTGGGCTGAATTATCTATTAAAGAATATCTATCTTGATTCATTTTATTCTCTAAAATCTATCACCGAATATTTAATTATACTTAATTTTTGTTGTTATTTTACATCAGCTGTTGATGACGTTTAAAAAGCTTTACTTTTTATGAATTCAGCAGGCTTGCCAACGAGGAAGGAACTAATCAATACCAACCT
This sequence comes from Crepidodera aurea, assembly GCA_949320105.2. Classification (NCBI taxonomy): domain Eukaryota; kingdom Metazoa; phylum Arthropoda; class Insecta; order Coleoptera; family Chrysomelidae; genus Crepidodera; species Crepidodera aurea. The sequence continues at coordinate 5,862,506 of OX439477.1, read as the reverse complement.
GGAAAACAAAATTCTCTCAAATACTGGTGCAATGACCACCTCTGTCCCAGCCCCAAAAATATCGTTAAAAAAAATTGTTTATACCATTTGAAAGCTCTTAATTTGCACCTTTCAAATATGTAGTTTTCGAAATTTGCACCCTTCTATTTTTTTTAATATACTTGTTTGAAAAATTTCAATATTCAAACGCTCATATCTTACTCGCTAAAGCGTATTTCAATATGGATTTTATACGAAAAATTTGCAATTTTAGTTTTTTAATTTGCACCGTCGTAAAATTTGCGAAAAAACATAAAAAATTATTATAAAAGTATAAAAATTAGTTTTGGGATGATGCACGTTCGAAAATGAGTAACTGTGCATGCGCTCACAAGAGTACGATTTATACGATTACAAGATGTGGAATGTGTGGTATGTGAAGCACCAACACTTTGTAAAAAAACATCCTAGGGAATCGAGCATGTATAAACATATAAACATAAACGTAAAACGGTGAACACCTAACTTGCCAATAAATGCACGTATACAATATCGAGTTCGCTCTAATCTGCTTAAATTCGCGCTAGCACGAAATCTGTACATAGGATGGACTTGGGCCCGTGGATACTTTTGATCGGGATGGGCTGACGAATAAAATTTTGAAGTTTGGGAGAAATCCACCGAAAGCCATTTCCGGAATTACACTTTCATTATGATCCACCCAAGAAGTAACAAAAAAGGTGTCATCGAGGAAGTTGATCGTCGTAAATTCCGGAAAAAGTGTAATCAATTTTAAATCTGAAGATTATATTACAAAATCAGGTAAGATAAAGATTAGCATTTCTGAGATTATTTCTTCATTACTACTGAAATGTTTTTAGGAATTATTTCAAACAAAATAGCACCCAAGTAGTGCAAAAAGTGTGTGCCATCACGTCATTTGCCCAGTAAGCCACTTGATGTTAAAGCCATTAAATGTGCAAGGAATGATGGTTTGTTAGAAGACAGCAAAGTGTTGCCTATAAACTAAGTAAACTTGTCCTTACAAACTGTCGAAACTGTGTACAGTTGTACTTTTATATATGTAAACTTAAAATCTAATTAGGTGTGCACATCATTGCTGATATTTCAACTTATCATTTTTCTAAAGGTAATATTCAGTAAAATAAAACCTTTGTCACATCATAATTTTAAAAATACCATTATTATGTTCCCCTCTTGTAGACCACCTGTTTTCAATAATTATACAGTTACAATTAGTAATGAATTATTATAATAAAATGTTAAATACTACTAAAACTGAATAATTCAAAGTTAGCTTTGAACTTATGTTAAAATAAAGGATTAAAAAATATACATTTTGTGTTTATTTTGAAAAAAACAAAGTAGATAAACGAAATAAAAAATTTTGCAACATACATTTGATGGGCTATGAAGTGTTTTAAGCCAAGAAAAAAATATTTTAATTTGATATTGATTTAAAAAATAATTTTGAAACAAGGAATAGGATATATTTTACCATAAATCAATCAAAAGTAGGTTCTTAGAAATCATTTTTTATTTAAATCACTTTTACAATTACAATTATTATCCTGAAAAAATTGAAATAAAATTTATCAACAGAAAACTGTTGTATGTTTCTTTGGCATATGATTTAGCTCCCTTCCAATATCATTCTATATTAGTAGAGGTGAAGATGATAATACCTCTAGGCTATATTCATCCTGAAACACAAAAAAAGCACACAGAAACAGAAGTAAACAATAAATTTCTGAAAAACGTAAGATATGCTAAATAAATAACCTCAATTTTAGAATAACGACACAAAAAACAGGTTCAATTGAGTCTAAATACTTACATGTACAGGTATATTATGGTAATTTCCAAATCAAAAACCTCAAACAATCACAAAAAGTCTTAAAATACTACAAATAAACCATTCACTCAGTATAACTTAATGCACTATTTACCAAAAATTACGCGTTTCGTGTGAACAGCTGATCGACGTGTGGCGCCGCCATCGGTAATTATTTGTCTCAATCTTCTACGTAAAGGTTTACGTATTGTAATTACTTCAACTCTCTAACTTTGTTTTGTGTTGTGTAGAAACCATAGATATGTAGAAACATTTACATGTTACCAACTTTGCAGTGACGTCACGACTAGCACGGTCCATTCCTGTTTGACATTTCAGCACTAATAAGATTAAACAGTAATTTCGTAATTTGAAGAAATCAAAGAGCTTGAAATATATAGAGGTAGTATGAGAAAGAGAGTGTGATCATCATGAACTATAAATATTTACACTGGGACGACTAGACGCCAAGGCCTAAGCGGTGTTGCCTCATTTACTTGAAATTATGAGATACTGGTAATTTACGAATAATCTTCTACTATTGTAACAGGCGTTTAAGAGGGGCGTCGCGACAGGTATGCCAAAGTACAAACACCAAAAATCCCTATCTTTATCTTTTATCACTGTCTTTCTGCAATAATGAAGAGAGATAGATATCTTAAGACTTCAGTGAATCTCCTGTATGCTAGGTGGCGCTGCTAGTATTAAAATATAATATATTATTTGGGATATCTAAGGAATCTGAGAGAATAAATTTTCTTTATTTTTACGGTTAGTCTTGTCGCAGAGAGCGCTAATAATCCATTTGTCATGAGTTCGATACCGGCTTCAGCCACGACAGAAATTTTATTTTTTATTTTTAGGAAATTTCATTTTTTTTGTTTACTATTTTTTTTCTAGCATCAAAATAGAGTTTATATTTTATTAATTTAATTAATTTTCAATTATTTTCGTATAAATCCGTTTATTTTAATATGAATAGCGCTGCCACGCGACTAATCTCACTAAATACATCAGATAGGAATGGAGCTCGGAAAATAATATTTCTAACATAAAAAAAATATTTAAACATGAATGGATTCATACGAAAATTGAGAATTATATAAATGTATAATCTTTAGGGTGAAGCAAGAATTTTTTTAAAAAATGAATTAATAAATAATTGGCAGCCCCAAACGCAAAATGTTTTTATCAATATCTATTTGTTTAAACAATTGCAGAATACATGAGTTATCGACACAAAAAACTGCGTTCTATGAACAAAATGCAACATTGTAACCACAATAAATTATCTGCAAGTCCTTTTATAAAAAAAATTGTTAATGTTGGAACATTAATTTGTATATAACAATTGAACGGTTACAGATAAAAAATCGCTGCAAGTCTTAAACCATGGGTTACGATAAATTGTTCATGTTTCATCCCTTGAAATTTTTTTTGTCCGTGTCACTGTTTTCGTTAAAAAGTCCAAAAAAAAGGGTTGAAAAATTAAAATGCTCACCAAAAACCATCGCTTTTAACAATGAAGACGGCTATTTACAAATTTTTTAATGTCACCATTGTATTCAGTGTGATTTTTCCTATAAGAATAATATACAAATATAAACCTACTTTTTTTTACCCGTTATAGCTTACACCTTGGAATAGGACATCTCCATTTTTCAACAAATTTTAAAGAATAATAAACATATTAATCATTTAGTGGAAGGTGTGCTTTTGACAATTTGTGATCACCAATTTTAAAGTGAAACATGTTCTACATGAGGTATACGGCATTAATTGAAATACTTTAAATTGAAGAACTGGTTTTAGTTAATACTAATTTACTCATTAAAAAAAATTGCAAAACACACGAATAAATTAGCCAACATAACCTAAAATGTCAGTTCTAAACATCTAAACTTTCTTTCTTCCTAACTTCGTATTCGTAAAACTGGTTGCATACATCGTTCAAAATAAAACCAAAAAGCGCCACTGTCTCAAAGTGTCAGGCGGAAAACGCCTGAACTATGGAAAGAGAAAATCTTACTGGGATATAGGCAACTTACATAATTTTTTTTCTGGAGAGTTAATCTCAAAAATTATAAACTTTTGAGAATTGGTATTCTCGGAAATTAATTCTGTATCCTTCATTTAGGACATCTCCTTTTCACGTTAAAATTGGTGATCACAAATTGTCAAAACTATCAAAAACACACCTCCACTAAATGGCTGATATCTTTTTTATTAATCCTTAAAATTGACTCAAAAAAGGAGATGTCCTATTCCAAGGTATAAGCTATAACGGGTATAAATATTTCTACAAACAAAAATTCCGTTCTCGAGATTAACTCTCCAAAAAATCGTCAAATTTTTATGCATATTCAGTATTGCCAACTGAAAACGAGGTCGGCAGTGGCAAGGCCCCTCTTAACTAAAAATTAACAAATTTAACCAAATTTTATATACACAGAAATAACTAGTGATAAAATCAATAATGTTTTAAAGTATTTTAGCTTATAACTATGTAGGTATAAGGAAACGCTCAATCGATTAGTAGAACAAAACTAAAACATTTATATTGAGTTGGCTAAATTGTCCCATAGACATAGCTCAAGAAAAGCAGATATTTATGTAAAGGAAGAAACATAACCTAGTAAAATAAATTTTTGTCCGTTGGCTTTTTTAAATATATTTTATACGAAACTAAAATGGCCTTAAAACAAAACATAAAATCTACTGAAGAAACTCGAATCAACCGTGAACTGATAATAAAGTTAATACCAGTTTGTTTAGATAATTATTTTGTTGACAGTAAAACCAATTCAGACACGAATTATACAATTAAAAATGAAGAATTGCATATAAAGGAAGAAATTAAAGGTAATTTTAATGAAGAAATCGAAGAATGCCATCAAAAATTCCACGACATTGGTAAAAAAACAAAAAAAAACGAAAGCGTAATTTGTGAAAAACCTTTTTCTAAAAAAAATCAAAAATTACACTTTCAATCAGTTCATCCTGGTGAAAAACTCTACAAGTGTAGGAATTGCGAAAAATCGTTTGCTTACAACAGTAACCTAAAAATACATCTATTAGTTCATACTGGTGAAAAACCCTACGAGTGCAGCACTTGTAACAAATCCTTTGCTCGAAGAGATGCTCTGCAACGACATCTATTAGTTCATACTGGTGAAAGACCCTACAAATGCAGCATTTGTTACAAATCCTTTGCTGAAAGAAATGTTTTGGAAAAACATCTATTAGTTCATACTGGTGAAAGACCCTACAAGTGCAGTATTTGTGAAAAATCATTTGCTTGCAACAGTACCCTAAAAGGTCATCTAATAGTTCATATTGGTGAAAAAGCCTATAAGTGCAGCACTTGTAACAAATCCTTTGCTCGAAGAAATGCTCTGAAAAGACATCGATTCGTTCATACTGGTGAAAGACCCTACAAATGCAGCATTTGTTACAAATCCTTGGCTGAAAGAAATGATTTGGAAAAACATCTATTAGTTCATACTGGTGAAAGACCCTACAAGTGCAGTATTTGTGAAAAATCGTTTGCTCGCAACAGTAACTTAAAACAACATCTATTAGTTCATACTGGTGAAAAAGCCTATAAGTGCGAAAAATCGTTTGCTTACAACAGTAACCTAAAAATACATCTATTAGTTCATACTGGTGAAAAAGCCTACGAGTGCAGCACTTGTAACAAATCCTTTGCTCGAAGACATGCTCTGAAACGACATCTATTAGTTCATACTGGTGAAAAACCCTACAAGTGCAGTTTTTGTGAAAAATCGTTTGCTAGCAACAGTAACCTAAAAATACATCTATTAGTTCATACTGGTGAAAAACCCTACGAGTGCAGCACTTGTAACAAATCCTTTGCTCGAAGAGATGCTCTGCAACGACATCTATTAGTTCATACTGGTGAAAGACCCTACAAATGCAGCATTTGTTACAAATCCTTTGCTGAAAGAAATGTTTTGGAAAAACATCTATTAGTTCATACTGGTGAAAGACCCTATAAGTGCAGTATTTGTGAAAAATCATTTGCTTGCAACAGTACCCTAAAAGGTCATCTATTAGTTCATACTGGTGAAAAAGCCTATAAGTGCAGCATTTGTAACAAATCCTTTGCTCTAAAAAATGCTCTGAAAAGACATCGATTCGTTCATAATAATAATAATAATAATAATAAACGTCTTTATTTCCCAGGTGAAAGAATACAAATTATAATTTAAACAAATAAAAAACAAAAGTGGGAGTGGCGAAGTTTAGCCTAGGGCTACTCATACTTAACCACATTGACAAACAAAAGATATATATAAAAAAGTAATAATACAATATCAAAAAAGAAATTTTTAAAAATGTAAAAAAAAATATTTTACTATATAGTCAAATATTAATTTTTCTAACACATACTGGTGAAAGACCCTACAAGTGCAGTATTTGTGAAAAATCATTTGCTCGCAACAGTAACCTAAAACAACATCTATTAGTTCATAATGGAAAAATCTAATGGATGCCGGCAGCTTCCAAAATTTGTGTAAATTAAATAATTCAAAAATTGTTCCTTTAATAATACTGTTATTCATTTATGTAGCTCATAGTAGATTGTTTATATGTTCCCAGAATTGGATAAATCAAAACCACTTATGTTAATTAAAATAATTAATAAAAACAAAAATGAACAAAAATAATGGGTAAACTAGATACAAAAAATTATTAAATTCAAGTGCAAAAATAAACGTATTTATTATAAAATATTATCTACTGCCAAAATTATCTACAAGAAAGGGTTTCTTTATTAAATTAAAGGTAAGACCGTACTAGGCTGAACGGAGCGTCGATGCAACATATTCTTTAATGGAATCTATGACCTAGACCGTACTAGCTCGCGTCACGGCACATGCGATGTCGCTTGATCCGATTTAACTGAAATTTGGTATGTGGGTATCGGATCATCGCGTTTGTTTTTGGTTGAAATCGCCCCACCAGGGGGCGCAGTAGCCCTATGTACAGTACAAAAAAAATAAAAGACCTAAAGTTTTTATTTGGCATTTAGGTGCCTTATTGGCTTGTAAATACATCCTGAAATTTTCATTCCTTAAGAGGGGCATCGCGACAGGTATGCCAAACTACAATAACCAAAAATCCCCATTTTTATCTTTATCTTTTATCACTGTCTTTCTGCAATAATGAAGAGAGATAGATATCTTAAGACTTCAGTGAATCTCCTGTATCCTAGGTGGCGCTGCTAGTATTAAAATATAATATATTATTTGGGATATCTAAGGAATCTGAGAGAATAAATTTTCTTTATTTTCACGATTGGCCTTGTCGCAGAGAGCGCTAATAATCCATTTGTCATGAGTTCGATACCTGCTTCAGCCTCGACAGAAATTTTATTTTTTATTTTTAGGAAATTTCATTTTTTTTGTTTACTATTTTTTTCTAGCATCAAAATAGAGTTTATATTTTATTAATTTAATTAATTTTCAATTATTTTCGTATAAATCCGTTTATTTTAATACAAATAGCGCTGCCACGCGACTAATCTCATTAAATACATCAGATAGGAATGGGGCTCGGAAAATAATATTTCTAACATAAAAAAAATATTTAAACATCAATGGATTCATACGAAAATTGAGAATTATATAAATGTATAATCTTTAAGGTGAAGCAAGAATTTTTTTAAAAAATGAATTAATAAATAATTGGCGGCCCCAAATGCAAAATGTTTTTATCAATATCTATTTGTTTAAACAATTGCAGAATACATGAGTTATCGACACAAAAAACTGCGTTCTATGAACAAAATGCAACATTGTAACCACAATAAATTATCTGCAAGTCCTTTTATAAAAAAAAATTGTTAATGTTGGAGCATTAATTTGTATATAACAATTGAACGGTTACAGATAAAAAATCGCTGCAAGTCTTAAACCATGGGTTATGATAAATTGTTCATGTTTCATCCCTTGAAATTTTTTTTGTCCGTGTCACCATTTTCGTTAAAAAGTCCAAAAAATAGGGTTGAAAAATTAAAATGCTCACAAACGATCGCTTTTAACAATGAAGACGGCTATTTATAAATTTTTTAATGTCACCATTGTATTCAGTGTGATTTTTCATATAAGAATAATATACAACAATAAACCTACTTTAAAATTTTACCCAAAAAACCAGTGACACGTATTTAGTATCCATACTAAACTTTATACTTTATTTATTTACCGCAGCATCAGAACAGTGTCGAAAATACCTACCTAGATATTTCTTTATTATCAATATACGATATGAATTTATATGAAAAGCGTTTTTATATTACATTCCAAAATATTTTAAATGGAAAATATAATATGTACATTTATTTTAAAAAAGCTTTTTAGTCATTGATAATTTAGAGGTTGCGGGCATTACGGCAACATTGGTGTGTTTTTTCATTTCAGTTGTTAGTTTTTTGCCTGTTTGTCTTTGTTTTCGCCCTGTCTGCTCTCTAATTCTGAAATAAAATAAGATAACACTACTAATTTTAATGATTAGACAAAGAGCGGCAGCAGTTCTTATTGTCTTCGAGCGGGGATTCTTTGAAAATGTTTGCAACTAATGTTTTGTGATTTTGGCGGTTTTTCCATCCGTTTTGTGACGTGATTTTACAATTTAGTTATTAGTCGTGATTTGGTTGGTCTCTGATTGAGCAGGTCACGCTAACGCATATTGCATTTTTGCTTTTATCTCCGTTAGAGCTATATTATTACGGTACAAAAGTGGTGTGAAACGGACACAACAGTATTTTTACAAATCTAAGTAAGTCTCTACCCGAATGAAAAAATTGCAGTATATTTAATTTTTTTATCTTTCAGAGTTCAGTACCCAAAATTAATGTTTGAAAATCTCATTGAAATATAAATAATAGCAATGGTGACCTTTACAAATCTAAGTAAGTCTCTACCCGAATGAAAAAATTGCAGAATATTTAATTTTTTTTATCTTTCAGAGTGCAGTATCCAAAATTAATGTTTGAAAAGCTCATTGAAATATAAATAATAACAATCCCATTAAATATTAATAGTAATTGTGACCCTTACATACCTAAGTAAGTACATTCAAATAGAAAATAGTTTTTTTTATTCTTTTATCTTTTAGAATGCAGTCTATAAAATTAAAGTTGAAGCCCATTAAATATTAATAGTAATTGTGACCTTTACATACCTAAGTAAGTACATTCAAATAGAAATTAGTTTTTTTTTATTCTTTTATTTTAGAATGCAGTCTATAAAATTGGAAGTTGAAGCCCATTAAATATTAATAGTAATTGTGACCCTTAGTAAGTACATTCAAATAGAATACTTGCATTTATTAATCATAAATTTATTTCAGATTTTCAGTTCGACTACTTGCATTTATTAATCATAAATTTATTTCAGATTCTTAGTTCTAGTACTTGCATTTATTAATCATAAATTTATTTCAGATTTTCAGTTCGAGTACTTGCATTTATTAATCATAAATTTATTTCAGATTCTTATTTCTAGTACTTGCATTTATTAATCATAAATTTATTTCAGATTCAGGGGTGTAAAGTTAGCTCGCCTCCCCGTGGTGCACCCTGGGTAACGCTAAAGAGCTAACAAACTTGGCAGCCGGACAATCTTTTGATCTCCCGGCTAAAGCACATGATGCCTGACGCGACATTTAATCCAACCATCCAACCATATGCAGTGATACGATAAATAAATAAATAAATAAGTGCTAGTACTTGCATTTATTAATCATAAATTTATTTCAGATTCTTAGTTCTAATATACTTGCATGTATTAATCGTAAACTCATTTCTTTAATGTTAACTTTATTGTAAATCATTAAATATTATAAAATCATTTTTGTAAGAAAATAAATTGAATAATTAATAATTATTTCTTTATTTAAAAGTACCTAATTACAGTTATTCACTAAAACAAAAACAAAACAATACACTACGAAAAAACTGCATTGCTTTTTAGCAATGGACAAAAGACATAATAGCAAATAAAATGTGTAACAAACCTACATCAAAAGTCCCATGGACGGGTTAATATGTGAGACATACTGTAAATATTAATTTCTGCAAATGTCTGTGATTCCCAACTATGCAGACACTATTTTGAATGCACGAATAAAAATCACAAAAAACTGTTATAGTTGAATTGCACATTCACCATATTACTAATCACTAATTTTTAACACTGACGACTTCCTTCGAATATGCATAAAAATTGAAGATTTTTTGAACAGCCTCTCGAGAATGGAATTTTTGTTCGTGGAAATATTTTTACCCGTTATAGCTTACACCTTGGAATAGGACATCTCCATTTTTCAACAAATTTTAAAGAATAACAAACATATTAATCATTTAGTGGAAGGTGTGCTTTTGGTCACCAATTTTAAAGTGAAACATGCCCTACATGAGGTATACGGCATTAATTGAAATACTTTAAACTGAAGAACTGGTTTTAGTTAATACTAATTTACTCATTAAAAAAAATTGCAAAACACACGAATAAATAATAAATTAGCCAACATAACCTAAAATGTCAGTTCTAAACATCTAAACTTTCTTTATTCGTATTCGTAAAACTGGTTGCATACATCGTTCAAAATAAAACCAAAAAGCGCCACTGTCTCAAAGTGTGAGGCGGAAAACGCCTGAACTATGGAAAGAGAAAATCTTACTGGGATATAGGCAACTTACATAAATTTTTTTTTTCTGGAGAGTTAATCTCAAAAATTATAAAGTTTTGCGAATTGGTATTCTCGGAAATTAATTCTGTATCCTTCATTTAGGACATCTCCTTTTCACGTTAAAATTGGTGATCACAAATTGTCAAAACTGTCAAAAACACACCTCCACTAAATGGCTGATATCTTTTTTATTAATCCTTAAAATTAACTCAAAAAAGGAGATGTCCTATTCCAAGGTATAAGCTATAAGGGGTATAAATATTTCAACAAACAAAAATTCCGTTCTCGAGATTAACTCTCCAAAAAATCGTCAAATTTTTATGCATATTCAGTATTGCCAACTGAAAACGAGGTCGGCAGTGGCAAGGCCCCTCTTAATTTTAAAACTAAGCAATGGAAATTTTTTTTAAAATTTAAAATCCAAATGGCATTTGACATGTCAAAGAAAAAGTAAACAAAATTGCGACCCTAAAAAATTGTTTTACTTTTTTTTGACATGTGAAATGTCTTTCCTTTTATAATATTTCAAATGTCATTTTTACTTTAAAACGAATTTTTTTTTGGGATACCAAATATCATTTGATTTGGACTTGAAAAAATTTTAACACAATTTTTTTAATTTTTATTTTATAACTGGCGTAAAATACACTATTCAATTTGGTTGAATCAACCAAAATTGTTCAATCAAATTGAACTGTCTATTTCAGCCTTAAATTCTTCCAACTTATTACAACGTTCAATTTGGTTGAACACTTTCATTAAATCGTAAAATACACTATTCAATTTGGTTGAATCAATCAAATTGTTCAACCAAATTGAACCGTCTATTTCCGCCTTTAGCTGTAACAGTAGGATCTGGGGAAAGAAGCTTTAGTCATTTGAAGCTAATTAATTTCTTTTCAATTTTTCCCAGAAACCTGGCAAAGATTTCCATCGAATAGGTTCGATTTTATACGAATTTAAATAAAAAAAAAGCCTAATTTTCAATTGAAAAAGTTCACTAACAAATTTTCAATTTTTTAACTATATCAGTGATCATTTCCTTCGTTTAAACCTCGACTTTATGAAAAAAATATATTCGATTTTTTCATAATCGATTTTTCAGTTAATTTAGACAATTTTTTATTTCTTATTGCAAATAAGCATTGAAATTGATGAAAAAGTTTAATTTTTATGTAATAATAACTCATTTACTTTCAATTATGTATTAATTAATGGTTTTGAAATTAAAACATTGTTTAAACAATAATCGAATTCCACGAAAATTCACAATTAGGTGTTTAACTCCAAATCTAACCTGATTTGTTTTGTATTTCTAATTACTCATACTTAATTACTTTCTACATAATTGCATGTTTTTTTATGTTTTTTTGCTTAAAATAGATAAAAAATAATAAGAAAAGATTTGAGATTTTATGCAACTTTTAATACAGATACGTCACTGGGACGGTATTGATTTCCTTTACGGTAAACGATTAAAAAAGAAGGAACATAACAGACGAAGACCATCGCTAGTTTCGAAAAACGAAGACGAAGAAGAAGAAGAATATAGAATAACGATTTTAAAGTCGGGAAAACACAAATACACTAACTTAGAAACAAAGAAAATACTATATACTATTTAAAAAATATTAATAAATCAAAAATAAATGCAAAATCAAAAACCCACGCTTCAACAAAAATCAAAGAAATGACATCATTGACAGTGACATTTAACAATTTTAACTTTGATGTCGAGTGAATTCGTTGAACTTTCGATTCGGCTTATATCTAACTTCAGTTACGCAACCAGTGAAGTAATTTCAACATTTGCGCAATATTCAAAAGGCACATTATAAAAATTAATAAAGTGTTGGTAAAAATTAGGTATGGAATTAAAATTAGAAAAACATATTGTATTGTTATTTATTCATATAGTATTAAGGTTTTAAATAGAATCTGAGAATTAGTTAAACACCCAATTCTTAAGTTTTTCCTTTTAAAATTTTAGTAGTAGAATGAAATTTGCAGTCTCAAAAACCTTGCATTCCAATTAAACTTTTTCCATTCTTTTCGAATATGCAACCCAATTTTTAAAATTTTGATATACAGGGTGTTGTTTAAGAGCAAAATAATTTCTATAATTTTTTTGGAAGACGGACCTGGATTTTAATTTTGGTCACTATGCCTCTTGATTGCTTTTATGGAGTAGAACAAGCTTGCCAAATATTAAATAAATATACAAGGTGGTTCCAAATATACGGGTGATAAAAGAAATGAGTAAAATTGATAAAACACCCTATAACTCATTAATGAAGCTAGATATATCTAATATAGGTTTTTCTTATTCGTCTAAGTGCATGACCATGACCCCCCCCCCCCAAAGCACGAACATGGTACTTTTTTTTAAATTAATAGTTGAAGTAAATAATTTAAATAAACAAAACAAGAATTTAAATTCTAATATGATTAAAATCATCTTAATTATCAATTAATAACTATTAATAAATTAACCCCAGATAAATCCCAAACCTGGGCATCACGTCTGTCCGGCAATTTTTTTTTTAATTTGTAGGTATTCATATACCGTGTGACAGAGACTCATGGTACACCCCCCTTTTCTCCTTTGTTTCTCTAGCTATATATCTGAAATTTGGAACATTGAATATGCTCACTAGATGGCACTTTTTGACATATTTGGAAAAAAATATCAACTTCCGGGTTTTCCGGAAATTGCATCAACTTTCAATTTTCAAATGGAACACCCTGTATATTATTACATTTTTGAAATCTTCGAAATTATCTGAGTCCAATTATACCTCATAGTTGATATTTCATTCGTCAGAATACCCATTTTATTTTTCGATCTAGAGAGCCATGAACCCCCTAAAATTATTCCAAATAATCAAAATAATCGTAAATAATGTAATTGAAGAAAGTTTAAGTGATCAGATTATCTAAATGTCAAAGTGTAACTTGTGTTCCATAGCCACCTTCATAAATTATTGTTAGTGAACAAGAAGATACGAGAAGGTACTTAACTTTTTTCAACTACATTATTTTGTTCGTAATAATTATAGAGAAAAAGAGTTAATATGGATGGATACCCCATCGATGGTACTTTCGAATGACATCGGAGTACCATTATGGTACCATTTGAAAAAATTGAGTTTTGGGTAAAAAAACCTTTTTTTTACGTTTTTCGCACGTATTTCGAACCACTATACTATTTTAATCGAAAATGCGATAGTGTACGATTATTTTGATTATTTGGAATAATTTTAGGGGGTTCATGGCTCTCTAGATCGAAAAATAAAATGTATATTCTGACGAATGAAATATCAACTATGAGGTATCATTGGACTCAGATAATTACGAAGATTTCAAAAATGTAATAATATATAGGGTGTTACATTTGAAAATTGAAAGTTGATGCCATTTCCGGAAAACCCGGAAGTTGATATTTTTTTCCAAATATGTCAAAAAGTGCCGTCTAGTGAGCATATTCAATGTTCCAAATTTCAGAAATATAGCTAGAGAAACAAAGGAGAAAAACGGGGTGTACCATGAGTCTGTGTCACACGGTATAGGTACATTTACCTCCGAAAATCTCAGCTACGTGGAATTTGTGGAAGGGTGGGAAAATGGCTATAGAGTTCCCGAAAATCCGTTTTTCGACGATATCTGCCGTCAAAAAATGAAGAGCAGTTCGTTACCTACAAAAGTTCCTATGATTTTTTTCGCTACACTAATATTTTTTACAAAAACGGCGTTTCAAAAATTCGCAATTTTGAGAACCTCAAAAATATATATTCTTTTATCTATTCATTTATTTATTTAGCGTATGGATTTTTTACAATACCACAAAAGGAAATTATAAGTAAAAATAAAAATTAAAGTGTACAAAATGAAAATATGTCAAAAAAAAATGTAAAACATGTAAAAATGTATACAAAACTCTAAAAGACATAAGACGCATATCATGTCATAGATCCTATGACAGACTATACATTAATGTCCCAAGTTGCACAGCCATTCGATATATTCTTTTTAATAATTCGCAAAATTATTGTGGTGAAAACGGAAAATTTGAATATCCTCCCGTTTTTAAAGACAAAAGATAAGGCCAGTGGCGGATCTAGGGAGAAGAATTTGTAAAATTTGAAAATCCCCAAAACAGATTTTTTAAAATTGGCATGGATATTTGAAAATAAAAATTAAAAACAAAAATAACCGGTTTTATCGTTTTTCTCGATAATTTTGATCCAACCCTTCCGGAACTTTTAATTTGTCCAATTGATTTTTTTTTAATTTACTTACAATTTACCCTCCGACCATCCACATATTGCTAGGAATTTTTTATGAATTTGGTTATTTAAAATCGGTTTGGCCCTGGTCTATATGAGGTGGTAGCAATTTTGTTTTTTTGCATGCGGTGGCAAATGACCCAGGAAGGATCCTTTCGATTAGGGTATCGATATTGACCCCAAAAAAATATATTTAAATGTTAGAAAATTCCAAAATCAAAATTTGTCAAAAAATATCTAAATTACTCTAGAAAGACCAAGACAAAATGGTAAATTAAAAAAAAATGTGAACCACCGTCTTAATAGCACTTACCTTATTAATATGAATATGAAGTAAACAAGTTAAAAATTTTTATTAGCTTTGCCCTTGTTTCCATAATTGTAATGTTTACTACAATTAGAATACCTGAGATATCAAAATAATTACAAAATGCAAAAAATGTCTTCTACACAATCGAGTAATAAATAACTGCCGTTCAATACATAGTATTGAAATGGAATAGAAATTAAAATTTATTCAAAAAATTATCTACTTTGAGGGTGCCTAACATACCTTTACATACGACAACAAATAATAGAAATTCTGTAAACAGATAATTTTTTGTATAAAAACGCCAACAAAATTAGTTGTAGTCAGTTCGAAATCGAAATGAAGAACAATCAACTCACTTCGATTTTGTTGTGTATCCTTGTAGGGAGTACATTGGGGCATGGTAAGAAAACACATTTTTTTAACATTATTTACTTTTTTATATTTTATATATTTTTTAAATTCTTTAAATCTTTGTAAGTTCGCACCATATGGAAAAGTTTTTTATTATTAATTTTACGAAAAAAAGTTATTCTATATAAAAAGTTCTACATGGTCCAAAACCTAAAAAGCAACCATCAGATATTAATTTTTTTTAGTCGTATACGAGGTACGTCAAAAAATATGAATTTAGCACAAGAGTAAAGTACCTTTATTTTTGAAATATGAAAAAAAAGTTATTAAAAAAACTTGTTTCTAATGACATTTTACGTCAACATACCGATTTTGAACAAGATAGTCAGCTACACGATAAAAATTTCAAAACAAGATCCATGGGAGTGACAAAACTGCATAAAGGATGTGAAATAAAATCACACAAGCTCCCAAGAACAAGGACATTAAAAATGTCCTACACTCCACCAGCGTCTGGACTTAAACAACTACTCCTTGGGCTATATGCCCCACCAGGTATTGAATTACGAAAGTCCAGACGTGGTTTGGTGCCAAAAAACTTCGATTTTGTCATTAAAGGAGCCTGCCATTCTTAGACCGGTTTCGGCATTATTGTGCCTCATCAGTAAGACTGATTTTTAATATTTTTTTGTGGTACTCCAATGTAATTGACAAGTTTATTTGTTGAAACATTTAAGAATATTCAAAGGGACATTACAAACCCATATTAGACTTCCTTTTATAGAGATTAAAAATATTTATTTTCACTGTATGCCACTAAATATTTTGCAAATTTGATTCCTGCTTATTGATGCAGAACTTTTTATGAGGAATAATTTTTTTTGAAAAATCAATAAAGGAATTTCTCATTTGTTGTCAACTTTTTACACATTAAAAAAGGTGTTGTAAAAAAACTTGTACGATCGATATTATAAAATGGAATAGCTATTTGTTTAAGTAGAGAGGAAAGTGTCACTTTTCTCCTGAGCAAAATTCATATTTTTTCACAAACCTCGTATACGACTAAAAAATTTTTTATTTCTGATGGTTGCATTTTAGGTTTTAGACCATGCACGACTTTTTATCAAGAATAACTTTTTTGCCTAAAACAAATAATAAAAAAGTTTTCCATATGGTGCCGACTTAATTGGACACACTATATATAGACCAGTGCAGATGCCTTTGAAATGGTAAAAAGTGAAATAAAATAATAGTAGGATGCAAAAGGAAGAGAATATGACAAAAATGATAGCACAAATAATTTACGGGCGATCTGAGGTTGGAAAGTGGAAGGGGGGAGTTTTTAAGGGTAGAAAACTTTTTAACTCGATTTCCGGCAAAACTACAAGTCCTATGGAAAAAAGTTAAATAGCAAAGTTGTAGGTAATAAAAAGATTTACAACTTTTATATTTACACTTTTTTCACATAACCTCAAAATTTATGTGAAAAATTCAAATAACCAAGTTTTTGGTTTTTTATTTTTATCTTTTATAAAAAAAAATTTTTTTCACGTAATTTGGTGTAAAGTTACCTTTTTATGTCCCAAACACACTGTAATTTTTGTGTTTTAAAATATTTATTTTTTTAATGTTATTTTGACTTAATATCGAAAAAGCAGTCTAATTTTCAATCGAAAATTCTCACGTCAAAATATCTGCTTTTTTAAAAAACTTTTGTTCGTTGAAATCTCTACTTTTTGATGGTGTAAAAAAAATATACTTTACTATGGTAAATGTTCTCAAAAAATGCAAATAAGAAACGAAGAAAACTCCGAATTTCTTTTTTTTAAATCACCATGTACAATTTTGAGCTATTTATTTAAATTTATACTTTAATTATTCGAAAAACGTAAGATTCCGTGTTACATTGATAAACAAAAGAGTAAATTTAAATAAATAGTTCAAAATTGTACATGACGAATTAAAAAAAAGAAATTCGGAGTTTTCTTCGTTTCTTATTTGCATTTTTTGAGAACATTTACCATAGTAATGTATATTTTTTTACCCCATCAAAAAGTAGAGATTTCAACGAACAAAAAGCCCACCGAGTTTTTTAAAAAAGCAGATATTTTGACGTGAGAATTTTCGATTGAAAATTAGACTGCTTTTTCGATATTAAGTCGAAATAAGGTTAAAAAAATAAATATTTTAAAACAAAAAAATTACAATGTATTTGGGACATAAAAAGGTAAGTTTTCACCAAATTTCGTGAAAAATTTTTTTTTTTGTAAAAGATAAAAATAAAAAACTAAAAACTTGGTAATTCGAATTTTTCACATAAATTTTGAAGTTATGTGAAAAAAGTGTAAATGCAAAAGTTGTAGATCTTTTTATTACCTACAACTTTGCTATTTAAATTTTTTCCATAGGACTTGTAGTTTTGCCGGAAATCGAGATAAACAGTTTTCTACCCTTAAAAACTCCCCCCTTCCACTTCCCAACCTCAGATCGCCCGTAAATTATTTTTCCTATCATTTTTGTTATATTCTCTTCCTTTTCCAACTAGTTTCATCCTACTATTATTTTATTTGCTTTCAAAAATTATCGGCACTGGTCTAATATACAGTGAGATTATCAGAAAAAACGAAAAAAAAATTTCAACTTTATAAGTATCTTATCCCACAGCAATATTTTAATAAATTATATTTGGTCCTATTGCCATATTTTGGTTCCAATAACTTGCCCTTAGCCTAATTGCCAATAGTTATGAATCACCCTGTATAAATATGGACGAATAGGGAGAAAAAGTGCCACTTTCAACCCTAAAAATAGGGAGGAAAGGTCAATTTTCAAAGGAGGTGTTAGAAAAATAATATTTTAATTCAAATTGAACAACTTACTGAAATAGTTTCAATTAAAGGCAATAATTTTTTAAATTAGTTGTTTCTATTATTATTATTATGAGTTATAAGGAACTGTACATTCCCCTATCTCGTATTGAGGCCCCTATGGGGAATACCAAATGACCATTAAAAAGTGTTTGCTTCCATAGTTTAATAATATACAGGGGAAGTGAATTTTGATTAAAATTTCTTTTGGTCATTACTTTTGAATGGTAAGTTCAATTTGTCTTATATTTTGGCAAAACGTCACACCTAATTAACTGATTTTCTTCAAGCTAGAAAAAAATCTGGTCCGGTCTTAAAAAATTAGTTCGTTTTGTTCATATAAAGAATTTCACCCTGTATATGGTTTTTGAAAACTCTAATAAGGATCTTACAAAGTACACAAATAGATAACAAAAATGGCGTATTAATTTTTTTCCCCACACAATTACCCAAATTCTAATAAAAAAATCAAATTTGACTATAAATAAAGTTCAGCAAATTCAAACATAGATTTATTAATTAATTTTTCTCAGAATTTTGTTTCGAAAGGATCTTTTTAACATTTTAATAAATAAATTCTAATAAAAGAAAATAGAATTTTTATATTTTTAAGAAAATTTAAGAATACTAAAATGACATAACTAAAACCAAAGGGCAAATTGTTTCGAAATGAAATCCTCCTGCTTCTATACAACTTCTTTGTCGTAACATCAAATCTCTAATTGACTTCTTGAGTGTTAAAGGATCATTTCTAATAATGTTTACAAGAATCAATAATTTTGTCAATTGGACAAATTAAAAGTTCCGGAAGGAAGGTGGGGGTAGCTAAATATATAATTAGAGGGTTGGTTATGGGTTTTTTACGATTTGTGGTTGAAATATGCATACTATCAAAAAAAGTTTAATGTAATAGTTGTAGATAATTAAAAAATGTAAAACTATTGTATTAATTGTTTTTCAACATAACCTCAAAATTATTCAGAAAAACGATAAAGACCGTTTTTTTGGTTTTTAATTTTTATCTGTTGCAAAAACATTATTTTTTAAGAAACTTGGTGAAAACGTTCCTCACTGTATTTTAAATAAGCTGTAATTTTTTAAAAGCAAAATATTTATTTTTCGATTTTATACGAATTTAAATTAAAAAAAAAGCCTAATTTTCAATCGAAAAAGTTTCCATACAAATTGTCAATTTTTTAGCTTTATCAGTGCTCATTTTGTTCGTTGAAACCTCGACTTTAAGGTGGTATGAAAAAAATATAATAATAATATACTGTAAGGAAAATGATCATTTTAAAACATAAGTTTTATTAAACAGAGACAATGTTCATCATTTTAATTATTTTTAAATCAAAAGTAAAAGTATAATGGTGATAAATGTACAAGGATTTTTTTTGTTATGGTTCTAATAATATATATTGTAACGGTTGACTAATGCGAAGAATTAAATAAAGAGAATACAAAGCTTATATTAAATATAAAGAGAAATAAATTTTAAACTTAACCTAGAAATGCAATGTCTTGATTTATCAATATGGTCAATTTAAATTCAGGGGAAATACAATAAATAGGGAAAATTAAGTGTTGGGACTTCTAAAATTAAAGTATTACTGTAAAAAAGGCAGTAATAATAATGTTTAATACAATTTAAGAAATCGATAATGATGAAAGTAAAAAGTTGTCATGTAACCTTAATGTAAGTAGAAATAGTAAATAAATTATATCAAAATCATTCTTTTTATCTCGAGAATCATGTTTTGATAGTGAGAAAGTGTATAAAAATCAATAATTTTTAATTTTATAATAATTTTAATTTAAAATTCTGTCAAATCTAAATCGAGTTGGCCTAGAGATGCTCGTTTCATAAAAACCAAATTTCGCTGTCAAGCGGGGCTTTTTGCCAAAAGACTCTTGAACTGTTCACTCAGAGCTCGTCGTAAAAACAAAAGAATCTTCAAATCAAAACTACAGCGATTAATATAAAGAAGTTAAGAAAATTTTACCTGTCAAATTTAAGTGAGGTTAGATTTGTATAATCCAAGAATAAAAGAAGTTAATTAAGAAAAGAACTCCAATCATTGATTCCTGCTTTTGTTCCTGAAGGAGAATCCAGATCCTGTTTGTATCTTGTTTGTTATCCATATCCAACAGTATCCTGTAGTTTTATCCTGTGTTCCTTTTTTCTTTTCAATAAATTTTCACAATAACTATAGCGTCAACCATTTTTTTTTATTTCATTTTTAATTGTTAATAAAAATTTCTGCATTTACCAACTTTTCATTATTATCGATTTAAAAGGTTTCACGGTCAATTACTGAAGCACGACTGAGGTTAAAGTCTCAAATCTTTCTACCGATTGGTAGATGGCGCTCAACAATACATTCTGACTAAGATTACGAAAGGAAATAAATAAATAAAAAACTATTTAATATAATTTTTAAAAAACATTAAAGTCAAGATTAAAAGATACACTTATTAAATCTCATAACAATAAAATTAATAATTTTTTTTAAAGTGCTTACAAGAAATTAAATCTTAACTTAAGTAAACCAAAGTCAAAATAAAATATTAAATATAAGTTAAGTATTTCTCTCGATTTGTTTCACTATCCAGACTAAAGTAACAGATCGTAACCCTCAATATCTTCAATTCTATAAAATGGAGTGAAAAGTTTAGAAAAAAAAACTTCCGGTTAAATTTTCTATGAGAAAAAAAAATAAATAAAAACTAATGGCTTCCTCAGAAAGCTTAGAATCTCCTCTTTAAAATGCTTTTTATTTTATTTTTTTGCGTATATTTTAGGCAAAGATACTTTAGTTTTCACCCGAACGCTTCGCTTGAATATTTGTATTCAGCGGCTTGGCGCGAATTCAGTTTTCGAATTTGCTTTCTTATTTTTAATAATTTTTTATAGTAATAAGAACTTTTTAACATTATCAAAAATTAGAAGCTAACCATTTTTTTCTTGTTTTACCAGATTATCAACGTGCCAAGTACTTCGCGCCTCAAACAAAATCGAAACATCTCTCCCCATTCCAAGACAGATCAGCTGTAACTCAAGATGTCCAGACCTGTACCTTAAATTGTACCTGCAACGATAACACACCGATAATAGGAGACATAGGGCTTCAAGTCTTTATTAACACAACGACGAACATCATATCTATTGTAAACATCGAAGCTAACGTTGTTTTCATCATAGACATCCAAGCAAATTTGGTAGGAATCTTAAATGGAACATCAGGCGGCGGTGTCATAATAAATGTGCAAACCGAGAAAGGAGTTTATATCGAATCTAGCACTGATATTCATCTATGGATCAGTTCAAAGGAATCTATACAAATTTATCTTTCCAAATTCGTATCTCTTCAAGTTATTCTCAATCTTAACATTGGAGTGAAATTCGACGTTAGCACAGCTTCTAATACGATCCTTACTGTTGTAGCAAACCTTATAGCTCAACTATCTGTCAAACTCTCACTTACCATCAAATCTGATGTGACTATAGGACTTAAGGTGTTTTTAAAAATAGGCAAATCTATCACAGTCTTATTTAATGGAGTCCTTAAAGGTTTCTTACAACTGGTAGGCGGAGGTATCGTTCATATTAAAGGAGACATCGAATGGTTTGAGCAAGTCTGTGGTGGAATCGCTATTTTTGTAGGAGGAATTGGAGGAATTAACGCTTTAATTGCAGCTAAAATAAAATTCGATCTAACCATTCTTTTTGGAGCATCTAATGGTGTCGAACTTTTAATCAATCTTATATTAGCTGTTTATATCAAAATCAAACTTTCCGTCTTAGCGGGACTCTTAAACTCTGTTGAATTATTCTTTGCTCTTATTGTACAACTTGGTGGAGGTGCGTCTTATGGTGTTACTGGTATATTCAAAGTTATTTCTGAATTAATTGGCGTCAAACAAGGAAAAATTAAAATTAGCGTTTTTATCGCAACTTTGGTAGAATTTTCTGCGTCTAAAAAAGCAAATGCTCAAATCGCCATTGACGTATATATTGGAGCTTTACTGGACCTCGTGCAAGTAGCCAAAATTAACGAAATCACAGAATTAAAAGGATTTGTAAGTATTCTGGTTCAACTTAAAGCTGGTACACTCGTTTATGAAGGAATAAACATCTCGGCTATAATTTCTGTCTTGGCTAGTGCATCCAAATTCGGTTTGCAGCTAACAGTAACTATTCTCCTCAGTATTACTACAGTTGTAATTATATATGTGTCTATCCCATCCTTACTTCTCTATTTGATTGGTCAACTTTCCACTGTAGCTGGAATAACTCTACTCAAAGGACTTGGTATACTTATTAACGTGTCATTTGAAGGAGGAAATACGTTGAAAAACATTCTCAAAGGATTTAGCGTGACAAGTATCCTTAAATTCATCATTAGCGGCTTCGACATAACAGTTGTTCTTCAGGCTATTCCTGGATTTAAAGAGATCTATGCTGCTTTAAGTGCCGCAATTTCTGCTTCCAGTAACGGATCATTTAAGCTTGATATAATTCTGAAATCGTCTTCAGCATCTAGTATCGTGATTAGTATTCAAGCATACATTAAGGGAGCTTTGAATTATCAAGGTGCAACCTTACCACCGGAGACAACAACAACAGCGACAACTTCTGGTGGTATATGGGGTGGCATTATTGGTGGTAGTGGGTGAGAATACATTTTTTTCTCTTTGCTAAAAATTGCTATTATACCAGTGCCAATCATTTTTGAAACAACAAAAATTCTTAGCAGTATGTGGATGTTCGGAAAATTTATGGTATTTAAAATCGGTTTGGCCCTGGTATATATGCAATATCTCAAATTAAACTTGTAACAAAAAATAATAATATAGTTCTAGTCTTGGAGTGAATTTTATAAATCATATTTTTTCCTATCATCATTATTTTGAAAAGAGTACAACTCTCAAAACTCAAGGGAAATGTTGACACTGAATTTAAACTTAACACTCTTTTACATAGTGGTTCCGGAAGTGGATCAGGAGGAATATCAATAGGCGGAAGTGGATCTTCAAACAGTAGTGGTGGCGGAAGTGGATCTTCAAACAGTAGTGGTGGCGGAAGTGGATCTGGAGGCAGTTCAGGAGGCATTTCCTGGGGCGGTTCAGGAGGCAGCAGTAGTAGCGGAAATGGATCTGGAAGTACAGGTGGTAGCAGCGGTGGTTCCGGAGGCGGTTCAGGAGGAATAATAATAAGTGGAGGCACCAGTGGTGGCGGAAGTGGAACTGGAGGCACCAGTGGTAGCGGAAGTGGATCTGGAGGCACCAGTGGTAGCGGAAGTGGATCTGGAGGCACTAGTGGTAGCGGAAGTGGATCTGGAGGCAGTAGTGGTGGCGGAAGTGGATCTGCAGGCACTGGTGGTGGCGGAAGTGGATCTGGAGGCACTAGTGGTGGCGGAAGTGGTTCCGGAGGCGGTTCAGGAGGAATATCAATAGGCGGATCTGGAGGTAGCAGTGGTGGCGGATCTGGAAGTACCGGCGGCAGCGGTAGTGGATCAGGAGGCAGTTCAGGAAGCATTTCCTGGGGCGGAGGTGGATCGGGAGGCAGCGGTGGTAGCGGCAGTGGTTCTGGAAGCGGATCAGGAAGTGGTTCAGCAGGAGCTTCAGGAGGATCTACCTGGGACGGTTCAGGAGGAGCAGCAGTAGGCGGAAGTGGAGGCAGCAGTGGTAGTGGATCCGGAGGCAGTTCAGGAGGAATATCATTTGGCGGAAGTGGACCTGGTGGTAGCGGTGGTGGCACAAATGGGACCATAAAGACTGGTAGCAGTGGAAGCGGCGGTATATCATGGCATAATAAAAACCATCATGGTAAGAACATTTTAATCGAATTTAATATTCAATAATTCCTTTTTCGGAACCGCTCGACTTATTTTCCATTGTACTTTTGTTGATGTGCGTAAACAGGAAGAACTTTAATGCTATCATATATTTTCATTTGACGTTTAAACTTAGTCTCATACTTCATATTATTTTCTAGCCCAACATGAAAACAAAGAACACGAACGTCATCACCAACATCATCTCGAAAAGGAGCATGAAAAGTCACACTAAAGCCAAACGACATCCTATAACAAGTCTTCTATTTGTAAATATTTAATGTAAATAAATATTAAATGCGTCAACAATTTTTTTTACGATTTATTTATAAGAGCCTACTTCGATACCCAAAAAGAGAGAAAATTGCTTTTATATACAAAAAGTGTTTCCATACGAAGGCAACGGTTAAATTAAACAAAGTGAACATATTCGTGAATTTCAATAAATATTTGTGCTTCTACTACAAATCATTACAACCAGTTGATTTTTGATTCTTCGAAAACATTTCTCCAACTGTTCCAATCTTGGTAAAAATATATGTTTAACAGAAACATTAAGGGGGGGGCTCAAAGTTTCTTGAAAATAAAAATGAGGGAATGATTTTTTCGACTTAGCAACAAATAAAAGCCAAAGAAATGTATGAACTTTTTAGGTCTGCACATGATGGGCTATTAATATGCATATGAGCAAGTGGATTGATGACGATGACAAGTTTTCAGATTGATTAATGAAGTAAAAAAGTGAGGCATAATTTAGTCTTTCGGAACATAGCAACTGCCACGAATCAACTTTCTGGGAGAACGTTCTTGGCCCTAATGTTGAGAATTTTTTGAGTTTATTATGTTTGTTGGGTTCTTCAATAGTTTGTGGGGCGGTATTTGTAACCTCCTCGTGCAGAAAAGTTGCTGTTTTTCTCATGAAATGAGGTCAAAGGCAACATTATTCTTAAAATGTGCCATTTTCATCTTAAATGCGTTTAAAAACTATTGAAGAACCCAGCAAGCATGATACATTCAAAAAATTATCAACATTGGGGGCAGGAATGTTCTCCTACAATCTACAATGCACCGCGAGCGTTACTGGATCCTAATGATCGATATAACGCACTTGATGCATAAATAACTATTCAAATTTTATATTGCAATCTACCGAAAGGAACCCTGTCAAAAGCTTTGGCGAAGTCAAGGTATATTACGTCAATTGGCATGTTCTTATCAAGAGAGTGAGACCAGTCGCAGCCTAAAAGATTAGTGGTGATTGACTTTCTTTTGACAAATCCGTGCTGCTCTGGAGGTATCACATCATGAGTTGTTAGAAAGTCTGTTGTTGAATCCATGATGATACTTTTCATGTTTTTTGAAGGGATGGAAAGCAAACTTATAGGTCTGTAGTTCGACGGATCCATTTTGTCTCCTTTTTTGTAAATTGCAGTAACTGAGGCAATTTTCCATGAGTCTGGCAACGTAGCTGATTGAAATGACATAGACATAATTGTGGATAATGGTGAAGATAATACATTGGCGAATTTTTTCAAAAAGAATGAGTTTATACCATCATTTCCTGGTGACGAATAATTTTTTAGGTTAAGTATTTTATTATTGACTAATTCCTCAGTAAAAATTATATCCGACAGGCTATCAGTGATTCTGCTGGTTCTTATAGAGTGTATTCCCGAGAGGCTCATTTGTAAAAACTGATGTAAATGTATCCGCAAGCATTTCAGCAGTCTCAGAGTCACAGGAGGCTAAAGTACCATCTGGATTTCATAGACGAGGTAGGTATACCAACCTTTGTATTTAACGTTGATCGAACGTATTTGTACAGTTTTTTGTGATTGTCTGAGTTAGCAATATTCTCCTCAGATTCCATTCTTGCCCTTTTAATGGTTTCTTTTAATGAGTTAGAGAAGTTTCTATGAGACAGGAAGTCTTGTCTGCTTTTTGACAGTTTATATTTTTTCCAGAGACGACGTTTGTGATAAATCAATGACATAATTTCAGAATTTATCCAAGGTTTTAGAGGATTTTTTCGAAAAGATTTTGAAGAAGAATGCTTGGCTATTAACTCCGTTAGGATATCCGAAAAGGTATTCCACATATCGTTTACATTATTTTGGGGCCTTAATAACCAATAGGAGAAAGATATTGAAGCTGAGTAATTATTTGATCGTCATTCGTAAAAATAAGGTCCAAAGTTGACGGTTGATTGTTGTTGCGATATCTTGTGGGTTTATCTATAAGCTGAAGTAAGTTTGAATCTACGAAGAATTGAGCAAAAGAGTTTGACGTTGTTATTGAATCTGTTATATAAGTTATGGGCCAGGTGATGTCAGGGAAATTGAAATCGCCTGCTATTATAAGATTTTCAAGATATGAAAAATTATTGAGAGTTTCAATTAATTGATTTGTCGGGCCATATCCAGAATCTCCAGGTCTATAAATACAAGCTAAGTTCATGTTAAAAGAACCTTTGGTAATAGTTAAGAGTATAATATCTATTTCTAATATATCGATAGTTTTAGAGGAAACTGAAAATTTTTGAAAAATTTCGTCACAGATATATAAACAAACACCGCCACCTGTTCTTGTTCTGTCGGATCTATAAATTGTATAGCCTGTTATAGATATAGTCGAACTCAATCCTTTATGAGAATGAAAAAACAGCAAAGGATTACCGCCAATAGAACAAATGCTGATGAATCTGGACATTTTTGAGCACTTTAATGTCGAAAACACCGTCCACTGTCCATATACATAAAAATAAAATAATATTTTGGCTATTAGGACCACTGTGCAAAGATTCAATAACCAACTTAGCTGGATATCGTTATAGGGGAGAATGGCGTATAATTATTTATTATGAATTTAATACGAATTTACATTTTAATTTCTATAACGCATATTAGATTTGAGTAGAGGTTGATATCGTCATTTTTTTATCTCTTGTGAGATTCATAAATGTTACTAATTAAAATTTTGTCTTAAATTAATTTAACTAAACTGTGGGGTGTGAGGTTACACTCATAAGAGGCGACAATGGAAGTGTGGTTATAGTTTTTACATTTTCAATTGCAGAAACAAAATTCTCAGATGTGCAGACAGGTTACTTTGGCGGCTTGTAGATGTGCCGACAAGTGGCTTTGTCGGTATTAGCGGCATGTAGATGTGCCGACAAGTAGCTTTGTCGGTATTAGCGACTTGTATAAAGCGGGATCATTTTGTTCTGCAATTAAAGTTGTAAGTAGAAGTTAGAC
Source organism: Crepidodera aurea (assembly GCA_949320105.2). NCBI lineage: Eukaryota > Metazoa > Arthropoda > Insecta > Coleoptera > Chrysomelidae > Crepidodera > Crepidodera aurea. Next base: position 5,835,046 of record OX439477.1, on the reverse strand, counting down.
AAATATTGTCTTCAGTAGTGGGAGCTAGGAAAATATTCATACAGTGCTTGTTGTGTTCGCACTTGATTTTTGATTTAGTGAATAGTAGGTGGTAGGTCATTCGTGGCGTTAGTTTATTTCAGTTAATATTATTCTTGGCTTCCATGTATATACATACTTTTTTTTTTATTTTGAAACATTGTTACAGTGTACTTCTTATTTATTTATTCGGTGACAATTTCAATATGTTTCGTCCTTGGGAAAATACAGTTTCTTTAAGTGGATCTAAAGAATCGGAACAATCATTAAATGATATTCCAATGGATTATGTGGTATCAGATTGTAGTCCCAAAGATTCCTGTAGCTCCGATGAGAAAGAGAACATTTTTGGTGAAAGAACTTCAGAGTATCAAGAAATATCCACCTTGAAAAAACAATATATTTGTAAAGATGCCCAAACGATATGTATAAATGTTTATAACAATATTGTAACTTCCGAAGATGAAAGGAGTGCCATTGAAAAAACATCTTTTTTAACAAATGTTCCCATTAGCACTCTTTATAGAATTATAAAGAATGGTCCAAAAAATCGTAAAGAGAGGTGTGATTAAGGATGTGTTAAAACTTTAGATCCTTCAATATCAAAATTAATTGGTAGTATTATTTATGAATCTTACCAACGAAATGAGTTCCCAACAGTGGATAGTATATTTTCTTTACTAAAAAGTAAAAGGCCAGATTTAAGAATTTCTAAAAGCACAACACAGCGTTGGATATCGAAAATTGGATTTAAATACCAAACTATCAACAAGAGGACTGTAATAATGGCAAGCCAAAGGATCATAAAATGGAGGATACAATATTTGGAAAAAATTAAGGCATCTCGAAATAGTAACAGAAAAATATACTATTTAGATGAAACGTGGTTCGATACACACGATACGCCAAAGAAAGGATGGTCTGACGGAACAAGAAGATGTTCAGTAAATGTTCCTTGTAACAAGGGAACTCGACTTACAATTCTTCACTGTGGATCGGACTCAGGGTGGGTACAAAATTGCCTCAGACTCTCTGGAAAAAATTTGGAAGATTGTAATTAGGATTACCACAAAAATATGCCTGGAGAAAGTTTTGAAGATTGGTTTGAAAATCAGCTGTTAAACAATATTGAAGAGAATAGCATCATAGTGATGGATAATGCTTAATATCATTCCCGCTTAATAGAAAAAGTTCCCAATACCAACTCAGATAAGTCTGAGATTCAGGAATTTTTAAGAAATCATGAACCTTATTTCGAAGAAAATTAAACAAAAAAACAATTGCTTCAAGTATTAGGCACACAATCATTTGAAAAAAAATTCTTTATTGATGAAATGGCATCAAAAAGGGGCAACGAGGTATTGCGCCTTCCGCCCTATTTTTGTGTATTTAACCCCATAGAATTAATTTGGGGACAACTTAAAAAAAGAATAAGGCGTCATAACGTGTTTCCCAAATTTGACGGGTTGGTTGCAAATTTGGTAAAAGAAGAAATTAACAAAATTTCAGCTGATGATTGGCAGAAAAAAATCAAACATGTCATCAAAGAAGAAAATTTTTATGTAACGAGTCCGACCCAATTTATTATCAATGTTGATGACAGTGAATCCGATGGTGAGGATTGAGATAGAGTAGGTAAGCTTAATTAATTTATAATATTTATGACTTTATTCACCGTGTTTTTAATTTTAGAATTAAAATTTGAGACAAAATTTTAATTAGTAACGTTTGTGAATTTCACAAGAGATCAGAAAATGAAGGTATCAATCTCTATTCAAATCTAATATGCGTTATAGAAATTAAAATATAAATTCATAATAAATAATTTTACGCCATTCACCCCTATGACGATATCCAGCTAAGTTGGATATTGGATCTTTGCACAGTGGTCCTAATAGCCAAAATATTATTTTATTTTTATGTATATGGGCAGTGTACGGTGTTTTCGACATTAAAGTTCTCAAAAATGTCCAGATTCATCAGCATTCCTTCTATTAGCGGCATCCTTTGTGTTTTTATAACGTTTTTTCATTCTCATAAACAAGTGGGTTCTACTATACTAATGACTCTGAATCAATTGGTCTAAGCCAGGTTTTTGAGATTAATATTACTTGCGGTTTAAGATCTTGAATATTAGTTGTTAATTCATCGAATTTTGCCTTAAGAGAAGCTATATAAAAAAGACCAAGAGGTTATATGATTATTATTCTGTTCGAAAGTTATCTTTTGAAACAATTTTCGGTATACCCTTCAAATATTTTATAGTTAAATTGTCTTCTCCGTTATTCTTTTTGATTTCCAGCTCAGTTCGAAGATCCTGTATAACTTGCAGTTGGGTAGGGGTTTGGTCAGTAATAATCGTAAAGTTTTTAGTGGCATTATTTTCAAGTAGTTTTTTTTTATTCCTGATAATAAAGCGGACATCATGTTCGTTTGGTAAAATAACTTTTATCATGCGAGGGTATTTAGCATTCGAATTAAATTTACCTAAACGAAAGATGTTAACCGGGGTTGAAATGCAATTAATGGTAGCAAGCGCATCTTTAACTACCTTTGTATCATGATGTTTTTTGGCTTTGTTATCCCCAACAGCTTCGGTAATTCCCCGTATTATGATATTTTTTGCCCGAATCATTCTTTCAACTGCTTCTTGTGCGATTTTATTAGCGAATTGAGCTTTAGTTAGATGTTCAAGATTAGACAATTTATTATTTACTTCAGTAAATTTGTTTTTCAAATCTTCTATTTCTTTACCCAGATCATTTTTCAACGACTCCAATAAAGTTTTGATATAGTCGAACTCAATCCTTTATGAGAATGAAAAAACAGCAAAGGATTACCGCCAATAGAACAAAGCTTATGAATCTGGACATTTTTGAGCACTTTAAAGTCGAAAACACCGTACACTGTCCATATACATAAAAATAAAATAATATTTTGGCTATTAGGACCACTGTGCAAAGATTCAATAACCAACTTAGCTGGATATCGTTATAGGGGAGAATGGCGTATAATTATTAATTATGAGTTTAATATGAATTTACATTTTAATTTCTATAACGCATATTAGATTTGAATTACTAAATAAAATTTTGTCTTAAATTAATTTAACCAGATTGTGGGGTGTGAGGTTACACTCACAAGAGGCGACAATGGAAGTGTGGTTATAGTTTTTACATTTTCAATTGCAGAAACAAAATTCTCAGATGTGCAGACAGGTTACTTTGGCGGCTTGTAGATGTGCCGACAAGTGGCTTTGTCGGTATTAGCGGCATGTAGATGTGACGACAAGTGTCTTTGTCGGTATTAGCGGCATGTAGATGTGCCGACAAGTGGCTGTGTCGGTATTAGCGGCATGTAGATGTGCCGACAAGTGGCTTTGTCGATATTAGCGACTTGTATAAAGCGGGATCATTTTGTTCTGCAATTAAAGTAGGAAGTAGGAAGTTAGACAAATATTGTCTTCAGTAGTGAGGGCTAGGAAAATATTCATACAGTGATACACTGTGCTTGTGTTCGCACTTGATTTTTGATTTAGTGAATAGTAGGTGGTAGGTGATTCGTGGCGTTAGTTTATTTCAATTAATATTATTCTTGGCTTCCGTGTATATACATACTTTTTTTTATTTTGAAACATTGTTATAGTCGAACTCAATCCTTTATGAGAATGAAAAAATAGCAAAGGATTACCGCCAATAGAACAAAGCTCATGACTCTGGACATTTTTGAGCACTTTAAAGTCGAAAACACCGTACACTGTCCATATACATAAAAATAAAATAATATTTTGGCTATTAGGACCACTGTGCAAAGATTCAATAACCAACTTAGCTGGATATCGTTATAGGGGAGAATGGCGTATAATTATTAATTATGAGTTTAATATGAATTTACATTTTAATTTCTATAACGCATATTAGATTTGAGTTACTAATTAAAATTTTGTTTTAAATTATATTAACCAAACTGTGGGGTGTGAGGTTACACTCATAAGAGGCGACAATGGAAGTGTGGTTATAGTTTTTACATTTTCAATTGCAGAAACAAAATTCTCAGATGTACAGACAGGTTACTTTGGCGCCGTGTAGATGTGCCGACAAGTGGCTTTGTCGGTATTAGCGGCATGTAGATGTGCCGACAAGTGGCTTTGTCGGTATTAGCTTGTATAAAGCGGGATCATTTTGTTCTGCAATTAAAGTAGGAAGTAGGAAGTTAGACAAATATTGTCTTCAGTAGTGAGGGCTAGGAAAATATTCATACAGTGATACACTGTGCTTGTGTTCGCACTTGATTTTTGATTTAGTGAATAGTAGGTGGTAGGTGATTCGTGGCGTTAGTTTATTTCAATTAATATTATTCTTGGCTTCCGTGTATATACATACTTTTTTTTTTATTTTAAAACATTGTTACAGTGTACTTCTTATTTATTTATTAGGTGTAAATTTCAATATGTTTCGTCCTTGGGAAAATACAGTTTTTTTTAAGTGGATCTAAAGAATCGGAACAATCACTAAATGATATTCCAATGGATTATGTGGTATCAGGTTGTAGTCCCAAAGATTCCTGGCATCAAAAAGGAGCCACGAGGTATTGCGCCTTCCGCCCTATTTTTGTGTATTTAACCCCATAGAATTAATTTGGGGACAACTTAAAAAAAGAATAAGGCGTCATAACGTGTTTCCCAAATTTGATGGGTTGATAGCAAATTTGGTAAAAGAAGAAATTAACAAAATTTCAGCTGATGATTGGCAGAAAAAAATCAAACATGTCATCAAAGAAGAAAATTCTTATATAACGAGTCCGACCAAATTTATTATCAATGTTGATGACAGTAATTCCGATGGTGAGGGTTGAGATAGGGTAGGTAAGCTTAATTAATTTATAATATTTATGACTTTATTCTCCGTGTTTTTAATTTTAGAATTAAAATTTGAGACAAAATCGTTTGCTGTTTTTATAGCGTTTTTTCTTTCTCATAAAGCAGTGGGTTCTACTATACCACCAAATTGATCAAGGCTGTCGTTGCATGCATTACAAAATATTTTCACACATTTGACGCGATTTCTAGTGACTCGGTCGTCTGCAGAAAGTCCTGTGCACGACATGTGTACTAGGCGCTTACAACCATCGCACTGAAGAGTCGATGTATCGCGGTCAGTTATGGATTTCGAACAATTCGCACAGCTGACCGTTGACATTGTAATTGATAACAAACAGGTACAGAATTTATTTTAATAGGATAAAAGTCTAGGTCACTTGTTGGTGGTATTATTCCGTAAATATATAAATGCAAGTTTTCACCTTACCAAAAGTAAATTTTTTATTCGCCATCGGATGAGGAATTTTTTTCTATTTGATTGAAGCCTTACAAGAACTCGATCTGATAATCAGGAAGGGCGGGAGGGGGGTGAAAACGTTTTGCTCTCTAGAAGGGCAAGGGATAGGGTTAGTGACTTCATGCTAGGCTCATTTTTAAGGGCAATCAGTTCTCTTTCAAGATTTTTTCCCCAAAGCTCTATCTATATTAACGACTGCAGGAGTTCGTGATATATTTATAAAAGCGAGTGCTCTCGCTCAGCCGCAGTAAAATTAGATGCCGGAATAGTATTTGTGAGAGAGAGAGAGGAGAGATGATGTGAGAGAGAAGAGAGATGAGTGGGAGCCCTTAATTCCTATCCCGACACCTAATTTTACGGCGGCTAAGCGAGCACACTTGCTTTTATAAATATATCACGCACTCCTGCACTCGTTAATAAAGATAGAGCTTTAGGGTAAAAAAATCTTGAAAGATTGCCCTTAAAAATGAGCCTAGCATGAAGTCACTAACCCTATCCCTTGCCCTTCTACAGAGCAAAACGTTTTCACCCCATCCTGCTCTTCCTGATTATCGGATCGAGTTCTTGGCATCATCAACTCCTGATGATGCCAACATAGTTGGCGAAACGCGCGTAGAGTGTGTTAAAATTGTGTTTTGGTTGAGTGGTCGACGATAGTGTTTCAACTTATTTCAAAAATTTCATATTTTTCTGAATTTTTAAACTTCTCATATACTTACAGTGGGTCCCAAAAAGTTTTATACAGGGTGCGCCAATTATTTCCACTCGATCTCTAGCACCGAAACTAAAAGAGATCTCAACAAGATTTTTTGTAGGGGTAGACAGTGTCACTCGGACTACAATTTTAAAATATTTTGATGTATACAGGGTGGCTAATTTTTGTGGAATGAAAATTAATTTGGTTTTTTTAAATTGAACACCCTGTATACGATTATGTCTTCTGATTCTACGTAATATTAGATTTACGGTAGTTTTTTGTATTTGTAAATCCGACGCGGCGTTGACAAGTTATTCCTATTTTAAGCAGATTTAATGAAAAAACAGCACTTCAGAAATATTAGCAGAAAAACTGCATTTTTTAAAAAATTCCTCAAAAAAGCTACTATGATGTAAATGAAACATGCACCTATCACAATAATCACACAACATCTTCACCTGTTGCACAGGGTGTTTGCCGATGGCGTGCCAATAGTCTAGTTTTCAAATGGCAATAACTTAATTTTTTCAAATGGGACACCCTGTATATTTTTCTTCAATTAGAAGCTCTCCCTAATACGCATTAAAAAAATATAGGGTTTTGCACATCTAACTTTACTATTTACTTTAATAATTGACGTTAAGTGACAAACAACATATTTTACAAAGTTTAATCGTAAGAAAACTACAATAATGAAAGTTAAAATTTATAGTAGGTGTTCAAAATGTCTTCCATTTTCATTTATACATTTTCTTGCCCTTTTTTTTCATTGATTTACGCACATCTCTTAGCATTGCAGGCGTCACCTGTCTAAATGCTGCAGTAATTCTTTCTTTCATATTTTCCTTTGTGGTAACCTCTTCTTTGTAAACAATATTTTTAATAAAACCCCACAAGAAAAAATCGCAAGGTGTAAGGCAAGGCGATCTAGTAGGCCAATTTATAGGTCCTCCCCTTCCTATCCAACGATCCTGAAATTCCCTATTTAACCAATTGCGAACATCTAATAGGTAATGTGGTGTGGCACCATCTAATTGAAACCACATTCCGTTGCGATAATTTTGAGGCACATTTTGCAATAAGTTGCGAAAATCATGTTCTAAAAAATCTAAAAATATAGCTCCATTTACAGTCCCATCAAAGAAATAGGGACCAATTACATAATCACCTATTATTCCCGCCCACACATTCAAAGACCATCGATACTGTGATGTGGTTCTAAATAAATGTTCATTGTGGTCCGAATAATAATGGAAGTTGTGTCTATTTACACAACCGTTCTTATGAAACGTGGCTTCGTCGGAGAATAAAACTTTGTTTAAAAAGTTACGCTCTGTATTTATCTTGTTTATTAAACATCTACAGTATTCCACTCTACGCGCGAAATCACGTGGTAACAATTCTTGGTGAAGCTGGATATGATAGGGGTGATATTTATTCTTTTTTATTATGCGTCTAATTGTGGTATTGGAAATATCTAACTGATTGCTTAATTGCCTTGTGCTTATATTGGGATTTTCAACTATACTGATCATTACCTTATATTCGTTGTCAATAGTAACAGCTGTAGTTTCACGTGAATGTTTTTCATACTTGACGGTTCCTGTTCTATCAAATCTATTCTTTAAATTCTCAAAAGTATCCTTTTGTGGATGACGTCTTTCTGGGTATCTTTGACGATAGACCCTACTAGCAAGAAACGCATTTTTTTGACATTCACCCAGTGTCCATATCATATCAATATTTTCTTGAACACTATAATTCTTATTAAAATCCAGTTTTTATACACAATACCCATTAAATATAGTAGACGTTATACAATACAAAATTTTATGTTGACAATTAATGCCATAACAAAATATACCTACTGTCATTTTCATAGGTAACTTGATTTCTTATTAAAAATTGTGTAAAATATGTTGTTTGTCACTTAACGTCAATTATTAAAGTAAATAGTAAAGTTAGATATGCAAAACCCTATATTTTTTTAATGCGTATTAGGGAGAGCTTCTAACTGAAGAAAAATATACAGGGTGTCCCATTTGAAAAAATTAAGTTATTGCCATTTGAAAACTAGAATATTGGCACGCCATCGGCAAACACCCTGTGCAACAGGTGAAGATGTTGTGTGATTATTGTGATAGGTGCATGTTTCATTTACATAATAGTAGCTTTTTTGAGGAATTTTTTAAAAAATGTGGTTTTTGTGCTAATATTTCTGAAGTGCTGTTTTTTTATTAAATCTGCTTAAAATAGGAATAACTTGTCAACGCCGCGTCGGATTTACAAATACAAAAAACTACCGTAAATCTAATATTAAGTAGAATCAGAAGACATAATCGTATACAGGGTGTTAAATTTAAAAAAACCAAATTAATTTTCATTCCACAAAAATTAGCCACCCTGTATACATCAAAATATTTTAAAATTGTAGTCCGAGTGACACTGTCTACCCCTACAAAAAATCTTGTTGATATCTCTTTTAGTTTCGGTGCTAGAGATCGAGTGGAAATAATTGGCGCACCCTGTATAAATGGAGAAAAAGTTTATCTTAAATTTCACCAAAAAAATTATTCTTGATAAAAAGCTCTTCATGACTTGTTGATCCATAATCAGGTACAAAATTTTTAAAACATTGTATGGAATATAGAGAAAACAAAAAGTAATGATTTGTACGGATAAAAGTTTTTTTGGTTTTGGTGGGCTAGAATGGCTAATATAGTTTCAATGTACTAATTTGATGGATTAATGCAACAGTAAATGATGGTCTTTTTCCAATTTTAAAAGATTGCGAGTGAGTATGATATTGATCTCCAGATATTACACCCGTAGATTTTTCTGGTGAATAGAAGCATGTTGAAAAATGTACTGTAGAATTTTATTTACCACTGTACTAAAATTTGTTTCAAAATACAATAACGTTTTTTACTTTTTTTTTATTAATACCACATTATATTTTAGTAATTGTAATTTATGAATATAAATAATGAGTTTAATTAAATGTAAAAAATGATTATTTCGCGTCGTAACTCCGGTAGTTACATTGAAATTGCATTATATAACTTTAGATTGAAAAGGCGTTTAATCAAATGAGACGGTACGTTGTTAATCTGGAATTCATGCGAATTGGAAATAATTTAGATAAGCAAAAATAGTCTAAAATACATTACCGAATAGAGTTTTTTTTAAATACAATAATAATTAAACATTTCTCGTTTTAAAAAATAACCACAGTAATGTAAAAATAGGTGAATCAATTAATGGCCTTTTTCTGCATAAGTAAAAGACAATTGAAGTGATTTGGTGGTTTCAATTGTAAAAAAAAATTGGTCGACTGTCGTATAACAGCCCGTCTGACATTAGTGCATTCTGTGAGTCGGAAAAATATACAAATATTTTAAGTAGCAACCAAACCACCTCTCCCCCCGTTTTCGAGGATGATGAACACGATGGCGGTGGTTAAAATTCTTTTGGAGGCTTCCCAACCAAATGGCCAAAAACCGCCCCCAAAATGGGGGGAATCGCGTATTCCGCATATTCCATCGTTAAACTATTCCCTAGCGCCAGTTTGAAAGGAAGCTGAACACGATCGCGTTATCAAAAATTATTTTTGACTTGACCCCACCCCTCAAACGGCCAAAACAACCCCCAAATGGGGCATTCGTGGATTCCACGTCTTCCACTGACAAATTATATCTTTCCCCTCGTTTTCGAGAATGCTGAACGCGATGGCGGTATCCATAATTATTTCTAACTTGACCCCACCCTTCAGGCGGCCAAAAACCACGGTACACGGCGAGTAAACCGAACTCAATAGACGAAAAGCAGTTGACCGAACTCACTAGACCGAACTCACTAGACCGAAACAGCAATAGACCGAAAATGACACGGAAAATTTAGGGTAAATTATAAGTAAATTAGAAAAATCAAGACGACTGAATAAAAATTTCGAAAGGGGCTGGGGGTAGATAAATAAGTAAATATATTGTAGTATATTGTAATGTAATCTGAGGTTGTTTAATTGTAGATGTATAACAATTAGTTTATAATAGTGTAGTAAAATGATCCTATTTTAATAATAAAACATAGAAATAAATTATAGATAGGTTAGACAGTTAAAGATAAAGAAAAAGAATCAGATTGTAACCAAAAAAATTAGAAAAGTCAATTTTGAAAGACATAAAAAAAATAGAAAAAGAGCTTCGCTCGCTCATGCAGCTAATAGCCTCGGGCTGCTAAAGCTCATTTTCTGCCCAATATACTATTTTCGCCTACCATATCTGAAAATGAATCATATCAATCCTAAAAATCAGACCGAAAGTAATATTTCCGGGCCTTGGGCCGCATAAATCAAAAAGAACACGATTTTCACTATCAACGCACCTTTGACTTTGACATTTCACATACATTTTCATTAAACGTCAGTGTAGAATCAAGAGAATTAAACTTTAAAATAAAAATACGTTCTGATTCTGAATAATTGTGATTATATGAATTAGTGAAAATGAATAGTAATTCAGACAGTGATGAAGAATTTACGAATACTCCACCAGACTTGCAAGAAGAAGGTAGTAGATGTTTCTCTAAATTTGTTACTTACACAAAACAACGCGCAATGGTACGAAAAGTCCTATGAATTGTTTAACAACTGGAAATAATATATAATAAAAAAATTGGTACATTTTCTTTTCTTCGCTCGCTCATGCAGCTAATAAGCTCATTTTCTGCCCTTGTGACACAATATACTATTTTGGTACGATTTTTTTCACTTTCGGAACGATTTCTTTACTTTCGGTATGATTCTTGTTACTTTCGGGACGATTTCGCTTTTCAAATCAAAAAAGTGGAAATAAGTAGTGAAATGATTCCACATGAGATTAGTGAATCTGCTAAAGCGGCACTTATGAATTATTGCATAAGTAAAGTATTCATAAGAGTGATTGTTATATGTAATTGTCTAGATTCATACGTTATTATCCATCAATATCCTTTTTAACATACAAAACGGCAGCAGAATAGTATTTTCTGTGACAAGGTTGGAATGAGAATTCGACACGAGTGGATGATTCCGAACGCGAGCGAATGCGAGCGTGAGGAACCACGAGTATCGGAGCTTGGATTTTTGCGGTAGCAAATTTTGAGTTATATTATCGGCATATTTTTTTGTTTCTGGAGGAGTATTTTCAAATTCTACATCTGAATCGTTTGATTTTCTTCTCCTTTTTAATAAATTAAAAGTTTTTACAAACCAATATTAAGACCACGTCAACTAATACTGACAGTTAATTTGACATTCACGGCAAACCTTATTTTTGTAAACAATCACGGAATACAGATTCTATCTCTAGTTATAGAATGTAATACATATAAAATACATAAGAGACAAATGTTTCAGAATTTTCTTTCAATCTCAAGAGCGAGAATGTTTCTTTTCTGTTATTATAAGTGGTTTCAGAATAACTACATTCAGTAGTGGCCGTGGTGAAAAAATATTCTACGTAACACGATCCAAAAGTGATTTTACGGCTCGTCCTGGAAATTTCCTGCTCATCCCGCAAAATATCACTTTTGGATCTTGTTACGTAATTTACTATTAAGTTGGTTTATTATACAGGTTATGATCAATAAAGTTTTAAATTTAAGATTATTGTATTTTTTAAATAAACAATAGTCGCACGGTCTATTTTTTGTTGTAAGTAAGATGCTGTTTAATTCTTCAATCTGCGCTGGGGGTGGTTTTTGGCCGTTTGAGGAATGGGGTCAAGTCGAAAATAATTTTTGATAACGCCATCGTGTTCAGCATCCTCGAAAACATGGGGGGAAGATATATTTTAAAACGTATTTTTCGAGATTTTATTTTGGCGCTAGAAATACGTTAATAATGAGCAAAGCTGTATAGAATAGTTTTCTGATTAGTTATATGCTACATTCAATTTGACTGATATCATTTTTTTCGATATCTGGGATCATTTATGACCAATTTCAGACAAATTGCTGTGGGTCAGTGACGTCAGGTTTTTTGACAAGTTCGAAATGCTATAAAAATGCAAGGCGACAGGATTTTTTTCTGAAAATTGATTTTTCCGCATCAACTGACCCGACTTTATCTATAAAAGTGACTTTCAGAGGGGCTCCTGTAAGTTTAATTTGTCTCATTTTTATTTTGAAAATAAATATGCGCTACAATCTCGGTGTCTGAAAACTGTGTTCTCGGTATCTCAGGGCTATTATCTAACTACATTCCGGAAATCAGACGGGTTGCTATAAAACACTTAGGTCAAATTGTTGACATTTTTGAAAATGCGCTCAGATCAGACCTACGCGTAAAATGTCTGAAAATCGCATTTCCGCGTACAGGGTCATATAATCTATCGATTCCATGTAGTTTTACCCCGGCTGCTATGAGACCAAAATCTTGGTTGTCATCTCTCTCACTAATAGATATAGGAAGGATATAGGTATAGGAACCTCAAAAATAAATTGCAGAATACTTTAAAGGTTTAATTAAAAAAAATCTTTTTAAACTGATACAATTTTAAAGATCTTTCTGGATAATGTTTTTATTATGTAGACAAGCCCTAAGTATCTTTATTATAATTTTATTTGACGGATTTTCACATAGCAGACAATGCATAAATAAAAAGTAAGTATGTACAAAAAAAGTTTTATATAAATACATAAACACATAATAATACTGTGTTGCAATAAAATTAAATTAAAATTACCTAAACTATATACAATAACAATAGGAATAACCCTTTTATATCAGTTTAATCCTTTATACTTCTTATGGTGTCATAAACTGATAAAAAAATGATGAAATACATTTGGAATTAAAAACAAGTCAATATTAAAAAAATTCTATTCATTTTAAAAACGTCTCTCTATCATTTCAGGTATCAAGATCTTCACCGCTAGTCTAAAAATTATGATTTTCTGCATAACAGTATATTACAAACCGAGATGGAAAATATATCATTACAGTTGAGCGCTAAAATCTCTAGCTTAGGACGTCCCTTAAGCTGGAAGAGCAAAGTCAGCAGAATTAAAGATCAATACCTACATGGAAAATGAAAGGCTCATTAAAGGCTAATTAAATGTCCAAAATTAAAATTTCCTGTTCCGCAAATTCTTGCAAAAATGACTGTTCTGCTAGCTTTAACTTAAGTGAGCAGAACATGAGCGAAAAAGTCGTTGACACAATAAAAATTGCCGCTAAAAAAGTTATGCGGGGTCAAAGGTCAATAAAAACGGTTTTTTGCAAATATCTCGCTAACGGTAAGTTTTATCGAAAAAATTCAAATTACAATTTTATAGCTTAGAAAATTTCCTACAAAAAACATCTATAGCTTTTTTCGTAAGACTAATGGTTTTTGAGAAAATTCGATTCAAAAAGTTGTAACTTTTATTTTTCTCATAATACGTGCACTCCTTTCTACATCAGCTTTGAGGTAGAGTATGGGGTAGCGTACAAGGTAAAATTAATGTCTTTAAATTAGTAGAAAAGAATAAGCAATTAATTAAGTACGCCGATGTTTTTACTAAAGAAGAATGCTCTTCCGAGGTGATTTTTAATAATGGTATCCGGTTTCTGCTGGCTATGTATAAAGCACCAGCAAAAGAAGTGTCCATTAATAATCATCGATATTTAACTTTCGCAAAATTAATACAACTTAGAAAACCGTTAGAACTACCTTCTCTTCCGCCAACATCTAGTGCTGCTCGACAACATCTGTATCGAGTTTACTACCAAGTACAAGTACGGGTTGGTAACGAGCTTGACCCTCTAGACTGTGGATGGAAATTACATGATGAAATTTTGAAGCCAGTTAAAACTCTTCTTCCACCTGCTCCTGGTAGTCTACTTAACTCAATTTTTTGTAACTGCTCCAAGGGATGTACCTTCAACTGTGGTTGCAGAAAAGTTGGGTTACACTCTCCACCAGTTTGCGGTAATTGTCACGGTCAGAACTGCTTAAATGTATCAACGGATGCGTTTAATGACAATGACAATGACGAGCTTACTGAAAAAGTAGACTTGACGGAAGCTATGGAAATGCAGGAGACAGAAGAACCCAGACAACACGGGATATTCCTAGAATATTCTCTAAATATCCCAAAAGAGAGAAGAATATTCCAATATCCATGGAATATTCCTAGAATATACACATCATAAATGATTGGTAGGAAATATCGAGAGTACCATTACGACCAATCAGACCCATACCACGTTATAGCGTCGTTTATCGAGTAATCGTAGCTTAACCTCAAGGCAATGCTGCAATTGACATTTGACATCTCTTTTTGTCTAAATGACGCTTGTATCTTTCGTGGTTTTTGCATGTGAAATATGTAGATAATTTGAGGGAAGTTGAAGTTGTAATACTACTGTGGTATTACTGTGTGTTTGTGCCTCATAAGTAAGTTAAGTACCTACACATTTATTAATTTCATTACATGAAAATTTCATTGGGTATATCAATGATCATTTCATTTTTAGGCGTTTTGAACAAAATGAAACTTCAAATTAAAAAAACGTGTATTGAAATATTGGCCAAAAATTGCAAATTGATGAAAGAATGCAACCGACAGTTGCAAGAACTTTCTGGCAAAGTTGATACCCTCACAGAATTATTCAAAGGAACATCTTTACCATCTGTTATTGACAATACCAATATGTTGGATTTCTATTTGGACTTTCCTATAAAAAATACACAAATGTTGGATCATGTAGAAAGAATATTGGAAAATAAAGAAGCTTTCAACAGATTAGTGAGATTTCTTTTTAAAACCCATGAGGATATTTAGGGAATATTATTATCATATTCTTGAATTACTTTGAATATTCTTGGAATATACAAGGAATATTCTCAGAAGATATTAGGAATATTCTTTTTAGGATATTTCTGGAATATTCTGGGTATATTCCGAATATTCCGGGAATATGAGAAATATTCTTGAATTACTTTGAATATTCTTGGAATATACAAGGAATATTCTCAGAAGATATTAGGAATATTTTTTTTAGGACATTTCTGGAATATTCTGGGTATATTCTGAATATTCCGGGAATATGAGAAATATTCTTGAATTACTTTGAATATTCTTGGAATATACAAGGAATATTCTCAGAAGATATTAGGAATATTCTTTTTAGGATATTTCTGGAATATTCTGGGTATATTCTGAATATTCCGGGAATATGAGAAATATTCTTCAATTATTTTGAATATTCTTGGAATATACAAGGAATATTCTCAGAAGATATTAGGAATATTCTTGTTAGGATATTTCTGGAATATTCTGGGTATATTCTGAATATTCCGGGAATATGAGAAATATTCTTGAATTACTTTGAATATTCTTGGAATATTCTCAGAAGCTATTAAGGAATATTCTTTTTAGAATATTTCTGGAACATTCTGGATATTCCGGGAATATTCCTCATAGAATATTCTGGGAATATCTAAAATTTTCGCCAGCAGCACATTCTAGGAATAATCCAATATCCCAAAGAGAATATTCTATGAATATTCATGGAATATCCGGTGCTGTCTGGGAAGAAGATGATGGAGAGATGGACATGCTAATTGAAATAGAGTCAGACGAAGACACAATAATTCTAGGTAAATATTGTATTGTATTTAACATAATTAATTAAATTGTACTTTTTTTCGTTTTTAGTTATGATTAAGGCCAAATAAATTGGTGCGAGAACACATCTGACTTTAGTGCAATTACATTGTTTTTTTATCCTAATACGGAGGAATATATTTAACATTTATTTTATTTTATAAAAAAGGAAATAAATAATAATTTATTATAATTTTTTTTATAAATAATGATTCTGCTGATAAAAAATAATTTATAATTTGTTTATTTTCTTTAATAAATAAATATTTTTTAATCACAAATGAACGTAGAATATGTCTATTGGGGACAACGCTGAAAAAAACCCCATCTTGGACTCTACCACAAAGCTGGTGTAGAAAGGAGTGCACGTATTATGAGAACAATAAAAGTTACAATTTTTTGAATCGAATTTTCTCAAAAACCGATAGTCTTACAAAAAAAACGTTATACATGTTTTTTGTAGGAAATTTCCTAAGCTACAAAATAGTATTTGAATTTTTTCGATAAAACTTACCGTTAGCGAGATATTTGCGAAAAACCGTTTTTCTTGACCTTTGACCCCGTATAACTTTTTTAGTGGCACGTGTATTGGCGGGAACTTTTAAGATGTTGTTTAGGATCACAAAAGGAAACCTCATGCAAAAATTCAGCTTTCCCCTACTTTTTCTTCCCTGGATTACTTCCAACTTAAGCGACGTTAACAAACTTTAGTTATTTCTGTAAAAATTTACGTTTTAAAAATAAAAAAAACCTGCGTAAACCTATTTCGTGAAGCTTGGATTATCGATACCTTCTTTTTCATTAATTTCTGTCTTAGAGCCACCAAGCAAGGCTTGAACTTCGGCTACAGACTTGCCCTTGGTTTCAGGAACGAAAATTAAAACAAAAACAACGCCTACGAAGCAGATACCAGAGAATATATAAAAAGTAGAATCTCCGCCTATACCGAGTTTTAAATTGGCATAAAATTTCGTTACGATAAAAGCCAAGAACCAATTGAACGTAGCTGCTATAGAACACATCGTAGACTTGATTTCTTGTGGCATAAGTTCGGCCGATATTAACCAAGGAATAGGTCCGAATCCTATCGAGAACATGACAATGTAAACGCTTAAACATATTACGGGTAAAACTCCGATCGAAGTCACTGTGTCGGCGTCTAAAACGTGTCGATCTTTAAAGGTGAAAAACAACCCTAAAACGAATTCGGAAAGTCCCATGAATAAAACCGAAGCCAATAATAAAATTTTTCTACCGAATTTATCTACGATTAGTGAAGATACAAATGTCGCTACTGATTGTAAGATTCCTACGATAATAGTCGCAGTCGAAGATTTCAAACTAGAACCAGAAGCGGTGAAAATATCTCCCGTATAAAAAATAACCGCGTTCACTCCGCTCATTTGCTGAAAGAACATGAGGCTAAAACTTATAAAGCAAGCCCTTATACCCGCTTTAGATTTTAATACTGTTAAAAACGATGCTCCAGCAGAAGAATCTTTTTCTAAACTTTTTTCGATTTCTTTCAGCTCAGCATCGCAATCGTAAGCGCTACCACGTAACCTCTGAAGTGACTTCCTGGCTTCATCGTGTTTATTTTTTCTGATAAGGTATGTCGGGGTCTCCGGTTGAAAGAAGAATACTACAGCGAAAACAACAGGTATGCAAGCTGCAAGTATAGCCGAAGCTTTGGGAGACATGTAGGCTCCACTTAAATAAGCTATAAGTATTCCTACAGTTTGTAACAGTTGAAAGTAGCTTCCTAAGGCTCCTCTGATACTATTTTGTGCTATTTCTCCCGTGTAAATTGGAGCTGCCACGCAAAACGCCCCACCGGCTAAACCGGTGAGGAATCTGCCTACGTAGATCATACTAATGTTCGTGGAGAATATTATCAAAAGCCAACCTAGAAGAAACGGAATAACTGTCATTAGGCATCCCCATTTTCTTCCGATCATGTCACAGAGGAACCCGATGGGGAAACACATTAACATTGCACCTATGGAGACGAAGGAGCCTATCCATCCTATCTGATCGTCGTCTATGGCTATGTCGTTTAGCTCGGAATTTTTAAGCTCTTTCGAAATGTTACTAGTCCATCCCAGAACTGCACCGGCAGCTACTGCTCCCAAGCATACTGAAATAAAAAAAAAATGTTAATTTTTATTTCGTGCAAATGTAGAATGGTGGTTTTTTCTTTCTTTCTAAATTATTAAAGTTTACAACTAAAAAGATGTGCGAGAAGATTTATATCAATAAAAAATATGTTTTTCTGAAATCGCTCAAGAATGTCTACTTTCTCGGAGCAATTTCAGTCCCCAAAATACGCTATTGTAGTATTTAGTCCGTTGCTAAGCAACGAACTTTCCCGGATCTGCGTTCGGCAAAATTTTTGCTGTACAAGGCCGTCAAAATCCAAGGATGATAAACTAGAGAGAAGGATGGACCACTTCCATAAGAAGCAATGTAAATGTATTTTATGACGTCACGAAATACTTATTAGTTATGCCGAGTGCTAATTTTCTGTGGTTCTGGCTGTAACGCAGAGTACTCTGTTTATAAGAAGGCAGGAATTGTATTATGTACAGTATTTCATGACAAATTGAGTCTAGTTTATCATCATTGGTCAAAATCTACGTACTTTCCTGAAATGTCAAAGTGATAGCTTAAACCAAATAAGTCAAAAGGTTTGTCTGATGTATAAATTGAAATCAGATTATGTATACTAAATGAATAAGATACGTTTAGAATGTAAAAATTGGCTAGGCTTTGTATTTGTTCTTCAATAAAAAAGCTTAATAATGTTTTTTCTATTTTTCAAAATTAAGGTGTTAATTAAATAAAACGAAAATCGTCAATTTCGGTTTTCCCCAAATATCTCTGAAACCGGACTTGATATTTTAATTTTAATCCCCCCCCCCCTGCGCAGAGGCCTGAAGGGGATATTAGTGCAATTGTTGATTTGTTGATTGGTGTTGTGAGTGATACAGTTGACTATTTCCCTCGTCTTAATTTCCACCAATCACAAACGCGCAATTTTAAATTACAAATGGTTTCTAGATGAAAAAACTGTATGACAGCTCCTGTCAGTAGTTTTTTCGAGTTTACCCGCGGCAAAACTTGACAGCTGTTGTTACCAAAAATTACAATACCTTTGATAACAAGTAATTATGGTCTGCTAGGACAGCAGAAAACGACGCTAAACAATTTTTCTGATTTTATTGTCAATAAATTTTGTAATATTGTTTTTAAACAGTGCTAGTCAGCTTATGTAGTGAAAATGAGTCGCTTTGGAAGTGATTCTATGACTAATATTGAACTGGCGATTGAGAAAAGTGTACCGTACAATACCGTTAAAACCCATACGTCAATATGGAAACAGTTTACGGAATTCTGCAAGGCAAAGATATACGAGCTTTTGGAAACTACAAGTTTAGATCAACTAAATCTAATCCTGAAAGATTGGGTGAGGAACAAGGGCGCCCATACATATGGGCAAGGTAGAGCACTTGCCCACACATGGATTTTTCATCTGCATACTAAAATTAGGTTCCCATCACAACCCTGGTAAATAAGCACTGTACAAATGTCAATAATTGTATATTTTTCGCGGGGGCTGCGCCCCCTTCTACCAGTTCTTACCTACCACCCCGAACCCCACCAACTCTCTGCTTACACCGTCATATTCTACTTTATAAATTTATACTTGCCCAGTCCTAGATTTTTACAGATGGGCGCCCTTGGTGTGGAATATGAAGAAAGAAACCGTGAAAATTACAAAGAACTAGTTGTGAAGACAAGGTGGAACACCGTTGCAGAAGAGATGTATTTTATGAAGTGGAAAATAATTTTTGATCCATTTAAAGATATTATCTTCAAGTCTAGTAGGGAAGCTCGTAATGCGAAACGAAGGAATTTGCAGATGTGCGCCAATAAAAGGAAATCGAGTTCTGCTTCATTAAAATTGGAAGAATACTACGCAATGGTTTTATTATGGGACGGAGACACTCCCGCGAGACTCCAGCGAAAATTTTACCATATCCTTCAGTAGAACTTGCCTGGAGAGGTGGAGAAGCAGTCAATTGCAGAGTTCCTTATTTTAAAGAGGAAGTGGATAATTCTGGGATTAAACAGGTAGATAACATAGTTACAAATTTTTAAAATAACTGATTTTCAAAAATCCTACTTTTTAGGAAGAGTAGAATATAATCCTCTCTTCAATACAACGGCCCAGGGTGGAGAAAAAAAATGGCCGATAGTAAAAGGCTGGTCTTCAACACGAAGAACCCTACCTTTTGTCCAGTCCGTCTTTTTAAAATTCTAATGGTTAAACGTTCATCTAGAATAACAACTGATAGATTATTCTTAACAGTAAACCCACCTTGGAACAAAGAACGATCAAGTGGATGGTACAAAAACACTCCAGTGGGAAAAAACGAACTTTCTAAATGGACTAAAGTAGCAGCAGAGAAGGCAGGATTAAATACAAAAGAAATAAAAATAACAAACCACTCTATGCGGTCGACAGCAATCAGTAACCTGGCTAAAGGAGGGATGGGTGAACAACAATTAATTAAAATTACTGGCCACAGTTCAGCCAACTCAATTAAACCTTATTTGCAAATGGATAATGAGCATTATTCCAACATCATAAATACCCTTAGAAGTGACGCCTGAGAACCTCCAGCTAAAAAACAGAAAACAGAAGATCCTACAGCCACTCCTCGAGCTTCTCACTCTATAGCTGGACCCAACAACATTAATGATTTATCTACATCCAACGTTATCAATGAGTTAACAAAGATTTCAAACAATACTCCTACTGTGTACCAAAATTGCAATTTATATTTTAATTGTACAGGGTGGCCAAATAAGAATGCGAGGTACTGTATCTGGGAAACTATCCATCGTAGAGGCTTGCGGAAAAAAAGTTATTACTAAAACGGCCAAGATAAAAACCTGGAAAATATTTTCAAGTTTCTGAAATGGCCGCTAGGGGGCGTAACTGCAATCTTGAATCTAAGAAAGTGATGTTTCTGTGAATTCCGCTATATTAACCTAACAAAAAAATACCTGATCTTTAAAGTAGAGGATAATCTGAACCTTTTTTGTTTAACAAATTTTACTGTATCTCTAAAAATAGAGTGGTGGGGGGGTATTCAAATGTTTCAGTAAAAAACACCCTGTATATTCGAAACGGCTGAGCCGATTTTAACAAACTTGGGCTAGTTGAAAAGAGTTATTCTTGGGCTACAAATGTTATAATATTTGAACTTTTGTTAGGTTCACATGTCGCCGCTAGAGGGCTTTTTTTTCGACATTTCGACAGAAATGGTTAATTTTCTCAAAAAAATTAAATACATTGGTATGATTTCTTTTTCATGAAAAAGTAGCTAAATGATACCTAAACAAGCAGGCATCATTTAGCTACTTTTTCATGAAAAAGAAATCATACCAATGTATTTAATTTTTTTGAGAAAATTAAACATTTCTGTCGAAATGTCGAGAAAAGCCTTCTAGCGGCGACGTGTGAACCTAACAAAACTCAAATATTATAACATTTGTAGCCCAAGAATAGCTCTTTTCAACGAGCCCAAGTTTGTTAAAATCGGCTCAGCCGTTTCGAATATACAGGGTATTTTTGACTGAAACCTTTGAATACCTCCCACCACTTTATTTTTAGAGATACAGTAAAAATTGTCAAACAAAAAAGGTTCAGATTATCCTCTACTTTAAACGTCAGGTATTTTTTTGTTACGTTAATATAGTGGAATTCACAGAAACATCACTTTCTTAGATTCAAGATTGCAGTTAGGCCCCCTAACGGCCATTTCAGAAACTTGAAAATATTTTCCAGGTTTTTCTCTTGGCCGTTTTTTTCCGCAAGCCTCTACGATGGATAGTTTCCCAGATATAGTACCTCGCATTCTTATTTGGCCACCCTGTACCATAAATAATAAAGTTTGTAGTATTTTGTGATTAAATAAATTACCTGTTTTTCAGTTTTCAAATTAATACCTACAGATTTATTATGTATGCAAGTTATATTCTAAAAGAATACAGATAAAATATGAAAATGCAGATTATTGTTTACCATCTGAATTTATCTCAGCGAGCAGACGCTGAACTTGCATTTGTATATTATTCTTTGAATTTATTATTACAATGAAATAATTTAGTTTTTAAGTTGTATTCAAATAGTTAAGACGTATAATTTAAAATCTCAAATTTTGTATTTTCCAAAAATAAAGTTTTTTAAAAAACCTTTCGCAATCCTACGTAAATTAACTGGCGCAGTCAGTAGGATTGCTACGACGGAAGACGACAAAAATCGCGTTTTTCGGTCGATTTTAATCGTTTATGTGGCACGCGAAGTTTTTCGAAAACAAACATTTTGGAAAATATTGTTAGTGGAGGACAAGCATCGCCGAAGCTGACAACAACTGGTAAAGAGGACACACATCGCCTTTCCACGACAGATTTTTGGACAAAAATCGCTGAAAATCCAACTGGAACCAGTTCCAACAAAGAAAGGACAAACATCGCCTGAATTTGTTTAGCCGTTAGGACCACGAAGGAAGGACAAACATTACCTGAATTCGTCTAGATCTAAGAAACAAAAGAATATCAAGTTTTCAATGCCAATGAAACAAATAATTGGACTTTTACTGTAAGTCATTTTAATTTTGCATCCTATTTTACCTTTCCTAAATAAGTGATAATATTCTTAAAAAAAAAAAAAAAAAAAAAAAAACGTAATTATTAATTTTATGCATAACATTTAGAAATTTTCTAATATATGACAGAATCTGATTTAGAAGAACTTATAAATAGTTTTAATAATCTTTATCAAGACAGTGAAGACGAAATGGCACAACCAGTAAATTATCAACTTTTAAAATTAAATATAGATATAATTCCTTGTTATGAAGGTAATCCTCACACTTTAGGAATTTTTATTGATAGTTGTGAAAATCTAATAAAAAATTTTTTCGATAGAAATAATCCGCAAATTAATAATTTTATATTAAGAGCAATAATAGGTAAGCTCACAGGTAGAGCTTTAGCATTGATAGGTTCACGAATTGAGTTGACCGCATGGAAAGATATAAAATCCGCTTTACAATTATGCTTTGGTGATCAAAGGAATTTAGATTGTTTAATACAAGATCTAATTTGCCTTCAACCTTATAAAAATGAAGCTCCTTATAATTTCGGAATGAGATGTCAAGACGCACGCAGTTTAATAGTATCAAAATTAAATTCTCTTGATGATATTGATGTGGCAGAAAAAGTAATTAGATTAAAAAGCTATGATGATCTAGCACTCAAAACTTTTATTCGCGGTTTACCTAATCATTTACAAAATAATATCAGACTAAGAAACCCCGATAGTTTAGAAAAAGGCATGTCATTGGTCGTAGAAGAAGAAAATTTCTTATATAGCCAACACAGAAATAATACTTTAAATTCGCAAAATTTTAAGCCTTTTCAAAGAATAGTTCCTGTAAAAAATAATTTAAGATTACAAAATAATCCAAATTTCAACAGACAATTTAATTTGCCTGCAAATAATCAAAATCATAGTTTTAACTCTCAAAACCACAGACCAAATTTTCAAAATAATCCAATAAGACCAATTTTCGAAAGTAATCAAAATAGGCCAAATTTTCAAAATTTCCAAGATAATCCCATGAGACCGCCTATGCAAAACAATTCTAATTTTAAACCATTTAATCAACGAAATTCTACTCCGAACACGTCTAATTTTAGACAATATTTTAATAACCCATCTCCATATAAACACCCACAAATTTTCGGAAGAAATACCAACGTCTCAAAACCTTTTCAACCCGAACCAATGGAAATAGGATCAAGTAACATTTCCACAAGACCAAAACCAAATTTTACCTCGACGCAACTTTTTAATCAAAACGTACAAGAATTCGAAAATCCTTTTGAAAAATTAAACTACCAAGAAGAACAAACTAATAATATCAACCCTGAAAATTACTATGACCCTTCAGCTTATGAACAAAACTACGAAAATAAATATAATGATGAAGAAGACCCTCAAATATATCAAAATAGTTATTACGATCAATTCGATCCAACTTTTGAACGAAATATTGAACAAATAGGAAATTTTCAAATAACTACCCTCTCAAACAATCCAAACATAATAAATATAAATTTAATAAAAGCTAATTTACCACATATTTTTGTGCCTTCATTAAATGCGAATTTCCTAATTGATACAGGAAGCACTCGAAGTCTTATGAACCCAAATTTGGCAAACAAACATTATAAAAATTTTATTTTTAATGAAAAATTTAACATTCAAACAGCCCATAATATTTCATTTCATGACAAAGTAATAAATATACCTCTTTTTAAAAATTTTAACGTTAACGGTACACATAAATTTTATTTATTCGACTTTAATAAAAAGTACGATGGATTAATTGGCGTAGATTTATTAAAACAACTAAAAGCAACCTTAAATCTAGATAAAAAAATATTAATAACACCCAACACTCAAATACCGATAATCTACGAATCAGAAGAATTATCAAATTTTAAGAAAAATCTTAAAATAAAAAATTATTCTATCACAATTCCGGCAAGAACATCTAAAATTGTAAAACTCCCTGTTAACATTAAAAAAGGTAAATTAAATAGCGCAGCTGATGCACTCTCAAGAATCAAATTAAACGCACTTGAAAACGAATCTATGATAAATAACCCAGGAGACATCGACCAAGAATCATTTGACTATTTACGTCGAATAGCAGAATCAATGTATAGACATGAAAATGAAAATCCCACTCAAAATCCATTTCCAAATTTATTTCAAGAAAACCCACCTGAACCGACAATAACATCTCTCGAGAATAATCACGATAATAATCAAACAGAAAAAACCCAACCAATAACAGAACAACCTATCGAAAATATACCAAATACCTCACAATCACACGTGCAACAAACCCCTATTGAAAATATACCCGATGATGTCACATATACCCAACACACTACGGCAACAGAAACAACTAATGATGGAATTAAAATTTTAGATGAAATCATAAATAATAAAGTTAATCAAATATTAGTTTTCCCACAAATTTATTCAAAATTAAAAGTTACTTATGAAACATATCAACATCATAAAATAACTACAGTCGAAATTCCTGAAAAAAATAATGAAAATCTTATTTTTGAATATCTAAGAGACTATACCATCATAAAGAAATCATACTGTATTTGGTTTCACTCAGACAATCTTTATAACGCATTCAACAAAGTTTACTTAAAACACTTTTCAGAAAAAGGCCCTAAATTAATTAAATGTACTAAACGAATTAATACAATAAAAGAAAAAGAAGAACAAATAATGATAGTTCGAAACCATCATGAAAGTAAAACCAACCATAGAGGAATCTCAGAAACATTAGAAAAAATAAAACAAAACTATTACTGGATAGGAATAAAACAATCGGTTACAGATTACATCAATGCTTGTGACATTTGCCAAAGAACCAAGTACGCAAGACAAAATCCATATTCGCCTCTGTTACTCACAGAAACGGCTTCAAAACCATTTCAAATAGTTCATATAGATTTATTTTTTTTTAATAATAAAATCTATCTCATGTTTGTAGATTCATTCACAAAATTTGCCCAAGCTCATGAAATCGCTGGTAAAACAGCAATCCACATTAGTAATGCTCTAATTAAATATTTTACATCTTTTGGTATCCCTAAAAAATTAGTCATTGACCATGGAACTGAATTTAACAACGATACTGTAAAAGAAATCTTAAATCTTCACAAAATAAAAATTCATTTTACTACCCCGGGACACCACGAATCTAATGGTGTCATAGAAAGATTTCATTCCACTATTATAGAACATCTGCGAATACTTAAAGAAACTTACCCCAACGAAACTAATTTAATGGACTATGCTATTATAGGGTATAACAGTTCTTTACACTCTAGCACAAATTATACCCCATTCGAACTAACATTCGGTCATTCTCATAGTAGAAACCCTAATGAAATATTCTTACCAAACATTTTCTATTCAGATTACGCAGAAAATCATAAGAAAAAACTCGAACACGTGTATAAAAATGTCAGTACTAATTTAGATAAAAAGAAACAACATGTTATTTCTAAAACAAATACTAAAGGCGATCAAACACAAGAATTCAAGTTAGAACAAATTGTTTACAAAAAGAATCCAGGTCGAGAAAGAAATAAAAAATCTAACAAATTTTTAGGCCCTTATAAAATAACAAAAATATTAGATAACAACCGTGTAGAAATTGTTAACCAGAAAATTAAAGGCAAAAATAAATCAGAAATTATACATATTAAAGAATTAAGAAAACCTAATATTATTTCAGATTCATCGCACTCACACATGGACTCGAACAACCAACTTTCCACAACTTAACGAACAATCCTGGCCTTCTACCATTAAAAATCGGTACAGCACAAAATATAATAGATTATTGGTCCTTTATTGAAATTTTTGACATAACAAATATAATTTCCGAATTTAATTCACTAAAAATAAAAATTAAAGAAATTGAAAATTATTTCTACAATAATTTAACAAACACCTCACTAGAACAAACATTCAAAAACGAATTCATTAATTCTTATTCTCTCATTTATATACTTGAAAATAAAATTAAAAATCAAATAAAACAACTAAACCCCTTAATTACTAATGATAACTCTAACAGAAAAAGAAGAGGTCTTATAAATGCCTTTGGCAGTATAATAAAATATATAACTGGTAATTTAGATGAAAGTGACGCACGAAAATATGACACAGCAATTGAAACCCTTTCAAATAATCAGGAAAAAATAAAAACCCTTGTTAAAGATCAAATAACCCTTTTAAAAGGATCTATAGAAATATTCAACACTAGTACATTCAAACTATCTCAAAATCAAGTTTTATTGGAATCAAAAATAAATGATATAAAAAACGCTATTGACACTTCAGATAGCCATTACCATCAAACTATCAAATTTCTATATACAGAAGCGATAATTCCAGACATCACTTTAGCATTACAAATCATATATGATATGTTAGAAAAAATCGAAATTGCCATCACATTTTCAAAGTTGAATACATTCCACAATTCAATTATTGAACCTAATGATCTGCTAAATGAAATAGGATTAATTAAAGAACATTTAAATCAAAATAAACTACCTTACGAACCAAATTTAAATAACATTTTGAATTTTGAAAAAATAATGACTATTAAAAGTTATTCTAAATACAATCAAATAATCTTCATTATTGAAATCCCAATCGTAGAGAAAGAAATATACAATTATTATCATTTATATCCCTTACCAACTCTACAAAACGATTCCTTTAAATTAATAATCCCATTATCCAAATTTTTACTCCTGAATGAGCAAAATTATATGACGTCAAACAACAAATGCCAAGAAGTCATCTCCGAAGAATTCATTTGCCAAAGAGAAAGCTCTCTAAGAATATCCGAAGAAAACGCACCATGTGAAGTCCGTTTAATAAAATATATCCCTAACGTCACGATGTGCCAAGCCGTCCCTGCCGAAGTCAAAGAAAATAAATTCCAGAAAATAGAAGACAACAAATGGATCGTCATCATCCCCAGGCCTCAACCAGTCAACATCCAATGCGGTAAATCTACAGACACTATTTTGTTGAGAGGAACTTTTGTGCTCGAAATGAACTCATATTGTTCAATTAAAATCAAAGACTTTAAAATTGAAAACTATAAAAACACTAAAAGTAAATTTAAAACGCTTGAACTTCCAAAGCTAAATTTTGATATTCCTAATAATATAGACAATGCAATTATTCAAGTGAAACCACTCAAACTAGATAGTATCAATCTAGACGAAATAAAAAATGTAAGAAACTCAATACAAATTCAAAGTGACAATTTTGAAAATAATTTTCAAAAACTTAATAATGTTAATCATATTAGTATATGGACAATTATATTATATATTTTTATTGCTATTGTAATCGTAACCATGCTTTATAGATTTTATAAGAAAAAATATTTTAAATTAAATTCAAATGAAAATAATCAAAAGGAGGAAATGTTAAGAAATCCTGTCTTATCATCCCGGATTTCTCTCTAAAGGCGGAGGAGTTATATTCTAAAAGAATACAGATAAAATATGAAAATGCAGATTATTGTTTACCATCTGAATTTATCTCAGCGAGCAGACGCTGAACTTGCATTTGTATATTATTCTTTGAATTTATTATTACAATGAAATAATTTAGTTTTTAAGTTGTATTCAAATAGTTAAGACGTATAATTTAAAATCTCAAATTTTGTATTTTCCAAAAATAAAGTTTTTTAAAAAACCTTTCGCAATCTTACGTAAATTAACTTGCATATATAATAGGTAGTATGTTTTGTAAGCTGTGTATGCAGAATAATCTGTTACTCATGAAATAGTCTTGTCAAATACCATTCGGGCATCTAATTTTTCCTGTGACAATTCAATTCATGTATAAAAAATCCCATAAGCCGCGTGATTTTGTCATTATGACAGCGAAAAAAGTTTGCCCTAACTTTTCCAGCGACAATAACGGAACCTAACTTTTGAAAGCATGGCAACCAGCATTGTAAACAAATTTTTGATGACGTTATGTCAATTTTTCTCAAACTTGCGTTGTCAGAAAAGTTTTCATTTGTGGAAATGTCGCGATTTGGAGAGTCTTCGAGTGGAGAAATTGAAAAAGCCATCAATGATAATGTGACTCGCAATACTGTGAATTCAACTACATCAATTTGGCGACAATTTGCGATGTTTTGTTTGGAAAAAAATATGAACTCATTGCAGAAACTTCCACTGAAGAGTTAGCTTCTATTTTATGTGACTGGGCATTCAACATGATGAAGAACAATGGAGAAGATTATAAAGAGAGTGCAGTCAAGACGATTTGGAACACTTCAGCAAAAATGTTACAAGAGAAGTACTTTAAAGATTATAAAAGAATTTTTAATCCGTTCACGGACATACAGTTTAAGAAAGCGAGAAATGCACGTGACACAAAACGCAAAATTTTACAAGCAATCCCAGAAAAAAGGAAGGTGAGTTCTAATGCTCTCACAAAACGTGAAATTTTTGAAATTGCATTGTTATGGAGTGAAAAAGAACCTGTAGGCCTCCAAAGAAAATTTTATCACATTGCTGCGTATGAATTGGCTTGGAGAGGTGGAGAAGCAGCAAATTGTAAGGTATTCTATTTTAAAATCGAGACAGACAACCGTGGAAGAGAGACCGGAAGAGTTGAATATAACCCAGTGTTTTTCGAAGACAGCAATAAATTAATTTATTGATACAAGTTTACTTCGACAAAAAAAAAGCTCTCGTGTAATTATAAGTGAAAAAAAATAATAAGAACAAGTAAACGGGAAAAATTCTTGAATACCAAAAGATTGCCCTGACTTCGAGTAATGTTACGGTAAGAATTTGATTATTTTTAATTTATCCAAAAGGAATTCAAAATATAGGATAATTTTTCCGGCTCCATTAGTTGTCCAAGGTTTATGGCGTTTAGTTTTAATGTGGCGAAGGGGAAATGCTGTGTTGAAACACTTAATTATTTTATTTAGGAAGTCCAAGAATTTAGAGTCAATATCTTCAGAAAGGTTATTCCAATCAGTAGCTAGACACAAGTTATAAAAATTTTTGAAATTACGCTGAGAGAAAATTCTACTTAACTTTTTTTGGAGCTGTGCGCGGTATTATAAATTTGGCAAAAACTGCACCATGGTCCGAAAGACCTGAGCTAATTACAATTGTTCAGAGTTCAGAAATGGAGGTAGATAAGGAAACTGATCACTAAACTCTTTTATACAGGTTGATGATGAGAAAACGCTTAGAGGTATCAGTCGGAATTAGTGGGTTTTCTGTAGACAGAATGACTAAAGGAACCATTGGGTTTACGGGTGACTTTAACAATTTATCAAAATTTGTAAAACTCAATTTTTTTTGTTAATAATTGGTTATCAAAAATGATACAAGCTTATTACGAGTTTGAGACCGGTTAGGCAGAGATTTGCAGCTTTTTCGAAGAAAAAGTATCTACGCTTTTTTTCAAATAAACTCTTTATCGATTTAATTTTTACTTTCCCGGCCCCTCGCAAAGGGAAAGTATTGTGAACGTGCTAAAAAAAAATTGAGATAACGACGGATATATCCATTTTGAGGTCCCCTAAGACGATTAAAACGATTTGCAGATGGAAGTCCGAAGTCCGTCTGTCTGTCTGTGTGTCTGTATTCTTCCACGATAGCGTCCGCACGCTTAATCCGATTGAGCTCGGGGATTGAACCCGTACATCGCAAAAAAATATAAGACTTAAAGTTTTTATTTGATATTTAGGTGCCTCACTAGCTTGTAAATACATCCTGAAATTTTCATTTCTTAATTCTGAACCTAACCTAAAATGTTTTTTTAAACTAAAAAATCGCAACACTTAGTGTCCAAACGCTTGATTCGATTGAGCTGAAATTTTAAAACTAAGCTATGGAAAATTTTTTTAAAATTTAAAATCCAAATGGCATTTGACATGTCAAAGAAAAAGTAAACAAAATTGCGACCCTAAAAAATTGTTTTACTTTTTTTTGACATGTGAAATGTCTTTCCTTTTATAATATTTCAAATATCATTTTTACTTTAAAAAAATTGGAAACGAATTTTTTTGATTTGGACTTTAAAAAATTTTAACACCAAATTAATTTTTTTAATTTTCATTTCATAACTTCCGGGAAAGTCTTGTGGCGACAGAACAGATTTTTTTAATTAAATATTTAACAATAAGTGAATTTATCTTCCGTATAAAAAATAATTAGATTTCTTCAGATGCTTCAATAATTCTAAAAAAATCCTCTCCTACTTTTTACACATAGTAATCAGAAACATTCAGGACAAGTGAGAGATATTTACAATACTTAAAAAAACTTACTTGATAATGCGGCAACATACTGCGGGACTGTACTCGATTTCCCATAATCGGCCATTTTGTTCTGTAACAAAAAATGAAATTACAGTTCGATTTTAATGTTTTTTAAAATGCAAACGGGACTTTTCAATTTATTTTAAATCTTAATATTTAAAACTCTCTAGAAGAAATGGAAAAGTGTTTGCTTTCTCTCTATAAACGTGACACGACTAATTCCATTTAATTGGTAATTAAAATTTATAAAACGTTTCTATACCGACACATCCAACTCCATGGTAATTAGTTTTGTCCAATACAGAGTGAGAAATAATTAAAAAGACTTCCATTTATTTCAAATCATTCAAAACATTATCTACACTACACTGTTAGAAGGCGACCAGTACTGTACTCTCCCAATGGTCATAATAGTATCTAAAATGTCTAGAGATTTTCTAGCGATACCTGCTATATCAGCATCAATGGAGAGGAGTTTTTCCAGGACTTCTCTATCAATTACCAAACGAAGGGATAGACTAAATAATGAATATGTTGGATGTATAATGTCTTTGGAAAATAAATTGGATTTCTATCAACCTGTTGAACATGCAGGCTTTCGTCGTGGATTTGGAATGAATGATCACCTTCAAAGCGTCAAAACACTTACAGAACAGACAATAGAATACAACAGAGCTTTAGTAATGACATTCGTGGACTTCCACAAAGCCTTCGATACAATAGAGCTAAATGCAGTGTGAAATGCACTTCAGGAATGTAGAGAAGACTACCGATATACCAAGCTCATCCACAATATCTACAAAAATGCAACAATGACGGTAAAACTGAATGAAAATACCAACCTCATAATTATTGAACATGGTGTTCGGCAAGGCGACGCGATGTCACCAAAACTGTTTATTACAGTCATGGAGAGTGCATTCAAACAATTGGACTGGAGTTAGAGAGGTATAAACATAGATGGCAAGAACCTAAACAACTTGCGTTTTGCAGATGATATAGTGATATTCTCAGACAATCTAGAAGAAATGCGACTGATGTTGCAGGAGGTGTGTGGAAAGATCGGTCTTAATATTAACATGTCAAAAACAAAATTCATGACAAATCTTGTTCCCAGCTGTGGCTTAAGCATTGACGGAGCTGAGATTCAAATGGTGGATAGATATGTGTACCTTGGCCATGAGGTCAGCATCTCATGGGATAGTCAGACATGCGAACTAAAGAGAAGGCTCACTTTCTCATGGGCAGCTTTTGGAAGACATAAAGACGTTTTCAAGAGTGACATTCCCGTCAATCTAAAAACTTTTTTCGCACAGTGCGTGTTGCCAGTGATGACATGTGGCTCAGAAACCCTAACACTAACAACAGTAACAGCTAAGAAACTTAGAGTTACACAGAGGAAGAGGGAGAGATCCATGATTGGTGTGACCTTGAAGGACCACATAAGAAACGAGGATTTGCACGGAAGAACCGGCGTCAGCGATGTCGTGGAAACTATCTATGTTCAACAGTGGATACAGAGGGCTGATTGATGATGATAATGTCTTTAAATTCCTGGATGGCTAATAGAACAGACTTTAATTCAACATTAAAATATAAAAATGAGAGAATTCTTAATCAGCATTTATAATATCCAACACTAACAGATTTACAACTAGGTATCTTTCATTTTTGTTAACTTTTTATTAGGTATACTTAGGTACCTATTCTAATAACATACTTGTGAACCAACTAACAATTTAATGATTGAAACTTTCAAACTATTTTGATCAAAATATTTGATATTTCAAATTTTAAAAAGTTATAGTTTAATTTGATTTGATTCACAGCACTGCTAGGCTTGATTTGGGGGACAAATCGACTGAAAGTTTTCGAATAAAATTGATCTAAAACCACCAATAAACTGATAATAACTTTTTTTAATAAAAAAAAATGACAATGGAATTTCGAACTATTTACAAAAGTGCTGCAAATCTCAAATGTTATTTTTTAAAACTTCGCAGCAAGGCAGAAACTGGTATTCTTGGCATATATGTATACTACGGTACGGGTGCTCCATTTATAAATTTTGTCAAAGTAAAAAATGGAGGAACTGTTTTAAAATGTTTGGAAACTATTATCTAACAAAAATTTTTTTTTAACTTACTGAAAATACCTATTGTCTACAAACTGTTTTCGAAACTTTATCGTAACATTTCATTATAGCACCAAGATACTTGTAATAGTAAAGTTTATTGGAACATTATTGTATACTATAAAGCAAATTTAAGTTGTTAAATTATCAACATTAAAGATAAAACAGTAGCAAATCTAGAATTACACAGAATTATCATTGTTAAACAACATTGTTTAATTTGTAGTAAGTAGGATTTTGAAGTTAATATACATTAAAACACAGGACACAGGTAAATATTTAAAAAGAAAATTGAATGTTTCCAAAATTTTTTGATTAACTTCCTACACGTGTTTCGATATATTCGGAGAATGTATCGCTGCTATCTGAAATACAAAAAAATTGGAAACGTTTAAATTTTCCATGTAAACTATTTAACAGGATGTTTTAAAAATGGTAAAAAAGTTGCTTATTGAAAAAGGTCAATCAAAATTGGGAATAACTTAAAAAAAGTGGTTTTTCGCCTTTCGATGTCTTTTTCAAACAAAAAAATTCTTAGCAGTATGTGGATGGTCGGAAAATTTAGGATAAATTATAAGTAAATTAAACAATAAATTGGACAAATTAAAAGTTCCGGAATAAGGGTGGGGTAGCTAAATATACAACTTGAGGATTGGATATTGGTTTTTTACGATTTCTGGCTGAAATATGCATCCTATCGAAAAAAGTTTAAACGAAAAGTTGTAGATAATTAAAAAATATAAAACTTTTGTATTAATTATTTTCCACATAACCTCAAAATTGGCGAGAAAAACGATAAAAACCATTTTTTTCTTTTTTAATTTTTATCTCCCGCAAAAATATTTTTTTTATGAAACTTGGTGAAAACGTTCTTCTTTGAGTTTTAAATAAGATGTAATTTTTTCAATGCAAAATGTTTTATTTTCGATTTTATACGAAATTAAATTAAAAAAAAGCCTAATTTTGAATCGAAAAAGTTCTCTCACAAATTTTCAATTTTTTAACTTTATCAGTGATCATTTTCTTCGTTGAACCTCGAATTTAAGATGGAATGAAAAAAAATATATTGTTCGTATTGAAAAATATCGTTAAAAATTCAGAAAACCAAAAAACGGCTTTTTCATAATCGATTTTTCAATTAATCTAGACCATTTTTTATTTCTTATTGAAAGTAAGCATTGAAATTAATGAAAATGATTAATATTCATATAATATAATGTCATTTATATTCAATTAACTATTAATGGTTTTGAAATTACCGAAAACATTGTTTGGTCACTACACCTCTTGATTGCTTTAATGGAGTAGAACAAGCTTGCCAAAAATAAATAAAAATAAAAAAATAAATAAAAATAGGACGCTGTTGAATGAAATCTGTCTGCCAGATATAACAAGAAACACTGATATACAAGTTCTCTGGTTTAATTGCAATAGAAAGAGCTATACTAATAGTCTTAAAAACTCAAAAAGTTCGAAAACTATCCTTAATTTGTTTCTGGCTGCATGGACTCGAACCTAAAGCCGAATAACAAAAAAATAAAAAAAAATATTTATGCGGGAGATAAAAATTAAAAACGAAAAAAATGGTTTTTATCGTTTTTCTCGATAATTTTGAGGTTATATTGAAAATTAATCAATACAAAAGTTTTAGATTTTTTAATTATCTAGAACTTTTACATGAAACTTTTTTCAATAGGATGCATATTTCAGCCACAAATCGTAAAAAATCAATATACAACCCTCAAGTTGTATATTTAGTTACTCCCACTCCCCTTCCGAAACTTTTAATTTGTCCAATTTATTTTTTCAATTAAATTATAATTTATCCTAAATTTTCCGACCATCCACATACTGCTAACAATTTTTTTTGTTTCAAAAATCATATTAATTTTTGGTAAACGGTGTTTTCTTATTAATTCGATTTGCTGAATCAGAAAATGCCGGTTCCCCTCCCATTTTCCACCTCCTTTCCCCTCCTTTCCCCTACCGAAGTGTCCCTCTACGTGGTTTTTTTTCACAAAAACGGTTACATATAGGAAAAAATTTTCAAATAAGAAGTTAATCTACATTAATTCTGTAACCCAGAGGCGGATCCAGAATTTCATTTTGGGGGAGGGCCACGAATTTATTTTTATCGGGGGGTATGCAGGGTGACACAGCAACCATGTAACAGGCTACAGTATCTGTGTTTCTCAAGATAAAATTATAAAATTTTAGGGCATTAAATGGGACCTTAGTGACCTCATTTTACTCAGTTTGTTTCACTTTTACTACTTCCGGTTTTACCGAAGTGATACCAACTTTTGAATTTTAAACGGGACACCCTGTAGATTATTACATTTTTGGAATCTACATGACAACCTGATTTCATCGATGGATCATACTTGGTATCTCAAGTGAATAATTAAGGAGCTACACACAAAAATACGAAATATCCAAATTGGCTGCAATAATATACCAAAGAAATAAACAACGGGAAAAAACGGCACTAACTTAAATATTACATTAAATTATTTAATGTAATTCAAAAAATTTATAAATTTAATACAACATAACTGAATTGTACGATTTTTTATTTTTTTTTTAATTTAACCCATTTC
This sequence comes from Crepidodera aurea, assembly GCA_949320105.2. Taxonomy (NCBI): domain Eukaryota; kingdom Metazoa; phylum Arthropoda; class Insecta; order Coleoptera; family Chrysomelidae; genus Crepidodera; species Crepidodera aurea. The sequence continues at coordinate 5,799,623 of OX439477.1, read as the reverse complement.
CCCCCCTGTTTTCATACCTTATTTAAATTGCAACCCTTGTTTTTTTTCTTCCTAAAATAATAAACGCATTCTATTCTAATTAAGTGCATAATTTTAAATTATATTTTTGTACATTTCTTAGTTAATGTTCTCAATACTTTAAAGCAATACATTAAATAATTTTTTAATATTATCAAGGCGGCGGTGACTATGACATTATTTTGACTTATTTAGGTGACGGTGAATTTGACAGTTAGCTATCATAGAGCTGGTGATTTAAACTACAAAATAAAATAAATGATCTAAAATCGTTTTTGATAAAAATGTATACTCGTAATGAACAAATAGACATGTTACTAATATTTGGTGAATGTCGAAAAAATTCGAGGGCTGCTGCTGAGTTGTATAGAAATAGATTTCCCAACAGGAATCATCTAAGTAACAATTATTTCTGGAGACTTTAAACTCAGTTAAGAAGGGAACCGATTGCTGAAAATGACGAATCTATAATAAGTGAAGAAGTTGAAACAAATGTACTTGCATATGTAAATTATGACCCAACATCTAACTTGAGAGAAATAGAAAGTAAGCAGGGAATCTGTTAGAAGAATTTAAAAAAAATATAAATATAAATAAATCTTTCAAGTATCAAATTCATCAAGAGTTGTATGAAAACGATTTTTCTAGAAGAATTACATATTGTAATTGGCTTTTAAATAATTACAATTTAAACAATAACTTTCATCACTCCATTTTATTTACTGACGAGTCTTGATTTACGAATTCAGGAATATTTAATAAAAATACTTAATAGAAGGAATTGGGCTACAGAAAATCCACGACTAATACGACAAGGACATCAACAAGTAAGATTTGGATTTAATGTCTGGTTGGGCATATTAGAGGGAAGAATTTTTGGTCCCATTATATTTGATGGAGCTTTAACAGGATAAAGATATTTAGAATTTTTACAAAATGAAATTGAGAATATTTTCGACGATTTTCCAGATGAAGTAAATGAAAGAGTTACCTTTCAACAAGATGGGGCTGGCCCTCATAATTTTGGTCTGGTTCAAAATTATTTACATTTTCGATTTGGAAATAGATGGATCGGAAATAACGGTCCTATCAGATGGCCAGCAAGATCACCTGATCTTACGCCAATGGACATGAATTTTATTTGGAGACATTTAAAAAATATTGTTTATAAAAGAACATACACTACAAGAGAACAATTGGAAATTTCTGTTCGAGATGCTATTAACAGCATAACAGCAGATCAAATAAATCGATTTGGTTTGTAAATATTTTTTTGTGTTTTTAAGGATTAGTATTTTTTTATTAAAATCGTCAAATGAAGAATAAATATTATTTATTGTTTATTTTTGTGGTATGTTATTTGAGCCAATTTTGATTTTTCGTATTTTTGTGTGTAGCTCCTTCACTATTCACTTGAGATACCAAGTATGATACATCGATGAAATCAGGTTGTCATGTAGATTCCAAAAATGTAAGCAGGGTGTCCCGTTTAAAATTCAAAAGTTGGTATCACTTCGGTAAAACCGGAAGTAGTAAAAGTGAAACAAACTGACTAAAATGAGGCCACTAAGGTCCCATTTAATGCCCTAAAATTTTATAATTTTATCTTGAGAAACATAGATACTGTAGCCTGCTACATGGTTGCTGTGTCACCCTGTATATGTATATATGTCTGCATAAATCTTGCCATACATTCATTTCTAAAATAACTTTATCACTTACTTGTACTCAATTTTATCAAAAAAATGAGATCTTATAACATCTATTGTTTTGGTAAGGCGACACACAAACTTCAAATAGTTCATTTCAAGTTTATTATTATTTCTCATGATTATAAAATATTTAGGATTTTTGATAATGTCAGTATATAATGATAATTTGATAATAATCAAAAATATCACATATGTGTCACAGTTCTTTCTTATCTTGTTTTTGTTTGAATTTATAAAAAAAGTAGTCAAACTCACAAAATCGTTACGATTAAAAAAGATTTTTATGCTGGTGGTTCACGATATTTTCTGTAGCTATTATTTCGAAAAAGATTGAAATGACATTTGCTGGCTTTCCATAACCAAAGTATAAAAACTTTTGCAAAACTATCCATTTCCGGTCATTTTAAATAGGACACCCAGTATATTATAAATTGCAATTTTCTGTGCTTTCTTCTAGAAAACTTTCGATAATGTTTGGACCGCATCTTTAAATTAATGTCCCTAGAAAGTTTTGATTTCAACACGCGTCTGGACTGATGTAATTCAATACCTGCCAGGACAAGTAGGCCAAGGCGTATTTGTTTTATGTTCAGATACGATATAATTCGAAAGTTAGAAAGCAGAAATTATATATATAAACAGACGTTTAAAAAAATTCATGTAATTATTTCAAAAAACATTAAATAGCTGAAAAATAAAAGAGGTATCCTAGCAATCGTAAAATATTAATTAATAATAAAATTTAATTGTCAAGAGTTGTAATTAGTAATACCGAGTATTTTCTAAGACGCTAACCATAAAAACTATATATTTATAATTTGAATAATATGTGGAGTTCAAATAAGCAAAAAAAAATAAAAAGTGTCTATTATCACTATCCTATATTTCAGTAAAATGGTCGAGGAGTGTCCCTACTCGTTGTTTTATTGGATGTAATATTCCAGTAGATATAGACATGATTTTAACAGAATTTAACAATAATTACAAAAGTTTTAACACTTCAGTTGAATGAAGAGTAAGTTCAAATGATATTGTGTCTGATTTTTTTCTGAACGGAAGATATTGAAAATCCACGATTTAATGCATTTTCGCATTAATAGCGCGAAAAAAATGTCAAAAGTTCTGCAAACTTTCGAAGTTTTGTAAAATAGTATTTTACATCCTCTGTTAAATTTGCAACCATTCAAACAATACGGAAAGGTTTCTTTCATCGAAATCAAATTGTTGTTCATCCCAATTTTTCGAAGAAAATTCTAAAAGTTCTGCAAATTTGAAAAAATAACTAAAATAATGTTCTTGAGAAGTGCTGTAATTTGCAACCTCTTGCCACAAACGGAAAACATATTTTTTCATGAAATTGTTTTTTTCTATTAAAATAAACATTACAAAAGTTTTGAATAATGGTTGCAAATGAAGATGTCCTGACGTACAATGTTTTCATTAATTTGCGACCTCGCCCGTAATACGGAAATGGAGGTAAAACTAAAAAAAAAATATTTTCGTATTTGTACTCTACTAAAAAAGCAACTTGGCAACATGGCAGCGACTAAGGTAGACGTGTGTGAAAATACAATCAACCAGTACAGCGTATAAGAAATGGATAATCAAGTATTTAACTGGACCACCGTCGCCTTTTTTTGTGTTGCACTAATTTATTCAGCTATATTCCCAAATCAATGAGTAATCTTAAAACTATTTGCAAATAGTTTCCAATTTATGGTCATTCATATGGCGAACAAAAAACAAAACAATTGAATAAAAAAATGTTCCGTTGAAAAAAGACGGTTTCAAATCTCTCTCAAAATATTAGTCGTTGTTATAATAGTCCAGTCAATGAACGATTAAAAGGGGGGTGTAGAGTACGTGAGCGAACGTGCAAAAACGGACTTGAGGGATGTATTTGGAGTAGTTAGGAAATAAATATACTAAAGGTCCCGGAGCGTAGGAGGTGCGAGGGTTGCAGGGGGGCACGGAGAAGGTCATTTTTTTCGGCTTTTCACTTATATCTCGAAAAATATGCACCATAGCAAAAAAGTCACCCAATATCATAAAACTTACTACAAGATTGTTTAAATTCATTTTTCCTATCTCTTTTGGTTCTAAAGATATTTGCTAGCAAAAAATGCAATGTTTTGAAAAAAGTTTTTTTACCTCTCGCCCCAAGACAACTCAACATTAATTTCTTAAGTAATATTTTTTTAGGTATAGAAGGTTATAGATCTTAAATAAATAACAAAAATTAGAATGTACAATTTTTTTTGCGAACGTAGAAATTTGCTGTAGATTTTAATTAGTTTAGATTAAAATAAGTTGGACAAATTGCTTTGATCGTTTTAACTTACTGGCCTATTCCTTGAAAAAGAAAGTGTTTTTTATAAGTCGTTATCTTATCTGTAGAAAAGTAATGTATAAAAAATGAATGAATAGCATTTCTTTAGAAATAAAAATTATAAGTTAAACGATCAAAACAATTTGTTCAACTTATTTTGAACGCAACTACACCTCCTAACTACTCCAAATACAGCCCTGAAGTCCGTTTTTGCATGTTCACTCACGCACTCTACAACCCATTCATTGACTGGACTATAACTGCAATTGGCAGAACTAATATTAGTAAAAAAATTAAGGTTCCGTTTTTCGTATGGGGTTGCACAGTTACATATCCACTGAGACCGATATTCTCTTTATTTGCAACCATGATAAAAAACTTTTGTAATTAGTTCGAGGCTTGTGTGTATTGAATATGGCCGCGCCGAGAAAAAAGGTTTGATAAAGAAATGATCCGTTTTTCAGAAATGGTTGCAAATCTACCAGTATATGTTACAGTTTTTTTCCGTTTACTTACCCAATTTGCATAACTTTTGTAATTTTTTAAACAAATTACAATAAAAAACTTAAACAAATGAGAAAAAAAAAGGTTCCGTAAACATTATTACTAGCGATATTCCTAGTTTGCAGAACTTATGCAATTTTCATTGTAAAAATAAAAAAAATAAAGCGTTTTTTGTAATTTAAACAATGTTCCGTTCATCGCAGACTTCTGCAAAATTTTATAATTTGTTTTCATCAATCAAATACTATTAAACGAGCAAGGTTTGTATGTGTGTGTGTATGTGTGTCCAGAGGATCTCGAAATCCACTCGTCAGAATTCAATGAAACTTTCAGGGTAGACTAATTCCTATCTAAATCGACAGAAAATGTAGGTCTCATGTCTGTGAAAATTCGATCTTCCGAGATATTTACAAGAAAAGTTAAGCTTTTAGTTTTATTTCCTAGCAACGGCAACTTGTTTCTATAGTAATATACTATAAAGGAGAGAGGATATAACGTCACATTCCATAGGCGTACTTTGCAAAATAAGTTTCTATAATATAAATAAGGTTACAGCATATAAAATATATATACCCACTTCGTAGATTAAATTTTGAAGTTATATTATTTACAAAAAATAAAAATAAACCTTATGCATCTGACACTTTAACATTGAACGAATTAAATTTAACCAATAAATAACAAGGAGGATTATATGTTGGGATTAAACTGTTTTTAATCTCTTGGCATTAAAAGTAACGCTTCAGTACTTACCTAAACTCAAAGATTAAAAAAAAAGTTAGTTCAAGAACTATCTTTAAAAGTCACTGTCTTCACTAAAACTACTGGTATCACTATAATTGTCTTTTCTGAGATTTATTACTATAGGTTCTATTAAATTATCCATTGATATATCCACTTTCCTAAATGAATTTTCCACATTTTTACCATGACCAATGCATTTTCCCCAATGTTCTCTATTTACATCTGAAACTGCCTTCAAAAACAAATTTCGCACATCAGGAAATTTAAATGTTTTATTGTTTTGAGAAACATAACGTTTTAATAATTGTGACCAGATCAGTTCAATTGAATTTAACTCTGCGTGGTTCGGAGGCAATCTGAGAATTCTAATTCCTTTTTCTCTGGCCATCTCATCTATAATATATTTTTTGAATTTGTTTTTATGTTGCCTTGCTATTACTAATAATTCTGCCTTCAAGGATGTAGGAGGACTGATAATATTTTTAGAATTAAGCCATTTTGAAATATATATTAATACAAAATTCTGAATCAGTTAAAATACATACGATACGGCTATGAATAAATAAAGTCTGACCTATCTGTCAAAAGAACAGGTTTATTAGAGTAAAAACCATGGAAACGAGATTAAATCTAGACAAAAACTATATTAGGCCGATCAGATGTATTAAAATTTAAATTTTAACTACAAATAAGCATTGAAGGATGAGGTAAAAATAAAATTTCTACCTCTTGAACCTGTACTACGTTCTGCAAATTAAATACTGCACTCCTTTCTTCTGTATAGTATAATAGTAAAAAGGTTTGACTTTATTTAATTTCTGGCGTTTTAATCTGAAAGAATTCAATTTTAAATTTGCCGCTTTATATAAAAAAGGAAAGGTTCATTTGACGGATATAAATAATTTGCTTGTCAAATGACAGCCATCTCATAAATTTAAAGTTGAAAATACAACGTTGCCAATTCAATTTCAGAAATCATGGGTTTAGGTAAATATTTATAGGAACGTTGAGTAACACTGGTAAAATGGACACTTGTCAAAATGTGACACCTGTAAAAACGTGACAACTGTTAAAATGTGATACGTGTCAGAATGTAACAACTGTCAAAATGAACAAATGTCAAAATATGACACCTGTCAGAATGTAACAAATGTCAAAATGTCACACGTATCGTACTTTTCATTATTTATTACAAAAATCTAACCTAAGCTAAAGCTAATCTTTTTTTTTTGGCGGGTGGAAATGCTTTATGCACATCGGGTAAAGGTTCTTCCCTTCCCCAATAGTGTGAGACTACCCCTTACGGCTACTATTTTATTATGCGGACAGTTTTAATATTTAAGTTTTCACTATCATAGAGAGAGAGAGAAAAAGAATAAATGCTTGTACACGTGTACTATTAACATAGATTTCAATTTTTTATTTTACAAGAAACTTTAAAGAGACATTTAAAATTCTCTATTTTCATAGTACATTTTAAGGTTGATTGTGACTTTGTATTTTCCAAGAACAAATTGTAATGTAATGTACGAATGAACTATTTTTGTAACTGAACTGCCACACGTCGAGAGTCTGGTCACAGGTTTTTGTGGAGGTTTTTACCCAAGTATGAATATCAGACCTATAATTTTCCTTCACTGCAGATCAATAAATAATAAAATCAATTGAACATAGATTCCAATTATTGGTACATGTTATGGTTGCTAGGTAGTTATTAGGATGTATAATAAGTATGAAAATGGCATTTCGGCTGTCTCTTAAAATATTGTTATGTCAATAAGTTTGGTTTTTGAGTGTTGCTTTTTCATTATTATTATAATTTTTAAAATATGAGCGACGAAAGTGAATTTAAAGAAATAGAACGGGCATGAGAAGAAGGATGTGCCGCAATAATTCCTGAAAAATCAAAATCTCAGTATGAGAATATCTATAAAATTCTGAACAGTAAGTGAAAAATCTGAACGGTAAGTGAAAATTCTGAACGGTAAGTGAAAATTTTGAACGGTAAGTGAATTACTTATCGCCCCCAAAGTACGTTTTCGAGGATGCTGAACACGATGGCGTGGGTTACAATGCTTTTTGAGTTGGATTCACCCCCCAAACGGGTAAAAACATTCCCCAAAAACGGTGAATCGCGTCTTTCAGAATACAGCTGAATTGACCGCAAAGATGCCACTATATATGTAATTTCGTGAAGCTGCGTGCGGTAGAAAATGCCAGTTCGATAATTTTAATTAATATTCATGATATTCTTTATAATTTATTCGAGTTTGTTGTCAATATGTATGCCTAAAAATTTTATGGTGTTACATGACCTATTTTTATGCATATTTCTTTCGACTCGTGGTAGAGGTTAAAAAAATACTTGTTGGGTTTTACTGAGATTCAAAGCTAATCTAGTAGCTAGAAACCAATCTGCTAAGCCGTACATGATATCATGGGCAAAACGAAAAAAGTTATCACTGGGAAAATGTACCACCAAGTCGTTAATATATACATTGTCATCCCCAAAGTACGCACCCTATGGGAAACTTTTTTATTAAGGCTTCTTCGACAAAAAGTTATTCTTGATAAAAGTTTGTGCATCGCCTAAAACTAAACATGTACCAACAAAATATAGAAAAACACTTATAATATACGAAGATTCGTCAAAAATTTGATTTTGAGACAAGAGTAAAGTACCCTTATTTTGAAAAATCTCGGGAAATGTTATTTAGAAAAGTTGTTCAGCATTAAAAAATCCATATTTGAAGTCATGGCCATCTGAGTGAAGTTTTATTTTTTTACCCATTTTTTAAAAATGGGATTACTAAAGGACCAGGCACCTTTCTTATGGGAAAATGGCTTTCCGTCAAATTCTCTGAAAAGTTGGTATGATGTAGAACTCGATACTCTGACAAAAAGTGTCCATTGGCCCAAACCGATCGTATGGCTAGTTTTCGAGGTACAGGGTGTTAAACATCGGAAATGCCACTTTTTGTAACCAGATTTCTCATAACAGACCTGTTTTATTCGCATCTGTTGTAGAAAACATGAATTATAGATTATTTGGCAACAATATTTTATAAAGAATTACTGTACAATTTGGTTACTTACAGGGTGGTTCGAAAATAAGTAATTTGGTTTTTTTGAAGAAATTATTTTTTTTATAACAGCCTTAAAAATACAAGCAAATGTCATTGCATCATGAATATATAGTTTAAGTAATTACTTCTTTGTGATGAATCATATTTTATACAGGGTGACTCATAAATTTAGTTACAGAATGTATTTTAGCTTTAACGAATCGCCCTGTATAAACGATGTGTTATAGAAATTTTGTATTATCTTAAATAAATGTACGACCTGTCACTCTACTACTAGTCTATGTCATACAGTCATACAGTATGTAAAACTGATTGCAAATACTTTAAAAATTAGAAAACCTGTGTTTTGCGCACCACCCTGTATTTTAAAAGTTTCTCCGTCAACTTTATAAATTAATACATTTTCACATTAACAGAAGCTCATTATTTAACTGAGCCAAATTTTGTTGTAATCCTATGACCAGTTTTCCTAAAATGTGTACCCATCCTTGTGTTTTCATAATTAGTAACCTTTGTTTATACAACTAGTAACTATGGGTACACATTTTAGGAAAACTGGTCATAGGATTACAACAAAATTTTGCTCAGTTAAATAATGAGCTTCTGTTAATGTGAAAATGTATTAATTTATAAAGTTGACAGAGAAACTTTTAAAATACAGGGTGGTGCACAAAAGACAGGTTTTCTAATTTTTAAAGTGTTTGCAATCGGTTTAACACGCTGTATGACATAAAGTAGTGGTAGAGTGACAGGTTGTACATTTATTTAATATAATACAAAATTTTTATAACCCATCGTTTATACAGGGCGATTCGTTAAAGCTAATATACATTATATGCCCCCTGTAACTACATTTATGAGTCACCCTGTATAAAATATGATTCATCACCAAGAAGTTATTACTTAACTATATATTCATGATGCAATGACATTTGCTTGTATTTTTAAAGCTGTTATAAAAAAATAATTTCTTCAAAAAAACCATATTACTTATTTTCGCACCACCCTGTAAGTAACCAAACTGTACAGTAATTGTTTATAAAATATTGTTGCCAAATACTCTATAATTCATGTTTTCTACAACAGATGCGAATAAAACAGGTCTGTTATGAGAAATCTGGTTACAAAAAAGTGGCATTTCCGATGTTTAACACCCTGTAACTCGAAAACTAGCCATAGGATCGGTTTGGGCCAATGGACACTTTTTGCCAGAGTATCGAGTTCTACATCTTACCAACTTTTCAGAAAATTTGACGGAAAGCCATTTTCCCATAAGAAAGGTGCCTGGTCCTTTGCTAAATCAATGAGTGTGCCGAAATACTTATTTTATTATGATGTTTTGTGATTTGGTATTATTGAATATTAAGTTCATGTTACAATACTGTATAAGTTTGAACAATTTTCGGTGTTAACAAAGAATAAAAATAACTTATTTTACTCTTCAAAAAAATTGACCATGGTTATCACAATAGTTGTGTAATTTGTAATATTACAGGCTTTTTAAATAAACCGTCATATAGGTACAGGATGTTGTCTATTTTTAGCAACTTTTTTTTTCGTAGTCCCCATTTTAAAAAAATGGGTAAAAAAATAAAACTTCACTGAGATGGCCACGACTTTAAATCTAGATGTATTTTTTAATGCTGAACAACTTTTCTAAATAACATTTCCCGAGATTTTTCGAAATAACGCTACTTTATTCTTGTCACAAAATTTTTGAAGGGTCCTCCTATATTACGAGTGTTTTTCTATATTTTGTTAGTGCATGTTTAGTTTTAGGAGATGCACAGACTTTTATAAAGAATAACTTTTTGTCGAAAAACCCTTAATAAAAAAGTTTCCCATATGGTGCGTACTTTGGGGATGACACTGTATAAGAAATAATGTTGGTCCTAATATAGATCCTTATGGCACTCCGCATTGAACATCGTACATAATAAAATATTTTATCACAATTATTATCGAAATCATTTTATTATCTACTATTTACAACAATCAATATAAAAAATCTCAATTACGATAGCTATTAATTAAATTATAATATCTACGCACAAGAGAGTGACATATAATGCAAATTGGGAATTTTTTGCTTTGTAAAATTGTCAAAACTCACTTTAAGCTTCATTTGATATATCCGGATCACTCTTCGTCTTCATTCCTCAAATTTTTGTTTATGTTTTCCTCATTGTTCAATTCTTTTGATTCTTTATGATTCTTACTTCTAATATTTCATATTTTTCAGGTTGGGCAGTCCATCAAGCATCATAGCCTTCATTAGGGTTACCATGCTCTTGTTTTTTTTTGTATTGGTAGCCTACCAACAGACCAACCTTGTTAAGTAAATTAGTAAATTAGCCGAGATAGATCTCCAATAGTGTTATTTTTATAATTTCATGATTAGTCACTGCTTTTTACCGATTTTATATCAATTATTATCTTCTTCTACTCTTTCCTATATTATATTTTTCTCTTCCAGTTGGTTGTTCCAAGTTCTTCGTATTTCCTTCTTGCAAGTCTGGTGGGGTATTCATAAATTTTTCATCACTGTCTGAATTAGGCACTATTCATTTTCACTAATTCACACAATCACAATTATTCAGAATCAGAACGTATTATTATTTTACAGTTTTGTTCTCTTGATTCCAGACTTTGATTTGCACTGACGTTTAATAAAAATTTATGTGAAATGTCAAAGTACGCAAGTGACAGTCAAAGGTGTCTAGATAGTGAAAAACTACAGAATCGTGTTGTTATAACTTAGCAGCCTAAGGGACGATAAACATTAGTTTCGGTCATATTTTTAGGGTTGATATGATTCATTCTTACATATGGTAGCCGAAAAAATTGTTTGTTTCTTTCCCCACTTGTCAGTTATTTCGTTTTCTTTTTGATTAGTTCCAATTATAAAATATGAGCTTCTCTTTAGTTGCCTTTGGGATTTCATTACCGCGGTAATATGGTCTGCATAGACAATAAGCTGTTAGTTATTTTCAATTGCAGAACAAAATCATCCCGCTTTTGCCAATGCCGACAAAGCAACTTGTCGGCACATCAAAGCAGCTTGTCGGCACATCTGGGAATTTTGTTTTTTTATTTCTGCAATTCAAAATGGGAAACTACACTTGTAATTATTTATTGTTCCATTTTCTGACTAAATCTTTTAATGCCAAATTAAAAAAAAATTCACCCCGCTTTCACATAAGTTTGAAATTTTCAATACATTTCCGTTATGGTTAGAGAAACTTAAAATATAATCTCTTGAACACGCGAAAATATAAAAAAAATTAAAACATTAAAATTTATACGTACATTTTTTATAATTTCGGTTTCCTAATAACGAACCCGTCACCAAACTACTGAAATTTGGACGTCAAATCACGTTTAAAGAATCCACTGATACACTTAGCGATTATTTACTTTAATCGGCTTTTATTCATTCGATAAGACGATTTCGGCACCATCATTTTCAGATTTGAGTGCAATTAAAAAAATTATCAATTGTGATAATTGTAATTCTTTGATAAAAAAATTATGAATTATCATAGATCGGAAAAAGTGAGTTATGGCATCATATTTTGTTGAAATACACAGTCGTAACTAAAGATGGTTTTTATATATTAATAAATATAAGAAAAAAAGTTTTCACTAGTGCGTAATAGTATATTACGTAATATGTGTTGTAAATAGCATTTAAAATTTAAAATTTAAAAAGTCTAAAAGTCAAAAAAAGTCAAAAAAGTCAAAAAAGTCAAAAAAAGTCAAAAAAGTAAAAAAGGTCAATAAAAGTAAAAAAAGTCAAAAAAAGGCAAAAAAGTCAAAAAAAGTCAAAAAAAGTCAAAAAAAGTAAAAAAAGTCAATAAAAGTAAAAAACAAAACAGTCAAAAAAGTTAAAAAAAAGTCAAAAAAAGGCAAAAAAGTCAAAAAATATCAATAAAAGTAAAAAAAAGGTCAATAAAAGTAAAAATAGTCAAAAAAAGTCAAAAAAAGGCAAAAAAAAGTCAAGAAAGTAAAAAAAAGTCAATAAAAGTAAAAACGTCAAAAGAAGTCAAAAAAGTCAAAAAAGCCAAAAAAAGTCAAAAAAAGTCAAAAAAAGTCAAAAAAGTCAAAAATTCAAAAAAATATTGAAAATGTAGGTATTCTTTTTTATTTATCTCGAGCGTTTATTTAGAGTGCTCGAATTATCTCGAGCGTTTATTTAGGGTGCTCGAATTATCTCGAGCGTTTATTTAGGGTGCTCGAATTATCTCGAGCGTTTATTTAAATGTTAAAGTAATTAATTAAATGTTCCGCTTACTTTTACCTATAAACTGTGCATTTTGTTTACCAAAACCGTGCGTTTTGTTTAAGGTAAACAAATCGCACGGTTTTGTGTTTACCGTGCGTCATGAGCTATATACTGTAAATTAATTTACTTTACCTACGGCCACTATAGAAAACAGGTAAAAATACACGACACACAGTCTCAGGGCAAACGGGGCTGCAGCCGCAGGGCCTCCACAATAGAAATTTTTAGGTAAGATTTCCTAACGAATACAGAATGATATGCAAAATTGTAAAAAATAGGCTACGAGCTATGATGAAAGTTATCGCTTTTTAGCATTAAAAGTGATTTATTCCGCGAGCTGGATTTCACCGAAATCATCAATGATTTTTCTTCGAAAAAAACTTGCAAGTTGGACGGTTCCATTCGTTTGCTGTAATTTAATTAGATTTATTTCTTGTATTTTGTATATTGTTATATTCTGTTAATTTCTTCCGTAATAAATTATTGAAACACTTGACAGAAAAAAATTGTTTAACTTGTTCAAAAAATAATTAGGGGCTTCCACTCTTTTGTTGCCCCAGAGCCTCCACACCTTTTGATACGGCTCTGGATAGAAGCGATATCGCTAGAAAAAATCGCTCATCTAGTTTGACTCAAATCTGTGCTCTGCGATTTCTACGCCCGTCTAGTTTGGCACTTATTAGTTAATTTTTATTCCGTATAAACATATTTAAATCTCTTTCACGCGCTATACCTATAAAAGATTTTAAAAATTGTTTGAAATTCTTTTTTGTCTGTGTTTTTTTAATTTATATTGTTAATACCATCTGCGTTACAATGTAAATTTAAAAAGGATAGTGATATTAATCCCGGTAGTCGTTTATGACATAATTTTCTAATTAAAATTACAATGGATTTTTAAATTATTTTACAAATACAAATACGTTTTATGATATTCTTAATACACATCAAATCATCAAATACTAGAAGCACTGTTTTACCAGATGCTTAAAATTTGTAAGGATTACGCTATTATGAAAAAAGTTACAATTTTCAAATTGTGGTCAAATTGTAAACAAATTAGGTGCATAATTTAAAAACTTAGAGAGAGCAATTCATTCCCAGCAAGCACAAAAACATTACCTGTCTGTAACATAAACGTTACGCCGAGACATTGAACGTCCCATGTACACATACCAGTAATATCGCAACATAACTTCTATGTGATGTAGCCAAATGCAACGATCAGAAGTTATTTTTAAGGAACAATGCAATGTAGGTACTACGTTATTAAGTGAAATGAGTGATCCCTACTAATAAAGTGTTCTCTCAATGTTACTTTTCAATATTGATGTTTATATTATACCTAATTAGACCGCATAAGATTGATTTTTGAGATATAGTGAGATGTTTTTTAAAAACTAGTGAAGTGAACGAAAAAAAATCTGGCAACTCCGGAGATTTTTGACGTGTGACGTCACTGCCTCGCTAAAATAAATAATCTTTATACATTCTTATAATATTTCGTTCGTAGGTTCTTTGTCCACAGTGGCGTCGATTAACATAATAAAAAAAGTCTTATTACAGGTCCGGCCTTAAAAAAATTAATAACTAGGTTTCGAGTCGAAACAACACCCTGTATATCAATATTTTAAAATTTTATTTACAAATTTGGAAAGAGCACAGAAAAATAAGACTAAATGTATTTGGTGTTTCCCCATACAACTTTTTTACTTATTAACTTGAGTCAAATCTAAAAAATCTAAAAAATAAATGTTCTGTCCCAAATGGTACTTTTTCAGCTTTAATCCATAAAAATCATCAACTATTTCTTCTTCTCCTAATTTCTGGATCCCAACCTGATTGAAAAACGAGAGGACAGGTCCGTATTTGGGACAAATTATTATTATCAATGACTAACTTTTAAACACCCTGTATGCGTAAAAAAATTATAAAAATGAGGAAAAATGTCCATTCCAAAAAAAGCATAACTTTATTTTAAACAAAAATAATGTTGCAACAAATTGATAAATGTAAACAACGTAACTTATAACAGTTGTTCAAAGTGGCCTCCATTTTGCTTGATTGATTAAAATCGGGCCAATTTGGGGATATCAAACTTAAAGTGTATTATTTACTAAATTAAACAATACGTACAGACTGCTTTATTTTATTATTATTTTCCTGCACCATAAGGAAAGATTTCTGCTGAGATGTGAGTTCAAGCCGGTTAATTTAACAATTTTCCGACAGAAAAGCCTCACTAAAGGCAAAAAACTCGTCGAAAGCAATCATGTTAAAAATTGACGGATCGTCTGAGATCAAAGGGACTATTTGAGCGAAATCCCTGGTGCACGAAGAACTAAAAGGAAAACAAAAATTTACAAGCCAACAATCGAGGTATGTATATAATTATTTAAAGTTCGAATAATAGATAATGACGAGTTAAAGAAAAGTAAACGTCACTGACTCGGACAATTGTTGTCAGCACTTGCCGCCAGATTTCGCATCGAGAGATGTCGGGATGGCGTATAAATTTATCTAACATGTGAGGTAGACTGACTTATCCAGCTGCTGTAAACAAACTGGTAGACAAATCACAGATTACGCTCAAACTTGGCATCGTAATGAAAAAGGACCCCGCACAAAAGGATAGGATTTTGCCGTTCGGTCGAATTGGCTGATTTTTGGATATGTTGTAGGTTTTGTCATCCTGAACAAAAGTCTCCATGGGCACCAAGGACGAAAGTCCATATTTTGGCCGCTATCGAGCTCCAAAGGTCCATTTCTCCATCATAACGTAACCTCTTGAAGCAAGCCAATTACTCATTGAAATATCGTTTTTGATTTATTTTATTATCTAGTTATATGTTTTCGAGGTCGCTGAGTTGGAATCTGATCTCAGAATGACAGAATTGACAGTTGACAGCTGTCAACAAGCTGTCAAGTTGACGGAAAAATACAAAAAACTTGAAATAATGATGAGACCATATGTTTTCGAGGTCGCTGAGCTTGAATCTGATGTCAAAATGCCAGAATTGACAGTTGACAGCTGTCAACAAGCTGTCAAGTTGACGGAAAAATACAAAAAATTGAAATAATGATGTGACCATATGTTTTCGAGGTCGCTGAGCTTGAATCTGATGTCAAAATGACAGAATTGACAGTTGACAGCTGTCAACTAGCTGTCACGTTGACGGAAAAATACAAAAAACTTGAAATAATGAGGTGAACATGTTTTCGAGATCGCCATAACTTCAGAGTAGTCATTTTTTCGCTGTTCCTTGTTGACAGCTGTCAACTGTCAATTCTGTCATTTTGACATCAGATTCAAGCTCAGCGACCTCGAAAACATATGGTCACATCATTATTTCAAGTTTTTTGTATTTTTCCGTCAACTTGACAGCTTGTTGACAGCTGTCAACTGTCAATTCTGTCATTTGGACATCAGATTCAAGCTCACCGACCTCAAAAACATATGGTCACATTATTATTTCAAGTTTTTGGTATTTTTCCGTCAACTTGACAGCTTGTTGACAGCTGTCAACTGTCAATTATGTCATTTTGACATTAGATTCAAGCTCAGCGACCTCGAAAACATATGGTCTCATCATTATTTCAAGTTTTTTGTATTTTTCCGTCAACTTGACAGCTTGTTGACAGCTGTCAACTGTCAATTCTGTCATTTTGACATCAGATTCCAACTCAGCGACCTCGAAAACATATAACTAGATAATAAAATAAATCAAAAACGATATTTCAATGGCTTGCTTCAAGAGGTTACGTTATGATGGAGAAATGGACCTTTGGAGCTCGATAGCGGCCAAAATATGGACTTTGGACCTTGGTGCCCATGGAGACTTTTGTTCAGGATGACAAAACCTACAACATATCCAAAAATCAGCCAATTCGACCGAACGGCAAAATCCTATCCTTTTGTGTGGGGTCCTTTGAAATACCTGCAGCGCGGGCAGTTTAAAATGAACAATTCCCGGTAATTTTTTGACAGAATGTACATTATTTTTAACACCTTGGACCCTTGTCCGCTTTTGACAGAAAATGCCCCCTTTCGAACTTCTAGCCAGCTATGAAAATGACATATTACTGACTGATTGTGAATGAACGTTGTTTATAGAAATTTATTAAACTTAAATTTTAAGCATATTATTATTTTAACTCGTACGTTTGTATCTAATATATACATTGAAATGTTACGTGATGTATTTTATGGATTTTATTGGAAAATACATCTGTACACATGTCGATTCTAAGTATCCTGTAAATAAATTGTGCATTGTGTTTCTAATTTGCTTAGATTCTTAATGTTGAATGTTTTACAAGTTTGAAAATTATGAACTTTATCTTTATGAAGCATTGTTTAATATTAAACTACAATTTCAGTGGATTTAAAATTTTATTGTGCTTATTCTTTAGTTGATTTAAGATCAAGTGACAAAGAAACATCTGCTTATTATTGTATCTCTGAATTAGACGGAAAAAATTCAAGAGTGGGTAGAAAATATAAAAAAAAATATTAGTAGTTCATATAAATCGTTTTCCTAAATCGCAACTTCCGACTATAAACAGAATTTTTGCTAATATTAAAAAAAATCAAATACAGGGTGTTTCATTGCGAAGTGTCCATACATTAAACGCAGATATGACACAATTTCTGTTATTTTACATATAAACATTTAAGTATGTAGTGTCAAAAACACATCTCTCTCTCTCTCCTCTATTGTCCAAATTGTATACAGGGTGCCCCAATTATTTCCACTCGATCTCTAGCACCGAAACTAAAAGAGATATCAACAAGATTTTTTGTAGGGGTAGACAATGTCACTCGGACTACAATTTTAAAATATTTTGATGTATACAGGGTAGCTAATTTTTGTGGAATGAAAATTAATTTGGTTTTTTTAAATTGAACACCCTGTATACGATTATGTCTTCTGATTCTACTTAATATTAGATTTGAGGTAGTTTTTTGTATTTGTAAATCCGACGCGGCGTTGACAAGTTATTCCTATTTTAAGCAGATTTAATGAAAAAACAGCACTTCAGAAATATTAGCACAAAAACCACATTTTTTAAAAAATACCTCAAAAAAGCTACTATGATGTAAATGAAACATGCACCTATCACAATAATCACACAACATCTTCACCTGTTGCACAGGGTGTTTGCCGATGGCTTGCCAATAGTCTAGTTTTCAAATGGCAATAACTTAATTTTTTCAAATGGGACACCCTGTATATTTTTCTTCAGTTAGAAGCTCTCCCTAATACGCATTAAAAAAATATAGGGTTTTGCACATCTAACTTTACTATTTACTTTAGTAATTGACGTTAAGTGACAAACAACATATTTTACACAATTTTTAATCTAAATCAAACAAAACTAATTTTTTTTTTAAAGTCAACTCCACATAATTTTTTCCTTTAAACAAACAAACTTCCTAATCCAAATGCCATCTTAACCTTTCTTAACATCAACCCCAACCCATATAATATTAAAATATATTTTGTATTTGATTTTATTTAATTTATTTTATATTTTTTTAACAGGAAAGGTTAAGAGATAAAGAATACCTAGTTAGCTAATTTTCGCCTTTTTAGGACAAATATTTATGTAATATTTGTTAAAATAAAGACGATTTATTATTATTACTATAAATAAATTTTTCAGTTTTTGTAAAAAAATTGCCGTAGAAAATCTTATAAAACATCGCTGAATTTCCACATTATTTATTATATATTAACAAAAATAACTTTCCATAAAGTTAGTTTTTCATCATTAGAAAACAATAAACCATAATTATTACTTACAGAAAATTACAGTCACAAAATAGCAATAACACAAGATAAAATGTAACAATCACAAGCACTGTAAAACATTGAAATGAAAATACCCAGTGTCAGTGTATAAAGTGGATAAAGACTTTTTTAGCCCTTCTTATTGTTGATATGATAATTTTAGAAACCATAGGCGTACGGTAATGGTAAATGTGAAGAATTTTCAGTTTCAACGTTTTTATATATGAATACTCTTCTCTTTGGATATTAAAACCACTTATATCAAAAAAGTTTTTAATTTAACGTTTTGACTTTTAATTCGAAAGTTGTTTTCAAAATATAC
The DNA here is from genome assembly GCA_949320105.2 of Crepidodera aurea. Lineage (NCBI taxonomy): Eukaryota > Metazoa > Arthropoda > Insecta > Coleoptera > Chrysomelidae > Crepidodera > Crepidodera aurea. Next base: position 5,780,828 of record OX439477.1, on the reverse strand, counting down.
AGGGTGAGCCAAAGTTCTGACATCTGAGGATTACGTCGTTGTGGGTTACTGGTTGCACATTTTGAAAATAGTTTCGATTATACAGGGTGTTCCAAAAACTCGTGGCAGCACAAATTTACATTTTTTAAATGGGACATACTATATTTTATTCAAGATTCTAAAAGATCTCATACTATATGGGTGTTTCAAAAAGATATGGCCAATTAATAGCAAAAATGACCCCATCTTTAACACTCTGTAAACCAGTAAATCAAAATAAATCAACAGTTCTTTGTATTCAAATGCCATTACCATATCGTTGGCTGTGCTCAGTACTAATTACTTTTTTTATCTGTGGCTTCTTTAATACACGGCGAAACAGAACTCAAATCAAGCAATATATCAAAATTTTTAAATGTCTTTTTACAATTTGTTAGTACAATTATTAAGCTTTCGAACGATATAGTACATTAAGGGTATAAGTTAATGGAAACCAGCAAATATTTTATGATAACGGAAAAATCATGTATTTTACGTACACAAATAAAATAGTATTAAAGGGTAGACTTTTCTTTGCCATATGGGGGTGAAGTCGACTCGGAGAGAAGATTCAACATCACCATCGCGTTCAACATCCTCGAAAAAGGTAGATGACGCGGGTTTTCTCGATTATAGCGAAGAACAAATTTTTCAACCTTTCGGAAGTGATTTTTGGCCGTTTGAGGGGTGGGGTCAACTTTAAAAGATTTGTAACCACCGCCATCGTGTTCAGCATCCTCGAAAACGGGGGGTTCCAGAGCAACGTTCAGTAGTGGCCGACGAAAACGTTGGTGGAGTGATGATGGAAAATCGTCATAAGAAAATAACCTATTTTTGTAAATATCAACGTCAAGGTTTGACTTTATTTAATTTCTGGCGTTTCAATCTGAAAGAATTCAATTTTAAATTTGCCGCTTTTTACAATGCAATAGAAGATTCCATAATAACCTACAAATTTTGACAAGTACTGACACGCACATCTCTGGGTAAACGTTAAGAATATGGGGCCGGCTGGGATTTTCATGAAATTTTCACAGATGCTATAAAACATGAAAATGGCAATTTCTAAATTGTTTTGACACTTCGAAAGTGACAAATATCATACGAGTCCCGTTAAACTTAAAAAGAAGAAGCAATATCACACACACGGTCGTGTGATATATTTTACTTTCACGCACAACGTCTGCCAAAGTGCTGTCTCAATCTTTATGAATAATTAGTAGTGAAAATGGAAAGTGATGAATTTTTGGCGGAATTTACTCCACCTGAAATATTGGTGGCGGCTAAAATTACCTGCTTAAACCTGCTGCTACAAAAATCAAAAGAGTGAAGTGAAGAAATATAAAATGAATTAAAGCTTCTTTTCAGGCGAAAATGCCGACTCGGTACAAAAGTTTGGGGTGTGTCACACCCCCAACACCCCCGCCTCGGTACGCCGCTGAAGTGGACTTGTAATGTTTTTGTGTTTTTTGAATCCATCCAAAAATTTTAGACAAAAATTCTGTTTTTTGTCACTAAGAGAACTGATTATTTTCATATAAAGGGACTGCGAAAATAAGTATGAAAAAAAATCGCTGATATGAAATTCGGATTTAGCGAGTCAAAATACATACAGATAGTAGGGTCTGACCTTTGGTTTCGAACTTTTTCTTGTGTGCCTTTGTAATTTGACTACGGAAATTGTCAAAATATAAACTGAACCTGGCATACTTGATTGAGAAAGCAAGGTACAGCTGTTTTAGATTTGTTGATTTTGTCATCTTACAAGCTCAAGTGAGATCACCCTGTAAGTATGAATGTTTAGTTTGCCTCAAATTAATTAATAATCTAATAAAGTGTGTAAAAATATTTAGTTTACAATATTTCGTTTATTTTTATTACTAAAAGTTGCTATTGGTAAAAATTGATATTTTTACAGTTTAAGCGTTTATTTTCTCGAAAACAAGCCATAGGATCCAATTTTACCTATTACAATTTTGAACGAGAACGTCAAGATCTACATTATATATATTCAGACACTTTGACGGTGACTTTTTTATCGATATTTTAGGCTATTCCTGCATGTTAAAAATGCTTAGTTTGAACAAAAAGGTCTGTGGAAACATGAATCGCCCTGTAAGAAATATATTTTGATTTTATTTATTAAGTAATAATATACTGTAATAATATTTCAATTCTTATTATTACTTTAAATTTTTAACATTTATTTAATTTATTATAAATTTTTTTTTGTAATTTTGACTTTGATTTGATTTAATTTTAAATAAATGTTTTTGTTAATTTGTAGATTTAATTTGTTATATAATTTTTAAATATAATTTGTTACTATCGCCACGACTATGCTCAAATTGCTGTTATATATCCTTAAATCTTTTTTATCTCAGGGATTATTTAATTGTGAGTTCAAGTTCTTAGAGCTTCCTTTTAATCTATGCTACTGATAGTCCCTGTACTTTGCAAGAAAATAAAATGTTGGTTCAACAATTAAATGAGTTTATTTAAATATAGAAAAACATGAACAAAGATCAGACTAAATTTACTAATATGAGTTACTTGCACGCCCACACATTCATTCAATGATACCTAATTTCTAATAATGATTTGAATTTTGGCGCAATAAATTTTTATTAAAAATTAAGGCTGGCACACCGATTTACTAAGACAGTGATTAATTTGTCTGCCTTAACCACAAGAGACACTTGTCCCACACTTTATTATTAGTATGAAGCACGTTGTAAGTGAAATGATGAGTTTATACCTTCAACTATTTGTGCTTGTTCTTCTTCTAACTCGTACAACCAGTGATATATTGTAACTAGACTTCTAGTGATGTGATATTTAAAATTTTGTTGATTCTTCAGGTGATATATGCTCGGTTGAGCAAATTGTTCAGAACACAATCCTCAGGATATACACAAATAAGACCAATACCTTGGAAGGCAAGTTTTTTGTTTGAATATTATTTGATATTATTCACTTACTAATCAGAATATAAATGCTTTTTATTTTATTAACTTCTTCTTGTAAAATTTCGATAAATAATTTCCCAAAATTTCTATACTAGACTCTCTCTACCATTTTTCAACTTACTTTCTTTTAAAACATTTTATAAACTAACTTAATTTTTGTAATTTTTAAATAAAAAAATATCTTCTTAAAAATTTTTAGACCAGTCTCTTTCTACCACTTTTCAACTTACTCCCTTCTTTTTTTCTGTTGCTATGTTACCTTATAAAGTAAAACAAAAAACTCTCAAATTATTTCTGAATTCATTCTAATTATATCAAATTTTTGATTCTATGATATTTTATTATCAATTTTATGTGTTTTGATTTTTATAATTTTAATTATAACAATTAACATGCTTTTCCTTTATATTCTGGTGTCTATTTTTATACATTTCATTAATTAATAATTTATTAACCAATGTTGGTTACTCTGGATTTCATTTTAAACAGTTGTCACAACTTTTTATTTCATTTTGTTATACTGATCGTCCCGAAATTAAATTGTTGGTAAAATTTTGAATTTTGGATATTATTTAATTTTGATTTTAATTTTTAGGTTAATATCAGAGCTCTTCAAAAGGATTTTCACTGTAATATTGATCTCACATTAAATCACTCCCATAGGTAAGTTAACTTTTGACTTTTATCTTTATTAATAAAATAGCATTTTGTTTATTCTTTTAAATTTTATTTTAATAATACTATTTCTTTATTTTTAGGTGACGTTTCATTTAATATTTGACGTGACAAGATAATTTTAAGAAGAAATATGGAGTTGGGCATAGTTTGGGTATTTGGTTTCTTTAATTTTTAATTTAATTTCATCTAAATATTATAATTTTGATAATGTTAAAATTCCATTTCAAATTCCCCCACATTATTTAAATTTATAATATGCTGATCTCTTTTAAAATATTATTCTATACTCTTATGGAACATTATTAACTTCACAATACATATATTATTACTCTGAGACACTAACAAGATTACCAAAGTGGCAACCTTGTTTATTGGATAAATGATGTTTGCATTAAGTATTACCTTTTTTAAAATTATAAGTAAAATATAATTTTTATTTTTAAGCGTAGAAGTATGTAGTTTACATGAAGCAACTTTCAAATTATAATGTTAAATGTCTATACGATTGCGCAAGAAGTAAAACTGCGAATAATAAAATTATTTACAACCGACCTAGTGACTAACATATCAAATAAGTACTTAGATGGTTAAATTTCAAAATATTAGAGATAGAAAACCATCAAAGAAAGATCTTATCTGCTATTAAGTTTTAATATTCCCATTTTTCTCTAGAATGGGGTTTATGATCGCACCAAAACATATTTTTATTATAGTAATTTGATCATCGATTTTGCAATAGCTGTAAAATAGTAAACTGGGTTACAATTAGTTTATTTTTTGATGATTTAATGGCGATTCTGTTGACATAAATGGGGTAGAATTAACAGATGAAATTTTTGCGGTTTCTGCGCTTTGGGAAAAAAAGAAAGAGTAAACAATGTATAATGTATTGAAATTAACTTGAAATTGAAGCAACTAAGAGCAAACACAGTCAAACAGTCAAACACGCGGCGTGCCAACAAACCGTTTCCATAGTAACAAGCGATGTAAATTCACATTCACAGTTGTATAAAAAATGTTGTTTGTATTTCGTGTATAAAATTCGTGTTTTTGTGGCACATTCGAGAGAAATATTAACACTCTCATGTGCCATTAAAAAAACACTCATTTTACGCACTTAATACAAAAATAACTATTTTGTGATTTTAGCATAGTTCATGTTACTTTTGTTTAGTTTTTATATGATATAAGTTTTGTTTGTTTGATTGTGAGGTACTTTTTTATACTACCTGACTGTTAATTTTATGATACATGTATCTTTTTAAATAAACTTTTTTTTTATAATTTAAAACCATTTGATTTTTATTTAAAATAAAGATATATATTTAAAAAAAGTGTATGTTTTATGGGGCGGCAATTTGCCTTTTTGTCCGGGGTGACGTAAAAGCTAGAGCGAGCCCTGCTTCCCTTTACAATACGACCATGTAATGAAATAAAATGACAATTAAATCATTTTGACCGTAATTTATTTCAATGCTTGTATTGTACAGGGTGGCCAAATAAGAATGCGAGGTACTGTATCTTGGAAACCATCCATCGTAGAGGCTTGCGGAAAAAAGTTATTACTAAAACGACCAAGAGGAAAACCTGGAAAATAAAGTGGTGGGGGGTATTCAAAGGTTTCAGTAAAAAACACCCTGTATATTCGAAACGGCTGAGCCGATTTTAACAAACTTGGGCTAGTTGAAAAGAGCTATTCTTGAGCTACAAATGCTATAATATTTGAAGTTTGGTTAGTTTCAGATGTCGCCGCTAGAGTGCTTTTTTCGACATCTCGTCAGAAATGGTTAATTTTCTGAAAAAAATTAAACGCATTGGTATGATTTCTTTTTCATGAAAAAGTAGCTAAATGATGCCTAAACAAGCTCCCGAAAACCGCATCTCGGTATCTTGTTCCTAACCTAAAATTTAGGCCAAAGAAAATTTTATACGGAAATCTCTTAAATTTTTATTTTTTAAACTAATTAATTCCTATTATTATGTAAGTTGTGGCCCTAAAAAGGACCGATTTAAAAAAGAATACTGCATTAATATGCTCTCGCACAATAATAGCATAATGTGCTGGGCAACCATTCAACTGCAAAAACAAGTTTTGACGTGTTTCCAGTGAAACATCTTCCAACAACAACGGTAATTTATTGGCCAAAAAGTCAAGAAAGATATTGCCACTTAGGGATTGCTAAAAAAAATAATTCTGCCTCCCAGTATGCCACACCACACATTTAAACTCCAACGTCCTTGGTGCTGAACTTCACGCAACCAATGCCGATTTTCTGCAGACCAATAATGTGCAGATTTTAAAGGTGGCTTCATCGGTCCAAAGAATTAGAAATAAAAATTCTCCATTATTGTGTGAGAGCATATTAATGCAGTATTACAACATCGTTGGATTGGAAGAGGAAGTCTGTTTCCATGGCCTGCGCGATCACCAGACTTAACTTGTCTTGAATTTTCAGACTCAACCTACGACCAGAGAGATACGAAAAATCTGATTCGTAATGCATTACGTAACATACCGAGAGCCGAAATTGAAGCTGCAGTTTTGTCTACCCATGAGAGGCTTTAGAATTTCGAGCATTTACGGGGACATTAAAAACCTTTCTTTTTTAATTCGGTCCTTTTTAGGACCACATCTTACATAATAAAAGGAATTAATTAGTTTAAAAAATAAAAATTTAAGAGATTTCCGTATAAAATTTTCTTTGGCCTAAATTTTAGGTTAGGAACAAGATACCGAGATGCGGTTTTCGCGAGCTTGTTTAGGCATCATTTAGCTACTTTTTAATGAAAAAGAAATCATACCAATGCATTTAATTTTTTTGAGAAAATCAACCATTTCTGTCGAAATGTCGAAAAAAGCCCTCTAGTGGCGACATCTGAAACTAACAAAAGTTCAAATATTAAAGCGTTTTTAGCCCAAGAATAGCTCTTTTCAGCTAGCCCAAGTTTGTTAAAATCGGCTCGGCCGTTTCGAATATACAGGGTGTTTTTTACTGAAACCTTTGAATACCCCCCACCACTTTATTTTTAGAGATGCAGCAAAAATTTTCAAACAAAAAAGATTCAGATTATCCTCTACTTTAAAGATCATGTATTTTTTGTTAGGTTAATATAGCGGAATTCACAGAAACATCACTTTCTTAGATTCAAGATTGCAGTTACGCCCCCTAGCGGCCATGTTAGAAACTTGAAAATATTTTCCAGGTTTTTCTCTTGGCCGTTTTAGTTATAACTTTTTTTTCCGCAAGCCTCTACGATGGATAGTTTCCCAGATACAGTACCTGGCATTCTTATTTGGCCACCCTGTACAATAGTTTTTTTTTTCCTTCCGGAGAGAAAACACCAATGGTTTGCCGATCCTCTAGCACGTAACGTACAGCTGCCCATGCGAAAAACACGGCAATTCAAGATTTATTCCTCACATTTCGAATTATTGACCTTGTAATTATTCGCATACTGTTTGCCTCCAAACATACTACACATATTTCCGATTGGACTCTTATACTTAAACAAAATGGCCGATTTCTGGTTTCAAGTTTGTTTATTTTAGGTATTTTGGAATCTCTAGTGCAAATTACTTGACAGTCTTGTCAAATTTGCGTTTGTTATAAACCATTCTTTGTTTGGAATGTTCAGATAGAAGGCCATGAACTGAAACAATATGTTCTAATTGCCTCGAATAACTCGAATAAGTATAACAAATACCAAATTTAAACGAAAAATAATTCACGGCATGTACACACAATGTAGGTAAATATTTAAGTACTGGTATTTTTTAGATAAATAAATATTCATTACATGTATAAGAAATCAGGCCCAATTGAGATCAGGATTGACCACCGCGGTGTTGTGATTAACACCAATATGGTCGGCAAGTCCCAGCAGTTGCATACGATTAACACAGGGAAGATAGGGAAAAGTTGGTTTTTTATTAGATATTAGGCTCAAAAACTAATAAAAATGTACAGTATAACCTTCATTTTCGAAATATCAGGAAAGTACAACTTATTACATTCTAATATGTTAATATAGTAGAACCCACTTGTTTATGAGAATGAAAAAACGTTATAAAAACACAAAGGATACCGTCAATAGAAGGAATGCTGATGAATCTGGACATTTTTGAGCAGTTTAATGTTGAAAACACCATACACTGTCCATATACATAAAAATAAAATAATATTTTGGCTATTAGGACCACTGTGTAAAGATTCAATAACCAACTTAGCTAGATATCGTTATAGGGGAGAATGGCGTATAATTATTTAATATGAATTTACATTTTAATTTCTATAACGCATATTAGATTTGAATAGAGGTTGATATCTTCATTTTTTGATCTTTTGTGAGATTAACAAACGTTACTAATTAAAATTTTGTCTCAAATTTTAATTCTAAAATTAAAAACACAGCGAATAAAGTTATAAATATTATAAATTAATTAAGCTTACCTACCCTATCTCAATCCTCACCATCGGATTCACTGTCATCAACATTGATAATAAATTGGGTCGGACTCGTTACATAAGAATTTTCTTCTTTGATGACATATTTGATTTTTTTCTGCCAATCATCAGCTGAAATTTTGTTAATTTCTTCTTTTACCAAATTTGCAACCAACCCGTCACATTTGGGAATCACGTTATGACGCCTTATTCTTTTTTTAAGTTGTCCCCAAATTAATTCTATGGGGTTAAATACACAAAAATAGGGCGGAAGGCGCAATACCTCGTGGCCCCTTTTTGATGCCATTTCATCAATAAAGAATTTTTTTTCAAATGATTGTGTGCATACTTGAAGCAATTGTTTTTTGTATAATTTTCTTCCAAATAAAGTTCATGATTTCTTAAAAATTCCTGAATCTCAGACTTATTTGTGTTGGTATTGGAAACTTTTTCTATTAAGCGGGAATGATATGAAGCATTATCCATCACTATGATGCTATTCTCTTCAATATTGTTTAACAGCTGATTTTCAAACCAATCTTCAAAACTTTCTCCAGACATATTTTTGTGGTAATCTAAATTACAATCTTCCAAATTTTTTCCAGAGAGTTTGAGGCAATTTTGTACCCACCCTGAGTCCGATCCACAGTGAAGAATTGTAAGTCGAGTTCTAAATAGTATATTTTTCTGTTACTATTTCGAGATGCCTTTATTTTTTCCAAATATTGTATTCTCCATTTTATGATTTCCATTATTACAGTCCTCTTGTTGATAGTTTGGTATTTAAATCCAATTTTCGATATCCAACGCTGTGTTGTGCTTTTAGAAATTCTTAAATCTGGCCTTTTACTTTTTAGTAAAGAAAATATACTATCCACTGTTGGGAACTCATTTCTTTGGTAAGATTCATAAATAATACTACCAATTAATTTTGATATTGAAGGATCTAAAGTTTTAACACATCCTTAATCACACCTCTCTTTACGATTTTTTGGACCATTCTTTATAATTCTATAAAGAGTGCTAATGGGAACATTTGTTAAAAAAGATGTTATTTCAATGGCACTCCTTTCACCTTCGGAAGTTACAATATTCTTATAAACATTTATACATATGGTTTGGGCATCTTTACAAAGATATTGTTTTTTCGAGGTGGATATTTCTTGATACTCTGAAGTTCTTTCACCAAAAATGTTCTCTTCCTCATCGGAGCTACAAGAATCTTTGGGACTACAACCTGATACCACATAATCCATTGGAATATCATTTAATGATTGTTCCGATTCTTTAGATCCACTTAAAGAAACTGTATTTTCCCAAGGACGAAACATATTGAAATTGACACCGAATAAATAAATAAGAAGTACACTGTAACAATGTTTCAAAATAAAAAAAGTATGTATATACACGGAAGCCAAGAATAATATTAACTGAAATAAACTAACGCCACGAATCATCTACCACCTACTATTCACTAAATCAAAAATCAAGTGCGAACACAAGCACAGTGTATCACTGTATGAATATTTTCCTAGCCCCCACTACTGAAGACAATATTTGTCTAACTTCTACTTCCTACTTTAATTGCAGAACAAAATGATCCCGCTTTATACAAGTCGCTAATACCGACAAATCCACTTGTCGGCACATCTACATGCCGCTAATACCGACAAAGCCACTTGTCGGCACATCTACATGCCGCTAATACCGACAAAGCCACTTGTCGGCACATCTACAAGCCGCCAATGCAACCTGTCTGCACATCTGAGAATTTTGTTTCTGCAATTGAAAATGTAAAAACTATAACCACACTTCCATTGTCGCCTCTTATGAGTGTAACCTCACATCCCACAGTTTAGTTAAATTAATTTAAGACAAAATTTTAATTAGTAACGTTTGTTAATCTCACAAGAGATCAAAAAATGAAGATATCAACCTCTATTCAAATCTAATATGCGTTATAGAAATTAAAATGTAAATTCATATTAAATAATTATACGCCATTCTCCCCTATAACGATATCCAGCTAAGTTGGTTATTGAATCTTTGCACAGTGGTGCTAATAGCCAAAATATTATTTTATTTTTATGTATATGGACAGTGTACGGTGTTTTCGACATTAAACTGCTCAAAAATGTCCAGATTCAACAGCATTACTTTTATTGGCGGTATCCTTTGTGTTTTTATAACGTTTTTTCATTCTCATAAACAAGTGGGTTCTACTATACCAACGAACCTCATGAAATTCCCGGAGAAATGTATAACAACGAGATATGAGAAACTCATGCATAGCTGGAAACAGTCAGCTGCCAAACATTTGTGGTTGTCCTCTTATTCTGCAACAAGTATTTACACACAACACACAACTTGTTTTGAGTGCAATTATTGTGGATAATTAATTATTGTAATAAAAATAATATTATCATAATAAAGGTTACATCACAAGACCGGTTTTTCCCTTTTGGCTTCATCATTTCAACCTTCGAATCGAATAAAGAAATTCTAGATGTCTCTTAAGCTTGCAGAACAAAGTCAGCAGCATTAAAAATCAATACATGGACAATTAAAGGCTAATTTAAAATTTTCTGCTTCGCAAATTTTCGCAATAATGACTGTTCTGCTAGCTTTAAGAAAATTCTAGTCACGCGTGGGCTTAATAGCTATAACTTCTAAGGCTGCGGCTACATTACGCGTGAAAAACTGCTTTGCTTGTGTATAGATACAGTTTGAAATTTTTTTTTAACCTGTTTCATTGGAGCCCGCGGCGGGAGACCTTGAGAATGCGCTACGTTAGCGAGAAAAAACATGCTCCTTCAATATGCCTATTTTTGTTGCATTTGTTTCAGGCTGAAACGCAGCGTCAAAAAACGCTAATGTGGCCGCAGTTTAAAAGAAATCAAACTTGATAGTGTTGCCATCTGTCAGTAAATTTAGGGAGTGTTTGTGTTATTTTAATTTCAAATTGCAACTTTAGCTTTAGCTATAGCTATAGCTGGAAATGTACTTGATAAAATAAACGCAGTTGCAAATTAAAATTGCTGCTTTTTTTTTATATAAAATCTATACAAGGTATAATAATTAAATACAGAACCTTGTCGATAGTTCACATATTTAATTGTTATTATATAAAAAATTTTTCTCATAATTATTTTAACATCTATAGTGAAAATTATTTGTAGAAATACAAGGTAATTTTTCTGTAATACCTAAAGTTAAACTCGATGAGTCAGTGTAGTGTTTAATTTTAATAAGTTTTATTTTTATTGTTAGATATTCTTGATTTATATACAGTGTGTTCATGCATAAATACATTATTTCAGTACAACGAAATGTTTAAGAAAAATACTTTAGAAGGCCGAGTTTTATTTCAAACTGTATATTTTTGCGTTTGAAGTTATCTACATTTTTCTTTAAGGAAACGCGCTATACATTTTTTAATTTTTGATGAAAAGATGATTTGAAACTTTTAGCCCAAAGTTAAAATCTTATAAACTGCAGAAATTTGAAAATAAAACGTATTTTTGTATTCTGTAATAATTAATAAATCCACGCTCCCTCCACATCGTCCTCGGTCTCTTCGACAAGGCGGGAAGCTCACGGGAAAAGAGAGCAGAGGAGAAATCACGAACCGGGTCAAGCCGGGGGTAGAGATGACCCTCTGAGACGTGGACTCAGTGGGGCAGGAGTTAGGTGATACCTGCGCTACCTCAACCAAGAGCTTGCACGGGCTGCCGTGAAAACTGAGAAGATTGCCATCCTCCCCAAAGCGTTCTCTGAGACATCCCTCAGTGCGGATGAACAGACTAAACTGGAGGAGGCACTAGTAGAAGAGATGTGCGACGGGTGGGAGCGTGGGAGGCATCCATTTCTGTCCGGGCATGATTCTGGTCGACTGTGAAACACCACAGTCAGCGGAATGGTTGCGGACGAAAGTTCCTCACCTGAAAACCATCGCTCTCTTTCTCCCCAGAAGCCAGAAGAAAAGCTTGTACGATTAATAGAAGCTCAGAATGAAGGGCTGAGAACTTCCCAATGGAAGGTCATCAACCTGAAAGAAGAGGGTACAGGCCAAATCCTGAGGGCAGGGATAGATGAACTATCCTGCCAAAAAATCAGGGAAAACGAGTACACCATCCAATATAGGTTTGAGAAAATACCCGTGCATGGCCTGAGGAAAAATGAAGAGGTACAAACCAGGTAAGGGGCCTCAACTATCAGGACTCTAAAGTAATACACCACATAGGTGAGAACACACCCAGAACATGCATTATGGTAAGGAAAAATATTAATTATTTTTGTCTTTATCCGAGCCTACCTCGAATTCAAGAAAAATCGTCAAGAAGTGGTTATATCCTCATGCTATATGGCAGGAGACGGGCCTGCACCACCTGCAAAATCCCATAGATTAGTAGAGTACTGCCAGAGGAAGAAACTGCCACTACTCCTAGGATGTAACGCCAACGCCCACAACACTGTTTGGGCTAGCAAGGACACCAACCAGAGAGGTGAGCAATTATTAGAATTTATAACATTTATAACGTTTGAAACTACGGTAAGGGAAGAAGTATTAAATATTATAGCAAGTACACCGAGCCTAAAAGATCTGGCGATCCAGTATCGAGTGAACCGTCTTTGTCTGATCACAGAATAATTACGTTCAGATTAGAGATAGACCCACCTGAGCCAATTCTCAGAAGAAAGCCTAGGAAAACAAATTGTGAAATATATAACACCATTCTGAAAGCTAATTTAGCCCACGTGCAGAACAAAAAGGCCAGGCACCACCTAGAACTGGAGAATATTATTGAAAAAGTTAATGGGGCAATACTCGATGCATACGAATCGAGCTGCCCCGAATAGGTAAGCAAAAATTGTAGAGACGCACCTTGGTGGAATTGTAATCTGGCAAAATTAAGATCCGAAACTCGAAAGCTCTTCAATAGGGCAAAGGGTAGCAGAGATTGGCAGAGCTACACCGAGAAACTAACAACCTACAACAAAGAACTAAGAAAAGCGAAACAATTTCAGAAAATTTTGTGAGGATATTGACTCCAAACCTGCTGCTACTAGACTATATAGAGACATGGCAAAAGGTAGAGTCGATAACGCAATGGCACTAAAGAAGCCAGATGGTAGCTACACCAAAAGTGAAAATAAAGAGCTCAGCTCTTACTGGGCACTCACTTCCCTGTGAACGAACCTATTTCTATAGGGCACACTCCAGAACGGTATAGTAGACCTACCAGAGAAGATATGGCAATGGCCAGACATATCTGCAGCAATAGACGCATAAGATGGGCCTTGAACACCTTCCAACCGTTTAAATCAGCAGGATCTGATGGAATATCCCCCGCCCTAATCTAGAGAAAATCCAAAGACTATGCATAACAGGTGCAATGAGAACGTTCCCAACTGCCGCCGTGGAGGTAATCCTAAGTCTTACACCCCTCCATATAGTAGTGGAGAGTATAGCGAATACCATACCAAAATTCAAGACTAGTGCCATTAAATGATACAGAGATGGTTCTAGAACAACGTAAGGAACAGGAATAGGAGTATATGGGCCTGGAACCAAATATTCCGATAGTCTAGGCAAATCTCCGAGCATTTTCCAAGCTGAAATCTACGCCATCGGAAAATGTGTCCAGTTTAACATAAAAAGACATTTTCGTAGACAAGACATCATGTCAGACAGCCAAACAGCTATTAATGCATTGAACTCTCACGTAATCAACTCCAAGATGATTTGGGAGTGCCTAGAGAATCTAAACGAACTAGGCAAGAACAACAATGTTACCCTCCTATGGGTTCCGGGACACACTGGAGTGGAGGGTAATGAAATAGCAGACGTACTCGCAAAAAAGGGGGCTGAAACACCATTTCTGAGACCTGAACCTTTCTGCGGAAAAAAGGTTTCGTTTTTTGCTACTAAAACAACTTTTAACATAAGAGTAGTATTTTTCCAATGATTGTTTTGCAACCAATGCACACTGTATGAATTTATGTATGAGTGAATTTTACACTTAGATTATAGAAATTATGATTATTATAGAAATTGCGGTTGTAATATATTCTAGGACTCCCGGAGGTCAAAACGATGAAATATCCAGTAAGTAATATTTTCTGGTATTAAAATTATACAAATATTGTCACTATGTAGTATTGTAATTTTTTTTAATAGCAGGAAAAGAAAAACATATCTATGTTAATGGTTAGCATTGAATTTTACGTTATCTTTTGTTATTTCATAATAGCAAAATATTTACATTGATACGGTATACTACACATGAAAATATGTAACATTTTTATAAAATATTTATATTTGAATGTCCTTTTGTTTATTTATATATATACAAATAATTTGCCGCAAATTTAAACCTGTTTTACAGACATATTTCCAAACTTGACATTTTTAACAGGTATTTTAATTATGCCATTAGACTGAGAATGCTCATTTTATTTCATCAAAATATGGGTTGTGGTTGGGTTGACACATTACCTAAATACAAAATATGTATGTGGGTTTACAGGTTGTCCCACAATCAGTGTTTAGTTTACGTAGTTATTTGCACCTAAAGTTTAATTTTCTTTACATTATGCCAACTTTTGAGAAATGTTTGTTTAAAAATTGCTAGTCGAGCATTTTTATCCCGGCCTGCCCGTCAAGTTGTAGACATTCTGCAACTTTGATTCTGTTATTGAAGTGAAGATGGCTCTGAATCGCTTGCTTTAACGCAAATGATTCTACTATGAGCTTGGTAGTCCGATGTGGTCTTCAGAGATGGCCTAGTTGCCGTGTCGAGATGTAGGAAATGCAAGAAATTCCAGTTAACTACTAGGTAACTACAGGAAATTCCTGTAAGATGACAAACTGCATTTGGTTGCATTGACAAATCTAAAACTTGTTATTTCTAGAGGAATTAAAAGACCGAAGTTGTCACGTACAATTAACAAATATTCCTGCTGTCTCTTATATAGGGGGAATTTCCAGTAGAATTCGACAAAAGATCCCAATACTGGATAGGACTACAAGGAATTAGGCAGGCCAAGCAATTACTGGGAAACTATAACCAGAAGAGATCAGACGACTGCATCAGCAAAAGTAAAAACAAGCTCAGAATACTAACAGGTATCCTAACAGGGCACTGCCGGTTGAGAGGGCACCTGAAGAAACTCGGATTAGTAGAGGAAGAAGAATGCAGATTTTACGAGGAAGAGGAGGAAACCTCTATCCACATTCTCTCAGAATGCATTACCCTGCAAAATCCAAGGGTACGATACCTCGGAGAATATCAAATAGAAGAGGAAGATCTACCTAACCTGAAGCCTACCGACATCCTGAACTTTTTGAAAGCAATAGGACTCTGGAGGAACTGCTTTAGTCATTGAGACATCCTTAACTGATAGATAGCTAGAAAAATCCGCATCTAGGCCTAGGCCATTTTACACTATCCTTCTCCCAGCCTTCTCCCAAAACCCATAATAGCTAGCAGAAGCATTTGTCGTAAGCCATGTAACCACTAACCAAATATTATTTCAGGTCCTGAGGAAGGAAGATAATTTAAAATGAAAATCGTTAAAAAAAGTAAATATATTGTGTCACATCCCATTTCCCTCTGTAACGGTACGCCCATGCATCGCAGCATAAATTGGACGCCATGTTCACTCATTTTATATATTGAAGTAATTTGAGTACTTTAGCAGCGGTTTACCAGTACAGCCCTGTCTGGCTGACTTTTTAAACCCTGTCTTGATTTTGTGATGTTCGAAGAATGGACTGTATATATCGTTGAAAAAGTTCTCCCTTCTCTCCAGTATTACCAATAAAACATCAGGAATTTCATAACACTTTTTATTTAAATTCTTTAACGAAGAAAATAGGAACCAAACATAAAAACATGTAACAATAAGTAGTAGAACTTAATTACAAATAACTAATGGTTTCAAAATTGAAATTGAAAATTGAAATTGCAAATCTATCGCCGCGATGTGTGCGATCTAAACGAGACGAAGTGTTGAGTGATACTGAATTCTACAAGCGCGACTTTTGCCGGCACGAAGAGCCTGGCTCCAATCAACCTGGCTATTTCCAGTTCAAACCAGAGTTTGTTTTCGTCTGGCTAACATTCTAACGGTCGGATTGTCAATGTTAATGTTAGACAAATTGAATAATATCTATTTTTAGCTAGAGTGCCTCTTATCTCGTCGCTTTGTTCCGTGCGACGTTGTCGACTTGCGCGGTATGTGGCGTGCTTTCGCGACGTTGTCGGATTTACGAAATAATATTGTCGTTATGCAAATTACGACTTATGTTCAATTTTTAATTGAAAATTGAACATATATCTATCTCACTTCATTCTTGGGCACGGAGTATTTGAAACTTATGAATGACTTGTTGGGGATGTGGTTTTATCTCTTACCACAACAATGTAATCCTCCGATGTCAAAAGTTTGCGCCACCCTATATAGAAAAATTGATTTTTCAAGTCAAATCAAACTAGTTTTTTTGAGCTCTTTTGATTTTAAACTTTGTAATGAAGTTATTTTTCACAAACTAAATAATTTGAATAATTTCGGGATTGAATGAAAATTTATTTAAAATTAAATAAAACGTTCGATTTTTATTTGGCTCACCGGGTACATGTAAATATTCAAAGTCTCGAGCTAACGCCGTTTAAAGATGATATTGCGCGCGATGCGAATTCGGTCGCTTTGGAAGGGATTTTTCGGTAGTAGGAATTCTTCAGAGCTTAGGTGAGAAAGAATTTTAAAATAGAAAATTATTAATTAATTAACTTCCGAAATTAACAGTCGTGTAGAAGTCTAGCCGCCGTTTATTTCCAAATTTCAATAAAAGCTGAGGTACAATAATTTTCCGTAGTTTTCCGTAGTTTTCGTATTTAATTATAGCCGTATTTGACGTTATATTAGAATCGTCGTATTTTGTTTTGAAAGCGCGTTTAATTTTGGTAACGTTTTAAGACAGTGAAGCGAACTATATATTTACGTTTGGTTTTTCTGATATTTTTTTGATCCGGTTTATCAATTAGGAATTCGAGAACAGTCTATTCAATTTCGGAGATTCGTTATTGTTTTATTTTAGAAGAGTTATTTAGAATTTTCATTCCGATTTTAGTTTTATTTTATTAATTTGTTTTTCCGAAAAATTAATTGAACGCGATTCATTTAATTTTGATTCTTTTCGTGTCCGAATTTTGGGGAAACCATTTAGAATTTTTTATTCCGATTTTAGTTTTATTTTATTAATTTGTTTTTCCGAAAAATTAATTAAACGGGATTCATTTAATTTGTATTTCTTTTCGTGGCCGAATTTTAGGAGAGTTATTTAAGTTCTCAGTTTAGAATTTTACTTACGATTTAATTTATAATTTTGTTAATAATCTTTTCCGAAAAATTAACCGAAAGTAATTCATTCATTTATGGTTTTCTTGAGTTAGTTTGCTTTTGATTAAATCTCAATTTAGCTTTTATTTTTTTTCACGTCCGCAATTAAATCCTTATTATAATACTAACCACTTAGGGCACCGTTTATTAGTTTGCGCCGCTTTTGGGATCAGATCTTGGCCTTGTTGGTTGCTTAGGCATTGCCGTTGTCCAATATCTCCCCAATTGCAAAGTTAGGGCACCGTTTATTAGTTTGCGACGCTTTCGGGATCAGATCTTGGCCTTGTTGGTTGCTTAGGCATTGCCGTTGTCCAATATCTTCCCCCTGTTTATTTTAGTAAAATAAGAAAGCTAACTAACTCACCCGAATTAAATTAAATAATTTAATAGTATTAATTAACACTTCCGGTTAATTAGGATTATTTAGTTTATCAGTCAGTTTCCCGAATAATAGTATTAAGTAACTCTCCTGAGTAATTATTGGAATTAATAGAATTAATTAACGCTGCCGGTTAACTTCAAATACTTACGAGGGGTTAATAACATTCATGCGGATTAAATTAATCATTTAATTTATTTAATAACTCTTCCGGTGTATTTCAAAATTTAAATAAATTTCAATAAAGTCTGATTGAGTCACTCCGTCATTACGGTATTTAATAGAGCCGAATCGAACGTTTTCTTTTAAAGAATTATTATTTCGTTTAGGGTTAAAGTGGGTGGGCTTTCAAATAAAACAAATTTTTATATTGTAACGTAGCTAAAAACAATATAAGTGTCACGTTTATTTCCTGGTTTATATTCACCAACCTTACCTCTTTTCAGGGATATTAAAGGTATATAATAAAGTAAAAATAATTAAGTCTGAAGTCAACTAGACCCCTGGAGAATACCGTATCTCCATCTGAAGTTACCTGTGCCCCTAAGAGGCCGTATCTAAGGGTTGTGGAGCATACCACATAAAAAAACTGGCGCTCGAGCAATCTCCGTACTAAAGCGTCATCTTGTAAGGCAATATTTTTTCTTAGTGGCAAGAAAAAGCCTTACAAATTGGCGCCCGAGCAGGGACCGTATTGATTTTCAGTTTAGGGTAGTTCCGTTGCCACTAGAAGCCCGTTTCTTTGTTTCCGTAAATTTTAATTTCCAGAATACACTTGTTTTTTCTAGTATTTTAATTAAAATTTGTCTAAATTTTTTTTTTCCGAATAAGCCCTAAAGCAGTGAATATAAACCAGCCGAAAACTAGTTAGTTGTAAACCGTGGTAGATTTTAACCGGATTTCAAAGCCATCCCGTGTCCGCGATTTACCTGTGTTGTGTTGTTCCGGTATTGGAACACTCGTGAAACGAACCAGTAAAATATGCCAAACACGCGTGATGCTAGTTCCGAACCCATCCGTGTCCATGATTGGAAAATTTCTTTTGATAACCGCAACGACCCAGTATCTTTTCTAGAAAGACTAGAAGAAATCTGCCTTTCTAAAGGCGTTGATAAAAACCGTTTGCTACCAAATATACCTGAACTTTTGTCTGGAGACCCCGCATTATGGTTCCGTAATAACCGACCCTTTTGGAATAGCTGGGACGATTTCGAAGCAGATTTCCGTACTTTCTACTTCCCCGTAAATTACCTTATAGATTTAGAGGTTGAAATAAGTAGAAGGTTACAACGCCGGAATGAAACTGTTACAAGTTACATAACCGATCTCCAAACTCTCATGAGACGACATGGGAAGATGACAGCCGACCAACAATTACTCTGGCTTTACAGAAACTTATTGCCAGAATACCGACAACAGATCCGCAAGACCGATTATTCCAATATGACTACATTCTGTCAAGTAGTCAGGGAATATGAACTATTGAGGAAAGAATTACAGAATGTTCCGTCAACCAGCTCTGCTCCGAGAAACACCGTTTCCCGTCACCCACCTTCTGAATCATTCCCTCCTCCACCACCCATACAACCCCGCTATTCCCAACCAAACCCTTCTCATTTTCCTCAGACCACCTCACCCCGATATTCCCGTCCTGATTATCCTCAGAGAACCGCTCCTCCCACCGCCGCCGTACCGCAACGACTGGAACCGCAAAGAATCGAACCACAACCATCCACTTCCCGTGGAGCAGTGTTGTGCTGGAATTTTGGAGAAAAAGGACACCTTCGATCGGACTGCAAAAATCCGAAGAAAATTTTCTGTTCACGATGCCGAAAAGAGGGTGTATATTCCCGAAACTGTCCGTGTAACCAGTCGGGAAACGAGACCGGAGCTGTACGGAAGGGAGGTCCCAACAGCTCCAACCGACACTAGCCGCCCAAGAAACCATCGCACTACCCGATCATGACGTCCGCCCGCACCTAACACTGGAAATAGAAGGTGAAAATTTCTTGGCATTGTTAGACACCGGAGCTTCAAAATCATACTTAGGAAATCGATTGGCGGAACATCTTTCCCAGAAAAAGCAACCCAGAAAAGCAGTTCCGACAACTGCTAGGTTAGCAAATGGAATAATTATCCGTATTCAAGACACTTATTCCGTAAAGATGAAGCTTGGCAACCAAGAAGCGACTGAAGAAATAGTCCACTTCCCTAACTTGAGTGTCGACATAGTCCTGGGAATGGACCTAATGAAAAAGTATAATTGCCGATTAGAATTGGGAACAGGAAAAATAGCAATAGGTGAGATGTC
This sequence comes from Crepidodera aurea, assembly GCA_949320105.2. Lineage (NCBI taxonomy): Eukaryota > Metazoa > Arthropoda > Insecta > Coleoptera > Chrysomelidae > Crepidodera > Crepidodera aurea. Next base: position 5,760,623 of record OX439477.1, on the reverse strand, counting down.
GATGCCACCTATCGTGCAAGCCGTATCCTGTCACCCGATAGGAATTGTAGAAGAAGCCGTACAAAATGAATTCGTTGTTGAACCAATTCCGTCAGCAGTCGCAAACTCCTTTGTTGTTAGAGCCATGATCCATGCCGAATGTGGACCGCAGGATTTCCATCATTTTCCAGACAAAGAAGAAACAGAAAGCGAAAAGGACAAAGAGTCCCTTCCGAGGATTCTCCCTATCCGTTCCGTCCCTATCTGTTCTACAACCCCAACGACCAGCAAGAAGATACAAGACTTCGGGTCAGGGTTGGACGAAATAGAAATAGACGAAACTTACTTCTCCGAACTCAGTGAAAGTTGTGATGAGGATGATGAGGGAGAAAATACTAGGAATTTAGGATGTCCGTTAGAAGCTATCACACCTGTTTCTGAGAGAACGTTAACCGCCGAACAATCCCGAAAATTGGATGCATTTTTACAAACTCAGCTACCCGCATTTGAAATGATCCAAGGACCTACAGATTTGGTAGAACACGAAATCCGTTTAGTCAAATCAGAACCGATCAAACAGAGATACCGACCACAGAATCCGAGAATGCAGGAAATCATTAATGAGGAAGTAGACAAAATGTTAGACGAAAGGGTAATAGAACCCTCAAAAAGTCCTTGGAGTTCCCCAGTAGTAATTGTGAGGAAAAAGGATGGCAAACACCGTTTCTGCATCGATTTCCGAAAAGTCAACGAGGTTACGATGAAAGATGCATATCCACTACCGTATATGAATGCCATCCTGGATAAACTACGATCCGCTAAGTTTATTACCAGCCTCGATTTGAAGAGTGGTTACTGGCAGATTCCGCTGTCCGTTCGTAGTAAACCGATCACTGCATTCACCGTACCAGGACGAGGGCTTTTTCAATTCCGGGTTATGCCGTTTGGCCTACATTCTGCGCCGGCTACTTTTCAACGACTAATTGATCGAATTATTGGTCCAGATATGGATCCGCACGCATTCGCGTATTTAGATGACATCATTATTCTTGGCGAGACTTTCGAATCTCACCTAGCAAATGTGAAAGAAGTTTTCCGACGCCTGAGAGAGGCTAAACTTCAAATCAATTTTGAAAAATGTCATTTTTGTTTGCCCAGCATGAAGTATCTTGGACACATAGTAACCGGAGATGGAATCAGTACTGATCCCGAGAAAATTGAAGCGATTTCTAAATTCGAGGCTCCGAAAAATATTAGAGAACTCAGGAGATTTTTGGGTGTAGCCTCCTGGTACCGCAGATTTGTGCCGTCGTTTTCACAAGTAGTATCGCCGCTTAACAAACTACTGAGAAAATCTTACCGTTGGAGATGGCTAGAAGAACAAGAAACCGCTTTTCTGAAAATCAAGAAAATTTTAACTGAAGCTCCGATCCTCAGCTGTCCCGACTTCAACATTCCGTTTTCATTACAAACAGATGCTTCAGACCATGGCTTAGGAGTAGCTCTGACACAAAAGAAAAATGGCATCGATTATGTCATCGCATATGCCAGTAGAACGCTGAGTCCTGCCGAAAGAAATTATTCTGTGACAGAAAAGGAATGTCTAGCGATAGTCTGGGGAATTGAAAAGATGAGGGCATATTTAGAAGGCTACCACTTCACGGTGATCACTGACCATCAATCACTTAAATGGTTACATTCTATAGTGAATCCGTCCGGCCGCTTAGCACGATGGAGTATTTTCCTGCAACAATACGATTTTGAAATCCAATACCGTAGAGGAGCTCTTAACCGAATAGCCGATGCATTGTCTCGCAATCCGTTACCCGACAGCGAAAATTCGTCCAACCTTCCTGATGTTTGCACTATGGAGGAAGATACTAATTGCAAATGGTATCTAACCAAGAAGGCAGAGGTTGAACGAAATCCATTAGACCACCCAGACTACTGTATCAAAGAAAACCGTCTTTACCGCCATTTTTGGGACATCAACGATTACAAAGAGCCTGAATTCTCCGATCCGTGGAAATTGTGTGTACCTAAGCCGCAAAGAGATAGAGTCCTGAAAGAGAATCATGACGCACCAAATGCCGGTCACACCGGAATTGCAAAAACCATCACCCGTATCGCCCGACGATATTATTGGCCTGGTATGTTCCGAGACATCACGAAGTATGTAAGAAGTTGTATAACTTGTCAAAAGTACAAACCGTCACAACAACAGACACCAGGAAAAATGTTTCCGTCTCCGAATCGACAGCCATGGGAAGTTGTTAGTACCGATCTGGTAGGACCCTTACCCCGAAGTAAGAAGGGTAATGCATATATTGTCATGTTCATGGACCGATTCACTAAGTGGGTTCAATGCAAAGCTATCCGATCAGCAACCGCGAAGAGTGTCAGTTCCGCTTTCTACGACGACGTCGTTACCACCTTTGGGTGCCCGAACGAAGTCATTACCGATAATGGAACTCAGTACACCAGCAAACTTTTCGAATATGTTTTAAAAGAGTTGGGAATCCGCCACCGTTATACGCCAGCTTATACGCCGCAGGCTAACCCAGTGGAACGTGCAAACCGAACGATTAAGACGATGATAGCACAGTTCTGCGACAAGGACCACCAAAATTGGGATTTACACTTGTCCGATCTCAAGTTTGCTATCAATACGTCGCGGCACGAATCCATCGGTTATTCGCCAGCCTTTTTAAATTTTGGGAGAGAATTGGTCGTCCCCAACTCCCTACGTCAAGAAGTTGAAGCAGCTGATCCGCAAACTAACACCGAACAGACTGATAACGTCATTCCCGAAAACTTTGTACAGAGGCTAGACAAACTCAAAGAGTGTTATGATCTTGCCCGGCTCAACCTCTCCCGTGCCTTCACTTCCCAGAGTCACTATTATAATCTACGCCGCCGTGATTGGAAATGTGCCCTTGGAGATCTGGTAATGAAGAAGGAGCACACCCTCTCGTCCGCCGTCGATCATGTAGCTGCTAAATTAGCTCCGAAATATTCTGGTCCGTATACCGTTGTCAAAGTTGTATCTCCCGTTATATACAATCTGAAAGATGCAACTGGAAAGAGGTTGAATCACGTCCATATCAAAAACCTTAAACCCGCTGTCGAGGGTTCCTTGTAGATGTTCCCGTAGACCCGATACCGGAGTGTCGAAAGTCGATGTTACCACCCCTGGTAACAATAATAATAGTCTTTATTTTAGGAAAAGTTTACGTAATGATAATGGTAATACCAAGGGAAGTTGTCCCGTAAAGAAGAAGTCGCCGAAAAATTTTGAATTTGTTGTAAATTTTGTTTAAAATTGTACTTTGGTAGGTAGGTTTGGAAGAAAAATAAGCGTAAACGTAGTTCACTCTTATTTTTCTTACCGAAGTAAGGGGGGGATGTAATGAAGTTATTGATTTTAAACTTATATTGAATATTTTGCTTGAAGATAATAATGATATAAATAAGAACTTTCTCTTAAAAAGTTACATTTTAATTCGTCTAGAGAAGAAGGGAAGTCAATAATTATGTTCTAATGAAGAGTGTTATCGAAAACTGAACTAATATTTGTTTAATCGTATAACGATTAGGTATTATTTTAAGGATTAATTTGACTCAGATAATTTCAGTAATAAAGGTTGTTTTCATACTTGATAAAAAAAATCAATAACCAGTGAAATATTTCATTCATTAAATCAAAAATTTGGGTAATTTTTGTTCATGACTTATATTTGCTGTTTTGACAAAACAATGCAATGTTTATTATTTATTATTATTATTTATTATTTTACTTGATGGCAACTATATAAATAAAGACGGCTAGCCGAGTTATCGTAAAATAAAATGGCGGACAATAAGCGAAGAAAGAGGAAAAAATGCGTTTATTTGGAGGGATTTAGGCGGTAATTCATTGCAATTTAAGCCAGATGGGACACCCCGCGGAATTTATAAAGAAATTCGAGAATATGCTAGAGGATGCTGAAGTGCCTGAGCATAAACAGGTACATCTCGCGATTAACGCTCTTCGTAGCTCAGCAGCGGACTGGGGTCAAATTAAAGACGGTATAGTCGAACTCAATCCTTTATGAGAATGAAAAAACAGCAAAGGATTACCGCCAATAGAACAAATGCTCATGAATCTGGACATTTTTGAGCACTTTAAAGTCGAAAACACCGTACACTGTCCATAACGTAAAAATAAAATAATATTTTGGCTATTAGGACCACTGTGCAAAGATTCAATAACCAACTTAGCTGGATATCGTTATAGGGGAGAATGGGGTCTAATTATTAATTATGAGTTTAATATGAATTTACATTTTAATTTCTATAACGCATATTAGATTTGAATTACTAATTAAAATTTTGTCTTAAATTAATTTAACTAAACTGTGAGGTTACACTCATAAGAGGCCACAATGGAAGTGTGGTTATAGTTTTTACATTTTCAATTGCAGAAACAAAATTCTCAGATGTGCAGACAGGTTACTTTGGCGGCTTGTAGATGTGCCGACAAGTGGCTTTGTCGGTATTAGCGGCATGTAGATGTGCCGACAAGTGGCTTTGTCGGTATTAGCGAGGAAGTAGGAAGGTAGACAAATATTGTCTTCAGTAGTGAGGGCTAGGAAAATATTCATACAGTGATACACTGTGCTTGTGTTCGCACTTGATTTTTGATTTAGTGAATAGTAGGTGGTAAGTGATTCGTGGCGTTAGTTTATTTCAATTAATATTATTCTTGGCTTCTGTGTATATACATACTTTTTTTTATTTTGAAAGATTGTTACAGTGTACTTCTTATTTATTTATTCGGTGTCAATTTCAATATGTTTCGTCCTTGGGAAAATACAGTTTCTTTAAGTGGATCTAAAGAATCGGAACAATCACTAAATGATAGCAAATTTTGGTAAAAGAAGAAATTAACAAAATTTCAGCTGATGATTGGCAGAAAAAAATCAAACATGTCATTAAAGAAGAAAATTCTTGAGGGTTGAGATAGGGTAGGTAAGCTTAATTAATTAATATTTATGACTTTATTCACCGTGTTTTTAATTTTAGAATTAAAATTTGAGACAAAATTTTAATTAGAAACGTTTCTGAATCTCACAAGAGATCAGAAAATGAAGCTATAGGCCAGGTGGAGTGGTCAACCTTTATTCAAATCTAATATGCGTTATAGAAATTAAAATGTAAATTCATATTAAAGAAAGTTAATCAATATAGAAATTTTACGCAAATTACCCCTAACGATCTCCAGTAACTTGGTTATTGAATCTTTGCACAGTGGTCCTAATAGACAAAATATCATTTTATTTTTATGTATATGGACAGTGTACGGTGTTTTCGACATTAAAATACTCAAAAATGTCCAGATCAATCAGTATTCTTCTATTGGCGGTATCCTTTGCTGTTTTTATAGCGTTTTTTCTTTCTCATAAAGCGGTGGGTTCTACTATACTTTTACGGATTTTCCTACTTTTAAAGCGTCATTTCTTAAGCGGTATTGGGGAGTGGATATTCAAAGGCGAACATTTCAAAAATTAAAATATGATTGTTATAATAGTGGCTCGAAAGCAGACTATTTCTTAAGACTGATAAGAGAATGCAAATTTCTTGAAAATCCACCTTCAGAAAAAGAAGCTGTTGACATGATATCAAATCATTTCCCGGTTTCGGTGAGTAGGGGTATTTTAAGCACGGGAAGTAAGTCAGTTGAGGAAGTTTAACAGCTATTACGCGGTCTAGACGAAATCGATAGGGAAGACAAAATGAGTAGAAACAATTCTCGTAACCTTAATACCGGATTTAATCACGGAGGGATGCGCAACCGCGCAAATAATAATAGTTATAATAGAGAGGGTAATCAAAAATAACCAACTAATCATTCGGTTTCTACAATTTTTAACGATAATTTTGAAAATGTAGTTGCTGAAGAGCCCGATATGGGAGCGCACGTAATCATTTTTCCAATATTGAAAGCTAGGGTAGAGGATCAAGACACGCAAGTTCTTGCAGACAGAGGCTGTTAAATAAGTTGCGTGAGCGAGGAATTTCTGAGTCAGATAAAGAGTAAATCGTCAAACATACCCATCCTTCCCACAAACGGTATTACGATTCATTCAGCGGGTAAAAAGGAGAAAGTGAAGGAATAGGTCTATTTGCGATTTGAGATTGGTAATGTATTATTTGAGTACCCTTGTATTGGTGTAATTGGATGACGGATTTTTCTGTGACAATGGACTTTGAGGTGAATAAGGTAAAAGTAGTATTTGAGGGAGTTCGAGGTGAAATTTCATTCCTACAGGTAGATGCGAAATACGAAAAAGCAGTGGCGGTGATTTTGTTGGAAGAGGAAATAGGAGAAGGGGATCTACGGCCAATAAGAGAGGTTTACTCGAAAGAAGCAATTAGAGGAGTTGTTTTTCAATCCACAATGTTGTCTGATGAAAAAAAGGAAATATTTTATCAGTTTTTGTTAGGGTATCAAGATGTTTTTCGGATCAACCAGGAAGGACAATGGCGTACGTTCATAAATTAGAATTAAGAGACTACAGTCATTGCCCATCCCTTATGCATATAAGGAGGAAGTACAGAGACAGGTATAGTAGAACCCACTTGTTTAGGAGAATGAAAAAACGTTATAAAAACACAAAGGATACCGCCAATAGAAGGAATGCTGATGAATCTGGACATTTTTGAGCAGTTTAATGTCGAAAACACCGTACACTGTCCATATACATAAAAATAAAATAATATTTTGGCTATTAGCACCACTGTGCAAAGATTCAATAACCAACTTAACTAAACTGTGGGGTGTGAGGTTACACTCATAAGAGGCGAGAATGGAAGTGTGTTTATAGTTTTTACATTTTCAATTGCAGAAACAAAATTCTCAGATGTGCAGACAGGTTGCATTGGCGGCTTGTAGATGTGCCGACAAGTGGCTTTGTCGGTATTAGCGGCATGTAGATGTGCCGACAAGTGGCTTTGTCGGTATTAGCGGCATGTAGATGTGCCGACAAGTGGATTTGTCGGTATTAGCGACTTGTATAAAGCGGGATCATTTTGTTCTGCAATTAAAGTAGGAAGTAGAAGTTAGACAAATATTTTCTTCAGTAGTGGAGTCTAGGAAAATATTCATACAGTGATACACTGTGCTTGTGTTCGCACTTGATTTTTGATTTAGTGAATAGTAGGTGGTAGGTGATTCGTGGCGTTAGTTTATTTCAGTTAATATTATTCTTGGCTTCCGTGTATATACATACTTTTTTTATTTTGAAACATTGTTACAGTGTACTTCTTATTTATTTATTCGGTGTCAATTTCAATATCTTTCGTCCTTGGGAAAATATAGTTTCTTTAAGTGGATCTAAAGAATCGGAACAATCATTAAATAATATTCTAATGGATTATGTGGTATCAGGTTGTAGTCCCAAAGATTCCTGTAGCTCCGATGAGGAAGAGAAGATTTTTGGTGAAAGAACTTCAGAGTATCAAGAAATATCCACCTCGAAAAAACAATATCTTTGTAAAGATGCCCAAACCATATGTATAAATGTTTATAAGAATATTGTAACTTCCGAAGGTGAAAGGAGTGCCATTGAAAAAACATCTTTTTTAACAAATGTTCCCATTAGCACTCTTTATAGAATTATAAAGAATGGTCCAAAAAATCGTAAAGAGAGGTGTGATAAAGGATGTGTTAAAACTTTAGATCCTTCAATATCAAAATTAATTGGTAGTATTATTTATGAATCTTACCAAAGAAATGAGTTCCCAACAGTGGATAGTATATTTTCTTTGCTAAAAAGTAAAAGGCCAGATTTAAGAATTTCTAAAAGCACAACACAGCGTTGGATATCGAAAATTGGATTTAAATACCAAACTATCAACAAGAGGACTGTAATAATGGAAAGCCAGAGGATCATAAAATGGAGGATACAATATTTGGAAAAAATTAAGGCATCTCGAAATAGTAACAGAAAAATATACTATTTAGATGAAACGTGGTTCGATACCCACGATACGCCAAAGAAAGGATGGTCTGACGGAACAAGAAGATGTTCAGTAAATGTTCCTTGTAACAAGGGAACTCGACTTACAATTCTTCGCTGTGGATCGGACTCAGGGTGGGTACAAAATTGCCTCAAACTCTCTGGAAAAAATTTGGAAGATTTTAACTTAGATTACCACAAAAATATGTCTGGAGAAAGTTTTGAAGATTGGTTTGAAAATCAGCTGTTAAACAATATTGAAGAGAATAGCATCATAGTGATGGATAATGCTTCATATCATTCCCGCTTAATAGAAAAAGTTCCCAATACCAACTCAAACAAGTCTGAGATTCAGGAATTTTTTAAAAATCATGAACTTTATTTCGAAGAAAATTATAAAAAAAAACAATTGCTTCAAGTATTAGGCACACAATCATTTGAAAAAAAATTCTTTATTGATGAAATGGCATCAAAAAGGGGCCACGAGGTATTGCGCCTTCCGCCCTATTTTTGTGTATTTAACCCCATAGAATTAATTTGGGGACAACTTAAAAAAAGAATAAAGCGTCATAACGTGTTTCCCAAATTTGACGGGTTGGTTGCAAATTTGGTAAAAGAAGAAATTAACAAAATTTCAGCTGATGATTGGTAGAAAAAAATCAAACATGTCATCAAAGAAGAAAATTCTTATGTAACGAGTCCGACCCAATTTATTATCAATGTTGATAACAGTGAATCCGATGGTGAGGATTGAGATAGGGTAGGTAAGCTTAATTAATTTATAATATTTATGACTTTATTCGCTGTGTTTTTAATTTTAGAATTAAAATTTGAGACAAAATTTTAATTAGTAACGTTTGTTAATCTCACAAGAGATCAAAAAATGAAGATATCAACCTCTATTCAAATCTAATATGCGTTATAGAAATTAAAATGTAAATTCATAATAAATAATTATACGCCATTCTCCCCTATAAGGATATCCAGCTAAGTTGGTTATTGAATCTTTGCACAGTGGTGCTAATGGCCAAAATATTATTTTAATTTTATGTATATGGACAGTGTACGGTGTTTTCGACATTAAACTGCTCAAAATTGTCCAGATTCATCAGCATTCCTTCTATTGGCGGTATCCTTTGTGTTTTTATAACGTTTTTTCATTGTCCCAAATAAGTGGGTTCTACTATACTGGAAATGGTGCAGTGGGGGGTTATAAGAAAAGCTCAAACCGAGTATATTAGCCCTTTAGTCGTGACTAGAAAAAAAGATGGTTCTATCAGAGTATGTTTGGATGCTAGGCACCTAAACAAAAGTACGGTTAAGGATCATATGGTACCTCCAAATCTGAATGAGTTTATTGGTCAATTTTCAGCAGGTCAGCTTTTAAGTCTAATAGATCTTTCAGCCAGCTGTTGGCAAATTCCTGTTTTCGAAGAATATCAGAAATATCTACGATTTTCTTACAATGGTAAAACGTATGTATTTTATGTCGTACCATTTGGTCTCAGCACATCAGTTTTATTCGCGACTTAAAGGTAGTTTTGGGTGAGTACGCGATTTCTTGCTATCTTGTGTAGATGATATATTGGTATTTTCGGAGGATTTTCAGTTACATTTAAAACGTTTAGACACTATTTTTTAAAACTTAGAAATGCGGGACTGACCGTCAAACTAAGGAAATGCGAATTTTATCTGGCTCACGAAAAACTAGACGACGCTACGGCTACGAGACGCCAACAACGTCATGACAAGAACAAAAAGATATTGTCTTTTTCGGTGGGCGATCTTGTTCTAGTGAGGGCACATGAAGCATCCTCGGCCGAGCGAAAAGAAATAAAAAAAATCTTTCTTTTATATCGTGGTCCCTGTCGAATTGTTGAAGTCGTGAAGCCACAGGTCTTTCCCTCGGAATTAAGAATATATGGAACCTGAAACCATATAAACTTCCGATTGTGAATTGTAGTTTTTTTGTTGTATTAGTATTAAAGCGTTTAAGTTGCTCAACTATTTCATTCCTGAGAACCCACTCCTGTATGCAGGACCCTGTTCAAAGTAAAGCCGTTATATACAGGTGACGAATAGCAAGTTATTACAAAGAAAAGCATGAACGGTCAAATTTTGTTTTCTAAAATACACCAAATATTATTGAATTATTGAACACAACTATTAATTTAAAGCTAAAAGAAGAATGTAAGCCAAAAAGTTTGACGTTTTTTGACATATTCGAATAAAAAAAATATACGTTACCATACTTTAGTTCTGATTATGTTAAATTTTACCCCAAACCTCACCTTTTGTACATATAAATTTGCATCTACTTGGTGGAACTTTTGAGTAATAATTATGTGACGCATAGAAAACATGAATATTTTTATTATATGGAAAATTTACCATTAATTTTTTACAGAAAAAAAGGAAAATACCAGGATTTTGTGGTTATTTTAAATAAAGTTTTGGTTAAAATTCATAATACAGAAAAATGACATCATTAAATTAAATTAAATGGTGGATTTCCTCAAAAAGGAATTCGGGTTTTTATTGTTTCAAATTTGGTATTTTATACTGGATTTTCCTAATTAGGATTATGAAAATAAAAATTAATATGATTTCAGGAAGTTTTATAAAAATTCCTTGAACTTAAAATGATGAAAGAAAATGGTTTCTTCTGAATTTTAATCAGCAGCAGGTATAGTCGAACCCATTCCTTTATGAGAATTAAAAAACAGCAAAGGATACCGCCAATAGAACAAATGATGATGCATCTGGACATTTTTGAGTACTTTAATGTCGAAAACACCGTACACTGTCCATATACATAAAAATAAAATAATATTTTGGCTGTTAGGACCACTGTGCAAAGATTCAGTAGCCAACTTCTGGAGATCCTAATAGGAGTAAATGGCGTAAAATTTCTATATTGGTGAACTTTTTTTAATATGAATTTACATTTTATTATTGGACAAAAGTAAGCTGAGAGTGAGATTGAATTGCTTTGAATATCTAACCGCAACTCTCTTCTAATTGGTCGACACATTGACGACAAGTAATGTGTCGTTATTTGAATGACTTTCACCTGCAATTCGTTCACTTTTTCTTTGCTGTCTACTCAACAATCCCGAAACAGGTGACTAGCTTCTTGAATAACAAAATCAAAGGGTTGGACTGTCCTTAGTAGGGTTTCCAAAACGCATCTGGACCGATGTAATTCAGTACCTGTGGGCAGTGGCGGCGATTAGGGGGGGCGTAGGGGGCAGCTGCCCCCCCACTTTTAGAGGGATATATCGATAAATAAATGTAATGTTTATTCCGTTTTAAACATTTCAAGGTAAGAGTTATGTAAAAATTATTTGTACAAAGTCTTCGCCCCCCTACTTCTAATGTCCAATCGCTGCCACTGCCTGTGGGGGCAAGTAGCCTACATGTTTTAAGTCCAGATGCGGTGCATCACACGATATATTTGTTGAGGATGCAGAGACATTGCGATTTTTATTCCAACTATGAATTTAATGTAAAATCGAGTCAATCGGAAATCGTGAAATATGTATTGTTTAATATAATGTTAAAAATAACGGGTTTGTTGAATGCCCTTGTCAACATATGCTTGGAAAGTAAATTTTACCATTTTTAATATGAAAAAAAAATCTGATTAAAGAAATAATAATGTGATAGACAAATGAATTAAATTCTTAATCCAAGTACCTAAGAAGAAGGATCCACTTTTTGTGTATATTTTTAATTTGCTAAAAGGAAGTCACACTTTAAATTTTGATGGATTCAGCTCTCCTTATAAAAAATACACACACTATACGTGACTAAATAAGTGATTAAACTGAACTTGGAAGAAATTATTATAAAATGTTGGTATGTTTAAAACATTAAGGATCGATACTACAAGGCTGAAAATGTAATAAAAATGCAATCATTATTATTGAGTTACGTTCACTTCGTTTCAGAGAAGAGTAATCACTATTTAAATAATATTTATTGCTTGTCACAGTTATTACAATCCCGGTAGAAGTGTTAATTTTTAAATTATTTGAAGAAAATCCTGTAAACAAAAACAGAAAAAGTGCGCTTCAAGTAATAGTCAAACATATGTGGAATAGTTTGTAACACCAACGTCTTCATCATACTTAAGAGTCCGTACCCGCGCCAAATATTATGTGCTTACGATTACTTCAAAACGGTGTTATTTAAAAAAAAATAAGATAAACGCAGAAATGAAGATAATGACCTGTTTTAAAGTCGTATTGTAATATTTTTCAAAATATTGTACAATTTTTTTTACTATCAATAGTGAAAGTATACCAAACTTTGAGAATTTTTTTTATAAAATATGGCAAATAAATTTAAAAAAATATTACAATACGACTTTGACTTGGTACCCTGAAGCTGACCAAGCCATTTCAGCCCGGACCGATAATACCTATTGGATAATTTACTAACAATTTATTAGAAATTTACTCCCCAAAAAAAAATTATTAACCTTTCCTGTCAAAAGTTATTCATTATTTTGCCACCTTCAGTCTGAACCTAGCCCGGACCTTGTTAAAACATTATAGAACATTTACTAAATTTTAATTAGAATTTACTAAACATTTATTAGAAATTTACTCCCCATTTGTTTTTTTAACCTTTCCTGTCAAAAGTTATTCATTATTTTGCCACCTTCAGTCTGAAGCTGGTCCGGACCTTGTTAAAACCTTATAGAACCAACTCAAACAAAACATCACAAGAAAAAATAAATTTCCGAAATTCGAAAGTCATCAGTCTGGTTAAACAAGAAATGGAAATGATCGGAAAATCGCAGTGGGAAGCAGTAGTTCGTTTAATACAATACATATAGACCGGCCATCTGAAAATTTCTTTATAGTCGAAGTCCAGTGTTCTACTTTAATATATAGCTCGGGAGCCAGATAATATTTCTCGAGTTGATAAAATAGAAACATGCATTCCCTAAATGTAATCGAAGCGACTAATCGCTCGGCCACCCGACCAAATTATAGTTTAACTGGTCTTTGCGTCCCGGCAACGTAGCGGCATCCTTTGCGGCAGTCTCAAAGGATGCCGGTACGTTAGAAGTTTTTTTGGTAACAACAAAGGCGCCGTATTAAAGCTGTTAAATTGGGGCTACTATATGTATTACACGAACTATATAAAATATCATAGAAAATAAAATACAACAAAAATCAGATAAATAATAAATATTTTCTTTTATGTGCACTTGTTACGTGTCTTTTACAGTCTTGTAAGTTCCAAACTAAACGATTTGTATTAAAAAAAAAACAATGAACGGTACAAGGGCGGATTTACGGGGGGTACAGGGGGTAATTACCCCCCCCCCCTTGATTGTAATTTATAAACAAATTTATAAAACATAATACACACAAAACTGTTTTACATCATTTGTTAATGAATTAATGTTAAATACAATTTTTCATGAGAATAAACCCATCCCGAGTTATAGGGCGTAAAAATTACGATTTTCACCATAAAAATCGTACATTTCTAGTTTTTTAAATATAACCGAAAATCTGATATTATTACGTAAAAATTTATATGAACTAATTTTTATAAGCTAACAATTAAAATAATTTTTTTTATTTTTCTACGATTAATACGAAGGAAGATCTGGCAATTGAAAAATGGGTGTTTTAAGAAACTGGATCGTTCTAGCGCAGGGGTTCTCAAACTGTGGTACATTACAATGTTTTAATGGTACAATTTAACATTTATCATTTTGTTTTCAGAAACACGTATATTTTTCTTCAAGTTTTTGACTTCAACGGCTCTAGCTTTAATATTGAAATGACGACTTTTCCAAAAACTTTTGTTTCATATTTATGTGGTACAAAATTTGAAAAGTTTGAGAACCGCTGTTCTAGCGTAAATATCTGAAAAAATATGATTTCCACAAAAAAATGTTTATAACATCTTAATGAGAGAACAACATTGGGAACATTTTAAGACCATCCAGAACGTTTAACATAAGCAGAAAAAAAGTTATGGACAAAATAAATTTTTTTTTCAATTTTTTTACGCTATTTTTTTATCGCTATCCAGACTGTGGTATTTGACAAAAAAATCCTTTTGCAGAAAGTTGTAACATATGTTTTTACAATTTTTACAATTAGTAATTTTTAGCCCTATGGATAATTATTTTTTAAGTTTTGGTCTGTTAAAGTTGAGGTAAATTTTTGTTTTTTATGACATTTTCAATTTTTGGTCAATATCGTGAAAAGTATTGATTTTTGAAAAAAAAATTAAAGAGACAAGGCTTTGAGCAAATGTTCTTCCGAATAATTACCATTTTTTTTATCTTTGCGTTTATAACCGTCAATGTCATTTTTTCGGGTCAAATATTGAAAAAACGGTCATTCCAATGAAAAGGTTTGTCATAACATGATATTTCGGCGATATCTTAAGCTTTAAAATGGATTATTCTACATTATTTAATATTATCAGCCAAAAAAAGTTACGGGCAAAAAATACATTTTTTTAGAAATGTACGAATATTGTGGTGAATATCATATTTTTCTGCGCACTATAATTCGGGAGGGAACATTAATTCATTAAAAAAGGTAATTTATCAATTACGAATTTTTTTTTCTTTTTTTTCACACCCCCACCTGCCACCACTCAAAACGCAACTAACGAAAGTTTTCTACTTCTGGACACCTTTACTAGCAATTTGCAAAAAAATTTAAGTCGATCTGATCAGTTACTAGTTTCTGCTCGATATTACAAAAAAATTTACTAGCTTTCTTGGACTACTTGGTAAATTCTACTCCATTAAAACAATCAAGAGGCATACTGACCACAACTAAAATCCAGGTCCGTCTTGTACCGATTTAACTCTAATTTGTATCGTTAAGTTATTTTAATTTTACTTTTTATTTTACTATCTCAGAATACTTTATTTAAATTATTTATTAATAATTAAAGAAAAAAAAATTGAGCATATGAAACTTTTACTTTCAGGTGTGAGTTCCAGCTTTTCTAATAGACATTTAATGAAGTATTTGAAGGGTTAGAGGGCGCCAATAATTATATTTTAATATTTTTCAAGCTAGTTTAGAATTATAAATATTCTAGCTTTGATCAAAAATAATATGAATACAGAACTTTATCATCAATGCAAAAATAAGATATTTTAGAATGTTATCACACCGCAAGGAAATATTAAAGAAAACTTAAAAATAAGAAAATGATTTACTATTTATTAAAATTATTTGTTGAAATATAGTTTTCAAAAGTTTTACAATTTTATTATAGCTTGTAGCTACGCCATTACAAAAAAAAATACGAAATACCAAAATATAAAATGTAAGAATACAAGTGACCTCAAAATTTCTTAAAAACTAAATCAGTTGAAAAAAACCCAACTAACTAAGATTTACCGACATTTTCACAGTTTTTGGCCAACGCTGAAGAAAAGTCTACATCGACTTTTATATATCGGCAGCTACCAGGAATCGGGATCAATTCCAGTTTCTGGATTTTCGGCTGGTTTAGTAATTGAATGTTACTAAATTCCCAAAAATAAACAAGTGCAGTGGCCGACGCTGTAGATTTAGTTCAGAACAACAAATGAACTATCGAATGAGTGAAGAATGAACAATGAATGGATGGACTGTGTGAAATCCGCCTCAACAGGCTATATCACAGTACACTAATTTTAAAGAGACTTTTCAAACTAAGTTCTCAATCGAAAGTGAATAAAACATTTCCTAAATTCGAATTCGAAGCCTCTGTTGTTAGATGATTCCCCACTATTCAATGCGTAGAATCGAAATTAAACTGGAATTTTGTGATATACAAAGTGGCCCAAATTTAAAAATAACAATTTTAAAAATTTGATTTTTAAAATGTTACAGTCTTCAAAAAAAATTATCGAAATAATTTTGCTCTTAAACAACACCCTGTCTACAAAATTTTAAAAATTGGGTTATATATTCGAAAAGAACGGGAATACAAAGTTTTTGAGACTACACAGAAGAATTGCGAATTATTATGGAATTGGATTATTGTTTAAACAATGTTTTCGGTAATTTCAAAACCATTAATAGTTAATTGAATATAAATGACATTATATTACATGAAAATTAATCTTTTTCATCAATTTCAATGCTTGCTTGCAATAAGAAATAAAAAATTGTCTAGATTAATTGAAAAATCGAGTATGAAAAAGTCGTTCTTTGGTTTTCTGCATTTTTAACGATATTTTTCCATCTTAAAGTCGAGGTTTTAACGAAGAAAATGAGCACTGATAAAGTTAAAAAATTGAAAATTTGTTAGTGAACTTATTCGATTGAAAATTAAGCTTTTTTTAATTTAAATTCGTATAAAATCCAAAAATAAATATTCTGCCTTGAAAAAATTACAGCTTATTTAGAACACAAAGAAGATCGTCTTCACCAAGTTTCATAAAAAAAATATTCTTGCGGGAGATAAAAATTAAAAACGAAAAAAACTGTTTTTATCGTTTTTCTCGATAATTTGCAGGTTATGTTGAAAAATAATTAATACAAAAGTTTTACATTTTTTAATTATCTCCAACTTTTATACTAAACTTTTTTCGATAGGATGCATATTTCAGCCACAAATCGTAAAAAACCAATATCCGTGTGATTATTAATGATATTAACTTATCAACATGAGCAGAACATTCTTCGGATCTTGATGTATACGAAAATATGAATTCTTTGATTTAATCTCCTTAAAAACATTTCTCCAGTCCACAATTAAGCTACGTTCGTAAAAACTAACTACTTTCCTTGATAAAATTTAGAAATGTAAGATTACCTTTTTAGCGATTAAGCGTTAGCGATAATTCAACCATCAATTAATAAACTAAAAAGTCAGCAAGAAAGCCTCACAAATCTGATTCGTAATAAATCAATTGCGTAAAATAGTCAATAAATTCATTATCTTTATATTTTATCGCGTTCATGCTTTAATTTCTTACGCAATAGAATTGAAAAAAAAAACAATACGCTGGGGTAAACAGACTTGCAAACTTAACAATGTCTTTCACTTTCTTAAATCATAACAAGTCTGGGATGTACAGTTTTCAATCCTTGGATAATCGTTACACCTACAATATTAGAAATGGAAATTCCAATCCATTACAGAGCCGATATAATTGATCAGTAATAAGATCAATAAAAAAATCGAAAGTACTATAACAAACTTATAAATTCCTATCTAAATCGGCAAAAAGTGCAGGTCTCATGTCTGTGAAAATTCGATCTTCCGAGGTATTTACAAGAGAAGTTAAGCTTTTAGTTTTATTTCCTAGCAGCGGCAGATATAATAACTTATTTCTATAGTAATATATACTATAAAGGAGAGAGGAGTACCGTACAAGTGGGGATATAACGTCACATTCCATAGGCGTACTTTGCAAAATAAATTTCTATAATATAAATAATGTCACAGCATATAAAATATATATATACGCACTTCGTAGATTAAATTTTGAAGTTATATTATTTACAAAAAATAAAAATAAATCTTATGCATCTGACACTTGAACGAATTAAATTTAACCAATAAAGAACAAGGAGGATTATATGTTGGGATTAAATTTTTTTTAATCTCTTGGCATTAAAAGTAACGCTTCAGTACTTACCTAAACTCAAAGATTAAAAAAAAGTTAGTTCAAGAACTATCTTTAAAAGTCACTGTCTTCACTAAAACTACTGGTATCACTATAATTGTCTTTTCTGAGGTTTATTATTATATGCTCTATTAAATTATCCATTGATATATCCACTTTCCTAAATGAATTTTCCACCTTTTTAACATGATCAATGCATTTTCCCCAATGTTCTCTATTTACATCTGAAACTGCCTTCAAAAACAAATTTCGCACATCAGGAAATTTAAATGTTTTATTGTTTTGAGAAACATAACCTTTTAATAATTGTGACCAGATCAGTTCAATGGGATTTAACTCTGCGTGGTACGGAGAGAATTTTAATTCCTTTTTCTCGGGCCATCTCATCTATAATATATTTTTTGAATTTGTTTTTATGTTACCTTGTTATTACTAATAATTGTGCCTTCAAGGATTTAGGAGGACTGATAATATTTTTAGAATGAAGCCATTTTGAAATATATATTAATACAAAATTCCGAATCAATTAAAATACATACGATACGGCTATGAATAAATAAAGTCTGACTTATCTGTCAAAAGAACAGGTTTATTACAGTAAAAACCATGGAAACAAGATTAAATCTAGACAAAAACTATATTAGGCCGATCAGATGTATTAAAATTTAAATTTTAACTACAAATAAGCATTGCAGGATGAGGTAAAAATAAAATTTCTACCTCTTGAACCTGTACTACGTTCTGCAAATTAAATACTGCACTCCTTTCTTCTGTATATTATAGTAGTAAAAAGGTTTGACTTTATTTAATTTCTGGCGTTTCAATCTGAAAGAATTCAATTTTAAATTTGCCGGTTTTTATCCATAATGACCTACAAATTTTGACAACTACTGACACGCACATCTCTGGTAAACGTTAAGAAAATAGGGCTGACTGGGATTTTCATGAAATTTTTACAGATGCTATAAAACATGATAAAATCAATATACTTAGCAGTAGAAATTTTTGCGCGGAAAAATATTTTTCACATTTTTTTATGAAAAAATATATGTTGGGATACTCACTCCCAAGACAAACAAATTCAGTGCGTTGAAACGGTTATTTAACATATTTTTCCAGTACAAACGCATACATAACTTTTCTACAAGTGCCCAAGTAGCAATTTATAACCAGAATAAGCCTGAAAAATATTTAAAAAGGAAAAAATGTTCATTTGACGGACATAAATAATTTTCTTGTCAAATGATAGCCATCTCATAAATTCAAAGTTGAAAATACAACGTTGCCAATTCAATTTCAGAAATCATGGGTTTAGGTAAATATTTATAGGAACGTTGAGTAACACTGTTAAAATGGACACTTGTCAAAATGTGACACCTGTCAAAACGTGACAACTGTTAAAATGTAATACATGTCAGAATGTAATAACCGTCAAAATGAACAAATCTCAAAATGAACAAATGTCAAAATATGACACCTGTCAGAATGTAATAAATATCAAAATGTCACACGTATCGTACTTTTCTTTATTTATTACAAAGATCTAACCTAACCTAAAGCCAATCTTTTTTTTTGGCGGGTGGAAATGCTTTATGCACATCGGGTAAAGGTTCTTCCCTTCCCTGATAGTGTGAGACTACCCCTTACGGCTACTATTTTATTATGCGGACAGTTTTAATATTTAAGTTTTCATTATCATAGAGAGAGAGAAAAAGAATGAATGCTTGTACACGTGTACTATTAACATAGATTTCAATTTTTTATTTTACAAGAAACTTTAAAGAGACATTTAAAATTCTCTATTTTCATAGTACATTTTAATGTTGATTGTGACTGTATTTTCCAAGAACAAATTGTAATGTAATGTACGAATGAACTACTTTTGTAACTGAAAAACTTTGCAAAAATATGATATCAATATCTGCCACACGTCGAGAGTCTGGTCACAGGTTTTTGTGGAGGTTTTTACCCAAGTATGTATATCAGACCTATAATTTTCCTTCAGTGCATATCAATAAATAATAAAATCAATTGAACATACAGTTTTTCTTATATAGTGATAAATAGAGTGAGCTGAGCGATCTTCTGTTGACGGGACCTGTGCCCTACACGCTGCTGTTGCCCGTCCCGGAAACGGGGCCTGTCCGCCGTGACTATTCGCGAAGATCAAGCGTCAGTAGATGTTGCCCTAAAAGGATGAAATCCTCATAAACTAGGCAATTTTTAATGCATATAACTAACCTCTGTAACAAGCAGTTGATAAACGTCAACAACAGCTGCAGCCAATTGAAAATTAACACTGACAGCTTTTTTAATTTTCCCGCCTACTTTCAAGCCAATCGCCAATCAACTTTTTATTTATCTCACTTTCAGTAGTTCAAGTAGATGCCGCCCACTCCTTGTTTTTGGCGAATTAATTAATAATTTGTTATGTTATAAATATACTTAAATTATATACTCATTGGGCTGCTTAAAAATGTAGATTTGAATATTAAGAGCGAAGCTCGGTGACCAGATATTTAATATTAATTAGCTTATTATTAATGTCAATGAAGAGGATAAATATTAATTTGTATAACATGACAGGTGTTATTTTATGTTAAATTAAATTGAACTAGTTTCGACTTACTAGGCAGTCTTCAGACCTGGAATGCGAATAAATCTAATGCAAAAATGATTTGGGAACCTGTTAGCTCCTTACCTATTAGAAAAACTACTTGATATTTATTAAAACAAATAGGAGCAAATTTTCATAGATTTAATATATAATGGCACGTAAACATCTTTTTTTCGATGAAAAATTAACAAAATATAGTTATTTATGCAATAAGTGTGTAAAGTGGCAGTTTTTGACGAATGTGAATATTGTGAATGTCAATCACATGAGTCAAAAAAGGCATTTAACATACGAATTACATACACGATTTTTTCTACTACCGTATATATTGTCCACTAAGATCAGAATTGCAAAAGTTACTTTACACACACACGAAAAAAGATTAACAATTTTTTTTTATTTTTAATTTCCCCAAAAATAATTTAATTTTGATGAAGTATACCTACCTTTTTAGAAAATTTTTTCAGATTAAAAAATCTAACGGCTTTCAAGATATTAAAGTTTTTAGGTTAAAACATTTTTTTTTCAAAAATAAAATTGGTTTGCAAAAAATCATTGTATATGAACTAATACTAATATAAAAACTAATAGTTCTCATTTAAATGCTCAAAAATTGAACAAACTCAAAATATGATTATTGCAATAACGAATTTTTCAGTAATTGTTGATAATTTGTTTAAAATAATAAAATATAAAAACTGAATACTCCATTTAATTCTACAGAAACAAATACAAACGAAACTGTTTCATTGTTTTATTTAAAATTTGATTTTTATTCCGTATTGTTATAAATATTCAATTGTAATAATGAAAATGCAGATAAATTTAAAAAATAATTATTTTAAATTGTTTTGTTGTATAATCAAAAAATATCCAGTATGAAAAAATCTTCAATCGTATTTTTTTCTTTTTATTTCCGAGAAAATAATGTAACTTTTGTTTTTTTAATTTTTGAGCATGTTTTTAAATAGGGACTATTTTTTTTTATTATATCAGAGTTCACGTAAAAACAAAAAATGAGCAACTAAAGAACGATGCTTTTTGGCCAACCAACTTTATTTTTGAAAAAAAAAACTGTAATATCTTGAAAATCGTTAGATTTTCTAATCTGAGGTATATTTTCACAAAATGTCATCAAAATTAAATTATTTTTGCGGAAATTAAAAATAAAAAACTAAAAAAATTTTAAATAATTTTTTGAATTTTCCGCGAAAATTTTGAGGTTATGGTAAAAAATGACTCGCATAGAAGTTGTACATTTTTTCCAGATCTACAACTTTGCCATTTGATATTTTTTGATAAGACGTCAAGCTTCGCGGAAAACCGCAAAATACCATTTTGCCCCCCTTTTTATCACCCTCAAAGTAACCCTTTAGCCAGTGGAGGATTTAGGGGCGGGGCGAAGGAGGTTTCCCCCCTCTGGCGAAACGCGTTTTATTATTCAGTAGTATTCAGACTACTAGTAATATGTTTTAGTTAATTTTCTAACTATATTATGTTATTTTGCATTTTTTGCAATATATGTAGTATGTTTCACTATTTAGAATCCCCCCCCCCCATCTCGGCTGCACTATTTAATCATGCATTGTCACTGGTATTACGAGCACCTGCCAATTTCAAAAAATAATTCGGACGTCTGGAAGTGGGTGAAATATTAATCAAAACAAGCTTCCTTATATCATTTGTATATTTGTAACGCCAATAAACAATCTCCGAATCTTGCTTGCTCCTTCTACCAACGTTATCAAAATTACATTCCCATTTCATTCATACCGGTACGCACAATACGTAATGAATTATATCATGGCGGCCACTATTTGAAAACAGCTGAACAAAAAAATCAATAAGAATGTTGGTAAAGTAGACATTATTTACCGCTTTATGTTCAAATTTGACAAATAATCGCATTTTTGTAATTCAAGCTAATCTCCTCAACTAAATTGTCTGGAGATTCGCTTTCAATGGGAAGATGCACTATTTTCTTGGGCATTGTCATTGAAATGAGACAGAAACATAAATTTCCTTATTTTCCTCAATTATTGAATTTTTTTTCAATTTTTAGAATAAAATCAAGCTCGATATATTTAATGAGTACTTCAACCTTTTTTGAGTTTACCCACCAAATTTGAGATCTTTAAGTCATACCGTTCCTGAGTATACCTTGAATTATAAATACAGGACACTGAACGGCACCCTTAAATAACAAAATCAAAGTTGCAAAATGTAGGCAGCCCGTCGTGCAGGCTGGGATCAAATAGCTCGACAGCAAATATAATCACCCAAAATCTTCCACATTCTAACATAATAAAATTATAAACAGGGCTTGCTTTAACGCAAGTGGTTCTACTATGAGCTTGTTTAGTCCGACGTGATCTTCAGACATGGCCTAGATGCCGTGTCGAGCTGTCTATTTCCTACTGATGAGGCACAACAATGCCGAAATCGGTCTAGGAATGACGGCTCCTTGTCTGGACCGATGTAATTCAATGCCTGTGGGGGCATTAGCACCGGGAGTAGTTGTTTTCGGTTCAGATGTGGTGCTAGCTCTGTATATAATTTTATTATATTAGAACGTGGAAGACTTTCAGATTATTTTCTTTTCTCTTCAAACTTCTATCACATTTAGAGTTCACATTAGAGTGGCCAGACTCCTAAGATCTAAGATTTATTTAGAATTTATGTGGGACTTTCAGTATACAGGGTGCGCCAATTATTTCCACTCGATCTCTAGCACCGAAACTAAAAGAGATATCAACAAGATTTTTTGAAGGGGTAGACAGTGTCACTCGGACTACAATTTTAAAATATTTTGATGTATACAGGGTGGCTAATTTTTGTGGAATGAAAATTAATTTGGTTTTTTTAAATTGAACACCCTGTATACGATTATGTCTTCTGATTCTACTTAATATTAGATTTACGGTAGTTTTTTGTATTTGTAAATCCGACGCGGCGTTGACAAGTTATTCCTATTTTAAGCAGATTTAATGAAAAAACAGCACTTCAGAAATATTAGCACAAAAACCACATTTTTAAAAAAAATCCTCAAAAAAGCTACTATGATGTAAATAAAACATGCACCTATCACAATAATCACACAACATCTTCACCTGTTGCACAGTGTGTTTGCCGATGGCGTGCCAATAGTCTAGTTTTCAAATGGCAATAACTTAATTTTTTCAAATGGGACACCCTGTATATTTTTCTTCAGTTAGAAGCTCTCCCTAATACGCATTAAAAAAATATAGGGTTTTGCACATCTAACTTTACTATTTACTTTAATAATTGACATTAAGTGACAAACAACATATTTTACACAATTTTTAATAAGAAATCAAGTTACCTATGAAAATGACAGTAGGTATATTTAGTTATGGCATTAATTGTCAACATAAAATTTTGTATTGTATCACGTCTACTATATTTAATCGGTATTGTGTATAAAAAATGGATTTTAATAAGAATTATAGTGTTCAAGAAAATATTGATATGATATGGATACTGGGTGAATGTCAAAAAAATGCGTTTCTTGCTAGTAGGATCTATCGTCAAAGATACCCAGAAAGACGTCATCCACAAAAGGATACTTTTGAGAATTTAAAGAATAGATTTGATAGAACAGGAACCGTCAAGTATGAAAAACATTCACGTGAAACTACAGCTGTTACTATTGACAACGAATATAAGGTAATGATCAGTATAGTTGAAGATCCCAATATAAGCGCAAGGCAATTAAGCAATCAGTTAGATATTTCCAATACCACAATTAGACGCATAATAAAAAAGAATAATTATCACCACTATCATATCCAGCTTCACCAAGAATTGTTACCACGTGATTTCGCGCGTAGAGTGGAATACTGTAGATGGTTAATAAACAAGATAAATACAGAGCGTAACTTTTTAAACAAAGTTTTATTCTCCAACGAAGCCACGTTTCATAAGAACGGTTGTGTAAATAGACACAACTTCCATTATTATTCGGACCACAATGCACATTTATTTAGAACCACATCACAGTATAGATGGTCTTTGAATGTGTGGGCGGGAATAATAGGTGATTATGTCATTGGTCCCTATTTCTTTGATGGGACTGTAAATGGAGCTATATTTTTAGATTTTTTAGAACATAATTTTCGCAACTTATTGCAAAATGTGCCTCAAAATTATCGCAACGGAATGTGGTTTCAATTAGATGGTGCCACACCACATTACCTATTAGATGTTCGCAATTGGTTAAATAGGGAATTTCAGGATCGTTGGATAGGAAGGGGAGGACCTATAAATTGGCCTACTAGATCGCCTTGCCTTACACCTTGCGATTTTTTCTTGTGGGGTTTTATTAAAAATATTGTTTTCAAAGAAGAGGTTACCACAAAAGAAAATATGAAAGAAAGAATTACTGCAGCATTTAGACAGGTGACCCCTGCAATGCTAAGAGATGTGCGTAAATCAATGAAAAAAAGGGCAAGAAAATGTATAAATGAAAATGGAAGACATTTTGAACACCTACTATAAATTTTAACTTTCACTATTGTAGTTTTCTTACGATTAAACTGTAAAATTTTGTACTTATTAAAAATTGTGTAAAATATGTTGTTTGTCACTTAACGTCAATTATTAAAGTAAATAGTAAAGTTAGATGTGCAAAACCCTATATTTTTTTAATGCGTATTAGGGAGAGCTTCTAACTGAAGAAAAATATACAGGGTGTCCCATTTGAAAAAAATAAGTTATTGCCATTTGAAAACTAGACTATTGGCACGCCATCGGCAAACACCCTGTGCAACAGGTGAAGATGTTGTGTGATTATTGTGATAGGTGCATGTTTCATTTAGATCATAGTAGCTTTTTTGAGGAATTTTTTAAAAAATGTGGTTTTTGTGCTAATATTTCTGAAGTGCTGTTTTTTCATTAAATCTGCTTAAAATAGGAATAACTTGTCAGCGCCGTGTCGGATTTACAAACACAAAAAACTACCGTAAATCTAGTATTAAGTAGAATCAGAAGATATAATCGTATGCAGGATGTTCAATTTAAAAAAACCAAATTAATTTTCATTCCACAAAAATTAGCCACCCTGTATACATCAAAATATTTTAAAATTGTAGTCCGAGTGACACTGTCTAAACCAGGTCTAAGAATTTAATTTTTTTTAACAAACAAGCATTTATTTGTCCAATAAATAAATTTACATATAGACAAATAATTTTTGTTTAATAATACTTTAAAAATATTATTTAAAAAAGAATGTAAATAAACATTGGTATGTGAGTAGCAATAATTTAATTTTTTAATTATAGAATTGTTATATTTTAAATTACCGTAATTTTGTATAGAATTGCTATTTTTTAAATTACGGTATCTTTGTTTATAAATATGTTTTTATTTCGTTTTACAATCCATAACAATAAAGACGTGTTGTAAAAAAATCCAAGTTATTTAGTAAAATAATTTATGTTGATTTATTTATATTTTAAAATTGTTAGATTTTCGACAAAACAAAATATTTTCCAAAAATAATTCGCCTTTTCTTGTAGCAGCTCCAGAAGAAGACATTTAGGTGCAATTGTAATTTATTATACAGGGTGTCCCGTTGGTAAACGGAGGTTACAAATGGGATTCTAAATAACTCATATAAAATGGGTCTCTTGGCTTTCATAACGGAGTTTTATCAATTTTATACATAATTATTCATTTGGCCAGGACTTTTGAATCACTTATAGTTGGGAATCTGAGGTGCTGAATTCGACCACCTCTATACAACTCGCGAACATCCACCTAAAAAACATGAAATCCTATGTAAAATTACCTGCCGGATTCGAATTTTTTGTTCGCCCTTTGATCCGGAATTGCGAAATGTGTCAAAACATGACATTTTTGAAAAAACTGAAATTTTTCCTTAAAATAATATTTATTGCAAATTAGTGTTTAACTTTGTTAATTGGTGTCCGATCGTTATAAATTTTGGATATGATATTTTTCAGTACTTCCCTGACATAGTGTCATAACAGTAAAAATGTAGAACGTCAAATAAAGGCTACTTCATTTTCCATTTTTGGCATATAGATTACACCTCTCACGAATAATGTACTGAATTATTGAGAGATATGAAAATCCAGGTTCGGCTTTAGGAAAAATTGAAACATTAAAAATATCAAAACAACACCCTGTATATCATAATTTTAATATTTCCATTTTAGATTTGAATAGAGGGGAAAAAACTGAATTGAAACAAGGCATTGTTGTTACCCCACCAAAGTAAAATTTTAGAGAAAAGAAAATAATTTTTTTATCGTTTAATATTCAAAATCGATTTATTTTCGACATTTAAATAGTCATATAATATTCCTATTTTTATTATTTGTCCGTTTTAAGACCATTTTAAGTAATACAGCAGATCCGTACTTTAAACAAAATATTAAATTGATTACTTTTCTATCGCCTCGTATAATTTTATTTTAACACTTTATTAGTTTTATGTAAAAAATAATAGAAAATAAAGTACAAAACTTGATAATTTAACGTTGTGTAGCTTCCTCATATGCAACTATGGCCAAATCAGTAAGGGACATCATTAAAAGTGCAAGAAAGTGCATACAACAAAATCGTGGACATTTTGAACAATTTCGATAACATTAATAAATGTTTGTTAGTTACTATGAGCGTTTATTGTCTCGCTTTACTTTATACTGGGCGTTTAAAAAATAAATACGTAATTGAATTGTTTCTCCTAAGTACGGGCCTGTAGATACACCAGTACAGTGTAAAATTATTTTAAGCCAAATAAACAAGAAATAGGTAAATGACGCGAAGTGAATTTTCGAAATTGTTAAAGAAAAAATGAGTTTTATATGTTTTTTTGATATTTTGATATTTTTATTGTTTCAATTTTTCCTAAAGCCGAACCTGGATTTTCATATCTCTCAATAATTCAGTACATTATTCGTGAGAAGTGTAAGCTGTATGCCAAAAATGGAAAAAATATACTACGTGATTCAAAAGTTGTGGCCAAATGAATAATTATGCGTAATTTTAGGCATGTAGAACATACGGAAATAGAGTGAAAAGCAGGGGCGGATTTAGGGGAGGGGTGAAGGAGGTTTCGCCCCCTCAGGCGAAACGCGTTTTATTATTCAGTAGTATTCAGACTACTAGTAATCTTTTGGTTAATTTTCTAACTATATTATGTTATTTTGCATTTTTTTCAATATATGTAGTATGTTTCACTATTTAGTTTCTATATTAAAATATTTTTTAGAAACTTATTACAGTGTCGCCCCCTTTCAATTCGGAATCGCCCCCCCCCCCTCAGAAAAATCCTAGAACCGCCCCTGGTGAAAAGTTCCTGTAAACATCTGCTTTTGGAGTTTTGGTTTCGAAGCTAGAGCTTTTTTTTCAAATATCTTTAGAACGCCGCACTTAAAAAATATAAAACTTGGCAGGGTTAGTTAACTTTACATGACGATTTTCCTATAATACAATATGTTCTACTTTTTTTGATATTTCATCGATAAATGCACATGGTTACTTTTATTGTTTCTTGGGAACATAAATGATTGGTTTTTTTTCCTTAAGTATCTTCACGGAAAATCCATTCCAGCTTAGATCATCGGTAATGACATTTATTTTTTATAATTCTACTTTGTTCCAGATGGCCTTGACTCGGTCAATTAGTTTTTATTATGTGTACACCTTTCATCTTGGAAATTGAGTAATTTGATTTGAAATTCGGATATTTTCCAGTGTGGTTGATTTTTCTACTTTTTTCATTTTTCAAATTACATAAAAATGGCAGTAGTTTTTAATGTTCTTTTTCCAATGTAAAGTTGATTGTTAGAGATCCAGACCCAGATTATTAAAGTGCAAAAAAAGTTAAATTAAGACAATGAAAGTTCGAAATTTGTTTGATAGGTAGTGCCTTCAATTTTGATGATTAAAAATTTATTCAAATCTAAACGTTTAATTTATAAAAACATGTCAGGATAGAAGACGTTTTGAAAAGGGTTGACTGAGAAAAAAATCTGAAAGTACGGCGGATACACTGAAGAATCATTGACGTTCGTATCCCACCATAAAAAAAAGTGTTTAGGAAGTGGTCACCTGGATCTACAAGCAACGGCCATCCACAAATTATATCAAATACAGCGAATGGCTTGTTTAAACATACCAGGAGCCATGAGAACAACACCATGCATTGATGGCCATGTTACGATCGCGCACGGCTGGTGTAAACCCCGAAGTAGGAGTGGGTCAATTGAGACTAAGCCTATGGCAAGAAGCGCTTACTATAATTGAAAGGTTAGATATCGAAATCGAGGAGGAAAACATGACTACGACCCCCACTTCACCAGAGGAAGTTAGGGACATAATCAAGTTTGTCTCAGCGAAGAAGGCACCAGGCTGCGACCAAATCTCGAATAGGGCTATCAAAAACTTGCCGCGGAAAGCTATTGTCTACCTCACCGCAATAGTGAATTCAGTATTAAGACTGAAATACTTTCCAAAGAGATGGAAGAAAGCAAACGTGATCATGATACCGAAACCTAACAAAGTTATAAAATTTCCTCAAAACTACAGACCGATTAGTCTATTGCCAGCTATAAGCAAAATTGCAGAAAGGGTAATCTTGAGAAGACTTACAGATGAAACACAGCGACTAGAAATCATTCCTGACGAACAATTCGGTTTCCGAGCTGAACATTCAACCGAAACACAAGTCCTTAGACTGGTGGACGTTATAACCCAAGGGTTCAACCAAAATCAATCAACAGGAGTATTTCTTGACGTAAGCAAGGCATTCGACAGAGTTTGGCATGAGGCATTAATATATAAGATGTGCGATATGGGATATTCCAGAGAAATGGTAAGACTGCTGCTATCGTACCTTGGTGGAAGGAGCTTCCGTATCAAGATGGGACACGTCCTCTCGACATATGGAAAACTGGAAGCAGGGGTACCACAGAGAGCGGCATTATCACCTCTACTGTATACTATATACACAGCTGATATACCTAAATCTAGAAATACAGTGTTAAGCCTTTACGCAGACGACACTGCCATCGCAGCTAGAAGCACACAGCCAAGGATGATAACTCGTTATCTCCAAGAGGCACTGAGCAATCTAGAGCAATGGTGTGTGAAATGAAAGATCGCGATCAATTCTGAGAAAAACCAGGCTGTGCTGTTTAAGAAAAGGAGACACGCACCAGACAGACGACTACAAATGTACGGACAAGACATAGTATGGAGCTCTACAGCGAAATATCTAGGGGTTAAACTAGTCCAAGGACTAACCTTCAATGAACACGCACAGTATGCGGTAATCAAAGCCAAATGGGCAAGAGCGAAAATGCAAGGACTAATCGGTCGGCGCAGTAAACTAGAAGTTAGAACAAAAATTAGATTAATTAATGCAGTTATATTCTACCAGTGCTCACCTACGCGTCGGTTGCGTGGGGACAAGTCTGTGATTCCACTAGGAAGAAGATTCAAGCCCAACATAATATCTGCTTGAGGCAGGCTGCCAACGTACCTTAGTACGTTGCCAACAGATGGTTATTTAGAGATCTAGAAACCAAGAGGGTTCTAGACATCATGAACGACCGAGAAAAGCAGATATTTGAAAACTTGAGGAACCACCCCAACCAACAGCTAAGAGAACTGACAGATTACCTAGCAGATGACCACGGAAAGCATAAGTTGATCCAATTTTTGGGAAAAATCTGAGGATTTGAGGAACTCACATACGAACGACGAGGGAGTCCCGAAGATACGAATCGACGTACAACTCCGGACTACCCTAACCAACGGCGGCTGCTACAGGAGTAACAGCAAGGAAGAGAAGCGGCGGTAAAAAAAAAACCGGTCTCGGCCACCTCTGCTGCAGGCGGTCAGCGATGCAATTGAACCCAAGTTTGTGATTAACAAACCCTACAAAATACAAATAAAACAGTCAGATGCTGCAAATGCAATACGCCTATACACAGACGGCTCCAAAACCAAAGGAGGCTCAGGATGTGGTGTCTACTCCAGATCACTAAGCCTAAGTGGGGAATGGGAAAAAATGTCAGCGTGGTTCAAACAGAACTGGCTGGTATCTCAATTGCCACAAAAGAACTAACCAAAAAAGGAATTTCTGGCAAAAACATAATAATCTGCACTGACAGCAGACAAGCTCTACTAGCCTTGAATAGATAGCGTGTTACATCAGGGCTGGTATTAGAGTGCCATCAAGCTTTAGCTAACGCCTCGGTAGATAACAATATTATCCTGAGGTGGGTTAAAGGGCACGACAGGAGTAAAGGTAACCGCATTGCTGATTCCTTAGCCAGAGAAGCGGCTTGACTAAGACTTTAAGGACCCAGCGAAACCTACGGCTTGACGACTTCGGTAATTGCGGAACTAGCCAAACGTGACATTCATGCTCAATCTCTAAAGAGATGGGATGAAATGAAGGGCGACCCTGGGAAGCTGGCGTCGAAGAAATACTTGGCGATGTCCAGGAAAAACCTACATCTAGCAGTAGGTTTTCTGACTGGCCACTGTCAACTAAGGAAACACCTCTATACAATGAGGCTAGTGGACACACCTCTATGCAGGATATGTGAACAGGAAGATGAAACGGTCAATCATGTCCTATGCGATTGCCCTGAGTTAT
Organism: Crepidodera aurea; assembly: GCA_949320105.2. Taxonomy (NCBI): domain Eukaryota; kingdom Metazoa; phylum Arthropoda; class Insecta; order Coleoptera; family Chrysomelidae; genus Crepidodera; species Crepidodera aurea. The sequence continues at coordinate 5,729,745 of OX439477.1, read as the reverse complement.
CGTCAATGAGAGAGTGCGTGTTCGATGAATCTTGGCCTACACCTGCCGATATAAAGGAGATGTATCCTAGTGACTTGTCCAGTCGACTGCAAGCTACCGAACTGAGAGGGTGTGTGTTTAGAAGCTTGAGGAGACAAAATGACTAAGTGGGCTGTAATAACGAGAGTTGGAGCAGCACTTAGAAGCAAAAGGCGAAGAATTTTTGTTATAATCCCAAATAACAAAACAAATAGCGAATCTATGATTTAAAATTATAGAATTAATATTATACAAGCAAGATATCATTCTAAAAATTATTATTTTTTAGAATACTAATCAATTTTCTTTACAGGAGCTAGATTAATGATTTTTCTGTTTCAGGATAAATAATAAATTTTGAATGAGATGCTAAACAACCGAACATCATTGCTTATGAAGAAAATGCAAGAGCAGTCAAAGATATTGTCAGAGCAGACAAAGAGATTGTCAGAACTAATTACAATAACGAAACCAAAGGAAAGCCACTCACTAATGGACGCCACCGACGTTCCAATCCCGATTGAAGAAAAAGAGGACGATGACTTCCAAAAGTCAAAAAATCAGCTCAAAAAAGAAAAGACGACTGCAAGAAACAACACTAGGAAGCGACGGAGGCGCCACCTCCTCGAAGACGGTAACGCCCGAGGGCATCAAACGGCCTAAAACCGTTCGCCCAGAGGCAGCCGTAAGAGGAGGGATCTCTAAAACGTGCCCTACAGAGGCATGTGGAGAAAAGGTACCTCCGATCCACATCAGCTACGGTCCACTAAACTGGAAACCACAAATTAAGAAGATTTTTGGACACAATAGTGGCCAAATACCATACCTACCAATTAGAGGAAGATAAATGTCACAAAGTGGTTCTCCGAGGGGCCCCAGAAGATACCGACCCAAATGAAATCGGACTAGACCTACAGGAACAAGGACTTAACCCAATTAGAGTGCAACAAATGCGCTCTAAGAGAGGAGAAAAGAAGCCACTAGCTCTCTTTTTAATCAACGTGCTTCCTGCAGAACGGGAAGCCATGATGAAGGTAACACGATGCGTAGGACTTGTCTTACGCGTCGAAAAGTTACGTACATGAGCGGCCCTCTCGCAATGCTACAGGTGCCAATGCTTCCACCACTCACAATCTGGATGCCGCCGCGATGTCAAATGCGTAATATGCGCAAATGAACATAGAGCCGAAGACTGCGACATACCAACAAACATGGATGTCATACATACAACATTATTGTGGAGGATTGACGAATTAATCTCAAACTTCCAATTCCAAATGTATTTTTTTTTCGAGACTGCATGCAATCACAACTGATTGTAATTCAGACATTTAATAAATTTGGTTTTTAAATTGTCTTTCCCTCTGCCCATTCGCTCTCGTATTGAAACAGAGTTTATAAGAAAAATTTAATAAATTGATTGTTTCTATATACGACCGTCAGTCTGAATGCTCTTTTTTTCAAATATATATTGCAAATTGTGGATTTTTAAACATCTGGTATTTAGCTCGTCAGGAAAACACAAAATGCCGAAACATTGCAGTCACCTAAAAACATACATAACTAGACCAATAAAAGTTGTAAATGTATTCTAAATTGTAAAATAATTATACAGGTAATTATATTTGGATTAAAATTATGGTAAGTAATTCAAATATGGAAATTAAACTACACCTGATATTTAAAAATTATAACAGTTCTCGCATTTTAATTGATTGATTAACATTGTTTGAAATCAAATTGGATCGCAATTATCAGATATATGTATGAAACACACTTATTTAGTCTATTCTCAGGAAAAAAATGGTTTTGCAGCTAAAAAGCAAATATGCTGATCTGATTTTTTTTTGGTATTCCTTATATCAAAGGCTAAATTATTATATAAATTATCATAAATAAGACGTAAAATGATATACCGGGTGTCCCATTATATTTTCCGGTATTTCAAGAGCTTATAACTTACAATCGAATAAAACTATTTAAAAAATATGTAACCATGTTATCTACCTGTTTAATGCCAGAATTATCCACTTCCTACGTATAAATTATACTAGTTTTGCTCTTTACTGTCTTGGCAGGTACGTTTAATTTAATTATATTATCAATTTCTTGAAGATTTTTACTCCCGAATCTACTCATTGTTAATACTTTTTAACAAAATGTGTCAAATTTAATTCTGCAATAAACTTTAATGGCAAACTGTCAAAATTCAGATGACGTGCGCCTACTATGTTTGTCGTAAAATGGACGGTATTACATAGAAAGGAATGAATGAATATATTTATAGTTTCAGAAAAAGTGCGAAATCAGTTGGATTTGTGTATTTGCTACTAAAGATCGATAATTTATTAACTATAAGCAATTTTATAATACCATTAGTATAGGTTTTATTTGGTTGGATACCGTCCTTCAGGTGAATATTGAGGACGATGATCAAATAGCCGAATATTTACCACCAAGGTGAATAGTCGCTTTATTTTGTTTTGATTGGCTACGTCAAATCAGTTTCCAAGCACGTGATTGGTTAAAAATTGATATTTGACAGGCAAGGGAAATAATCACTGAAATACTTCACAATGATACAAGTTTTGTTTTGTTAAAAGTGCAATTTTAAGGCACGCACGTGAAAGTATGCAGGATGAGCGAAGTGACTATTTGTTAAAATGTTCAATTTCATTGTAAACGTTGACAAATTGTAAACTAAAAGATATTGTGTTATTTGCTTTTATGAATTGATTATGTAGTCTTGCCTAATCATGAATTATTGTTACATATAACATAAAATCTGCATCGATTTTAAAGTTTTAACAAAATCAGCCAAAATATTTTTGAGCAATTCATAAAAAAACTATTTTCTTCTAAAAACATTGACACCCTGTATCTCGAAAATGAAGCAAATTAGGACACATGATTAAGGGCATAAAAAATCTTATTTTTTTTGAAAAACCGATCCTGAAATAACGTTTGACGGTTCAACTCTGGGTCACCCTGTATATCCAGTGTTTCTAGAGAGCATTAATAATTAATAAATTACAGATTTCTGCTTGTACCAATTTCTAAATATATTAAAATATATCGAAAAGGTTTGCGCCGCATCTGAGTATATATATGAGGGCTGAAGTGGTATTGAAATTGATTTGAAACAGTTTTAAGATAAAAGTATCGTGGATTAAAAATAAAAATGCACATTGTAACCGATAAATGAAAGAAAACTAATATAAAAAGGTTAAGTTTTACGTTTCCATGACAAGAGTAGAAAAAAAGCAATTATAGATTTTCGAGTAGAAACATGGTGACTTATATTTTGTTATTCATTTTAAAATGATAATTTTAATTAGTTGTTATCATTTTTTCAGTATTACTGAAACAATTTAAAATTAAGTATATATATTATTTATTTAAAACAGACTCGCGGAAAGAGAAAACCAAAGCGTTTTAATATGGCAATATATACAGGGTGTACCAAGATTTTTTTTACAGGCTATAACTCAGGAACTAACGAATAGATTTTTTTGAAAATTGGGTAATCTTTTTGGGACCTACAGTAATTTCATCTGAGGTATACAGAGTATCTGTGACGTCATCACAGAAGCAGGGACGTCATCGCAATGAAAAAAATTAAATGGAAAGGGGGAATCAAACTTGGCTCAAATGAAAGGGTTTTTATTTCAAATTCAAAGTAATAATTTTACCAAATTTTCAATTTAATGTTTATTTTCAAGAATAACCAGAACATTTCGATTGTACGGTAATTTTATAAGAGATGTTCAAAATGACCTCCGTCTGCATCAACACAAGTATCGAAGCGTCTAAGTAGTTCACGTGTACATGCCGCATGTATCATCTCTTGCGTAAAGTTATTACAAGCTCTTCTAATTTCAATTTTTAAATCGTTCACGTCTACAGGTTGTTCAGTAGAAACCAGATCTTTCAAATATCCCCATACAAAAAAATCTAGTGGTGTCATAGCCGGCGATCGTGGAGGCCATCGAAAGGGTCCATGTTGTTTGGAAATCTGGCATTAAGATAATTTGCTACAATGTCGTTATTATGTGGAGGTGCGCCATCTTGCTGCCATATCATGTCTCTTCTTTCATTCAAAGGAATATCATCCAGTAACGCAGGTAGCTCATTTTCTAGAATATTCAAATATCTCTGACCATTTAAATAGCCTTCAAAGAAATATGGGCCTATTAACCGACCATTGAATAAACCACACCAAACATTAACTCCCCACCTGGTTTGAAAGCGAGTTTCCCTTACCGACCGCGGATTTTCCACTGACCAATAGTGAGAATTATGGCGATTTACGACGCCATTATTATGGAAACGCGCTTCATCACTCCTCAAAATTTTACTCAACAAATTGGGAGTGTCTTGCATCATAACTTGCATGATGGCTATAAAGGTTAATCTCCTATCCGGATCGGCGGGTCGCAATTCATGAGTCAAATGCAATTTAAATGGATGGTAATTGTGGGTTTTCAAAATTCTGTGCACAGAACTTGAAAAAACACCAATTTCTTCGGCAATAGTTCGGATGGACACATGGGGATTGACTGCTACATATGCTAAAACATTCACCATATTCTGTTCGGACTGTACTGATGACTATGTTTTGAGTTTGGAAATGAACCTTGTCGCATCTTATCTTCAACCATTGCAAAAGTCATATGCGAAGGTGTTCTTCTTTCGGGAAAACGCTCCTGGTATAAGGCCTTAGCATTTCGAGAATTTTTCCTACATTCACCATAGATTAGCAACATATCTACTGTAATGGAATTTAACATTATCAAAAGTAAGTGGAATTTAACATTATCAAAATTATAATATTTAGGTAAAATTAAATTATAAATTGAAGAAAATAAATACCCAAACTATGCCCAATCCGATATTTCTTCTTAAAATTATGTGCCAAGTTAAAGGGGAACTTAATGTGAGATTCTTATTATAGAAAAAATCCTTTATAAAAAGCTCTGATAGTAATCTAAAAATTTAAAACCAAAACTAAATCATATTCAAAATTCAAAATTTTATTAACAATTCATTTTGGAACAATCTTTATAACAAATTATAATACCAAGACAACCTGTATAGCAAAATAAAATAAGGTGGTGAAAACTATTTAAAATGAAATGTCAAGATACCAACTTTAGTAACAAAATTATAAATTGATAAAATGTAGAAAATTGAACACCAGAATATAAAGGGAAAGTATCTTAATTGTTATAATTAAAATAATGAAATTCAAAACACATAAAATCGATAATAAAGTATAATAGAATCAAAATTTTGAAATAATTTGAGAGTTTCTGTATGACGTCAGAAGGCAACAGAAAAAAAGAAGGTAATTAGTTGATAGGATGGTAGAAGTTTTTTTGGTAGAGAAAATTGAAGAAAATATTTGAATTTAAAAGTTTAAAAAGGAAGTTAGTTAGTTTAAGTTTAAGAAAGTAAATTTTGAAAAGTTAAAAAAATTATTAAGGAAAAGTTACAAGTTTTGAAGAAGTACATTTATATTCTGGGAGGACAATTATTACGGCGAATTTGTTTATGAATAATAAGTGGTTAGTATTAAATAATACTTAAACAACTTACCTGGAAGTTATTTGGCTTGTTGTGGATATCATCTGGATATTAAGTTCGTAAAAAAAAACCAACAGAAAGTGGAAACATCACCTAACTAGAAATCTAGTTATTACACATCACTGTTTGTACGAGGGAGAAGAAGAAGAAATAAGGATATTCAAAGGTATCAATTCATTATAATCAATTTTTACATACTGCAGACCAAAAACAAAGACTGAGGTATGCTTTTGTGGGGTTAAGATAGACGTATTAATCACTGTTTAGTATTTCGGGTGTGCCAACCTTAGTTAAGTTGAAATTTATTGCGCCAAATTTAAATTTTTTTTAGATATAAGATATCATTGAGTGTGTTGGCGTGAAAGTAACTCATTATAGTCAATAGTCTGATCGTGTATATAAATTTTTTTGAATTTCTATTAAAATAAACTCATTCTAAATTTTGAAACAACATTTTATTTTGTGCCAAATACAGAGACTATCAGTAGCGTAGATTATGGGGAAGTTATAAGAACATGAACTCACAATTAAAGAATCCCTGAGATTAGAAATATTTACATATATCAATTTGAGCATAGTCGTGGTGGTATCAACAAAAATATTAAAATTAAATAACAAAATAAATTATAAAACATTATTTAAAATTCCAAATTCAAATAATAAAATTAAATTAAATCAAAATAATTAAAAGTTATAATCACAATTATTATAACACTACATATTCATTCGGTGTGAATAGAAATGGCATTTTTACTTTGGATTCACAACAATCAATGCGTTATTAGATTTTACTAATGTCAATCAAAAAGCGATTAAGGTAGAATTCCAACGCCAACTGTTTACTTCAGCTTACAAAAAACTAGTTAAAAGTAAAAATAGGCCAATCAGAAGTAAATTTGGACATGATAATTGCGGCATTTTAAATATCACTGGTTATTGTTGTAAATAAACATTAAATTGAAAATTTGGTAAAATTATTACTTTGGTACCCTCATTGTGATGCACCGTTGAATTTGAAATAAAAAACCCTTTCATTTGAGCTAAATTTGATTCCCCCTTTCCATTTAATTTTTTTCATTGAGATGCCGTCCCTGCTTCTGTGATGACGTCACAGATACTCTGTATACCTCAGATGAAATTACTGTAGGTCCCAAAAAGATTACCCAATTTTCAAAAAAATCTATTCGTTAGTTCCTGAGTTATAGCCTGTAAAAAAAATCTTGGGACACCCTGTATATTGATGAAAAGGTCAGAATTTGATCTTTTATTTAGTTCAATTCCTAACCCCAAAAATTTTAGCACGAAAAGAAAATAATCCTAAAAAATATGTCGATTTTTCATAGTGGTTAGATTTTTCTCAATTTTCTGGAAAACCCAAAATTATGAGAAACAAAAAGAAAAATGTCATCAAAAAAGGGACAAGCTAAGCTTTCTAATGATGTGCGTTGAAAACCGATATGGTCCTTGATAATCTATTAATTCCCAAGCATTTTCTAAATCTAGAAGGGTGGGTCACCGCACAGCACGTAGGCCACATTTGGCCCATTGTGTTGATTATGAAAATACACAAAAATAATTTATTTAATCTTTCTGAATATATTTAACACCTTGCAAAGCCCCATTATTCAAAAGGATTCTGTAAAATTAGTCTTGATAAAAAAAATATGAATAAATTTATAGGAGGGTCAAAATATGGAGCAAAAACAAACTTTGGCCCAGTTTTTCAATAATCCAGAGAAATAGATAAAAGGAAAAAGTAAGATGATATTATAGCTACAGGTTCCTTCTTTCATCTGAACTTTGAATCACGAAAAAATATTAAATTTTACGTGATTTATTGAAAAATTTGTAATCCGCTTGGGAGTGATATTACAAGGGAAGATCAGCAATTTTATAATTTTGGTTATACTAAAAGAGAGTTGTACTAATTATTATTTAAAATTAATAGAAAATACAGTTCTAATTACAAAGGAATTTTAAAATAACAATTACAAAGAAGTAAAAGTATTATTTAAAAGAAAATAAATAATTAATTGAATATTATTATTAGAATACTTGTATCTTGTCAGAACCCTACAAGGTACAATTAGGAGAAAGAAACCCTGAGAATTTAAATTTAAAAAATAATCTAAATTAAAATTACATTTTTTTTAAATAAATTAAGTTGTTAAATTTGTTATTTTACAACGATATATTTTTTTTTATATATATTTTTTATTTTTTTTAAGGTACGTTTTTTGTCAATATTTAATGTTTTGATCATAGAGGTTCTAATGATTTGTTTTTGCTTTTTTTTAACAATTTTTAAGTTTTTTTTTTTCGCTTGAGGCTAACAATTTTGTGTTAGTATTTTTACAAATTTAGTATAATTTGTTGTAGATATTTAAGTTGTCAAGGGTCAACAGATTTTCTACGAATTTAAATAAAAAAAAAGCCTAATTTTCAAAAAATAGTTGGTTTACAAATTTTCAATTTTTTAACTTTATCGGTGCTCATTTTCTTCGTTAAAACCTCGACTTTGAGATGGTATGGATAGGCCAGTAGATATAGACAATCAATTAACATTAATTCCAAAAGTTTTGAAACTTCGATGGTACGGAACATTGTTTAAATTACAAAAAACGCTTTATTTTTTTATTTTTACACTCAAAATTGCAAAAGTTCTGCAAGGAATATCGCTAGTAATAATGTTTTACAACATGCATTAAGTTTGTAACCTTTTAACAGCTACGGAACCTTGTTTTTTATTGTAATTTGTTTAAAAAAATTATAAAAGTTATGCAAATTGGGTAAGTAAATGGAAAAAAACTGTAACATATACTGGTAGATTTGCAACCATTTCTGAAAAACGGATCATTTATTTATCAAACATTTTTTTCGGCGCGGCCATTTTCAGTACACACAAGCCTCGAACTAATTACAAAAGTTTTTTATCATGGTTGCAAATAAAGAGAATATCGGTCTCAGTGGATAATATGTAACTTTGCAACCCCATACGAAAAACGGAACCTTAATTTTTTTAGTAATATTAGTTCTGTCAATTGCAGTTATAGTCCAGTCAATGAATGTGTTTTAGAGTGCGTGATCGAACATGCAAAAACGGACTTCAGGGCTGTATTTGGAGTAGTTAGAACGTATAGTTGCCTTCAAAATAAGTTGAACAAATTGTTTTGATCATTTTTTATACATTACTTTTCTACAGATAAGATAACGACTTATAAAAACACTTTCTTTTTCAAGGAAAAGGGTAGTAAGTTAAAACGATCAAAACAATTTGTCCAACTTATTTTGAAGGCAACTATAAATATACTAAAAGTCACCGAGCGTAGGAGGTGGGCGGAGAAGGTCACTTTTTTTAGCTTTTCGCTTATATCTCGAAAAATATGCATCGTAGCAAAAAAGTTATCCAATAAAAAAATTAATATCATAAAATTTACTACAAGATTGTTATATATTCATTTTTTCCTATCTCTTCTGTTTCTAGAGATATTTGCTAGAAAAAAATGCATATTTTTGATAAAAGTTTTTTTAACTTATGTTTTTTTTTAATTATTTAGCGGCTAAACTTTTAGTTTTACAGCAAACTTTTTCTAAAAGAAGTTGTAGAGGATTTAGCGATCTTTTAATTGATATTTATTTATTATTTTAACCTAAACTAATCAAAAGCTACAGCAAATTTCTACATTCGCAAAAAAAACTGTACATTCTAATTTTTGTTATTTATTTAAGAGCTATAACCTTCTATACCTAAAAAAATATTACTTAAGAAATTAATGTTGAGTTGTCTTGAGGCTCTTGGGGCGAGAGGTAAGAAAACTTTTTTCAAAACTTTGCATTTTCTGCTAGCAAATATCTTTAGAACCAAAAGAGATAGGAAAAATGAATTTAAACAATCTTGTAGTACATTTTGTGATATTGGGTGCATATTTTTCGAGACATTTTTTTTTTATTTTATTTATTTATTTACGGGCAAGCCCATTTAAGATAAAGATTGCAATTTAAAAAGTATAAGAACATATAAAAGTGGCATAATCACTTGTCATACGTAGTAAAAATAAAAATAATCAAGTAATATAAAGGACACGACAAAAAAGGTTCATTAAAACATTAAACGTTAGAGCTCTGTATTCAGTAATTGAGTTTTAAAATATAAGCGAAAAGCCGGAAAAAGTGACCTTCTCCGTGCCCCCCTGCAGCCCTCGCACCTCCTACGCTCCGGGGCCTTTAGTATATTTATTTCCTAACTACTCCAAATACATCCCTCAAGTCCGATTTTGCACGTAGTCTACACCCCCCTTTTAATCGTTCATTGAATGGACTATTATAACAACGACTAATATTTTGAAAGGGATTTGAAACCGTCTTTTTTCAACGGAACATTTTTTATTCAATTGTTTTGTTTATTGTTCGCCATATGACCATAAATTGGAAACTATTTGCAAATAGTTTTAAGATTGCTCATTGATTTGGGAATATAGCTGAATAAATTAGTGCAACACAAAAAAAGACGACAGTGGTTCAGTTAAATACTTGATTATCCATAGAGTACATTTCTTATACGCTGTATAGTCGAACTCAATCCTTTATGAGAATGAAAAAACAGCAAAGGATTACCGCCAATAGAACAAATGCTCATGAATCTGGACATTTTTGAGCACGTTAAAGTCGAAAACACCGTACACTGTCCATATACATAAAAATAAAATACTATTTTGGCTATTAGGACCACTGTGCAAAGATTAAATAACCAACTTAGCTGGATATCGTTATAGGGGAGAATGGGGTATAATTATTAATTATGAGTTTAATATGAATTTACATTTTAATTTCTATAACGCATATTAGATTTGAATTACTAATTAAAATTTTGTCTTAAATTAATTTAACTAAACTGTGAGGTTATAGTTTTTACATTTTCAATTTCAGAAACAAAATTCTCAGATGTGCATACAGGTTACTTTGGCGGCTTGTAGATGTGCCGACAAGTGGCTTTGTCGGTATTAGCGACTTGTATAAAGCGGGATCATTTTGTTCTGCAATTAAAGTAGGAAGTAGGAAGTTAGACAAATATTGTCTTCAGTAGTGATGGCTAGGAAAATATTCATACAGTGATACACTGTGGTTGTGTTCGCACTTTGATTTAGTGAATAGTAGGTGGTAGGTGATTCGTGGCGTTAGTTTATTTCAATTAATATTATTCTTGGCTTCCGTGTATATACATACTTTTTTTTATTTTGAAACATTGTTACAGTGTACTTCTTATTTATTTATTCGGTGTCAATTTCAATATGTTTCGTCCTTGGGAAAATACAGTTTCTTTAAGTGGATCTAAAGAATCGGAACAATCACTAAATGATATTCCAATGGATTATGTGGTATCAGGTTGTAGTCCCAAAGAGTCCTGGTATCAAAAAGGGGCCACGAGGTATTGCGCCTTCCGCCCTATTTTTGTGTATTTAACCCCATAGAATTAATTTGGGGACAACTTAAAAAAAGAATAAGGCGTCATGACGTGTTTCCCAAATTTGATGGGTTGATAGCGAATTTGGTAAAAGAAGAAATTAACAAAATTTCAGCTGATGATTGGCAGAAAAAATCAAACATGTCATCAAAGAAGAAAATTCTTATATAACGAGTCCGACCAAATTTATTATCAATGTTGATGACTGTGATTCCGATGGTGAGGGTTGAGATAGGGTAGGTAAGCTTAATTAATTTATAATATTTATGACTTTATTCACCGTGTTTTTAATTTTAGAATTAATATTTGAGACAAAATTTTAATTAGCAACGTTTCTGAATCTCACAAGAGATCAGAAAATGAAGCTATAGGCCAGGTGGAGTGGTCAACCTCTATTCAAATCTAATATGCGTTATAGAAATTAAAATGTAAATTCATTTTAAAGAAAGTTAATCAATATAGAAATTTTACGCAAATTACCCCTAACGATCTCCAGTAACTTGGTTATTGAATCTTTGCACAGTGGTCCTAATAGACAAAATATCATTTTATTTTTATGTATATGGACAGTGTACGGTGTTTTCGACATTAAAATACTCAAAAATGTCCAGATCAATCAGTATTCTTCTATTGACGGTATCCTTTGCTGTTTTTATAGCGTTTTTTCTTTCTCATAAAGCGGTGGGTTCTACTATACCTACTGGTTGATTGTATTTTCACACACGTCTGCCTTAGTCGCTGCCATATTGCCAAGTTGCTTCTTTGGTACAAATACGAAAATATGTTTTTTTTTTTTAGTTTTACCTCCATTTCCGTATTATGGGCGAGGTTGCAAATTAATGAAAACATTGTACGTTAGGACATCTTCATTTGCAACCATTATTCAAAACTTTTGTAAAAACTTCGATGTTTATTTTAATAGAAAAAACAATTTCATGAAAAAATATGTTTTCCGTTTGTCGCAAGAGGTTGCAAATTACAGCACTTCTCAAGAACATTATTTTAGTTATTTTTTCAAATTTGCAGAACTTTTGGAATTTTCTTCGAAAAATTGGGATGAACAACAATTTGATTTCGATAAAAGAAATCTTTCCGTATTGTTTGAATGGTTGCAAATTTAACAGAGGATGTAAAATGCTATTTTACAAAACTTCGAAAGTTTGCAGAACTTTTGAAATTTTTTTCGCGCTATTAATGCGAAAATGCATTAAATCGTGATTTTCAATATCTTCCGTTCAGAAAAAAAGGTTGCAAAATCAGACACAATATCATTTGAACTCTTACTCTTCATTCAACTGAAGTTTTAAAACTTTTGTAATTATTGTTAAATTTTGTAAAAATCATGTCTATATCTACTGGCCTAGAATAAATATATTGTTCGTATGGAAAAGTATGGAAAAATTAGGCTTTTTAATTTAAATTTGTATAAAATCTAAAAATAAATAGTTTGCTTTGGAAAAATTGCATATTTAAAACCAACGGTTTCACCGGTTTCACAAAAAAATATTTTTATGGGAAATAAAAATAAAAAAACGGCTTTAGCGATTTTCTCGATAATTTTGAGGTTATTTTGAAAAATGATAAATACAAAAGTTTTATATTTTTAAATTATCTACAACTTTTACGTTAAACTTTTTTTAATAGGATGCATATTTCAATCACAAATCATAAAAAAACCAATATCCAACCCCTAAAACTTATATTTATCTACCCCCACGCTCCTCGCTGAACTTTTTCTTAATTTACCCTGAATTTCCGACGTTAAGAATTTTTTTTGTCTTAAAAATGATTCGCCCTGTTCTATATTTCAACATAAAGTAACATACCAAAGTATATTTTTTTGTCATCTTCATCTGGTCAATGCCCTTATTCACCAAATAACTGCAAGAAAGTCAAGAACTCGTCCACCGGACTTTTAAAAAATTCTCTCGACGATCGCGGAACGCACAGTACCAAAGTTAATAGGTACTCACATATATACGTATACACGTTTCCAACAGGTACGTATGTCGGTCGAATCGAGAATGCAATTCTCTGCAAATGTTAGTGAACTGCCCTCCAGTCACAACTTTTGACTTGACGAGCCTCCATCTGATTCGTGACGTAGAATCGGTGTGGTCGTTATACGCACTCACTATTTGCCCACGACAAAATTTCTTCGGCACTGGGAAAACTCAAACTTAGCGGCGAAATTACCCATGTTACAAGGTGGCTCACCTGCATTGTTAATAATATTCACCACCTAGCAGGGCCCGCTCTAGGGGGCGGACAACCGAGACAGTTGTCTCTCTTTGATAAGTTAAATACTTAATTAAACGAAATTTATAGTTGTTGATTTTTTCTTTATAGAACGGAAAATTAATTAACATTAATTTTAGATTGAAAATGGCCCAGAAATTTTAAATTAATAGAAAATTAATCAAAGGTAATACCACGAGTCCTCCAAATTTTATCGATTAAATTTTTGGTTTTCACGAAAACGGCTTTATTTGGAAAAACCACGAAAACAAACTGATTGATAAAATCACGAGTCCGCAGGACGAGTGATTTTATCTTAAATCAGTTTGTTTGAGTGGTTTTGCCTAAAATAAAGGCGTTTGAGTATGAAGATCAAAAATTTAATCTATAAAATTTCAGAGGACGAGTCGTATTTGAAAGGATTATTTTTTGAATCATTTTGTATTAAAAACAGAGAACATAGTCATTTATGCAAAAGACACTTTACACACAAATATTGAAAATTTTCTTTACCAATTTAAATTGAAACCTGAGCTGTTATAGTTTTACATACAGGGCCACCAAGGCGATTTTTTGACTGGCTACCCCGCGAAACGGCGCCTTAATAAAAGCGAAGAAGAAGAATGAAATGAAGTCTTTCTTAATTTAATTAATTTTAAGTTTAGTGTTAAAGTGAGGTATGTAAAAATATTAAAGGCGTTTTAAATAAACTAATAAAAACAGGTTAGTTTACAAATACATTTTGAAATTTGGTTATTAACATAGATTTGCAATACATTTTAGTATAATAATAATTGATAAATGTTTACATTTGACATCTCAAATAGGTAAACACAGTTTAATCAAAAAACAAAAACGACGAAGCGGTTTTATCAGTATAAAACACAATGATTGGTTAGGATCCTGAGTTATTATTGGCTGAAACCACAAATTCTAACTGTTTTGACAGATGAAAAAAATAATCAAAGGTAATACCACGAGTCCTCCAAATTTTATCGATTAAATTTTTGGTTTTCACGAAAACGGCTTTATTTGGAAAAACCACGAAAACAAACTGATTGATAAAATCACGAGTGATTTTATCTTAAATCAGTTTTTTTGAGTGGTTTTGCCTAAAATAAAGGCGTTTGAGTATGAAGATCAAAAATTTAATCTATAAAATTTCAGAGGACGAGTCGTATTTGAAAGGATTATTTTTTGAATCATTTTGTATTAAAAACAGAGAACATAGTCATTTATGCAAAAGACACTTTACACACAAATATTGAAAATTTTCTTTACCAATTTAAATTGAAACCTGAGCTGTTATAGTTTTACCTACAGGGCCACCAAGGCGATTTTTTGACTGGCTACCCCGCGAAACGGCGCCGTAAATAAAAGCGAAAAAGAAGAATGAAATGAAGTCTTTCTTAATTTAATTAATTTTAAGTTTAGTGTTGAAGTGAGGTATGTAAAAATGTTAAAGGCGTTTTGAAATAAACTAATAAAAACAGGTTAGTTTACAAATACATTTTGAAATTTGGTTATTAACATAGATTTGCAATACATTTTAGTATAATAATAATTGATAAATGTTTACATTTGACATCTCAAATAGGTAAACACAGTTTAATCAAAAAACAAAAACGACGAAGCGGTTTTATCAGTATAAAACACAATGATTGGTTAGGATCCTGAGTTGTTATTGGCTGAAACCACAAAATCTGACTGTTTTGACAGATGAAAAAAATAATCAGTATAAAACACAATGATTGGTTAGGATCCTGAGCTGTTATTGGCTGAAACCACAAAATCTGACTGTTTTGACAGATGAAAAAAATAATCAGTATAAAACACAATGATTGGTTAGGATCCTGAGCTGTTATTGGCTGAAACCACAAAATTTGACTGTATTGACAGATGAAAAAAATAATCAACATTAACTTTAGGTTGAAAATGGCCTACTCTTATAATTATAGTAATTATTACTGTCTTTGTCAGACAACTTATATTATCCTTATTGTTTAATAAACTTACCAGATATAGACATGATTTTTACAAAATTTAACAATAATTACAAAAGTTTTAAAACTTCAGTTGAATGAAGAGTAAGTTCAAATGATATTGAGTCTGAGTTTGCAACCTTTTTTTTCTGAACGGAAGATATTGAAAATCAGGATTTAATGAATTTTCGCATTAATAGCGCGAAAAAAAATTCAAAAGTTCTGCAAACTTTCGAAGTTTTGAAAAATAGCATTTTACATCCTCTGATAAATTTGCAACCATTCAAACAAAACGGGAAGATTTGTTTTATCGAAATTAGAATTAGAAAAACATATTTTCGTATTTGTACTCTACCAAAAAAAGCAACTTGGCAACATGGCAGCGAGTAAGACAGACGTGTGTGAAAATGCAATCAACCAGTACAGCGTATAAGAAATATACTCTATGGATAATCAAGTATTTAACTGGACCACTGTCGTCTTTTTTTGTGTTGCACTAATTTATTCAGCTATATTCCCAAATTAATGAGTAATCTTAAAACTATTTGCAAATAGTTTCCAATTTATGGTTAAATTGTGAAAAAAATGTTCCGTTGATAATTTTTTACTAACTATTGTAACCAATCAAATTACTTAATTTAGAGTCATGTGTCAAATTTCATCCAATCAGCTATGGATTACAGCGATAACACCCTACATGTGGTGTTTTCAGTTTGGTGTTTTCAGCAAGTCAAGTTTTTGATTAAAAATTAATTAAACGTCAAACTGACAACTAGTTTAAAAATGTTTAAATCTACAAAGTAAAAAATTATCTTATCGAATACCCCTCGGGCATTGATAAATCCTCAAAATTTTGTCATAGAGAATCCTTCAAGCGTGTTGCTTAAGGATAATAGCCCTCGGCCTTCGGCCTCGGGCCATTATCAAGCAACACGCTTTCAGCATTCTCTATGACAAAATTATCTCGGTATTATCAAGGCCCTAGGGGTATTACTACTGACAATTTAATTCATGTATAAAAATTCCCATAAGCCGTGTGATTTTGTCATTATGACAGCGAAAAAAGTTTGCCCTAACTTTTCCAGCGACAATAACTTGCAATCGCTTGCGGAAAAGTCACTTTACGCACGTGTTAGGTACACTATTTTTACTACTAGCGTGCGGAAAAAACCCAACAGTTAACATAAAGAAACATTTATTATTAAATACATATCAACAAATTAATTATTCTTAATATTAATACTGAACGTGCAATTTGTAGCATTCTGCAAATTAATTGCAGAGGCTAAAATGTTTTCCAATGAAGTCAGATTTCGGTTTTCCACTGCTTTGTCAGCACTAATTGTTGTAACCGTGGCGATGGGAACTTGGCTGGAAGAGGTCATTTTGGAAGGCTTTACTGGCGACAGCTGCTGACTAGTGGAAGGACCAGCGACAGCGTCACTGAAGTTTAATATTTTATTCGATAGGCTCTTTTGGAAACTTGGTGAGCTTTCTACATAACCTTCTGCGACGCTAGAAGATTTCCAACCTCCGAGGCGTTTAATATTTATTATTCCTTCTCCGGAATCTGCGAGCATTGTGGCGGCGGAACGTCGGAAACTGTGGCCCGTATATAATTCAGGATTTGGAAGTTTCAGATAACTTGCAATCTCTGATGGCATTTTTCCGAAGGTGTTTATTTCGATACATTGTACAGTGCAAGTTCCTTTCTTATATTTCACGAAAAATCGCTTATGTAGGATTTCAGGCTTTCTTAAACTCACATACTTTCTAAACAAATTTAGCAATTTTCCATTTTCAGCTTCCTCAGAAATCGCAAAGCTTCTGAAAGAGTGGTTTTTTGTGTCTGGGATATTTATCAATAAAATATTTCCTTTGTCATCAATATGATCTAAAGACATCTTTGTTAATTCTTCTCGCCTACATGCGCCCGCCAAACCAAAGCGACTTTTATATGAAGATAAATTTTGTCAGGCGCTTCATTTATAAACTTAAAAATTTCTTCTTTTGAGCAATTTTTTGCCTTTTTGGGTCTAAATCCAATGTTTTGTTTTTTATATATGCCGTGACCTTGAAAAACTTGCTTAAATCGACGTCTTTTTTGAGTTTAATTACACTTTTCAACATTGAGTACCTGGACCAAAGAGTGTTTGGCTTGCATGTTTTGGAAATTTCAGCGAAATAAGCCAAAAATACGTCTTCTTTAAAAGTTTTAATTCCCTTATTCTGGCACCAGTTTCCAAACAAAATATATTCCTTTTCACACCTATAACGGGATTTTGATGGTAGTAGACCCAAGTTTGCAGTTCTAGCCGCTTCCAAAACTGACTCTGGCAAATCTTCGTCTGAAGAATCCATGAAAAATTATCTTCTAGAAAAAGATGCGACGGTAAAATTGATTTTGACAAGGTAGTGTTTTGACTGACAGGTTTATTTTTTCTTTGTTGCTACGGTGATTCAAAGTGACAAATAAAAAATGTCAGATGTTTATTATTATTTGACATTTATTTGATGAGGCTTATACCAGGGCCATTAAAAAATTATTGAAACGTACGTTTCTTTTTATTAAAAATTATAGCAGAATTCTAATAAGTTTCTTAATTTTTCAGTCATTTTGTAAACTACAATCATACAAATATAAATTTTAAATATTAAAAAACTTAACAAATTTACTAGTGCGGAAAATAGTTTTTTGCGCACTAGTGCGGAAAAGTTACTCTTTCAACACTAAAATTAGTGCACTTTTCCGCACGCTAGTAGAAAAACAAATTTTTGATAACGTTATGTCACTTTTTCTCAAACTTGCGTTGTCAGAAAAGTTTTCATTTGTGGAAATGTCGCGATTTGGAGAGTCTTCGAGTGGAGAAATTGAAAAAGCCATCAATGATAATGTGCCTCGCAATACTGTGAATTCAACTACATCAATTTGGCGACAATTTGGGATGTTTTGTTTGGAAAAAATATATGAACTCATTGCAGAAACTTCCACTGAAGAGTTAGCTTCTATTTTATGTGACTGGGCATTCAACATGAAGAAAAACAATGGAGAAGATTATAAAGAGAGTGCAATCAAGACGATTTGGAACACTTCAGCAAAAATGTTACAAGAGAAGTACTTTAAAGATTATAAAAGAATTTTTAGTTTAAGAAAGCGAGAAATGCACGGGACACAAAACGCAAAATTTTACAAGCAATCCCAGAAAAAAGGAAGGTGAGTTCTAATGCTCTCATAAAACGAGAAATTTTTGAAATGGCACTGTCCTGGAGTGAAGAAGAACCTGTAGGCCTCCAAAGAAAAGTTTATCACATTGCTGCGTATGAATTGGCTTGGAGAGGTGGAGAAGCCGCAAATTGTAGGGTATTCTATTTTAAAATCGAGACAAACAACCGTGGAAGAGAGACCGGAAGAGTTGAATATAACCCAGTGTTTTCGAAGACAGCACAAGGGGGAAATCAGAAGTTAGCCGACAGTAAATGGTTGGTAGCAAACACTGCAGAAGATCGTCTTTGTCCAGTAAGATTGTTTAAACAAATTATGGGAAGACGGGGAAACCATATCACATGTGAAAAGTTTTTTTTAACTCCAATTCCTTTCTGGCAAAAAACAAATTCGAAAGGATGGTATAAGAATTCTCCTATTGGGATAAACGAAATATCTAAATGGACCAAATCTTCGGCGAAAAATATTGGACTTGATATCAAGCGGGTGAAAATTAAATGCGATATGCATATACAGGGGTATGTAGAAATATATCACATTCTCCCCAGCTTTATTTTTGAACATAATCTTCAAGGTATTTGGGCGTTCGTCGTATTCTTGTACTTCGTTGATTCGGCACTCGATATTCTTGATCTCAAGGAATTTCTGTAGTCGAATTGGAATCAGGAGTAGTTTCATCTAGACCAAGTGGAGTCTCTATATTGGATTTGAAAGTAGCGTCATTCACGTGTTCATGAACTTCTTGAGATTTGGGAGTAAAGTTTTGTGTAGATCTAGGGTCAGAAATATTCATAGGTTCTTCGATTTCTACAGGAAAAAGTTGATCAGGTTGTGACTCAAGTTCTGAAAGAGATTTATCTCCACAAGGCGCTAAATGCTTTAGGGAAGCAGTTGCTTCTCTTCCGTCAGGATGACGAACAAGTGCATATTCAGGATTAGCCTCAATTAATTCTACTTCTTCAACTAATGGGTCATATTTTGAGTGTTTAACATGTTTCTTTATTAATATTTTTCCTGGATTTGTCAACCAAGATGGTATAGCTCTTCCATTTGTAGATTTTCTTGAATGATTAAACATTCTTTCATGAGGCGTGCAATTTGTCGCCGTACAAAGGAGGGACCGGACTGAATGAAGAGCGTCTTCTAATACTTCTTCCCACTGTTGAATTTTTAAATTTCTTGATCTCAGAGCAAGAGTAATGGACTTCCAGATAATTCTATTAAATCGTTCAGTTTGACCATTTCCTTGGGGATTATAAGGAGTGGATCTGCTAGTGGCTATCCCTTTTGTATGTAAATAAGACTTCAATTCATTTGACATGAATGACGAACCTTGATCAGAATGAATATAATTAGGCATGCCAAATATGGAAAATAAGTTACTGAGGCATTGTATAACAGTGTCTGAAGTCATGTCTGAACATGGGTAAGCAAACGGAAAACGAGAATACTCATCAACAATCGTAAGAATATATTTATTTCTGGTGGTTGTAGGGAGAGGTCCTTTAAAATCCAATGAAATTCTCTCAAAAGCAGAAGTAGCTTTTATTAGTGTTCCATGGATCGCGACAAACTTAGGCTTAAGTTCAGCACAAATTGGACAAGAAGCTGTCATAGAGCGTACATCATCTACTGAGTAGTGCATATTTTGAGACCTTATCCAATATACCATTCTCGTAACACCAGGATGACATAAAGCTTGATGCAAATCGTATAATGTTTTATGTCTGCTTGATCCACAAATTCGAGAAAACATATCAGATACCACGTTCTCTCGCCCATATATCACACTACCATCCAGGAAACAGTTACTACCACCGCTCAAAATACTAGCATGCAGCAAAATATTAACAAAAGACACGAAAGTTCTGAAAATCAAGCTATTTTTAATAATTGTGTTTTTAACAATTGTACTTTTCCGTTAAATTAAATAAACTAATTTACATCTCAATTTTTAATTTATTGATTTACATATTCATTAAATTGTCTTATCGAATTACACTCTAGCTTTTTTTTTGAGTCGAAGTAAACTTGACATTTATAATTCGAATTTTGTTGCCATTAGGTAATTCAACTCAAAAAACTGCCAGAAAAAATTACTCGTCCTACGGACTCGTAATTTCTTCAGAGGCAGTTTTTCTCGTTAAATTGTCAGGCAACAAAATTCTTATTGATACATGTCAAGTTTACTTCGACCAAAAAAAAGCTCTCGTAAGTGAAAAAAGACTGTCTCAAATCTCTTAAAATATTAGTCGTTGTTATAATAGTCCAGTCAATGAACGCTGAATAGGGGAGGTGTAGAGTGCGTGAGCGAACGTGCAAAAACGGACTTCAGGGATGTATTTGGTGTAGTTAGGAGTTAAATATACTAAAAGTCCTTGAGCAGGGGGGCACGGAGAAGGTCACTTTTCGGCTTTTCGCTTATATCGAAAAATATGCATCGTAGCAAAAAAGTCACCCAAAAATTAAATATATAATTTACTACAAGATTGTTTAAATTCATTTTTTCATATCTCTTTTGATTCTAGAGATAAGTTTTTTTTACCCCTCACCCCAAGAGTCTCAAAACAACTCAACATTAATTTCTTAAGTAATATTTTTTTAGGTATAGAAGGTTATAGCTCTTAAATAAATAACAAAAAAGTAGAATGTACAGTTTTCTTTGCGACTGTAGAAATTTGCTGTAACTTTTGATTATTTTACGTTAAAATAATAAATAAATCAATTAAAAGGTCGTTTAATCCTCTACAACTTCTTTTAGAAAGACTTTGCTGTAAAACTAAAGGTTTAGCCACTGGTAGGCTAAATAATTAAAAAAAAAACATAAGATAAAAAAACTTTTTTCAACAATCTGCTATTGTTATCAAATATCTCTAGAACCAAAAGAGATAGGAAAAAGTGAATTTAAAGAATATTGTAGTAAATTTTATAATCTTTAATTTTGTATTGGGTAACTTTTTTGCTACGATGCATATTTTTTTTCGAGATATAAGCGAAAAAAGTGACCTTCACCGTGCCCTCCTGCAGCCCGCGCACCTCCTACTTTTAGTATATTTATCTCCTAAATATTCCAAATACACGATAAAAAACTTTTGTAATTATTTCAATGCTTGTGTGTATGGAAAATTGCAGCGTCGAAAAAAAAGGTTTGATAAATAAATGATCCGTTTTTTAAAAATGGTTGCAAATGTAGGTACCAGTATATGTCATCTAGCAGAGCAGACTATTTAAATGTTAAAAATTAATGAAACATGATGTAAATAAGTTAAATAATTAAGTGCTAATTAAATGCCCTAATTAAAAATTTATTGCTCTTTTTTTTTCTTAAGAAAAACACATGTTCTGCTAGCTACAGATGAACCTGGCAGAGCAGACTATTTAAATGTTGTGAAAAATTAATAAAACATAAAGTAAATAAGTTAACTAATTAAATGTTAACGTAATGCCCTAATTAGAATTTAACTGCTACGTTTTTTCTAAAAATATAATATGTTCTGATAGCTCAGAGAGATTCCGCAGAGCTAACTAAGTACCAAAAATAAATATCATTTATATTTATCAATATTTAAAAAGAAGGGTAAGGTCTAACAATGTCCCTTGTCCACTTCGACCTTAAGGTAACTGATACATACCTTATTTATTTTAACAAGGTCATGACGTAATTTCTAGTTATTTCTATTGTCACCGGAATAAATACGAAAACACTAAGAGCAAATACAATTTAAACTTAACGTGCAGGGGAAATTAACTGTTAATGGTTGGCAACACTTCACGACGTTGCCGATGTGACATAACGAAAATGTACTGTATCATAGTGGGATATTACAATAAAAATTACAAAAGTATTAATTTTTATTTGAATCTTAAAACACTTTTCTTACTATTGAAAATTCTTTATATTCAAGATTTTGTTATTCTGTAGACTAGCAGTCCTTTTTTCAATTTAGGAAAAAAAAATAACGCACAATTTTATCTTTAAGTGGTTGACGTTAACTTCTAATTAGGGCGTTACATTAGCATTTAATTAGTTAACTTATTTAATTATGTTTTATTAATTTTTAACAACATTTAAATAGTAGCTCTGCTAGGTTCATCTGTAGCTAGCAGAACATGCGTTTTTATAAGAAAAAAAGGAGCATTAATTATGAGTGTACCTTTTGTTTTGTTCTGCTGACCTTGCTCTGCTAGCTTCATGCACGTTTTGAATCAACAATGCCACGACACCGCGTAAGAAGAAAGAAAACCAACTTCTCATACGGAGCACGAGATGAACCGATCAAAGATCCCAAAGAAAAATATAAGGTAGAATTTTTTTATTTTACAATAATTGATCAAGCACTAAATGCACTAGATACTAGATATGAACAACTTAATCATGGGATAGAATTAACAGATGAAATTTTGGCGGTATCTGTGCTTTTGGCTAAAAAAGAAAGTGCAAACAATGCATTGAAATTAATAACAAGGTTAAATTTTGCCCCAAACCTTAATGTTGCCTTAAGAATATTGCTTTACTGTACCAGTAACTGTAGCAAGTGGGGAAAGGAGTTTCTCTAAATTAAAATTAATTAAAATTTTAGCATAGTTGATGTTACTTTTGTTTAGTTTTTATACGATATAAGTTTTGTTTGTTTGATTGTGCAGTAATGCTCCTTTGTAATAGCATTAACGAGGTACCTACTTTTTTATACTACTTGACTGTTAATTTCATGTATCTTTTTAAATAAACGTTTTTTTTTATAATTTAAAATCATTTTGTCCGGGCTGACGTAAAAGCTAGAGCGGGCACTGCACCTAGGAATTGGAAAAATGTACATACTGTGTGAGTATGAAACCAGTGACTCAAGTTTACGATTTTTTTGTTGTTTCTTCGGACTCTCATTCTTGTTTTACAGCTGACTATTCCAAATAACAATTTTGATTTGTATTGATATACAATAATAAATATTTCACAGTCTATTAAAAATCATTCCAACAGTACCTACATACATATAAAACCAAAACTAAAATTGATATTTAAAAATTGAAATTGACCTTTGTCCGGGGAAAAGACTACTTTTTAGGTATTTAGGAGCTTAAAATATGGGTTACAAAACAGCAAGTTTTATTTTACTCCCGTTAGCAGCCTAATTAAATTACGTAATAACAATTAAATAAGATTTGGCTATGTTAATTACATTTTGGAAATAGATTAAATTATGCTTATTGAAAATATAAATTATAGTAATTTATGTATGAAGGGAATTATAAGGGCCTTAATTCCAGAAGGCAAAGTATAAATCCGCATCTGTGTAGCAAACTTGTGATCTAAAAGTGTATCACCCATATTTAAAATATTTGACGTACCTCATTGATGGATCTAGTTTAGAGTGCAGTTTACAAAATGTCTACCAAGTAAACATTTAATAGATGTAATTAATAATAAAAATGTAGTAATTGTTAAATTTTGATATGAACAAAAAGTAAGCAAAAAAATCTTTTCATTTATTTATTAATTTCATCAAGGGTACCCTTGAGGATAAAAATTTCCGAAAACATTATGGGTTTCCATGGTAACCAAACATTGGCTTAAAAATGGCGGCGTGAAATTTTCTTCGTAAAATCAACCGTTATAGTAGAACCCACCGCTTTATGAGAAAGAAAAAACGCTATAAAAACAGCAAAGGATACCGCCAATAGAAGAATACTGATTAATCTGGACATATACATAAAAATAAAATGATATTTTGTCTATTAGGACCACTGTGCAAAGATTCAATAACCAATTTACTGGAGATCGTTAGGGGTAATTTGCGTAAAATTTCAATATTGATTAACTTTCTTTAATATGAATTTACATTTTAATTTCTATAACGCATATTAGATTTGAATACAGGTTGACCACTCCACCTGGCCTATAGCTTCATTTTCTGATCTCTTGTGAGATTCAGACTTTCTGCAGACGACCGAGTCACTAGAAATCGCGTCAAATGTGTGAAAATATTTTGTAATGCATGCAACGACAGCCTTGTTCAATTTGGTGGTATAGTAGAATCCACTGCTTTATGAGAAAGAAAAAACGCTATAAAAACAGCAAACGATTTTGTCTCAAATTTTAATTCTAAAATTAAAAACACGATGAATAAAGTCATAAATATTATAAATTAATTAAGCTTACCTACCCTATCTCAACCCTCACCATCGGAATCACTGTCATCAACATTGGTAATAAATTTGGTCGGACTCATTATATAAGAATTTTCTTCTTTGATGACATGTTTGATTTTTTTCTGCCAATCATCAGCTGAAATTTTGTTAATTTCTTCTTTTACCACATTTGCTATCAACCCATCAAATTTGGGAAACACGTTATGACGCCTTATTCTTTTTTTAAGTTTAAGTAAATAGGGCGGAAGGCGCAATACTTCGTGGCCCCCTTTTGATGCCTGGAATCTTTGGGACTACAACCTGATACCACATAATCCATTGGAATATCATTTAGTGATTGTTCCGATTCTTTAGATCCACTTAAAGAAACTGTATTTTCCCAAGGACGAAACATATTGAAATTGACACCGAATAAATAAATAAGAAGTACACTGTAACAATGTTTCAAAATAAAAAAAAAGTATGTATATACACGGAAGCCAAGAATAATATTAATTGAAATAAACTAACGCCACGAATCACCTACCAAAAATCAAGTGCGAACACAAGCACAGTGTATCACTGTATGAATATTTTCCTAGCCCTCACTACTGAAGACAATATTTGTCTAACTTCCTACTTCCTACTTTAATTGCAGAACAAAATGATCCCGCTTTATGCAAGTCGCTAATACCGACAAAGCCACTTGTCGGCACATCTACATGCCGCTAATACCGACAAAGCCACTTGTCGGTACATCTACAAGCCGCCAAAGTAACCTGTCTGCACATCTGAGAATTTTGTTTCTGCAATTGAAAATGTAAAAACCATAACCACACTTCCATTGTCGCCTCTTATGAGTGTAACCTCACACCCCACAGTTTAGTTAAATTAATTTAAGGCAAAATTTTGTCTCTCTAATATGCGTTATAGAAATTAAAATGTAAATTGATATTAAACTCATAATTAATAATTATACGCCATTCTCCCCTATAACGATATCCAGCTAAGTTGGTTATTGAATCTTTGCACAGTGGTCCTAATAGCCAAAATATTATTTTATTTTTATGTATATGGACAGTGTACGGTGTTTTCGACTTTAAAGTGCTCAAAAATGTCCAGATTCATGAGCATTTGTTCTGTTGGCGGTAATCCTTTGCTGTTTTTTAATTCTCATAAAGGATTGAGTTCGACTATACCTAGAAAACCGCGAGTACGTCATTATAGGTTCCTAGTACGCATAAAAATGCATTCCTTTCCACACCACCGAGAGCTAGGGTGGCTATTATATGCGGTATCCCCATTAAGCCTTATTCGATTCATTGACGAAAGTTCCTATGAAACAAAACAAATACATCAACAACAAATGAAACAGAAAAATTTGAGGCTGTTAATATTGTTAAACAAGCTGAATACCACGCTGATGTTCTCATCATTAATACTGCTATACATAATTATAATCGTAATTTTAAAACAATAGTTATTACCGAAGATGTAGATCTATTTTCTTTGTTAAAACCAGGAAGGAGAAAAACTGAATTAAGAACACTGTAAAAATCACTTTTTACTCCTATTTCAAATTGAAAAAAAAATTATTTAAAAATATTACAAAGATATACGAGATTTTTCGGAAGTTTTTAAAATGCCTCAAAGCTCTCGCGAAATATCATTAACAGCGGAATTTGTATAAATAAAATAATTTAACACAACAAAAATAATTTATTAACCATTAATAAAAATAAACATTACTTATTTAGGTTATGGTACGTCAAAGTTCAATAGGTTAAGAGGAAACCTCTTCTTCTAGTCTTCAGTCAAAGCAGTATTGCCAATTTAACCACTGGATTTTAATAAAAATCACCACGTTACCAGGCTTAACTTTTGTACTTTAAACATTTGAATTTTATTTCGGATTTTTAAGACAAAAAAAAGTTAATGTAAGACATTAGGATCATTAACTTCTATTTACATAAAATTCACTTCATTGTGGATCTGGGTCCAGTCTTTTCCACTTATTGGCTACACTACACCTCCGGTAAGTCCGTAGATTGCCAAGGGTTTAAGCCCAAATTCTAAATAAAAATATTAAATTTGCTAATTTCTTTTTAGGGTACTTCCTGCTTTCTAAGTTCTACTTCTGCTATTTTTCTTTAATCTGCTTTTCTGCATTACTTACTTCAATCTTCCACCTCTGGCATTGGCACCTGCTTTAACTAATTTGGGACTGCTTACTCTACTTCAACACCTTCCTGCAAACTTTTCGCTTGAGTGTGCTATCGCTTATGCGCTCATTAGAAGTAGTTGCTCCTTCGGTTTGGCTTCTATATCCTAGGCTTTGCCTTTAGCACCTGGATGAACACAAGTAAGAGATTTACTTATTTTAACCTACCCATCATAGTGACGGGAATAAAACTGATACTCCAGAACTTAGTACCTTCAAGTTACCACCGAAGTGTGTAATATATTATCTAATATTCCTATATATTTATTATGAGATAATAATAGAATATAATAGCTTGTATTGTAGTGTACATCCTCTGTGAGCTGATTGGTACCACTCAGAGATCCTAACCGATTACTGATTTTAATCTGATTAAATTTATTAGGGTGAATATAAGTGATCTGTTTATTCTTCTTCCCTAACAAATATTTGAACCCCCCCTACTCTACGGGATATTTTATTTTCATAATATTCTGAGCTAGTTAAATCGTAAATAAAAGTACCCCATAAGGATTTTATGGCATTTGGCAATTGATTTTTATTTATATAGATGAAGTATGAAGTGTTTCCAGTCCTCATAAAACATGTGCTATATTATTTATACAAATACATGATTTATAATTTAAAAACAGTATAAAGCAAATTGCAAATCAATTACAGTAAAAAAACGCACACGTGGGAGAATCTAATTAAATGGCTGCAGTAACCTCCACAATACTTTTGTGTTAATGTTAGAACTGCTATAAAGCGATATAGACCAGTGCAGATAATTTTTGAAACCAAATAAAATAATAGTAGGATGAAACTCATTGGAAAAGGAAGAGAATATGACAAAAATGATAGGAAAAATAATTTTTCGCCTACCATGTCTGAAAATGAATCATATAAACCCTAAAAATCAGACCGAAAGTAATATTTCCGGCCCTTGGGCCGCAAAAATCAAAAAGAAAACGATTTTCACTATCAACGCACCTTTGACTTTGACATTTCACATTCATTTTCATTAAACGTCAGTGTAGAATGAAGAGAATTAAACTTTAAAATAAAAATACGTTCTGATTCTGAATAATTGTGATTATGTGAATTAGTGAAAATGAATAGTAATTCAGGCAGTGATGAAGAATTTACGAATACTCAACCAGACTTGCAAGAAGAAGGTAGGTAGTAATGTTTCTCTAAATTTCTAAAAGTCCTATAAATTATTTAACAACTGGAAATAATATATAATAAATAAATTGGTACATTTTTATTAATTAAGTTGCTCATTAAATTCTGTCTGTATTTATAAAATTTAAGATTTTTGTTATATTTTCCTATTTTTTGTTTTTTTTTTGGTAGGCGAAAAACAGTTTTGTGTCATACATGCAGAAAACGCTTTAGCAGCCCGAGGCTATTAGCTGCATGAGCGAGCGAAGCGAAGCGAGGGCAGCTAAGAGCTAAGGGCTGCTATTTTCTGCCCTTGTGACACAATTTACTATACAGGCGCTCTGGGGTCGGGAAATGGAAAAGGGAGAGTTTTTAAGGGTAGAAAAATGTCTCGATTTCCGGCAAAACTACAAGTCCTATGGAAAAAAGTTAAATGGCAAAGTTGTAGGTAATAAAAAGATCTACAACTTTAGTATTTACACTTTTTTCACATAACCTCAAAATTTATGTGAAAAATTCAAATAACCAAGTTTTTGGTTTTTTATTTTTATCTTTAACAAAAAAAATTTTTTTTTCACGAAATTTGGTGTAAACTTTGTGATGTTTTTGTTTTAAAATATTTATTTTTTTAACCTTATTTTGACTTAATATCGAAAAGCAGTCTAATTTTCAATCGAAAATTCTCACATCAAAATATCTGCTTTTTAAAAAACTCGGTGGGCTTTTTGTTCGTTGAAATCTCTACTTTTTTGATGGTGTAAAAAAATATACATTACTGTGGTAAATTAAACTTTTTTTAATCTCTTGGCATTAAAAGTAACGCTTCAGTACTTACCTAAACTCAAAGATTAAAAAAAAAGTTAGTTCAAGAACTATCTTTAAAAGTCAATGTCTGCACTAAAACTACTGGTATCACTATAATTGTCTTTTCTGAGGTTTATTATTATCGGTTCTATTAAATTATCCATTGATATATCCACTTTCCTAAATGAATTTTCCACATTTTTAACATGACCCAATGTTCTCTATTTACATCTGAAACTGCCTTCAAAAACAAATTTCGCACATCAGGAAATTTAAATGTTTTATTGTTTTGAGAAACATAACGTTTTAATAATTGTGACCAGATCAGTTCAATGGAATTTAACTCTGCGTGGTTCGGAGGCAATCTGAGAATTTTAATTCCTTTTTCTCTGGCCATCTCATCTATAATATATTTTTTGAATTTGTTTTTATGTTGCCTTGCTATTACTAATAATTCTGCCTTTAAGGATTTAGGAGGACTGATAATATTTTTAGAATATAGCCATTTTGAAATATATATTAATACAAAATTCTGAATCAATTAAAATACATACGATACGGCTATGAATAAATAAAGTTTGACTTATCTGTCAAAAGAACAGGTTTATCTAGACAAAAACTATATTAGGCCGATCAGATGTATTAAAATTTAAATTTTAACTACAAATAAGCATTGAAGGATGAGGTAAAAATAAAATTTCTACCTCTTGAATCTGTACTACGTTCTGCAAATTAAATACTGCCCTCCTTTCTTCTGTATAGTATAGTAGTAAAAAGGTTTGATTTTATTTAATTTCTGGCGTTTTAATCTGAAATAATTCAATTTTACATTTGCCGCTTTATATAAAAAAGGAAAGGTTCATTTGACGGACATAAATAATTTGCTTGTCAAATGACAGCCATCTCATAAATTCAAAGTTGAAAATACAACGTTGCCAATTCAATTTCAGAAATCATGGGTTTTGGTAAATATTTATAGGAACGTTGAGTAACACTGTTAAAATGGACACTTGTCAAAATGTGACACCTGTAAAAACGTGACAACTGTTAAAATGTGATACGTGTCAGAATGTAACAACTATCAAAATGAACAAATCTCAAAATGAACAAATGTCAAAATATGACACCTGTCAGAATGTAACAAATGTCAAAATGTCACACGTATCGTACTTTTCTTTATTTATTACAAAGATCTAACCTAACCTAAAGCTAATCTTTTTTTTTTGGCGGGTGAAAATGCTTTATGCACATCGGGTAAAGGTTCTTCCCTTCCCCGATAGTGTGAGACTACCCCTTACGGCTATTATTTTATTATGCGGATAGTTTTAATATTTAAGTTTTCATTACCATAGAGAGAGAGAGAGAAAAAAAGAATGAATGCTTGTACACGTGTACTATTAACATAGATTTCAATTTTTTATTTTACAAGAAACTTTAAAGAGACATTTAAAATTCCCTATTTTCATAGTACATTTTAAGGTTGATTGTGACTTTGTATTTTCCAAGAGCAAATTGTAATGTAATGTACGAATGAACTATTTTTGTAACTGAAAATTTTTGAAAAAATATGATATCAATATCTGCCACACGTCGAGAGTCTGGTCACAGCTTTTTGTGGAGGTTTTTACCCAAGTATGAATATCAGACCTATAATTTTCCTTCACTGCAGATCAATAAATAATAAAATCAATTGAACATAGAGTTTTTCTTATATAGTGATAAATTGAGTGAGCTGAGCGATCTTCTGTTGACGGGACGTGTGCCCTACACGCTGCTGTTGCCCGTCCCGGAAACGGGGCCTGTCCACCGTGACAATTCGCGAAGATCAAGCGTCAGTAGATGTTGCCCTAAAAGGGTGAAATGCATTTAACTAACCTCTGTGACAAGCAGTTGATAAACGTCAACAACAGCTGCAGCTAATTGAAAATTAACACTGACAGCTTTTTTAGTTTTCCCGCCTACTTTCAAGCCAATCGCCAATCAACTTTTTATTTATCTCCCTATCAGTAGTTCAAGTAGATGTCGCCCACTCCGTGATTTTCGCGAATTAATTAATAATTTGTCATGTTGTAAATATACTTAAATTATATACTCATTGGGCTGCTTAAAAATGTAGATTTGAATATTAAGAGCGAAGCTCGGTGACCAGATATTTAGTGTTAGTATGAGGAGCGTTTAGTTATCTGTTGACATTCGATTTGCTTTCATTATACCGTTCCGGATAAAACAGTTTTCTCTTGAGACATTTTAAATTATTCACTCGTAAAAGTGATGCATTTAAGACGGTTATGAGTTTCCGATATCTGTTAATTTGCTATCGACGGAAAAAGGGAGTGGTTTCGATTTCCGTAGAAGTTTTTACCTCTAATAGTAAATAACGTACCTAGACATGCAAACTATCCATTACAAAACGTTTAACTGATAGACTGAATATCTACTTTGTTTAGTATGTATGCGTAAAACTAACTAACTTTAAAAATGAAAAAATATTACATACTAGTTTAGTAATCAATATCTGGTCACCGAGCTTCGCTCTTAATATTCAAATCTACATTTTTAAGCAGCCCAATGAGTATATAATTTAAGTATATTTATAAAATGACAAATTATTAATTAATTCGCGAAAATCACGGAGTGGGCGACATCTACTTGAACTACTGAAAGGGAGATAAATAAAAAGTTGATGGGCGATTGGCTTGAAAGTAGGCGGGAAAATTAAAAAAGCTGTCAGTGTTAATTTTCAATTGGCTGCAGCTGTTGTTGACATTTATCAACTGCTTGTCACAGATGTTAGTTAAATGCATTACAAGTTGCCTAGTTTCTGGAGATTTCACTCTTTTAGAGCAACATCTACTGACGCTTGATCTTCACGAATAGTCACGGCGGACAGGCCCGGTTTCCGGGACGGGCAACAGCAGCGTGTAGGGCACAGGTCCCGTCAACAGAAGATCGCTCAGCTCACTATATTTATCACTATCTAAGAAAAACTCTATGTTCAATTGATTTTATTATTTATTGATCTGCAATAAAGGAAAATTATAGGTCTGATATTCATACTTGGGTAAAAACCTGTGACCAGACTCTCGACGTGTGGCAGATATTGATATCATATTTTTTCAAAGTTTTTCAGTTACAACAATAGTTCATTCGTACATTACATTACAATTTGTTCTTGGAAAATACAAAGTCACAATCAACCTTAAAATGTACTATGAACAGTTGTCACGTTTTCACCCGCCAAAAAAAAAAGATTAGCTTTAGGTTAGGTTAGATCTTTGTAATAAATAAAGAAAAGTACGATACGTGTGACATTTTGACATTTGTTACATTCTGACAGGTGTCATATTTTGACATTTGTTCATTTTGAGATTTGTTCATTTTGATAGTTGTTACATTCTGACACGTATCACATTTTAACAGTTGTCACGTTTTTACAGGTGTCACATTTTGACAAGTGTCCATTTTAACTGTTACTCAACGTTCCTATAAATATTTACCTAAATTCATGATTTCTGAAATTGAATTGGCAACGTTGTATTTTCAACTTTGAATTTATGAGATGGCTGTCATTTGACAAGCAAATTATTTATGTCCGTCAAATGAACCTTTCCTTTTTTATACTTTTCAGGTTTATTCTGGTTATAAATTGCTAATTGGGCATTTGTTGAAAAGTTATGTATGCGTTTGTACTGGAAAAATATGTTAAATAACCGTTTCAACGCACTGAATTTGTTTGTCTTGAAAAATATTTTTCCGCGCAAAAATTTCTATTGCTAAGTATATTTATTTTATCATGTTTTATAGCATCTGTGAAATTTTCATGAAAATCCCAGGAGCGCGTTCAGGAAACACGCTCCGACTAAAAAGAGTGTGACAAATTTACTCTTGGATCGTTCAAGAACAGCAAAGCGTTCAATTTTGACATTTAGCCGCTCTCGTTCAGAAACTTGAGTCAAATTAATCAGAGTGCGCTCTTTTTTACCCAGGTTGGACTGGGTAAAAAAGAGTAAACTTGACAGAACGTAAATTTCTCACAAGTCGTTTGTATATTGTTTTATGGTTTGTTGTTTTTTTTTATTGGAGAAAGGCGTACAATTTATAAAACATGGTAATTCTGTTAAAAAAATACTATACAGTATAAGTACTCGCAGTGCTTGAGTAGGCATCCTACTCCACTAGAATAAAAAGCTGATCTGTCCACATGAATTTCCTATAAAGTTATCAAATATATCGTTTGTGTTTACAACATGAATTAAAGATTCGGCCGTCGAGAGAAAATCTAAGCCCGGGCGGAATCACAGAATTTTTTTTATAGATAAAGACAAGTAAATGAATAGCTAAACATAATATAAAAATAACTAAACAAAATATAGGATTAACACTTGCACTGGAGCAGCAATATCTGCTGTTATAATTAAAATTTACAATGTAATTGGTGTTTCTGTGGAACCCAAAAGTCTATGGGTATGTGTAATTTAAGCGAGACCATTATGTAACTAAATTTTCTTCAAATACAAAATTTAAATGTTCCACTTCAACAAAATTGAGACTACATTTTACTGAGGAGTTCGTTTTAAGACTACATAATACTTTGGTATAAAATATTTAACCTTAAAAATTATTGTATTTTGACGTTTACCTTCGTTGACATTTACTTTTGTCTGTTCAGAAATTTTGGGTAAATAATAATTACTCTAGACGAACCTGGACAAACGGTCTAAGAAAATTACTCTACTCTCGTGTAAATTCATCTGAACGCGCTCCAGTCGGCCCTATTTTCTTAACGTTTACCCAGAGATGTGCGTGTCAGTAGTTGTCAAAATTTGTAGGTCATTATGGATAAAAAGCGGCAAATTTAAAATTGAATTCTTTCAGATTGAAACGCCAGAAATTAAATAAAGTCAAACCTTTTCACTACTATACTATACAGAAGAAAGGAGTGCAGTATTTAATTTGCAGAACGTAGTACATGTTCAAGACGTAGAAATTTTATTTTTACCTCATCCTTCAATGCTTATTTGTAGTTAAAATTTAAATTTTAATACATCTGATCGGCCTAATATAGTTTTTGTCTAGATTTAATCTTGTTTTCATGGTTTTTACTGTAATAAACCTGTTCTTTTGACAGATAAGTCAGACTTTATTTATTCATAGCCGTATCGTATGTATTTTAATTGATTCGAAATTTTGTGTTAATATATATTTCAAAATGGTTTCATTCTAAAAATATTATCAGTCCTCCTAAATCCTTGAAGGCAGAATTATTAGTAATAGCAAGGCAACATAAAAACAAATTCAAAAAATATATTATAGATGAGATGGCCTGAGAAAAAGGAATTAGAATTCTCAGATTGCCTCCTTACCACGCAAAGTTAAATCCCATTGAACTGATCTGGTCACAATTATTAAAAGGTTATGTTTCTCAAAACAATATAACATTTAAATTTCCTGATGTTTTAAATTTGTTTTTGAAGGCAGTTTCAGATGTAAATAGAGAACATTGGGGAAAATGCATTGATCATGTTAAAAAGGTGGAAAATTTATTTAGGAAAGTGGATATATCAATGGAGAATTTAATAGAACCTATAATAATAAACCTCAGAAAAGACAATTATAGTGACACCAGTAGTTTTAGTGAAGACAGTGACTTTTAAAGATAGTTCTTAAACTAACTTTTTTTTTAATCTTTGAGTTTGGGTAAGTACTGAAGCGTTACTTTTAATGCCAAGAGATTAAAAAAAATTTAATCCTAACATATAATCCTCCTTGTTATTTATTGGTTAAGTTTAATTCGCTCAATGTTAAAGTGTCAGATGCATAAGGTTTATGTTTATTTTTTGTAAAACAAGTTATATTATCCCTGTCGTTGCTAGGAAATAAACTAAAATCTCTGTCGTTGCTAGGAAATAAACTAAAAGCTTAACTTTTCTTGTAAATATCTCGGAAGATCGAATTTTCACAGACATGAGACCTGCATTTTTTGCCGATTTAGATAGGTATTAGTCTACCCTGAAAGTTTCATTGAATTCTGACGAGTGGATTTTGAGATCCTCCGGACATACATACATATATCCATGAATAAACAAAATTTTCAAAATATTAACCGTTTAGCCACAATGGACCGTTTTTTTTAGAACTTTGTGACTCGCCCATTTCCTTATGCCACGCTCAAATTGACATATTATTGAAATATACACTTTTCTGGATGTACTTAACTTACCTTTTCTTAATCTGACGCGCTCGGGTTTTTCTAAGGATCGAGTTTTTTTACTAATCTGACGGGCTGTCCTCAACGCACCCCCCTATATTAAGGGTTCATATATGGTAGGGGTACGTTACAGGGTGCAAGGATTCTCCCCATATGTATTTCTGGCGCGCTCGAGTAACGCGGAAAATCCCCGCTGGCCTCCCCCACTATAACGCGTATTAGGGCACTGTAAGGACTAAACAAGCTCAAGGGAGGTCTACTGACGTTTGCTCCGACTTTACTTTGCAATTCCATCAACAAATTCCAAAGATATTGCCTTTTAGCACATGCGCCACCTGCTACGATTTTGGAACACGTGAAGAAAGTTAAGACGGAGCAGTAGACCTCCCTTGAGCTTGTTTAGCGCTTACCGTGCCCTATATGAGTTTTGAGTGAATTTGAAAGAAATCATACAAAATTCGACAATGAAGAAAATGCATAATTATAAAAAGTGCTGGATCAATGACAACGGTTTATATGTTCCAACTTATAAATATTGTGCATTATCAGAAAACTGAAACTAAATTACATATTTCCTTGCATAATTTCACCAACTCTTAAAAGAGACTTTTATTTAAATAGCTCCTTTATAAACAGAACTTTAATTCTTTTAAAAAATACTTATTATACCTACATATCCATATGTTTAATCATTTACTAGATAACCATCTTTAATCAGAGGAAGTAAGTAAATTACCGTTCCCTATAAAGAAAAGAATTTACCTTCGAATTAAGGCCAAGTTCGCTGAAAAACTATGAGATGGATCTAAATGTTATCCATTCACTGCTTAGTAACATTGAAATTGTGAATTAATAAATACTTGTCCATCAAATTATAACAATGGTCGATATGCATATATGGTTACACACGGAAACTTAAGACATTACTTAATGTAAAATCAATCAAAAAATAATCATTCCTATACAAGGTGACTCGATTTTTATTTGAATTATTTAATACGCCAGCCCGTCATCGATTGTGGTTTCAAGCCATTCAAGCCAAAATTCGTCGAATGCCATCATGTTTCCGACGTGCACGAGTTGAAAATTGACGGGTCGTCTAAGATCAAAGGGACTGTTGAAATATAACAAAAATATGAAAAACTTCATATCAAACACGGGTACTTATTGAACGACCCTCGTAGTAAACGTAAATTCGGAATATTTGTTATGGAATTTACAGTATTTTTTTGCTTATTTGGATTCTGCAGCTCAAGAGTTTTAAGACGATTGACCTCATGGAGAATTTTACCCTTCGGGGCACATTGACAGCCGACAATTGTATTGATAGAGATCAGATGAAAATACCCAAGCACTCTATGATGCAAGAAGTACTATATTTGACGTACCTATAAATGTGTGTTTTTATTCGAAGCAAAAGCTGTTAATAAACCAAGGTCAACATCTTTCTGAAGAACAATAATTTATTCATTCTATTTGGATTTTTCTATGACATAACGAACAATATGAATAACTGTATCACTAACTGTAAATAATGCGTTTATGTATAAATCTTAATATTCAGCATAATTTTAGAAAGAAAAAATTAATTCTTACTGCATTTATTCTGGATTGGATGCATGTAAACAGATAGTAGCTCAAATCCAAAGGTTAACATCCCTTAAGCTGCAAAATCAGCAGAATTAAAAATCAATGCATGGAAAATTAAAGGCTCATTAAAGGCTAATTAAATGCCCTAAATTAAAATTTTCTGCTCCGCAAATTTTTGCAAAAAATGACTGTTCTGCTAGCTTTAACTTAAGTGAGCAGAACATGAGCGAAAAAGTGGTTGAAACAATACAAATTGAAATTTTCTTTGCACAGTTATTAACGGCTCATTAAAGGCTGTAGGGATACACTAATCGCGAATTTCAGGCTCAATTTCTTTCTTTGTGAAAATGGAAAAAGTCACGACGCACACTGGTCCAGAATGACTACGTGGGCGCGCATTAAGAGTCCGTCACCTGCACACTACTCGGGGATCTCTCCGGGGTCGGCGCGAGGAGGGGTAGCGCGGTAGGCGGATCGCAAGCTATTCCTACTCCGCAAATTTTTGGAGACCGTATTCAAAAGATTTGACGATTCTCGAATATCGAATACGTAATACGTATTTAATTTAGTCGGGCACGGGTACAAACAATCGTTGGCGTTGTCTTTGTAGGATGAAATAAGAAATATCAATCTATAGACGTACAACCGTGCGAAGCCGGAACGGTCAGCTAGTTTGGAATAAAAACAACTCTATTATGATTTTGCACAATAGTTATACTTAAAAAAATATATTTACAATATACCTGGAGGAATATAAATTTAAGTTACTATCATTATTTATGTTTTTGGGGTTGGTAAATATTAATTAAAGGCCGAACATTGCAAATTTAGAAAGAGAGGAACGAAAATAGTGACCAGAAATACAATTTTAAAGCTTAAAATATCGTCGAAATGTCATGTTATGACAAACTTTTTCATTGGAATGACCGTTTTTTTAATATTTCACCCGAAAAAATGACATTGACGGTTATAAATGGAAATGTCTCGTTACAGGCAAAAGATAAAAAAAAATGGAAATTATTCGGAAGAACTAAAAGTCTTGTCTCCTTAAATTTTTTTCAATAATCAATACTTTTCACGCTAGTGGCCAAAAATTGAAAATGTCTTATAAAAAACAAAAATTTAGCTCAACTTTAACAGACCAAAACTTAAAAACTAATTATCCCATAGGGCTAAAAATTACTAGTCAATTGTAGAAACATATGTTACGACTTTCTGCAAAAGGATTTTTTTTCAACTACCACAGTCTAGATAGCGCTAAAAAAATGGCGTAAAAAAATTTTAAACAAATTTATTTTGTCCATAACTTTTTTCTGCTTATGTTAAACGGTTCTGGATGGTCTTAAAATGTTCCCAATAATGTCCTCTCATTAGGATGTTATATACATTTTTTTTGTGGAAGTCATATTTTTCCAGATATTTACGCTAGAACGATCCAGTTTCTTTAAACACCCATTTTTGAATTGCCACATCTTCCTTCGAATTAATCGTAGAAAAATCAAAATAATTTTAATTGTTAATACTAACAGATTTTCGGTTATATTTAAAAAACTTTTTGAAATGTACGATTTTTGTAGTGAAAATCATAATTTTCTACGCCCTATAACTCGGGATGGGTTTATTTTCATGAAAAATTGTATTTAACATTAATTCATTAAAAAAGGATAATTTAACGATTGCGCGAGTTTTTTTTCTTTTTTATTCCCCTCACATTACCTTCCTCTATGGTATAGTGGAGGGCGGAGAAAATAACATAAACATTTAAGTATGTAGTGTCAAAAACACATTCCAAAAGAGAAAATAATAATTCGATCACTGCCAACTTTGTTCGAGGTATAAATCTATTTTTAAAAACCGAAGAAATTTGGGAATTTTTTTACGAGCATAAAACACAATATTATTATTATACATATATTGCATTTAAAAAATATATCTTAGCATCTTATCATACAAAATTTTAAGGAATTTTGAGGAATGCACTAATTTTGAAACCACAAGTGTGTGATTTTATTTACATTTTTATTTACATACGTTCTGCAATTGGAAATAGATAAACTGTATATTTAGTGCTAGTGAAAGGGTGGTGGTTATAATAGGTGAATGAATATGGATGCAGAAAGGAAAGGAGATAAAACGCGTTTGCGTTTATCTTCTAGGAGAAAGAAACAAAAGAATATTTTAAAATATAATCGTTTACAGCACTATACTATATAGTAGACCATATGAGAACGTAACAGTTGAAAAAATAGAGTGCCGAAATCATTTATTAAGGAATTACTGTAATAAAGTTAGAGAAGTTACAAAAGTTAGAGGAGTTCCAGGAAATTTAAAAAAAATTCTTTTAAATCATATTTTAAAAAGTAGGTCCTCCATTTCTAAGGCAATGTTATATAGGAACAAAGAAACCGGAAAGTCACAGGATGAAAAGGTTCTAAATCTTAAGAAAGATATTTTAAATAGTGTTAGTCACATTTTTGGAGAACACAAAAGTTGTGCAGAATTAAAAGATTTTTGTACAAAGGCTAATCCTGATGAACAAAATTTCATCGAAGACTTTAAATTGTGGGGCATTAAAGAAAAACTCATGGATGCGGTAAGATATCTAGCGGGACATTCTAGAAGTCTTTTAGAAAATGTTGACAACAATGTTGTAGAACAATTTAATGCTATGATAGCCCAAAAAATTGGAGGAAAAAGGGTAAATTATACTTTAAGAAGGAGTTACAGAGGAAGATGTTTTAGTGCAGTAATAGCAAAAAATACAAGGATGCCATTGTATAAAACATATAAACACATTAGTGGCTATAGTCCCGGAAAAATTATTAACAAAAACGAACAACTTAGTATCAAATTAAACAAAAAAAATGTAAAAAGTCGAAAGAGATTTATTTTCCCTAAAGAAAAACATGGTCCTGATGATCAATACGGTGAGCACTGTACTAAACCAGACATGGATGATCAAACGTTCAATAGTTTCAAAGATATGTTCTTGAAGGAATTGTTTAACAAAAATGAAAATGAGCTTAAAACAATAGAAGAAAGCATGAGGTTACAGGCATACTCTTCTCAATGGAAGCAATTGAGAAAGAAATTGTTAACTTCATCCAATTTTGGAAAAATTTGCCGAATGCTTCCAAAGACCAGTTGTGCTTCTACAGTGAAAAGTTTCCTGTATGAAGAAGTTTTTTCGAGAGCAATTGCTTGGGGGAGAAATAACGAAGATCGGGCCAAAGAAAAATTCAAAGATTTGAATAATCTTAATTTATTTGATTGCGGTTTATTTTTGTAAATATAACTATTGGGCAAAATCATAAGGGTTGTTTTTATTCCAATCTAGCTGCCCGTTCCAACTTCACATAGTTTACTAATTATTGTCATTCATTTTTCATTTTTCATTTTTCATTTTTCATTTTTCATTTTTCATTTTTCATTTTTCATTTTTCATTTTTCATTTTTCATTTTTCATTTTTCATTTTTCATTTTTCATTTTTCATTTTTCATTTTTTATTTTTCATTTTTCATTTTTCATTTTTCATTTTTCATTTTTCATTTTTCATTTTTCATTTTTCATTTTTCATTTTTCATTTTTCATTTTTCATTTTTCATTTTTCATTTTTCATTTTTCATTTTTTATTTTTCATTTTTCATTTTTCATTTTTCATTTTTCATTTTTCATTTTTCATTTTTCATTTTTCATTTTTCATTTTTCATTTTTCATTTTTCATTTTTCATTTTTCATTTTTCATTTTTCATTTTTCATTTTTCATTTTTCATTTTTCATTTTTCATTTTTCATTTTTCATTTTTCATTTTTCATTTTTCATTTTTCATTTTTCATTTTTCATTTTTCATTTTTCATTTTTCATTTTTCATTTTTCATTTTTCATTTTTCATTTTTCATTTTTCATTTTTCATTTTTCATTTTTCATTTTTCATTTTTCATTTTTCATTTTTCATTTTTCATTTTTCATTTTTCATTTTTCATTTTTCATTTTTCATTTTTCATTTTCATATTTCACTTTTCAGTTTTCATTCATTACTTTTTTAATACACCAAATCTCGCATCACTGCAGTAGATAATAATATAGTTCGATATTAAT
Source organism: Crepidodera aurea (assembly GCA_949320105.2). Lineage (NCBI taxonomy): Eukaryota > Metazoa > Arthropoda > Insecta > Coleoptera > Chrysomelidae > Crepidodera > Crepidodera aurea. Next base: position 5,689,043 of record OX439477.1, on the reverse strand, counting down.
TACAACTATCTACAATCTACACATATTTAAAAATGTTTATATAAACTCACAGAACCGAATCCGACCCTGTTAATATGCAGTGGGCGTGGAAACACCGAAATTTAAAGGAGTAGCGATAAGAAATTACAAAATATTTTCATATTTATAATGTTGATTACTCATGCAGAGGTTTCGTGCATGACATAGATTTTTGAGTAATTTTTGTTCAATCTTTTTCAACCTAGTGTCAAATGAAAGATAAATGTGCAAGTGAGGATCGTACTGTAATATTTTTTTAAATTTATTTGCCAAATTTTATAAAAAAAATTCTCAAAGTTTGTCTATTTGGGATACTTTCACTACTGATAGTAAAAAAATGGTACAATATTTTGAAAAAATATTACAGTAGGATCTTAAAACAGGTCTTTATCTTCATTCCAGTGTTTATCTTATTTTTTTAAATAACACCGTTTTGAAGTAATCGTACATTTTCTAGCGCTCTACAGGCACATAAATTTTGACCAGGGTACGGACTCTTAAGCTTTTAACTGACTTTACCGACATGTAAGTTATATGAGGGTGATCTTTGTGGTCCAGAATAGTTCTACAATGTGTGTATGAGTGATTGTGTGTCTGTGTGAGTGATTGTGTCTGTGTGACTGTGTGTGACAGTGTGATAAAGGAAGCGGGACCGAAATCGGTATGTTTCTGTGGATGGAATACCATTGTGTATGGGTGTAGACATGTACAGGGTGGCCAAATAAGAATGCGAGGTACTGTATCTGGGAAACTATCCATCGTAGAGGCTTGCGGAAAAAAAAGTTATAACTAAAACGGCCAAGAAAAAAACCTGGAAAATATTTTCAAGTTTCTAAAATGGCCGCTAGGGGGCGTAACTGCAATCTTGAATCTAAGAAAGTGATGTTTCTGTGAATTCCGCTATATTAACCTAACAAAAAAATACATGATCTTTAAAGTAGAGGATAATCTGAATCTTTTTTGTTTGACAATTTTTGCTGCATCTCTAAAAATAAAGTGGTGGGGGGTATTCAAAGGTTTCAGTAAAAAACACCCTGTATATTCGAAACGGCTGAGCCGATTTTAACAAACTTGGGCTAGTTGAAAAGAGCTATTCTTGGGCTAAAAATGCTATAATATTTAAAGTTTTGTTAGTTTCAGATGTCGCCGCTAGAGGGCTTTTTTCGACATTTCGACAGAAATGGTTAATTTTCTCAAAAAAATTAAATGCATTGGTATGATTTCTTTTTCATGAAAGAGTAGCTAAATGATGCCTAAACAAGCTCGCGAAAACCGCATCTCGGTATCTTGTTCCTAACCTAAAATTTAGGCCATAGAAAATTTTATACGGAAATCTCTTAAATTTTTATTTTTTAAACTAATTAATTCCCTTTATTATGTAAGTTGTGGCCCTAAAAAGGACCGAATTAAAAAAGAAAGGTTTTTAATGTCCCCGTAAATGCTCGAAATTCTGAAGCCTCTCATGGGATCAATTTCGGCTCTCGGTATGTTACGTAATGCATTACGAATCCGATTTTTCGTATCTCTCTGTTCGTAGGTTGAGTCTGAAAATTCAAGACAAGTTAAGTCTGGTGATCGCGCAGGCCATGGAAACAGACTTCCTCTTCCAATCCAACGCTGTTGTAATACTGCATTAATATGCTCTCACACAATAATGGAGAATTTTTATTTCTAATTCTTTGGACCGATGAAGCCACCTTTAAAATCTGCACAATATGCATTATTGGTCTGCAGAAAATCCGCATTGGTTGCGTGAAGTTCAGCACCAAGGACGTTGGAGTTTAAATGTGTGGTGTGGCATACTGGGAGGCAGAATTATTTTTTTTTAGCAATCCCTAAGTGGCAATATCTTTCTTGACTTTTTGGCCAATAAATTACCGTTGTTGTTGGAAGATGTTTCACTGGAAACACGTCAAAACTTGTTTTTGCAGTTGAATGGTTGCCCAGCACACTATGCTATTATTGTGCGAGAGCATATTAATGCAGTATTCCAACAGTGGTAGATTGGAAGAGGAAGTCTGTTTCCATGGCCTGCGCGATCACCAGACTTAACTTGTTTTGATTTTCAGACTCAACCTACGACCAGATACATATGAAAAACCGGATTCGTTAATTAAGCTAGCAGAACAATCATTTTTGCAAAAATTCGCAGACCAAAAAGTTTGTAATTACCTTTTTTAATCAGCCATTAATAATTAATAAGTTTGCAACGACTATACTACCGAAACCTTTCCACCACGTCGTGACTTTTTCCATTTTCGCAAAGAAATAAATCGAGCCTGAAATTCGCGAGCCTTTAATGAGCCGTTAATTACTGAGCAAAGAAAAATGCAATTTTTATTGTTTCAACCACTTTTTCGGTCATGTTCTGCTCACTTAAGTTTAAGCTAGCAGAACAATCATTATAGGAAAATTCACAGAGCAAAAAATTTTAAATTAGGGCAATTATTAGCCTTTAATCGTCCATTTATTGATTTTTAATTCTGCTGACTTTGTTCTGCTAGCTTAAGAGACGTACAAAAATATATTAAAGATTACCGGCGACTAGTTTCGGCTAACAAGACATCATCAGACCAACATGCATAATCTTGCAGGAGATTATGTGAGATACATAGTAGGAAGAGTACTTAAACGAAATGACCATGAACATTTTTCATCAGGTATTTGTCGACGAAAAGTGGATGTTTAGTAAGGACGCCTTTAGACCATCATGGAAAAATGGTACAATTGCAACTGTATATAAGAAATCTAGAGAAGGATCAAGGTAAACTGAATAATACATAAAATAAGTTGCAAATTTGTAAAAGGTATATCGATTTTCAAAGAAGTAGTCAGGACTACTCAATTAGTAAGGTTGGTGAGTATCGATCTAACAGTTAAGCATACCTTGCCGCGGTTTGGATGGGTGACCACTGGATATGCGGATCGAGTTGTCCTTTTCGGCCGTGCTGGGAAATCGCACGATAAGATAAATCGGTGGAAAGTCCCGGTCATTCCTAACTGCGACAATCCTGTTTATCGCAGATATTTCTGCCTTACTGGGAAATTGCACCCTAAAGGGTAAGGCACCGTCATTTCTAACTGGGACAAGTCTCCACAACCATAATAAGACAATTTTAATTTTAAGTGGAAAACGCATATTTAAATTGGTGATTTTGCTTTCCGTTATAATAGATTATTAATTTTATTTAATTATTCATGATTATACACTATTTATTGCTTTCTTCACAGTCGGTCATTGACAGCTTGTCTTTACGCTTTAAGGTCAATAATAAATGCTTGTCGCTAAATCGATTTATGTACTTTCAGTTGACCCAGTCTGATGATAAAAATATGAAAATATAAACAATTATATTTACACATATTGAACAACATATTATCAATAAAAGATACAATATTTCTATTGTCTGCTTACCACATGACACTGAATATTTCAATGTTTCCTCTCATGGTTTATTAATTTTATTATAAATATTTGTATAATGATTTTATATACCTAAGTTGAATGTCACACATTGAAAGCAAATCGAACGTCAAGAATACTTTAAAGGCCATAACCAAAGGTCGGGCGGTCAGAAATCATTTTCAAGAAATAATACATGAGTTACTTAAAAGTTTTCTTTGAAATCAAATATAGTATATTCATTAAGAACCAAATAATTCTGTACTTTGCATAACTAACATAATTTATTATACAGGGTGGCCAAATAAGAATGCGAGTTACTGTATCTGAGAAACTATCCATCGTAGAGGCTTGCGGAAAAAAAAGTTATTATTAAAATGGCCAAGGGAAAAACCTGGAAAATATTTTCAAGTTTCTGAAATGGGCGCTAGGGGGCGTAACTGCAATCTTGAATCTAAGAAGGTGATGTTTCTGTGAATTCCGCTATATTAACCTAACAAAAAAATACCTGACCTTAAAGTAGATGATAATCTGAACCTTTTTTGTTTGACAATTTTTGCTGTATCTCTAAAAATAAAGTGGTGGGGGGTATTCAAAGGTTTCAGTAAAAAACACCCTGCCGCGCTGTTGCATTAATATGCTCTCGCACAATAATGGAGAATTTTTATTTCAAATTCTTTGGAACGATGAAGCCCCCTTTAAAATCTGCACAATATGCATTATTGGTCTGCAGAAAATCCGCATTGGTTGCGTGAAGTTCAGCACCAAGGACGTTGGAGTTTAAATGTGTGGTGTGGCAAACTGGGAGGCAGAATTATTGGGCCATATTTTTTCGAGCAATCCCTAAATGGCAATATCTTTCTTGGCTTTTTGGCCAATAAATTACCGATATTGTTGGAAGATGTGCCACTGGAAACATGTCAAAACTTGTTTTTGCAGTTGGATGGTTGCACAGCACATTGTGATATTATTGTGCGAGAGCATATTAATGCAGTATTACAACAGCGGTGGATTGGAAGATGAAGTATGTTTCCATGGCCTGCTCGATCACCAGACTTAACTTGTCTTGATTTTCAGACTCAACCTACGACCAAAGAGTTATGAAAAACCGGATTCGTAATGCATTACGTAACATACCGAGACCCGAAATTGATGCTGCAGTTTTGTCTACCAATGAGAGGCTTCAGCAATGCATAGAGCATTTATGGGGGCACTAAAAACCTTTCTTTTTTAAATCGGTCCTTTTATAGCGACAACTTACATAATAAAAGGAATTAATTAGTTTAAAAAATAAAAATTTAAGGGATTTCCGTGTAAAATTTTCTTTGGCCTAAATTTTAGGTTAGGAACAAGATAACGAGATGCGGTTTTCGCGAGCTTGTTTAGGCATCATTTAGCTACTTTTTCATGAAAAAGAAATCATACCAATGTATTTAATATTTTTGAGAAAATTAACCATTTCTGTCGAAATGCGAAAAAAAGCACTCTAGCGGCGACATGTGAAACTAACAAAACTTCAAATATTATAACATTTATAGCCCAAGAATAGCTCTTTTCAACTAGCCCAAGTTTGTTAAAATCGGCTCAACCGTTTCGAATATACAGGGTGTTTTTTACTGAAACCTTTGAATACCCCCCACCACTTTATTTTTAGAGATACAGCAAAAATTGTCAAACAAAAAAGGTTCAGATTATCATCTACTTTAAGATCAGGTATTTTTTTGTTAGGTTAATATAGCGGAATTCACAGAAATATCACTTTCTTAGATTAAAGATTGCAGTTACGCCCCCTAGCGGCCATTTCAGAAACATAAAAATATTTTCCAGGTTTTTCTCTTGGCCGTTTTAGTTATAACTTTTTTTTCCGCAAGCCTCTACGATGGATAATTTCCCAGATACAGTACCTCGCATTCTTATTTGGCCACCCTGTACAACAAATACGTTTTTATATACTGGGATAACAGTAAAATGTTTTTTAGTAGTATTGCCCATAGTCCTACTTTTCATAGGACAATACTTTTTTTAACTTAAATTAATACAAAAGCCATTAAATGACGGTAGGAGATTTATGTGTTAAATACTTATTTATGCATATTAGTTATTTATGCACCAAGTGCGTTATATAGATCCTAACGCCTATCGCGTGCATACATTTCATTTTTCACGAAAAATTGATTTTTTGATATTTTGACGTTTGCTGTCAGTGTTTCATTATATTTAGTGAACGTCATTGCTGCTTTGTGTTATCTTATAAAGTAATGGCAATAAATAACGATTTACCAATCCCACAGGAGGGGGGGCAGTATGACCCCTCCCGCCTTTTACAAAAAGCCGTTTTTAGCGCCCCCTTCGATTTTATAACTATTTCTGAATACCAGTCTTTTAGTTTATTATTTAGAGAACTTAAAGATAATGAAATTAATGTAACAACTGAAGAAATATGACCATATATCATTTCAAATGATCTTGAAAATGCATTTCCGGATCTAGCCAAATTGTACCGAAGAGGCATCAGGATGGTGGTGATAGACAGACGCCATCCAGACGCGATTGTGGATGCGCTCTACACAACTCCCTCAGGGAGCGAGGGCGCTCCACAATTCGAACGCACCTCATTCAGTGCCGGGGTCCTATCGATGACCTGCGCAAATGAGCGCACAGTTCAATGGCTGAGGGAGACAGTCAGCGCTCTGGGACGTCTCTGGGAGGGGGCGGAACTGACTACGGTCAGGTTCGCAGAGCTCCCGGTGCGCCACAGAGTGCTGGTCTTCCTGCCAGGAGACCCAATGAAGAACCAGCAGAGTTCAGACGGCGTCTCCAGATCCAAGGACGCAGGAATGGACTCTGCTAAACAGAAACACTGTGAGGGAAGGACAACTCCTGGCCTTCTCAGTCGACGATGCCTCGTTCAGGTCCAAGGAGAGAACGAAATTCCGAGTATATTTACAGACTCGGAAGGTTGCACTTCACGGACCTGAGCAAAAAGCGAAAAGCCAATGGCGGGGATAAGGGTGACCCAGATCAACCTCCAGCATTGTAAGGCTGCCTCGGCAGTCCTTAAAAAAAATATTAAGATACTGCCGCTAACGATTTTCTGTACCAGAGATCTTACGGTAATTATGATCAAGGTAAGGGAAGGGAATGGGACAAGGGAGCTAGTACTCGGATCGGCCTACTTTCCATCGGATCATCCTGAACCACCACCCACCAGGGAGGTAGAAGAACTGGTGAGACACTGCAGGAATAAAGGACTGCAACTGATCATCGGTTGTGATGCTTACGCACACCACACCACCTGGGGAAGCACCAACACCAACGAAAGGGGTGAAAAGCTACTACAACTCACGATGGCTAACAGCCTAGACGTGTTAAACGTAGGAAACAAACCTACCTTCATAACAAAAACTAGGAAGGAGGTACTCGACGTAACGATAGCCACAACATTTGTGAGTAATTTCGTCACGGAATGGCATGTATCTGATGAGGTGAGTTGCTCGGATCACAGACACATCAACTTCAAAATAAAAAGCAACATTTACAAAGAGACTTATCGGAATCCAAGGAAAACGAACTGGGGTGCATACAATGCAGACCTAAATCTTAAATTCCAAGGAACGTAGCGAACGATAAGAACAAATAAGAACCTCGAAATGGCTGTGAAAGAATTCAATGACACAGTCACCTCCACGTTCAATGAGCACTGCCCACTCATCTCAAGGAACACCACCAGGAAAGTGCACTGGTGGCATAGAGAACTTGCAGAACTGAGAAAGCAGGCGAGAAAAGAATTCAATAGAGCCAAAAAAACAGGAAGGTGGGATGATTACAAGAACGCCTTGGCCAGTTACGATAAAGCTCTGACCAAATCCAAGAGAGACTCATGGAGGAGACACTGTGAGGAAATAGAAGGGACTCAAGAGTGTGCCAGACTCCAAAAAGTACTCTCAAAGGACACACAACAAGTAATATACCCCCTGAAAAATGAGCAAGGTGAGCATACATGTACAGGAGAAGAAACAATCAAAGAACTACTTAGAGTTCACTTCCCTGGAGCACAGTTAGAACAGACACCTGCTATGGAACAAACAGACGAACTGGAGATAATTAAAAGAGGCTCCAGGATAAGCTGGGACATAACTAAAAGGATCGTGACGCACGAAAAAGTTCAATGGGCAATAGGGACATTTGAACCTTTTAAATCACCGGGACCAGACGGGATATATCCTGCAATGCTGCAGAGGGGTCTCGAAACAATGCAGACCAGACTCTGTAACATATTCAGAGGCAGTCTGACTCTCGAACACATACCAAAACCATGGAGACATGTTAGGATTACCTTTATACCGAAACCTGGAAAAACAGGACATGATTCGGCGAAGGCCCTAAGACCTATAAGTCTCATGTCATTTGTACTTTAGACTTTAGAGAAGCTAGTAGACAGACATATTAGGGACGGTGCGCTAGTGGAGAGACCACTGCATCGCGACCAATATGCCTACACTGCTGGCTGTTCAACGGAGACAGCACTCCACCAACTAGTAACAAAGGTGGAAAACACGCTGGAAAATAAAGAAGTGTTGTTAGCGGCCCTTCTAGATATAGAAGGGGCATTTGACAATACTTCTATAAATTCAATCACAAGAGCCCTTAGACATAGAGAAATCGAGGAACCGTGTGTGGCCTGGATAGACTCCATGCTAAGGAACAGGTTAATACACAACAATTTTGGAAGAGACCTTAGTAGCCAGAACGACTAGAGGATGTCCGCAGGGGGGTGGAGGGCGGGTTCTGTCCCCTCTCTTGTGGAACCTGATAGCGGATGGGCTGCTGGGTACACTAAAAGATGCAGGTCATCGAGCCCTTGGGTATGCCGATGACATAGTAGTCCTTGTACAAGGAAAATATAACACGACGGTTAGACATCGCATGCAGGAGGCTCTCAACCTGGCAATAAGATGGACGGACTCGCAGGGGTTGAATATCAATCCCAGCAAGGCGGACATCATACCGTTCACCCGAAGACGCAACTTGGATGGTCTTGGACCTTATAAGACTTCGAGGGGAAGACATACAGCTCAAGAGAGAAGTCAAATATCTCGGAGTAGTTCTTGACTCCAAGTTGACTTGGAACCAACATCTGGAAAAAACCACCAAAAAGGCGGTGACTTCACTAGTTGTAGCCAGACGCTCTTTTGGGAAAAAATGGGGACTAAGACCACAAATGTTGCACTGGCTGTACAACAAGGTGGTCATGCCCTCCATTACGAGGGTGTGGTGGCCAAAGACGCATCAAAGAGGGGAGCCATTACACGACTAAGCAAGGTGCAAAGACTTGCATGTCTTGGAATCACGGGGGCAATAAAGTCAACGTCTACTCTAGTCATGGAGACACTATTGGAATTGCCTCCTCTCCACTTTGTGGTACAAGAACACACAAACCAATATGAACGTTGGGACTGGACATACGAGTATCGTCGGAATAGTGACCGGGGACGTACTAGAGACGAGAACAGATCATATTCCGAAACGGTACGACTTCAACAACCCAATCAAAGTAGTGGTGCCAGATAGAACGACTCACAGCTCAGGTACATTCTACAGGGGAAAATCTGGTACACAGATGGATAAAAGAATGAGAATGGAGCGGGCTCGGGTGTGTTCTCCAGGAACCCGCAGACCGGCATCAGCTACTCATTGGGTACTCACAGTTCTGTCTTTCTGGCATGTTTTTTTATGCTTTTTCTATTCTTCTGAATAAAATAAACAATAATAATTATAGTAAGGGAGTGGGTGACTCAGTGATAGACCACTGGACTCATAATCCAAGGGTCGTGGGAGCGAATCCCACTGACCGACGGCAGAAATCATTTTCTGATTTTTAATTAATAAAAATTTTCATATACGAGGTGTGATTCCCTACTCGACCATTCACTGTTGGGTTCTAATTAACAGTGCTGTTCCTAAAGTGGCGCTGGGAAACAGTAACAAAGCCTACACAGAACACAATGCGAAATAACCATAGCAGTTGAAGGCCGTTGAAACTGAAGTAAAAAAAGGAATAATAAATAAAACAACAATAACTATAATATAGTTATATTTATAGGTTACTTTACAGTTACCAACATACACTGATGTCAACCATGAGGCACTATTTAACAGCGTTTTATATTCAATTATATAATAATTAAATATTAAATATACAATAATTAAATAAAATGTAAAAATATATTTTTTTTTCAGTAGTATAAATATATCACATACAAATCTTTTCAATTATAAAGTTTACGATCAATTTTATTTATCCAACTTAGATGTGAACATGGTTCAAACTATTTAAAGCAAAAATTAAAAACACAATAAACAACATATCAATTAATAGAAAACACAAAAAATTCTCAACATTTTAAAATTTAAACAAGATTAATTTAGACACATCGAGAAACTGTTATAATAGGTAAGTATAGCTTTTTATAGTGACGGTAATACTGTCAGCTGTCAAATGTCATTTCAAAAAAATAAAGCCTAATTACCAAGTTACAGCCCAAAATATACGCCAGCCTGACATCGGCTACGCGAGCGCCGCTCTAGGCCATCAATGTAACAGTTTATATTCGATGTTTCTGCCTTAACCCGTTTAAAAATTTAAAAATAGTAGTGTCACTTTATTTCTAACCTAATCAGCTGTCATTGACAATACTTAATTGTACGGTATTTTACAGATTTCAATTGTCATCCTTCTGTGTCATGGATAACTTCATATTTGTTCAAGTAAGAAATATTTTGAGTTAAAAGCTCATATTTTTAAATTAATTTCCTGTCTTTCATTTGAATGTCAACTAATCTATGAATATAACTGTCAATGCCAAAATTAATACACCTAACTATAGAAGATACAAAAATAGAAATATGAAATAAACTAAATTCGTTTATAAACATATGTACATATATTGAGATACAATAAACACAGTACTTTTATCAGATCATACATTTTTTTAACAATTTTATAACGTACCGCCGATTTTTTAGTTGAGAGCTAGAAAGTAATAAATTGCAACCCAACGTCATCTGTACAAATGAACCGTTCATTGTTTATGTTATAATTATCAATTTTTCCAATTTTAAGTCTGCAAAAAATTAATTTTAGTTATTTGACAACTTAATATGTCGTCACCAATAAGACCAAACCTTTGATGTTTCGAAGAATATAGTGCCCATAACATTATTTTTATTCATTTATTACACGGTCTTTTAAATTAAATGTCAGATTCTTTACTGAGAAAGATAAAAAACAAATGCACCAATACATAAGCAATAAATGGTCGAAGCGTCATTTGTCAGGTTGATAAGAGATGACTTCTAAATCTTTATACATCAATTTTTAATATTTTAGTCCAGTTGGCAGAGCCTCATTTAGATCAAAAGCTCTTAAAAAATGTGATATCGCTTAAAGGGTGTAGAAAACGATAAAAAAATCTTTGCTGCTCTAAAGTGTATGCTAACTTCACAAATTCGAAAACAAAATCGAAAAACTAATACCACCACGTGAAAGAGCGGAAAATTTTACTAAAATTTATATTAGTTATTTTAAAAAGAAAAATTTATATTACTATAAAAAACTAGTGCCTAAAATGTACGCAAAGAAAAAGAAAGAAAGCATTTTCAAGAGGAGACTATAAGCTTTCTCAGGAAGCCATTACTTCTTCAATTTTTTTTGTTTTCTCATAGAACATTTGACCGGATGTAAAAATTTCTAAAATTCTCACTGATTTTTCTAAAACTGAAAATATATATTAATAGGCCCATCTCATATCTCGCATTATTGTAATAAATGAAAATGAAAGTATGGATACACAAAATATGAATGTGGATACACAAATTACAAATACAAGCAAAAAAATACATACATAAATTCAAGAGAAACGACAAAAAAAATTCATATTATACTGGGCTGTCTTGTTGGGAAAGTATTTTTGGTGGCATTTGAATTCTTTTTTAGATCTAAAAAGGGACAAGTTGTAGTTGTTCAAAAACATTTATACAAGGGAAAAGTCACAAAAAATCACACACTAACCCCTTTAAATGAATTTTTCCTGACATTAATGAAATTAAGAAGTAGTCCATTGAAATGTTACATGAGCTTTGCATTTTTTAGAGGACGCAATTTTTTTTTGGGACATGTGTGGGGGGTCAATAGAAGCTTAACCTCAAGTTTGTGGGGTCGCCACCCTTGTCCCCCGACCGCCATCTTGGAAAAAGGGGTGAAAACACTTTTTTCGCTATATCTCGGAAACTATTCGTCTTACAAAAAATTTGTAAAGTCATAATTTGTAGCAAATTGTTTTGCCTACAAATATGTTTATATAACTTTTGGCCCTAAATTAAAAATTAAAGAAGTTATAAGCAAAAAAGTGAGAAAATTTTTATAAAAATTTTCTTTTTTGCTCTATAACTTTCTTTTCTACGTTTTACAACAAAATTACCTCAGACCAATCTTGTAGATGATCTTTTGAGGAAAATTTTTCCCTATAATTTTTTTTAATTTCATTCATTTAAAACGCTGTTACAGCGCTCCAAAGTTGATCGGGTTCGTCAATACCTAAAAATGTCAAATTCTAACTTATTCTCGTTCCTGATAACCAAAGTGTCTAAAAATGGTAGTTGTCCAGTGTTAATTACTTAAAAATGTATCCATTTAATAAAAAAGTGCTAATTGTTTATAACGTAAATCTCTGTAACTTTTTGAGACAAATTCTTAACACACTTCATGTTTAAAGTCATCCTTTCAATATGTTATCCTCTGACACTAATATAGATTTAACTAGAGGTTAAATAGTGTGTTAAATTTAACTTGCGATTTCATGAAAAGAAAACACGGTTTTTTACATCACTAATTTATGTATAATTATTTTAGAAGCTGCACAGAAATCAGGGCATGCTTCAAACAACAAGGAAACCGAGCTAAGAATTGGTGATTGGCTGAGAAGAGCAAAAGAACGCAATCTTAGAATGCAAATGAAAAAAAAATAAACTCAATGGTAATTCAATTGTTTTTTGAATAATTTTTTTTTAAATCATTTTTGTTTAATTTTTTAGTATTTACACTCCTAGGAGTGTAAATATGTGTGGTAAAGGGGAAAATATTATTTGTTCTCATATCCCAAGTAAGTTTCATTTAAATCCCAAGGATGTTTGATTTAAGTGCCCTGGATGTTTGTAGTTCATCCCGGGTCATCCTACAAACATCCCGACGGAATGTTTGTACGACATCGCAAATGCCGACACGGCTGTTGCCAGAAACATCCCAAGAACATCGCGAGGTAAATAGGGATGTCTCAGAGATGTTTCTATTGTCCCATATGTATGTTTCTAAGATGTCTTACAGATGTTTCTGTGTTATTAGGGTATATCTTCAGTTTTATAAACATCAGTGAGAACTTTAGAAATTATAACTTCCAGTCAAATTTTCTATGAGAAAACAAAAAAAACTAATGGCTTCCTGAGAGGCAAATATACTTTAGTTTTTCCCAAACGCCTCGCTTGAATATTTTCGATTTTGTTTTCGAAATTGTGAACTTACATGCACTCTAGACTAGACTTTTTTATCATTTTTTACACCTTTTAAAGTACCTAAGAGCCTAGTTTCATGAGAGGTCAAAGTCTCTGACAACTGGGCTATCTCAATTAATGATTACTTTTAATAGTATTAAGTAAAGGGTGTCCCAGAGTAGATTTTAGGTTTTAAACTTACCTTACGCCGACCCTGTTCGAAACTTCATGAAAATATTGGACAGTTCTCAGCGTGCACGGTTGAGGCTTTTTTTAAAGCCAACGATTCGTCCACAGTTGCTCGGCGGCGTTTTTGTGCGCAGTACAATATTCGACGCGTGGGCGACGTTAGTTCACGCATGGGTAATAGTAAATTGCGTAACAAGGGTGGAAAGTGACCAATTACGCACGAGCAACGTAGCGGCGACTGCGGAAACGTAACGAGTGCAAGAAATGCACTTTCCAACGAGTTATGTACACTATTTTTCCTACGACCCCAACATTTTTAATATTCTAATTTTTTTTATAAAATATTAATCATTGGGTATATTAATTTTAGAATTTAAAATAAAATTTTAAAAATAATATTTTATTGTGCTTTTAAGAAAATTCTAACATATTTACTAACTTAATTTAAATAATATCTTCAGAAAAAGAAGATTTAATGCTTTGTAATATTATTTTTGATTATTATTTATAATTTTTTATTTAATTTATCTCAGGGATTTTATAGTGGTGGGTTCATTAATTTTGTTATGCCTCTCATAAACAATATCATAAAAATGCTTATTATTTCCCAAAAATTGTTAATATCGCCTATGAAATAAATTCCTGAAAGTTATGCAACCAATTTAACGTTTATTTAATATTAAAATTATTACAACTTATTTAAGGATGAATTCAATTAATGAGATGCTCATTCATACTGGTCATAAAATTATAATAAGATTAATTAAATTTTGTTACAAACTAAAAACTAATAAACTTTTGCTAAAAAACTAGAAAAAATTTTATTTGACTATTGGTCACTCTGAGCTAATTCCAATTTGTCATTTGTCAATTTAATAGTTCTGGATTATTCAATGTGTTTTATAGTAAAAATGTTTATACTTTACTTATGTTTAAGTCGAAAAAGGTAAGTCACGAATTATTGGATACCTTCAGAGTTCATCAACATTTTGTTTTGTTTTTTTTCTTTCTTCTTATTAGTCTGGAATTTCTGAAATGCATCCTCCATTTACCACATGGCACATGTTCCAGAATTAAACAGAATCTTTATTTTTCTTCTAAGTACTGTTTAACACTTTCAAACTACTCATCGGTGGACATTTTTTTCTTTAACATTAACTGGCAAGTTATATTTTATTATTTATAACTTGATGGTCATTGTACATACTTAAATACTAATTATACAATTTATTTTTTTACTTTTCAGGTATTTAACTCAATAAGTTTTAATTTAAAATTCAATTCGTTCAACAGTAAGCATTTTCTTCTCTGATCTTTTTCTCAACCAATCTCGATCTGTTTTTTTTATCAACAAACTTTTTTCTTTCAGTTAAATCCCAGGTCCTTTGGCCAAATTGACAACCAATAAAATTCATGAGTCTTTGACTTTGACAGAAACTGATTGAATTATTATAAATTTTGATATAGCAAGTTTATATTGTCTTATAATTTTTAAAATTATTTAAATGTTATTTTCTTTTAACGTATATAGTTACAATTTGTTTCCCTGTTATGTATTTTGATTTATTATTGATTTTCCCTAAAAAATTGTTTTATGTTTGTAAGGTTTTGCTTAGTTATTTTATATCAAAATATCGGTAGCGGCTAAAATTACCTGCTTAAAGCTGCTGCCACAAAAATCAAAAGAAAGGTAGGTGTACCGATATTTCAGGTGGAGTAAATTCCATCAAAAATTCATCACTTTCCATTTTCACTACTAATTATTCAGAACGATTGACAGACGCTGTGCGTGAAAGTAAAATATATCACACGACCGTATGAAATTTGTCACTTTCGAAGTGCCAAAACAATTCGGAAATAGCCATTTTCATATATGGTCGTAGGAAAAAAAATTTAGAGAACATCCAGGTCAACCAAAAATCATTCGAACTCCTCCCAATATTGAGAGGGTGCGACAGGCTGTAAATCGTAATCCTCGACGTTCCATTCGAAAAATTAATTTATCTCGTGGCAGTATGCACCGTATGTTGAGAAAATAATTAAAATTCCATGCCTACAAAATTCAATTAACCCAATATTTAATGATGGCGCATCACCAACGCGTCGAATATTGTACTGCAGACAAAAACGCCGCCGAGCAACTATGGACGAATCGTTGGCTTTAAAATAAGCCTCAACCGTGTAGACACGCTGCGAACTCGTTCACTATTACATGGTAACTTAAATCCGCACTTATCCGCTATACGCTCGACGTAATATTTTCATGAAGTTTCGAACAGGGTCGGCGTAAGGTAAGTTTAAAATCTACTTTGGGACACCCTTTATTAAGAGCGAAAAGTGGTAAATTATTGGTCGAGAGTAATGTCACTTTTTGCTTTTTTACGAGTACATTTTTTTTACCTTACTAATTCAAAAGAGCGCTTATTTACTGGCTGCTATTGAAGACGCGTGTTTTTCTAGACTTTATCGCGCTTCAACTTTTCGTTGTCAGTGACAAGCAAAAAATCTTACTTTAAAATAGTGATTGTAGAAAATAACGATTATTTAATATTTCGATAACAAACAATATTCCCAATCAAAATATGCATTACGTAATCACTAAACTTTCGAGTATTCTTGTTTAAAGAGAGCTGATTATGTCACGTTGATAAAAGAGATTAATGTACTGTATTCATTGGGGATTCCAACATTTAATGGTTTAAATACATTGACCGGTAACTGACGTAATGATGCTTTATTTTATGTAAAATAATCTAAAAAACTATTGTCAATTGGTTTATTGAAAATGATTTTTGGCACATGAAAGTTTTAAATATCCATAATTTATCAAATCGCTGATGTCAGTTTTTACAAGTCAATGCAAATTGTCTAAAGTAGCAAGTAAAATATCACTAAAATAAATACAACAGACATAAATTCTCATTAAATCAGATTTACCAATAATTCAATCAACGGTGAAGTAGGAATATATAAGCTGAACCTTAGTTATTTTAGCAAGACCATGACGTAATTTCTAGTTATTTCTATTGCCAACAGAATAAACACGAAAACACTAAGAGCAAATAAGATTTGAACGTGCAGGGGAAATTGACTCTTAAAGGTTGGCAACACTTCACGACGTTGCCGCTGTGACTTAGCGAAAATTCTTGATTTTATTTAGAGTAGTCAATGTACTGTAACATTGTGGCATATTACAATAAAAATCCCAAAACTACATAACTATTCTGTGTTCATTTCTGTAGTTCATAGTGGCTTTTGGTACTTCAAATACTCTTCTCCTTGCATAATAAAACCACTTATTTAGTCGTTTTCAAAAACTGACATAACAAAATATATAATAATAATTTACTACAGAAACAAATCATCAAAGCATGTTTCAATAAAAGATCTCCACGATGTGCAATTGTAGACTTTTTAAATTCTTTGTCTACTTTAAACCACAACAATCAGGAAAATTTTCTTATCTGGTTTGTGCTCAGGAGATGCCATAGGAAAACCTCTACAATTTAAAGCACCTGAAAAAGCACCAACAAAAAGAAAAAATGAAGAAGTTTTAAAATCTTCACCCAAGAAAAAATACAAGTTGAAAAAGAGGAATCAGTGAACGAGGAAGATGTTCCTAATGAAATGATAAAGATGGTATAAGTCAAAATATTCACAAAAGGGATACTAACAAAAGCAAAGAACCAAAGGAAAAAAATAAGACTGCTAATAAAAAAAGTTCTAAGTCCTAAAGATTTATAAGATAAATTAGAGACTAATGTGGTTAAAGGGAAAACAAATAATGATAATAGGAAAAACTAACAAAAGGGGCAAAAAATTTTTTTGAAGAAGAAAGTAATGGTATAGACAATGAGGTACCCGAAGTTTCAGTACGTACTAGAGGAACTGGAAGAGTAACAAACTATAAGGAAGAGTGTGATAATGAAAATAAATCATCTCGAAAATAGATAAACAACTTCTAAAGATATTCATGTAACTGAAGACAGTTCAGATGAAAACACTGAACCCACAAAATTTTTTGAAAAAGAAAGTAATGGCACAGACAATGAGGAACCAGTACGAGTAGTTTCAGTACATAATAGAGGAGAGGAAGAGTAATAAGCCATAAGAAAGAGTCTGATAACGAAAATAAATCATCTCGAAAATAGATAAACAACCCTACCACTTCTAAAGATATTCATGTAACCGGAGACAGTTCGGATGAAAACACTGAAATCACAAAAATTTTTGAAGAAAAAGTAATGGTACAGACAATGAGGAATCAGTACCAGCAGTTTCAGTACGTGCTAGAAGAAGAGGAAGAGTAATAAACTATAAGGAAGAGTATGATAACGAAAAGAAATCATCTCGAAAATAGATAAACAACCCTACCACTTCTAAAGATATTCGTTTAACCGAAGACAATTCGGATGAAAACACTGAAATCACAAAGAAAAAGAAGGAAGAGACAGAGAAGGAGAGAGAGAGCATCCACACTCGGTCTCTTCGACAAGGCGGAAAGCTCCCCGGAAAAGAGAGCAGAGGAGAAATCTGCCTCAGCTACCCGAACCGGGTCAACCCGGGGGTAGAAATGACCCTCTGAGACGTGCTCAGTGGGGCAGGAATTAGGTGGTACCTGCGCTACCTCAACCAAGGACTTGCACCTGAGGAAGCCACGAAGAAAGCTGGGGCACAAAACAAAACGAAAGCGGGATGAGACAACCATCACCCCGCAAAAACAAGCACCTAAAAGAAGGAAGGCGGGACAAAGCACCACCACCTCCTCGGGCGGCAGCTATGCAGCTGCCGTGAAAACTGAAAAGTCCTCCCCGAAGCGTTCCCTGAGACATCCCTCAGTGCGGACGAACAAACTAAACTGGAACAGGCACTAGTAGAAAAGATGTGCGACGGGTGGGAGCATAAGCTCCATTTCGGAGGCATCCATTTCCGTCCGGGCATGATCCTGGTCGACTGTGAAACACCACAGTCAGCGGAATGGTTGCGGATGAAAGTTCCCCACCTAAAAAGCTGGGAGGGAGTAGAATTGATAGTGTGTGCGGGAGACGACATCCCAAAGGTACACACCATCACTCTCTTTCTCCCCAGAAGCCAGAAAATGGCAGAAGAAAAGCTTCTACGTTTAGTAGAAGCTCAGAATGAAGGGCTGAGAACTTCCCAATGGAAGGTCATCAGCCTGAAAGAAGAGAGTACATGCCAAATCCTGAGGGCAGGGATAGATGATCTATCCTGCCAAAAAGTCAGGGAAAACGGGTACACCATCCATTATAGGTTTGGGAAAATACCTGTACATGGCCTGAAGAAAGATGAAGAGGAGAAAGTGGAGGAAGTGACTCTCACAACCCCTGAGGTAGAAGATGATGTGGGGAGCACGGGTAGTCTCCACATCTCTAAAATGTACAGCGGAGAATCACCATTATCCGAGGAGACCATGGAAGTCGAAGTAGTTGGGGAGGAAGACCGCACTTCTACTAGTGGGGACAACACCCCCACCGAAAAAGAATAAGATGGCGGGCATTGAGATCGCCCAGGTTAACGTCCACCATGCTAAAGGAGCCTCAGCAGTGATCTCCAGGACGTTCACCAAGAACCAATTGGGGGTCGTGCTGATCCAAGAACCTTGGGTCTACAAAAACCAGGTAAGGTGCCTTATCTGTCAGGACTCCAAAGTAATACACCACATGGGTGAGAACACACCCAGAACATGCATTATGATAAGGAAAAATATTAATTATTTTTGTCTTTTAGAATTCATGACGAGAGACCTCATCCCTATTCGAGCCTACCTCGAATTCAAGAAGAATCATCAAGAAGTGGTTATAGCCTCAGGCTATATGGCAGGAGACGGGCCTGTACCGCCTCCAGAAGCCCATAGATTAGTAGAGTACTGCCAGAGGAAGAAACTGCCACTACTCCTAGGATGTGACGCCAACGCCCACAACACTGTTTGGGAAGAAGTATTAGATATTACAGTAAGTACACCGAGCCTAAAAGATCTAGTGAATAACTTGGAGAGTATCGAGTGAGCCGTCTTTGTCTGATCACAGAATAATTACGTTCAGACTAGAGACAGATCCACCTGAGCCAATCCTCAGAAGGAACCCTAGAAAAACAAATTGGGAAATATATAACACCAATCTGAAAGCAAATTTAGCACACGTCCAGAACGAAAAGGCTAGGCATCACCTAGAACTGGAGAATATTATTGAAGAAGTTAATGGGGCAATAATTGATGCATACGAATCGAGCTGCCCCGAACAAGTAAGCAGAAATTGTAGGGACGCACCTTCAATAGGGCAAAGAGTAGCGGAGATTGGCAGAGCTACACCGAGAAACTAACCACCTACAACAAAGAACTAAGAAAAGCAAAACGAAATAATTTCAGAAAATTTTGTGAGGATATTGACTCCACACCTGCTGCCGCTAGACTATATAGAGTCATGGCAAAAGGTAGAGTCGATAACGCAATGGCTCTAAAGAAGCCAGAGGGTAGCTACACCGAAAGTGAAAATGAAAGAGCCCAACTCTTACTGGACACTCACTTCCCTGGGAATGAACTTATTTCTATAGGGCACACTCCAGAACAGTATAGTAGACCTACCAGAGAAGATACGGCAATATCTGCAGCAATAGACGCATAAGATGGGCCTTGAACACCTTCCAACCGTTTAAATCAGCAGGAGCTGATGGAATATTCCCAGCCCTACTCAAGCGCGGGCAAAAAGAAATCCTACCACACCTAGTGAGTATGTGTCGTAGCAGTCTAGAACTGGGATATATACCGGAAGTATGGAGAAGGGCCAGAGTGATTTTCATTCCTAAAACATGGAAAAGGGATACAACTAATCCTAAATCCCTTCGACCAATTAGTCTCACATCGTTCATTCTGAAAACGGTGGGGAAAGCAACTGATAACTATATCAGAACAGAAATCCTGAAACGGGTGCCTCTGCACCCCCATCAGCATGGGTACCAAACGGGCAAATCCACGGAGACCACATTGGTGCAATTGACAGATGAAATCCAGGATGCACTAGAGAACAAAGAATCTGTAGTGTGTGCCTTTCTAGACATAGAAGGGGCTTTTGACAACACATCACACGAAGCCGTCAAAAGAGCTAGAGGAAAGAGGGGTAGACAACACGACAACCAGATAAATGTCGCGACTATTGTCTTCCAGAATAGCAGAGACTAAAATGGGACAAGACACTGTTTCCATCTGCACAACCAGAGGATGCCCACAGGAAAAAGTAATGGTACAGACAATGAGGAATCACTACCAGAAGTTTCAGCACGTACTAGAAGAAGACGAAGAGTAATAAACTATAAGAAAGATTCTGATAACGAAAAGAAATCACTCTAAAGATATTCATGTAACCGAAGACAGTTCAGATGAAAACACTGAAACCTTAACAAAGTACAAAAATCAAGATATATTGGCACAAAAATAACCAATGAGGTTGATGAAGAATCTACTGTCACTATTAACTTTTATTTGAATCTTAAAACACTTTTCTTACTATTGGAAATGCTTTATAGTCAAGATTTTATTGTTCTATAGACTAGCAGTTCTTTTTTACATCAATTCCAATCTTCAATCAAGTTGAAAGCACATTAGATGCACTTATGTTCAAGCTAGGAAAAAAAATAACTGGCATGATTTCTTATGAAGCAACAGTAAGTGATGACACAGTATTGTACGAACACGGGTGGTGAAACCAAGTAGTCTAAATAAACTTTTAACTGATTCTTCATAGACACAGAAATCCAAGAAAGCACAGAATGATTGATGTGCTTTATGAAATGTCTAAAAAGCACTAGAATGCCAAGCATAACCCAGTTCACCGTTGATACTTTGAACATTGTAAATACTCTTGTTTCACAAAAAACATACACACAAAGCATAATATTAATTATATATTTTTTATATATATTTTAGACCAATTTATGCAAAAATGTGATATTAATAAATAATTAATATATAAAATAAATAATTAGGCGATTTTCTGAAATAACGATTTGTAAGCTACCAATGTGTTTTTGCTAGTGTTCTATATATTTTTGGTTTCGTGTCAAATGTTAAAAAATATATTGTAACTAGAAACTGTTTGTTTATTAGCATAAATTGGCTAAAAAATTTTATCAAAAATCATTTATTTCATAGTACTTTTTCATGGAGATTTGCAATACTTTCTCTTTGGACAGTACAATTCAGATACTATCACATATTTTTTTCTATTAAAAATATTCACTACATAAATGTCTTTTTATCAGAATTTAATAGTCTAAGTTCATCATTAATTAAGCCAAAGCTTAAACATTTTAGCAATTTTATTTTTTTAATTTTTTTTACTGTCTTTCTTTGAAGCTATATATTTAATGGAGGATTCAAGTATTATTACCACCACAAAACTTTAGCAACTAAAACTTCACTTGATTAACTGTCGTACCTTTTATACAGAGTGGGGCAAACTTCAAAGTTAATGAAAAACTGTAAATATTTTATGAAACGTACTGTATATTTTAGGTTTTCTAAGGCATTGTATTCGTAATTTTGGATGGAGATATTCGGAATAATTAGTCCGTTCTGT
Source organism: Crepidodera aurea (assembly GCA_949320105.2). Taxonomy (NCBI): domain Eukaryota; kingdom Metazoa; phylum Arthropoda; class Insecta; order Coleoptera; family Chrysomelidae; genus Crepidodera; species Crepidodera aurea. The sequence goes on along the minus strand of OX439477.1, from coordinate 5,667,296 downwards.
GAGCTGGGAAAATCCTCAAAAAATACAAATAAATTTTGAGGCCCCCAATTTACGCTCTCACCTCGCCCGTTTTCAAGGATGCCGAACACGATGTCGGGGGTTAAAATTCTTTTCCGGTTGGCGCTCTCGGTGAGATCTTTTCGATTCTTGAACAAAATATAGTACGTTTCATTTAAAAAAAATGTAAGTTTGTGCTGCCACGAGTTTTTGGAATCGAAAGTATTTTCAAAATGTGCACTCAGTAACTGTACTAGCTCACACAAAATTTGAAAGTTTTATCTCTTACCACAATGATGTAAAATCTATAAATTCAGAGAATCGACTAGGGCTTTTCTACAAGAAAGACCGTTTTACACAGTGGCAGAATTCTACAACGTGCCTTAGACATTGTTATTCATATTTTGTTTTGTCTAGTAATTTATTTTTTATGATTAAGAAAAAATTATTTTTGGACCTATAAATTTGTAGTGGTATTGCAACTGAAATCCTCCAATTGCATCTTGTCTAATATTTCATATTTTATTTGGTAAACTTAAGATACAATAATTTAAATTTTACGCATGGCACTTGTTTAATAGTTGCTCGATTTTCTACGATTCCTATATTGGGAAATGAAATTTAAAAGGTCCGCACCCAAAGTTCCTAAAATATTAGGCCAAACCCCATGTGCTGGCAACGCGGCTCACGCGTGCTATGCATGATTCATTTTATAGTTGTAATATTCATCTGACAACAATAGCAAAAACTGTTTGTGTGAAGGCACACCATACTACCTGTCTACTGTGTGCCTTCACATAAACAGTCTTTATTATTGCTGCCAAATGAATATTACAACCATAAAATGAATCATGAGCATGCGGTAGCCACTTTGTTGGCACACGGGTGAAACCTAGGCGCGTTGCTGGCAGTGAAAGGGTTAAGAAGTACCTCTGAGTGAAACGCATTTTAAAAGTCATTTGTGCTCCACTCTCTATCATTTCTAATTGGGAAATTAAATTTAAAAGGTCCGCACATTGAAAAAAAAATAGATCATAGGAGATTACCAAACATATCCACTAGTTTTGAACACTTATGAAGTAACTCTGAGTGAAACAATAATATTACGGAATTATGGGCACTTATGGGCAAAATATGGCGTCATTGTCAAGACGAGAAAGATAAAGAAATCCCATCAGGACCTCGCGAGAAGAAAAGACGACTCAATTACAACGAAAACTATTATGATTATGAACTAGAAATAATAAACGCCGAAGAACTTCTAGCCGGCCAAAAAATAGAAGAAAAAAAACAGTTGTTTAGAGCAAAATTTCAAAAGTTTTGCCATTGCAGAAAAATAAGCAATGCATAAACTGAGTGAGTCATGAATTTTCAGGTATATCATGAATAAATGTACCGAAGCAATTTTACGATGTTGCCATTTTACATAGATACGCTCCAAGGTTTTAAATACATTTTCTGACCGATGTCTGTTTAAGTTTAAATTTAATTTTAGTCTGTCCACATAAGTCAGAAAGAAAGGAACACACCGTCAAAGGTGCCGCTGAGACCGAAGCGCTCGGCTTTCCTTTGAAGAAAGAAGCCATGGGATTTATGACTGTATTTCTCTTTAAGGTCGCCGGCGCTGCGGCGTCACACTCAAATAGGGCGACATAGGTGGTACCTTTGACGGTGTGTTCCTTTCTTTCGGACTTTGTGGGATTATGTGGACAGACTATAAATGGTTATTTAAAGTATTTTTTATAGCAAATGTCATTTGTAAACTTAACAATTATATCCAATTATTACCAATTAAAAATGATGCGCTAGACAAGATGCTACGAGTTCATTCCGTAAATGTTTGTTCAGAATTTGAACTTAAAAATATCAGTCGTCTTAAAAAAATCCACCATCTTTGAAAAAAAAATTAAAAAACTAACTTTCTTGTAAATTTGTTAAAATTTAACAAATTCTAACAGTTACATTTGAAATACACACAATATTTATTTTTCTTACCAACACTATTAAAGACGGATCTCATATTCTTAGAATTAAGTTTCTACGTAACGAACGAACTGGCCAAACAACGAATTGGGATGATTTAAAAATTACTACATCACTCTATCATAAAGTGAAGTTTCTGAAGACATTATTTCTTTTGGCAAAGTAGCATTTGAATGTACTTATTTCGAGCCTGTTGAAATTAAAAAATATAAAAATTTATAATGAGTTACTAACCATTCATACCACAGAAGCAACTCTTTTGACTTTTCACATTAGACAAGTGACCTTCCCTACCATAGAGGCAACTCTCTAGACTTTTGACATTAGACAAGTGATAGTCCCTACCATAGAGGCAACTCTCTTGACTTTTGACATTAGACAAGTGACAGTCCCTACCATAGAGGCAACTCTCTTGACTTTTGACATTAGACAAGTGACAGTCCCTTCCATAGAGGCAACTCTCTTGACTTTTGACATTAGACAAATGACAGTCCCTACCAGAGAGGCAACTCTCTTGACTTTTGACAAGCGATTGTATTATTTTATAAATACATATTATGTTTTTATTCTTATGCTTGGTTTTTTGTAGCAAATTAATTGTTTTTAATATTCTTTCGGAGATATTTAATAAACTATTTTAATTTCAGTAAATGTCTTTTTGTGTTATTTGGTAGCTTTTGAATCCAAAATTGGAGTTCTGGACATTTTTTAATTTTGTCTTATTGAATTTGAACTGTGGACTTGATCACAGTATTTTTGTGCCAGTTCGCTCCAGTTTTATATATACAAACAAGTCCGATAAAATTTATAGTTGTAAATTTCTTGCTAAAATTAATTATATACTAACTATATTTGCACTGTTCGACAATTTGATTAAAAGTTTGTTTGCCTACCGTTGTACTAACTAATTGTATACTTCTGAATAGCAAATCGGCTGAAATATCATCGGGTAGGTGAGTAAGGAATTGCGCTCCTTGCAAAAAGTCCATTGTCATTAGTGCGTCTTGGTGTAAATGTAGGATACCTAAAAATTGAAAACATGTCTACTTATTCGTTATTTTTTAAACGATTTCTTAAAATTAACCATTAATTATTTAAAATCAATTCGAATCATCTTGTAGATGAACTTCTTATACACCAACATGTCAGACTGTTTTAGGGATAATTAATATTAGTGGAGGCAAGGAGGGGGGAGACTAAATTGATCCAGTCCGGAAAAAAAAGGCGTCACTTGACCCCTTTCGGGGAAGAGTTTGGCCGGTGGAGGGGTTGATGGTAGTGGAAAGCGATATCCAACATCACCACCGTGCTCAGCCTCTGTAACGTTTATTTCGTTCCAGGCTGTAAATTTTTATTAATAATTCGTATTTCGATAAAATATTCCATTGTATATGAAACAATTGCCCAGTTCGTCGACAACCCATGTTGCACTTCCGCGTACGAATCGATTTGATACTAGCCTCTCGATATGTAAATATCGATTGTAATCCCGATTGACAGCTTTCAACCAATGACGTCGGATCCGATCGAATATAATCATAAATTTGCTCATCCACTCTTATCTCTCTGACCGAACCATCAAAGTCAAAGTAGGCAAAGCCATGTCCGAACCTTTCACTCCCCTTGCTGGAGTGCCCCAGGGCTCCGTCCTGGCCCCCCTCCTCTATCTCATCTACACCTGCGACCTCCCGCCCCCAAACCGCCCATCGTCAACCCGCCTTCTATACGCTCTGATTTCGGTAGCCCAAAACTCTAACCAACTTAGCATCCGAACCCAAAACCTACTGAATCAGTTCACCAGCTGGAGCAATAGGTGGAGGGTCTCATTGAATCTTCAAAAAACACAATTCATCATCTTTAAACATCCGAATTCAAAAAGAACCACCCAGCTCCCCCAAGACGTCAATGTAAACCTCCAGGGAGTCAGGCTCGCTCAACAAAGGGAAGTAGACTATTTGGGTGTTCGATTCTCTCAAACACTTAAATGGTCTCCTGACCTTGCAAACACGCTCAACAGAATGCGTAAACGAGCCGGCCTCCTTGGTGCTTTATGTGGCCGGTTTGGACGGTGCAACACCAAAACCCTTATACACATCTACAACTCCTTCATCCGCCCCGTTGCTGAATAGAGAGCAGTCCCATACGGCGTACTACCCCCCCCCCCCCCATCTAGCCCGAAAAATCTCCTCACTCGAGAGACGTATCCTACGACGATGCCAATATCTCCCCTATCTGTTTCCTTCTGGAGAAGTTTACAACAACGTCTTCAGCGCCCCAAATTCTCTCTCGTTTCCAACTCCTACGGAAAAAATACGTCTCTCGCACTCTGAATGGCTCAAACACCCACGCCCAAAACACCCTCCTCGCCCCCTGGCGACCTCGTCGTCTCCCCCTCTTCAGGAAACCCAAAACAAAACTCCCACAGCCAAACCTCAGACTTCTGGCCGACGCCCAAGACCTCCCCCTCCCCCCCGAACACCAGGATCTATTGGACTCCGCCCCCCTCACCATAAGGTAAACCCCCACAAAACCCAACCCCCTCAACACACAATACCATAATTAAACATAACATAAGAACCACCTGTACAGAATCGTGATTTAGGTTTTCGTGGTTTTCCTAAATCATATTTCCCCCCTTAGATTGGGCACCGTTTTCCCCAAACATAAGGGTGGAAATAGCAAAATGAAATGTCCTAGAAAAATGTATTATATACCAAAAGATAATAAATAATAAACTAAAAAAAAAACAATAAAATAAAAAACAAATTCGCTATTTTTGGTTCCAGCATAACATCCTTAAGAATAAATAGTGTGAAGTCTGTGTTTTGGGCGATTCCAATTGTTACCAATTATTTGGAGACCCAAACTTTTTAGACTGCACCCTGTATATGAGTATGTTACAACTTATTGTAGCTTAAGCTGGCTGAGAAGATGTGAACAGTATTTTTTGAGGGTTGTTGGGTAGTTGTAGACTATACTACGAGTTGTAATGAAAGTATACACTGGTTACTTGATATTTATGTATTAACAATAACTTTCGTAAAAACACTTTTAACAAATGTAGATGTTTAACAACGATTTAAAACTGTGGTGCAATTGCTCAAGAAATGTGTAGGTTGAATAAAAGTATGCATTTTGGTATCAAGCAAGTTTATATGATTTAAATTACTGATTTTATTACGCGTGAACGGTCCATAGTTAATGACCTAATTCACGCGGAGTTAGAAGTTCTACTAATTTTAGTACGCGTGAACGGTCCATCGGTCACGACCTAATTCACGCGGAGTCAGATGTTCTACTGATTTAATTTCTGATCTATTCAAAAGGCCAGCCGTTGGGCAAAATCCCTTTGGCCAATCGCTGTAGCTTATTCGCGGTTACATAGATGTGTTTTTTATCTCTGCCTGGCGACCCATTGTCGCGTCGGCGGGGCGCAGTATATTTAAAAGGCGCGTGCCGCTAAAAGAGCGGTCTCCGCAGTGAAATATGATATCCTCGTTAGTCGGTGACTTGCTTCCGCGTTAATTCGTACCTGCGCGATGGCCTTCATTTCACGACACGTGTTAGCTTGTTGCTATGCTAGGCACATAAGCGTGCTTTTGGTTATTTTTATTTTATTTACATATTATTTTTATTTCCTTTTATTGCCATGGGCGTAGATTAAATGTTCGATTTCGAACAGTCTGATATTAGTTTTTTGTGTTAATTTCTATTCGTTGACAAACGTTCGTATCTCATTTAAATTATTATTAAATTGCTTAGTAAATTAAATCAAATCGCTTATAAGGTATAGCTATAATCATTTTTACTTCCTAGGTATGTGTATATTTTTTATTTTTAACACTTTTTATCTTTATCGAGTTTTTCCATCTTTTACAAAGTTCTGAAAAATACCATTGTAAACCTTAAAAGCCAATTGTATTTTTAAATTAAATTGTTAATTATATAGAAACTTTTTCAATATCTTTCACTGCATATTTTATTTGTGTATTTTAATTACCACGTGTTAAAGGATGGAAAGACATTGTTTTTGTATCAATTATTGATATTATGCTTTATAATTTTTAAAAGGAGACCCAAGGTGGTTTATCCAGTGCCGTTTTAAAAGAAGATCCAGTGGGGTACCGTTCGAAAGGAGACCCGAGGAGGAGAATGGGCGTTTCGATTCCATTAATATAATTAATTATAGATTAAAAATATTATGAATCTCCGCAGATCTAAGCAGATAATGGTAAGTTAATCTTATAGACCACCTGCACCCTTTCTAAATTCCAAATTAAAATTTTAAATGAAAAGAATATTGTTTCAACACAAGTAAAATCTCTAGTGATTCCCAGAACAAATCCTAACGTTTTCATAGATTTGTTGATGATAAACTCATATTGAAAATGAAAGTCATAGAATGCCAACATTTATTAATACTTATGCCCAATTTGTATTAAAAATGATTGAGAAAAACAGGATTTAATTTTCAAAAACAAATTAAACATATGAGGTTTGTTCCAACAACAATTTTGTGACTGTACATAAACTTGTCCGCGACTTATTGTCAACGAACTGTTAGTCGATAACCTGTCGAGGATCGGACACTTAATTCGGGAACTCGGAAGTGTTCCAACACATTTTTTGTCAAATTTATCCTGTCAATAACGTCAATGTCAAATTTTGACTTTGGGAAGTACCTATATATATACCTAAGTAAGAAAACTGATAAAAAGATTTAGAAATTTGGATTATGAATATGCAGGGTTAGTATATATATTAAACTTTGTTTTAATTGTGAAACTAATAAATATATATGTATTGTTTTCAGATTTAAATGAATTTATGGTTAACTCACAAAATCCATTGCAAGGTAAGCATTCTGAAAACTTTGCAGGGCAAAGTACAAAGAATGACGCTTTATTAATAAAATATATTTATTTTTCCTGCAGCAACAATATCATAAGCATCAAATTTTTTTTTTAGGAGTTGGGGATGTGGAATATATATTTATTCAACCCAGTACCTCCAGTTACATTGCAGAAGAGAGTAGCAGCGCTACAGAAAATGACAATTTTAAGTGGTCTGTTAATAACACCAAACTGTTCATAGATATATATGGGAAATTAAAAAAAAAAGTTGGCACAATTGAAATAAAAACACTTAAAAAAATGTGGAAAGTGATTGCGGGAGAAATGTCAAAAGAGCTGAAGGTAACTGTGACACCTAGCAATTGTGAAAACAGATGGAGGGTGCTAGACAGGGCATATAAAAAATACGTTGATAACCAAACTTCAACTGGGAGAGGTCGAAAATATTTCGAATATGCCACAGAGATGGAGACCTTATTTGGGAAAAAACACAAAATACGCCCTGAAATTTTGTTGGGATCAGAGTCTATTCATATACCACATAATATTGACGAAGAAGAAGAAGTGGTAAAAGATTATAGTAATGCTCATAAAAATATTTCTGCTCTTAATGATATTTCTAACTCCAGAAAGATTGAAAAACCTAAAAGAAAAAGGAAAATTGGAGTATTAGAAAATATACAAGACCGCCTGGCATATCAAGAAAAAAAAATTAAAACAGATAATGAAAAATTAGAAATATTAAAGGAAAGAAATCATCTAATCAGAGAGAGAAATAATTTGATAAAAGACGGCAAGTATTGTCAGTGTAACAGTAAAAAAATTTTAGAATGATGTAGATTTTTAGTTTTTTGTAATAATTTATAATTTATTTTTTGTAATTTAGATTTTAAGTTTTTTCATAATTTAGTTTATGTTGTGTTTTTTATTCATAATTTTTATGTTGTTTTTTTTCTTCAGAATTTTCATTTTAAGTTATGTTAATTTAGTTTTAATAAAATGAAATTAAAAATCAGTATTATTTATTTACATAATATTACATTCTAAGATTATTCATAATATTGTTTCTGATTTGTTTGGCATCATCATCTTCATCCTCACCATCATCACTATCATCATCAGGAATATCTGCTGCTACAGGTAGCAATATTTCTTCCTCCATGATCTGTTCTTCTATGGGGAACTCGTCTTTTAAAGCTATATTGTGTAAAACACATGCCGCTCGTATCAGATGCACAATGTAGGTTATGTTCCTTAACTTTATGTGATACAGCTGCCTAAATTTTTGTTTTAGAATACCAAAACAGTGTTCAATTGTTACCCTATTTTTTGACAATTTTCTATTAAAATTAATTTGTCTGCCTGTGAGATGTCCTCTGTCTTTAAACGGTACCATTAATTTTCGATGAAGAGAATATCCACTGTCACCTAATAAATAGTAGCGGCCACACTTTTCATTGACGTTTCTGCACAATGGAGAGTTTCTAAATACTCTACTATCATGAACAGAACCTGGGTAGCCAACAAATATATCTATTATTCTTTTATTATTATCACACACTGCTTGCATCTGAAAAATGATAATAAATAATTTAAATGATGCCTATTTTAAAAATCATTTAATATTATTTTAACAAAGAGTCTAAATCATTTTTTGTCACTCATCAAATAAAAAATAGACCTGCTATTTATATGCGGATGTCTTGTCCCCTTATTAACTTATTTAAGCTTAGATTCCTCAGAATGGTTGATTTTCTGTTAATAGGGAACGACTCGGCATACATCTATATGAGTAAATGTGGCAGTAAGACGTTTTACAAAACATGCTATAGAAAAAAAATAAAGTATTTACCTGTATAGAATAAAAACTCTTTCTGTTTATATAAGAATCGTGGTCATATTTTGGTTTATCTATTTTTATGTGACAACCATCAATAACCCCTATTACACCAGGGAATCCATTTTCTCTAAAATGAGCTTCTATTTCCGTTTTTTCAATTTCAGTTGGCCATTTTATAATCTGTGAAGACAAGTTGCTAAGGAAAATAGTTAGTCTTCTGATGACTCTGTGTAAAGTGCTGATAGAAATATTAAATCTATCAGCTACATCTCTAAAGCTGGATGTTTGATGACCCATGTACCATAAAAATATTAACGTCTATAAAATAATGTAGATCAATACCTATATTATATACTAACAGAAAAATTCAAAAATTACCAACCTGACTTAATGCTATAAGTTTTCCATATTGTCCCCAATGTCTTTTATACAGGTCACTCGCTTCATATCTAGCAGCTATGTTGTGTGCCACTTCCCTACTCACTCGGAAATGTTCGAAAAATAGCTCATTGTTATATTGTGGAACTGTATCCTCTGAAACATAGAAATATGAAGAAGTTTCAAACAGAAATAGTGATAATATTTAATGCCCTCAAAACTTCAGTGCTGATAGATAACCTTTTTTAAATGAATGAACTATTAAAACTATCTAACTTACCTAAATAATTTTCGTTTTTTACTCTAGGTACATTTAAAAGTACCTCAAAGTCTATGTCTTCATCACTAGAATCATCAGAATAATAGTCATTTTCACTTTCATCACTCATTATTAATAATTAACAGACGCACTTATATTATTAAAAATAAACCACAAATGATAATAAAATAAACTAAAACAGGATACTACCAAACAAATAATAAAAATACAATCATAAAATTTTCAGTAGTAATACCCCTAGGGCCTTGATAATACCGAGATAATTTTGTCATAGAGAATGCTGAAAGCGTGTTGCTTGATAATAATGGCCCGAGGCCGAAGGCCGAGGGCTATTATCCTTAAGCAACACGCTTGAAGGATTCTCTATGACAAAATTTTGAGGATTTATCAAGGCCCGAGGGGTATTCGATAAGATAATTTTTTACTTTGTAGATTTAAACATTTTTAAACTAGTTGTCAGTTTGACGTTTAATTAATTTTTAATCAAAAACTTGACTTGCTGAAAACACCAAACTGAAAACACCACATGTAGGGTGTTATCGCTGTAATCCATAGCTGATTGGATGAAATTTGACACATGACTCTAAATTAAGTAATTTGATTGGTTACAATAGTTAGTAAAAAATTATCAGGTTAAGTTGACAGTCACTGACGTTTTCCAAACTCGTTTTGCGCAAGTCTTGACAATTTGTTCCTACTGAGACCCAGGAACAGATTTGACAGTACATAAACTTGTTTGTGATTAGTTTTGGTTGTGTTGGAACACAAACTTTTTGTACAGGTTTGAGTCGGAAGTTTGTTGGAACACCAAATTTAGACTGCGCAGAATCCCGACAGTACGCAAACTGGTTTTGTGTTATGTTGGAACAAACCTATAATCTCAAACCGACAACATTGTACCAAATATTCAAATATATCATACGGGCATCTCATCACGTAGGCCCACTTCGACAACAATCCGACGACATCGTACGACACGCAGAGCTTTCAACGAATTTCGTGACTACATGTATATTGACACGTATGCCACAATTTCAAAACTTTAGAACCAAATTAATGTTTGTTTCTCCAACGTGAGAGAAAAAGACAGACATAAAAAAACCCACCCGGGCTAACCAAAATCGACTCGCCCACGTTAACAATTCGTTCTAGAACATTCGGACCGAGTCGAAGCGACTAGACTTCGCAAATTTTTTAATTAGTGTTTCATCACCACTCAAAGACAAAACATCTCATACGCGCATCATGAACTAAGTTAAAAACGGTACATATTTTCTGAATGATGTGATTACTTTCGTTATTTACTAATATGGTTTAGTGAATTAAGCAAATACTTTTATCGTTAATTTGTGCGTTGTTTTTCGTCATTTTACTAATATTATTTATTTATTTATTTATTTATTTATTTACGGGCAAGCCCATTTAAGATAAAGATTACAATTTAAAAAGTATAAGAACAAAGAACATATAAAAGTGGCTTAAATCACTTGTCATACATAGTAAAAATACAAATAAGCAGGTAATATAAAGGACACGACAAAAAAGGTTCATTAAAACATTAAACGTTAAAGCTCTGTATTCAGTAATTGAGTTTTAAAATGATGAAGGGAGGTGTTAAACATCTCAAGATTACTGTGAGTATTGGCTAATCTTAACATTCTTGGGATGCAGCTATTAAACGCTTGGTTCAAACGATACAAAGGTACATGAAAAGTTTGTTGCTGTCGAGTTGTGCGGGTTGGAACAAGAAGATTTATTTTTGATAGAAGTTCACTACAGCTGCATCTGCCATTGATAATATTAAAAAGCAATGCGAGGTCTCTCTGTTTTCTCCTAGTTTCTAAGGAGGGGATGCTAAGAAAAAGCTCGATCGATTCATAATCACTAGGGGTACCCAGTTTATAAGCTATGTATCTCAGAAAATTATGTTGTACTTTCTCGATGTTCCTGCTATATGTGATATAATGTGGAGACCAGACAGAGGAACAATAATCTAGGTGGGGTCTGACTAGTGAACAATTTAGGACTTTAATTGCAGTAGTGTCAGTGAAATCGTGGGTTAGCCTTTTGATAAAACCTAACATTTTCATTGATTTATGGATAGCCATAGGTATGTGTTGGTTAAAGCTTAAAGTGGGATCTAGAATAACTCCAAGGTCTTTGATTTGATTAACAGACTCCAAGATCTGACCATTTAAGTTATAATTAAAAGTAGTAGGTACTTGTGATCGATAAAAACGCATGACGTGGCACTTTACAGTATTCAAGTCCATGCCATTTAGAGAACACCAGTTGGACAGGTTGTCAAGGTCAGACTGAAGGCAGAGGGCATCGTAAATGGTTTTAACAGTTTGGAAAACTTTTAGATCATCAGCAAATAATAGTGCTTTGCCATGCCGGAAACAATGAATGATGTCATTAATAAATAAGTTAAAAAGTAAGGGAGCGAGGTGTGACCCTTGAGGAACACCTGATGTTACCTGAATTAAATTAGAATAGTGATGATTTACTCTAACCATTTGAGTCCTGTTCGTTAGATAGCTACTAATCCATTGCAGTAAAACCCCACTTACACCATATTTATCAAGCTTTTGAAAAAAGACATTATGGTTGACTCTGTCAAAAGCCTTAGAAAAATCAGTATACACAGAATCAATCTGGCAACCCTTCTCCAAAGCTTCTGACAGGAAGTCGACATAGGTAACTAAATTTAATTCAGTCGATTTCCCAGCACAAAAACCGTATTGTTGTTCAGTTATAATGCCAGAGCAGTCATAGGTAAGGAAATCTGTTATAATGTTCTCAAATACCTTAGGTATAGTACTGAGAATAGATATGGGTCGGTAATTTTTGATGTCTGACTACCCGATTTGTATATTGGGGTGACATAAGAAAGTTTCCAATAATCAGGAAACTCTCCTGTGTCGATAGATTTATTAAAAATGTAGAAGAGAGGGCGAGACAATACAAAGCTGCAATTTCTAAGTAGGATGGGAGGGATAATGTCTGGACCTGGACCTTTCTTAACATCAAGATTAGATAATTTCTCATAAATCTTTGAAATAGGAATGTGGTAAGAGGAGACATTAAGTTTTGACTCGATTTCAATATTGTTTAGTAAATTAAACAAATACTTTTATTGTCAATTTGTGCGTTATTCTTTCGTTATTTACTAATATGGTTTAGTAAATTAATGTACCTTTATTGTTAATTTGTGCACTGTTTCTTCGTTATTTTAATAAATCGTTAACTACAAGGTGTTTTTGTTTTTGTTCTTGGAGTTGTAAAGACACAAAAAAATCCTAAATCTACAGTCCATTTAGAAGCTACGACATAGTTTAAATAAGCGGTATATTTAACACATCGGCCGACATCTGATCCCTCAACAAACAGAATAGAGATTTTGTTAAAATTTTAAATACGAACATAATATTATTAATATATTTTTAACAAATAAATTAAACTTACCTAAAGCAGTTCTGAAAATAAATTCATATCCATCTCTCAAAAATACATCCCAAACTCTGCAAGCAATATCAAGTGGCATCGCTTTTGCAAAAATCGTGTAAATCCAATCTAACAGATACAGATCTGGCGTTAAACCGCTATTTTCAAAATGGCCGTGTAATTTCGGCAAATTATAGCTAAATATCTGATCGTAAGCGTTGTAATACGCCTGCATACGGCTTTGGTTCAAAGTAAACGCCGACAGGTGTAGAGGTTGATTCAACAGATTAGAAAAACATATAAAAGCGTCGCCAGGCTCCATATTCAAAATTAATATGGCGGCAATATATGACATTCCCTGGACATAACCCACGTCCGGTCTATATGACACGTAGGCCGCTAGTAGAGAATGTAGCGTGTCCGAATATGGTCCTCCTTCTTGAAAAATACCCAAATGTGGAAAAGTTCTGGCTATATCTAATTGGATAACGTCCATGGAGCTTTCTTGATCTGCATCGGAATCAGATTGTATTGTTTCGGGGCTGTTTAAACGATTTTGCGCACGACTAAGGCATATGTCGTACAATTGGTGGGTTAGGTTTAAGTCATTACCTATCGCAAGAATCCACACTTTTCCTCTAACACTGGAAGGGAGTCCTTGCCACCATAGGTCGATTGTTTTTTTGTTAGAACACCTACAAAAGTATACTAATTAAATCGGTTTGTCCTTGGTCTATACCTGCTATGTATGGTTAAAATGTACACGGAAACAAAATACTTTCTTTTAATTAAACTTTAAGTTATGAAAAGGTAAATTCAACCTTTTTGTAGATTATCTTTAAGGATTTTTTGAGATTGGAATGAAAATAAAAATCGGACAATATACTAACTTATAAGTACTTACATTGCGCTCCAATTTGGCAGAACATATTGAGTAAAATGTTTGGTGGCAGATGCTTGTTGTTCTTCCAACTTTAATTGAAGTTTTTGCTGTTTTTGTTTAGTGGCGGAAGTTTGGGCTTCTTTCTTTTTTGCAGCAACCAAAATCGCCTTGTACTCGTCCTTGTGCTTCTGTTCTTCTTTTTGTGATTTTGCAGGCAAATTTGAAGGCCTTTGAAACAAAAATAAAATCACCATTGGATCTTAATTTACTTATACAATTAATTAAGTAGATTCTCATTGTTATTCGGCAATGACATGGTTTTCGATTTGTGTCTTATCATTAATAATTTGTACAAATTCGCATTCTTAACTATAAAACCTGAGTTGAAAACTATCGTCGACCACTCAATCAAAACACAATCTTCACACACTCTACGCGCGTTTCGCCAACTATGTTGGCATCATCAGGAGTTGATGATAGAGTGATTGAGTGGTCGACGATAGTTTTCAACTTAGTTGATAAACCAAAGGTTCCAATTTCTCAATTTAATATAAAACCTGAGGTTTTTTCTGTCTGGGTAAGTCAATTACCAATCAAAAAACTTTAACTGATAAACCAGGACTGAAAGATTACAGTGGCGTAGCAGATTCATTTTTAATTTTCTGATTACGAAAATATGGAGTGTATTGGCGAAGAACAACTCACAGGAAATGTTTAGGACTGAAAGTAATTGATCTTAAAGGTAAAAGGCTCGTGAAATTTTACTGTGAGGATTGTCAAAATGGTATTAAGCTAATACCTAAATTACTTGTGAAGTTCCTGGGAGCAGAAATCAATGAGTTAAAAAATTCTGTGAAAACTGGCAGAATTCCTAATTCGTTAAAAATCAGTACAGTTATACCTATTCCGAAAATAAACAATACCAATAATGCTGATGAATTTAGACCTATAAATACCTTTATCCAATAGAAAAAAATATAGAAATTGCTGTTTATAATCAATTAATGAATGTTTCTGTAAATTCGATCCTGATATGTAACCAATCCGGTTTTAGAAAAAAATTTCCTAAGAATCAGAGCTACAACTTACACTTTGTAACATTCAAACTAAATTAGAAGATAATAAATATGTTGTAACAGTATTTTTGGACTTAAAAGGTCTTTTGAGACAATTTACAGGCAAATAATGTAAATAATGCTGTAGCCCCTAAACCCCCCCCCTGGATCCGCCAATGTTTTAATCTGATGTTAAAATGAAAAATAAAGAAATATTTTATTGTCTCTTTGGCCATTATGTTTGTCCAAAGAATGAATTGTAAATAATAAAAAATAGCACAATTTCCGAATTATAATAACACAAAAAAATATTTGTTAAGTTTCAATTTAAAATTAATTTAAACCTTTCGTGTTGAATCAGAGCAGAAGAACTGGCAACAACATGAATGGGTGAACCATGGGTGGTACATTCATTTGGTTGTTTACTGAAAATTTTCCAAACGCTGGCACTTGGGGTAGGTTCATCGGAAGTTCCTCTCCAAGTAAATATATGCCTGAAAAAAAAAACTTATTTATAATATGCATTGCAATAGAAAAGAAATTATTTGTTTTAATTTCCCTACAGATGATTATTGTATATAATTCCTTTTTTATAGACAAATACAAAGACGCAAATACAGTGTAAACAATCATAGATGTTTACATCAGGGAAATCTTTAATAAATCTAAGTTATGCATGATATTCCTAATTTGTTAAGTGGTGTTCATTGACAAACAGATTATTCTTGGATGTGCTACCATCTATGGTTAGAAGGGAGTTTTGACACTTTACAAAGCAACAATTCCCGATGTATTGGGTGTTGCATACACTCAATTTGCATTGTGTGTTGCAAAGTTTTTATTTCACTGATTCTAGTCAAGATGTAAGCGATGTAATAATAAACAGATTATTATTCTTTTCCTTACTTTTCTGATAGATAGTAACACATTTGCATAGATAGACAATTATTATTATGAGAGATTAAAAGTTTTTTATATAAACAGTGATTTTATTATTCATAGAGAAGATAATAGGGGGGGTTAGCTGATTTGTGATTTGGAAACATTTCCACTGTCTTATTATTTTTACCAGCAGCAACTTTTATTTACACTCATTCTCAATTTTCTTTTTTGTAAAAAAATACATAAAGGTAAGTAGGGTCAATAGAATGGAAGCCAGATGTCAAATATCTGGGACTAATACTAGATAATAAACTCATCTGGAATAAGCACGAAAAAGAAGTAACCAGCAGGGAAAAAACGGGGATGTAACCCAAAGATCCTGCAGTGAATGTACACGTCAATAGTGGGACCGGCCATCACTTATGGAGCAGTAGTCTGGGGCAGCAGAACTAAGCTGGCCAGTACAAAGGCAAATCTAGCGAAAATCCAAAGACTAGCCTGCGTATGCATAACAGGTGCAATGAGAACGTGCCCAACGGCCACCATGGAGGTAATCCTAAGCCTTAATTTCTCTCTCTCTCTTTCCACTGGATTAAAACCACTTGGCCTAAGCCTTACACCCCTCCATATAGTAGTGGAGAGTATAGCGATAAGGACAACCTACAGAATGACCAGAGAAGGATCAACCAAACGCAAGTTTCGACTCCATTCTGAAAATCATCAAACCTGGGACATGCCCCAAGATGAGATGACAAAGAAGTTTAGCTTTGTGAAAGAATTCAACACAAAGCTAAGTAACAAAAGCGAATGGAACAAAGACATCATCCCAAAACTCAAGAGAAGTGCCATTAAATCGTACACAGATGGTTCTAGAACAACAGAAGGAACAGGAATAGGAGTATATGGGCCTGGAACCAAATATTCTGAAAGTTTAGGCAAATCTCCGAGCATTTTCCAAACTGAAATATACGCCATCGGAAAATGTGTCCAGTTCAACATAGAAAGAAATTTTCGCAGACAAGAGATCATCATCATGTCAGACAGCCAAGCAGCCATTAATGCCTTGAACTCCCACGTAATCAACTCCCAGATGGTTTGGGAGTGCATAGAGAATCTTATCGAACTAGGCAAGAACAATACTGTTACCCTCCTATGGGTTCCGGGACACACTGGAGTGGAGGGTAATGAAATAGCAGACGTACTCGCAAAAAAAGGGGCTGAAACACCATTTCTGGGACCTGAACCCTTCTACGGAATAAGCACCAGTACAATACTTGATGAACTTGGAAAAGAAGTAAATAACAAAAGATCCCAATACTGGATAGTACTACAAGGAATGAGGCAGGCCAAGACACTACTGGGAAACTATAACCAGAAGAGATCTGACGACTGCGTCAGTAAAAGTAAAAATAAGCTCAGAATACTAACGGGTATCCTAACAGGGCACTGCCGGCTGAGAGGCCACCTAAAGAAACTCGGATTAGTAGACAAAGAAGAATGCAGATACTGCGAGGAAGAGGAGGAAACCTCTATCCACATTCTCTCAAAATGCATTACCCTGCAAAATCCAAGGGTACGATACCACGGAGAATATCAAATCCTGAACTTTTTGAAAGCAATAGGACTGGAGGAACTGCTCTAATCGTTGAGACATCCTCAACGATTGGGCAGCAGTAGGGGGCACAATATATCTCGCAGTGTATCGACACCCCCATCACAGATAGATAGATAGATAGGGTCAATAGAAATATATGATTTTGATATCAAATTTTTTGATGACTTTAGATTTACAAGTCGAAACTTTAAAATTAAAAACTTTTTTGATAAAATAAGTGGTTTTAATATCCAGAAAGAAGAGTATTTGAACTATTTGGCTATTTGTATAGGGCATTCACGTAAATTGAGTGAAATTAAGTGAATTTCCTAGACTAGTAACAGTAGTTGGTTTCAATATTGTAATATAATGAACTAATAAAACTATTAAAATCAAGTCAGAAACTAAGTTTCATTAATAAAATCTTTCATATGCTGATTTTCATTTAGAAAAATCCATCTTTATTATTATTTATGTAACAGGTAACAAAAAGTTTATCTTTATTATGAATTTACATTTTAAATGTGAACAGATTATAATCAAATCCTAAAAATTTGTTCTACAGACTGGTTGGTACTTACTTTGACAAAAAATTTGTTAGGCTCTTCCTCCTAGGTTTAAAATTAGAGATATCCAAACTTGACAAAGATCTGTCTTCAGATCCTATTAAACTCCCAGAAGTTGATTGGTCACTAATAGCACTAAGGCTAGAAATAGTGCTTGAAAATGACCCAGCTTCTGTCCTTCTATGTCCTGGTTTTTTACTATGCTCCCCATTATTGCTTAAGTCTTTATCATATTTAGTATCAGTCTTAGATGTGTCTACTAAATGTAGCTGTTTAGTTATAGGACTATATGCTAGCGATATGTTTTGCAATGCCTCATTAAAAGAGAGTTTATTTTTAATATTCGAATTATCAACATGATCACAATTTGAGATTTCTTGAGTATTTGTAGTTTTTACATGACTTGCCGTAGAAGGCTGCGTGTCTACATTTTTTAGTTTTTCATATCTTTCTGGCCAAGTTCTAAATGATTTAAACCAAGATTCGCTTTTGGGACTTGGAGAACTATCTTCATATTGTGATTTACAATCACATTCATCTAAAGATAAATCTAAACAGAGTTCATCCTTATTGGTACAGTCTGGTAAACTTTGGCTTTTAAAATCTAAGTTATGTGGATACTTAACACTATTTTCATCCTGTCGAGAAGATAAGTTAGAGTCTAATTTATTTGTTGAGTCTCCATTTAGAAGTTTCACATCAACAACTTGTTTATCTTTTGCTTTGTCATGAGATTCGTAATTTTTCATTATTCATTTGGTCAAATTATCCTTTACTTGTTTTAAGTGTGTGGTAAATAAAGTTTTCTTATATTCACAAATATAAATTCCATTTGTAACAGTTCAGTTTAATTTTTTTTATTTAATAAAAAATACTAGTACTTCGAAAGCCATGTTGAAACTCGGGGTTTTGAAACGTCAATGTCAAAATCAAATGTTAATTTTTTGCGTTCGGCTATTACACTAATGTATTCTGATTGTTCAAAATTCAATTGTTTGTTTTGTTTTTCAAAAATAAAGGACGTATAAAACTCGAAATTAGCACATGCAGCGCTAGATAATAAAGAGAAAATGTTGAAAATTCTCGTAAGTAAAATATAAAATTAGTGATTTAAAACATTTAGGCAACTTTCATAGTTAAACAAGATTAAAAACTTCAAACTGTGCATCTCTTAAAATAAAAAATGTTTAATCATTTTGCAAAAACACAGTGTAATGGAAAATTTTTTTAAAGTTATAATGTAATTTTACTTGTCTTTTTAAAGTTTATAACATCCATGACGTCATATTTTTTACTACGCGTCTAACAATACAATAAGCTATTCGTAGATAAACTGAAAGTATAAAATTTCCATAAACTGGACTAATCGAAAATTAATTAAAATTAATGAAAACATAAATTAGATTAAACATTTTATAAGCATTCGCGAAAGATAAGCTAGATGTCATTCTGATTAAAAGTCAAATGTCAAAGAGGTTTTTGGGGTTGGCATCCTGAAACTTTTTATTGTCTTGTTTAGGGCACAGGCTTATTTATGTTTAAAAAAAATATTTCGTGGATCAAAAGGCTACGAAGAGGCTTACTTGTTTTTCAATTACATTATTATAGGTGAATGTAACGGTATTTTGGAATGGTACTGATAGTTTTAGGTTATTAGTTATAGGAGGCAAATTTTATTATGAACTGAAGAGAGCAGACATGGCGGCTACTAGAAAATTACAAGGTAAGTGAAATTTTCGATGTTTTTCAATGATAAGTAGAACTCATATCAGTGTATTGACGATATGGTTTTTTTACAGACACTGCTAGCACAGTGTTTCAAGTACAGTTCATTCAGACATAAAAATCTTTGCATAAACTAATGTTTTAGTGAAATATGTGATCAAGATCTAGAACACAGATTGTATTTTTTCAGGAGAAATAGATCGCTGCCTTAAAAAAGTTACTGAAGGTGTTGAGACTTTTGAAGACATCTGGCAAAAAGTCCACAATGCAGCCAACAGTAATCAGAAGGAAAAGTATGAGGCTGATCTCAAGAAGGAAATTAAGAAGTTGCAAAGGCTAAGGGATCAAATTAAAAGTTGGATAGCCTCTGCTGAAATTAAAGATAAGAGTGTTTTAATGGACAACAGAAAACTCATAGAAACGGTATGTGCAATATTTAGTGGTTTTAATATAATTGCACATCAGTGTTTTTAGTTGTCACAATAACCCTTTTTGAAAAGTCAAATTTTGACAACCTTTTTAAACTTTGTGAAATTTTATTAGTTATTTCATTATTACTTTTGTAAGTACAATTATACTCTATTAAACTATATATAAGGCTCCATTTTAACACATTTTTTATGTATAACCTAGACACTATAATTTTACAATCGGGGAAAAACATTGTGCTAAAAGTATTAGTTCCTAACATGTAACATTTGAGTTAGTTCTTAAATGTTTCTGTAAAATACAATTTTAGTTTAGATTCTGTAACTTTATAGGTTGTAAGATATATAGGATCATCTTTCAAATCAAAAATCTAGAAGTTTTTCTACTTGTTACTTATATAAAAAAATAAATTTCAAACGTTAAAAAACCTACATTTGTTAATAGTTTGTTATAGAAAACTTTATGATTTTTATATGTCTATTTCTTTTTTGATAAATATTTTATATATCTATATTATATTTACCAAACAAATGGGAAACTTAGAACTACTGAACTTGTATATTTATCAATCAAATCATTATTGTTTAATAGTTAGTGTACCTATTTTTACCTCCAAATTTAGTCTTTATCTTGATTTTTTTAATTGTCCATAAATACTTATTCAAAATTTAAATAGTGTTTATTTTGTTATCAACTGTTATCAAATATTGATTATCAAATATTATTTTAAATTGCAGTAAACATCTAACTTTTAAACATAATCTCATCATTAATGTACTTTTTACTATGTGATTAAAATGTAATACATTTCTCTTGAGAAAGAAATGTATCATGTTTTGTTACTTTATAGCAAATGGAGAGGTTCAAAGTTGTAGAACGCGAAACTAAAACAAAGGCTTACTCAAAAGAAGGTTTAGGTGCTGCTCAGAAATTAGATCCTGCTCAGAAAGAGCGAGACGAAATACAACATTGGTTAGCGTCCTCCATAGAAAAACTTAATATTGGTGTAAGTACAGAAAAATAATTACAGTATCTTATAAATTGATTATATTTTAATATCTATTTATTATTCTTTTATTTATTGGCATACATAGAGCATATTTTAATTTAATATTGGAAAACCCAGACATTCCAAAATGTTAGGATTTTTTTATGTATCAGATTATGCTGTATGATATATAATTTTTTTTACCTTAAAAAATGTGGAAGGGAAGGGAAAGGCTGAAATTACCAAATACTAGTGTAAAATGACTTAAACGGGCACCTTTGCTTCATACACTTTTCTAAATTTTTTGAATAAGGGACAGAATGACGCTTATATTCAGATATTCGAAGAAAGTTTAATGTAAAAGTTGTAGATAATTAAAAAATGTAAAACTTTTGTATTAATTATTTTTCAACATATAGTCCAGTCATTTGGTAGTTTTACCTGGAAAGTTTTCCGGAAGTTTTGCAAATGATTGTATAGATTTCAACTTGCTCTTTCCGAATTTCAACTTTGCTACCTCGTGTTTTAGTTTTTTGATAATATCTCCTATCCGACTCATTTTACGATGAAAATAGTTATATAATAAATTAAACTAGAGAAAATTTCCTAAAATTTAGTAGTAGTAATTTTTTTTTTGTAAAATGAATAGCTTCAGCGCACCAGCGGCGCAAAGTCTACTCGAACACGAGTTTTGGCCAAAAAACTCATTTCCACACCACCATGAGGTAGAGTATTGTGGTATCCCCAGTAGGCCTAATCCACACGCAATGCACTATTGCAAAATTTAGTGCATTCTTCTTTGCTTCGATCTTCGTGATGGACCAGGTGTTGCGAGTTGCGAGTCTCCGTTTCATCCTTTTCATCGGTATCTTGTGACGGAACTTGCTAATTATTACAGATACCACTGCAATTCGTGCATATAACAGAGCACTTTAATCCAGCCTTTCTACATCTACAGGCTCTCCCACATCCCTTTTTGCATTTGCAAGAAATAAGTTTCAACAAGGTTTCCGAGAGCTGGATTCTCGAGTGTGGTGACAGGAATTAGCCCATTCTTGCTTCTTTTCCATCCCCATCGTTCTGCATTTTGTTCAACTCTTGCTCACCTTGGTGATAGGTTCGGAACGAATGTTGTCGTGCTGATGCTTCTGTCGGTGGTAGCGATGCAATATTAAATTTATTTTTTATAACGATACACGTTGAAGATACAATGGGCCGACAGGCCTAAGTGTCACCTTAGGCTTCGGTCAGACGGGCCCAACTAGGGGGTGAAGTTTTTAGTGAGTATGCCTGGAAAGGAGATTCTCACAGTAGACCTTGAGATTTTAGGCTCATAACCTCCCCATAAAGGGTTTCCTTCACCACCGCAAAAAAAAACTATACACGTATACTGATGATTCAGACACAGCCAGAATACTTGAGCTCTATGGGCAGATGTTTGGTAGAGAAGAGAGAGGGGGCCCGACAATAAGGCGGTGGATCCGTTTATACCTTTAGGACTCTACAGGCTGTAGTAAGCCGGTTTTTCAATGCGTCGTAGAATATTTTTCGTTAATATACGAAAAATTCGTGTTGGATTCAACTTTGCGCTGCTCGTACGCTGAAACTATTCATTTTACAAACAAACGGTTACTACATAAATTACATAACTATTTTCATCGTAAAATGAGTCGCAAAGGAAATATTATCGAAAAACTGTTTTTAGGCGCTACTTTTCCAAAATGGCGGCGCGAGCGGCAAAAATACGAGGTGGCAAAGTTGAAATTCGGAAAGAGCATGTCGAAATCTATAAAATCACCAATTTTAAAAATTCCCGGAAAACTTTCCAGGTAACCTCTTATTTGAGCCTCAAATGACTGGACTAATAACCTCAAAATTATCGAGAAAAAACCGTTTTTAATTTTTATCTCCGCAAAAATAATTTTTTTTTATATAAAACTCGGTGAAAACGTTCTTCTTTGCATTTTAAATAAGCTGTAATTTTTTCAAAGCAAAATATTTATTTCAATTTTTTTTTTTTCAATATACAAAAATATTTTTTTAATTTAATCTTCCATCTGTGATAATTTCTTTTAATTTTATTTCTCAACATCGTTTCTCGTTCCTTTACTTGTTGTTTCATTTCTTCATTTTTATTTTCCATTTGTCCAATTTTATTTGACATCCTCTATCCTCTATTATTCTTGGAATCATTTCTTTTTTACTATCTCTCTCTCTCTCTCTCTCTCTCTCTCTCTCTCTCTCTCTCTCTCTCTCTCTTGTTTCTTCTATTTTTTTATCTGTATTCTTTGAATCCTTTCATAAATCTTGTCTGATTTCTTCTAATTCCAATTCATTCTGTATGTCCTGTCTGATTCTAACACCATTTTCTTGAATTTCTTCTCTTAAATTTTTCTCTTGACCTTTTATGTTTTTAATTTTTTCTATTTGTTCTAAAATCTTGTCTAATGTTCCTGTTCATTCTTTAACTTTCTTTCCGATTTTCATCTAATTTTCTATTCAAATCTCCCCTCATATTAATTATATCTTCCTTATTTTCTTCTAATTTCTTATTCATACTGATCAAAAATTCCTTTAACCGATCTTCTCTACTTGTTCTTCCTTGTCTCCTATCGTCCTGTTCTTCTTTTGCTACATCTGTTTCTTTCTTTGTTTCCTCCATCTTTTGGGTTAACTCAATTTAATTGCCCCACGTTGGGCGCCAATTGAAATGATTATTGTAAATTTCTAAGATTTTTTACTTTTTAATATTCTTTATTTCAATTAATATTTGACATTTCAAAAAATCATCTCCCAAAACAAACATGTCATAAAGTTTTATGAAGTTTTTAAGTATTCGATTATTGTTTAAACAATGTTTTCGATAATTTCAAAACCACTAACAATTAATTGAATGGAAATGACATTATATTACATGAAAATTAATCTTTTTCATCAATTTCAGTGCTTATTTGCAATCAGAAATAAAAAATTGTCTAGATTAACTAAAAAATCGATTACGAAAAAGTCGTTTTTTTTTTTGGATTTCTGCATTTTTTACGATATTTTTCAAAACGAACGATATATTTTTTCATACCATCTTGTAAAGTCGAGGCTTCAACGAAGAAAATGATCATTGATAAAGTTAAACAATTGAAAATTTGTTAGTGAACTTTTTTGATTGAATATTATGCTTTTTTTAATTCAAATTCGTATAAAATCGAAAAATAAATATTTTGCTTAGAAAAAATTTCAGCTTATTTAAAACACAAAGAAGAACGTTTTCACCGAGTTTTATAAAAAAATATATTTTTGCGGGAGATAAAAATTAAAAACGAAAAAAACCGGTTTTAATCGTTTTTTTTTTTCGATAATTTTGAGGTTATCTTGAAAATTAATTAATAGAAAACTTTTACATTTTTTAATTATCTACAACTTTTACATTAAACTTTTTTCGATAAGAGGTATATTTCAGCCACAAATCGTAAAAAATCTCCCACCCCACTTCCGGAACTTTTAATTTGTCTAATTTATTATTTTTAATTTACTTATAATTTTCCCTAAATTTTCTGACCATCCACATAATAGCGATACTTTTTTTTTCAGACCGATAGTTTTGAATCTGAGATTGAACAGCTGTTATCAAATAAAAAAAAGAAATTAGATAAGGATAAACAGGATAGAATAGACGAACTGAAATCTAAATTAGAAAAACATAGGTTTCATATAAGAAAGTTGGAGACCCTGTTAAGGATGTTGGATAATATGTCTGTTGAAGTTGAACAGGTAAACTATATTTTTTTTATTTATACATCCCGGCTTTAATAAAATGTTTCTGGAAGGCTCAAAAGAATAAAAATGTTTACATTTAATTATTGGTTAAATACATTTGTAATGTTTCTTTTTTCACATGAAGAGAAAGTAGTTCAAACAATGGCTGTAGGTTTGTTAATATCGTCAAAATATACTTATCACTTATACTTATCTAATCAAAAAAGAGGTTTTTTGGCTGGTTAGTATACAGGGTGTATCATAAGGAATGGTCAATATAAAATTTATTTTACGTTTTTTTGTAATAATTTCTTTATTATTTAATATATTGACTTGCAATTTGGTATGGTTATATTTTTGAGTTAGTAAATTATAAGCGTGTTATCAAATTTGAGATTAGTTAAAGATGGCGCCACCTACACTCTACTGGATGAAGATAAGTATCAATTTTTTTATTCCTGGCCTTTTTTGAATTTTTTTCAAGTCTTTATGATACACCCTGTAAATTTGAACAAAAAAGGTATACTTGTTTTACTAGCATAAATTCAGCTCATTTCGAGATATTTGCATTTAAAATATTCCAGCCACAGTATCTATTTAATTTACTTCAAAGCCTATTATGTTGAAATATGTTAAAGTAAAGGCCAGGAATAAAAAAATTGATACTTTTCTTCATCCAGTAGAGTATAGGTGGCGTCCTCTTTATCTAATCTCAAAATTGATAACACGCTTATGATTTACTAACTTAAAAATATAACCATACCAAATTTCAAGTCAATATGTTAAATAATGAAGAAATTATTGCAAAAAAATGAAAAATAAATTGTATCTTCAACACCCTGTATCTTAGTAGTAGATAACATTTGATCCAGAGTTATTTAGTAAAATAATTGGGATGTCGCCTACGGATGTCACAGATTGAAATTCCTCCAATTGAATATGTATAAAAAGTCGTACCAAATTTTAAGTAAGTTGGGCCACGTAACACCAAATGGACCTAATGAGAGTTTTCACTTTGATTGTGGTCGATTTTTTTGTAAAATTCGTTAAGATTCCCCTATGATCTTTGCGCAAGCAAATAACGTTACTCAAATTCCTACTAGAAGCCTTTTAAATAAATGGAATCGCCTCAAGTGACTCAACTTGTGAAATTTCTGAAAATAATTTTCATCTTGTTCCCTTTTCGAGTCCATATTTCAATCATTAGCCCAGTTATCAGAGTTTGACCTCGCACAAAATGTGATATCGATGAAACTTGGCACTTAAGTACTTGAAAGGGTGTAGAAAACGATAAAAAAATCTTTGCTGCTCTAAAGTGTATGCTAACTCTCAAAAAAAAAAAAATTTGAAAAACTAATAGCACCACGTGAAAGAGCGGAAAGTTATTCAAAAAAAAATGTATTACTATAAAAAATACGCGCGCCGAGCCGTTAAATACAAATATTCAGGCAAGGCGTTCGGAAAAACTAAAATGTATGCAAAAGAAAAAAAAGAAAGCATTTTAAAGAGGAGACTCTAAGCTTTCTCAGGAAGTCATTAGTTTTTAATTTCTTTTTGTTTTCTCATGGAAAATAAATCCTTGTATATATATCATCATTATACTTTTACTTTTGATTTAAATATAATTAAAATGATGAACATTATCTCTGTTTAATAAAACTTATGTTTTAATTTTTTTTATTTTTCGAAATATAACGCAAAAACCAAATTTTCAATTTTGTTTTCGAAATTGTGAACTTACCATTCACTTTAGAGCAGCACAGATTTTTTTATCGTTTTCTACACCCTTTAAATTACCTAAGAGCCTAGTTTCAGCGATACCACATTTTAATATACTTTTTGTGAATATAATAGATGTATTTTGATCAATTAATTATATGTATACAGTGTGTCCCAAACAGTTTATACAAATGGAGAATACGATTCACAAAAAAAAATTATTCTTGATAAAAAGCATGACTTGTTGATCCATAATCAGGTACAAAATGTATAAAACATTGTATGGAATATAGGGAAAACAAAAAGTAATGATTTGGACGGAGAGAAGAATACGAATATAACCTGTAGTGAAGGGCAAAATGTTCATTGAAATTGTGATTAAGTAGCAAAAAATTATACACTATTGTAGCTTATTATTATTCCCATACAGTGAGGATCATAAATGTTACCCCCTATCTAATTCGTTACTGGACTCTTGTTAGGAGAATCGCCAAAACACGTCGACTTTTGATTTCTACAATGTACATTTTTTTATGAATAGTTTACCCCCCAATTTTATCGCTTACTGGAGGGGAGCAACTCTTTCTAAAAATTTAAATAGCATGGGGTGGTGAAAGCGGGTTTTATTCTCTATTCAACCGTGTTTTTTTTAATCTTTTTATTTTTTTCACTCACCACTCCATGCTATTTAAATTTTTCGAAAGGGTTGCTCCCCTCCAGTAAGGGATGAAATTAGGGGTAAACTATTCGTAAAAAATGTACATTGTAGAAATCAAAAGTCGACGTGTCTAGGCGATTTTCCTAACAAGAGTCCAGTGACGAGTTTAGATAGGGGGGTAACACTTATGATCCTCACTGTATAAAAAAAACAATAAACAAGTTAGCAATTGTTAAATTAATGCGCAGTACGAAACTTCGTAAGATCATGTACCTAATAAACGCCTTATTATCTGTTACTGATAGAGTGCTTTGGAATATCCAATAAAAGTCAACAACTGTCAAATAAATAAATCAATAAATAAATAAAATAAAAAAAATAAAATCAATAAATTATCTAACAATTTATGAAGTGTTTATTGTCTTTTTTATTTGGGAATATCAATAATTTACAATTGTTCATAATTTTTTGCTACTTATTCACAATTTCAATGAAGATTTTGCTCTCCACTACAGTTTGTACGTATTCTTCTCTCCATCCAAATCATTACTTTTTGTTTTCCCTATATTCCATACAATGTTTTAAAAATTTTGTACTTGAACAAGTCTTGCAAAACTTTTTATCAATAATAATTTTTTTTGTGAAATTTAAGATAAACTTTTTCTCCATTTGTATAAAACTTTTTGGGACACACTGTATAACTGTTACTTTTTCTAATTAGTTTATGGATAATAAAACCACTTTTTTTTATATTAAAAAGTTTTTAATTTGACGTTTCTTTTTCAAAACATTGACATAAAAAAAAAAATATAATAATAATTTACTATAGAAACAGATCACTGGACAATTTCGTCGTTCCATGTTATTATCATATCCTGTGAAATTATCCAGTGAACTGTTTCTATAGTAAATTAATATTATTATATTTTTTGTTTATGTCAATTTTTCGAAAACTACTTTAGAATAAAAGTCGAAACGTCAAATTAAAAACATTTTAATATAAAAATTGGTTTTGTTATCCAGAAAGAAGAACTTTTTTTTCTGTTGCGCCTTCTATAAAAATAAAATTAGAAAATTGAAAAGTAGCCTTTGTCCCCATTGCTGAAGTTTCTGTATTTTGATCCTAACAGGTTCTTTAAAAACTACTAATTAACAGTTTAATGTCTTAAGCTTCCTTTTCAGATAAAAAACATAAAAGACAATGTTGAGTACTACATAGACTCCAATGTGGAGCCCGACTTTGAAGATGAATTCATCTATGATGACATCATCGGTATGGATGAGGTTGAATTATCTGGCGTAGGCCTTCCATCTTCCGCGACGACGGACAGCAACGAGACCGGCGGCACGCCCACTTCCATAATTTCGGGCTCATCTCCCCCACCCACGTCGTCACCGCCCCTTATGCAACCCGCCATATCAGCGCCAATGTCGTTGACGGCGATGGCGGCGACAGCAATGACAACGGTGCACAACTACAACAATCATTCCGCTACAGAGAACTCGATTGAGGATAGTAAAAAGATCGTGGGCAACAAGGACCTACCTAAGGTAAATATGATTTTTGTTTGCAGAAGAAATTAACATTCATTCATTTTTGTAAGGAAGAGACACCTTTGGTACTTCCATTTTGGCAATATTTTATGGTTTATCATAAGTATCTCAATTTAACCATCGCGAAAGTCATCACCCCCTTAATACATCCTGTAGGAAGAGTTCTCCATTTTGCTGACCCGGATCAATCGAAAATTAACAAAAGTTACCGGGGGTCAAAGATTAATCAGTGTTTGCTGTCCCCCACCCCCCCTAATCAACCTTGCGGCTTGATAATTACGGCGGCTGAGCTGGCGCACTCGCTTTTATAAATGTATCACGCGCACCTGCAGGGCCTAATGCGGTTAGATCTTCGGGATAAAACATCTTGAAAGAGAATTGATTGCTCTTGAAAATGAGCCTGGCCCGAAGTAACTAACCCTATTCCTTGCCCTTCTACAGGGCAAAACGCTTTTACCCCCCTCCTCCCTTACATTTTTTCCCCACTTTTTGAAATCTCATCTAAATAGAAAATTTAATTTATCCCTTCAGGAGGAAAGTCGAATATGGTTCGTAAATACCTTTTCCAGCAAACAATTTCTTCGTTATCAATAAATGATTTCTAATTTGTCTTCTGCCATCTGAAGTTAAGTTCTTCCAAAGTTTTGTGTAACCTACTGTTAGTAAATCAGGATTTACGAAGAATTTATCTCGTTCTTAAAAATTATTTTATTAAAAGTATTTTTTTCTAATAATAGCATTATTTCCTTGTTAAAACAAAATGGTTGTGTTAGAATTTTTTATTGAAAAGTAAAAAGCAACCCTTAGAATATTAGAAAAACGGTGTTTTAATATTAGTGGCGTCTGTGAGTCGGAAATACCATGAAAAATGGACCAAAATTTACCCTAATCGGTAGTAACCCCCCCCCCCCCCCCCCGTTTTCGAGGATGCTGAACACAATAGCGGTAACAGAATTTCTCTTTTCGCCAGCCGAACCCTCTAAAACGGGCAGCGCATCATTTCCCTATAAAAAACGTCTTTCCCCCGTTTTTAAGGATGCTGAGCATCGTGGCAATGTTGAAGATTATTTCCGAACCTCACCATCCCCTCCACCAGCCAAAATTCACCCCCGACAGAGGTGTTTCTTTTTCTTCTTTTTAACAGCGACAAAACGCCTGTGCCCCCGTGTCCAGTATGATGGTGGTGTTCAATATCACTTCCGACCCCCCACCAACCTCTCCACAGGTCAAAATTCAGTCCCGAAAGGGATGAATTTTTTATATAAGCGGCAAAACGGATGTCCCTTTCAGGGGTGAGTTTTGACCTGTGGAAGGGTTGGTGGGGGGTCGTAAGTGATATTAAACAACACCATCGTGTTCTGCATCCTCGAAAACACGTTTTGCCGCTGATATAAAATATAAAATACCCCTGTGGGGGGTGAGGTTTGGCCTGTGGAGGGGTTGGTGATGGTCGGAAGTAATCTTCAACATTACCACCATGCTCAGCGTCCTCGAAAACGGGGGAAAAGGACGTTTTTTTATAGGGAAATGATGTACTGCAGGGGGATTAGTTTTTGGCCGTTTTAGGGGGTTCGGCTGGCGAAAAGAGAAATTCTGATACCGCCATCGTGTTCAGCATCCTCGAAAACGGGGGGAGGGGAGGCACTCTCGATCTGGGTAAATTTTGGTCCATGTCCTTCCGGCTCACAGACGCCACTTTATGGACATTATGGTTCAATCTTAATTTAATTTTAAATAAGCAGGTGCTTGATTATCTTACACAAGGTATTCGGCTATATAATATCAACCAGTTATACATTTGTAACGGTTTTGTTAATTTGAGGAAACGGCCAATGATCCCATAGCTTTTGAAGATTTTTAACACAGCAACACATTCTCTTAACTGTTCTATAAACCATAAACTAATTGTTTCATATAGCCCCACATAAAAAAATCACAGTGATTTAAGTCTGGAGACCACATCCTTTGTCTTATCGCGAGAGATACTTCTAAAAGAATAGGTAATTTTTCCCTGGGGAAACGAAGATACTGGGACGAAGGTGAAATTTTTTGAACCAAAAAAATTTCAAAAATGTTACCTTGGGAGTAACAAAACTGCACAAATGATGTGAAATAAAATCGGACATCCTTTAGAGATAAGATGTTGAGCTTGTCTGCTTTTTACTGATGGTGGGGCACAATAATGCAGAAACCGGTCTAAGAATGACAAGCTCCTTTAATGACAAAATCAAAGTTTTTGGATTAAAATCCCGACGTGATTGGGCTCCATTTTTAATGTCTTTTTTCTCGAGAAATTGTGTGATTCTATTTCACATCATTTGTGCAGAAGATACTGGGGCTGATTTAGACGATTTGGAAAAATATAGAGTCTGATGAGATGGTTACTAATTATGCTAGCCCAAACATGTATTGAAAATTTTCGCTAATAACCGGGTTTATGTGGAGCATGAGGATTTTCATCACTCCATATATGAGTGTTGTGCATATTAAATATTCCATCTCCATTCAAGAATTCTTCCATATCAGCGTTTCTTTGTAATATCCCCCGACAAAGCTCAATTCTTCTCTCTTCGTCCTCTGGGATACTCCTATTTCAGAAGCAAGTCTTCTACAACTTGCTTCATGTCTGTTTTCAATCATTTTCATTACTTGTTCTTCGGCATCAAGTATTCTTATGGGGCGAGTTCTTCCTTTATTAACATTAAAAGAACGGAAGGTCTCATAGTCTCTTAAATGATGAACAGAAATGTCTAGCTTTACTAGCGTTTTCACAAGCAGCACCATATGCCAGAACCATATCAGTTAATTCATAATAATTCATAATAGTTATAAAATTAACACAAACTTACAGACACCGCTTGATTGTTGATTTGATGTAAATTAAATAAAAAAAACTTACAGTCCGACATAAGAAATTCACTGTATTTGGAATCTTCAAAAAATTATTGTTCGGTCAATAAGGCGAATTAAAAAAAAGAGAAAAAAGATTGTTGCAACTCCAAGTTTACACTCTGTATTAGAGAAAAGCTAAAGATAAAGATTTGGTGTGGTGAAATCCCCAAACAAAGAAGGACAACTAGTGTTTGGAGACCTAATTGTCAATTCTGTTTCTCATGTGGAGTAGAATCCTTAATCGAAGCAAGAAAATCGAACAATGACCGTGATCTACACCAAAATTTCCTTTAATTTACCTCATAAGAGAACGTAGTTTAAATGTGCTTTGTAGATAATTATAAAAATTACTGTCTTCACGGTGTGTTTCCTTTAAACAAAAACAATGACTTGCTCCTTGAATTATTATATTTCATAACCAAAGTTATGAAATATAACAATTCAAGTTTAAGCATGAACGCTTTGGCGTAGTGAAATTTAGCAACTAATGCATTAATAATTAGTCTTTGTAAATGTTATTATGTGATTATCATTTTTTGCTGGAGTTAGTTTTTTATGCATAATTGAAATATTCAAATTTTTGCTTCATGTTATATATATTTCTATACCCTGTACCTTTGCATTAGTACATTTTTTTTGTAGGAGTTTGGAAGTAAAAATTGTTTAACTCAAAAAATGTTATTAGACATTTACGAGATCAAAAAAATTGTAGGTTTAACTTCAGAGTATTAGTATTTTGTTATATATTTATGTTCTTGGTTTTGTTACAATCTATTTTTCCGTTTTTTAAGTGGTCCTAATGGAGTAGAACAAGCCTGCCAAATATCAAATAACATACATACAAGGTGGTTCCAAAAATATGGGTGATAAAAGAATGAGCAAAATTGATAAAACACCCTGTAACTAAATATGAGTTTTTCTTATTCGTCTAAGTGTCCTTTATCCACTGTTAACGTATGTTCATTTACCTAAGAAACACCCTGTATAATTAGAGCGAAGTTTTATGAATTTTTTAAGTATTCGATTATTGTTTAAACTTCAAACGATGTTTTGAGTAATTTCAAAGCCATTAACAGTTGAATGTAAATGACATTATATTACATGAAAATTAATCTTATTCGTCAATTTAAATGCTCATTTGCAAAAAAAAATAAAAAATTGTCTAGATTAACTGAAAAATCGATTATGAAAATGTCGTTTTTTGGTTTTCTGCATTTTTAACAATATTTTTCCATACAAACTATATTTTTTTTCATACCATCTTAAAGCAGAGGTTTCAACGAAAAAAATGATCACTGATAAAGTTAAAAAATTGAAAATTTGTTAGTGACCTTTGGAATTGAAAATTAGGCTTTCGTTTTTAATTTAAATTCGTATAAAATCGAAAAATAAATATTTTGCTTTGAAAAAATTACAGCTTATTTAAAACACAAAGAAGAACGTTTTTACCGAGTTTCATAAAAAAAAATAAAAAAATATTTTTGCGGGAGATAAAAATTCAAGACGAAAAAAACCTGTTTTTATCGTTTTTCTCGATAATTTTGAGGTTATGTTGAAAAACAATTAATACAAAAGTTTTACATTTTTGAATTATCTACAACTTTTACGTTAAATTTTTTTCGATAGGATGTATATTTCAGCCACAAATCGTAGAAACCCTTAAGTTGTATATTTAGCTACCCCCACCCCCCTTCCGGAACTTTCAATTTGTCCAATTTATTTTTTTTATTTACTTATAATTTACCCTAAATTTTCCGACCATCCACATACTGCTAAGAATTTTTTTTTGTTACAAAAATGATTGGCCTTGGTCTATAATTTAAAAATTCTAGAAACAATTTCTCAAGAACTAAATATATTTCTATTATACTTTCGATAATAAAGTAATTATCTATCTATCTAACTAATCAAATGTTTTAAAAAATGTAAATTATAAATTTTATTGGTGTTGGTATTTGGGTATAAATTTTCCATCAAATTTTTTCAAAGATTAAGTTGGTTTATGTTACAGAATATTAGTTGTCATCAGTTGTCTGAAAAGCTTTGATTTAAATTTATTTATAAGCTGATGATGATGATATTTCTGACGAAACGTGTAACCTTTCGATGGCTTACAAAATTTAAAAAAAAAGATATAGTGGAGTGAAATTAGACGAGAATATTCTGAAAATGGATGTAAGAACTAAGTCAATTTTTTTTTCGATTTTATACATTAAGAAAGGTTGTAAAAAATTTGTCAATACATTTGGGCTGGAGCTTCGCGAGATATGTGCCAAAAACGGTATTTTTGGTATTTTTCGAGTGGATTGCTTCACTATTTTTTAAATTTCTCCGGTTCTAAGAGTAGTGGAAAAATAAAAAATAAATTAAAATGACCGTGATGAAGTAGAGTATCGATCCGTATAGTAGTGTTTTATAAAAATGCATTCTAACCTCAAAAAACGGATTCGCGCACATTTTTTTTAATCGAATTTTCTTAAAAATTGGTGAACATATGTATTTTTATGTCGGAAAGACATGGTAAAACTTTAAACAAAAAAAATGTATTTGCCCAACCAAAATCGGCATTTTTCGAAAAAATTGAATTGAATTCGGAGTTTTTTTCGTTTCTTATTTGCATTTTTTGAGAACGTTTACCATAGTAATGTATATTTTTTCTTACACCATCAAAAAGTAGAGATTTCAACGAACAAAAAGCCCACCGAGTTTTTTAAAGAAGCAGATATTTTGACGTGAGAATTTTCGATTGAAAATTAGACTGCTTTTTCGATATTAAGTCAAAATAAGGTTAAAAAAATAAATATTTTAAAACAAAAAAATTACAGTGTGTTTGAGACATAAAAAGGTAAGTTTTCACCAAATTTCGCAAAAAAAAAAAAGATAAAAATAAATTATGGTTATGTGAAAAAAGTGTAAATACAAAAGTTGTAGATCTTTTTATTACCTACAACTTTGCTATTTAACTTTTTTCCATAGGACTTGTAGTTTTGCCGGAAATCGAGATAAACAGTTTTCTACCCTTAAAAACTCCCCCCTTCCACTTCCCTAAATTGGGCACTTTAAATAAAGAAATAAAATATTGGATTGTCTTAGTCAAAAGTACACACAAAATGATTCTTCTTAAGATAAAAAATTTTTCTCTACTATTGTTTTTCCAAAAATGGCAGCCAATTCAATTTTTTTCGAAAAATGCCGATTTTGGCTGGGGACAAATACATTTTTTTGTTTAAATTTTTACCACGTCTTCCAGACATAAAAATACATATTTTCTTCAATTTTTAAGAAAATTCCAGGATTCTTTGGTTATTTATTGCCAATTTAGTAAAAAAAATAATGTTTTTCGTTTTTTAAGGTTACGATGGATTTAAAAAAAACCCTATTCATCGCGGCTATTTTAATTTTTTTTTATTTTTCCACGACTCTTAGAGCCGGAGATATTTAAAAAATAGTGAAGCAATCCACTCGAATAATACCAAATTTATTTTTTACAAGCTTCTCTTTATGTATAAAATCGAAAAAATTAAAAAAAATTTGACTTAACTCTTACATCCATATAAAATTCTAATTTCACTCCACAATCAGGTCAGTAGTTTCAATAAATAATGTTGAAGTTGGTCCTGAAAAGACGAAACGTCATTATTAGAATTTATATTGACGTTTCGTCTTTTATTCTATTATGGCAAATTATAAAGACGTTCATTCACACCAAAAAAAATAAAATATTTTCATCTTTTATAATAACAACGCTTAACTTGAAAAACGAAAATAAGCTTTTTCGGAATTTATCGAATATCTCCGGAACGACTCGTTATTTCTAAATATTTTACGTACAATTTTGTTGACCTTCAAATTGAACCGATTTTATATCGCTTGCGGTTTACGATATCTTTATATAGAAAATTAAAAACCGGAGCACTCTGTATATTTATTAAATTATTTTTAATTTTACGTCGGTGGAATATTAGGTACAGTTGTTTGTTGGCAACATTGAAAAACCGTGTCAAAACGTTTTTGAAGGTCAATCTATTTTTATTATTTTGAAGCATATGTATTGAAACGTTTTTGTACCTGTGAAATGCTTTTTTAAGCTCAGTTATTATTTATAGTATGAAGTTGAAGAACGGTTTTTATTTTTGTTTATAAATATTAGTTATAACCAGCGAAATATTATGATAGAAATATTATTAAATTTGTCAGGACCGGCTTAAAGAAATTGGGTAAGGTAGATTGTGATAAATTACATTTTAAGTTTGATTTTACTTACTTTATTTGAAGAAACAAAAAAAATAACGTCATAAATTGCTCTTTTAATACTTTTTTTAACTGTGACTATTAAACGCGACAAGTGATGTGATATTTTGATTGAATTATTAACTAGGTTAGGAATTTGAAATTTCGTTGTATTTTTGTTACAGTAATGATTGTTTCATCGCATCTTTTTTAATTAATGTTACTTAATTTTAAACAAATCTTTTTTTTTAAGTTTGTTTTATTATAATAGTAACAATGTTGCGTAGTTGTTCACTGGGTACTAATTACCTACTAATGAAATATTTGAAAACACTAAATAAACATACTTTTTTTTAGTACCTTAATTTTTCTTTAAATGAGTTTTGTGCATTATTATTTGTATAAGAAAAATTTGGTTTTGTACAAATATTTATTCTGATTTGAATAATATTTAGAAAACAAGAACTTCTAATATCAAATTTCGACCTAGCATTTTCTAAATAATTATCATAAAATATGATTCCCAGGTTTTAGAGATTTAAAGTTGGAATACATTTAAGTTTATATAGTTTCTTCACACTTTTTAATTTACATACAGCAATATTTATTAAACTGACCTAAATAGATTATTTTCTTTATAATTATTCATTTAATGAACATGTTAATTTTTGTGACGACATAGGATTTACATTTCTTTTTCTTGTTTTTTTGTTGGCAATTGGGCAGTGTGTGTTTTTAATTATCTGGTTACCATAAACCAAAAATCTTTTAGGTTTTAGGAAAATTTTTGAAACCAAATAAAATAATAGTAGAATGAAACTCATTGGAAAAGGAAGAGAATATAACAAAAATGATAGGAAAAATAATTTACGGGCGATCTGTGGTTGGGACGTGGAAGGGGGGAGTTTTTAAGGGTAGAACACTGTTTATCTCGATTTCCAGCAAAACTACAAGTCCTATGGAAAAAAGTTAAATAGCAAAGTTGTAGGTAATAAATAAATAACCTCAAAATTTATGTGAAAAATTCAAATAACCAAGTTTTTGGTTTTTTATTTTTATCTTTTACAAAAAAAAAATTTTTTTCGCGAAATTTGGTGAAAACTTACCTTTTTATGTCCCAAACACACTGTAATTTTTTTGTTTTAAAATATTTATTTTTTTAACCTTATTTTGGCTTAATATCGAAAAAGCAGTCTAATTTTCAATGGAAAGTCCTCACGTCAAAATATCTGCTTTTTTAAAAAACTTGGTGGGCTTTTTGATCGTTGAAATCTCTACTTTTTGATGGTGTAAAAAAAATATACATTACTATGGTAAATGTTCTCAAAAAATGCAAATAAGAAACGAATAAATCATGCACAATTTTGAACTATTTATTTAAATTTATACTTTAATTACTCTTTTGTTTATCAATGTAACACGGAATCTTACGTTTTTCGAGTAAATAAATTTTAATAAATAGTTCAAAATTGTGCATGATGATTAAAAAAAGAAATTCGGAGTTTTCTTATGACCTACAACTTAGCCATTTAACTTTTTTCCATAGGACTTGTAGTTTTGCCGGAAATCGAGATAAACAGTTTTCTACCCTTAAAAACTCCCCCCTTCCACTTCCTGCCCAGATGAGAATAATAAACTGATTTTATGTTTTATGTTTATTTGACAAATTTAGACTTCAGAGCTGCCTGACAATATGACATACAAATCTTTACACCTTGTATACCTTTTTCATCGCTTTTTAGAATGCAAATTTAGGAAAATTGCGGCAGCTTAATCGGGAGTTTTGAGGTTGTAAAATTTAGACCCCTAAAAATTTATTGATGCTCTATGTTGTTAGAAATTTATCATTATATCATCGTTCATAAATATAATATAGTAAGTAAAAATACTTTTAAAAAATCTCAATAAGAATTTAGTAATAGAGATGAAGAAGAAAAAATATATAATTGATTAGTAACTTAATAATAGTAATATTAATTGGACACTTTTTTTGACATATTCAAATTGCCATTCCAAACACTAATTGGACGATAATATGCAACAACGAGTCATACCACAATTAGTACAGAAAAATCGAATGTTTTAGTTAAAACATTTTGCCAGATAACTCGTAAATGCATTCTTACAAAAAAAATATTTGTTTTTACATTTAATAACCATTATTGGGAAACATCTACAGGGTGAGTCATAACTATTGGGACAGAGGCCAAGGGCAGGGTATTTGGACGATAGGACTAAATATACCTTAATAAAATATTGCTGTAATAATAAAGTTGAAAATTTTTTTTCGTTTTTTTCTGTTGATGTCCCTGTATATTTATCAATTGTTATCAAAATCGACACAGAGGCATAACTTTGGACAAGGAATATTATTTTATGTATTATTTCACATTTTGTTATAGGGGGCGCCACATGAATGATTCCTGATGATGAAATTAAGTGGCTTTTTTTTGACGAAACTTTTTAGGGATTTTGATTAGAAAATATGACGTAAACATCATTTCTACGTAATATTGATACTCTTGTTTAAACACGATAATTTCACCCGTTTTCGAGAAAAACGCGATTGAACAGTTCTGAGAAGGGGATTTCAAATAACAGACAATCAAAAACTTGTGACATAAGGCTTCTATTTCAACGGTTTATAATCCAGAATTAAAAATAATTTAACATAAAAAGAGCAAACTTAAATTAAATGTTCTATGTGGCCTTCTCCGACCTCTATGCCTTTTCTAATTCTTGTAATAAAGGATATCAAAGAAAACATCAAATTACCTGCTCAATTGCGTTTTTCTCGAAAACGGGTGAAATTATCGTTTATAAACAAGAGTACTAATATTATGTATTATGTCATATTTTCTAATCAAAATCACTAAAAAGTTTCATCAAAAAAAGATACCACTTGATTTCATCATCAGGAATCATTCACGCGGCGCCCCCTATAACAAAATGTGAAATAATACATAAAATAATATTCCTTGTCCAAAGTTATGGCTCTGTGCCGATTTTGATAACAATTCATAAACATACAGACATTATCAGAAAAAAAAAAAGAAGAAAAAATTCAACTTTAACGCCCTGTATTTTATTCCACAGCAATATTTTATTACGGTATATTTGGTCCTATCGCCATATTTTGGTCCAAATAACCTGCCCTTAGCCTCTGTCCCAATAGTTATGACTCACCCTGTACAGGGTGGCCAAATAAGAATGCGAGGTACTGTATCTTGGAAACCATCCATCGTAGAGGCTTGCGGAAAAAAAAGTCATTACTAAAACGACCAAGAGGAAAACCTGGAAAATATTTTCAAGTTTCTAAAATGGCCGCTAGGGGGCGTAACTGCGATCTTGAAGCTAAGAAAGTGATGTTTTTGACAATTCCGCTATATTAACCTACCAAAAAAATACCTGATCTTTAAAGTAGAGGATAATCTGAACCTTTTTTGTTTAACAATTTTTGCCATATCTCTAAAAATAAAGTGGTGGGGGGTATTCAAAGGTTTCAGTAAAAAACACCCTTTATATTCGAAACGGCTGAGCCGATTTTAACAAACTTGGGCTAGTTGAAAAGAGCTATTCTTGGGCTACAAATGCTATAATATTTGAAGTTTTGTTAGTTTTAGATGTCGCCGCTAGAGGGCTTTTTTCGACATCTCGTCAGAAATGGTTAATTTTCTCAAAAAAAATTAAACGCATTGGTATGATTTCTTTTTCATGAAAAAGTAGCTAAATGATGCCTAAACAAGCTCCCGAAAACCGCATCTCGATATCTTGTTCCTAACCTAAAATTTAGCCCAAAGAAAATTTTATACGGAAATCCCTTAAATTTTTATTTTTTAAACTAATTAATTCCTTTTATTATGTAAGTTGTGGGCCTAAAAAGGACCGATTTAAAAAAAAAGTTTTTGGTGCCCCCGTAAATGCTCTAAATGCTGATCATCACGCTCTATGCATTGCTGAAGCCTCTCATGGGTAGACAAACCTGCACCTTCAATTTCGGCTCTCGGTATGTTACGTAATGCATTAACGAATCCGGTTTTTCATATGTATCTGGTCGTAGGTTGAGTCTGAAAATCAAAACAAGTTAAGTCTGGTGATCGCGCAGGCCATGGAAACAGATTTCCTCTTCCAATCTACCACTGTTGGAATACTGCATTAATATGCTCTCGCACAATAATATCATAATGTGCTGGGCAACCATTCAACTGCAAAAACAAGTTTTGACGTGTTTCCAGTGAAACATCTTCCAACAACAACGGTAATTTATTGGCCAAAAAGTCAAGAAAGATATTGCCACTTAGGGATTGCTAAAAAAAAATAATTTTGCCTTCCAGTATGCCACACCACACATTTAAACTCCAACACCCTTGGTGCTGAACTTCGCGCAACCAATGCGGATTTTCTGCAGACCAATAATGCATATTGTGCAGATTTTAAAGGTGGCTTCATCGGTCCAAAGAATTAGAAATAAAAATTCTCCATTATTGTGTGAGAGCATATTAATGCAGTATTACAACAGCGTTGGATTGGAAGAGGAAGTCTGTTTCCATGGCCTGCGCGATCACCAGACTTAACTTCTCTTGAATTTTCAGACTCAACCTACGACCAGAGAGATACGAAAAATCGTATTCGTAATGCATTACGTAACATACCGAGAGCCGAAATTGAAGTTGCAGTTTTGTCTACATGATAGGCTTCAGAATTTCGAGCATTTACGGGGACATTAAAAACCTTTCTTTTTTAATTCGGTCCTTTTTAGGGCCACAACTTACATAATAAAAGGAATTAATTAGTTTAAAAAATAAAAATTTAAGAGATTTCCGTATAAAATTTTCTTTGGCCTAAATTTTAGGTTAGGAACAAGATACCGAGATGCGGTTTTCGCGAGCTTGTTTAGGCATCATTTAGCTACTTTTTCATGAAAAAGAAATCATACCAATGCATTTAATTTTTTTGAGAAAATTAACCATTTCTGTCGAAATGTCGAAAAACGCCCTCTAGCGGCGACATCTGAAACTAACAAAACTTCAAATATTATAGCATTTTTAGCCCAAGAATAGCTCTTTTCAACTAGCCCAAGTTTGTTAAAATCGGCTCAGCCGTTTCGAATATACAGGGTGTTTTTTACTGAAACCTTTGAATACCCCCCACCACTTTATTTTTAGATATGCAGCAAAAATTGTCAAACAAAAAAGATTCAGATTATCCTTTACTTTAAAGATCATGTATTTTTTTGTTAGGTTAATATAGCGGAATTCACAGAAACATCACTTTCTTAGATTCAAGATTGGAGTTACGCTCCCTAGCGGCCATTTTAGAAACTTGAAAATATTTTCCAGGTTTTTCTCTTGGCCGTTTTTTTTTCCGCAAGCCTCTACGATGGATAGTTTCCCAGATACAGTACCTCGCATTCTTATTTGGCCACCCTGTACAAGAGTCATATACTTTTTCTAAACGACTTAAAAAATTCGTTTGTCTTGGTCTACAAACCGATTCCCCACATCATCTATTCATTGATTGTCTAACAATATTTATTTATGAAAATCCAAACAGGTTTTACATCCTTATTAAGAGGATAGTTGAAATAATAGAATTTACATCTACAAACTTCTTTTTTTAATGGTATGGTCTATGGTGATCACATATACATAACAATTTTTAATAAGTGGATATTTTCGTGACTGTTCAATAGTAATTTATGTAGATAAAATTAGTGGGAATCAGTCAATAGTAAATAATTAGTACGATTTCTTCGTTTTAAGTCGAGCTTTCGAAAATGTTTATTTTCTTTATCAAGACGAATAACATGAAATTCAGAAAAAATTAAATACAAAAAGAAATATCAAGGTTAAAATTTAAAATGATAAAATGACAATTACTAAAAAATCAGTATACAATTGAAACATACAGAGTGAGATTATAAAATGTAAAATATAAAAAATCAATTCGAGGAGGACAAGTTGAGACATTTTCTTTGTTTTTTTAACAGATATTGATTTTTCATTGTTATTTATATGAACCATTTCAAGAAAGAGACGCTTATTGAGATTTCGCTCATTATCGAGAATTTTGGCATTATTATAGTCAATCACATGATCTTCATCTATTAAATTAAAGATTTAAAAATTGAAATTTGGTTAGTTGTTGGTGGATGGTTTGAATTTGAAACAAAAATAGAGATACTAAATAGAAGTTTATTCACTAAAGATTTGGGATATGAGTTTTCAAAAAGAATGTTTTAAAGTTCTTTTAGACATTCATCTCTCAAAGAAAGCTCGACTTAAAACGAAGAAATCGTACTAATTATTTACTATTGACTGATTCCCACTAATTTAATCTACATAAATAACAATAATCCCGGGGATGACGGTGCCCGGCACCGCCGGTGGGAGGAGGTGTTAGTCATTTAGTATAGATAGCTGTTAGAAATAGTGAATTGTTTAGTCTATCATCAACTCCTGATGATGCCAACATAGTTGGCGAAACGCGCGTAGAGTGTGTTAAAATTGTGTTTTGGTTGAGTGGTCGACGATAGTGTTTCAACTTAGTTGATAAACCAAAGGTTCCAATTTCCCAATTTAATCCCCCTTTCTTTCAGTAACTAATCTCCCTCCTCTTTTTTTTCGTTCCCTGGTTACCCTTTTTAATATACCAGGTGATATTTTTCATTGCAATATACAGGGTGCGCCAATTATTTCCACTCGATCTCTAGCACCGAAACTAAAAGAGATATCAACAAGATTTTTTGTAGGGGTAAAATATTTTGATGTATACAGGGTGGCTAATTTTTGTGGAATGAAAATTAATTTGGTTTTTTTAAATTGAACACCCTGTATACGATTATGTCTTCTGATTCTACTTAATATTAGATTTACGGTAGTTTTTTGTATTTGTAAATCTGACGCGGCGTTGACAAGTTATTCCTATTTTAAGCAGATTTAATGAAAAAACAGCACTTCAGAAATATTAGCACAAAAACCACATTTTTTAAAAAATTCCTCAAAAAAGCTACTATGATGTAAATGAAACATGCACCTATCACAATAATCACGCAACATCTTCACCTGTTGCACAGGGTATTTACCGATGGCGTGCCAATAGTCTAGTTTTCAAATGGCAATAACTTAATTTTTTCAAATGGGACACCCTTTATATTTTTCTTCAGTTATAAGGTCTCCCTAATACGCATTAAAAAAATATAGGGTTTTGCACATCTAACTTTACTATTTACTTTAATAATTGACGTTAAGTGACAAACAACATATTTTACACAATTTTTAATAAGAAATCAAGTTACCTATGAAAATGACAGTAGGTATATTTTGTTATGGCATTAATTGTCAACATAAAATTTTGTATTGTATCACGTCTACTATATTTAATCGGTATTGTGTATAAAAAATGGATTTTAATAAGAATTATAGTGTTCAAGAAAATATTGATATGATATGGATACTGGGTGAATGTCAAAAAAATGCGTTTCTTGCTAGTAGGGTCTATCGTCAAAGGTAATCAGAAAGACGTCATCCACAAAAGGATACTTTAAAGAATAGATTTGATAGAACAGGAACCGTCAAGTATGAAAAACATTCACGTGAAACTACAGCTGTTACCATTGACAACGAATATAAGGTAATGATCAGTATAGTTAAAGATCCCAATATAAGCACAAGGCAATTAAGCAATCAGTTAGATATTTCCAATACCACTATTAAACGCATATAATAATAAAAAAGAATAAATATCACCACTATCATATCCAGCTTCACCAAGAATTGTTACCACGTGATTTTGCCCGTAGAGTGGAATACTGTAAATGGTTAATAAACAAGATAAATACAGAGCGTAACTTTTTAAACAAAGTTTTATTCTCCGACGAAGCCACGTTTCATAAGAACGGTTGTGTAAATAGACACAACTTCCATTATTATTCGGACCACAATGAACATTTATTTAGAACCACATCACAGTATCGATGATCTTTGAATGTGTGGGCGGGAATAATAGGTGATTATATAATTGGTCCCTATTTCCTTGATGGGACTGTAAATGGAGCTATATTTTTAGATTTTTTAGAACATGATTTTCGCAACTTATTGCAAAATGTGCCTCAAAATTATAGCAACGGAATGTGGTTTCAATTAGATGCTGCCACACCACATTGTTCGCAATTGGTTAAATAGGGAATTTCAGGATCGTTGGATAGGAAGGGGAGGACCTATAAATTGGCCTTCTAGATCGCCTTGCCTTACACCTTGCGATTTTTTCTTGTGGGGTTTTATTAAAAATATTGTTTACAAAGAAGAGGTTACCACAAAAGAAAATATGAAAGAAAGAATTACTGCAGCATTTAGACAGGTGACCCCTGCAATGCTAAGAGATGTGCGTAAATCAATGGAAAAAAGGGCAAGAAAATGTATAAATGAAAATGGAAGACATTTTGAACACCTACTATAAATTTTAACTTTCACTATTGTAGTTTTCTTACGATTAAACTTTGTAAAATTTTGTACTTATTAAAAATTGTGTAAAATATGTTGTTTGTCACTTAACGTCAATTATTAAAGTAAATAGTAAAGATAGATGTGCAAAACCCTATATTTTTTTAATGAGTATTAGGGAGAGCTTCTAACTGAAGAAAAATATACAGGGTGTCCAATTTGAAAAAATTAAGTTATTGCCATTTGAAAACTAGACTATTGGCACGCCATGGGCAAATACCCTGTGCAACAGGTGAAAATATTGTGTGATTATTGTGATAGGTGCATGTTTCATTTACATCATAGTAGCTTTTTTGAGGAATTTTTTAAAAAATGTGGTTTTTGTGCTAATATTTCTGAAGTGCTGTTTTTTCATTAAATCTGCTTAAAATAGGAATAACTTGTCAACGCCGCGTCAGATTTACAAATACAAAAAAAACCGTAAATCTAATATTAAGTAGAATCAGAAGACATAATCGTATACAGGGTGTTCAATTT
This sequence comes from Crepidodera aurea, assembly GCA_949320105.2. Taxonomy (NCBI): domain Eukaryota; kingdom Metazoa; phylum Arthropoda; class Insecta; order Coleoptera; family Chrysomelidae; genus Crepidodera; species Crepidodera aurea. Next base: position 5,622,615 of record OX439477.1, on the reverse strand, counting down.
AAAAAAATCAAATTAATTTTCATTCCACAAAAATTAGCCACCCTGTATACATCAAAATATTTTAAAATTTTAGTCCGAGTGAGACTGTCTACCCCTACAAAAAATCTTGTTGATATCTCTTTTAGTTTAGGTGCTAGAGATCGAGTGGAAATAATTGGCGCACCCTGTATACTACTGATTTGATTATATATCTGAAAATAGTCTTTGGTTCTTTATAATTTACGTTACACAAAGAGCAAGTTTTATAATGACAACTACTGGTGCTCCCACCACACATATGTAGTTTCTAAAAAAACGATAACTTTTATTTATTATACTAACATTTTTTTTTATTCTAGCCGGTAAAACCGACGCCTGTTAGAGCAGTGACCAACAATAGCCAACCCATCACGAATACACCTCTTAATTCCGTATTAAACTACACCCTTTTGGGGGGAACGGGGGCGGTAACGGCTACGGCGTCTCTACTGACCGGTGCCGCCCCCACGGCGCCGACGGCAGGTAAGACAATATAATAATTATTAAAGTCTGTTATCAGATTTTCTAAAAAAATATATACCGTGAACAAATGTATTAGAACCCAAACACGATGAAAATATCCCACCGCGTCGTAGACCCAGTTGCTCCTCCTCTTAGCAATGGCGTAGCTTCCTTAACAACCGCACGTTTTTCGACATGCATAGGCGGGCGCGTTCGTTCTGTTTTGTATTGTTGAATTCACTTGTGAGTATTATTTCAACGTATTCGTCTATGTATTAGTAAATATCATTAAAAGTAAAAATGCATTTGGGAAGTACTTACACAGCTCTGTATTATTAAATCATTTTATTGAGAAGTAATGGGTTCACTTACTCACACTCCTAATTGTTCCTGACACAGAAAGTTATCTTCCTATGCTTTGAATCCCTGACCACAACTCTCTTCTCATTGGTCGACACATTGACGCCACATATATTAAAAATGCTGAACCGTAAATGGCGCACGTAATCTTCTTTAATATAAAATAGACATCTATTGGTGAATCTTGATGTATGCTATGCTATGTGACAAGTAATGTGTCGTTATTTGAATGGCTTCATGCGTTCACTTTTTCATTGAATAACCGCTTATTTTGTCATTTGTCTAACAAATTATTTAAAAATTGTGAAAATAATTATTATTTTTATTATTCGTTGTAATACAGTTAAATTAATTTCTGAAAGTACCCATATCTCGATTTGTGTGACAACGAAAGGAGTAAGTCTACATCTTTCTTACAGAATTTATTTATTCTGTATTTACTAATCGGTAATCGAACCATGGATCGAAGTCGAGGTTTTTTTATCAGAATTATTAGGCATGAATGTCTCACCGCTGTTAAGAAGTAAAAATGGGAGAGTCGAATACAACAAATCAAAATATCAATGGTGGCGTTCCTGACTACAGGAACCCCACATATTCAGTCAATACCGAAAATAATCAAACTCACAGCCAAATTCAATTTTACAGCGGTGATGCAACAACAATTCCCAACAAAGGAACAAGCAATAGTTCTACACTCAATAGACAATAGTACAGTTCAAGACTATATCTACGCACTGGGAGCAGTAATCAGTCCCAAATCTATATCGTTCTGTTCGAGAATATCAAATAACAGAATATGTATCTACTTATCTAGTAAAGAGACTGTAGACAGTTTTATGAGTAACCATGGATCCATAATCATCAACAATCAAACAATCGAAGCTAGAAGACTCATAACCCCAAGTAAGCGACTAGTTCTTTCTAATGTTTTCCCTTCGATACCAAATGCGCTAATTGAAAGTGAGCTCGAAAAATTCGGTTTGACCAATGTCTCCTATTCCTCTTTGCCCCCCCGAATAGAATCATATCCTCAGTTTCCAACGTCAGGTTTGTATAACTCTAAATAATGACGACATTCCTGAATAATTCCTAATCTAAATTTCGATTTCGTACCGAATTTTCGTTTAACAAAATGGTGTCTCGTGTTTCAAGTCAGAGACACATCATATCACAATGCATGAAAGCTTCTCTGATAATACTTTTATCCGTATTCACCGAATCTATTTCCCCTAAACTCCTTAACCCACATAGTGAGTCGGAAAAAACCATGAAAAATGGACCAAAATTTACCGGCTGGCGAAAAGATAAATTGTGATACCGCCATCGTGTTCAGCATCCTCGAAAACGGGGGCATAGGCGTTTTGTCGCTGTTAAAAAGAAGGAAAAAAACAACTCTGTCGGGGGTGAATTTTGGCCGGTGGAGAGGTTGGTGAGGTTCAGACGTAATCTTTAACACCTCGTCATCCTCGAAAACGGGGGGAAAGACGTTTTTTTTTACAGCGAAATGATGCGCTGCCCGTTTAACCCCTTTAGGGGGTAGTTTTTGGCCGTTTTAGGGGGGTTCAGCAGTCGAAAATAGAAATTCTGATACCGCCATCGTGTTCAGCATCCTCGAAAACGGGTAAATTTTGGTCCATGTCCTTCCGATTCACAGACGACTAGCAGAAACCATTTCAAAAACCTGCTATTTATTTTGAATTGTTGTTCAAACTTGAGTGCGATCTTTCACACGACGCGTATCGTTTCCTAAATAATAGATCAATAAAATCTAAGTTTTCTAAGCTACGAGAAAAAATATCAAACCTAGATCTTCATATAACTGACACAGAAAGCTAGTTATTACAGAACTGTTCTCGTTTAGGGGTTCAACTAAGTGGGTACCACCTCACATCGGAATAGAAATGGCGGATCAGGCAGCACTAAGTGTAGTAAGAAGTGTCGTTTCTGGGGTAGTGCCTTAAATAAGTATAAATATAAAATCAAGTGTAATCAGTGCGTTTTTAAGTGCTATCGTTTAGACAATTTAACAATACATAAATTCTTCATTTGCATTAGGGGTTGGACCAAGTGTCATTCATCCTCATCTTCATATCCCTTCGAATGGAAATAAATAAATAAATGTACAAGGATTTTTTTTGTTATGCCTCTATATTAATAGATATCTTCAGTTTTATAAATTAATATCAGTGAGAATTTGAGAAAAAAATTAGAAACTAATGGCTTCCTGAGAAAGCTTAGAGCCTCTTCTTTAAAATGCTTTTTTTTTGCATACATTTTAGGCAAAGATTCTTTAGTTTGAAAGTGGCTGACAATGTCTGGAGTTGTAAAGTGGATCTTCGGACTTCCATTGTCAAAAGGTATAAAGATTTTTCAATCTTTTATCGCGAAGTTTCGATTGTATGTATCTACAATCTTCTTCAGGTGATAACTGACGAAAAACGAGGGTATTTATGGGTGTGTTCTGGCGGGATTTTCTGGAGCGTAACTGGTTGATTCGTCCTATCAACAGTTTTCATAAGTTGCGAATCTCTACACTCGGTTTACTGAACACGTTATTATTCAGTATGTAGGCTGCTTCCTTGAATTTCCTCTTGAACCAGTGCTCCTCATTGTGAATTACCTCAGCTTCGGACATTTGATGTTGTGTTAGTGGGTCCAGACGTGATCTGCTATTCCTGACTTGCTGGTTTCCCCTCGTTGGGTGAGTGAAGAAAGAGTCCTAAAATTCCGAAGGCAACATTCTAATAAGTCCCTAATTCCTTCCACTGGTAGTAGCGTTCTGTCTTCGAGATTTGCGTCGGTTTGTAGGGGACAATCATACATCGGAGAAACCAAGAGACCGCCGGAAACCAGGATTGGTGAACATAAAAAGAACACCCAACGGGGGGAAACCAGCAAGTCAGGAATAGCAGATCACGTCTAGACCCATTAAGACAACATTAAACTACATACTGAATAATAACGTGTTCAGTCAAACGAGTGTAGATATTCGCAACGTATGAAAACCGTTGATAGGACGAATGAACCAGTTACGCTTCAGCAAAACTACCGCCAGAACACACCTATAAATACCCAATGTTAAGGACTCTAGCTTAGAGAACTTCTTTTGCATTTATTTGCCAAGTCGGCCGATGTTTAGCAACGCCGCTTTTTTAAACAAATGTCTGTCATACAAGCACCTTGCGATTAACGTTTTATTAAAATATTAACGAAAAACAACGCACAAAAATAACAGGAAAGCACATGTGTAATTTACTAACTAATGGTAATGGTTAACATAAATGAACCACATCGTGATACGCGGTCAAGATTACGAAGATTTACGTCGTGTTATTTGACGGAGCCAACCTTGCTTGATAGCGGCACAAGTTGTACTGAGTATAAATTTCTTCAAGTCTCGCCGCTTAAACTAAACCCCGCCCCGTCCGAATCTTCTAGAACAATTGTTGCTATACGGGCGAGTCGATTTTTGGCTAAATCGAGTGTGTGGGTTTCTTAGGCGTACGTGACAAAATGTGAAAAAATGATGGTTGATATACTTCCGGTATCTCTGTCTCACTTCCTCGCGTTGGAGACACAAAATTGAAATTTATATTATCGTATTTTAAAAGTATTTAAACGTCCGGACACCTGCGTGACTCGCAGCGTTGCCGGTTTGATCGTAAGGTCCGATATGATTTTGGTTATTTCATAATCCCGCCGTGTTGCCGGTTTGATACGATTGATCATTTTGAATGTTATGTTTAATTTTATGATTGAAAATTAAACAACCCACGCATCCTCGTTTTTCGTCAGTTATCACCTGAAGACGATTGTAGATACACACGATAGAAACGTCGTGACAGAAGATTGAAAAATCTTTATACCTTTAGACAATGGAAGTCCGAAACACTTTACAAAGATACTTTAGTTTTTTCCCGAACGCCTCGCTTGAATATTTGTATTCAGCGGCTCGACGTGCGTAAAGTTTTCAAATTCGCTTTCTTATTTATAATAATTTTTTATAGTAATACAATTTTTTTTTAAATAACATAATATATTTCTGTGGCTAATGGACTTTGTCTGATGCCATTCCCCCCTCGACACACACAACATAATATAATTTTTAATAAAATTTTCCGCTCTTTCACGTGGTGCTATTAGTTTTTCGATTTTGTTTTCGAAATTGTGAACTTTCAAGCAGCAAAGATTTTTTTATCGTTTTCGAAACACCTTTTCAAGTACCTGTGTGCCAAGTTTCAGCGATATCACATTCAATGAGAGGTCAAAGTCTTTGAGAACTGGACTATGATCATTATTATTCAATCTAAATTATCACCTTTCGTAGACGAATTCACTGCTAATAAGAAAAATACTGCGAACACCACTTTTAATGGTAATGTGCCACTGTTTTAACATTTCTCTTCGAGGTGTTAAATAAGCTCAATTTCACGCTTTTGGCATTGCAGAAGATGGATGACAGCACGCGGACATTACTAAAAACTATTACTGAAAAAACATTACAATCTTTTAATAACACCATATAACTAAACGAGTTGATACTGCTTTTCTAGCATTGCCATAGACCGAACAAATTTTAGATTGACAGTTCTTCTAATCAACACAGTCACGGCCTACTCACTTTTACCGAAATCGTCATTCAGGGTGTGTCTACTTTGAATTCAATGACATTTTAAAATTCAAAATATTCATATTTTGGACGCCATTTTGAGGTGTTCCCGAAGTGGTACGGCAGGACACATCAAACCCTTGGCTTACTTTTTGATGCTCTATCAAAATCTGAAGTCAGGATTTTAAAATTCATAAACACAAAAAAGCAACATGCACACACACCGAATTCAGATACCAAACAAATTTGTTCGGTGAAAATCTAACGAAGACTGCCTTTGTTTGTACCTATTCCGATCTAGACTTATTGGATATTATTTTTGTACATTTAAACAAATTTTAATTTGCAATGTTAATGTTAATTGTTATTTTTCTATTCATGTAGGTAAGACGACGACGGTGTCGACCAATAGCGCGGTAACACCTTCTAATGTGAGCAAAATTCCAGGAAGGGAACCGTCGCCTATTGGCAATGCACTTGTACAGTCACTAGCGACGTCTGCGATAGGAGGTGGCAACTTTGCAGCGGTAGCGGCGGCTAATGCGGCGAAAGTAACGAGTAAGTATCGCATATACATATACAAGATTTTTACTTTCTTTAAAATTCTGTATAGACCAGGACCAATCGTTTTTGTAACAAAAAAAATTCTTAGAAGAATGTGGATGGTCGGATAATTTAGGGTAAATTATAAGTAAATTAAAAAAAATAAATTAGACATTAAAAGTTCCGGAAGTTGGGTGGGGGTTGCTAAATATACAACTTGAGGGTTGGGCATTGGTTTTTTACGATTTGTGGCTGAAATATACATCCTATCGAAAAAAGTTTAATGTAGAAGTTGTAGATAATTAAAAAATGGAAAACTTTTGTTTTAATTATTTTTCAACATAACCTCAAAATAGTCCAATAATTGAAGACCTGAAAATATGCAAAGCTTGTAGATAAGTCGGTCCAGATTTTCTTTGTGGCTTAATTCTTAGGTCTTGACGGTTGCTTCCGAGGGAGACAAATTTCACAACGATTCCGACTTGGGAGAGGGCTGAAAATGGTCCCTAAAGTCTGAAAAAATGGTTTCCCGTTAATATCTGTCAAAATATACAAATTAGACAATTTTTGTTTAGATAAAAAATAAAGATCGTATCATTATCTACAAAAATGCTTCCTACCATTTTTTTCGCAACATGAATATTTTTTTGCAAAAGCGGCCTTCGAAAAATCCCAAATTTTTGCACTGAATAGATATGTCAGTTTCTCACTGAATTTCCGCTCGAGGGAGTTGATTGATTTTCATTTTTTGGACTTTGGGAGACCAATTGTAGATAGAGCCAGCGGCATACCTCTGCTCGCTAAATTATGGGGCCTATGAATGAAAATCTGGGCACCAATCGATTTTTCGACAATTATTGGCTGATTTCACGTGATTTGTTTCTGTAAAGTAAAGTAGCGCTTGGGGTCAATTGTATTAGCGAATGTTCTGTGTAATTTGAGTTGCAAATTTATCAGAAAATTACAAAAATGTATTTTTTCATGTGGCAGTCTCAAATCCCGGCGCTTTGCCTAATAGTGGGTTACTAGGTTTAGAGTGTGATGAATATTCACCCGAGAAGGTCCTTTCGGAACAATATAGTTCCAGGATTTCAGAAAAAATAAGAAAGTTTTTGAAAAATTACTTTTATTATGAAAAATATGTTGAAAATACAAAATACATAGCGATGTTTATAATTTATCATACGTTAAACCATTCCATGTCATCAGATCCGTATTCTTCATCGTCTTGCTCTTGCTCTATTCCTTCCCCTCCTCCACGCGTCCCTTCCCACTGTTCTAAATCTCATTAAAACTGACAAATGTCAAATTCTATCCGAATTAAGCCAAACGCAATCACGTATGCCTTGGTCGCTCTGTATTTAAAACTATAACATCTCAATATTTATTGATGTTTCAATTTAATTTGATAAAGAAAATAATGAACATTTGTGTCTTTTGCATAAATGACTATATTCTCTGTTTTTAATACAAAATGATTCAAAAAATACCTTCCAAATACCACACGTCCTCTCAAATGGTATAGATTAAATTTTAGGTCTCCATACTCAAACGCCTTTATTTCAGGCAAAACCACTCAAACAAACTGATTTGAGATAAAATCACGAGTCCGCAGGATCAGTTTGTTTTCGTGGTTTTTCCAAAACCAAAAATTTTATCGATAAAATTGGAAGACTCGTGGTATTTATTACCTTTGATAAAATACTACAAATATTTCAATAATAAGGGCAAGCCAACGACTCCAAAAACAACAGAGATTGTATACTAACAAAAGCAGACGACTAATGTGGGCGCGTGGGTACACGTGGTTAGGTTATGTGGAATATCACGGATCTCAGGCGGAGAGCGTAAAAATGGGGGACATAATTCTAACGAACATTTAATAACCGCGCTCGAATGTAGGGATCAATTGATATAAACGGAAAGGTCAGAATATAAGCTTCACTTCGGTCTGGGTATTAATCCTCAAATCGTAAAAACCAATTTCCAACCCTCAAGTTGTATATTTAGCTGCCCCCACCCCACTTCCGGAACTTTTAATTTGTCTAATTTATTTTTTTAATTTACTTATAATTTACCATCAATTTACTGCTAAGAATTTTTTATGAATTCGTTTATTTAAAATCGATTTGGCCCTGGTCTATTAGGAACAAATCAAAAGAAAGCCAACTTAATGTTGTCAGGCGGAATATTCAAAATCGAAAACAGAAAATTTTTGCTCTTTTACAATCACGAAGGCCTTGCCAGACTCACAATCCAGGTAGTTAAACGAGGAGAGGAATAGCGCGCCTGACGATCATTAGACGAGTCAACTTTTTTATTATACCGTTTCTCCAGTTGTTTTTAATTTTTTAAGAAAAATGTTTGGTCCACGACCTCTTTTGATTACTATTATACGACTATATTTCTTATTTTCAATACTCATGTTTTCGTAGGACGTGGCAAATACTGGTAATAATTGATAAAACTTTCAATGATCAATTCCTCATCGATTTCATTGGTATACCAGAATAGTATATTCTTCAACGAGTGTAGAATGATGGCTATTATTCACGCGGATGAAGTGAAGAATAGCCATTCTACACAAGTAAAAGACTATACTTTCTCCACGACTATGTATAAAAAAAATCTTTCATTGGGAATCGAACCTCGATCGCCCGCGAAAGAGTCAAGTATCTTTACCAGCTTTCGACCACATTTATTTATGAAAATTTAAAGAACATAGATATAGGTAACTCAATTTTTAGTCGAAACCTTTACATTTTTAAATGAAATTATAACATTATTAGGAATAATAATAGAAATAACATAAATATAGGTACTTAATTTAGACATTCTTTTGCAAAATGTATGGTAAAGTTATTACAATTGCTTATATTTAACGTGGTTGGTATTGAATTATGATTAAAACTAGCAGTGCTGGTACTGCTAGTCAGTGTTCATTTTATTTGTCATTGAATCATCCACGTAGCCCTCAGCTACGGATGTACTTTTCCAGCCACCGTGTCGTTTTTGAGAGCCGTAATATCTCGTATAATATAATAATATAATATCTCTAATTTATAGTCTTGCTTTGATCTCTCCAGTAGCAAATTCATTTTGGATGATTGAGCAATTTGTTTAATTTCGGGAGGCGTACATATTAACTCTTCACTATCGCTACTGTTGTCCATTAAGTTCTCTATATATACGTAAAATTATGATTATATGATTATTTTGACGTTTCAAACGACGCGCTGACAGAAGCGATTTCCGTAGTTAGGTATTTGACGTTTTAAAAGAGACGATTTGATTTATTCATTTTAGTGTGATTTCTGATAATCATAGAATGTGATTGGTTAACGAGAGTGAATTCTTTTTCATTCTTCACTAAATTATTCAGCTAAATATGTAAAAATAATTTGTGCATTATTATATAGTCGTGGAGAAACGTATTTACTTTATCGTTATAATGAGATTATTATTGAATGTATTACTGGTCAACTACGCAAAACCCTTTTTGGAATTTAGTTCTGAAAAAAAAACCAGGTATTTTTATTTAAAAATTATAATTTTAGCAAGCGGAGAGATCAATCCTCCGGCATCTGTGATAACTAATGTTAGTCAAGTTCAAACTCAAAACACATCCAATGCCATCAATACAACGGTCCACACGAATCCCATTGCATCATTAGTAAGTACAAAATTATTTTTTTAAACAATTTTTGTATCAAAAATTATAATTATTTGGTTTTTTTTTAAGGTAGTACTTTCGATATCACAATAGTCAAGTGTGTGCTCTCTGTTATTTGACTACTGTAGTATTTATATTTGGCAACGCCGCGTAAAAGCAAAAGAGACAGAAGTATAATTTCAGTAACTCTGTTTCACGCGCTCCTCAAACAAATGCACTGGTATGGGTTTGACATTAGGTTATAAATAACTCAAGCACTCGGAAATTAGAAAGCATTAATGATAAAATGTGGAAACATCCATTAATAATTATTTGTATTCAAAACTTTAAATACGATAACGAGCAAATTTGAATTTACTAGAGCTTCATATGACAAAAAATACTTTTAAGTTAATATATTACTCGAATCAACAATTTTATATAACTTACTTTAATAAATAAGGAGTTTGTTCAACTGGGGAAGGAACTACAGCTATGGGAAATCATGTTTTGGTAATTCACATTAGGGCTCCTGCTGGGAAATCAGCGACGTAAAAACGCGACTAGAGATGGGCGAAAAATAACTCCATCTTAGATATATGTTACAATTTCGCGCGCGTCATAACCTCTTTGACGGCGTTGCCAGATATAATTAACATAGTACATTTTTCCTAATTTTTTGCTAATTACTCTTATCTTTGAAGATAGATTTGTGAGTAACCAAAATGTTAGAAATTTTTATTATAATGTACCAATATTAGCCCAGGGAATAAAGATATGGCAATTCGGAAAAATTAGGGGAAAGCTGAATTTTTGCATGAGGCTTCCTTTTGTGATCCTGAACAACGTCTCAAAAGTCCCCGCCAATACACGTGCCGCTAAAAAAGTTATGCGGGGTCAAAGGTCAAGAAAAACGGTTTTTCGCAAATATCTCGCTAACGGTAAGTTTTATCGAAAAAGTTCAAATACTATTTTGTAGCTTAGGAAATTTCCTACAAAAATATATATATATATAACTTTTTTTCGTAAGACTAACGGTTTTTGAGAAAATTCGATTCAAAAAGTTGTAACTTTTATTTTTCTCATAATACGTGCACTCCTTTCCACACCGGCTTTTCAGTGGTGTCCCCAATAGACATAACCTACGTTCATTTGTGATTAAAAAGCTATAATATTGTAATTTTTTTCGATAAAACTTGCCGTTAGCAAGATATTTGCAAAAAACCGTTTTTCTTGACCTTTGACCCCGCATAACTTTTTTAGCGGCAAGTGTATAGGCGGGGACTTTTGAGATGTTGTTTAGGATAACAAAAGGGAGCCTCATGCAAAAATTCAGCTTTCCCCTAATTTTTCCGAAGTTGGACCTAATTGTTGTCTTTATTGTTTCATTAAATTCTGAACAATAATTCTAAAACCGATAATATTACCTTAAGTATAAGACAAAATTTTTATTGTATTGTGAAAAAAAAATGAAAAGTAACAATCTAACCAAAGTACCTGCTTCAAGCTATAAAGCAATTCTAGTAACAGACTAGTGAAAATTCAGTTAAAATTTCTTTTTTCTTATTGAAAATTGTTTTTCTTTAACGCCCGCTATCTATCTATCTGTTGATGGAGGTGTCGATACACTGCGACCTATAAGATTTAAATTGTGCCCCCTTCTGTTGCCCATTCGTTAAGGATGTCTCAACGATTAGAGCAGTTCCTCTAGTCCTATTGCTTTCAAAAAGTTCAGGATGTCGGTATGGTTCAGGTTAAATAGATCTCCCTCTTCTATTTGATATTCTCCGATGTATCGTTCCCTTGGATTTTGCAGGGTTATGCCTTCTGAGAGAATGTGGATAGAGGTTTCCTCCTCTTCCTCGCAAAATCTGCATTTTTCTTCCTCTACTAATCCGAGTTTCTCTAGGTGCCCTCTCAACCGACAGTGCTCTGTTAGAATACCCGTTAGTATTCTGAGCTTGTTTTTACTTTTGCTGATGCAGTCGTCTGATCTCTTCTGGGTATTGCTGAACAGTAGTGTCTTGGCCTGCCTCATTCCTTGTATTCCTATCCAGTATTGGGATCTTTTGTTATTTATTTCTATTCCAAGTTCATCGAGTATTGTACTGGTGCTTATTCCGCAGAAGGGTTCATGTCCCAGAAATGGTGTTTCAGCCCCTTTTTTGCGAGTACCTCTGCTACTTCATTACCCTCCACTCCAGTGTCTCCCGGAACCCATAGAAGGGTCCTTGTCTAGTTCGTTTAGATTCTCTAGGCACTCCCAAACCATCTTGGAGTTTACATGGGAGTTCAAAGCATTAATGGCTGCTTGGCAGTCTGACATGAAGATGATATCTTGTCTACGAATATTTCTTTCTATGTTGAACTGGACACATTTTCCGATAGCGTAGATAGCATATACTCCAATTCCTGTTCCTTCTGTTGTTTTGGAACCACCTGTGTACCATTTAATGGCACTTCTCTTAAGTTTTGGGATGGTGTCTTTGTCCCATTCGCTTTTGTTACTTAGCTTTGTGTTGAATTCTTTCACAAAGCTAAACTTCTTTGTCATTTCATCTTGGGGCATGTCCCAGGTTTGGTGATTTCCAGCAAGGAGTTGAAACTCGCGTTTGGTGGATCCTTCTCTGGTCATTCTGTAGGTTGTCCTTATCGCTATTCTCTCCACCACTACATGGAGAGGCGTAAGGCTTAGGATTACATCCATGGCGGCCGTTGGGCACGTTCTCATTGTACCTGTTATTAATACGCAGGTTAGTCTTTGGATTTTCGCTAGATTTGCCTACTTCAATATCCTCTATAAGTGCATCAGTACGGAATACTGGAGACGCGGGTTTGATCCCCGCCTGAGGCCGAAATTTTTCGTTCTCTTTCTTTAGTAGTTTTCACCCCTGGTGTACAGGAATTTATTTCTGTATACTCCCTTGGAATTTAATTCTATTCTAGGAAGATTTTCCGTTAGCTTGTATCCTCTATAATACGTTATTAATAGTAACGTGCTTAGTACAAGATATCCTGATCTTCTGCCGATATCACCACATTTCGAACTCCAATACGTTTTGAAAAGGGATCAGTCATTGTCCACATCTCCTTTCCCAGCAGTATGTTTTACAAAATTCCCTATTTCAAATAAAAACTATTTTTTCAAATAGGTAAATTAAGTTAACCATCATCCAAAAACTTTTTAATGTCTTTTAGACGATTATACCTAGAAAAGTATGTACTCACCTAATTAGCAATAGATTAGGATGGTGCCAAAGTTTTAATAGTTTCTTAATAGGGGATTTTTAATTATTATGCAGTAAATAAACATTGAAGAGGTTAACAAGTTAGTTACCAATGAAATATTTACTTGTATGTTCTAATAAGACTGGCAACAGTGTTTCTACTATTTGACACAAGACACTACACTTATAGATGAAACCTAATTTAGTTTAGTTTGGTGATTGACATTTGTTGAGTTTCTCCCAGATATGTTTGGAAATACATTTCAGGTTTGTCTCAAGTCAGAGTTTTATGGGAATAGAACAATTAGGTCCATTATACTTCTTTCGCTGGTGAAAATGTTGATATTATTCTTTTAGTTGATGGATAAATGATTCTCTTTTCAGTTTTTTTCTGCCACACAATATGATGTTCCTATAGCCTAAAAACAAATTTAAAATAATGTCCTAAAGCACATTATCCTTGAATTTTTTGTTTAAGTTGTACAAAAAATTTCACACAATAAAATAGTTGTAATTGTTAACACTAAACCAATTCAGAATAAGTTTGTAAATAATTGATATATCATATCAGACCATATTTTCTACATTATTTGCAGACCTAATTATTTAATTTTATATTGAGCTTTGTTTCTTACTAATAGTCCAATCCAATCAATCTGTCAATCAACCTGTCACAGCCCAATGTTCAATTTGACAAAATTCCAACCCGAAAACAAAAAATAGCGTCCTATAGAGAAAAAAAAGTAAATGAGAAAAGTTGTAGATAATAAAAATATCATTCGATTCATTTTTTTATAAGTCTCGATCGAGATATATCGAAAAAACCGTCCAAAATAGCATTTTTTTTTTGTTTTTGCTACAACTTTATCAAATTTAAATAAATTTATTTGATACTTGACAAAAATCTAGTATGGCATGTATTACAAATTTTTAAAAATATTTATTATATATCTCGATCGAAAGATATTATTATTATCTACAACTTTCTCATTTACTTTTTTTTTTATTGGAGTTATACTTTTTTTATTCACGAAAACCCGTTTTTGCGAACTTTGCAAATTTTTTTAGGCAATTTCTCCAACTAGGATCGAGTTTAATGAAACGGAAACTCATATTAGGTATTTTTTTATACGACCCTATTTTTTGTATTCAGGTTGGAATTTTGTCATCACTTTATACCTATTGATTGGACTATAAAGCATGTTTTAGTCAAGTAAAAGAACTGCAATATATTGTTTTAGATAAATGTATTGAAACACTTTGTATATATATATAAAGAAATAATTTTCTTTCTAGGGAATACAAAATTCAACAAATGCCCCTTCTAAATCGTATAATGAACAACATGTACAAAATAATTGTTTAAGTCCAGAACCAAATAATGGCAGTGAAATGTCGAATTCTGACGTTGATGCATCACAAGTACCGAATGGTCCGATAACGGAAAAGGTAAATATTGAAATGATTATTGTAATTCTTTCTTAGATCCTTTATTTTACATTTTAATATCTGACTTTTTTCATATATCATCTCTCAACAACCATGTCACCTTTTTATTAAGTCCCTTTTACATATTTTTTTTTTAATTCTTTTAAATTACACTTCCCATAATTTTTACACATTTTTTACACCATAACAACATTCCCAAAATTTGCTTTCTTTATTTATTTTTATCTTGAAAAGAAATAAGAAAACAAAATTTTAATTTCTATTTTTCCCTCTAATATCTTATATTTTCTTTGATTTCTTTTCGTATGCTTAAATGCTCTTCCTCTGCTATTTCAAAATTCATTTTTATTTCTTCATTTAAATTTTATTCCAATGTACAAAAATATGTTTTAAATTTAATCTTCCATATGTGGTAATTTCTTTTAATTTTATTTCTCAACATCGTTTCTTTGATGGATAGCGTTTTCCCCTGTAGAAGGGCAAGAGACAGGGTTAGTGACTTCGGGCCGGGTTCATTTTCAAGGGCAATCAATTCTCTTTCCAGATTTATTTACCCCCAAGCTCTAACTGCATTAGGGCCTGCAGGTGCGCGTGATAAATTTAGAAATTTTTACACGTGATATAATAGATTCCTTCTTAATAAATGTATATGATATATAATATCCATATTTTGATATGTATACTTATTATTTTAGTTAAACGACGGTTTGACGTCGTTAAAATCGATGGCTCAACAAGTGATAGACCAAGCCGGCCTACAAAACAACCAGGTCATCCTCGAGCCGAACAAGATGCAAAATCAAGGGAAATCTGATGCCCATATACCTCCTTTACTGGGCGTGGCCCCTCTCGGAGCCATACCTCTTCAAAAAGAACATCAAACTCAATTCCAACTTATGGAAGCCGCCTTTTACCACATGCCTCATCCTTCCGATTCGGAAAGGATACGAACGTACCTGCCTAGGTAAGTCGTTAAGATTTAGATATTGGCAAAACAATTATCGAAATTAATTATTTTATTATTTCCAGGAGTCCGTGCACAACACCTTCATATTACATCCAAACGCCCCTCGCTCACTCTGACAGCTTAGAATTCTACCAGAGGTTAGCGACGGAAACGTTATTTTTTGTGTTCTACTACATGGAAGGCACTAGAGCTCAATACCTCGCAGCGAAAGCGCTCAAAAAACAGAGTTGGAGGTTCCACACTAAGTACATGATGTGGTTCCAGCGGCACGAAGAACCCAAGATTATTAATGAAGAATATGAACAGGTTAGTATTAAAATATGAATGAATGAAAATGTCGTTTATTGTAATTTCTTACAAAATGTTATCCATAAAAATATATTGTCGCCGTAAAGTGAAAATCTTTGTATTTTTTCGTGTATTAAATAACTTTATATTGTACCTGATCAAAGTTGATTTTTGACTTCTGTCTTCTCTGTTTGTGCTAACTTACACTTTTCTATCTCATGTTGATCAATGAGCTAGAGCTTCTCGTAATAATTTTTGATGCCCCCAAAGTACCTCCCTCTCATTTTCGAGGACGCTGAACACGATGGCGTGGGTTAAAATTCTTGGCCCCACCCCCCAAATGGCCAAAAACAACCCGAAAAAGGGTGAATTACGTCTTTCGCCGACAAAACTAACGGTGGTGGTTTTTGGCCGTTTGGGGGATGGAGTCGACTCGGGGAGAAGATCCAACATCACCATCGCGTTCAGCATCCTCAAGATGTCGCCGGTTTTCTAGTTTATATAGCGAAAAACAAATTTTTCACCTTATCGGAGGTGATTTTTGTCCGTTTGAGGGATGGGGTCAACTTTAAGAAATGTAAACACCGCCAACGTGTTCAGCATCCTCGAAAACGGAGGGTTATATTAGTTTTGCGGTGGTTTTTAGCCGTTTGGGGGGTAGGGCAAACTCAAATGGAATTTTAACCCCCGCCATCGTGTTCAGCATCCTCGAAAACGTACTTTGGGTGTGTTAAAATTTTTGTGTAATTTTTCCAACTTATAGAATGCACTAAATAGAAATCCTGAACTTTTTTCTCAATTGGCAATAAGTCGAAAATTCTGGTTACGGTATGCCATTTATCAAATTCTTCTTTTGAAAGTCCTTTCGGTACTTCCCCTGTAATGAATAAATTTCTTTGGAGTGACTAATTTAATATTTTATTCTTCTATTTTGATGTTTTTAACATAAGACGTAAATTGGTATTGTTGTAGAACAACATTAATATATTTTGTTTTATTTCAGGGGACTTACATTTACTTCGATTATGAGAAGTGGGGACAAAGGAAAAAAGAAGGATTTACTTTTGAATATAAATACTTAGAAGATAGAGATCTTAATTAAAATATTTATATTAAAAAATCGTAGTTTTATTCCCTACATCCCAAATCAGTCGTTTTGAACCTTTGGTTAGGCGCTTCAAGATACATTTTTTAATGGGTGGAAATACTTTATACACATTGGATACAGGTTCTCCCTTTCTCCGATAGTGAGACTCGCCCTTACAATTTATGTGAAATTCGGTCGCGATTTGTCCGTTTTCGCGAAAAAGGAAAGCTTTGCTGAGTCGGATTGGTCGAAAATTAAAAAAGTTACCGCGGGTCAAAGATTAAACTTTGGACACAGTACTTGGGTCATAACTATCTATCGGAGAAAAAAAAATCAAGTCACTTTCTTCCCCGTGAACACTGCTTTCAGTACGTTCTCGCCTCACAGTCTGCCAAAAGGCGGAAAACTTTTCCAAACTCTCAAAAAAGCTTAGAAAATGTTAAATACCCTTTAAAATTACAAAATTCAATGTGGCGGACAATTAAAAAAAAATTAATAAATATAATCAAAAACAGTTTTGGGGGTTGCTGATTATGACTTTATAGTACTTCTGCACATTTCAATTTAAATATCTGGACCTATAAAATTTTTTGATTCCACCATTCATTTTGTATAATAATAAGAAACATTTACATATTTCATTTTAAAAAAAAAGTCACGGTGTTCTATTAAAGTCTAGCATAGACATACGAATATTTAACTCAGAAAAAGATGATTAAAACCAAAACTATTACACATATTTTTAACAAGTGTCGATTTTAACAGAGTTACTCAACGTTCTATTAAATATTTACCTAAATCCATGATTTCTGAAATTGAATTGGCAACGTTGTATGTTCAACTTTGAATTTATGAGATGGCTGTCATTTGACAAGCAAATTATTTTTTCCTTTTTTAATACTTTTCATGCTTATTCTGGTTATAAATTGCTACTTGGACATTTGTAGAAAAGTTATGTAGGTACCTATGCGTTTGTATTGGAAAAATATGTTAAATAATCGTTTCAACACACTGAATTTGTTTGTATTGGGTGTGAGTATCCCAATATATATTTCTTTTTAAAAAATGTGAAAAATATTTTTCCGCGCAAAAATTTCTATCGCTATATTGAATTTATCATGTTTTATAACATCTGTAAAAATTTCATGAAAATCCCAGCAGGCCCCATATTCTTAACGTTTACCCAGAAATGTGCGTGTCAGTAGTTGTCAAAATTTGTAGGTTAATATGACGAAATTAAATAAAGTCAAACCTTGACGTTGATATTTACATAAATAGGTTATTTTCTTATGTCGATTTTCCATCATCACTCCACCAACGTTTTCGCCGACCACTGCTAGACCAACATTATGTATCGGGACTACGTTACTGAACGTTGCTTTGGAATACCCCTCGCACAAAAATATGATGTGATGTCCATCGATGATTGACAATGCCAAAAACTGACAAATTAAACTAATATTTAGCAGTTTCTCTTCTAATAGAAATGAAACCACTTATTTTAAAGAAAAAGGGGGCTTTAATTGACGTTTTGACATTCTTGAATGAAAGTCGTTTTCAAAATGACATAAAATATATAATAAAAAATTTACTATAGAAACAGGTTATATTATCTCTGTGTTGCTTAAAGCTTAACTTTTCTTATAAATATCTCGGAAGATCGAATTTTCACAGACATGAGACCTGCATTTTTTGCCGATTTAGATAGGAATTAGTCTACCCTGAAAGTTTCATTGAATTCTGACGAGTGGATTTTGATATCCTCTGGACACACATACATACAAACCTTGCTCGGTTAATAGTATTTGATATGTAAATTGTTAAAACTACATGAAGATTGCGCTGCAAATATACTGACAAAAAATATGCAACTTTGCGCAAGTTTTTATTTCATTATAATTTACTAAAAGCTTTTGTTTGTCGTAGTGAAAGGAATTTGGCAGGATATTGGGTTGTATATAACTTTTTCGTGGGTTTTAGTTAAACAAAATTGTAATTTTGTGCTACTTTTTACATAAAGAACATATTATTTGTGAATACTATTAATAATGAAATGAGTTAAATTAATATACAAACCTCCCTTGACAACCTCGATTTGGAATCATTCAAAAAATATTGCGTGTAACAAAAGTTATACGAGTTTGAACACCACAAAGAATTTCACGTCACGCACCGCCTGAACCCGTTTACTCCGTCGAGTTTCAATAGACCAAACCTTCAAGTTGGTAGCCGAAGGGTCAAAATATCGCAATTTATAAGTTTTTTGGAGGTATTGACCAGTTTTTTCGCCTTTTGGCCCATTCTCGAGAACCGCTAGACCGATTTTTCCGGGTCAAGATTTTTTACCCCGAAGCTCTCTCTAACTGACTGTTCGGGAAAAGGGAAGCTGAAATTCTTTAGTGTGTTACTGTAGACATATAAAACGACGTAAAAAAAGTTTTGGTACGCTAGGTCTTGTCATTTTTTAATGATTGTGGTAAAAAAATCTTGAAAGAGAACTGATTGCCCTTGAAAATGAGCCTAGCACGAAGTCACTAACCCTATCCGCTGCCCTTCTACAGGGCAAAACGCGTTCACCCCCCTACCACCCTTCCTGATTATCGGATCGAGTTCTTGTAGGGCTCAAATCAAAGAGAAAAAAATTCCACAACCGATGGCGCATAAAAATCCGAAATTCGGTCGTCGTTTGTCCGTTTTCGCGAAAATCATCATCTCCTTAATACATCCTGTAGCAGTGTCCTCATGAAAGAGTTTGCCATTTTGATGACCCGGACTGGTCAAGAATTCAAAAAGTTACCTCGAGTCAAAAATTAATCAGTGTTTGCCCTCGCTCTCCCTCCCAAATTAAACTAGCGGGTTGAAATTTGGACACTATGCTTGGGTCGTGACTATCTATCGGAAGAAAAAAAATCAAGTCTCAAAGTCACTTTCTTCCCTGCGAAAAACACGAACACGGCTCTTTACATGTCAATTTACCCCCTTCCGCAACTGCCTTAGCTTTCATGTAGTGATCACGTGAAAGAGGGACCTCCAATCTATGAAATCGCAAAAAAAAAAATCGAAAGAGCGACTTCGTTTATTGGATTTTTTTCCGCCAGATCGACTCTACTATTTTGCTTATAGCGGCTTCTAAGAGATATAGCCAGAGCGGTTCCGAGCTATTTTATACTATAATATACATTAGCAAATTAATGCTAATGTATATTATAAAAAAATTATTTTAAAACCAATTCTAATAAATAATAAAACAAACAAAACTAATTTTAAAACATTTATTTCATATCCTAAACAAATGATGCTAAAACTTAACATTATAAATATATAAAATATTTACATAAATTTAAAATAACTGGTTGCAATACTATTTTTACGGAAATTAAGTGTAATATCACAATTTTAAATAGCCCAAATTATAAATTACTATGGATAATATGTAAGTACAATAATTTAGAATTTAGTAGGTACTGATGAAATTATTGGAGTTTCTTTTTTATTATTCAAATTGAGACAAAGATAAAAAGTTGTGCGTTTCCTTTTAATAATGTTCTTCGTACTTGTCTAGCATAGGGTACATTTCTGTTAAAATTATATCCAGTAAATTATATGCCAACTGAAACAAAAAAAAATATATTCGTTTTAAAACTAAAAATGTATAATTCAATTTTACCTGTTTATTAAAATGTGGATTTTGTAATATTTCTAGTAATACGTTCAGTCCATCTTTTACTCCAGGACCAAAAATTCGAGTTACTGTATTAGATACGGAATTTGTTAGTTCTTCAAAAGCTCTGGCTTTTCTCCTTTCTTGCTCTTCTCGGCTTGTTGGGGTATGTTCGTTAAAAACTACATCTGAAAAAATGAAAAACTAAGAGAATGTTGTATGGTCGATTGATTGCGTTAAATGTTTTCAAAATTACATTCCCGAATCTTTTTTTTAAGGATTCATACTTTGACGGTTTTACTTCTCGAAGGATGAACTAGATCGAACACATAGTAAGAATAAAAGTAGTGAAGCGAGAAAAAGCAGCAGGAATGGGAAAGAAAAGAAAAAAATTGTAAGGATTTTTCTTGCTTCTAAGAAAATTATGCCTTACGCAAGACGCCTTATATTGGAAAACGCTCGGGCGCCAGATTATTTAATGTGGTTTATTCCACAACCCTTAGAAACGGCATCTTAGGGGCACAGGTAGCTTCAGATGGAGATAAGGAAATTCCAGGGGTCTTGTTGATCTCAGACTAGTTTATCAGAGAGTGTCGATTAACGGTCTTTAGTCCTATTGATACGGAAAAGAATTTCCGGAAGCTGAAGAGAGATGGGGGAATTACACGGTTAAATAACCGCAATTATAAACCAGTTAGATAAAATTGACACATCTATTACTTATGAAAACGACACATTCGGAAACGAAATGTGAAATTCACGATACAGGGCGATGTTCTGAGATCGAAAAAGAAGATCGAAGTTTTTCTTGTAAAACATTGTCGCTTGAATATAGAAACACTGATAAACAAAATAAATTGCGAGACAAATTAATAATATTTACCTTCTAGTTGTCCGATGAGATACGCTAGATTCGATTGGCTAAGACCAGATCTTATTTTTCTTTCTATTAACATCCTACTGGCTATATCCACAAAGTATTGAGCTATACTACATATAGAAGCGTATAATTTTAAAAAACCGTAAGGAATTTTAAAAATATTCTTCACTAAAAATAAATAATTTAAAACTAGTACATGTATAAATGCAACATTATTTAGTAGTTAAATTAATCGTTAATTTTTTATTTTAATTTTTTTGAATTTTAGTTATCAGTAACATTTATTTGAAAATTTTGTGGTGGGGTGCAGGATAATAATAGTTGTGAAGTTGGCAACAACTCAAGTGTTGCCAATACAATGCTAAATTGTTTTATACACCGATTTCTATACAGTTTCATGGTTTACTTTCTTTTCGCTTTGTTAGTTAGGCTATCAAATAAAAAAATGGGATGTGAATCAAAAAAATAAAATATTAACTCATTCGTTAAAAACAAAAAAAAATTAGGAAAGTTATAAAAAGTTTGTTTAGTGTCTTACTAAATACTCGGTCCTTATAGACCAGTGCAGATAGCTTTGAAAATGGTAAAAAGTGAAATAAAATAATAGTAGGATGAAACCCATTGGAAAAGGAAGAGAATATAACAAACATGAAAAGAAAAATAATTTACAGTCGGGAAGTGGAAGGAGGGGGGACGGAGTTTTTAAGGGTAGAAAACTGTTTATCTCGATTTCCAGCAAAACTACAAGTCCTATGGAAAAAAGTTAAATAGCAAAGTTGTAGGTAATAAAAAGATCTACAACTTTTGTATTTACACTTTTTTCACATAACCTCAAAATTTATGTGAAAAATTCAAATAACCAAGTTTTTGGTTTTTTATTTTTATCTTTTACAAAAAAAAATTACGTACCTTTTTATGTCCCAAACACTCTGTAACTTTTTTTTGTTTTAAAATATTTATTTTGACTTAATATCGAAAAAGCAGTCTAATTTTCAATCGAAAATTCTCACGTCAAAATATCTGCTTTTTTAAAAAACTCGGTGGGCTTTTTGTTCGTTGAAATCTCTACTTTTTGATGGTGTAAAAAAAATATACATTACTATGGTAAATGGTAAAGAAACGAAGAAAACTCCGAATTTCTTTTTTTTTAAATCATCATGTACAATTTTGAACTATTTATTTAAATGTATACTTTAATTACTCTTTTGTTTATCAATGTAACACGGAATCTTACGTTTTTCGAGTAATTAAAGTATAAATTTAAATAAATAGCTCAAAATTGTACATGATGATTTAAAAAAAAGAAATTCGGAGTTTTCTTCGTTTCTTATTTGCATTTTTTGAGAACATTTACCATAGTAACGTATATTTTTTTTACACCATCAAAAAGTAGAGATTTCAACGAACAAAAAGCCCACCGAGTTTTTCAAAAAAGCAGATATTTTGACGTGAGAATTTTCGATTGAAAATTAGACTGCTTTTTCGATATTGATATTAAGTCAAAATAACGTTAAAAAAATAAATATTTTAAAACAAAAAAATTACAGAGTGTTTGGGACATAAAAAGGTAAGTTTACACCAAATTTCGTTAAAAAAAAAATTTTTTTTGTAAAAGATAAAAATACAAAATCAAAAACTTGGTTATTTGAATTTTTCACATAAATTTTGAGGTTATGTGAAAAAAGTCTAAATACAAAAGTCGTAGATCTTTTTATTACCTACAACTTTTCCAATTTAACTTTTTTCCATAGGACTTGTAGTTTTGCCGGAAATCGAGATAAACAGTTTTCTACCCTTAAAAACTCCCCCGCTTCCACTTCCCGACCACAGAGCGCCTGTAAATTATTTTTCCTATCATTTTTGTCATATTCTCTTCCTTTTCCAATGAGTTTCATCCTACTATTATTTTATTTGGTTTAAAAAATTATCTGCACTGGTCTATTATTGAATGTGCTAAAACGGTTAAAATATTTCGAATTTACAAAAATTAAAAAAAGAAATACTCACGCAGATAAAATGCACTCTCTGTTAGTCCCCCGGGGCTCAAAGAACTGCTCATTGTATTTTTTAATACCTTATATTGAACTCCAAAATTATCGTTAAAAACTTGGTTTCTGTAGGTTTTAGGAAATGAAATATTTTCCGAAAACATAAATAATTTATCAGTCTCTTCTCCTACTTCTGCCCATTCCAGTTTTCTGAAAAAAAGTCTAATAAATAGAAGTCAACATGTTAAATATTTTGATATATTGCAACACATCATTTTTTTCATTAGAAGAATCATACTCAAATAACAATCTCTACTGAAAAATTAGTCAATTAGTACAACAAGAAGGAGATACAAACTTTGGATTAAAAATTAAAAAGCAATAAGCCTGAATGACAAGACATTTTTTTCATTGATATTGATAGTGATATTTTTCTATAATATAATATAGGAAATCGGTTTCTCGCATAAACTGAATTTTAACCCGTCAAAATCGGTCCAGCGGTTCTCGAGATATTGCGATTTGAAGGTATACGGAATTTCGCCGTGTTCGCGTTTTTCGCGGGGAAGAAACTGACTTTGAGACTTGATTTTTTTCCTCCGATAGATAGTCATGACCCAAGTACTGTTTCCAAATTTCAAGTTGCTATTAATCTTTGACCCTCGGTAACTTTTTTCATTTTCGATCAGTCCGGGTCAGCAAAATGGCGAACTCTTCCTTGAGGAAACTATTACAGATTTTTCTACTCCGAAGCTCTAAATGCCTGCAGATGCGCGTGATACATTTAAAAAAGCGAGTGCGCTAGCTCAGCCGCCGTAAAATTGAGTTTATGCGTTTTTGCGAGCCCTTCATTTTATCAAAGGTCCACGAGTCTTCCAAATTTAATATAAAATTTAAGAGGACGAGTGGTATTTGGAAAATTTATTTTTTAATCATTTTGTATTAAAAGCAGAGAATATAGTTTATGCAAAAGACATTCTTTGTCACATCCACTAAATCTATTCGCCTCCATTTTTTAAATTTAAACATCAAATATTGAGGTGTTATAGATTTAAACACAGCGCCCACTTGATATAACTGATTGTATACTAACGTAATACAAGTTGCCTATCTAGAAGTATTATTTAAGATTATTTATATAATGGTAACGTCGATAAAAATAATAAATTGTTTATTAGTCTGTTAAGACTAGGAGGCAACGGTATACAGTACTGTAATAATAAAAAATAAATGATACAAGGTTAAAAAATGCCTTAACCAATATATTTTTTAATAGTTAAAATGTTATACTTACTCGTTTTTCGTTCGCCCTGTAGACAACAAAAATGACATCATAAAAGGATCCAAATGTTGGCCTTTTTCCTTCCTCAATTTATAAGCTACGGATTGGTAAATGTTTCCTATATCTTGTATGTTAGAAGCATTTGTAGCGAGATATATTTGAAAATCTTCTTCAGTTGTCAAAAAATAATAGAGTAAATCGCTGCCTTTTAGCGTAGACTTTTGTATTAGTTTTTTTAAAAATTCTTCATATTTTGCCATTCTTGTGTCGACTGAAGAACCTGCCCTAAAATGATTAAAAATTATGAAAATCCACATACAAACAAAGATATTTCATTTTATTATAAAATGTGAAATAGTATATTGTGTCACAAGGGAGTACCTTGAAGCTGGCCCAGCCATTTTAGCCCGGACCAAAAATACCTATTGGGTAATTTACTAACAATTTATTAGAAATTTACTCCACAAAAAAAATTATTAATCTTGCAAAAGTTATAAACTAATTTCCCACCTTCAGCTTGAACCTGCACCAGACCTGATAAAACCTTATAGAACATTTACTAAATTTTAATTAGAATTTACTAAACATTTCTTAGAAATTTACTCCACAAAAATTGTTTTTATTAACCTTGCCTTTGAAAAGTTATAAACTAATTTGCCACCTTCAGCTTGAACCTGCACCAGACCTGATAAAACCTTATAGAACATTTACTAAATTTTAATTAGAATTTACTAAAATGATCCCGCTTTATACAAGCCGCTAATACCGACAAAGCCACTTGTCCTGTAGTTAAAGTAACCTGTCGGCACATCTGGGAATTTTGTTTCTGCAATTGAAAATGGAAAAACTATACTAAGTATGAGAGAAATCTACAGGGTGGTTCTAAAATATTTGCCGAAATGGATGAAACACCCCGTATCTCGGTTATTAAAAGCGTTAGACCCAGCAACTAAGGTTATTTGGAATCAACTAAGTGTATACTCTATTTGCAATTAACGTATGTCGGTTTACCTATGAAACACCCTGTGTAATGAATAAAATCTGTTTAATTCTTATGTTAATAAATTCTAATTAAAATTTAATAAATGTTCTATAAGGTTTTTTTCCCTCGAAACAGTACCGAAAATTAATCAAAACCCATCCTCTCTAATTTCTTCCCTAACATTACTGACATGATAACTTTCGTACAATTTAGTTCCCTTAGATATACTTTTTCGTCGAAAGACGCTCATATTAACATTTTAGAAAAAATTATACTGTTTGTTTACCTAAAATTCCGTTAGAGCGGCGCTCGTGTCAAGTTCAAAACGCTCAAAATGTTAGGTTTGTTCATCTTAACAGTTATGTGCGTTTACCTAAAGCGACATCTTGTGGCGCGGTCCGTAAGTTAATAGTTATGTTTGTTTACCTAAAATTCCGTTAGAGCGGCGCTCGTGTCAAGCGAAATCGAACTGAGTGAATATACCCCTAGTTTTCTTATGATTAGTACTTACTTCCTAGACGGAAGGGGCGAATCACAAATTTCACTCTCACCATGGAATTCTACAAGTTTTGCTTTTAAAGTATAAAAATCTTGATCTTTCCTCAACACCACCCAGTTTTTTTTACTGTCACCGGACAATGCATCTGTTCTGTCGACGCTGACGTAAAAATAAATAACCTTGTTGGACGGACTTGTCTACAAAGTAATACAATCAAAGACAAAAAAAAAGTGTTGCTTGAATACGTCGCAATGATGTCATACGTGTAAGTTCGTGTTTGATTAAGGTTAAGGGTGGTAACTAGTTGTATCTAAGAAACTGGCCATTGTTTTGGGCATAAAAGTCAATATAGGAATAGATGGTTCAATAGAGTTAAGGGAATATGATAAATAAAGAAAAAATATATCTAACCTAACGTGACACAAGTCAAAATGTGACACTTGTCAATATGTAACATCTGTCAAAATGTGACGCCTGTCAAACTGTGAGACTTGTTAAAATACACTCATAACGCAGATACATGAGATAATGAGCTTGGGACTCTATTGAACCATCTCCCATCTACTCAGACATCATTCAGAGGTTTATAGAGAGGTCGGGACTTTCCGTTATGTTTTGATTACGAAAATGGTCACCAGCCGAAATGCAACTTTTTTTGAATTGGGAATAATTCGTTAATGCTAATAGATTTTGCCAGTTCTCTAAATTTAGGGGACCAAATAAGTTTTCTTTATGAAACTGGCAGTAATAGCGATTTTTTTTAGAGAAAATCAAATTTTTCCATTGGCAACAAGGAATGTAACTATGGAATGTTATATTTTTTTTCAAAAACTACAAATGACACTTTCCACAGCCGGTTATTTTATTAATTTGTATTATTTTCTTGTCATTTTTGAAAATGAACTTTATAAACGCTAGATTTTGAGAGTTTTTCCCATTTTTCACTAAATTTCCGGGATGTCAAATATTTTAGAATCATTGTTAGTCAAAAATACTACTCGTTTTACCTGATAAATAGGGATAGACACCTTCCATGTGCTCATGTCCCTAAACAAACTCTTACACTCTTCCAAAAACATATCATCAGATGTACCGTTTTCCACTGACTGAACTTCTTGAGGAAAAAATGCACCTTCTATAGGTTGATTTGTTTTGAGAACTCCTTTAATTTTCCCCAAACCAGTACTAATTTTCGAAACAGTTCCTGGATTAGAAGGTTCGTATCGCTTGGATCTGAAAATTTAATCTTTGAAATTCTTAATTTTGTGTACAATACTTCGAAATTGTTCCAAATTATTATAATCTTGTTAACCACAAATATATTTCGAAGAGTAAGACCTGTGTTGAAATATTTTTGAAAGTTACTTGAATTCAAATAAATTATAACTGTCCATAGGAATTAACTGGAAAACAGGCCACAAACGGATAAAAGAGTAGCGGTTTAGATTGAAATATACCCTACATAGCCCAGTTGCCAGAGAAGAATATCGACAGAAAGCTCGCACAAAATGTGATATCGATGACACTTGGCACTTAAGAGGGGCCTCGCCACAGGTATGCCAAACTACAAACACCAAAAATTCCTGCGAAATCCCCATACTTCGCGTTCATCAATCGACAGTCACTTTGTCAGTATATCACTGTCTTTCTGCAATAATTAAAAGAGATAGATATCTTAAGACTTCAGTGAATCTCCTGTGTACTAGGTGGCACTGCTAGTATTAAAATATAATATATTATTTGGGATATCTGAGGAATCTGAGAGGATAAATTTTCTTTATTTTCACGATTACTCGGGTCGCAGAGAGCGCTAATAATCCATGTGTCATAAGTTTGATTCCTGCTTCAGCCACCAGAGAAATTTTATTTTTTATTTTTAGGAAATATCATTTTTTTGTTTACTATTTTTTTTTCATATAATCAAAGTACAATTCAAAAGTACATAACAGTGAAGAAAACAAAATAATGCTAATTGTGACAAGTAAGTCTCTACCCGAATGAAAAATTGCAGTATATTTATTTTTTTTTATCTTTCAGAGTGTAGTATCCAAAATTAATGTTTGAAAAGCTCATTGAAATATAAATAATAGCAATTGTGACCGTTACAAATCTAAGTAAGTCTCTATCCGAATGAAAAATGGCAGTATATTTAATTTTTTTATCTTTCAGAGTGCAGTACCCAAAATTAATGTTTGAAAAGCTCATTGAATATAAATAATAGCAATTGTGACCCTTACAAATCTAAGAAAGTCTCTATACGAATGAAAAATTGCAGTATATTTAATTTTTTTATCTTTCAGAGTGCAGTATCCAAAATTAATGTTTGAAAATAATAATAATGATAACGTTTATTTATCAGAAAGATAATCATTATATACATTTTGTCATAATTTTTCTGTAATATGTATATATACTACTACGACTGCAAAAAGAGATTGTCTATGTACAAGGAATACTGCAAAATCTAATAACGTAATTGAACAACTATGAATTAAATTAATAAATAAATATATATGAAAAACTAAATTTCTACCGAGATATTTTTTAAATATAGTCAATGATTTTTTAAAAATGTTTACATTTCTACTAGCTTTTATATACCTACTGCGGCAAACGATTAAATTGAACAACTCCTTTGTGAAATAAGTTTTTCATTGAACCTGTTTTATTAGTTGTTTTGACATAAAAATTAATGGAACTCGCTGATCTTGTATGCCTATCATGGATTTGTGAGATGGGAATTAATTGACAATTCAAATATTGTGGCAAGAGATTATTCATGATTTTAAAGATAAAGATCATAGTTTGTACATAAAGGAACTTATCAATATGTAACCAATTTAAACAGTTGATCATCAAATCCACACTAGTATACCTATTGCAACCTAGAATTATTCTCATAGCCTTGTTCTGAATAATTTGCAATCGTTCAAAACTAGTTTTCGAGCAACCTGTATAAATTAGTGAACAACAGTAATAAAAATGTGGCAGAATCGGTGTATTGTAAACTGTAAGCTTAGTATACATTGATAGAAATCGAGAAATCCTCATTGAAATATAAATAATAGCAAGCCCATTAAATATTAATAGTAATTGTGACCCTTACATACCTAAGTAAGTACATTCAAATGGAAAATAGTTTTTTTTCTTTTATCTTTTAGAATGCAGTCTATAAAATTGAAGTTGAAGCCCATTAAATAGTAATAGTAATTGTGATCCTTACATACCTAAGTACATTAGAAAAGAAAATAGTTTTATTTTTTTTAATTCTTATCTTTTAGAATGTAGTCTATAAAATTGAAGTTGGAAGCCCATTAAAGATTAATAGTAATTGTGACCCTTACCCTTCTAGTAGATGCATTTAATAATCATAAATTTATTTCAGATTCTTAGTTCTAGTACTTGCATTTATTAATCATAAATTTATTTCAGATTCTTATTTATAGTACTTGCATTTATTAATCATAAATTTATTTCAGATTCTTAGTTCTAGTACTTGCATTTATTAATCATAAATTTATTTCAGATTCTTAGTTCTAGTACTTGCATTTATTAATCATAAATTTATTTCAGATTCTTAGTTCTAGTAGATGCATTTATTAATCATAAATTTATTTCAGATTCTTAGTTCTAATATTTACATTTATACGTAGAAATATTCTTAACTATTTTAGTGTATAACATTTGTTTTAATGTTAACTTTATTGTAAAGCATTAAATATTATAAAATCATTTTTGTAAGAAAATAAATTGAATAATTAATAATTATATATTAAGTACCCAATTACAGTTATTCACTAAAACAAAAACAAAACAATACACTATGAAAAACACACAAAAAACTGTTATAGTTGAATTGCACATTCTCCATATTACTATATAATCACTAATTTTGTCACATTGACGACCTCCTTCGAATATGCATAAAAATTGAAGATTTTTTGAACAGCCTCTCTCGAGAACGGAATTTTTGTTTGTGGAAATATTTTTACCCGTTATAGCTTGCACCTTGGAATAGGACACCTCCATTTTCAACAAATTTTATGGAATAATAAAAAACATATTAATCTAGTGGAAGGTGTGCTTTTGACAATTTGTGATGTGATCACCAATTTTAAAGTGAAACATGTCCTAAATGAGGTATACGGCATTAATTGAAATACTTTAAACTGAAGAACTGGTTTTAGTTAATACTAATTTACTCATTAAAAAAAATTGCAAAACACACGAATAAATTAGCTAACGTAACCTAAAATCACAAACGCACTGTTTTGTAAACTTTCTTTCTTCGTAATAGTGGTTGCATACATCGCTCAAAATAAAACCAAAAAGCGCCACTGTCTCAAAGTGTCACGCGGAAAACGCCTGAACTATGGAAAGAGAAAATCTTACTGGGATATTGGCAACTTGCATAATTTTATTTTTTCTGAAGTGTTTATCTCAAAAATTATAAAGTTTTGAAAATTAGTATTCTCGGAAATTAATTCTGTATCCTTCATTTAGGAAATTCCGTTCTCGAGATTAACTCTTCAAAAATTCGTCAAATTTTGTGCATATTAAGTATTGCCAACTGTAAACGAGGTAGTCAGTGGCAAGGCCCCTCTTAAGTACTAGAAAACGATAAAAAATCTTTGCTGCTCTAAAGTGTATGCTAAGTTCACAATATCTCCAAAAAAAATTGATCTTGATAAGTATCAATATGATGAAATGGTAAAAATGATAGGAGATATATTTTTTCACATTCCACCAATTCAATTTAAATCGAACCTGCGTCATAATTAATTTGAGAAACAGAAAATTAAATTGTGCAAGACAAAACAAATGAAGCTTTAGAAGCTTATGTTTCAATGAAGATTCGACTTACCTGTCTTTACTTGGAGAACCAAATGTTAAAAAGGGCGATCTAAGGTTAGTAAAAATATGTTAGTATTTTCTGATTTATAACCTAATATAAATTGTAACATTTATATTATATTTAATATAATGAAAATATCTTTAAATGCAAATATCCTTTTTATTTTAAATAAAAAGAGTCAGTGCTTCTTTAAGTTTTGGAGGATGATTATTTTTGTCGGCTTTTTAAATTAATACTAAAAATTCGATTTTTTTATCGTAAGTTTAATATTCATTTATTAAAACCACAGTAGAAAAAAATCTGTTGTGTCACCACAAGACTTTCCCGGCAGTTATAAAATAAAAATTAATTTGGTGTTAAAAGACCAAATCAAATGATATTTGGTATCCCAAAAAGTACATAGGGCTACTGCGCCCCCTAGTGGGCCACCAAAAACAAACGGATTCATTTCGCGATGATCCGATACCCACATACCAAATTTCAGCTCAATCGGATCAAGCGTTTGGACGCTACGGGTTGCAATTTTTTAGTTTTTCTAGGTTAGGTTCAAAATTAAGGAATAAAAATTTCAGGATGTATTTACAAGTCAGTGAGGCACCTAAATATCAAATAAAAACTTTAAGTCTTATATTTTTTGCGATGTACATGGGGCTCCTGCGCCCCCTGGTGGGGAGATTTCAACCAAAAACTAATAGGATCAATCCCCGATCACCCGAAACCCATATACCAAATTTCAGCTCAAACGGATTAAGCGTGCGGACGCTATCGTGGAAGAATCAGACGGACATACTTCCATCTGGAAATCGTTTTAATCGTCTCAGGGGACCTTAAACTGGATATATCCGTCGTTATCTCAATTTTTTTTTTTGCGCGTTCACAATATTTTCCCTTGGCGAGGGGCCGGGAAAGTAAAATATAACATTTATCATTATTATTTCAAATTTTCTACGCGACACCTGGCGACCAGTGCCGACAACAATTTAGGGTCAGATTGTATGGCGGTGCATGTTGATTCACACATAATCGTGTTTATTTCTTTAAAAACGTTGTGATATGAGTGTCCCATTTAAAGAACTACTTCAAAAGCGAATCTGCTGTTATTTTTTTTAAAGTATAAATTTTAAACTTTTAATAGTCTTATTTTCCAATGTAAATTATGTTTAATTTTTAACCACAAAATTAAACATAATATTCAACCCTTCAATCGTGTCAAACCGGCAACACAGCGCGGTTACAAAATAACAAATTCATATACCTACATGGTATAAGTCACGTAGCCCACAACGGAATTTTCGACAACAAAACCGGCAACATCGCGAGTCACGTATATGCCCAGACGTTAAAACTTTTTCAACTTTGCGTTCTTCAGTAAAAAGAAGTGAGGGGAAAGACGAAGATAGGCTTAGCGGAAATTCACACAGCCATTATCGTTTCACAGCATCACACGTCCGCAACGATATACACAAGCGGAACGCGAATTCTTAAATCAGTATTCATCAATACTCCGGGGAAGTCACCTCGTCAATTCATTATTCTTTATCGAATCATTGCCGTACGCGCATCATGTAAATTAAGTTAACAACTTTTGTTCGGTTCATTTTTACAATTATAAAAAGATATTTTCTGAATGGTTTGATTCATTTACTTTAAACACTACTTTTGTTTAGTAACTTAAACATGTGCTTTATTGTTACTTTGTGCGTTGTTTTTCGTTCTCTAAGAGTCCTTTAAACAAATTACTATAATTATTTTTGTTCTGTGTCAACGGCCTCAACTACTATGGTTATTTCGCCTCGTGTTCTGTGTAGGCTTTGTTACTGTTACCCAGCGCCACCTTAGGAACATCACTGTTAATTAAAACCCAACAGTGAATGGTCGAGTGGGGAATCACACCTGATGGTATATGAAAATCAATTTATAAATTTTTAATTATTTAAAAATCAGAAAACGATTTCTGCCCTCGGTGGGATTCAAACCCACAACTCTTGGATTATGAGTCCAGTGCTCTACCACTGAGCCACCCACTCCCTTACTATAATTATTATTGTTTATTCTATTCAGAAGTATAGAAAAAGCATAAAAAACATGAATAGGCCACATGCACGCTAATTGTATTAAAAATGGCGCATAGAACCAATTTTTTTCATTAAAAAAAGTCGGCACATCTAGGAATTTTGTTTTTATATTACGCAATTGAAAATGGATAAACTATACATGATGATCTCGATTTACAATCATTTAGTCCAACGGTAAAGTTCCAGGCATAAATATTTTCAAAAACAAACGTCCCTTTGATCTTAGACGACCCGTCAATTTTCAACTCGTGCGTGTCGGAAACATGATCGCTTTCGATGAGTTTTTTGTTTTCAGTGAGGCTTTTCTTTCGGAAAATTGTTAAATTGGCCGGTTTAAACCCACGCGGCCGCTAGAGCGGCTTTCGCGTAGCGCCAACCGATGTCGGGCTAGCGTATATGTTATTTAACTTAAAAAAAAAAGTTTTCAAGTGATTTGAGTTTCTGTTTCTTATGAGAATAAACACGCAAAAGTATGAATCCAAATACAAAAAACCAAAAATCAATGACACCTTTTTATTTTTTTAAAAGAATGTTTCAAAAAAATGCAAATTTTTCTTTCTAGGGTTGTGCATTAAAAAGCGCACATTTTATGGCTTTTAAGTAAAAAACAAACAAATTAATTTTCATATTTTTGTTTCTTTTGATTTAAAAAAAATAAATATCGACCAAACATAAAGAAACATTGACGTAAGCAGAATTATACAAGTTTCAAATTTTTAGTTCTTGAATTTGATAAATAAACAAAATGACTTTGGAATAAATTACTATGTGAAAACGCAAAATAATAAAAAAAAATATTAACATACTTATTTTGACCTTGCTTGGTGTAACCAGTTGTCTGTTTTGAGCCACATATATAACCATAGAACTGAAATAAATGGAGTAAGTAAATTTCATATACATATTTATTTTGTATATCGACTATTTTTAATATATTTCAAGGCCAATACTCAATTATTAATGAATTAAAAAAACCTTCCAAATACCACACGTCCTCTCAAATTTTATAGATTAAACTTTTGGTCTCCATACTCAAACGCCTTTATTTCAGGCAAAACCACTCAAACAAACTGATTTGAGATAAAATCAGTTTGATTTCGTGGTTTTTCCAAATAACGCCGTTTTCGTGAAAATCAAAAACTTAATCGATAAAATTTGGAGGACTCGTGGTATTACCCTAAATAATAATTTATTATTATTATTGTTATTCCTATCATTTCTCGATCTCATAAATCGCACTATACCTCCTATAGTGTCATAATAATATTGTAATGCGCGTTATCTTTGTTGCGCGTATGAAGAAGGCTGTGGTGTTTACTCTCTTTGACACACTGATCGCTTTATTCGCATCCACAGCATCTCACAGTGGATTCAATTTCCTTCGGTTTTAAAAAAGTACACAACCCAAACTAAACGTCGTATGAAAAAAAAGTTAAAGTAAAAAAGTTTCCTTGCTCTATTGGCAACATTTTTCTCGCTTATACTATCTCTAAGATAAAAAAGTTTTCTCGACTCACCATTTTACTCTGCAAAATGGCGATATTTTGTGTCATCTAGAGAAAAAAAATGACGTTCTACATTTTTTATTGTTATGACACTATGTCAGGGAAGTACTGAAAAATATCATATCCAAAATTCATAACGATCGGACACCAATTAACAAAGTTATGCACTAGTTTGCAATAAATATTATTTTAAGGAAAATTTTCAGTTTTTTCAAAAATGTCATGTTTTGACACATTTCGCAATTCCGGATCAAAGACCGAACAAAAAAATTCGAATCTGGCAGGTCATTTTACATAGGATTTCATGTTTTTTAGGTGGTGTTCGCGAGTTGTATAGAGCACCTCAGATTTCCGACTAATACAAAAACACTGGTAGATTATACAGAGATTTTAAATTTTAGAAAATTTCTTACAAACCAAAAGCGCACATCAATGGCATCTTTGAATCTCGCAAAATTTAAGGTACATATCATTATGCTATGTTAAAATATAAAAATTATTTTTCTTTATATTATTCTTATTATTAAATACCCACCAAAACAACAATATATCTTTATTGGTTGCCCAAATGGCTTTTGACTGATCGTATTGCCCAGATATCTATAAACTTACCTCATTACTATGAAAAAATTGTGGTAACCAAATATTTTCCAAAATATTGAAAACATAATCATATGCAGCGTACAGTAATTTACTCAATTTCGATAACTTTTCAATGGCATAAACATCCTGTATTAAAAATTTAAAATCCTCTGAAATTTCTGATGGACAACTGATGAAACTAAAACTTTTCTTATCCAAATATTCGTTGTATAGTTTTAAGGAATCTGTATGTAATTCTTCTACTTGTTTTTTAGATAATTCAGGCATCAATAATTTTATATTAAAATCATCTAAAAAACAATTATTGTTATTTAGAGTTATGAAATTACTGTAGTTGTGATAAACTAATATATTGTTGAACCAAAATTCTAATTACTTACCAACATCTAAGCAAAACTGTAAAAGATTAACGTGATCCTGATTTTTCAGAAACTGCATAAAGGCATAAAGTAGCTCGGTATCTTTTTTAATTTTAGTTAAACTTGTAGAAAAAGATGATACTTTCTTCTCAGAAGGTATATAATTATGTAAAAATTCCACTTCTTCAATTACTTGGTTATTTTTTAATGTTTTCTTGGACTTATATGTTACTGCCAAAATTACTAAATAATTTAGTATGTTTGGATCGGCAATTACATCCATCATGGGCAAAAATACCCAACCACATAGGATTTCCCTCATCATTATAGAAAAATTTCTAAAAAAAAACATTTTGAATGATACCAACATTAAAAATAGTTAAGTTGTCATATTTGGATAGAATTATACGAAGGTGGAATTTTTTTGAACCATAAAAATACCAAAAAAGGACCATGGGAGTGACAAAACTGCACAAAGGATGTGAAATAAAATCACACAAGCTCCCAAGAACCAGAACATTAAAAATGTCCTACACTGCACCAGCGTCTGAACTTCAACAACTACTCCTTGGGCTATATGCCCCACCAGGTATTGAATTACGAAAGTCCAGACGTGGTTTGGTGTCCGACTTGGTCGTATAGTTTTCTATAGTTTTGCAAGCTTTGATTTTGTTGTTAAAGTGAAGATATTGCAGAATTTTTTATGAATTGGGGTATTTAAAATCGGTTTGGGCCTGGTCTATTTCTTCTTGTTGTGTAAAACTGTACTAAACAGACATTTTGTTTTGAAAGCAATTAAGGGTGGCATTGAAATTTAAATTAAAAAAAATTACCTGCATTTTAGATAATTTCCAGGTAGAATATGTGTCAACAGAGATGAAACCAAGTGCCTCAAATAACCCAACTCATTTTTTCGATTTGTAGCTGCTGCATGTAGTTTTTTTCCTAAATATTCAATAACAACATCATTAAATCGAAGATTCTTCAATTTAGCAATCTGCTGTATATATAAATAATCGTCTACATGTCTAACAGCACACGGTATTAATTTATTGGCTACTATATCACCGACATCTAACTCCAGTAATCTATTAACTATAGTTGCAGTAGAAAATCTGAAGCAGTATCTTAATTCATTTAAAAAATCTTGATCATCAGTGAATTGCTCATACCAAGAAGATATAAAGTTCTTAATTATCCTCTCATAAAACTAAAAAGTCCTATAAGTACTCAAATGTTAATAAAAATTACTTATTATGCTCACATGTTCTATGGTATTATTCAAATCTGTGGAAATATAAATATGTTTCCAAGGTGTAATACTTCTAGCTTGTTGGTGCCTCCTACAGGACAAGTCATCACATATGCTACAAGATTGTTTTAAAGCTTTCTTAATAGAAATTCTACCTCTGTAGAAATTCGTCAAACGTTGCAGGTAAATTGTAGTTTTATGTTGATATTTAACTAGGCCCCATGCTACTGTGAATCCCAGAATATACGACAAATATAGTACTAATCCTCCTAAGGGGCTACAATTAAAAACGGTCAATATTGTTTAAAGGATAAAAATTACTTATTTACCGAAAAAATATAGAAAAAATGATAACAGCTAGAGTAATAATTATGGTGATACTCCTAATTAACTTGTCATTTGATACTAAACGCAAATTTTCAACAATTTCTGTATATATCATTCTTGGTTTTATCTTGGTTTTAGTTTTATTATTGTTTATTTACCTAGCTGTGACAAAATTCAAGAGGTTAGGTGTCAATATGATGTCAGTTGTCACTTGTTGGTAAAGTAATGTTATATTTATCTAGGCATTTACCAGCGGTAATTACATAAAATGAATTAAAAATTTGGACGGAGCAGAGGCCAATGTCCTGCTCTTTGCTCGGTTCATGTTCGCTAATGTGAACTCCACTTAACAATTCAATGAAAGAATCGATTAGCCTTATGATCGATTCAATCCAGATCGACGTTGACAAGTATTTGACCTTGGATTGGCGCGATGGAATTCCGTTCGGGTCATAAAAATCCGTTCAATCTACTGACCTGTAATATAACTGGATGAGCAGTAGCCGTTAGCTGTTCCGTTTCTATGCTAAAAATACGCTAAATTAAAAGTGCGCATGCGCATTGCTCCATAATGTCATTACGTCAGGGAGCCATTTTTACCAGTGGTGGCGTTTTTTTACTTTGTTAAATGTTTTCAGTTTCCAAGTATATTTCCATGAAATGCATCAAAATTGGTATATAAATTATTCAAAACGAGTATATTTGGGACTCCAAATGCAGTTGTGCCCTGCTCCAAAATGTCATATACTAGGTGGCTTAATATTCATATATGGATATGCTTATCCAAGGGACCCGGACCGAAATGAAATTGACGGTTCGGTTCGGTTCCGGTTCTTATCACATTTAAAAAAATCCGGTTCGGTACGGTTCCGGTTCTCAAAAAAAAATTTCGATTCGGTACGGTCCGGTTCTACCAAAGTTTTTTCGGTTCGGTTCAGTTATTTCGGTTTGATTGATTTTTTATAGTATGTACAGGGTTATTCATTATAAATTACCCACCCCTTATTATCGTTATTACATATTGAAAAAAAGTTTCAAATAAAAGTTGTGTGGTTATAACTGTTTTTTGTTAAAATGCTATCAAATGTACAGTAGCGTGCATATTTTCGGGGATACAAAAAAATTATATTTTTTTAAACGGGATACCATGTATATTTTCACATTTTTATAATCCCCTCAGCGAGCTGATTTCAACGATGTATCACACTTGATGTCTAATCTGGATAATAAAGATCTACAGCTACCTGAAAAATCTAATTTTTTGAGTAAAAAATCAGATGAGATTTCCAATTTCCAAAAATGTGATTTTTCAGGTATTATCCAGATTATCAAGTATGATACATCATTGAAATCAGCTCGTCGAGAGGATTATAAAAATGTAATAATATACAGGGTATCCTATTTAAAAAAATATTATTTTTTTGTATCCCCTGAAATCTGCACGCTACTGTACATTTGATAGTATTTTAACAAAAAACAGTTATAACCACTCAACTTTTACTTCACTTCACATTATTCATCTTTGTGACTTTCTTAATCTTATTATTCAGCTACTTTGTCATAAAAACTATGGGGTTTCAGTGAGTCTTACTGGTTACGTGAATCAGCTATTCCAGCCAACAAAAAAGCATATGAAAAAGGCACAAGAACCGAAAAAAATCATTATTCCGGTTCGGTCCATAAAAAAAAATTAATAAAATATCGGTTCGGTACGGTTCCGGTCCATCTCAAACATTTCGGTTCCGGTCCGGTTAATAACGGTTCGGTTCGGGTCCCTGGCTTATCCAGTTATATTACAGGTCAGTGGTTCAATCCACTCGCGTTTGCCCATTCACGGTCACTTTTTGGAGTGGACTGAATAATTTTGTCTCAATATCTGTATATTGAACTGTACAAGAATACTTCCCCTCTAGTTGTTTAATGTTTATCCCATCCTCTCATTCGTGTTCAATTTTAATTTGAGCTTGAGAAATAATTTTTATTTGTTGAGATCCCATCTTATTTGTAAAAAGCTGTACTGTTGGAAGTTGGAATTATCATGAAACAAAATGGCGGCATCTTAACTTGCTTATTAGAGAGTTATTGCACATCATTTGGGGTATACGGTATGCCTTACAGTGACAGTTACGCGTGCGCAACAGTAAACAACCATTTTTAAGGTATAACGTCGTACGCTATATCTAAGGCATAAGGAGAGCCTTAAATCTTATACCTTATGCATATTTGATGTTCTAAAACCAAAAAGCGGCTTTTTCGCGATCAATTTTAGAATTGAATAACAGAAGAAGAGCAATGTTAAACCGTATTCAATGGTTAACGTAAATAAAGTTACAAAATTGAAAATTTGTAAACAAAATTTTTCGACTGAACATTAGACTTTAATAAAAACGATTATTCTCGATAATTTTGAGTTTATGTTGAAAAGTAATACAAATTAATACAAAAGTTTTAATTATCTACATTTATATTAAACTGTTTACGATATATTTCAGCTACAAATTCTAAAAATCCAATATCCAACCCTCAAAACATAGGGCTTCGGTACCATAAAAGGGTTTGTTAGATGAATTAGTTTATGAGTATTTTGAAAAATAAATTATTGCATTATTTCAAGGAACTTAGTCTGTTTGGATTACAACAGATTGGGAAAAATCTATAATCCAATCGTTATAATGTAAATTTAACTGCTGGCTGGGGATTAAAGAAATCATTTTCCAAAATTCTGTGCTTAATTGTAATGTATTTAAATATATATTATTGAAAAGATGTTAATTATTTAAAATACAAAAAATGAAATTTTCCATTAGTTTTGATATCTGATATTTGCATTTTAGGTTTTAAATAAAACTAAAAAACTATCAGTCTTAATTTATTGCTTAATAAAGGTAAGAAAGTTAAAAATATTTTATTTCAAAGTAATTTAAACTTAATTCTACAACATATTTCTATTTCTTGCTTTGTTTTTTGCTCCGATGGATCTTAAGAGTCTTTTCTTGTATGAACTTCCTGGTTCCCGGTTTTGATTGTTGAAATTTCATCAAAACCCTTCAACCTATTCGTATAATCTAATCTTCTAAGCAAAATGCACAATCCTTCAAGTCCTGTAACACAAAATTAGGGGTAATAGGTTTTTACTTTCATTAGGAGAAAATCAATAGTTTATACCTGATATAACATTACTTCTTCTTGTTCTAATTACAGCTGGTAACATAAGACGTTCTGCTAAGAATACAATGTGTTCTCTTTCAAATCGGAAATTTGATTTTATGTAATGGGTTAACATTAACTCTAAATTGAGGCGATCATTGATATTTCTTCCTCGACCTTCCTTATTATTGATAAGGTGAAATAATATGGCTTCATCTATGTGTTCATCTTCATGTTCTTCCTCAACAAAAATATTCAAAAGTTCTTCCGTAATTTCGTTAATACTTTTCTACCATCAACTCAAGCACAATATCCAATATTTATATTTCGACACCATTGACACCCCACTTTTAGCATGTCAAACGTCACTACCTTGAGAAAAGCAACTGCAATAACTCACTATTTTACGCATACCTTACATCGTCATAGCGCTAAGGTATAACGTATACGGTATACATTCTGCCAGTTTGCAATAACTCTCTAATTGTTAAGTTTCATAGCTTAATTTTTGTACTATATGTATTTGAGTATCTATGACAATGATTATTGTTCTTTTGTTTTGTTTTTGAGTGATATAAATAAATCAAGTTTAAAAGTCATAAAAGGTTTTTTGAATATTTTTAATTTAAGTCTTCTTCAAATCTCATCCACTTTAACATGGTAGCAGAGCGTGGTTTCCTGAGGAAGTAAAGATTTGTTAAGAAAAGATTTTTTTTTAAATAAAATATATTCGAAAAATATTTGTCAGTGTCACAGTAGATCTTTGCAGTCAGACTATTATTTTGGAGAATTAAGTCCAATATAAAATGGATGTAAGCAAGCTGCATATTGGTTTACTTGAAGGCAAGTCAAATTGGCATACATGGAAGTACAAAATAGGTATTTTGCTTCGAAGTGTTACTGGTGCACATGAACTTTTAGAAGGAAAATTAAAGACTCCCTTGCCTCTTAAAGACGATGCCTCACCAGAAGAGAAAGCCAAATATGACAGAGAATTAACTTATTTTGAACAAACAGATAGCAGTACACTTCTCATACTTACCGTAAATATGACTCAAAGTACTTTAGAAAAAGTAATGAGATATACAACAGCAAGAGAGGTGTGGTTGGAACTTCAAAGATTGTATGATGGTGTAATAGAGGACAAGACATATGATCTATGTATCCAGTTCTTTAGTTATAACAAAGAAGCTGAAGATGATATAGCCACACACATTTCAAAATTAAAGAATGTTTGGAATGACTTACAAAATGAACTTTTGAAAGAAAATGTTGTTAATGAGAAAAGCTGTAACTGTAATTTACCGGACCTGCTATTGATATGTAAAATATTAGGAACTTTACCACAGGATTATTTTCCATTTAAATCAAGTTGGATGTTGATGAACAAAACAGAAAGAACGGTCGAAAATTTAACAAGTCAACTGTGTGTTTATTAAAAGTCTTTATTCAACAAATGTGAACCTAATCAAGAAGTTCTTTTAACATATAAGAAGTTCAATAAATCAAAGAAAAAGTTGATTTGTAATTATTGTAAACAGCCAGGTCACAAAGTTAGGCAGTGTGAGAAATGGAAGGCTGATGGAAGACCCCCAAAACCAATCACTAGTTTTGTTTCTGGTGCTGCTTCTTCCAGTAACGTAGCTACTTATCCTTCCACCACAATTACTCTACTAATAGAATCAAATGCTGCTTTATTAGCTGAGTGCGACAGAGAAAGTTGGTTTGTAGATAATGGAGCAACAAATCATATTTGTAATAGTCGTGATTTGTTTGAATCTTATGAACCATTTGAAAGTCTTCGTGCAGTGACTACAGCTAATAATGATACTGTTGAAGCCTTAGGAAAAGGTGACATAAAAGTTGAGACCAGAGTAAACGGCAAGAAAATTTCAGTCACACTGGCAGATGTTTGGTATGTACCAAAAATAAAGAAAAATTTGTTTTCAGTTCTATTTGCACAAGACAAGCAAGAGGACAGTATCTTTTACTCTACTGCTGAAGTATGTTCTTTGGAAATAGCAGGCAGAACAGTTTTAGTAGGTAAAAGAAGTAGACATGGAGGACTATACAAGTTAGCTCTACAATCTAGACCTAAAAACAATACAGAATCTGAAATAAATGCAATCACAGATGAGAATCTTCTTCAGTTATACCATGAAAGATTAGGCCACCAAAAGAAGAAACATGTTCGGATGGTAATTTCAAGAGAACTGGGTATAAATTTAAGTTTAGATAATAAACTCTGTGAAGGTTGTATTTATGGAAAGGCACATGTTCTTAAATTTGGCCATAGAGATAGAGCAAGAACTCCAGGTGAACTTTTACACGCCGATGTATGTGGACCTTTTGAGAAATCACAGTCAGGTTACAGATAT
Organism: Crepidodera aurea; assembly: GCA_949320105.2. Lineage (NCBI taxonomy): Eukaryota > Metazoa > Arthropoda > Insecta > Coleoptera > Chrysomelidae > Crepidodera > Crepidodera aurea. The sequence goes on along the minus strand of OX439477.1, from coordinate 5,580,157 downwards.
TTTGTTTTATTTAAGGATGATTTTAGCAGGTTTAGATTTGTATTTTTTATGAAGGAGAAGTCTGAAGTAGCTGATTATCTACAGGCTGTCCTAGCTGAGATAAGAACAACAGGGCATGTTACGAAAGAGCTCTTAACTGATAATGGAGGGGAATTTGTAAACAAGCAAGTTAAGCAAATTCTTCGTCAGCATGGAGTGAAACATAGATTGTCAATGCCGTATTGTCCTCAACAAAATGGATGTTCAGAGCGGGATAATAGAACCATTGTTGAGATGGCAAGGACAATTATGCATGCTAAGGAAGGTTTACCTCAGAGTCTTTGGGCAGAAATGGTAAACACAGCAGGCTACATCCTTAATAGAACAGGTGTTTCTGGAGTTGATGGGATGTCTCCATTTGAGATATGGTTTGGCAAGAAACCATGTTTAAAACATCTAAGAGTCATAGGAAGCACCTGCTATGCCCACATTCCTAAACAACGAAGAAGAAAAATGAACAAAAAGGCTGTGAAGGGAATACTTATAGGGTACGATAACAATGACGGTTACCGTATTTGGTGTAAAGAAACCAAAACATTAATAAGGTCTCGTGATGTCACTTTCGACGAAAGTATTTTATCTTACATAAATATGCCCACTATGTTGTCTGATCAAAATCAAAGCAATGATCAACAAGGTCAACGCCAGTTTGATACAAGATCAGAAGAGTCTCCTAGTCAGTCAAAAGAATATAGAGATCAAACTATATTAGACAGTGATGAAGACAGAGATAAAAATTAAACAAATAATAAAAACGACTTAAGTGATGAACCTGAGTACACAGATGATGAAATTCATGAAGAAACTGGTAGAATTCTTAGAGATAGGGATAATCTCAAAAGGCCTGCCAGATTTGAAGACTTTGTAATGTCCGTTGCAACTGATATACTTCAGTCAAAAGAACCATTAACTTATCAAGAAGCCATGAGAAGAAATGATAAAGAGCAGTGGAATGAGGCAATGAGAAAAGAAATGCAATCTCTTCAAGAAAACAACACTTGGACTCTTGATGAATTACCTCCTGGAAAGAAAGCAATTTCTTGTAAATGGGTCTATAAAATTAAGACATATCCAGATGGTTCAATAGATAAGTATAAGGCTAGGCTAGTAATAAAAGGTTATTCACAGAAAAAAGGTGAAGACTATGATCAAACCTTTAGTCCAGTTGCAAAGTCAGGTACTATAAGGGCTTTGCTAAGTATAGCTGCTAGTGAAAAGATGGTTTTAACTCAATTTGATATTTGTACAGCGTTTTTATATGGAAAATTGAAAGAAGAGGTTTTTATGAGACAACCAGAAGGTTACCAAGATGATACAAATCGAGTATGTCGCCTGAATAGAAGCCTTTATGGTCTCAAGCAAGCTCCTCGATGCTGGAATAAAAGATTTGTTGACTTCATTGTGTTACAAGGCTTTATAGAAAGTGAGGCTGACCCATGTCTTTTCATAAAGAAAGAAAACAGCGATATGCTTCTTTTGGCCTTATATGTAGATGATGGCTTGTTAGCATCAAATAATGAAGACATAAAAAACAATTTTTTGAATGACTTGAAGAATGAATTTAAAGTTACCATAAAACCCGCTTCTTATTTCCTTGGTCTCGAAATTAATAGAAGAGAAGATGGAACAATCACACTAAACCAAAATGCGTATATAAAGAAATTGTTACAAAGGTTTGGTATGCAGGACTGTAAGCCAGTATCTACACCGATTGTAAAGAGCTCTCAAGAAGGGAAGGAAGAGAACTTAGAAGAAAGGGATAATGAACAAATTAAACCTTTCTGTTATAGAGAAGCTGTAGGTGCATTAATTTATTTAATGACTGGTACACGACCAGATATTGCTTTTGCTGTAGGTGTAGCATCTAGAAACCTAGAAGATCCTAAAGCAGAAGATTTTAAATTAGTTAAGAGAGTTTTTAGATACCTGAAGGGCACTTCTGATTTTGGCATAACTTATAAACCAAATTTTAAGAAAGGTTGTATAGATAGTTATAGCGACGCAGATCATGGAGGAGATAGTACCACAGGGCGTTCCACTACGGGTATTATTTGTATATACGCAGGAGGTGCTGTTTCCTGGATTAGTCAACGGCAAAGTTCTGTTGCAATCTCAACTACTGAGGCTGAAATTGTAGCTGCTAGTGAAGCTGCTAGAGAGGTTATATGGTTAAAGCGACTCTATGAGCAGATTGTGAAGCTGGAGCGTCTACCAATTATAATGATTGACAATGAAGCGTCAATCAAATTGGCACAAAATCCCGAACTTCATCGACGAACGAAACATGTCAGAATTAGACATTTTTTTATTAGGGAACTTGTTCAGGAAGAATCGGTCGACGTTTTAAAGGTAGATTCGGATACGCAAATAGCAGATGCTTTGACGAAACCTTTGTTTAAGCCAAGGCTTAATACACTTCGACAAGCTATGGGACTTACAAAATTATCCAATGAGGGAAGGTGTTAAGTTTCATAGCTTAATTTTTGTACTATATGTATTTGAGTATCTATGACAATGATTATTGTTCTGTTGTTTTGTTTTTGAGTGATATAAATAAATCAAGTTTAAAAGTCATAAAAGGTTTTTTGAATATTTTTAATTTAAGTCTTCTTCAAATCTCATCCACTTTAACACTAATAACTCTCTATTAACTCACTATTTTACGCATACCTTACATCGTCATAGCGCTAAGGTATAACGTATACGGTATACATTCTGCCAGTTTGCAATAGAGAGTTGAAGTTGTGCCAAGTACGTAAACGTTCGGAGCCGAATTGACATCTACGCATGCGCATTTGTCTGGAAATAGCGTTTACGTGAAAAATAGGATTGCGTACGTACGTAACCTTGCGTTCTCTCACGGATACCTTAAAAATCTACGTACGTTAACCGAAGATTATACGAGTGACACCGATAAATGGCGAATGTCCCAATTTTGAATTTTGACTTAAAGTAAATTATTCATAGCTTCAAAATGACTTTCTTTATTTTTTTTTGTTAGATTACATTCAGTTATAATATAATATAATAATAATATAATATAATATATAATAATAGTTGAGAAATTCCTATAGAAGTAATAATAATAATAATCCTTTAATTTCTCTCTCTCTTTCCACTGAATTAAAACCACTTAGTTGTTAAAAAAGTTTTTTTATTGACAATAAAAAAACTTTTTTAACAACTACGTGGTTTTAATACAGTGGAAAGAGAGAGAGAAATTAAAATACAAACCACTATGAGCTTCCGAAATGAATAATCCTTTAATTTAGCTCTTGGCTAGTATTATTTTTACATTTAGGTTTACAAAAAAAAATAAATAGTTATATACTTATATTCACAACCTACATGTTCTTTTAAAGCTCATTAAATTATTGCAGTTTTTAATAAAATCAGGCAATTCATTGTATTGCTTTAATCCCTTATAAAACAGACTATATTCTGACTATATAACTATAGTGCTTACTCTGTCTAAATAATAATTGTTTCTTGATCTTGTGGAATATTTATGTCTTTAACAAACCTACAATTATTTACAAGTTGAGGCACTATAGTTGATTAATCATTTTATATATAAATAACATGGTATTAAGGGTCACTCAAGAAGTTACTAAATATTCGTTTTTGTTTCATTTGATTTATATAATTTAGGAATTTAAGTGTGATTTAGAAGTTCTCAAAAGAATTTCTTTATTTTTCTGGTATTAGATTACATTCGGTTGAGAAATTCCTATAGAAGTTACTAAATATTCGCTTATTATGCTTCTAAAGGTTATTTCTCATATTTCAGTAAGATAATAAAAAACTTTCAAGTTAAAATATTTTTTATTATATAAATATTGATTTATTAATCACAATAACAATAACAAAACAATATTACAGAATATTTATCTCTAAAACTACAAAACAATGAATCTTTACATTTTTAGAAAATATACTCAATAAAATTACATTTACAAAGTGTAGAAATGTTCAACTAAATTTAGTTGATGGCGCTTTTTACATCTTGAAACTAGCAAACAAAATATTGGTAATAAAACAACATTAAAGTTGTTTTTGCTTGATAAAAGATATGCTACTTTAATATTGCGATACTAACTTTACAAAAATCAATCTAGGTGCATTTACTAAAATTTAATCAGCATGATGGATTTTGAAAATATGTGTGTGCTGAACAGAACATTAAATTTCCCAAATATTGTTCCAGTTGTGTGGAGGCTCAATCGCCCATAAAGCTCTGCTCGATTCCCAATAGGATCATCGTTGAATATATGTAGCAAGATTACCTCATCCATTTCATCTTCTTCGAAATCTGAATCCCCAAGTTGTGCTGCATCAAGAATACCTTCCACCTTAAATGAAATAAATAGAGCCTAATTGAACATGTATAAAGACGTGCTTACCATAAAAATGTAACTTCTATTTTAGTAGAATTTCAAGAAATCCAATTCCAATATATATATTATTTTGTTTTTCATTTCTATAACTCATTAGTGGCTTTGTACTTCAAATACTCTTCTTAATGGATATAATAAAACCTCTTATTTTATTAAAAATTTTTTTAATTTTGACTTTTCGACTTTCTGCTCACATAAAACAACATAAAACCAAAAAACAGACCAATTAATTAAAGGTTGACAGTTGACATCTATTTTACGTACGTACATGAACACTTCAACTCAAATTCCATACAACTTTATTACGTTATATTTCGTACGGTATTTTCTACGTAAAGGGTTACGTACTGTGTTTACTTCAACTCTCTAATAACTCTCTATTATACAGTCGATAATTCGAATTCCTTGTTTGTGTTTCACGTTTTTTATTTTAGGAATTTATTCGGTACTTATAAAAAATGAGAAAATATTACAAAAGTTCAAAGTGCCTTTTTTTCTAACATTAGGAATCCAGCTCTGCCAACCTAACCAGTCAACATGGCACTTGAAGAACCTCAAAATTACCCGACAGTGGTCCCCATTCCCAGGATATCGCGAAACAATAATTTTTGCTGCTAAGAATATTTTTAAAATAAAAAGTTTTAATACTATTTTTAATGAATGAATAAATTTATTTTATATCACAAAATAAAACAAAATAGCAGAAAAATAAAATTTAATTACATTTGTTTTTTCTTCCAATTTCTTATATTAAATTAAATTGTTGAACTCGTTAATTAATTGAAAGTGATTATAAACAAACATCATTCATTCTAACCGAATATTTTCCGTTTAATAGAAACTCTTTAATGAATTAGTACATGTTCTTCATAGATGTGACTTCTAATTAAATATTTTTTTACAAATGTCGCATTTAAAATTCTTTTCATCTCAATGGATCAATAAATGTTTATTTAAAACCTTTTTCAGAGAAAATGATTTTTCACAAACATTGCATTTAAACTTCTTATCACTAGAATGAATTAGTAAATGATCTTTCAGATATGACTTAAAAATAAATGATTTTTTACAAACGTCGCATTTAAAATTCTTATCACCAGAATGAATTAGTAAATGTCTTTTCAGATGTTGCCTCTGAGTAAATGATTTTTTACAAACGTCGCATTTAAAATTCTTATTACCAGAATGAGTTAGTAAATGTAATTTCAGAGATGACTTGTGAGTAAATAATTTTTCACAAACGTCGCATTTACAATTCTTATCACCAGAATGAATTAGTAAATGTACTTTCAGATGCGACTGCTGAGTAAATGATTCTTTACAAACGTAGCATTTAAAATTTTTATCACCAGAATGAATTAGTAAATGTCGTCTCAGTTGTTGCCTCCGAGTAAATGATTTTTTACAAACATCGCATTTAAAGTTCTTATTACCAGAATGAATTAGTAAATGTGTTTTCAGATATAACTTTTGAGTAAATGATTTTTTACAAACGTCGCATTTAAAATTCTTATCACCAGAATGAATTAGTAAATGTGTTTTCAGATATGACTTCTGAGTAAATGATTTTTTACAAACGTCGCATTTAAAATTCCTATCACCTGAATGAATTAGTAAATGTCCTTTCAGACGTGACATCTGAGTAAACGATTTTTCACAAACATTGCATTTAAAATTATCACCAGAATGAATTAGTAAATGTTTTTTCAGAGACGATTTATGAGTAAATGGTTTTTTACAAACGTCACATATAAAATTCTTTTCATATGAATGAATCAGTAAATGTCTATTTAGATTGACTTCCTGAGTAAATGATTTTTGGCAAATGGCGCATACATAATTTTTTTCACTTGTGTGAACTAATAAAGGCGTTTCAAGATTGCCTTCTTGAGAAAATGTATGTTCACAAATATTGCACATTTCTTCTTCATCATTAGTAAAACATTGTTGGCAACCATCCTCTTCAAAATTCTTGCTGTTCTTGTCAACTTTTTCTAAAAGTTGTTCACTTTCATCTTTAATGTGTATTTCTTCTTCTTCAATCTTAAAATTGTTATCACTGAATAATTTTGTCTCAATATCTGTATATTGAATTGTACAAGAATCATTTGTAACATCAAGTTTCTCCTCTATTTTGAGATACTTTCCGTCTATTGGTTTAATGTTCTTATCAACTTCTTCCAAACGTTGTTCACTTTCATCCTTAACACAGTACATATCCTTCATATGTATTTCTTCTTCTTTAATCTTAAAATTGTTATCACTTAATAATTTTGTCTCAATATCTGTATATTGAACTGTATAAGAATCATTTGTAATATCAGATTTCTCTTCTATCTTAAAATACTTCTCTAGTTTTGTACTGGTTGTCTCGTCTTTCCATTCAGGGTCAATTTTTATTTGGTTTTGAGAAACTATGTTTATTTGGTGAGACCCCATTTTACAAAAAATATGTAAATAATAAGGATTGATTATATGTCGGAAGAGTCTACTGTCTACTATCTTCTTCTTTTTTTCCTTTATTGGTCTTAACTCTATCGAATTATCTACCCAGTACCATCACTACGTTCCGCCGTTGTCTGTATAAAGATACAGACAACGGTGTATATAGATTATAATTATAATCTATATACAATGGTTCCACTAAGCGTTCACCCGTTCATAACGCTCAAAATACTCCTTCAGCCATTCCACATGAAGATCACTGATGACGTCATTATTTTCGCTCACAACGACCCTTAGATGGGTTAAAGATCCATTCCACTTGAGTTTCTGATTGTACCGCTCGCAAGCAAGTGGAATGGGAAAAATGCGGTCGTGAGCGTGATCGTTGTGAATGCTTAGTGGAACGTAGCGCATGTAACTCTTTTAACTTAAATAGAAAATAGCTGCACTTTCATGCATGGGACATCACTTCTTCGTGGATCTAAAATTTTGTATCAATAATTTATTGTGATTCGTTTGCTCGATGTTGATTCAAACGTATACAATCTGGCTTCAGTTTTCTATACATTACTCTTCTGGCGTTTGGTCAATATTCGTAGTTATATGCTTGGGACGTAGACTTTAGATGTCCCTACGCAGCGGGATTTCGGATTTCGCCGACTTTTCGCTAGCGGACTGTCCTAGTGTCCTAACAAACTTGTAGGTACGTAGGTAGACAAATTACTAAGGATTTATGATTTGGCAGCGCAGGATGGCATCACTGGAAATCAGGTATAGAGATGGGCGATACTCTGTAAAGTATCGATACAGAGTATCGATATGTAATGTTTCAAAAGTATCGTTGAACAGCTGATCGACGAATGTGGCGCCACCATCGGTAATTATTTGTCTCAAATATCAAAACCTGAAATATCGTATCGTATCGCCCATCTCTAACAGGTAGAGAAAAGAGGGATTTTGCGATTTTGACTGTTTTCTAACCTAATAGGTAAAATAAACTCATGTTAAGTGTTGGTGTTTTATAAATATTTAAAGATAAATATTTTAAACACACTCATCAGTTAGTTGCAAATTATTTTATTTAAACATTAAACGCAGTAACTGATATGGCCGCTAAAATCAACATAATTGACCCACCGTCATCTGCAAGTTCAGATAGGTAACGCACTTTTTGTTTAAATATGTATTTTATTGTTGCAAAAATATTTTTTTTTTCAATAATTATTTTGAATTTTTTAATGTAAAAATCGATGTAGGTTTCTTTGTTTGATTAATTAAATTAACTAGAATTCTATTTTTAGCGACATTAACGAAACACATGCCGACTTTTCGGAAGTATTTCCTGACATAGAAGCTGAAGAGGAGAAAAGCGGAGATTTTTATCACACTCCAGCCTCCCCTATAACGGTTCCTTATTGCCCAAGACCACCTTCAACAGGTACTTCATTGTTAAAAAAAAATGTTCATTACACATTTTTTTTAGTAAAACAAAAGATAACTTACTTAATAATGTATTGTTTACGGCAGTCTTCATATTCATTTAATTTTTTTTTCTATTTCAGAATTATTTTTCTCTTCTGCAAAAACGTAAAAGTTGCCATTTGAAATTATTACCGTGTTTGTGTAAATTTACTATCTATCTAGGTAATGTTTTAAGTAATATAATTAACTCAATATTTAACTCTATTTTACTATGAAGTTTTGACTTTTATAAGTTATTAAAATTTTGCAAATCGATTTATATTAATTATCTGTATTTCAGCTTGAGATAAGGCTATCAAAGTAGCTCATTGGATAATGAAATGCAAGTGTGATTTTTTTAAAATTTTGTATATACTTTCATTTAAAATAATCTTATAAAATAACAGATTATTAAATCTTTTAAGAATATAAACAGGTTTCCATTATTAAATATTTCAATTACTGTCACGAAACTTCAAGGAATCTGTTATTTAAAAAATAATTTTCAAATTAACAGTTTAGATTCCAAATTTTACTTAAGTAAAAATATTTCTACCTACAAAATTTTTTGATTCTACCATGCATTTTGTATAACGATAACACACATTTACATTTTTCATTTAATAAAAAAGTCACGATGCTCTTCGCCAAAACGATATTTGCCCGAAAATTTATTAAATTTAACAAACCGAGTTTCAATATTAAAGTCTAGCATAGACATACGAATATTTAACTCGGAAAAAGATGATTAAAACTAAAACTATTACAAATATTTTTAGCACATTTTGACAAGTATCCATTTTAACAGTGTTACTCAACGTTCCATTAAATATTTACCTAAATCCATGATTTCTGAAATTGAATTGGCAACGTTGTATTTTGACAAGCAAATTATTTATGTCCGTCAAATGAACATTTTTTCCTTTTTTAATGCTTTTCAGGGTTATTCTGGTTATAAATTACTACTTGGGCAAAAATTTCTATCGCTATATTGAATTTATCATGTTTTATAACATCTGAAAATTTCATGAAAATCCCAGCCGGCCCCATATTCTTAACGTTTACCCAGAGATGTGCGTGTCAGTAGTTGTCAAAATTTGTAGGTTATTATGAATATTTTGCATACAATAGAACAAAAAATATTTGATTTAATTTATCTTAAAGGGTCTCAAAAATCTCCTAGATCAAGACGACAGAGAACAACTTCCTTGAATCAGACCACCACAAAACCAGTTACAGACTCCATTATCAGGACCCAACACAGAACGATATATACAGCTGGCAGGCCACCTTGGTATAATAGTGTTGGGCAGAAAGTTGAACCTTTCGTTATTGGTATGTTGTTGAATTTATTTATTTTTTTAAACCTGTTTATGTACTAATTAATTTGGCTCTTTTGCTAATAATATTACAATATACAATTTAAAAAAATACGAGTTAAAATATAACATTTAAAACTAATTCTATAGATTATTGTTCCTGTCGAAATATTCGTTCATTAAATATTCTGTGACTTGGATTTTTAAATGTTGTTACTTATTTACTAGGTTTATCAATAAATCTTAATTTTATTTAGCTAATTGTCATTTTTTGCACTCAAATAGAAATCAATGTTCCCACAGATTTTTGTTTAAAATTGATACAGTAAATTTGAAAGCAGTCAAATGAAAAATGAATGATAGAGTAAATTTATGTATTGTAATGAATCTTAGATGCCGGGGAGGATCCTAGCGCTCCCTCTCATCTCTCTTCTCTCAAACAAACAAATACTATTCCGGCATCTAATTTCACGGATCCTATAAATATATCAAGCGCACCTGCAGGCCCGAAGGTACTAAACCTATCCCTTGTCCTTCTACAGGACATTTATAGATTATACGTTAAAAATAAGATAAACTTTCTTAAATATTCCCCATACCTAAGCTTTTTAGTTTTCGAGATATTTTAATATTTCTAAAAATGGAAGCATTTACAAGAAAACCAATAACTTCGGAACCTACGGAATGAGCCAAATCCAATTTTAACCAAAAAAAATTAGACTAATAATTGAAAGCAATAATGTATTTAGAGTTGTTTAAAATTATACAGGGCGTCCAAAATGGGGCCATTTTCTAATGACATATTCAAACGACAATATCGTTCTTATTTTAAATAGGACACCCTGTATTTTATAATCCTATTATGTAGCAAATTCCATTACCTTTTAAAAATGATAAAGGTCTATTATGCGTAAATCTATTAATTTTGGAGTTATTTTTATTTTTGTTAAATTTTACATTATTTTTCCACCATAATGCCTAAATATAACACCCAGTATTTGATCAGCTTAGACTATGATCCGAAAAAATTATCTTTGAAACTAGATGTTTAGGTTTTGACATTATTAAAAAGATATTAGACAAAAAATGATGTCGCAATTGGATGGTGCTCCAGCGCTTTTTTCAAGAATAGTACGAAGTTATTTAAATAGAAAGTTTCCCAATAAATGGATAGGGAAAGGTTGCCCTCCTAGATCCCCAGATTTGACTCCCATTGACTTTTTTACGGGGTTAGGTAAAAAATATAGTTTATACCACCAGAAAATATGAAATAACGAATTAGTGAGGCATTTCTGACAATAACACCAATTATGTTGAGTAATGTGAGCAAGTCCTTTGAAAAAAGGGTCATATTTTGTATTGAAGAAGATGGTCGCCAATTTGAACAACTGTTGGGGTTTAATGTTTGAGTATATTTAATATTATATAATTAAAGTAGCTAAATTTATTTTTGATATGTTGTTGTGTTAATTAATATAGTTTTTTCGTGATATTCATGAACGTACATCTTTAGATATTTGAATTAGGAATTTGGAACCTTTGGTTTTTGACAATGTTTAGTCTACTCTTAATTTGGTGGAAAAATGGGAAATTTCACAAAATTAAAAATAACTACAAAACTAAACGATTTAGGCACAATAGACCTTTATCATTTTTAAAAGGTAATGGAATTTGCTACATAATAGGATTATAAAATACAGGGTGTCCTATTTAAAATAAGAACGATATTGTCGTTTGAATATATCATTAGAGAATCGCCCCATTTTGGACGCCCTGTATAATTTTAAACAACTCTAAATACATTATTGCTTTCAATTATTAGTGTAATTTTGTAAAAATTGCAACTTTATAAAGATTGGCCTATTGTGATATAAAAAAAGAATATTTAGATGCATCTTAAAATACATTTTAAATTTATACCCATTACAGCTTTTCATTTAATTGCAATGCAAATTTCAAAAATAGTGAAAATATTTATTTAAATAATTATAGCTGTATTTTAAAAGTTAAGTAAATATTTTAATTCCTAAAGGTTATGTGGAGGACATGCTAATTTGTTTTTTTTTTGTTAAATCAACACAGAGTATTATTTTCTATTAATTTGTTTTTGTTTCCGAATCCAAAATAGAAAAAAGATAATATAATGTTAACGCTTCAATCTATATAAATAAACATCAATTGCCGAATGTTTGTAAGCGCATTACTTCAGAACGGCTGTAATAAAAATTATGTGGTTATATTTTAATTATTTGCACATTTAAACTGGATTTACTCATTTGTGATCTCCCCCATTGCCTTCAGTCTTGGTTTATTTCATTATTAAGAGAATGCCACCAGTGAGGCGTCAAAATATCGGTCGGCGATTTTTAATCGTCGAGGCATCTTGAATTGCCGTGTTTTTCGCATGGGCAGTTGTACGTTGCGTGCTCGAGAGTCTGCAGCCGTTTTGTATGTTAAAAAGGATATCGATGGATAATAAAGTATGAACTTTATATATCTAGACAATTACCATATAACAATCACTCTTATGAATACATTACTTATGCAATAATTCATAAGTAGCCGCTTTAGCAGATTCACTAATCTCATGTGGAATCATTTCACTACTTATTTCCATTTTTTAACACAACACACACCAATGCAACATGACAAGCGCTGTCAGAATAAAATACAAGTTCATGTTATTGTCAAAACCGTAGCAGTCTAGAACTGGGATATATACCGGAAGTATGGAGAAGTGCCAGAGTCACCTTCATTCCAAAAACAGGGAAAAGGGAACAAACGGTGGAGAAAGCAACTGATAACTATATCAGAACAGAAATCCTGGAACGGGTGCCTCTGCACCCCCATCAGCATGCGTACCAAACGGGCAAATTCACGGAGACCGCATTGGTGCAATTGACAGATGAAATCCAGGATGCACTAGAGAACAAAGAATCTGTAGTGTGTGCCTTTCTAGACAGAAGGGGCTTTTGACAACACACCACACGAAGCTGTCAAAAGAGCATTAGAAGAAAGAGGGGTAGACAACACGACAACCAGATGTCGCGACTATTGTCTACCAGAATAGCAGAGACTAAAATGAGACAAGACACTGTTTCCATCTGCACAACCAGAGGATGTCCACAAGGAGGAGTTGCCTCCCCTCTTATGTGGAGCCTAAAAGTGGATCGACTCCTCTGCGATTAGACCGAGATTGGTATATCGTGTCAAGGCTATGCAGATGACATAGTCATAATCGCAAGAGGAAAATTCGAGAATACTCTGCGATATAGTTCAAAGAGGGCTTGACTATACTAAAGAATGGTGTCAATCGATGGGACTTAGCGTCAACCCCATCAAAACTACCTTAGTTGCCTTTACACGGAAAAGAAACATTAACCTCAAAACCATCGAATTGGACCGGAAAGTTATTGAATGGAAGCCAGATGCCAAATATCTGGGACTAATACTAGATAATAAACTCACCTGGAATAAGCACGAAAAAGAAGTAACCAGCAAAGCCACGAAAGCTCTAATGGTGTGCAGAGATTTTGCGGGAAAAAACTGGGGATGTAACCCAAAGATCCTGCAGTGGATGTACACGTCAATAGTGAGACCGGCCATCACTTATGGAGCAGTAATCTGGGGCAGCAGGGGCTCGATTCTCGAGCTTGAGCGATGCGAACGTTCGTATAGGAAAGGTGAACGATCACATCCTACAGCGGTTCTCTCGACATGGGATGACCGTATTCTCGAACACAAGTGAACGTGATCAAACGGTGGAAAATATTGCACAGCGTTGCCAAAGCTAATTTCTTCTTTTTCTTGGTTTTATTTCATTTTAAACTATATTTTGTCAATTTATTAATAAAAAGAAGAAAAATTTTAAATCGTAAGCTGTGTTTGATGTGGGAGGGGTGAGGGAATAGTATCATTTTGAATAATAAATGTTAATATAATAAAGTGTTTAAAAAATTTGAATATGGAAGAAGGAAGATATAGACGAACGCCTATTACTACTTCACAAAAAGAATTTTTAATAGATTTTATGAAAAAACCTAAATAGCATACCGGGTGGTGCTAAAAAAGACTGGAAGCACTGGAGAAAATTAAGTTTCTTTTATAATATCAAATAAAAATGTATTAATAAATATTTCGCTTATATTTAACACTAATTGTTCATTCATATAAATACTCTAAAAATAATTTTTTTGATCGGCCTTTCATAATATTAACCATTTTTAAAATCTTATTAATTTAATTGCTTTACATATGTAGGGTTTTTCCATGTATTCGGCTTTAATTTCGAGAAAAAAATATTTTATTTTGCATTTAATGTATTTAATATATTCGTTTTTATTCTTTTAACAATGTTTTTGTTGCTTTTACATAAATAAATCTAGGACCTAGGTAATATATACCTCCATTTTATATCTTTTCAATTGTATCTCTTATGTTATGTGTTATTTATTATACTATCTATATTAACTTCAAGTGTAACTGACCTGTCCTATACATTTTCTATGTCAATAAGGATTAATAAAATATTTATTTATTTATTTTATTTATTTATCCTGCTAATTTATAAAAATTATATTATAGCCTACATTATTGTCAATAATTATTTTCTACTTTTCAAATAGGTATCAGCTGAAATATACCTACCTTAATACCTTCACACATTAGGTAATGTGATTTTTTTCTATTAAGTTACTGACATTTTTAAAAAGTTTCTGTGTATTTTCTCTAATTTGGTAATAATTTGTATTTGTGTTGGATACACAAAAATAATTATATATTATGTCTTATATAATTGGGCAATATAAATATGGATTTTGGGATTTTCCTTAATCTGTATTCAAATTTTAAGGCATTAATTAAGTACCTACCTATAGCTTAAATTTTAGGTACAGGGTGGCCAAATAAGAATGCGAGGTACTGTATCTTGGAAACCATCCATCGTAGAGGCTTGCGGAAAAAATAGTCATTACTAAAACGACCAAGAGGAAAACCTGGAAAATATTTTCAAGTTTCGGAAATGGCCGCTAGGGGGCGTAACTGCGATCTTTAATCTAAGAAAGTGATATTTCTGTGAATTCCGCTATATTAACCTACCAAAAAAATACCTGATCTTTTAAGTAGAGGATAATCTGAACCTTTTTTGTTTAACAATTTTTGCTATATCTCTAAAAATAAAGTGGTGGGGGGTATTCAAAGATTTCAGTAAAAAACACCCTGTATATTCGAAACGGCTGAGCCGATTTTAACAAACTTGGGCTAGTTCAAAAGAGCTATTCTTGGGCTACAAATGCTATAATATTTGAAGTTTTGTTAGTTTCAGATGTCGCCGCTAGAGGGCTTTTTTTTTTTTTCGACATCTCGTCAGAAAAATTAAACGCATTGGTATGATTTCTTTTTCATGAAAAAGTAGCTAAATGATGCCTAAACAAGCTCCCGAAAACCGCATCTCGGTATCTTGTTCCTAACCTAAAATTTAGCCCAAAGAAAATTTTATATGGAAATCCCTTAAATTTTTATTTTTTAAACTAATTAATTCCTTTTATTATGTAAGTTGTGGCCCTAAAAAGGACCGATTTAAAAAAGAAAAGTTTTTAGTGCCCCCGTAAATGCTCTAAATGCTGATCATCACGCTCTATGCATTGCTGAAGCCTCTCATGGGTAGACAAACCTGCACCTTCAATTTCGGCTCTCGGTATGTTACGTAATGCATTAACGAATCCGGTTTTTCATATGTATCTGGTCGTAGGTTGAGTCTGAAAATCAAAACAAGTTAAGTCTGGTGATCGCGCAGGCCATGGAAACAGACTTCCTCTTCCAATCTACCACTGTTGGAATACTGCATTAATATGCTCTCGCACAATAATAGCATAATGTGCTGGGCAACCATTCAACTGCAAAAACAAGTTTTGACGTGTTTCCAGTGAAACATCTTCCAACAACAACGGTAATTTATTGGCCAAAAAGTCAAGAAAGATATTGCCACTTAGGGATTGCTAAAAAAATAATTCTGCCTCCCAGTATGCCACACCACACATTTAAACTCCAATGTCCTTGGTGCTGAACTTCACGCAACCAATGCGGATTTTCTGCAGACCAATAATGCATATTATGCAGATTTTAAAGGTGGCTTCATCGGTCCAAAGAATTAGAAATAAAAATTCTCCATTATTGTGTGAGAGCATATTAATGCAGTATTACAACAGCGTTGGATTGGAAGAGGAAGTCTGTTTCCATGGCCTGCGCGATCACCAGACTTAACTTGTCTTGAATTTTCAGACTCAACCTACGACCAGAGAGATACGAAAAATCGGATTCGTAATGCATTACGTAACATTCCGAGAGCCGAAATTGAAGCTGCAGTTTTGTCTACCCATGAGAGGCTTAAGAATTTCGAGCATTTATGGGGACATTAAAAACCTTTCTTTTTTAATTCGGTCCTTTTTAGGGCCACAACTTACATAATAGAGAGTTATTGCAAAGCCAAACTTTATTAAAGGATCCTGTAATAAAGTATCTTGTATTACGAAATGTCACGATTGGTTTATGAGAGTTATTGCAACGTTCCTCATCGGCATACTTTATTTTGACAGTCCTTTATTCTGACAATGACATGAATTGTATTTCTAACCTACAATATTTTGTAACTTAATAATAAACAACCTGGAGGAACAATTGGAAATAGCTATTCTAGCGAATGTTAATAACGAAGAAATTGAAAACTTACTTCTACACAACATAATTGGTGTTGCCGTTGAAGCTAGTGAGGAAAATAATGTAATAGAACCCGCGGAATTTTCGTTTTCATAGTGACGATATACCGCGATTGAGAAATGCTTTGCTGATTCCACAGCACATTATCACTAACACCAGGAACAATGTGAATGGTAGGTAACTTGCAAAATGAATTTTTTTTTAAATATTTCAAATGTGACTTTACAGTGATGACGGCACTATGTATATTAAAAAGACGAAGCTATCCTTATGCCACATTATTACAACAACTGCAAATTTTATTGGGGAAAATCATGGACATTGTCGATAACCAACATGGGAGCAGCTGTCCCAAACTGGAATTTATTGATGGTACAGTTCGACCTAATATATGCAGACCATCTAATGACCAGGAAGACTACTACTAATAATTTATTATTATATCTTTTGTTAGATCAATTTTTTGATTTATACTTACACATATATATTGTCTTTGTATTTTAATTATAATTTAAAATTGTAATTTATATCTTAAATGGGCCCGTAAATATCTAAATATCTTAACAAAAAGTATGTATTACTTATATATGTACATATATTTATTGTGAATGAAAAATATATACAATATGTACTACATCAAATATGCTTTTGAACTATTTCTGGTAATTTATTAATGACTGTCTGATTATCGAACACTTTTTGTTGCTGTTCGGACTCCAAACGAAACTTTTTCTCTGCTAGGGCAACATTCTGTTCTGCCACCTACTTTTCTTCCTTCAATGTTTAACCTTTTCTGTTCCAATGCCATCTCTTTCTCATTTTTTCTTTGAGATAGTCCAAGCCGCTTCTTCGTAGATAATTTGTATTTTTTGCTTGGTTAATTATCTACTACTTTTTGCGATAGGATATGTATATTTCTAATTTCTCTCTCTCTCTTTCCACTGAATTAAAACCACTTAGTTGTTAAAAAACTTTTAGGGTTTGATATAGGATTTATACGATTTGTGGCAGAAATATACATTCATTTCGGAAGCTCATAGTGGTTTGTATTTTAATTTCTCTCTCTCTTTCCACTGGATTAAAACCAGTTAGTTGTAAAAAAGTTTTTTTGTTGACGTTTCGGCTTTCTTAACAACTAACTTAACTTTTTTAACAACTAAGTGGTTTTAATCCAGTGGAAAGAGAGAGAGAAATTAAAATACAATAATACAAACCACTATGAGCTTCCGAAATGAATGTATATTTCTGCCACAAATCGTATAAATCCTATATCAAACCCTAAAAGCATATATTTACGTACCCCACACCCCTTCTGGAACTTTTACTCTGTCACTTGATTTTTTTTAATTTACCCTAAATTTTCCGACCATCCACATAGTGCTAACAATTTTTTTTATTTTATTTGGTGCCTGTTGATTTTTAACAGTTTGAATTTCATTAAGTTGGCAGAACCGCCCTTCATAAGTCAAAATAAAGTTTCTTTAATTAAAGGTAACCTGTCCTGTATTTTAATAAAAGCAAAACTGAAGGAACTGTTCACTGCGCATGCGTACATGTCAAAATAAGGGATCTTTTATTAAAAGATCGGCCAAAAAGAGGTTGCAATAACTCTCTAATAAAAGGAATTAATTAGTTTAAAAATAAAAATTTAAGAGATTTCCGTATAAAATTTTCTTTGGCCTAAATTTTAGGTTAGAAACAAGATACCGAGATGCGGTTTTCGCGAGCTTGTTTAGGCATCATTTAGCTACTTTTTCATGAAAAAGAAATCATACCAATGCATTTAATTTTTTTGAGAAAATTAACCATTTCTGTCGAAATGTCGATAAAAAAAAGCCCTCTAGCGGCGACATCTGAAACTAACAAAACTTCAAATATTATAGCATTTTTAGCCCAAGAATAGCTCTTTTCAACTAGCCCAAGTTTGTTAAAATCGGCTCAGCCGTTTCGAATATGCAGGGTGTTTTTTACTGAAACCTTTGAATACCCCCCACCACTTTATTTTTAGAGATGCAGCAAAAATTGTCAAACAAAAAAGATTCAGATTATCCTCTACTTTAAAGATCATGTATTTTTTTGTTAGGTTAATATAGCGGAATTCACAGAAACATCACTTTCTTAGATTCAAGATTGCAGTTACGCCCCCTAGCGGCCATTTTAGAAACTTGAAAATATTTTACAGGTTTTTCTCTTGGCCGTTTTAGTTATAACTTTTTTTTCCGCAAGCCTCTACGATGGATAGTTTCCCAGATACAGTACCTCGCATTCTTATTTGGCCACCCTGTACATGTATATGGGCCTGGAACCAAATATTCCGAAAGTTTAGGCAAATCTCCGAGCATTATCCAAGCTGAAATATAGGCCATCGGAAAATGTGTCCAGTTCAACATAGAAAGAAATTTTCGCAGACAAGAGATCATCATCATGTCAGACAGCCAAGCAGCCATTAATGCCTTGAACTCCCACGTAATCAACTCCAAGATAGTTTGGGAGTGCCTAGAGAATCTAAACGGACTAGGCAAGAACAACACTGTTACCCTACTATGAGTTCCGGGACATACTGGAGTGGAGGGTAATGAAATAGCAGACGTACTCGCAAAAAAAGGGGCTGAAACACCATTTCTGGGACCTGAACCCTTCTGCGGAATAAGCACCAGTACAATACTTGATGAACTTGGAAAAGAAATAAATAAGAAAAGATCCCAATACTGGATAGGACTACAAGGAATGAGGCAGGCCAAGACACTACTGGGGAACTATAACCAGAAGAGATCTGACGACTGCATCAGTAAAAGTAAAAATAATACTAACGGGTATCCTAACAGGGCTGAGAGGCCACCTAAAGATACTCTGATTAGTAGACAAAGAAGAATGCAGATTCTGCGAGGAAGAGGAGGAAATCTCTATCCACATTCTCTCAGAATGCATTACCCTGCAAAATCCAAGGGTACGATACCTCGGAGAATATCAAATAGAAGAGGAAGATCTACTTAACCTGAAGCCTACCGACATCCTGAACTTTTTGAAAGCAATAGGACTGGAGGAACTGCTCTAATCGTTACGACATCCTTAACGACTGGGCAGCAGTAGGTGGCACAATAGATCTTATAGGTCGCAGTGTATCGACACCCCCATCACAGATAGATAGATTATTTGTGTGAAGTGGTACTTTCCATTTAATAAATCGTACCGAAAATTTTGTTTTCGAGACGGCTGCAGAAAAAAATATTCCCGGACTGTTTTCGATTCGGGAAAGTTCGCTGCTTAGCAACGGACTAAAGTACTAGAATAGCGCATTTTGGGGTCTGAAATTGCTCCGAGAAAGTAGGCATTCTTGAGCGAGTTCAGAAAAAAAATAGTATGTGTACCTCGTAGTAAAAGCAGACCTCAATGCTTTTTGGTCTAAAAAACCTTTTATTATCTGATTTATCTAATTATTAAAAATGTTTGATCTAAGGACATTTGTCGTAAAATTTTGACTATAAACATTTGTGCCAAAAAAATCTTGAAGAAAACGGAAAATATAAAAAAAAAATGGTTCTTTATACATTTTTTTCCACTAAAGTTCCAAGTAAAATGAGTTTAAAAACAAAAATCTTTTCTTAATAGTTATTGTAGTTAGCAGGTATAACAGTGGTGATGCTGGTTTTCTACTTTTCAGTTTTTTGAAATCATCTTTTTTCACGACAATTAATTTTTTTAGGAATATGTGGTGGCAGTGCATCAGGAAAAACCACAGTGGCAGAAAAAATAATCGAGTCTCTGGGAGTCCCGTGGGTCACATTACTTAGCATGGATTCTTTTTATAAAGTATTAAATGAAAAACAACACAACATAGCAGATAAAAATGAGTACAATTTTGATCATCCAGACGCTTTTGACTTTGATCTGTTGATAACTACATTGCAGAGGCTTAAAGAAGGCAGAAAAGTTGAAGTTCCTATTTATAATTTTTTGACACATGCTCGGGAATCTAAAACGGTAATTATACTTAAAAATTACTTCTTCCAAATTAGTATAGTTTGTTTTTGCTATGTAAAAATTAAGAACTTAAATAGTAAATAATAAAGTATTATTTATTTTAAAGAAAACAATGTATGGAGCAAATGTCATCATATTTGAAGGTATACTTACTTTCCATCATCCAAAAGTCAACAACATGCTGGACATGAAAATATTTGTTGACGCTGATCCCGATGTAAGATTGGCCCGTAGATTAAGAAGAGACATCAGCCAAAGGTAAATAAATTTAGAATAGTCAGACTCTTACCGACTAAAATCCCCCTCCTCTGAAAATACCACTCCAGAACCATCAGTGAGTGATATATTATCTTTCTTTTGCTAATCTCTTTCCGAAGGACTATGTTTTCATCTTATGGAAAATAAAAGACCACTCAAATGCGGATATTTTGATACCAACAGATTCATCTTGAAAAATAGAACATTTCATAACATTGCGCCAATGTTGTGAGTTGTATATTTAAGTAACAATTAATGATTTTAATTTTAAAATCGATTAAGGAAATTGTATGAGTAAGAGAGAGACGAAATACATAAATGAAGATTTATTAGGTCAGGTCATAAATGAAGATTTATTATTAGAGATAAATAACTAACACCAGACAGGGTCGAACGGACCTAATGCTATGCTAACAGTTGATCTGCAGTTGTACGAAATTAAGACTTTTAACAGATTATCAGGTAAATCATACTTTAGTTTTATTAAAAATGTAATAAGATCCCTTTTACTAATGACTTTAGTTTTTCCATATACAACAATGTCACTGCAATATGTAAACATGTCCTCAAAGTTATTTTTACTCAAGTTTGTCATACATTTACAGTCCTCATCAACAAAATTGTCTTCAGAGTCAAAATGATCTTTTACAGCATCGACAGAAGCATTTCTTAATGCTCGAAACCATTGTGATATCTCTCTAGGAGATATGACTACGTTGCGAGCATTAGCACGCAGATCTTCGATTAAATCTGACAACAAATACCCTTCAGTATTAAAATGGTTAATACAGCACAAAGAACCTTTTGGAACATATATTTCTTTTTTAAATATATGTCTATCCTGGCTTCAAAAGAAATTGTCTGGATATTTCTATAACCATCACAAACAAAACACATATTGCGTCTTTGCGGTACACAATTAAACTGACAATAAGTGTCATCATTATCCCCTTCAATGTCGGCCATAATTTGCCTATAACAATTAGTATGAATAACCTCAACTGCGATGTTGGGCCGCATTTTGAAATCCCTCTGGAAGATCGATTAATTCATCACAACGCCGAAATCCTCTAGGACGAACTCTAAGTTCACAAACGTAACACTAAATTTTCTTAGTTTTCAAATACTTTACTTTAAAACAACTAAATTAAATACACTTCACGGTACAAATGCACACTTGTAACGCACACACAGAAGCGACTATTTCTTCAAATCGTCGGCTTAGTGCAAGAAGTCATTATCTGACAAAATCTATTTAAAAACTATTTATTGTTATCATACCCTCTATCTAATACACAAGTCATTAAGTAGGTGTAAAAACAATTATCAAGAAATCATTATTTACAACAAACTTTATTAACCTAATTAAAAAGTAATTTCAAATGTGATTTCCAAATAACCATTTTGTCAGATAATGATTTATTGCACTAAGCCGATGAAATTGGTAATTTGTATGAATATAGTTAAAACGTATTAGTTCTATTATCAGCTGTCAGGTTTGTTGTTTATACAGAATGCTAATTAATATGTCTCAAGTCCGACTCTATTTTAGCGCGGCGGGTGGCTGGAATTAAATAGCAAGATTTTGTAAATCGAATGAAAAATTTCTGATAAATGAACTGAATTTTTTGGTTTATTAATTAAATTATCACTTTGGCGCAATGATATGAAATGTTCTATTTTTCAAGACGAATCTGTTGGTATCAAAATATCCGCATTTGAGTGGTCTTTTATTTTCCATATGATGGAAACATAGTCCTTTCATTAAATTAAATCTAAATTGTTCTTCTTGCAATATTCCCACTTTTTATGTATTCATGGCTCTTAAGGTACCGGTCTGTATCAACCAAAGCTTGTAAGAGGGCCGGCGGTGAGAGGTGAGGTAGAAAATTTAGTACTAGGGACGTGGAAGTAGACTTTGACCTAATCGATATCTAACACTTATGAGGGGAATTTTTAATTTTGTATGATGTACTTTTGAATCCAACAAAACGCATTCAAAACTTCCTAATTTTTAAATTATTAAAATTTTTAAAGAAATAAATTATATTAAAAATAATTATAAATGATTTAAATATAAATTAATTGATATATTTTGCAAAATATTCAAAATATATAAAACGAGAGTTTCTTAAATTAATAATTATTAAAATTAATTCCAGTCAATTTCAATTATTTCAATAATAAATGTTTTCATGTTTACTTAGTCGTTATTATCGATTTTTACAATCACGCGGCCAATAGCTGAAGCACTACCTGGGATTAAGACTCAATTTTTCTACTGGAAAGTAGATGGCGCCCAAAATTATCAACAACAAATAATTACATTCTGTCTGAGATTACGACAGAAGGCAATAAAAAAATCAACAATTCAAAATAAATCAAATAATAAAAATTAAATATTGAACAAAAGTAAATTTTCTCTTTTATATAAAAGATAGTACGTAACAATATTTTATACATTTATACAGATTTCTCTAAAGCCTTCGACCGATTGGACCACGGTATTCTTCTCATTTTGGTTTGACCGATTCTTTTATTGAATTTTTTCCACTCGTATCTATCCAGTAGAAAATTGACCATATATTGGTGGTATCCAGTCGGTTGAAGTTAACGCGACCTCTGGAGTCCCTCAAGGTTCTGTGCTCGCACCACTGTTATTTATCATCCTCATCAATGACGTGATCTTTACCTTAAATTGTTACACATTGCTCGATCTCTAACTTCAATAAAAAAATTATAGTATATACTTCTATAAATAAAGCTTAATGTCGTAAAATAACTAGTCCAATAATAGATAATTTAAATAATATTTGATTATAGAGGCAGAGACTTAGAAGGAGTACTTAAACAATACACATCAATGGTACAGCCTTCCTTTAACCACTATATAGCCCCGTTGATGAGTCACGCCGACATTATAGTTCCTAGGGGC
Source organism: Crepidodera aurea (assembly GCA_949320105.2). Taxonomy (NCBI): domain Eukaryota; kingdom Metazoa; phylum Arthropoda; class Insecta; order Coleoptera; family Chrysomelidae; genus Crepidodera; species Crepidodera aurea. Next base: position 5,556,608 of record OX439477.1, on the reverse strand, counting down.
GGTGAAAATGAAGTAGCTATTCAGTTAATAGTACAGCATGTACAAACTCAGTTGCAGTTGGTAAGTGAAAACAAAATTTTATCTACAATTTATAACCCCAATCTTAGCCTTATTAAGTTTTTAGAATTACACGAGAAGGCGCGCATCGGCAATCTGCCGCGTTTGATTTTTCAGGTTTGTAGTTTACAAATAACGAAGAACATTTATTTTAGACAAAAAATTCAAACGCTAACGGCTAAGATGCTCAAAGTTGGCAAATTTTTAATCAGTGTGCATCGAACCCTCAACATGAACACTCTGGGGTACCGAAACCTCGTCAATATTTCGCTCTGATAAATTCTAGATGACTTCTCTAGTGAAGCATCTCCCTTTGGCACCATGCTAGGTCCAAGAGGTTGTTTAATGTTACTTTAAATTCAGTGTGCTATTCAATCTCGAACGAGACACATCTCCGTTCAATGAACGTTAAAGATTTTATTTCATTTTTCTTAATAAGTTATGGTTAATAGTTAAGTAACCGAAATCGGCTGTCCTTGCAAACGGCTGCTTTTGTAAATCACTGAAATTACAAAAGGTCGCGGTGGACAAGGACATAGTTAAGTAACCGAAATCGGCTGTCCTTGCAAACGGCTGCTTTTGTAAATCACTGAAATTATAAAAGGTCGCGGTGGACAAGGACGAACGTCCAACTTCTTTCAAATCTAATCTAATATACACATTCATTTAATTATTACTGTAAAGGTAAAATTTTAGCTTGTAATTCAAGGAAGATTGGTTCCTCGTGGTCACCTTTCGCTGCAGATAATTGGCGTAATTCACCGGAATTATATTATGTGTTGTTTTTACTGGGTTCTAAGGATTATAGTCGGATATATTCTGAAATATTTTGAGTTAGAGGAAGTGAAAAATACGATTTTAACAATAGGGGTAGTTAAAACTTAGACGTATACAGTGATATTTTTTTTAGCGAGGACTCAAACTCAGAGAAGAACTCGCTCAAGCATACACAGTCAATAAACATTACAAAATGCCAAGGCCGGACACCGTTCGACTGTTACCTACTACCCCACAAATTCGTGGTTTACATACGTTTATTAGAAATAAGGACACGCCTAGAGACGAATTTATATTTTACAGCAAAAGATTGATAAGATTAGTTATAGAATATACACTGTCGTTGATGACATTTGTGGATAGGACCATCGAGACGCCACAGGGACTACACTACCATGGTAAGTTGTAAAATAAAAGAATGAAAATGCATAACAAATCAATGCTCAGTTTGAGATAAACCTTAAGTCGTACGTCCACATTCCTTCGAAGAAATGTCGTAGACGGCAAAATATCGTGTCGTGCAATGTGAAAAGTCCCATGCATTCCTTCACGCCACTAAAGGAATGTCACGACTTTTTACTGTACGTCCAAAATCGTTGTGTGTGAGAGCAGCGTACTGCTCCAAGAATTTAGCACGCCACATATTTAAAAAAGATGGTTAATTTAAGTGGACTAACTTTAATATTATCATTTTTAAATAGTTTCCTATATGGGTCATTCCATAAAAACGGGAGAATCTGTATCCTGTTGATTTTTTCAGGTGAAAACAGGTTATCACTTGCCTCATAACACATTTTATCTAGACATCAAACTGTTCGATATATCTCTTAAGTAAAAACACCTTGAAATATAATATTATTAGTGGTTTTTGCCACATTTACAGCTAAAACATCAACACCGTAAGGTGTCCACCTGCCTGTTTTTTATTTATATTTAAATATTTTAACTCGACAGATAGTCCAAATATAACCATAATGCTGTATACATTCGAAAATGCGTTGAATTGTAGTAACTAGTACACATTAATAAGTGTCCTACAAGTTTGGCATCAACACCGTTCTCAAGGATGATGTTGCACAATGGAGTAAAGTAGTGGGAATAATTATGCGATTGAATTTCCATTCGAACAGTTAAAATCCATTAGTTAAGCGTAAGGTGTCAAGGAGGTAGGCTACTTGTTCCTTTTTGTTTTGTGCTGTGTATTGGTGGCGTATGTTTATTATCGTCAACACCGTACGTTGTTAAATCTATTTTCTTCGTTAATTTTTTTGTCATATTTTTTTACCTATTGTTAATAGTGACAATAAGTTTACATTTGCAGTTTTACTCTTCTAAAATGATATTAAACAGTAACATTTAAGCTTGAAGTATATTTTGGTCAACACCATCATATTTCCAACTCATTGCCGAAGAAATACAAACTGAATATGTGTCAGAAGTGATTTTGAATAATATTTAATTTGATCTTATTCATCATTTATAAAAGACTCTCAATTTTTCTACTGGAAAGTAGATGGCGCCCATAATTATTAACAAGAAATAATTACATTCTGTCTGAGATTACAACAGAAGGCAATAAAAAAATATCAACAGTAATTTAATAGGTTATGTACTAAAAAAAACTAAAAATTCAAATAAATAAAACGAAATTAAATATTTTTACGCAAAAGTCAAAAGTATGTCATACTGCATTTTGAAAATGTCTTTGGCCAATTGTCCCACTTTTATGGAATGACCCGTATGGTATTTAAAAAGTTTAGGTGCGTTTTAATACTTACTCATTTTTTTTCCTAGCTAGGTTCATTTTTAAAGAAGTTTTAGTTTGATAATAATAATAATAATATACGCCCTACAATTTACTCCCTTACGAGTGAACCCCGGAAGCGCTGTAGCTTGTGCGGGAGAGGGACGGCTATTATTATTTTCCGTGGCGCTCTGGGGCGACTTACTGATGATTGATGGCGCATTTGCTTTACAATAAAATTAATTCAGTCTATTCTATCAGGTTTGTGAGTTTATTAATTGCTTGGAGCAGTACATCTATATAAATAAAAATCAATTGCCGAATATATGTAAGCGTATCACTCCAGAATGGCTGATTCTTTTTTTGTTGTGTTTGTAATTGTCAGGATAAGGTTTGTATGAAAGAATATGTTTGAAAAACAGTTACTATATTTGTAGTTTAAATATTGAGAATTTAATTAAATGCAATTTATTCTTTCAAAAGTATTCAATAATTATATTTTAAGGTAAGAAAATGGCGACAAGTAACATATGTGGTGTTTCAATTTTACGAGCTGGCGAAACAATGGAACAAGCAGTGTGTGACGTTTGTAAGGATATTCGAATAGGAAAAATATTAATTCAGACCAATCTTCAAACAGGAGAGCCAGAGGTATGTAATAAACTATATATATATATATATATATATATATATATATATATATATATATATATATATATATATAAATATAATATATATATAAATAATATCCATGAAGAAGACCATTTACTAATAGTTTAATATTTTACAGAAATTATAATTCTACACCCATCAGTCTACCCCTCATAAACATTTAAATAAATGAAAGTATTTTATCTTTATTGAACTTTGAGTAATCTCAATAATAATCTGTAGGGGCGCCACATCCTGGCCGGTAAAAATGGACTTGTAAGGGTTTTGAAATACAGTGTTTTCTCAGCAACGGTATATTTTTTTTGAAATATGTCATAAGGCCTACTATAATTTTTTATACCCACTCGAATATTGTCAATGTTTGACCAAAAAATTCATATTTTTCTGGGCAATTTCTAAACTTCTCTAAATCCTTACAATGCCGTTTTCGCGTACCCGAGGAGCGGAGCCTTAAGTTATTTATAAACTAATGTCAAGCCCATATGCATTTGACAGCACAAACTGTTATTGAAAGCATCTCGTCTTTTTTTAGGCGGCGTTGCCAAATATAAATACTACAGTAGTCAAATAACACATTTGACTATTGTGGTATCGAGAGTACTACCTTAATTAATATCACATTCTCAAATACGACATATGATTTTAATTTAAATATTTCAGCTCTATTACCTAAGATTACCCAAAGACATCAAAGACTACAAAGTAATCCTAATGGATGCAACAGTTGCGACAGGCGCAGCCGCCATGATGGCCATCAGAGTTTTACTAGATCATGACGTCCTTGAAAGTAACATCTTAATAGTATCCTTGTTGATGGCAGAATCCGGAGTCCAATCTATAGCGTACGCCTTTCCAGAAGTACAAATCGTTACTACGGCTATAGATCCAGAAATTAACGATAAATTTTACGTGTTACCCGGAATTGGAAATTTCGGCGATCGATATTTTGGTACGGAACCGTCAGAGACAGAGCCGTGAAGACTGTATGAAACATTTCAGGGAATGTGAATATTTTTTGAGTACCTACATTACAGATTTTATATGTAAATAGACGTTAAAAATAAAGTGTGAGATTAAAAGTTTATTAATTTTTCCAAATCAAATCCGAATTATTAGTTAAATTAGAAATTTTAGAATACCTCACACATCACCTGTAGCTGAGATTCGTTCAGAAAGTGTGGAAAATCCTTGGAAACTATTGAACTATTTTAACCAAACGTGGTGCTTGATAACCAACATATTTAATACACTAACAGACCGAAACGCACGGGAAATGTCCAATCTGATTGGGTCAGGTGATGTTACTATAAGCAGACTTCCCCGCGTACGAACTCAACAGCCTGGTAACAAAAATCTACGAACACACATCCCAAGCAGCATCTAAAGTTGCGGTAACAGAGCTGGAAACTTTGAATAAGTAATTATTACGTAATTATCACTTTAAAATTGACTTACTGGTTTTCATTACCTTAAATAAGAAAGTTTGAGTAATTAAGTAGTAATGATCACTACGAGTTGGTACTTTATGGTTTCAGTAGGTACTTCTAAGTAGTTTCTGAAGTATTTGGAACGAAATTGTTACTAACAAAATTACGTTCAAGTCCTGTTAACTTTAAAGTTATATTGAATGGTTGCAGTTACTTTGTTTTGTTACTTGTTTATCCCTTTAAAGTTTTTATTACTTTATAGTAGCGATGAAAAATTATTTAAAATTACGGAACTTTATAGTAATATTTAAGGTAAAATTAAATGTCCCGGTCCCCAAGAAAACTACTGCATGGTAGGTTTTTACTTCCCACTTTGTTTTAAAATTACTACGAAATTCCAATTTCCCCAACACTTCCATATTTTACAGAAAATTAAAGCAGCATTCGGAACTTTAGGCAAGACTTATGAAACTTTGAAGTCGTCTTGTAGTGGTTGCGACTTAACAGTTTAAACTAACTTTCGACTTAATAGTAGAAATACCCATTTTGACGTAAACATTACTTAGAAGTAATTTCTAAAAATGACGCCATATTTTCTTATAAACTCAACTTTTATTGTACTAAAATGATTTTCTTCAAAATTGCCCCCCAAAAAAAGAAAATTGAACAAAGCTGAAGTAATGTAACTTATAGAAACATTAAATAATATTCTTTTGCATTTTTAGGCAGTTTCACACATTTTTGTGATTTCTCTTCTTATTCATAGATATAAGTTGAAAATATTAGGTACCTACTTACATTTTCGATAACGCCGCTAAAGAATGACGGAAGACGCCGGTAGAATATTTTTTCAATTTTTTAGAGAGAGACGAACCGAGGATGCCATGTAAAGAAGTAAACGAATACCACATAGTAGCGGTGACCACGCCGCTACTTCCCCGCCACTTTCCAGGAATGTAAGCGCGTGTAAGTTGTTGGGTGGTCGCCATTACGTATCTATCACCCTTAAAATGTTCCCCATTTTGGTTGTAGGTACGTGATAGGAACGTAGTAATTACGTTCCCATCTCTAGTTAGCACAACTTTAAAATGTCCAACATAAGTCGCCGAAACGTAACGACGACTAAAAATGCTGCTTGGGTACGTTCCTATCACGTACCTGCGACCAAAATGGGGAACAAAGACAGGAATCATTTCCTTAAAGTTTAGAAGTCTTATGGAACGCTTCTGTCTGTCTGTCTGTACGCATTTATAACTCAGCTTCCAGAAATAGAGACTATATAACGGATATGGACTCAGGATACTTTGAATGTGTGCACGCCTAAATTTCAGCTTTCTACGACTTCCGGTTTCAAAAACTTTAACCGGAAGTGATAGTTTAGAAGTCTATTGTTCCCGCTCTCTAGCGGGTGCCGTTACTGCTTCGCCAAGGGAAAGTATTGTGAACGCGCTAAAAGAAAAATTGAGATAACGACGGATATATCCATTTTGAGGTCCCCTGAGACGATCAAAACGATTTCCAGATGGAAGTCTGTCCGTCTGTATTTTTCCACGATAGCGTCCGCACGCTTAATCCGATTGAGCTGAAATTTGGTAAATGGGTATCGGGGATTGAACCCATTAGTTTTTGGTTGAAATCGCCCCACTAGGGGGCGCAGGATCCATATGTACATCGCGAAAAAAATAAAGTTTTTATTTGATATTTAGGTGCCTCTCTGTCTTGTAAATACATCCTGAAATTTTCATTCCTTAATTTTGAACCTAACCTAAAAAAAAATTTTTTAAACTAAAAAATTGCAACTCATAGCGTCCAAACGCTTGGTCCGATTGAGCTGAAATTTGGTATGTGGGTATCGGATCATCGCGGAATGAATATGTTTGTTTTTGGTTGAAATCGCCCTCTTAACTTTTTAGTTTTTGTTTATTTTCAAAAATTCTTTACAAATGGCGCCCATCGTGAGGCGAAAATTGAGTTAACCCAGAAGATGGAGGAAGCAAGTAACGAAGAAGAGAATTATGGAATAATGATGTTCTTAATGGAATTAAGAAGACTAGGGGAAGCAAGACAACAAGATAAAGAAGATTTGAAAAAAATTATGGCAGAAAATAAGGAAGATATGAATAATATGAGGGGAAATTTGAATAGAAAACGATGATGAAAATCGGGAAGAAAGTCAAAGAATGAACAGGAAATTAGACAAGAGTTTAGAACAAATAGAAAAAAGGACAAGAGAAAAATTTAAGAGAAGAAATTCAAGAAAATGGTGTTAGAATCAGACAGGACACAGAGAATGAATTGGAATGTCAATTAGGAGATAAAATAGATGAAAATTTAAAAGGTCACATACAAGGAGAAGTAGAGGAGAAATTGGTAGATTTTCAAAAAGGAATAGAAGAAGTGAAATTGTAAACAAAAGCTAATGAGGAAGGTTTAAAAGGATTTAAGGTAAAGGTCGATGGAGAACTTAAGACGATATGTGAAATTATGGAGGAGAAAATAGAATATGTCAGAGGAATGTGGAGGTTATGAACAGATATGTAAACAAGGAAATTACAGAAATAAACAATAAGGTGCAGGTGGCAATAGAGAAAATCCATCTAAGGGGGATAGCAAAATCATTTTCACAGGGTTAAATAATTTATGGGTATTAAATTTGATGGAAATTTAAATACAAATAAAATTAAAATAAACTTTCATAAATGGAAAATAAAATAGCAATAATTAAAATATTTCTGGGGAAAACAGATTGAGAGATAATTCTTATAGGATATAAAAAATATATTTTTAAATAAGTTTCACTAATATAATTAATTAAATATGTAAAAGGGAACTTTAGGGAAAAAGGGTGATGTTGTTATAGCATGTTTGTTTTATGTTGATGAGATTGTTGAGTTTTAAAAATGTCAGATATGAATGAAAAATAAAGATATTAAAAAATATAAAAAATCGTAGATTTTTCAATATATAGTGTAAGTTAGAAAATACTTCAAAAAATACAAATACATTTTTGACGCCCCCCAAGGTAAGTCCCCCGCCCATTTTCGAGGATGCTGAACACGATGGTGGGCGTTAAAATTCTTTTCGAGTTGGCCCCACCCCCCAAATGGTGATTATTAACGTAATCCCCCGTTTTAGAGGATGCTGAACACGAAGGCAGTGGTTACAATTTTTTTTTAAAGTTGACCCCACGCCTCAAATTGCCAAAAATCACCCCAAAAATGTATTTGTTGCAATTTTTTATGTACCGTTAATGAGACATACGAAGGAAACGCGTATTTTATTTTTTTTTCGTTGCCATTTTGAACAAACTTAAAATTGAGCTTAAAAATTTTCGTTGTGGTATTTTAGGCTGAAAGTTTGGGAAATCACTTATTTCCATGGTAATTTATGGTTTATGGTATCAAAAACGGAGCGCGATTGAGGAGGGTCGAGTGACATCTGATATGCTTTTTACATGGAATGACCCAATATAAATTTTAGTAGAATTTCCCGCTCTTTCACGTGGTGCCATTTTTCCACATTTTTTTCTTTTTCGAGATATATCGCAAAAACAAAATTTTCGATTGTTTTCGAAATTTTGAACTTAGAGCAGCAAATATTTTTTTATCGTTTTCTACGCCCTTTAAAGTACCTAAAAGCCTAGTTTCAGCGATATCACATTTTATGAGAGATTTTGGTCTAAATGTAGTTCTGGAAACTGGGCTATAGATAACGACCGACAATTTATCAAAAATTTTCTATTTAATCAATTCATTTTATCAACAAAATTCGCGTTATTAAAAAGAAACTTTTATTATCGATCTGTAACGAATTAAAATACAATAAATACAACCATGGTAAAGGGATCTTTTTAAAAACATTTAATAAACAAAAGTAATTTAAAAAAAAATATCTTAATTAGCAACTTTACTTGTGTCGCTTTTAATCTTTTCAATAATTTTTTCTAAATGTCCAGAAACTTGTTCAACTAAATCACGGGTTTCTTCCCAATCTTGCTTCTTTATAGCTGTGATGGCTGAACTTAAATTTAAACGTATGGAATTGATAAGAGTGTCCTTTGGATCGATTTCATTATCCAGCACAATTTCCGCTAACTTGATACAAACATACAACATCTGTTGACAAGTGGTAGGATTTTTATCCCAGGCACCTTGCGTATAACCCCTGTAGGCCCTTTGCAATCTTTGAGCTTTCAGAAGAATAGCAGGAGCTAGGTTAGCATATAATTCCCAAACGTAGCCTTCGCTAGGGTAAATTGCTGTGACTCTTCCTAACAATTCTCTGGTTTTCTGCAAAAAACGCTGGGAAGGTTGCCCCTCGCAATCGTTAATGTCATTGCAAACATTGTAGACCAAAACATTCAAAACTTCGACGTTTAAATACTTCTCTTTAAGATCCAGTAATCTGTGATAAGCCCTAATCACATCAGAGAAGTTAGAAATGTCGCAACTGATGACAAGCAAATTTTCCCATACTTTCCAATTTTCAAAATTACATTTTAGAGCCTCTAATATAGCCTGGTGTGCATTTCTCTTGTTTCCTATCTTAATGTAGGCTTGAGCTAAATTATTCCAAGCCTCGAACGCCTCAGGTTCTAAAGTTGTGTAACGTCTGTAGGCTGTAGCTGCTGTCTGCCAATTCTCGGTTTGGAGAGCTGCATAGCCTAAACGGAACCAAATATTGGCCTGTAGCGGATTGATACTCAAAGATTTTTCAAAATGTGGAATGCATTCTTCATATTGTTTACGAACAAAAAGGAATTGACCCCAATGCCGTTGTGCTCTGTGACTGCGTTTTTTTGACATTTCCCAGGCTTTCTCGTAACAGGAGATGTCGTCTGTAGCATCACCTGGAATAGAAAATAATTAGGATTACTTGTGAACCCGACACTGTTGGTTGTGGATTACTGTAAAATGGATTACATTTTTAAATGGAACTGCCCAACAGCGAAACTTTTAGTTGCAGCTAAACTGAATACTTACCGCTTTTTTAAAACATTTTGGGCGAGTTCTAAGTCCTATTATTTTTTATTATTATTTAAGTTTAGGATGTTTACTTATAGACCAGGGCCAAACCGATTTTAAATAATCGAAATTCATACAAAATTCTTAGCGGTTGGAAAATTTAGGGTACATTAAAATAAAAAAAACAATTGGACAAATTAAAAGTTCCGGAAGGGGGTGGGTGTAGCTCAACTCTATTTATTAACGCAATTAAAACAAGTTCTAAGCCACAATGTTTTACTTACAACTTATTATTCTCTTTTTCATAGCCATTTAACATATGGATTGATTGTTTGGGGACAATCGACACATTTAAGTAAAGCTTTTAGAATGCAAAAAAAGGCTATAAGGGTTTTAGCGGGGGTTGGTTTTAACGAACATTGTAAACCTTTATTTAAACATTTTAAAATTATGCCTCTTCCCTCGATTCATATCTACTACACTCTATTGGAAATACACAAAAACAAGAAACAATTTACAACTAACAGTGACTTCCACAACTACCACACCAGAAACGCCTCTCGCCTGAGACCACAAAGAATGAGATTAGATTCAACAATCCGCAATTCTCTGAATGTCAATCTCTATAACGTCTTACCAATCAATTAAAGAAATAAATTATAATAAATTTAAAAGCTGCATCAAAAATATTCTCTTGGATCATTGTTTCTACACTAAACAGGAATATTTTGAAATTATGTCTGTAATTTAGTTCATTTTAATAATCTACCTATTACCATAAGTGTGAATTGTAATATTTTATTCATTTAAGTTAATGTAAATCTTTTATCTATTTTTTTATCTATTTGTTATTTTAACATTAATATCACTAATTCCTTGTTCTTGACTTGTCATAAATGTATATGTACATAACGTGATTAATAAACTATCTATCTATCTATACAATTTGATGGTTGGATATTGGTTTTTTACGATTTGTGGCTGAAATATGCATCGTATCGAAAAAAGTTTAATGTAAAAGTTGTAGATAATTAAAAAATGTAAAACTTTTGTATTCAACATAACCTCAAAATTATCGAGAAACACGATAAAAATCGTATTTTTCGTTTTTAATTTTTATCTGCCGCTAGAATAATTTTTTTTATGAAGCTACAGGCGAGTTCTCACTGACTGTCCCTTTAGCGAAAATTTAGTTTCTATAAAAATTCTGGACCCTCCCCAAATGTCCTACATTTGATTTGTTTAATTTTTTATCGCCGATCCTGTAGCCATTATTACTTTTGCAAATAAGTGACTAGTGCATTTTTTCTCATGTCAAGGGTAATGCTTTATTTTGAAAGTTAATATTCAGCACTTTTACTCATTGTGACATTGAAAGAAAACTTTCTAAATTTTTAATTAATTAAAAATCAGAAAATGATTTCTGCCGTCTGCCTTGGATTATGAGTCCAGTGCTCTACCACTGAGCCGCGCACTCCCCAAAACTTTGATTTTAAAACCGTTGATATGACATGTTATACCTTGTATCCGAGGAAATTAATAAATATGATATGTCGCAATTGTTATAATTTGTATTAACTTTATTTCGACAAACAAAACTAAATTCTATATGGTATAAGTTTTTTTTCACTATTTGCGATTACGGCATGCGATAGCGTTAGTTAACTAAATTTAAATATACCGGGTGTTTCAGTAATATCTCTTATTTCTTAATTTATTATTAAATTATTTATTTTTCTCCCGAAATTCCTGGGCTCGTTTCAGTTGAAATCTCGATTTTAAGACGGTATGAAAAAATATATTGTTCGTATCGAAAAATATCGTTAAAAATGCAGAAATCCAAAAAACTACTTTTTCATAATCGATTTTTCAGTTAATCGAGACAATTTTTTATTTCAAATATTGGGAAATTGGAACCTTTGGTTTATCAACTAAGTTGAAACACTATCGTCGACCACTCAACCAAAACATAATTTTAACACACTCTACGCGCGTTTCACCAACTATGTTGGCATCATCAGGAGTTGATGATAGACTAAACAATTAACTATCTCTAACAGCTATTTATACTAAATGACTAACACCCCTTCCCCCCGGTGGTGCCGAGCACCGTCATTCCCGGTGACCTAATCAGCCAGGGATGACTAACCCGCCCGTACCTAAAGGATTAAACTAAAAAGCGGACTAAGAAGAATTGGTCCTTTGTCTCTGTTTAAACTAGTTTTACATTTACCTATTTCTATACTTTCAAATGCGTCCAACAATTTATACATTTTAAGTAATTTTACATTGTCATACTTATTCTATGATTTTGATTAAAAGCATGTTCGGCTATACTAGATTTTTCCCTACGCCCATATTTTAAGTGAGCCAAGTGCTCTTTAAATCTGACCTGTACAGAGCGTCTAGTCTACCCAACATACTTTCTATCACAATCCCCACAACTAATTTCGTAAATACCACTTTTTTTCCAAATTACTGTTTTTATCCTTGGGATTACCTAATAACTGTTTTAAAGTGTTGTTAGACTGAAAAACTAAACTTAAACCCGCACGAAAAACAGACTGAAAAAATTCGTTTCAATACCGTATAATCCCACTTACAACAAAGGTCTTACCAGCGTGTTCAAAAAAGCGGATTTAAGTTTAGTTTTCAGTCTAACAACACTTTAAAACAGTTATTGTAATCCCAAGGATAAAAACAGTAATTTGGAAAAAAGTGGTATTTATGAAATTAGTTGTGGGGATTGTGATAGAAAGTATGTTGGGCAGACTAGACGCTCTGTACAGGTCAGAGTTTTTTGCTCATTTCTTTTATCCACCATATTTTTGGAACTATCCTGCATTAGGAGAATCAAGAGACATAGTGACCAAAATTAAAATCCAAGTCCGGCTTCAAAAAAAATTATTTTTTGCTCTTAAACAACACCCTGTATTTAAAAAATTTAAAAATTGTGTTGTATATTCGAAAAGAACGGAAAAAGTTGAATGGGAATACAAAGTTTTAATAGCAAACTTAAGAATTGCAAATTTTCTTGGAATTCGATTATTGTTTAAACAATGTTTTGGGTAATTTCAAAACTATTAACAGTTAATTGAATGTACATGACATTATTGTCCAATTGATTTTTTTTTAATTTAATTATAATTTACCCTAATTTTTTTTTGTTTCAAAAAAATTTAAACTTCCATGTTAGTCAAATTAATTTTTTGAAAAGATGGTAGTTTTGTCAATATATAATAAAAGTACCCTTTTGCACAAAAATATTTATCGAGAATTTTTTGGCGTACTAAAAATAAAATATATATTTTCCTATTCCTTACTCATAAAAATTTAGACTTCAAGAATAAAGGATGTGTTATAGTTTAGAAGAATTATAGCACTAATTCATAAACCCTAATCAAATACAGAAATAAATTCTTACCTAACAAACACCACAGCTTGACAGTAGGCTTCAACTTCAGTTGTTCTTGTATAATCTCGGCGGCTTTATGTCTTAATTTTAAAATAGTATAACAAACAATAACTTCTTCCCAAAGTTTGATTTTCAAATAAATATCCAGAGCAATCTTAACCAAACCGATGTTCAACAACAAATCTGCATATTGGGTCTCTATTTTCCAAATAGGAGGCATGCCGGTACCAAAAACATCACAAATTCTACTCAAAGCGAGGGGTTTCTCTCTTTTTAAACTACTTATAATCTCTTCGCTTTGGCTTAAGGATCTTTCAATAGTTCTTCGACTCTTACTTTCTAATTTACATCTTAACAATAACGTAACTACCCTTACAGCATAAGTGTTTTTTTGGCTTAAAATTGTATCAACAAATGGCATGATTTCTTCAACTTGCAGCTCATCTTGGGGTTTTGATATTAACATATCTTTTATGATGGTAACAAACAATTTTTGCTCTAATATTCCTAGTTTGCATTTTTCGCCCAAGTTTTCACTGAAGAGTATGGTATTTAGTCGGATCTCATCGTTTATCGGTATGTCCTTTGGAAGGTCACTGGCGTCTGCCTCGAATCTTTCAATATCTTTTTCTTCAAGTGTTACCTACACAGAAATGTTCTTTTAATTTCAACTTTAGTTTAGTGTTTATAGTGGTGATTTTTATTTATTTATTCAGAGAGTGCACTATAGCACATGGTATACAAATATGTAAAATTCAAGAAACAACCATCACAAAATTTCCATTACTATTTAAATTGTGGTTTTTGTGAAATAGAATGACTTTAAAAATAGATAATTTTTTTTATTTGACTACCTTCAAAGATAACTGGGCAAGCTCCTTCTCTTGATACTTTGTCCTTTTTCCGAGAGCGCCTATGAGATCATAGTGGAGTCCCAGAATTTTAATGGCAGACAGAATGTGTTCTTTTGCTTTGGATACATTTCTAAATAGCAGATACAGTTGTGCTACTTCAATATCTAGTGTTGCTTTAATATTTCCTAAAAAATATATAAGTTCATAACAATGAAATTTTGAATTTGTAAGGTGAACAATGAAAGAAATATATTTTCTAAAATGTCAGCATCAATATTATCAAATGTCATTAAGTTACCTAGAACTGTAAAATGTTAATGCTCACCATTTAAATCTGGATTAATTTGAAAATGTTTATATAAACGGTCAGCATCTGACAATAGGGTTGGACTAAGTTCTTCTAAGATTTCTTGATGTACTAAAATAGATCTCCAATACCACCAATTATTAATCATATTGTCAACCTTACAATATTCAAAGATGATTTTAGCAGTGACTAAAAGAATGGGATATCTAGTATTAACATTGATATCCTCATTATTAACAGCTAGTAATTTTGAGAAATTTATTTTAGTATGTTTATCTTTATTTAATATGTCTTCTATTTCTTTGGGCAAGTTGGGCCCAGTAAAATTGCATTGTACGAAGTTGATAATACAAGCTACTCCAAATTTTAAAATTTGAATTCTTTCATTTTCTTGTAAATTGACAAAATGGGTTTTTAGTTGTCCACTGTCAAACGAGTGATCCAGAAATATTTTCCAATTTTCCTCACAAGTTAAATATGCATTGAAATCTTCGTTGTCGTTGTCGGCATTCTTTTCTAACAATTCTTCATAACTTTTCTTTGGCTGCTTAACGACTAACAGGAATTCATAGAGAGTTTTTTCGATGTCACCCATTTTGAGTCATTCATACACATTTGAAATCATTAAACACGCAAAAACATTCAAAATTGCGATCAAACACATGTAACATTAAAATTTATAACCTCGTTTTTTTTTTAAATGTCGCAAATGACATTCGACATTTTCTATCTTAGGCATATATTCTCGACTTTTTTAAATAATCTGGATATCGAACTTATACAGTCCAGAACTTCTTCGTTATTAATTTACATTAAAAGAAGACCAATGTAACCTTTAGGAAACTGTCAAAAACCATACTACTTATAAAAGTAGATAATTTATAATGAAATTAAAATAAACTATCAGTTTCCAATATTAGCACGGTATTTATTGTTATTATTTATTCAGTGATAGGCAACAGTTATCAAATATACCTGGAAAATGGAGTTAGAAACTATGTCTACTGAGAGGTTAGTCTTTAGAACTTTTGCAGATGTTTGCTGTTAATATATTTAATATTTTAGTTCACTATATACAGCACCATGTATTGAAATAATAAATGACATAGAAGATTTGATTTCTGCACAAGATATAACTCCAAAAGAACGATATAGTAGTCGTAAGAGTGTTAAAGTTCAAGCTAAAAGAAAAGTAAGTTAAAACGTACAATTTAACATAATTTTGAATTATTAATACCGTTATTAGACAAAAACTGAAAACGTATCTCCTGCTCCTGTTGGAAACAACATACCAGGTACACAGAAAATTTGTGTTCAAACATGGGGCTGTGCACACAATAGTTCAGATTCTGAGTATATGGCAGGACAGTTAGCTGCATATGGGTATAAATTAACTGATGACAAAAACGAAGCAGACCTGATTTTGCTAAATAGTTGCACGGTAAAAAGTCCCGCAGAAGACCACTTTAGGTAAAATTTAATTTAAAAATGTTTTAATTCTACATTCGAATATTTTTTCAGAAATGAAATTGAATCTGCAAAAAAAATAGGAAAACACCTGGTTCTAGCTGGATGTGTCCCACAAGGTGCACCAAAAGCATCTTTTATTCAGGGGCTAAGCATTATTGGGGTCCAGCAAATTGACAGAGTGGTTGAAGTGGTAGAAGAAACTCTTAAAGGCAATACAGTTAAACTGATGGGCACTAAAAAGGAAAATGGCAAAAAAATTGGAGGTGCTTCATTATTGTTGCCGAAGGTATTCAACAATAATTTTCAAACTTTAAAAATGTCGTGTATGGTTTAAAAAACAGACAAAGTCCTTTTTTGTTTTATAATTTTTTTAAATTCTATATACAGAAAAAATTATCACATAAATAAACAGGTTAGTTAAATACAATTAGATTTGGAATCAATACTTATTTACTGGTAAGGTATAGTAATTACAGGGACTTCTTGAAAATTCTAGAGATATAAGAATTGTATATTTATTTCTTATTATATATTACCATAATAACTGCACTGTTGAATTTTGATTTACACGATTACTGCTCATTGTAATATGTTTTACTCTGTAACTATTTACTCTCCATTTTTTATATTGTATATTCTGTTTGTTTTTTTATTTCTACTTTGGACTCCTAATAATTGTCTATGTATTCATGTTATGCTATCTTTTTTTTCTCACTACACAATACAAGTGTGTACTCACTTAGAGTGTGGAAGGAAAAAACATGCTAATTTGAAATTTTCTAATTTCTTCTTACTATCAGTAGTATAATTTGTAATTAATTATAATTTATAACATAAATTACAGGTAAGGAGGAATCCTTTGATAGAGATTATTGCCATAAATACAGGGTGTCTCAATCAATGTACCTATTGCAAGACTAAGCATGCAAGAGGGGATTTGGGAAGTTACCCTCCTGAGGAAATTGTTGCTAGGGCTAAACAGGCATTTGAAGAGGGAGTTGTGGAAATATGGCTGACTTCAGAGGATACAGGTAAGCATATTAACAATAATAAGAGCAAATTTAATAAATTAAAAATTATATTTGTTTATATGTTTAGAAAATATAAACTCTGTAAACTACTTACTTTTTGCTCCAGGGAATTTAACTAATGTTGCCAATTAGGATTACAATAACATGAATATTTTTTCTTTCAAGGTACTTACGGAAGAGATATTGGCACATCTCTACCTAACCTATTATGGCAATTAGTTGAAGTTATACCTAAAGGATGTCGCCTACGTTTAGGAATGACAAATCCTCCTTATATTTTGGAACATTTAGAAGATATTGCAAAAATTATGGCGGACGATAGGGTTTATGCTTTTTTGCATGTGCCTGTTCAGTCAGCCAGCGATGCCGTTTTAGCTGATATGAAAAGAGAATATTGCAGAAAAGATTTTGAGCACGTAGTCAATTTTCTTAGAGAAAGGTAACAGAACTTGAGTTAATAAAAAAATTTCTTTTTTAAATAGTAAATACAGTTTTTAACTAGGTGAAATTCAGCCAGACCAATTTTTTTATTTTATCAATAAATTGTCTGTATTTTGTGATATATAAAACGTTGTGCAATACTATTAGACCAGGGCCGTTCCCGTTAAACTTTTTCATACGCAACCCAATTTTTAAAATTTACTTATAATTTATCCTAAATTTTCCGACCATCCACAAACTGCTAAGAATTTTTTTGTTTCAAAAATGATTGGCCCTGGTCTATATGTAACATGAATTATAAAATTTGATCTTTCAGAGTTCCTGGAATTACAATAGCCACAGACATAATTTGCGGTTTTCCCACAGAAACGGAAATAGACTTCGATGAAACTATTGATCTATGTCAAAAATACAAATTTCCAAGCTTGTTCATCAACCAATTCTACCCAAGACCAGGAACCCCAGCTGCCCTTATGGCACGGGTACCAACACAAGAAGTCAAACAAAGAACGAAAAAATTGACAGAACTGTTCCACTCTTACCAACCTTATAGCCACAAAATAGGAGAAATTCAAGAGGTGTTGGCAACGGAGGTATCGCACGATAAAAAACACTATGTAGGTCATAATAAATATTACGAGCAAGTTCTTATACCGTTGAGAGAAGAGTATATGGGGAAAATAGTTAAAGTTAAAATTGTACAGGCTACGAAGTTTTCTATGTTGGGAGAGATATTGGATGAAGTTATAATGCCGGGATTAAGAGATCCACTTGAAAAAGGAAAAGTGTCCGGTGTTAATATTTATGAAAGTGTTGACAAAAAGTTTTTATACGGCATGTTTATTTTGTTAATATCAATTGTTTTAAGAATTTTATGGCAATTTAATATATTATAAGTCGAAAGATATTAAACATTTTGACACAAACTCTTTTTTTTTTAATAAATCACTTTTAAAAAGTACCAGTTAGTTCATGTTATTTGGTTCGACTAGTAATTTATAATCATCATCGAATAGTAGGCAACGATCGAACTATTCGATGGTTTAACAAACAAAACTATAACGAAGGTGGAATTTTTTGAACCATAAAAATTCCAAAAAAGGACCATGGGCGTAACAAAACTGCCTAAGGATGTGAAATAAAATCACACTTGTTCCCAAGAACAAGGACATTAAAAATGTCCTACACTGCACCAGCGTCTGGACTTCAACAACTACTCCTTGGGCTATATGCCCCACCAGGTATTGAATTACGAAAGTCCAGACGTGGTTTGGTGCCTGACCAAGTCGGGGCTATAAATCAAAAAACTTCGATTTTTTTTATTAAAGGAGCTTGCCATTCTTAGACCGGTTTCCATATTATTGTACCTCATCAGTAAGAAGCAGGCTAGCTCGACATCCTGTCACTAAAGGATGTCTGAAAATGAAATCGACTCGCCTCGTTCTTGATAAAAGTGTTTGCGTTAGAGCACGTATATCACGAACGAGGAGAGCCCAACGCCATCTTCACTTTCATAACAAAATCAAAGCTTGCAAAACTATAACGAAGGTGGAATTTTTTTAACCATAAAAATTCAAAAAAAAAACCATGGGCGTAAAAAAACTGCCTAAGGATGTGAAATAAAATCACTCTTGTTCCCAAGAACAAGGACATTAAAAATGTTGTTGAGGGTTCTGGAACCAACCCTATGTTGCATCAGTTTACCAGGACGACCGATGTAATTTCATCGCCTTTTTAAACTATGTCGTAGCTTCTTAAAATGGACTGTATAATTTATATGGATTGTAGATGAACTGTAGTATTTTTTTTATCCTCCCAACTCCATTGACAAAAACAACAACACTTTTTATTTAACTTGTTTATTAAAGATGTTAAATAAATAAATAAATCACAAACAACTTAACAATAAATTACTTTAATAAGTAATCAACGAACAAATTATTAGTAACGTATGTGTTAACAATTACTAACACATATTAGTAAAGAATTAAAAATGATCACATCATTCAGAAAATATTTTTAGGTGTTGTGTGTATGAGTGATAATAATGCACTGGTTTTTGCTGCACTAAGGAGCACTGAATTTATGTTTAAAATAAGAATAAAGTGGACCGCCTGATTCGCAGCTAAGTACCACCGTGAAACGAAATAATTTTACGTTGTGCTGGTCAACGGAGGGTTCTAAGCTTGTTTGAAGTTAGAAACGCACTGATTTTAAAGTTTGCGAAGTCTAGACCTTTTCAAAGTTTTTTTCCCCATCCGTCCGAGTATTCTAGAATTTAGTTGTTATCGCGTGGGCGAATCGATTTTGTTAAATGGGTAAGTTTTTTATGTCTGTCTCTTTCTCTCACGCTTGAGAAGACAAGGATTAATTTAATTGCGACGTTATGAGTTTATGGTGGACGTGACTTTTTGCAGGTTCCTAGAAAACGTCCGTTAGAAATTCTGCGCCTCAGCGCTGTATCGAAATGTTTGATGCGATGTTGTCGATTTGAGTTTATGTTTAATTTGTTTCTTGAAAATTAAACAGATGCGATGTTGTCGATTTGAGTTTATATGTTTAATTTGTTTTGAAAATTAAACAAATGTCCTACACTGCACCAGTCCTGACCTGATCTAAAATTATTGTCAAATTGTATTGATTAATTTTTAAAGGAGTGTATTTCCCCGAGAGCTCTGAAGTTAGTTGTATCCTTATCATTAGAATACAAAATTTTATAATACAGTCGTAACAGTGGCGTAACCAGGAATTTTTTTCGGAGGGGGGCCACCATTTCTCGTAGATATACAGGGTGGTCCTTAAGTAATTGTACATAGAAGTATGGTAGATTCCTCAATTTAAAATATTACGATTTGAACCAACTTGCTCTAATAAAATGTTGCTAATAAGTAATATAAAGGTTAAATTTTAAGATTTATTTTTTGCAATAACTTTAGCGTTTTTGGATATATATATAAGTGGATATTTTCGTGACTGTTCAATAATAGTTTAAGTAGAAAAATTCGTGGGAATCAGTCAATATAAAATAAATTAGTTTGATTTCTTCGTTTTGGTCAAGCTTTCGAAAACGTTTATTTTCTTTTTCAAGACTAATAACATGAAATACGGAAAAAATTAAATACAAAAAGAAACATCGGTGTTAAAATATTTTAAAATGACAGTTTCCAAAAACTTCAGAATACAATTGTAACATACAGAGTGTGATTATAAAAAGTATAAGAATGTGTAAATATATATATAAAAAAATGGTAATAAATATCAATTCAAGGAGGACGAGTTGAGAAATTTTCTTTATGTTTTTTTAATAGAAATGTGTATATTGTACTCAGGTCATTGATGTCTGTTCTTTTATTCATTGAATTTTGATTGTTATTTATATGAACCATTTCAAGAAAGAGACGCTTATTGAGATTTCGTTCATTATCGAGAATTTTGACATTATTATAGTCAATCACATGATCTTTATCTATTACATGTTCAGCAAGGCGACAAGATCTCACATTTCTTCTGCAGTCACTTTTGTGAGAAGTTATTCTATCTTTAATCATTCTACTTGTTTGACCAATGTATACTTCATCACAGCTGCTGCATGGGATTTCATAGATTATATTTGATTTATTTTTGACTGGTATGGGTGTTTTCAATTTAGAATGTATTTGTGAAATAGTTTTCAAATTGGTTTTAGCTATTTTAATATTGTCTTCATTTTTAAACAAATGTATGAGTTTTGATGTCAAACCATCTATATGTGGTAAAGATTTAAAAATAGAAATTTGGTCAGTTGTTGTTGGATGGTTTGAATTTGAAACAGAAATAGAGGTACTAAATAGAATTTTATTCACTAAAGATTTAGGATATGAGTTTTCTAAAAGAATGTTCTGAAGCTCTTTTAGACACTCATCTCTCAAAGATGGATGAGTGACTTTAACCACTCTGTTTTTGAGGTTATTAATTAAATTTATTTTGATTTTCATAGAATGGTTTGAATGAAAATTTAGGAACCGATTACTATTAATTGGTTTTCTGTACCATCTAGTAATGATTTTATTGTCATTCGTTCTTATTAGTTTTAAATCCAGGAATGGAACTGAATTATCAGTTTCTTTTTCAACGGTAAACTGAATATTTGGATCGAAACTGTTAAAAATATTTAAAGTTTCATCGATACAGTTTCGATACTCCCATGGGTTCTAATATATCTCCAATAATATCAAGTTACGTTTTAGATGAACTCCTAGAATATTGTACAAATAAAATCACATTCGAAATTCCTTTCCTCAAGAGATATGTTGATGATCTTATCCTCTCTGTACCAGGAAACACACGTTATTTTAGTAGAAAGAAAGTATACTTCTTATTAACCTTAAAACTTAACAGTTTACGAGATAATCGCATTTTAGGGAGCAGCTGGTTGATTACACTGGTCGGCAAAAAAATTTTTCTGGCCGATTTTTATGTAAAATGACCTGAAACCGAATATGACCTCAGTTTCCCCCATAACCCAGTTTTTTTTCATTCCTCCAAATTATGGAAAAGTGATAAAAATAGGTGGGGGGCCATCCCCCGAATACGTTGGGTGATGGGGGAAATTTTTTTGAGTCACCCTGTATACAATGTCGGCTATTTAAATACACTATTTTATTCAACAACAATTTGTTAATTATTAATATAAGATTAAAAGACAATTAATTAATAATATAAGATTGAACTTTGAATGAGCATTATTCAAAGGCGCAATTCTGCGAGTATGTCTTCGACAACTATACTCCAATGCACTGACATCAAATCTAGGCCTGTTAATTAATTGGTAGATGTATTATTCCGCAAATATGATTTCAGTCTTTTCATCGTTGAGAAACTTGCACAGATGCAGTGGTAACGGGTAAAACGGCTAAGATTTGGATTAGCGTAAAAATATTCGGAAACAAACAAGGATCTGCTACCTTTAAAGTATTAACTGCACTTTAGAAAGACAGGAATCTACTGTTTGTCATTTCACTGTTCAAATATCCCATTCACTGCGTAGAATAACCGTCTTTATTTTTTGTAAATCATCTGAATATAACTTAATCGCTGGTTCAAAAAATTTTCTTATAAACTTATAAGAAGTTTCGGGGGGGCTTGGCAACGCCACTGAGTCGTAAACACTAGAACATTAGGATCAGGTAAGTTAGAACACAATGTGATATATGGTATTTTGTTTTATTATCATTTTGTTCAAGATTAACCTTTGATTTTACTACAACCTGGCAACTAGAAATTAAAAAAAATGGTTTTTATCGTTCCTGATGATTTTCTTGAAAATTATATTTGCAGCAAATGTCTTTCAGTGAAACCCATAAAAATATATCCCAATAGACAAATAAAATGTGGTAGATGTTCAAAACAGGAGGATGCTACCGATTCGTTTTTCCAAATGTTTGCAGAAATAGCTCTCTTCAAGTGTATAAATAGGTTTGATGGATGTACAGTATTATTAACTTTAGATCAAGTGGAAATTCATGAACAAAATTGTTTTAAGATTGTTCAACATTTCAAGCAGTATCATGGTAAAAATATTTTGAAAAAGTTATTTATATTTGAATATTGGCGAGACTTTAGAATTCAAGAAAATATTCATGTACAGCAAAATACACGAAGCACAAAATCAAAACACACGTTCGACTGCAGGTAAACAAAGTTACGCGTTTCAACGCAGTTCAAATTAATACCGCTAGTGTCGCTTCAAAGTTGTGTTCGTCTCAATATTACATAACGAGTGCGGAAAGTAACACTTTTCACACGAGTGGGTAATATTGTCGCACGAGGCGTAAGCGGAGTGTGAAAAATCATTTTCGTACAAGTACTGTACACTATTTTTCCTACGACCACGTGATAATTTTACCAAATATTGTGAAATGTGATTATTTGTGTATCCTGATTATTTTGAAGTACTATTGAAAAGAAATATCGATATTTTATTTGACATGTGTGCAAAAAATTAAATCGAAAAGGGACTTCTTTAGTTTTAATAATTAATTTGTTTCTAGTGCAAAATTACTTAAAAGACCAAAAGACACTTTTAATTTTGAATAATTTTTTATTGTTAAAAATTCCTACAAGATATAGATACCTCAAATAAGAATTATTTACTATCATGCCCTATTAGTTCAGTGGTTATAGGGTCTCACTATTTGTAGATGCGCTAAAATGCTCGAGATAACAA
The DNA here is from genome assembly GCA_949320105.2 of Crepidodera aurea. Taxonomy (NCBI): domain Eukaryota; kingdom Metazoa; phylum Arthropoda; class Insecta; order Coleoptera; family Chrysomelidae; genus Crepidodera; species Crepidodera aurea. The sequence goes on along the minus strand of OX439477.1, from coordinate 5,533,244 downwards.
TAACAAAATTTATACAGGGTGATTTTTTTCGATGACACATGTTATGGCAAAACTACTCTGATTAAAAATCTGATAATAAAACAAACGTGCGGAAAGTACCACCTTCCGTCAGAGTAGAGAGTGCGATATCTGTTACTTTCCTATGTGGTCGTAGGAAATAGTATATTACATAACGAGTGCGGAAAGTGACTTTTTACACGAGTGGGAAATAGTGTCGCACGAGGCGTAAGCCGAGTGCGACAATCCCACGAGTGTGAAAAATCACTTTCGCACAAGTTATGTACACTATTTTTCCTACGACCACGCTATAATTTTACCAAATATTGTGAAATGTGATGGTTTTATTTGAAACAGGTTCTATGTGTTTGTATTTAGTTTATATTAAATAATGCTGTTTTATTTATAATCACTTTTGTAGTAGAATAAATACAAATATTGATAATTAACATTTATTTGAAAACAAAACAATAACTATGAACTTGTAGAATAGATAGGAAAGTAATTTACACGTGTGCGGAAAGTATCACTTTCCGTCGGTGTACAGAGTGCGGTATCTGTTACTTTCCTGTGGTCGTAGAAAAAAATGTTTTTTTGAATTTTTCCATAGATAACCTCGTTTTTAACCATATTCCAAATAAATTTTAAATGTTGTTCCTTTGCTACTTTTTTCCTGTTACAGAAAATAATTTAACATTTATTTTAATAAGTTTGCTATTTTTTGTTATTAATAGTAATAGTTTTTGAAACCATTTAAATGATTATGAGAATTCTTATTAAAATCGACTTATTGTCATGTTTTTTTCATTAAACTTGGCATACACAGAAAATTTGCAATGTATCGAGCAAATACATTTTTAACTTCGAGCAACTTTTTTTTAGTGATAATAAAAATCGTCATTCACTGTATGTCATTTTAAACGTCAAAATTTTCATATTTTGGACCCCATTTTGAAGGTGTTCCCGAAGAGGTAAGGAGGGGCACATCAAACCCCAAGCTTTTATATTCCTTATTAGCAACATTTTATTACAGCAAATTGGTCCAAATCGCAATATTTTTTAAAGTGATGAATTTACCATACTTTTATGTACAATTATTTAAGGACCACCGTGTATATGATATATTTACTTTTGTCTAATTAAAATTCATTTTCAATGTGCATTTTAGGAAGCTAATATTCGCCTTTTTTGAACAAATGTTTTTTGTAATTTATTTTAGTTTTTTTTTTAAATTTTGATTCATTGGAAAAACAAAGTACATGTTTAATTTTATAATTTTATTACAATAATTTATCTGTAATTACATTTCATGCGCTCCTACACTTCTCTTGCGTTTTTCCTCAATTTTCATTATTCGGTACAAAGATTTTTGTACAGCTCAATATATGGATATTGAGACAGAATTATTAAGTGCCAACAGTATCAGTTTTTCGAAGAGCTTTCTAAAAAAATAAAATTATATAATATTACGCATCATATTAAAAAAACATTATTTTGTTATAAGATATTCAGAAAATATGTAGATAATCATTTATTTAGATCATAGCGTATATTAAAACCATCATTGGTAAAAATAAAATTTACTAAAAGAATATAAAGTAGTTAATATATACCTTTTCAGCTTTAAACAATTTTATCCTTTTAGATGTTTTCATCCTAGAAATAAAAAAATAATATTTAAGTATTTATTGAATCAAAAGCGATGTTTTAATATGCATACATTTAATCAGAGAGGGCAAGTGTGTAACCACAAGTGTTTTATCACTTCTTAATAGCGTATATATTAAATCATCATTAAACACGTAATGTACGACAGTTTTACCAAACAATTGAAAATATTTTCATTTTTTTTATAGTAGGCATTCGAGATTTGTCGTGGTGGATTTTGGATTTTTTTGCAGACAAAATTTGTCCATAAGCAAAATGTAATTTAATTAAATTTTGCTTATGGATAAAGGGTGTTTCCAAATGACACAACGTCTGTCTGTAGATACCTCTCGTAAAATTGGACAACATAATATAAGGAATGAGGGGTCCAACTCGATTACTTTTCGAAATACAGGGCGTTAAAGTTAAAAAAAAATTACTTAAAAACTTTAAAATGGATTAATATATTAATTTGAAATTTAACAAGTCGTTTTTAAATGTAAAAATACATATTTTAGTAAAAAATCATGTTTCATATCTAGATCCAGTGGCGTGCAGTTAGAAGAGTATATCCCCTTTTCCCAACCATTTTTTACGCCCATGGTATTTGAAGCTATTTTTATTTTTTTATATTGCTTAACAGTTTTCAAGTAAACAACGAATAACTTTTACATACCGAAAATCTTGTGGTTTTTAAGATATTTAATGTTTTTATGAAGTCTGTAAGATCTTTTATTAATAAAATAACCAACAATATTTTTCTTGGATTTCTTTAATAATTTTTTAATAACCACTAGATACTAGACACTATACAAAAGTCTAGTGGTTATAAAAATTTTTACGAGGTATCTACAGCCAGACGTTGTAAGTGTCATTTGGAAACACCCTGTATTTGCCGCTGATATTTAAAAAAAAAAAAATTGGCCCCTTTCGGGGAAGAGTACTGACTGGTGCTCAGCATCTTATGCAAGTGTGTTTTTCTACAGGTAAACCTTGTAAAGTGCGTTTTAGTATCAAATAAGATAATATTTGTGGTTTAGGGTAACTTTCGAATATGAAATCAAGAAAATTTAAAATGCATACTTTAGATACAAATGTATACACTGTTGCAAAATTAAATTAGAAATATTACTTACCAGGCATTTTTATAAACGTTTCACTTTTGATATCTGTTGTTAAAAATCAGTGTCATTGGAGGACTTCTACCACCTCGATGGTTAATATGCTCGGGAGACATCCTCAACGATTGGGCACCAGTAGGGGGCACAATAGATCTTGTAGGTCGCAGTGTATCGACACCCCCATCACAGATAGATAGATAAATGCTCGGGTGGAACTATTCCAATTGCTCCAGGGCACGTGAAATGAAGTCGCATATAAACAAAATCCTAACCTTTCTTTACATCTAAAAAAAAAAAAAATCTTTTGTATCCTTTTTTTTATAAAAAATGTTTATGAAAACAATTTATTGTCTTATAAATCAGAAAGTCACTGTCTCATCAATTATTTATATTTATGACAGGGATAACTAAAGACATCATGTTAAATTACGTATCCTTCCACAGTGACGTTAGGAAAGGACTAACCCCATTTAAGCCAATCAGAAAGTTTTTAAGAGACCTGATATTAAATTGAAGATGCAATAAAAAAACTAAAAATCAACTAGAAGAACTAGAAACATTTATAGTATAGCTGTGCTATTAAGAAGACAAAAAACAAGAGAAAATTAACAAAAATCCAATACTCTCGCTAATCACTTAATGAAAACGATCCAATTAGATGAAAACTCATCAGAACAAACTAAAACCTTGCCAAAGAAATTCAGACAAATATCAATCCAAGGAAAGCGTTGGGATATGATTTTATAAGCTGTGAAATATTAGAGAAACTAATAAGGCAGGTTATCTTCAAACTTATAAATGCATTAAGTACCAGATATGCTTGAAAAACTTCAGAAAATCCTGTTATAGACAAGCTATTCGAGAAGCTACTACTAAAGAGAAAACCTAATCGAATCTGACTAAAAATTTAGTTTTAGTAACAAACACTGGAAGAGAAAGCAAATCTAGAAGAATTAATATGCTGACCATGACTTGATATCCCAGTTGCCTGAGCCAGATATTGACCAAAAGCTCGCACAAAATGTGATATCGATGAAACTTGGCTTGACGATGCTTTTAGTTTTTTGAAATTTTGATTTTTTTCCGAGATATAATGAAAAAACCAAATTTTATTGTTTTCCACACCCTTTCAAGTACTTAAGTGCCAAGGTTCATCGAGATCACATTTTGTGCGAGGTCCAAACTCTCTGACAATTGGCTATAAGTTCTTAGCTAGTCAAAACGAAATATTGTGAAAGACTATCAAAAAAAAATAATGAAGAGGTGCTGGAACTGCTGAACGACTCTTCACTCAAGAGGAAGCCCTTGGAAGTGTTAATACAAAACAGTTTAGTAATCAAACCAACTTGTGATTCTATTCCAAGAATAAATAAGAGGGATCAAGGCTAATAAGATGGTTAATTATAACTAATAACAGTGCAAAAAATAATTACCTGAAAGAAGATGAAGCTCAGTCTACATACAAAATTCCAACGTGTTCTGCATTACATCTGAAAAAATATAAATATTAAAAAAAAAGAAGAAAAAATGTGTATGAAAATGGTTTTAATATTTTATAAATCAGAAAGTCACTCTCATCAATTATTTATATTTATGACAGGGATAACTAAATACATCATGTTAAAAATTTTTTATGTTCCAAATTAATTTATATGGATAAAAAATTACCTGTATGTATTCAAACAAGCTGGATTACGCGCCAAAGCAACTCTGCTTCCTACAGCATCAGCTGAAGAGCAACGACCCACTTGGCCCGAAAAAATGTCATTTCTCATTTTAGAAGTAAACCTGAAACAATAATATCTGCAATGTAGTGGAGTTCTTCGTGATTTACATTTTAGGTATAAATAAAAATTAAATCAGTGCAAAGAAATGCAGCCATAGGTTATAATCACCAAAGTTCAGACGGTAATTTTTATCATCATAAAAAAAATCTTTTAGAAGGATTTGTTATTAAAATTCCAGTTTATCTTCAAAATTTATGTTATAATAAAAACTATACAGGGCTTTATACGAAATCAACTACAAAAATTTACAAAATCATAAATTTAAGGTAGTATTTAAGCTGACAATCGAAATTTTTGTACAGAAATGTCCCTTTTTCATTTTTTGATGATTTTAGTACGATTTTAATACATTTCTGACGTTCTGAAAATGTCTAACTCATTTTGTTAAAAGATTCACGTTTTGTGCAAACATTCTAAAAAATGTTTGGCGCTGATTTCTTGCCAAATTTTGAAGTTTTTCTTTCCCTTTCAGTTAAGTAAAATGCGTGTGAAGCAAGCGGGCTTGGGGGAAGTTTTAAAATTTGCGAGTACTTGACAGTCTAAAATTGTGCTATTTTTGTAAATATTTATCAACATTATTTTTACATGTTTATTTTCACTACTTTCTATTATGTCTGTGCACTCTTGCTCTTGAAACAATTTCATGAAATTCTGACCCTTTATATACAGGGTATTTCATAAGGAATGTTCAATATTTTAATCATATGTTCAGGACCTCCCAATCAATATTTTACTAAATACCTCTGTGCCAAATGTTATCTAATGCTAAGATACAGAGTGTTGAAGAAAATTTTTTTTTTCGTTTTTTTGCAATAATTTCTTCATTATTTAACATATTGACTTGGAATTTGGTATGGTTATATTTTAAATTAGTAAATCATAAGCGTGTTATCAGTTTTTTTATTCCTGGCCTTTTTTGAATTTTTTTCAAGTCTTGATGTTGATGATACACCCTGTAAATTTGAACAAAAAAGGTATTGATTTAATAGCATACATTTAGCTCATTTCGAGATATTTGCATTTAAAATATTCTAGCAACAGTATCTATTTAATTTACTTTAACATATTTCAACATAGTAGGCTTTGAAACTAAGATGAAAATGTACAGCTGTCAAATAATTAATTGTTAGATGTAATTTAATGACTGCGGTGTTAGTTTTGTTCACTAAATTTCATATAAGTAGGTAATGAAAATGCCACGACAACCGTTTCTCCAATTCAGAAATGAGAGATGAGATTTGTGTTTATGCACAAATAAAATTTTGCTATTGCCATCTAACAATTAATTATTTGACAGCTGTACATTTTCATTTTAGTTTCAAAGCCTACTATGTTGAAATATAAAGTAAATTAAATAGATTATGTGGTTAGAATATTTTAAATGCAAATATCTCGAAATGAGCTGAATTTATGCTATTAGAACACATATACCTTTTTTGTTCAAATTTACAGGGTATAAAAAAAGGCTAGTAATAAAAAAAAATTGATACTTTTCTTCATCCAGTAGTTGATCTAATCTCAAAATCGCTTATGATTTACTAACTTAAATTTTATCTTCAACGCCCTGTATCTTAGTAGTAGATAACATTTGACCCAGAGTTATTTAGTAAAATATATATATTTGGAGGTCCTGAACCTATTATTAAAATATCCCTTATGAAACACCCTGTATATAAAAAAACATTCATATGCCCTCTACAAACGAATTAGTGTTTTAATATGGTTTCTTTAAAATATAATGTAATACACAAAATGGCACAAATAGATGATGGGTTAATAATTTGAAAGATTCAAATTGGAAGTGTTGTGCAAATTTTGATGAACATAATGAGAATATCATTCGAACTTGACCAATTACTGATATTTCATATCATTTTAATAAACTCTTCGTAAATCTATATAAATAAAAGAAAATTACTTACCTCTCTCCTTAATCATATTCAACCAATGCATCATTTGGTACTGCTAGGCAGACTTTCTGAAAATTAATGTTACAATTAGTTTATGTATTTATAAATAATAATTATGCTAATTTTGAATTTTACTCAGAGTAATTATATCAACACAGCTATTCAGTCATATGCTTGTCTATAATAAAAATCATCATGATAAAAGTTCATTAGATACGAGAAATGTTGCAAAGTATAAGATCATTAGAATCCCGATAAAATTGAAGCAGTTTCACAGCAATCGATTGTTATAACAGTTATTTGGTGGATAACTCTACATCATGATAGACTGGGCAGTAAAAATGGCACAAACTAAACGCGCCATTATTTGTTTATGAAAAAATGAATGCCCAAAGGAAAATAATTTATTAATCAAACTACCAGCAGATAATAGGGACTGCTACTTTTATTATGGTAGAAAGAATTCTAGTTGCAGCATTTATCTGTCATACCATTTTACTAATCACAATAGTACAATTTACAAAAAAAAATGTGCAGTGTAACCACCTCTAGTCACTATTATATTAAAATGCCGCTGAATAACACAAATACAAGCAAAAATATTGGATCAAAGCCATCTTTTTATTTCTAGAACATAACTGCACCACCTCAGACCTTTTTTCTCAAAAAATGTGCTTAAAATGAAATCACACTATGTCTATGAAAGTAAAATAATTGCGATTTTGATAAAAAAACTTTCAATATCAGTTATTTTATTTTAAAAAAAGGTAAAAATATTTTAGTAATCACCTTACACACCTCATATTTGTTCCACGTGTTAACCTCCAAATCTCCATAAAAAAATCACTTTCACTGAAACAAACAAAACATTGATTCAGTGAAATGTTAATAAATGAAATATTTCTGGTTAATTATTTAATAGTCAGATGATCCGATATTTTGTAATCATTGCTCATACGAACGAGACAAATAATTCATCATTGAAAAACTTTTTTACAAAAAAATATATTTAAATATCTAGAACACATTAGTTAATAATTAATATAAAACTACTAAATGGCAAAAAAACTTTAAGATGATAGAGATAAATCAAAATTACTCACCAATGCAAATTATCTTCCATGATAATATACCTACATCCAACAAATGTCTGATGAAAAATGAATTGACATTTTAAAATGGCGTCGTATATCAATTATGTGGTCACGTTGGTACCCTCGATTTTTGTTGCAATACCAACAGCATATAATCAGAATCACCAACTTTAAATTGTAAAAAGCTCTACTATCGAAAAAAAAAAAACTGACAATCCAGTGCTGCCACCATAACCGATCAACATGTCACTCGAAGAACTTAAAAATTACCTTTTAATTGTTGAATACATTTTTCCATATCTAATTCCATCTTTTTATTTTACTTTTTTTTCAAATACTTTTAAGTTATTCTTGTCTTTTTTATATGATTCTGTTTCCACTGAACTTTTCACTATATTCTAGCTCCATGCATTCTAATTTTTCTTTGTTTTTTCAATTTCTCTTTGAATTTGAAAACTAGCTTCTTTATTAATTTCCTTCTTGTTTACAGGTGTCACTACAAAGTACTTTTTCTCCTTCTATTATTATATTATTAATTCAAATTTCTTACCAAACCAAGATCATTTTTAATGAAAGCCCTTTATAAGTTTGCTTACAATAAACTTCTTTAATAATAATAATACAAACGCATTTAAGTATTTACTTATTAATCACAATAGCAATAACAAAAGAGTATTTATCTCTAAAATTACAAAACAAAGAATCTTTACATTTTTAGAAAATATACTCAATAAAATACGTTTACAAAGTGTAGAAATGTTGAACTAAATATAGGTGATGGCGCTTTTTACATCTTATAAACTAGCAAAAAATGTAAATAAAATATTGGTACTTAATAAAACAAACATTAAAGTTGTAAAATTCGGTTGTTTTTGCTTTGATAAAATGTATGCTACTTTAATATTGTAACACTAACTTTACAAAAATCAATCTAAATTTACTAAATGTAATCAGCACAATGGATTTTGAAAATCAGTGTGCTGATTAATGTTATTAATTTATCTTATTTTAATGAACTAGATATATTTTTATTGTACACTATAGATGTACCTAATCACCTGAATGAATTAGTAAATGTCTTTTCAGATCTGACTTCAGAGTAAATGATTTTTTACAAACGCCGCATTTTTAATTCTTTTCACCTGAATGTAAATAATTTTTCACAAATGTTGCACTTAAAATTCTTATCACCAGAATGAATCAGTAAATGTTTATTTAAACTGTCTTTATGAGTAAATGATTTTTCACAAACATTACATTGAAAATTCTATTCACCAGAATGAATCAATAAATGTTTATTTAATTCCCTTTTTCGAAAAAATGATTTTTCACAAACATTGCATATAAAAGTCTTATCACCAGAATGAATTAGTAAATGTTCTTTCAGATGTGACATATATGTAAATGTTGTTTCAGACTGTCTTTGTGAGTAAATGATTTACCACAAACATTGCATTTAAATTTTTTTTCACCAGAATGAATCAATGAATGTTTATTTAAAACCTTTTTCCGAGAAAATGATTTTTCACAAACATTGCATTTAAAATTCTTATCACTAGAATGAACTATTAAATGATCTCTCAGAAGTGACTTATATGTAAATAATTTTTCACAAACATTACATTGAAAATTCTTTTCTCCAGAATGAATCAGTAAATGTTTATTTAACTCCCTTTTCTGAGAAAATGATTTTTCACAAACATTGCATATAAAATTCTTAACACCAGAATGAATTATTAAATGTGAATTTAAATTGCACTTGCGTGTAAATAATTTTTCACAAATCTTGCACTTAAAATTCTTATCTCCAGAATGTATCAGTAAATGTTTATTTAAACTGTCTTTATGAGTAAATGATTTTTCACAAACATTGCACTTAAACTTCTTATCACCAGAATGAATCAGTAAATGTTTATTTAGACTGTCTTTGTGAATAAATGATTTTTCACAAACATTGCATTGAAAATTCTTAGCACCAGAATGAATTAGTAAATGTACTTTCAGATTTGACTTCCAAGTAAATGATTTTTTACAAACGTCGCATTGAAAATTCTTAGCACCAGAATGAATTAGTAAATGTTCTTTCAGATTTGACTTCCGAGTAAATGTTTTTTTACAAACATGGCATTTAAAATTCTTTTCACCAGAATGAATTAGTAAATGTTCTTTCAGAGATGATTTCAGTTTAAATGATTTTTTACAAACGTCGCATTTAAAATTCCTATCATCAGAATGAATCACTAAATGTTTATTTAGATTGAATTTGGAAGTAAATGATGTTCCACAAACGTCGCATTTAAAATTCTTTTGTTTTTGTTCACTTTCATTTTTAATACGTATTTCTTCTTCTTCAATCTTAAAATTGTTATCACTTAATAATTTTGTCTCAATATCTGTATATTGAAATGTACAAGAATCATTTGTAACATCAAGTTTCTCCTCTATTTTGAGATACTTTCCGTCTATTTGTTTAATGTTCTTATCAACTTCTTCCAAACGTTGTTCACTTTCATCCTTAATATGTATTTCTTCTTGTTTAATCTTAATATTGTTATCACTGAATGATTCTGCATATTGAACTGTACAAGAATCTTTTGTAACATCAAGTTTCTCTTCTATCTTCCGATATTGCCCCTCTATGTGTTTAATGTTTATCTCATCCTCGTATTCGGGTTCAATTTTTATTTGGGCTTGAGAAATAATTTTTATTTGTTGAGATCCCATCTTATTTGTAAAAAGCAAAAAGCTCTACACAATACACAATCCCAAATACCTCTCCTATCGAAAAGAAACTGACAATACGATCCAGTGCTGCCAACACAACCGATCAACATGGCACTGGAAGGACTTCAAAATTACCCGCCATTTGCATCAACTTGTCTCTAAAATCAGTTTCTTTCTCTTTTAATTGCTGAATATATTTTTCCATATCTAATTCCATATTTTTATTTTAAATGTATCCTATCTAAATAAGATTTTTCAGCCTCGACAGCTTCGTCTTCAAATACTTTTAAGTTTTTCTTGTCTTTTTTATGATGTATTTTCTGTTTCTACTGAACTTTTCATTATATTCTAGCTCCATGCATTCTAATTGTTCTTCTTGTTCTAATAATTGTTTAATTTTTTAATTTCTCTTTGAAAATTAGCTTGTTGATCAACTTTCTTCTTGTTTATAGGAGTTACTACAAAGTACGTTTTCTCCTCCTATTATTATATTATTAATTTAAATTTCTTCCCAACCTAATATCATCTTTAATGGAAGATAAAACTTATTTGATAGTTTCTTTTTATCTATTAAGATATAATTTCCACTTAAGTTGTCTAACATCACACCCAAAAAAAAGACTTATTTTATGAGAGCAAATAAACGTGTACCTTGTCAAATTAATGAATTATTATTAAATGTTTTTTCAGAGAAGACTTGTGAGTAAATAATTTTTCACAAATGTCGCATTTAAATATTTATTAATCACAATAACAATAACAAAAGAATATTACAGAATATTTATCTCTAAAACTACAAAACAACGAATCTTAACATTTTTAGAAAATATACTCAATAAAATACATTTACAAAGTGTAGAAATGTTCAACTAAATTTAGTTGATGGCGATTTTTACATTTAGCAAAAAATGTAAACAAAATATTGGTACTTAATAAGACAAACATTAAAGTTGTAACATTCGGTTGTTTTTCCTTGATAAAATGTATGCTACTAACTTTACAAAAATCAATCTAAATTTACTAAATTCAATCAGCACAATGGATTTTGAAAATATGTGTGCTGATTATAAATTTACCTTATTTTAATGAACTAGATATTTTTATTGTACACTATAGATGTACCTAATAATAATAATACCCAATATTTAACAATATTTCAATTCTTTTCACCAGAATGTTTATTCATACCGTCTTTGCAAGCATATGATTTGTCGAAAACGTTTCACTTAAAATTCTTATCACTTGAATGAATTAGTAAATGTGTTTTCAAAGTTGACTTCTGATTAAATGATTTTTCACAAACGTTGCACTTAAAATTCTTACCACCTGAATGAATCAGTATAAATGTCCATTTAAATCACTTTTCCGTGTAAATGATTTTTCATAAACATTGCATTTAAAATTCTTATCATCAGAATAATAATAATAATAATAAATACGTTTATTACTCAATACATAATACAGTACAACTATTACGAGAGAAACAAGTATTGAGTAAAAGGCAATTAGCTCAGATCATTAAAGTCCAGGACTTTAATGTCTGTTCTTCCGCTAAGGCCAAATAAATATATTATTAATAATAATAATAATACGCACGAAATATTTTCTAATATTTTTTTTTAAATCTTAGGGTACACACATCACAAAGTAAGTAAATATTTTGTATAGTTTAGTTTGAAGGTATTGGGAGCACAAGATACATTAAAGAAATTGTTTTCTATTAAATAGTTCACAACTTTAGCCACATTGTATGAGAACGCTCGTTTAAATATTTCTTTACGGTGTAGGGGTATAGTGAGCATTTGTTTTCGTCTTACATTTATATTGTGAACATCAGTGCGATATTTAATTTTTGTATATAAGTAAGGTGGAGTTTTGAACTTTATAATTTTGAAAAAAAAAACAGGCTTCATGTCATTTTCGACGGTTATGCATATTGAGCCATTTTAATTCTTTAAATTTATGTGAAACCCTTTGTCGACGTCTAATGCCATATATTAAGCGAATACATGAATTTTGTACTTTTTGTATTCGAAATTTATCAGCAGCATCTAGGCATGGACCATATACGGTGTCACAGTGGTCGAAGAGGGAAAGTATTAGTGAGTCACATAAAATTTTCTTAGTTCCAATATTGTCACGACCCTAATGGTTGTGAGAATTATTAACTTATAATTATTTGCTACCTTTCTTTATGAAATAAAACCAGGTTAAACAGTAAACAAGTTTATTAACAACTATAAAAATATACACTTATAAAATACAAAGGGCCTTACCGTAAGTTACACATATCTTTTCGTTGGGCACGTCACGCTGGCTTGGAGATAGGGCTGTACGATCTCGTACACACAATGACCCCTAGACAAGAGTCTACTTCGACTCCAGGACAAGAGTACCTTTATTGCTAACTCGGCGGATATTTATATCCCGCTAATTGGGTCTGACGTGACCAGCTCAATGTTATGTTATTAAAAAATACTATTATTGTTTATTCGAATCGCTGGTTTGATTATATAATTTACTTAATTTATATCAAACACAAAAATGCAAACTCGATGTTTAGCGTGACAATATCTAAAAAATGTCTTTGTGAATAAATTGCTTTAATTGCACTATATGTTAATTTTAATGTAATATGATCTTTAAATCTTATGAATGAATCAGTAAATGTTTATTTAAAATAATTTTCCGAGAAAATGATTTTTCACAAACATTGCATTTAAAATTTTTATCGCCAGAATGAATCAGTAAATGCCTATTTAGATTGTCTTTGCAAGTAAAGGATTTTTCACAAATGTTGCATTTAAAATTCTTATCACCAGAATGAATCAGTAAATGTTTATTTAAAACATTTTTCCGAGAAAATGATTTTTCACAAACATTGCATTTAAAATTCTTATCGCTAGAATGAATTACTAAATGTTCTTCCAGATGTGACTTGTATGTAAATAATTTTTCACAAATGTTGCATTTAAAATTCTTATCACCAAAATGAATTAGTAAATGTCCATTTAAATCACTATTCTGAGTAAATGATTTTTCACAAACATTGCATTTAAAATTCTTATCACTAGAATGAATCAGTAAATGTTTATTTAAAACCCTTTTCCGAGAAAATGATTTTTCACAAACATTGCATTTAAAATTCTTATCACTAGAATGAATTACTAAATGTTGATTTAGACCATATTTGCTAGTAAAGGATTTTTCACAAATGTTGCATTTAAAATTCTTATCACCAGAATGAATCAGTAAATGTTTATTTAGACTGTCTTTATGAGTAAATGATTTTTCACAAACATTGCATTGAAAATTCTTTTCACCAGAATGAATCAATAAATGTTTATTTAATTCCCTTTTCCGAGAAAATGATTTTTCACAAACATTGCATTTAAAATTCTTATCACTAGAATGAATTACTAAGTGTTTTTTCAGATGTGACTTGTATGTAAATAATTTTTCACAAATGTTGCATTTAAAAGTCTTATCACTAGAATGAATTACTAAATGTTCTTTCAGATGTGACTTGTATGTAAATAATTTTTCGCATACATACATTTTTTCACTTGTGTGAACTAATAAACCCGTTTCAAGATTACCTTCTTGAAAAAATGTATGTCTACAAATATTGCACTTATATTTTCCTTCATCATTAGTAAAACATTGTTGGCAACCATCCTCTTCAAAATTCTTGCTGTTCTTGTCAACTTCTAAAAGTTGTTCACTTTCATCTTTAATATGTATTTCTTCTTCTTCAATTTTACAATTGTTATCACTTAATAATTTTATCTCAATATCTGTATATTGAACTGTACAAGAATCATTTGTAACATCAAATGTCTCCTCTATTTTGAGATACTTTCCGTCTATTTGTTGTTCACTTTCATCCTTAATATGTATTCCTTCTTCTTTAATCTTAAAATTGTTATTACTGAATAATTTTGTCTCAATATCTGATGTATATTGAACAGTACAAGAATCTTTTGTAACATCAAATTTCTCCTCTATCTTGAGATACTGCCCCTCTAGGTGTTTAATGTTTATCTCATCCTCGTATTCGGGTTCAATTTTTATTTGGGCTTGAGAAATAATTTTTATTTGTTGAGATTCCATCTTATTTGTAAAAAGTAAAAAGCTCTACACAATTCTTTTACTATAGAGATGGGTAACTGGGACCTGGAATAGGTTCTTACAAATATTTCTTGGAACAGTCACTGACGTCACTGTGACAGCACTTACCTGTTCCAAACGGAACAGGTACTCTTCTTCTTTCTTGTTTATTGGCTTGCATACAAGTGCATTTGCCAGCACATTTGATAGTGAAGCAGTTGTCTTGCTCTGGGCAATACTGCATCACAGGAGAAACCTTAAATTAAAGTTTTGATAAACATGTGTTATAATATTAAGATGCAAAATAACTTTTTCTTTGTAAATTTTACAATTTTTTTTTTCTTTTTCACAAGTGTGGTAAATAGGTGTTAAAATAGACAAATAGTACAACAAAGAAATCTGAACTTTTCTTGCTCCGGAGCATACACAAACCCAGAAATGTTGCCTCGGTAAACAAGCACCCAGGACTGGTAAAGGGATTAAAGATAAAGGGAAATATTTACTTACTGATGTGTTTGAAATATTAATTTATATAAATATTGATTTTATTAATGTGTAGAAATTTGTTTAAGATTTGAATTTGTTTAGCGTTAATATTTTTTAAGATTTCTTTTAGATTGGATGTATTCTTAGCGCCATGGATTTTTAAGTTTGAAATTAAGTCCCAATTGTTTACTTTATTTATAGGACCATGTAGGAATATGTTGGCCAAGTCTTCTATTTGTCCACATTCACAATAAGGATGATATTTAATGTTGATGCGATGAAGATGTGATGCGAAGATACCGTGACCAGTTCTCATTCTGATTATATTTGTCAAATGACGTCTATCTATGAAAGGGAATTTGAGAAACCATGGTTTGTCTGGATATGTTGTTTCAATTTCTCTATACCATCTTCCTTTATTCAAAGTTGACAGTTTCCAGAAGTTTTTATGACTTTCTCTGATTAAGTTCTTCAGATAGTTTATAACATCATTATTATTTATTTTAATATTGGGAGAAATATTTAGACTCCGACCTATTTGGGCTAGTTTGTCAACATGTTCATTTTCTTCTATGCCAACATGGCTGGGTATCCAGCACATTTTGAAATTATTTCCATTTAGGTTCGAGTCAATTAGAAGAGATTTTGTTATTAGAGAGTTATAATTTGTGAAATTTTATTGATCGCACTTTTAGAATCGCTGAAAAAAATACAATTGGTCAGATTCCTTTCCAGACAGATGGTTATGGCATTATTAATGGCTACCGTTTCGGCGAAACATATATTTAATAAATGGGGTAATTTAGACGAAAATGAGAGATTTAGTTTAGGAATATAAATACCAAAACCAGATTGTGTCTCTTGATTGTTTATGCTTTTTGACGCATCAGTGAATATGAGATGATATGTATTTGATAAATGTTGGGTTTCTGCCCTGAATATCTTGTTATGTCCTATACTTTGTTTATTAATGTTCAAGTTAATTTTAGGTATGTTAGAATACAGTAAATTAAAGTCAAAAGAAAAACATGGTAGCTTGTCGTTAATATATAATTGATTTTTAAATGGTTCTATAGAATTCAAGGCTTCCACTAAATACGGGCATTCTTTTTTTCTCCAATATCCCACATTATACCTACAATAGTTTCTGACCATTTGGATGAAATTGATTAGGGGATGATTAAGATAGCTGTATATTTTAGAAATAAATTTAGTAGCTAACCATTTGCGTCTAAATTCTAGTGACATCTCACCTGTTTCAGCTAATAGTACGCTGGTGGGAGTAGATTTCATACATCCTAGTATTACTCGAAGAGCTTGAAATTGGACCGTACCTAATTTTTTAAGGGTTTGTTTATTAGATGGTTTTAAAAAGAAACTACCAAAATCTAGATGGGATCTAACGAGACCAAAGTATGCCAAAAGTAGAGTGGCAGGATCTGCTCCCCACCATACTCTACTGAAGGATCGCATAATATTAATGCCTTTTAGGGCTTTACTTCTTACGTTATCAATATGTAAATTCCAATTCAGATTATGAGTGAAAAATACAACGGAACAGGTATTGGTCCTGTTCCAGTGTCACATCGCTACTAGTAGAAGAGGCCTTTTACGTTTCGTAAAAATAGCTACTTTGATATTATTCCCTCCTATGTTCCAATCCAGATTAAAGTTAAAGTGACTTTTATTAGTTGGCAATTTACATAAAAATTAATTACAATTTAAGAAATGTGCAGAAAGTAATTTAAACATTTCTAGAAACTCAAAAGAAGTACAAAATTTGAAATTAAGGTGACTTATTAGTTAGCAATTCACATCAAAATAATCACAATTTAAGAAGTGTGCAGAAAGCAATTTAAACATTTCTTTAGTAATTTATAATCGTTGACTTAATGGTATGCAACTTGCAATACGTTCGAACTGGAACAGATGTTTTAGAACCGGAACAGGTTGTACCTGTTATTTAAATACGGCTGTTCTACCCATCCCTACTCTACTATCGAAAACAAACTGACAATCCAGTGCTGCCAACATAACCGATCAACATGGCACTGGAAGGAATTCAAAATTACACGCCATTTGCATCAACTTGTCGCCAAAATCAGTTTATTTCTCTTTTAATTGTTGAATAAATTTTTCCATATTTTTATTTTAAATTTATCCTATCTAAATAAGATTTTTTAGCCTCCATAGCTTCGTCTTCAAATACTTTTAAGTTTTTCTTGTCTTTTTTATATGATCGTATTTTCTGTTTCTAGGAATGGCGATTTTTACATCTTAAAAACTAGCAAAAAATGTAAACAAAATATTGGTACTTAATAAAACAAACATTAAAGTTGTAAAATTCGGTTGTTTTTGCTTTGATAAAATGTATGCTACTTTAATATTGTAACACTAACTTTACAAAAATCAATCTAAATTTACTAAATGTAATCAGCCCAATGGATTTTGAAAATCTGTGTTCTTGATTATTAATTTACCTTATTTTAATGAACTAGATATTTTTATTGGACACTATAGATGTACCTAATAATTCATTTCGGAAGCTCATAGTGGTTTGTATTTTAATTTCTCTCTCTCTCTCTCTCCACTGGATTAAAACCACTTAGTTGTTAAAAGTTTTTTTTTTTTTGTAATAATACCCAATATTTAATAATATTTCAATTGTTTTCACCAGAATGTTTATTCAGACCGTCTTTGCAAGCATATGATTTTTCGAAAACGTTTCATTTAACCTGAATGAATTAGTAAATGTGTTTTCAGATGTGACTTCTGAGTAAATGATTTTTTACAAACGTCGCAATTAAAATTCTTTTCACCTGAATGAATTAGTATATGTCGTTTCAAATGTGACGTCTTAATAAATGATTTCTCACAAACGTCGCATTTAAAATTCTTATCACCAGAATGAATTAGTAAATGTCTATTTAAATCACTTTTACGAGTAAATGATTTTTCACAAACGTTGCATTTAAAATTCTTATCACCTAAATGAATTAGTAAATGTTGATTTAGACCGTCTTTGCGAGTAAAGGATTTTTCACAAACGTTGCATTTAAAGTTCTTCCCACAATGAATTAGTAAATGTTTTTTTAGATTGTCTTTGTGAGTAAATGATTTTTCACAAACAATGCATACATGGATTTTTTCATTTGTGTTAACTAATAAATGAGTTTCAAGATTGCCTTCTTGAGACTTATATTTTTCCTCATTATTAGTAAAACATTGTTGGCAACCATCCTCTTCAACACTTTCATCCTTAACATGTATTTCTTCTTCTTCAATCTTAAAAATGTTCTTATCAACTTCTTCTAAACACTGATCACTTTCACCCTTAATATATACTTCTTCAATCTTAAAACTGCTATCACTGAATGATTTTGTTGCAATATCTGTATATTGAACTATACAAGAATTTTTTGTAACATCAAGGGTCTCCTCTATCTCGAGATACTTCCCCTCTATTTGTTTAATGTTCTTATCAACTTCTTCCAAACGTTGTTCAGTTTCATCCTTAATATATATTTCTTCTTTAATCTTAAAATTGTTATCACTACTGAATAATTTTGTCTCAATATCTGTATATTGAATTATAGAAGAATCTTTTGTAACACCAAGTTTCTTCTCTATCTTGAGATACTGCCCCTCTAGTTGATTAATGTTTATCTCATCCTCCCATTCGGGTTCAATTTTTATTTGGGCTTGAGAAGAAGTTTCTTTTTGGTGAGATCCCATCTTATTTGTAAAAAGCTGAGAAAAACAAACTGACAATAGGGACGATTCAGTGCTGCCAACAACTAGCGTCTACTTCCGATCCCTTTTTCGAAATTATTGATCTATTACATTTTATTAATTTTTAATAACATGTTTCATGCATTAGTTTATGCGATAAGTTTGGCAACAGCGTGGGCACTCGAAAAAGGGATTGGATTTAGACTGTTCTCTGCCAACATAACCGGTCCCCAGGAGTAATAATTATTACTTTGAGTATGAGATGGGCCTATTATTTAATTTTAGGCAACACTGTACACTGTTTACTAACCTCAAATATTATTGTTTTGGCGCCGATTTAAAATTTTACAATGCAAAAAAGTATAACGTGAGTATAATTTAAAGAATCATTTGACTGCAAAAACAATAACAATAAATTTTCTTTTAGATCATTTTTTAGCAGAGTTGCTGCAAAAAGCGATAAAATCGAAAGTGATAATGGGTATGTTCATTTTATCTAAATATATAAGGATGTCTGTCTTTCGTTGTTTACCTTACAAATATTTAGTTAATAGTGTTACGAATAAAGATATCTTTCTTATATCCTTTTGCCAAAAGCATACTAAGAAAATTATTCAAATAAAAAATGTTAAGATACAAAACCAACCCAAAGTTGGAAGAAGAAATAAATCCATTGTACAAGACATATCTACCATTCGAATGTAAGTTTATTGATACTTTCTCACCGATAAATCAGTTTTTGTTTTATAGGTTACCAACCGTAGAGAAAAAAGTTGAAACTAAAGAAAAATTATTACAAGGCGAGAAAGAAAGGCAAGTACTGTGCTTGCTATTTATGACAACTTTAATTAACATATTTTACTTTATAGGCAACCTATTGAAACTGAAGATACTAGCGATAAAACATCACCAGATATTAATAAGTTAGTTCTTAATAGTGAAAAATACATTTTGACTAACATTATTTTTTTTTTAGAGTTAAAAACCGGAGTAAAAGACCAAGAGTCTTAAGTAGTGATGAATCTGACCAAGAAGAGTAAGTTAAGATACTAACTATGAAATATATAATTACTTCTATTCAACTCTAGGGAAAAATCAAAAATAAAAGAATCCAGTAAAGAAGGTACCAGAGAATCAACAAAAAAGCAGAAAGTACTAGCTGACAAAAAAGAATCCCCTAATCGAAAAGTTAAACTAGATACATCACCAATAACTAAAAAATCCCCAAAAGCAAAAGTTCTAGATTCAGTAAATAATGATAAACTTAAAACCGAAGTCAGTAATCTTGCTTTTGGTAAGTAACATTTTTAATATATAGAACATTTACTAATAATTTAATATTCCACAGAACTTATAATTCTTTACCCATCCGCCTATCCCTCGTAAACATTTAAATATGTGAAAGTATTTTATCTCCATTCATAAACGATTATTTCCTTTGAATTCTGAGGGTGGCGCCACGTTATGGTATGTAAAATGTTGTCATGCAAGGGTTTCGTAGTCCCAAACTTTTAAAGTTTATTTTTCATTATTACTGTTTGAACAAATTTATACTTGTTGGTAAAGATTTAAGCTTTGCTCGGACAAACTCACTTTTTTAAAATTTGCTTTGGTTCTTTAAAAAAAATGGGAAAAATTATTAAAAAAACATGGAATTTTGCGATTTTTTTTTGTAAAACTAAATCAAATTTTGAAAAAGCGACTTCGTCGGAGCATAGATTAGACCTTTACCAATATGTACTTATTTTTTTATTCTCTCAAAATGAAAAATGAACCTAAAAAGTTTGGGACTACGAAACCCTTGCGTAGTATAGTACAACTTCCTCTTAATTGAAATGCTTGGTTTGTTTTTTTTTTTTGCAATATTTAAAAAAATGTTTAAATGCTTAAATTAATACTATATTAAAAAGACATTAAATTTGATCATTCATACTAAAAATCAAATATACCAGTTAATATTTAAAACGCTACAATTTTTGACTTTATGTTGCTTCATGTATTAGGATCGTGACTAGACCATTGATTCTATACTATATGTTATTATAGGTATTCACTCATCTGAGAGTTCAAAGAACGATAATAAAGAGGAAAATAAAGTTTATAATCCAGCTGTATTTAAGTATCACCCTATTGAAAATGCTTCATGGAAATATAAAGAAAAGTAAGTAAAGTACATTTTTTCATTATTTTTTACTACATTAACAGCTTATCTGTTGAATTCAAATGTCTTCAATAAATTTAATAGGGCCAATCATTGAATAATAATAATAATCCCATAGCATACCATTTATTGACCACTTTACATATAATAATACGTATGGAGTCACAAAATTATAAATTATAATGTTGGTGAACTTGCACTTGGTTCGTATAAAACCAATAAAACGAGATTGGTACTGATATATAAGCAAAATACAGTGTATGATAATAATAATGAGGGTGACAGACAAAGTTGACAGGCGTAAGTAGTAAATTTGAGATAATAAATCGAAATTAATTTTGAAACGATATTTTTGTGTATATAAAACATTTATCTTGTAGGTAAAAAACAACCTCATAGATTTTGAAGCCTTTTATTTATTTTTTTACTTTCTCTGACGAGGATTTAACAATTCAAAACACATCAAAACTTTGGAAATATTTAAATACAATGGACCATTAATATTTTTTATATTGATTTTTTTTTAATAAATGACAACTGTTCTAAAATGGTAAAATAGTAAGAGAAAACTGTCAATAATTTGAAAATAATTAAATTCTCTTTATTAACTAAACATTTAATATTAGGAAAAGTCTAGGGGTCCGCAAATTGCGGACCCCTATTAATACTTAATGCAGGTCCGCAAATTTCGGACCTTTATGTGTACAAAATAGGGATCCGCAAATTGTGTTATTTATGTCTTAATATTTGTCATGTTCTACTTATACTGCATGTATACCTACTATAAGCATCTTACTATGAATAGGTGTGAAATCAAACATTCAAAAATGAAAGATCAGTCCATAAAATGTATTAATCATTTGGTCGGGCACCAAACCACGTCTGGACTTTCATAATTCAATACCTGGTCGGGCATATAGCCCAAAGAGTAGTTGTTGAAGTCCAGACGCTGGTGCAGTTTAGGACATTTTTAATGTCCTTGTTCTTGGGAGCTTGTGTGATTTCATTTCACATCCTTTGTGCAGTTTTGTCACTCCCTTGGTCCTTTTTTGGAATTTTTATGGTTCAAAAAATTCCACCTTCGTGTAGTTTTCTACATTTTTGCTAACTTTGATTTTGTTATTAAAGTGAAGATGGCGTTAGGCACTCCTCGTTCATGACATACTTGCTATAACGCAAGTACGATTATCAAGAGCAAGGAGAGACGAATTCATTTTCAGACATCCTTTAGTGACAGGATGTCGAGCTAGCCTGCTTCTTACTGATGAGGCACAATAATGCCGAAACCGGTCTAAGAATGGCAAGCTCCTTTAATGACAAAATCGAAGTTTTTGGGTTAAAGCCCGTCTGGACTTTCGTAATTCGATACCTGGTGGGGAATATAGCCCAAGGAGTAGTTGTTGAAGTCCAGACATTGGTGCAGTGTAGGACATTTTAAATGTCCTTGTTCTTGGGATTTCATTTCACATCCTTTGTGCAGTAAAAGTTGTAGATAATTAAAAAATGTAAAATTTTTGTATTAATCATTTTACAAACCTCAAAATTATCGAGAAAAAGGATAAAAACAATTTTTTTCGTTTTTAATTTTTATCTCCCGCAAAAATATTTTTTTTATGAAACTTGGTGATAACATTCTTCTTTGTGTTTTAAACAAGCTGTAATTTTTTCAAAGCTAAATATTTCTTTTTCGATTTTATACGAATTTAAATTTTAAAAAAAGCCTAATTTTCAATCGAAAAAGTTCACTAACAAATTTTCAACTTTTTAACTTTATCAGTGCTCATTTTCTTCGTTGAAATCTCGACTTCAAGATGGTGTTAAAAAAATATATTGTTCATATGGACAAATATCCTTAAAAACGCAGAAAACTAAAAACCGACATTTTCATAATCGATTTTTCAGTTAATCTAAACAATTTTTTATTTTTTATTGCAAATAAGCATTGAAATTGATGAAAAAGATTAATTTTCATGTAGTATAATGTTATTTACATTCAATTAACTGTTAATGGTTTTGAAATTACTCAAAACATTGTTGAAACAATAATAGAATACTTAAAAACTTCACAAAACTTCGCTCTAATTATACGGGGTGTTTCATAGGTAAATGTTACTGAGGGTGGTTTATTAATTTTGCTCATTTCTTTTATCCCCCGTATTTTTGGAACCACCTTGTATATTTATTTGATATTTGGCAAGTTTGTTCTACTCCATTAAAACCATCAAGAGGCACAGTGACCAAAATTAAAATCCAGGTCTGTCTTAAAAAAAAATACGATAGAAAACCCAATCCACAAGATGAACCATTAAGAACAATTGTCAATTTTTTTTGGAAACATTTAATTTTGTTGATTTTTCTTAAAGCGAAAAACATTTTTATATATAATCGAAAAATTATCCATGCTCACAAGTGGGTAATGTTTAACGAAAATAAATTTTCCACACACTCGAAATATATAAATTATATTAAAAATTGGTTGGACCACGTTGCTCCCACAGGCCGTCATTCTTAGACCGGTTTCGGCAATGTTGTGCCTCATCAGTAAGAAGTAAACAGCTCGACATCGTAACTCTAAACGATGCCTGAAGAAGACTGCATTCGACTAGCCCACTTCACTTCACTTAAATAACAAAATCAAAGTTTTAATATAATTTATATTATATTTCGAGTGCGTTGACTATGTGAAACATTTATTTTTATATATTTCTAGGGTTCCCTACAGTGCTCTGTCAAGGACATTTGAGGAAATTGAAGAGATATCAGCAAGATTGAAAATTATTGAAATTCTTAGCAACTACTTTAGATCCGTTATTGTTCTTTCGCAAGAGGATTTGCTTCCTAGTGTTTATTTGTGTTTAAATAAACTAGCACCGGCTTATGAAGGTAGAATTAAGTTTTTATTCGGACCAAGTTAGGTTTATAGCAATATTTGTATTTTTTTTTAATTAGAATTTCTTTTTTAATTAATCTGTAACCACACGTGGATCTCGTCAGAACTCTTGGACGATACGGTCTCTTATGCTACTATAATGTAAATTATTTCAAAACCAGATACATATATTAAATACAGGGTATTTTGTTCTAAAAAAAGGTATGGAACTAGGCATAGCGGAAACAAATTTAATGAAAGCAATAGCTCAGTCCACAGGAAGAACCCTTGCCCAGGTCAAAAGTGATTCGAAAGAGACTGGCGACTTAGGTCTTGTCGCTGAAAAATCGAAATCTAACCAAAAAATGCTCTTCAAACCAGCTAGGTTGACAGTCAGAGGTGTTTTCGACAAACTGAAAGATATGGCCAAAATGTCAGGTACGTTTTCAACGAATGACAATTTATTTGAATAATTTTAATTTTAGATTATTTTTGAAATCTTTAAAAGTCAGTTGCTAGAGCCACAGTTAGACCAAAATCTCTCATAAAATGTGATATCGCTGAAACTAGGCTCTTAGTTACTTTATGGGGTGTAGAAAACGATAAAAAAATATTTGGTTTTTACGTTATATCTCGGAAAATAAAAAAAAATTCGAAAAACTAATAGCACCACGTGAAAGAGCGGAAAGTTTTATTAAAATTTATTTTATGTCGTTTTCTTGCTTTCCTCCCATTTTATATTTATTTTTTTCAATTTATGCTTTAGTACATCATTCCATTTTATCCTTGGTGTTCCCCTTACACTCTTTCCTAATGTTACAGATTCATATACCATTTTTGCTACTCTTTCGTCCGGCATGCATCTTAATTTTCCTTCTACTATCTTGCCTTGTATTGGTTTTATTTGTAGCTATTATCTAAATGTTTCATTCCTTATTCTGTCTCTCCTTGTCTTTCGTTCAATTTTCCTATGGAATCTTATTTCAATTGCATCAATTCTTGACTTTCACTTTCATATAACATTGTTGGTCTGACTATTCTTTTCACTACTTCTTCATCATATTATACTATATATTCTTCCAGTTTTATTTAATCTTTCATTTATCTCCTTATCCAACTTTCCATTTTTCTCAATTATCGTGCCCAAATATTTGAAACTATCTACTTGTTGTATATTTTGTCCATTTAATTTAATACTATGTGTTTTATTCTCCTTTGCAATTATTAAACTTTTAGTTTTCTTGATGTTTATTTTCATGTTTACTTTATCTAGCTCTTCATTAAGTATATATTTTTTTATAAGTTATGCTGTAGATTTTCTTCTGAGTTTGCAAGTATAGTCATACAGTAACTCCGCTATTTTAATTTCTTCCATCTTCCAGTTTCTTTCATAGCATGATCTATGACATCTATTACAGCTGAGAACAAAAGAGGGCTCAGAACACATCCTTGCTTAACACCTAGTTTCGCTTCAAATTGTTTGGATTCTTCATTATTCATTCTGACAGTATTTTTATTGTTCTTATACATTGCCTTTATCACATCTATAATCGCAGCGTCCACTCCTCTTATTTCTGAAGACTTCCACTCTGTCAAAAGCCTTTTCTAGGTCTACAAAACATATTGTAACGGTTAAATAATGTGAAAAGCCAAATAAAGATAATACAAAACTTTTATTCGATAATAGAGAAATTATCAAACAAAATAAATTAATTAAAACCATTAAATAACTATTTATTTTAATTTAAATAATCACTAGGCAGAACGTAATTAACAAAATAAAGTTTGAAACTAATTTTAGAGCAGTAATCATATGACAAAATATGAAATTTCTGATAACAAATTTTAACATGGTAACTCCATAAGGAATTTTCATCGACGATTTTAGAATAGTTACAAATAATTTAGCAAATAACTAAATAGTAGAAGTTAAGACAAAATAGTCTTAGATAAGTCTTCAATCATTACCCTAATGAAAACATTGTTATTTTAAATATTAGAAGGGAAATAAATTTTAAACTTAACCTCCTAATTTAACAATATGATCAATGTAAATTCAGGGGAAATATAATAAATCAAGAAAATAAAGTGTGGGGATTTCCAAAATTAAAGTATTATTGTAAAAAGGGCAGTAATACTAAAGTTTAATACAATTTATAACATCGATAATGACGTAAGTAAAAAAGTCTTCATTTAATATAAGTTAGAATAGGACATAAATTATACCAAAATCATTCTTTTTATCTCAGGAATGATTTGGTAATAGTCAAAAAGCATATAAAAATTAAAAAATTTTTGAATTTTATAATAATTTAATTGAAAATTATGTCAAATTCCGATCTAGGCGGCTTTGACATGATGGTTTATAAAAACCAAAACCTGCTGGCAAGCGAGGCTTTTGCTAAAAATCTTTCGAACAGTACACATCAATTCTTATCGTGAAAACAAAAGAAAACCAAAATAAAAGCAACTCTGATCGAAGAAAGAAATTGTAAGGAAATTTTACCTGTCAAATTTTAAGTGAGGTTAGAATCGATGTTTACAAGAAAATTTTGGAATTAAATCAATAAAAGAATTCCAATTATCATTCCATCGTTTGTTCCTGAAAGAAAATCCAGCTCCTGTTGTTTCTTCATCTATTATCCAGATACAACCACATCCCGTAGCATTTTTATCCCGTATTCCTGATTAGAATCTTAGAAGATTTATTTTCGTCACATCGTTAATTTGGAAAGAAAGTAACCAGAGATAACTAAAAGATTTAAATAGTATTAAAGGTACCTATGCATTTTTGAATATCTATATTTCAAACTTTTACAAACAAAACAAGGCCAAAGCACTTAATTAATTAGGTTAGCTTACATTTTAGTAGATAATCAAATTAGAATAAGGTAAGAGGGTGATTTGTTAAACCAATGGTAATTGTTAAATTCACAAATAAAGAAGAACATTACGCTTACCTTCTGCTCAATAATCATCTCACTACAACAACAAGTTCAACCGTTATTTTTGTTGTTAATAAATACTTCCATATTTTATTGAGTCGTTATTATCGATTTTTATAATTTTGCGGCCAATTTCAGAAACACGACTGAGTTTTAAGAGACTCTCATTTATCTACTGACCGAGTAGGTGGCGCCCAACAGAAGTTAATTATGTTCTGACTAAGATTACGTCAGAAGGTAACAAACAAAAAATTAACTTAATAAATATAAACTTTTTTTTAAATAAATAATTTATAATATAAATTTTCCGCTCTTTCACGTGTTGCTATTAGTTTTTCGAAATTTAATTTTTCGAGATATAATGAAAACACCAAATTTTCGAATTTAAAGTACCTAAGACCCTAGTTTCAGCGATATCACATTTTATGAGAGATCAAAGCCTCTGACAACTAGGCTAAGTTGTATGTTGTCTATAAACAATATTTAAATAATTTAAAAATATTTACTTCTAAATTAAGATTTTACCTAAAGGTAGTACTTCGCACGGAAAGAAAGTAGAAAAAATCCAATCTATGTTTGTGGCTTGCCAGGACGCCGAGGCAAGATTTTTAATAAGATCTTTAGCTGGCAAGCTAAGAATAGGACTTGCTGAGCAATCTGTTCTGCAAGCTTTAGCCTTAGCTTGCGCTATGACACCGCCAGGCCAAGATTACCCTCCTAAGAAATTGAACATGGCTAAAGAAATGGGTTCGGATTCTTTTAAAGCTGAATACGATCGTTTCAGCGTTATTTTAAAAACTGCGTATTGGTAAGTTTCTCTATTTTGTGTATTTTTTACTAGTGCTATATTTTTAATAATTCAACCGTTTTAGTTCATTTCACATCTCCCTGTATAATATTTCTTTAGTGATACATCGGTATATAGTTTAATCTTTTTAAAATTAAAACGAACGAACTTATTTACGATTTCAAAACTATTTGCTATTCATAAGTCCATTTTCCCGTTATTCCCACTGTTTTTTTGAATGCAGATGAACTGCTAATAAACCTGACATTTTCAGGACTTTTTAATAACTAAGATATCCAATATTTAATAGTATCTGTCATAAACTTCTTTAAAAAACTTTCTGACAAGACTCATTGGCAGCTATTTCCATGAAATAAGGTCACATCTAACAATCGATATCAACGAGTGATTATTTAGAAGTTCGTATCTCCTGAAGCGAAATTGACTAAAACAAATTGTGTTTTACTGTCGCCTAAGTTAACTTTTTAACGTGCGTTTTCTCTACTTCATTAAATCTAATTTTATAAATTTCCGGGTGTATAAAAAATAGGTTTGGTTTGTGTCAAAGGTTTACCAGAAAATTGTAAACTAACACCTTGCCAAAGGTTCATTCTATATTAATTCCTATGTTAATTATTATTAATCTTAAGATTATTCAAATTGTAACTATTAAAACAATAATTCTGTTTAGTGAGTGCCCTAGTTACGATAAAATAATTCCGGTTATATTAAATTCTGGCTTGCAAAGTTTACCAAAACATTGTAAACTGACACCCGGAATACCACTAAAACCCATGTTGGCGCACCCAACGAAAGGTATTCAAGAAGTATTACAAAGATTTGATGGGCTGAAATTTACTTGCGAATGGAAGTATGATGGTGAAAGAGCGCAGGTAAGAAAACAAACAATTTTAAGATGGTACATTGTGTTGTAAGTTTGTGTTTTTTAAATTGATTTGTAAAATATGTATTAATTGGATTTTTTATTTTTAGATCCACATCGATGATAAAAAAATTAGTATATTCAGCAGAAACCAAGAAAATAACACTTCCAAATATCCAGATATTATAAATAGAATAGAGAAGTGCAAAAGTGAGGACGTCAAGTCTTGTGTAATTGATGCTGAAGTAGTTGCTTGGGATAGAGAAAAAAAACAGATTTTGCCGTTTCAAATACTTAGCACAAGAAAAAGAAAGGTAAATAAAATGGAAATTTTTTTTAGGAAATATTGTCTTATTGAAATACATAATAAAAATTAACATATACATAAACACAGCTATATTGCTCCAAAAGTCTTTTTAACTCAATCCCAGAAAACATTAAAAATTTAAATGGCAAAAAAATTTACAAAAATTATTTAAAAAAAATTATGTACACTAAATCAAGACATTATTTTAGAGAAACAATTGAATTTTATCATTTCTAATACCATTAGTTCTGATAGTTTGAAGTTTTGAAGATTATACAGTGCGGATCATAAGTGTTACCCCCCCCTATCTAACTCGTTACTGGACTCTTGATAGGAAAATCGCCGAGACAGGTCGACTTTTGATTTCTACAATGTACATTTTTGTATGAATAGTGTAAACTATTAATGAAAAATTAGATCCACATCGATGATAAAAAAATTAGTATATTCAGCAGGAACCAAGAAAATAACACTTCCAAATATCCAGATATTATAAATAGAATTGAGAAGTGCAAAAGTCAAATCTTGTGTCATTGATGCTGAAGTAGTTGCTTGGGATAGAGAAAAAAAAAACAGATCATTAATAAAATTAATAAAAAATTTTAAGTTTGCTTTATTACGGTATTAATTTTTAAAAATAACAAAACACCACAAACAGGAAGGCAACTAAACTACAATTTCAGTTACAATAAAGTTCAAAATGTTCCCCGTTGACCTCCTGGCAAAAATAAAGTCTATTTGTAGTTTCAGCTTTGACGTTTTGCAAAAAAAACATTAAAAAAATAAAATAAAAAAATAAATTAAAAAAAATAAATTAAAAAAAATAAATTAAAAAAAATAAATTAAAAAAATAAATAAAAATAATAGTAAAAAATAAAAAAAAAAGTAAAAATAAAAAAAAATAAAAAAATAAAAAAAAATAAAAAAATTAAAAAAAACACGGTCGAATAGAGAATAAAACCCCCTTTCAAATGAGCTATCACTCACTACCCCATGCTATTAAAATTTTTCGAAAGGGTTGCTCCCCTCCAGTAAGGGATGAAATTAGGGGTAAACTATTCATACAAAAATGTACATTGTAGAAATCAAAAGTCGACCTGTCTCGGCGATTTTCCTAACAAGAGTCCAGTAACGAGTTAGATAGGGGGGGTAACACTTATGATCCGCACTGTATAAATGAGAAATAAAAATAGAAATTTGGTTATGTTTATATCATCTAATAGTTTAAATTAATTTTTTTAAGTCCTTGTTTTATATTGTTATCATGTATATCTACTGATAGATACTGAAACAGGTGTTCTTCACCTATCAGTTCTCATTTATTCACACTTTGTATGTATTTTTTTTGTGAATAAATCAAATACTATTAAACGAGCAAGGTTTGTATGTATGTATGTATGTATGTATGTCAAAATCCACTCGTCAGAATAAATAAAGTCTGACTTATCTGTCAAAGGAACAGGTTTATTACAGTAAAAACCATGGAAACAAGATTAAATCTAGACAAAAACTATATTAACTACAAATAAATAAGCATTGAAGGATGAGGTAAAAATAAAATTTCTACCTCTTGAACCTGTACTACGTTCTGCAAATTAAATACTGCACTCCTTTCTTCTGTATAGTATAGTAGTAAAAAGGTTTGACTTTATTTAATTTCTGGCGTTTCAATCTGAAAGAATTCAATTTTAAATTTGCCGCTTTTTATCCATAATGACCTACAAATTTTGACAACTACTGACACGCACATCTCTGGGTAAACGTTAAGAAAATGGGGCCGACTCGGATTTTCATGAAATTTTCACAGATGCTATAAAACATGGTAAAATCAATATACTTAGCAATAGAAATTTTTGCGCGGAAAAATATTTTTCACATTTTTTTATGAAAAAATATATGTTGGGATACTCACTCCCAAGACAAACAAATTCAGTGCATTGAAACGGTTATTTAACATATTTTTCCAGTACAAACGCATACATAACTTTTCTAGAAAAGCCGAAGTAGGAATTTATAACCAGTATAAACCTGAAAAGTATAAAAAAGGAAAGGTTCATTTGCTTGTCAAATGACAGCCATCTCATAAATTCAAAGTTGAAAATACAACGTTGCCAATTCAATTTCAGAAATCATGGGTTTAGGTAAATATTTATAGGAACGTTGAGTAACACTGTTAAAATAGACACTTGTCAAAATGTGACACCTGTCAAAACGTGACAACTGTTCATAGTACATTTTAAGGTTGATTGTGACTTTGTATTTTCCAAGAACAAATTGTAATGTAATGTACGAATGAACTATTTTTGTAACTGAGAAACTTTAAAAAAATATGATATCAATATCTGCCCCACGTCGAGAGTCTGGTCACAGGTTTTTGTGGAGGTTTTTACCCAAGTATGAATATCAGACCTATAATTTTCCTTCACTGCAGATCAATAAATAATAAAATCAATTGAACATTAGAGTTTTTCTTATATAGTGATAAATAGAGTGAGCTGAGCGATCTTCTGTTGATGGGACCTGTGCCCCACACGCTGCTGTTGCCCGTCCCGGAAACGGGGTCTGTCCGGCGTGAATATTCGCGAAGATCAAGCGTCAGTAGTTGTTGCTCTAAAAGGGTGAAATCCCCAGAAACTAGGCAACTTTTAATGCATTTAACTAACCTCTGTGACAAGCAGTTGATAAACGTCAACAAAGCTGCAGCCAATTGAAAATTAACACTGACAGCTTTTTTAATTTTCCCGCCTACTTTCAAGCCAATCGCCAATCAACTTTTTATTTATCTCCCTTTTAGTAGTTCAAGTAAATGTCGCCCACTCCCTGATTTTCGCGAATTAATTAATAATTTGTCATGTTATAAATATACTTAAATTATATACTCATTGGGATGCTTAAAAATGTAGATTTGAATATTAAGAGCGAAGCTCGTTGACCAGATATTTATTATTATTATCATCGCAATTTTTATTCAACTATGACTATATTTTAGGATGCAAATGAGATGGATATAAAGGTACAAGTATGTGTGTATATGTTTGATTTGTTATATTTAAATGGTGAAGCTTTGGTTAGAGAACCTTTTATAAAACGCAGAGAACTTTTAAAACAACACTTTAAAGAAGTAGAAGGAGAATGGATATTTGCCAGTAATTTGGACACTAACAAAATGGAAGAAGTACAAGAATTTTTAGATGAAAGCATTAAAGGTAATAAAGAAGTTGTAGACATTTCTTGATTCTTAAATTAACTATCTCCCCATTCGCTGGTTCAAAAATAGTAGTTTTTATTCGAATATGTCAAAAAACGTCAAATTCTATACAGTACACAATAACAAGAAGAAGAACTTTTCTGCCCTAGGACTTTTTTCGTACTTTTTCGGACGGTGAACTGTCCGCAAAAGTAAAATATAGATATTTGGCTTACCTGTTTTATTCTGGGTTGAAGAATTGCTGCTTTCAATCCGGCTCGAAGGACCATGTTCTGGATTGTACAGACACTCTGTATATAGTCAACCCAGACTTTGAAGAAGTAGATGTTCCTGTTCCGTTTAAGTGACAATGGACTTAAACGAGCAATTTGTTCAGTGGACTGTATACCTCTTTAAAGAAGACACCCTAGAGATGTCCCTGGTATTAACGAAGGTGGTTTAAAAAACTCTCACTTTCTTGAACTGTGTATTAAATTTTTACAAGAAATATTACAAATATAACAATTTAAAC
The DNA here is from genome assembly GCA_949320105.2 of Crepidodera aurea. NCBI lineage: Eukaryota > Metazoa > Arthropoda > Insecta > Coleoptera > Chrysomelidae > Crepidodera > Crepidodera aurea. The sequence goes on along the minus strand of OX439477.1, from coordinate 5,500,965 downwards.
TTAGTACATTTATAATAAATGGTTCAAATTATTCTCATGAACCCAATCAAAAACTTTGTTTGCTTTTACTAAGCATGAAAGAATGAAATTAATTTATTAAACTTAAATCTCGTACTTGAGTAAAATTATTTTACATTGACATGCAAGACTAATTTAATACTGAATCTAAAACTTTTAAAAGATATCACGTATGCGTGTTGCTATGCAGAAAAATGCATGTGTATCGTTATGACGTAGTATGGTTCGATTGTTTCAGCCAACTATATTGTTTCTGAGATTCTTTTGATGCTAACTGTATATTTCTCAAACGTGTTTACTTCCGTATGTAGTGCGGATGAACCTTATTGTCTAACTGTATAGAGGCTAAATGCAAGCGAAATTATGTTTTCGTACGGGTTAGTATGATACAATAACGAAGTTTCTAGTGTGGCTGATTGACAGCGCTTTGATACAAGGCCAAGAACACATGGGCGTGCTATATTTATTTTAGTTGAATATTTTTGTCTGCTTGTTAATGGGTACTGTATCGAATTTGACGTTTTTTGACGTATTCGAATAAGAAAAAACATTTTTAGGTAATTGCGAGGGCTTAATGGTGAAAACTTTAGAAAAAGATGCTACATACGAGATCGCAAAGAGATCTCGCAATTGGTTGAAGTTGAAAAAAGATTACTTGGACGGGGTTGGTGATACGATCGATGTAGTTGCCATTGGTGGTTACATAGGTCGAGGAAAACGTACAGGACACTACGGAGGATTTCTATTGGCTTGTTACGATAAGGATAATGAAGAGTTTCAAAGCATATGCAAGGTAATTGACCTTAAGACAGATAAATATCTATTCAGTTTTTGCCACAAAATATATTTTTTTTAGATTGGTACAGGATTTAGCGACGAAAATCTCGCGACTCATTCGGAATTCTTCAAAGATCACATTATTCCTCATCCAAAACCTTATTATAGATTTGATAGTTCGTTGGAGCCCGATCATTGGTTTGACGCAGTACAAGTGTGGGAAATCAAGTGTGCTGATTTATCTTTGTCGCCTATTCATAGGGCTGCCCTAGGAATTGTAAGTGTATTGAAAAACTATCTTCTGGGTTACATTTATGTTTTGCTTACTTTATGTTAAAGTGTTTAAACTAAAATAATAATAAAAATCGAGCGAAGTACAGAAGCAAAACTTAGGCTAGGAGGGGGAGGAACCTAACGTCTCTCTCTTCTCTCTCACAAATACTATCCCGGCATCTAATTTTACGGCGGCTGAACTAGCGCACTCGCTGTTATAAAAGTATCACGCGCACCTGCAGGCCCTAACGCAGTTAGAGCTTCGGGATAAAAAATCTTGAAAGAGAATTGATTCCCCTTGAAAACGAGCCTGGCCCGAAGTCACTAACCCTATCCCTTGCCCTTCTACAGGGTAAAACGTTTTCAACCCACCTCGCTCCCTTCCTGATTATGGAATTGAGTTCTTGTAGGGCTCAAATCAAAGAGAAAAAAATTCTGCATCAGATGACGAAAAAATGTCCCCCACTTTATTCTTTCGTCGCGAAAATCGAAAAATAAGCTTTGCAAAATCCGAAATTCGGTTGATTTGCCCGTTTTCGCGAAAATCATCACCTACTTAATACATCCAATTTGCTGACCTGGATTGGTCGAAAGATTAATCAGTGTTTGTACTCCCCCTCCCTGCCTAATTAACCTAGCGACTTGAAATTTGGACACAGTACTTGGGTCATGACTATCTATCGGAGGAAAAAAGTCACTTTTTTTATATCCTTCCCAAACAAAATCTGTATAGATTTCCTGGAGAGCTAACATTTAACGTGTTTTTAACGCTTTTGACGTTTAACTTAGTTTTCTTACGTATAACTCTCTCCTATTTGATCTTTGACCCATTTTTTTGGCGTTTGACACACTTTTTTGACGTTTAGCAAACCTATTTGACATCTGACACATCTTTTTGACGTTTGGCGTACCTTTTTGATGTTTGACGCATCTTTTTGACGTTTGACATACATTTTTTAAAGTTTCAGATGGTACTACTATTAAGTTTTAACGTACACCAAACGTAAAAACGTTTTTTATGTTAATATAATATTATATTATATTCCCCCAAGTTACTACTTGAAAAAGAAGATCTGATCCATAAAACAAAACTTGTGTTATTGTGTTTGGCGCTACTTTTCTTTTGTCAACTACAATAAAGCTACAAATAAAACTCACATGGGCACTAATACAATAAACGTTTCAAATTCTTTAAAAAAAATTGAACTTTTAATTTATAAATCTACTACATTTTTGTAATACAAATTTTAAAATTTAACAGATATTCATTTTAAATCATTGGAGAATCTGTATTACAATATGAAATGTACATCAGTCGTTAATGAAAATTGTAAGTCACTTTTTTTATATCCTTCCCAAACAAAATCTGTATAGATTTCCTGGAGAGCTAACATTTAACGTGTTTTTAACGCTTTTGACGTTTAACTTAGTTTTCTTACGTATAACTCTCTCCTATTTGATCTTTGACCCATTTTTTTGGCGTTTGACACACTTTTTTGACGTTTAGCAAACCTATTTGACATCTGACACATCTTTTTGACGTTTGGCGTACCTTTTTGATGTTTGACGCATCTTTTTGACGTTTGACATACATTTTTTAAAGTTTCAGATGGTACTACTATTAAGTTTTAACGTACACCAAACGTAAAAACGTTTTTTATGTTAATATAATATTATATTATATTCCTCAAAGTTACTACTTGAAAAAGAAGATCTGATCCATAAAACAAAAATTGTGTTATTGTGTTTGGCGCTACTTTTCTTTTGTCAACTACAATAAAGCTACAAATAAAACTCACATGGGCACTAATACAATAAACGTTTCAAATTCTTTAAAAAAAATTGAACTTTTAATTTATAAATCTACTACATTTTTGTAATACAAATTTTAAAATTTAACAGATATTCATTTTAAATCATTGGAGAATCTGTATTACAATATGAAATGTACATCAGTCGTTAATGAAAATTGTAAGAAATCGAAGTGCGTTATGCATTGTGCGGTGCCTATGTTCCGGAAGGGGGGTTGGGGTAACTAAATATACGGTTTGAGGGTTGGATATTAATTTTTTTACGATTTGTGGCTAAAATATGCATCCTATCGAAAAAGGTTTAATATAATAATAATATACGCCCTGCAATTCACTCCCTTACGAGTGAACCCCAGAAGCTCTGCAGCTTGTGCGGGGGAGGGACGGCTATTATTATTATTTACCGTGGCGCTCTGGGGCGACTTACTGATGCTTGATGGCGCATTTGCTTTACAGTTGTGGGAAAACCCAGAAAAAGCACACAACACTATCATATAATATAATAAATACTATAATATTGTTTGTATGGAAAAATTCGATAGGATGCATATTTCAGCCACAAATCTTAAAAAACCGCACTCGTTCTCCAGCATTTTCCGCACTTCAAAGTATGACCAGCATGAACAATGCGCTTGTCTTCAACAAACTTTCTTTGGGCTGGATTCGAACCAACCCTTGCGCAAGTTTGCTCCATTGTTAACATTTTCGCGAAACTTGTTGCTCGCGATCGCCACTTTCAAATAGGTACGGTGAACGACGCCATATTGGATTTAACGGAACTAAGCTCCGCCCCCATGTCAGATCCCAATATTGTTTTTTCTTTGTCTAACAGTAAAACTTGCCTCTCATTAGTTGCCACTGAGTATTTGTTGACTTATTTTAGAAAGGACTATGTTTCCATCTTATGGAAAATAAAAGGCCACTCAAATGCGGATATTTTGATACCAACAGATTCATCTTGAAAAATAGAACATTTCATAACATTGCGCTTACGGAAATTGTATGAGTAAGAGAGAGACGAAATACATAAATGAAGATTTATTAGGTCAGGTCAGGTCATAAATGAAGATTTATTATTAGAGATAAATAACTAACACCAGACAGGGTCGAACTGACCCAATGCACAACATATCGGGATCGGGATTATACAGTTCATTGGCAAAATCCGTTACATGAGTATTAATAAAATCTTGATGAGTTACTGATCTAGGACCTACATTTTCGGAAACGAATCTTTGAGATGAACATAATCTGACAGCTTTTATTCCTATGGTAACAGTTGATCTGTAGTTGTACGAAATTAAGACTTTTAACATATTATCAGGTAAATCATACTTTAGTTTTATTAAAAATGTAATAAGATCCCTTTTACTAATGACTTTTTTCCATATACAACAATGTCACTGCAATATATAAACATGTCCTCAAAGTTATTTTTACTCAAGTTTGTCATAAGCTTAAAGTCCTCATCGTCAAAATTGTCTTCAGAGTCAAAATGATCTTTTACAACATTTACAGAAGCATTATTTCTTAATGCTCGAAACCATTGTGATATCTCTCTAGGAGATATGACTACGTTGCGAGCATTAGCACGCAGAGCTTCGATTAAATCTGACAACAAATACCCTTCAGTATTAAAATGGTTAATACAGCACAAAGAACCTTTTGGAACATAAGAACCTTTTGGAACATATATTTCTTTTTTTAAATATATGTCTATCCTGGGTTCAAAAGAAATTGTCTGGAGACTTCTATAACCATCGCAAACAAAACACATATTGCGTCTTTGCGGTACACAATTAAACTGACATCATTATCCCCTTCAATGTCGGCCATAATTTGTCTTTAACAATTAGTATGAATAACCTCACTATTTTCCATATTTCGTTCCTGCAAATTATTATTCTGTCTGCGATGTTGGGCCGCATTTTGAAATCCCTCTGGAAGATCGATTAACTCCTCACAACGCCGAAATCCTCTAGGACGAACTCTAAGTTCACAAACGTAACACTGCATTTTCTTAGTTTTCAAATACTTTACTTTAAAACAACTAAATTAAATACACTTCACGGCACAAATGCACACTTGCAACGCACAGAAGCGAATATTTCTTCAAATCGTCGGCTTAGTGCAAGAAGTAATCTTACAAAATCGATTTAAAAACTATTTATTGTTATCATACCCTCTATCTAATACACAAGTCATTAAGTAGGTGTAAAAACAATTATCAAGAAATCATTATTTACAACAAACTTTATTAATCTAATTAAAAAGTAATTTCAAATGTGACTTCCAAATAACCATTTTGTCAGATAAGGATTTATTGCACTAAGTCGACGAAATTGGTAATTTGTATGAATATAGTTAAAACTTATTAGTTCTATTATCAGCTGTCAGGTTTGTTGTTTATACAGAATGCTAATTAATATGTCTCAAGTCCGAATCTGCTTTAGCGCAGCGCATGGCTGGAATTAAATAGCAAGATTTTGTAAATCGAATGGAAAATTTCTGATAAATGAACTGATTTTTTGGGTTTATTAATTAAATTATCACTTTGGCGCAATGATATGAAATGTTGAATTTTTCAAGACGAATCTGTATCAAAATATCCGCATTTGAGTGGTCTTTTATTTTCCATAAGATGGAAACATAGTCCTTTATTTATTTAAAAGTATTTGAAATGTAACAATTTTACATGGAATCTAAAATTTTATTTTAGGTCGATCCCGAAAAAGGCATTTCGCTTCGTTTTCCAAGATTTTTGAGAATAAGAGATGATAAGACTGTCGAAGAATCTACTAGTTCACAACAAATAGCCCACATGTATTCTAGCCAGGAGCAAGTTAAAAACCAACAAAACGCAACTAAATTTGAAGACGACGATTTTTATTAAAACTTAAATATTGATTAATATGAGTCGAATATTAACCAATTTTGACAGATTAGATTATGTTGTCAAAAGTTGTTTTAATATGTGAGAAAACTCGTTAAAAGATTTCAATATTTATAAATTATTTTCAATTACAATGTGTTACAAATAAGTATATTTTGTGGTTAATATATTTACTTTTTTTACAATCAATTTTAATTCTATTTACCAGACAAATAATTTGTCAGTTTCATTCATTATATTTCGATTTGGCTTGACACGGAATTTTAGGTAAACAAACATAACTATTAACTTCCGGGCCGCGCCACAAGATGTCGCTTTAGGTAAACGCACATAACTGTTAAGATAAACAAACATAACATTTTGAGCGTTTTGAACTTGACACGAGCGCCGCTCTAACGGAATTTTAGGTAAACAAACAGTATAATTTTTTGAAATTCAAATCTAAACAAGACATTTCAAGCAAATAAAGTTGGAAAAAGTAAATTAAATAATGTCACTAAGTGCGGGTTCCACGAAAAAGTATATCTAAGGGAACTAAATTGAACCCCTTATCGGCCATGATCTCATCCCCCGGTCCTAGTAATTGTAGAAATCCGGAATCGTTGACGATCTGGCAATCACTAGAGAAAATGTGAATTTGACAAATATAAGCCTGCCAATTTCGATTTCGCTTGACACGAGCCGCGCTCTAAGGAAGTTTAGGTAAACAAACATAACTATTAACTTACGGGCCGCGCCACAAGATGTCGCTTTGAGCGTTGCTGGGTTGGCGTATTGTTTCATTGAATTTAACGCGTGATTGGCAATGCAAGACAAGCGATACCTGATGGACTGAATCCGAACTATAAAAAGTATAAGAGAACATGCTTTTATTTTATCATTTATTGATTTATTTTGAAGTTTCAAGTATGCGTCGGTATTAAACACAAAATGGGCACACAGTCTCTAGTTGACCATCAGAAAGCTTGGATTTTGAGGTTAAAAATTGGAAAACCAGTTACCAAATTCATGAGAGTGTCTTTCTCAGCTGAAAAAAAGTTCAATCAATATTTCAACATTAATTTGAAGAACCTTCTCACTTTTATGGAAGTAATCACTTTCTGTGAAATGGAGAGAACATCGATGATATCACTTGTTATATTATAATCGAAAATAATAAATTACATGATTAATCAACTATTGTGAGTAAGCTGAAGAATTGTCGAGTAATTATCCCGATATTTAGGAAGTTTCTTTTATAAAATGGCGGAAAGTCTGTTATTTATGACTAATTATGGGAATTTTGGCGCTTTAACAGTATTGCACTTACGGTGTTAGTAAAGAATTACCAAATGCTAAAACAACACCCTTAGCCATTGGAGGCGCAAAATTAAAGTAGAGTGAACACTAAAAATTTTTTAGAATCATAAGAGAAAAAAAATAAAAAACATTTTTAAAACTAACGAATCCCCCCTGGAGGGGTAAAACGCGTTTTACAAGGTTTCCCTGTAGAAAAACACACTTTTCCGCCATTTTCGAGGATGCTGAGCACGGTGGTGATGTTGGATATCGCTTCCGACCACCACCAACCCCTCCATCGGCCAATAGTCTTCCCCGAAAGGGGTAAATTTTCATAAGTGACACCCTTTTTTCCGGACTGGGCCAATTTAGTCTCTCCCCCACATTTTCGAGGTCGCTGAAACCTAATCTGAGGTTCAAAAAAGTTTTTACCCTCGGCGTTCCCTTCAAAACGACCAAAAACCACCCCTTGGAGGGGTAAAACGCGTTTTACAAGGCTTCCCTGTAGAAAAAACACACTTTCTCCCCATTTTCGAGGATGCCGAGCACGGTGGTGATGTTGGATATCGCTTCCGACCACCACCATCCCCTCAATCGGCCAATAGTCTTTCCTGTCGTCAGTTATGAAAATATACCCCTTTTGAGGAAGAGTATTGGCCGGTGGAGGGGTTGATGGTAGTCGGAAGCGATATTCAACATCACCACCGTGTTCAGCATCCTCAAAAATGTGGGGAAAGTGATTTTCTACAGGTAAACCTTGTAAAACGCGTGTAACCCCTCCGGGGGGTGGTTTTTGGCCGTTTTGAAGGGGACGCCGAGGGTAAAAATTTTTTTGAACCTCAGATTCGGTTTCAGCGACCTCGAGAAAATGCGTGCAACTTCTTCCTCAGCGTAGGTAGAACGGGTGTTTAGCTTTTAGGTTTGTACACTCCGGTTTAAGCAACCAGTTGGGTATAGAATAAGAATGAAAAGCAGCCATTTTGTTTTAATTATTTAACGAAAATGTATAAATATAATAATAATAATAATAATAATAATATACGCCCTGCAATTCACTCTCTTACGAGTGAACCCCAGAAGCTCTGCAGCTTGTGCAGGGAAGGGACGGCTATTATTATTATTATTTGCCGTGGCGCTCTGGGGCGACTTACTGATGCTTGATGTGGGAAAACCCAGAAAAACCACCATAATTTTCATACACTGTTCACTTCATGTTCATTTTTAAAAATATTTTAATATTACGCTGTTATATTGTTTTGAATATAAAAAAAACATTAAATTGGGAAATTGGTATAGTAGAATCCACTTGTTTATGAGAATGAAAAAACGTTATAAAAACACATGGGATACCGCCAATAGAAGAAATGTTGATGCATCTGGACATTTTTGAGCACTTTAATGTCGAAAACACCGTACACTGTCCATATACATAAAAATAAAATAATATTTTGGCTATTAGGACCACTGTGCAAAGATTCAATAACCAACTTAGCTGGGTATCGTTATAGGGGAGAATGGCGTATAATTATTTATTATGAATTTACATTTTAATTTCTATAACGCATATTAGATTTGAATAGAGGATGATAGCTTCATTTTCTGATCTCTTGTCTCGTCAAATTTGGGAAACACGTTATGACGCCTTATTCTTTTTTTAACAGCTGATTTTCAAACCAATCTTCAAAACTTTCTCCAGACATATTTTTGTGGTAATCTAAATTACAATCTTCCAAATTTTTTCCAGAGAGTTTGAGGCAATTTTGTACCCACCCTGAGTCCGATCCACAGTGAAGAATTGTAAGTCGAGTTCCCTTGTTACAAGGAACATTTACTGAACATCTTCTTGTTCCGTCAGACCATCCTTTCTTAGGCATATCGTGGGTATCGAACCACGTTCCATCTAAATAGTATATTTTCTGTTACTATTTCGAGATGCCTCAATTTTTTTTCAAATATTGTATCCTCCATTTTATGATCCTCTGGCTTTCCATTATTACAGTCCTCTTGTTGATAGTTTGGTATTTAAATCCAATTTTCGATAACCAACGCTGTGTTGTGCTTTTAGAAATTCTTAAATCTGGCCTTTTACTTTTTAGTAAAGAAAATATACTATCCACTGTTGGGAACTCATTTCTTTGTTAAGATTCATAAATAATACTACCAATTAATTTTGATATTGAAGGATCTAAAGTTTTAACACATCCTTTATCACACCTCTCTTTACGATTTTTTGGACCATTCTTTATAATTCTATAAAGAGTGCTAATGGGAACATTTGTTAAAAAAGATGTTTTTTCAATGGCACTCCTTTCACCTTCGGAAGTTACAATATTTTTATAAACATTTATACATATGGTTTGGGCATCTTTACAAAGATATTGTTTTTTCGAGGTGGATATTTCTTGATACTCTGAAGTTCTTTCACCAAAAATGTTCTCTTCCTCATCAGAGCTACAGGAATCTTTGGGACTACAACCTGATACCACATAATCCATTGGAATATCATTTAGTGATTGTTCCGATTCTTTAGATCCACTTAAAGAAACTGTATTTTCCCAAGGACCAAACATATTGAAATTGACACCGAATAAATAAATAAGAAGTACACTGTAACAATGTTTCAAAATAAAAGTATGTATATACACGTAAGCCAAGAATAATATTAATTGAAATAAACTAACGCCACGAATCACCTACCATCTACTATTCACTAAATCAAAAATCAAGTGCGAACACAAGTACAGTGTATCACTGTATGAATATTTTCCTAGCCCCCACTACTGAAGACAATATTTGTCTAACTTCTACTTCCTACTTTAAGTGCAGAACAAAATGATCCCGCTTTATACAAGTCGCTAATACCGACAAAGCCACTTGTCGGCACATCTACATGCCGCTAATACCGACAAAGCCATTTGTCGGCACATCTACATGCCGCTAATACCGACAAAGCCACTTGTCGGCACATCTACAAGCCGCCAAAGTAACCTGTCTGCACATCTGAGAATTTTGTTTCTGCAATTGAAAATGTAAAAACTATAGTTTCGGGAGGAACTTATAGTTGTAATTTGAAACTACTGCAGATTTTTCAAAATTATTTACTTAGAGTTATCTTTAAAAAGGATAGAATGTATCCCACAAAATTATTGTATAGTAGAACCCACCGCTTTATGAGAAAGAAAAAACGCTATAAAAACAGCAAAGGATACCGCCAATAGAAGAAATACTGATTGATCTGGACATTTTTGAGTATTTTAATGTCGAAAACACCGTACACTGTCCATATACCTAAAAATAAAATGATATTTTGTCTATTAGGACCACTATGCAAAGATTCAATAACCAAGTTACTGGAGATCGTTAGGGGTAATTTGCGTAAAATTTCTATATTGATTAACTTTCTTTAATATGAATTTACATTTTAATTTCTATAACGCATATTAGATTTGAATAGAGGTTGACCACTCCACCTGGCCTATAGCTTCATTTTCTGATCTCTTGTGAGATTCAGAAACGTTGCTAATTAAAATTTTGTCTCAAATTTTAATTCTAAAGTTAAAAACACGGTGAATAAAGTCATAAATATTATAAATTAATCAACATTGATAATGAATTTGGTCGGACTCGTTATATAAGAATTTTCTTCTTTGATGATATGTTTGATTTTTTTCTGCCAATCATCAGCTGAAATTTTGTTAATTTCTTCTTTTACCAAATTTGCTATCAACCCATCAAATTTGGGAAACACGTTATGACGCCTTATTCTTTTTTTAAGTTGTCCCCGAATTAATTCTATGGGGTTAAATACACAAAAATAGGGCGGAAGGTGCAATACCTCGTGGCCCCTTTTTGATGCCAGGAATCTTTGGGACTACAACCTGATACCACATTGGAATATACTGAACATACTGAAGAGTCACAATAATGCCGAAACTAGTCTATGGTTGACGGGCTCCTTTAATAACAAAATCAAAGTTGTTGGTTTAATGTCCTGATATCTTAGGTTCCAACCAACGTCGGGACTTCTATAATTCAATACCTGTTGGGGCATATAGCCCAAGGAGTAGTTGTTTGAAGTCCAGACGTTGTGGCAAGGTTGACATTCAATGTCCAATTCCTGGGAGATTAGACTATTTTTCTTTTCATTTGTGCAATTTGTTTACTCCCATAAAATATATTTCGGTAGAAATATATATCAGCATTTAAAACATTCACAGGTCGCTGCTTCTTGCTAACTTTGAGTTTGTTATTATTGTGATAGATGGCGCTGTGCTTTCTCAGTTCTTTATACATTTGCTAACGCAACTGTATTCTATAGGAACTGGGCTAGTCGGATCCACTGTCAGACTTTCATTAGAGATTGAAAGTCGAGCTTGTCTACGCCATACTGAAGAGGCACAATAGTGCCGAAACTAGTCTATGGTTGACGGGCTCCTTTAATAACAAAATCAAAGTTGTTGGTTTAATGTCCTGATATCTCAGGTTCCAACCAACGTCGGGACTTCTATAATTCAATACCTGTTGGGGCATATAGCCCAAGGAGTAGTTGTTTGAAGTCCAGACGTTGTGGCAACGTTGACATTCAATGTCCAATTCCTGGGAGATTAGACTATTTTTCTTTTCATTTGTGCAATTTGTTTACTCCCATAAAATATATTTCGGTAGAAATATATATCAGCATTTGAAAACTTAAACTTAAACCCGCTTTTTTGAACAAGCTGGTAAGTCCTTTGGTGTAAGTGGGATTATACGGTATTGAAACGAATTTTTCAGTCTGTTTTTTGTGTTGGAAAAATGTGGTGTCACGTAGGTTTTTCTTAAATTTATGTTTGTTGATTAGTTTGTCAACTAAGTCTTCGTCATAACCGTTTATTGCAGCTATATTCTTAATCAAATTCGATTCCTTATTAAATCTTTCTTTACTTAGTGGGAAGTTTCATAAACGATGTACTAGGAAATGTAAGCTAGCCATCTTGTGTTGATTACAATGAAAAGAATCTGATGGGAGATACCTGCTTGTGGCGGTATCTTTCCTAAAAATGTCAAATCCTAACTTATTCTCGTTCCTGATAACCAAAGTGTCTAAAAATGGTAGTTGTCCATTGTTTTCTATTTCATAGGTAAACTTTTTGGATGGAAATTGAGAGTTTAATTTTGTCACGATTAGTTGTAGGGATTGAGATAGAAAGTATGTTGGGCAGACTAGATGCTCTGTACAGGTCAGATTTAAAGAGCACATGGTTCACTTAAAATATGGGCGTACGGAAAAATCTAGTATAGCCGAACATATTTTTAATTAAAATCATAGAATAAGTATAGACAATGTAAAATTACTTAAGTGGCAACCGGAGTTCTTGTGAGAAGCAAATTTCAGTTCTATTTTATGAGGATTTTCTAATATAAAATTGTATTTATATGCGCGCCACTGGGAACACTTGGCCATGGAATATTTCTCGACAGCTTTAAATGTATGTAACGATGTGGCAGCACTTTACAAAGATATTTAAGACAAAAATGGGAATCCATATTATTTAAAAACTACTTGATATTTTTTTAAACAAATAGGAGCAAATTTTCATAGATTTAATGCAGAATGGCGCGGATATTTCTTTTTGTGATTTTCCATTTAAAATTAACAAAATAAATACTTTTCGAAGGTTTACAAAAAAATCAAGATTTCTCCACCCTAAGTTTTGTAATTATTAGTATTTCCTGAAAATTTCACAAAAATCCGACTAAAACTAAAGGCTTAAAAGGTTATTAAAATTTTTCAAGGGGTTCGGTTAGTTCTTAAAAATGTATCCAATAATAAATTGTTGGACGCATTTGAGAGTATAGAAATAGGTAAATGTAAAACTAGTTTAAACAGAGACAAAGGACCAATTCCTCTTAGTCCGCTTGTCATTTAGTATAAATAGGTGTTAGAAATAGTTAATTGTTTAGTCTATCATCAACTCCTGATGAAGTCAACATAGTTGGCGAAACGCGCGTAGAGTGTGTTAAAATTTGTGTTTTGGTTGAGTGGTCGACGATAGTGTTTCAACTTATAAAAAAAAGTTTGATTTAAATCAGCACAACACTACGACCGCACCATGGTTGCATAATAAAGGGATAAAAAAACATTTACTTCAACATTTGTTTATTTTTTGGTTGTTCATAATTTTTACTTAAATTAAGACTGAGCAAACAAAAAAGTACTTCACAGCACAAACTTAATGCCATAAGAGGTGATTTGCCAGTGAACAGAATGTCTGTAAAACTACTAAAAAGTTTAAATACAGAGTATTTCACAAAAAATATCTGATACTTGTCTAATTAATCTGTTTATTTCAACAGAATTTGTTACATTTTTTATGAATGACCCTATATATTTAAAAATTGGAAAAAAAAACGAGGTACACGTAGTTAAAAAGTGTCTTTTCTTACTTTCTAATATACATCATATGTAATTATTCTTTTTTTAATGAAAATTCTATGTTAAAATAAGAAATTTTTTGAAAAAAATCGTCAAGTATATAATTTTAGTATTTACGTAATCTTTAACTGGGGTTGTACCAAAAAAGGAAAAAGAAAAACTACTTCATACAAAAATTACACTAAAACATGGAAAAATAAATAAATAAATAAACAATTAGCTGCAACAAATTTATAGAGCCTTTAAAATGTGCAAATAAAAACGTGAAAATTGTATAAAACATTAATCAAATACATTTTTAATTTTTTGTCACGGTGTATAATCAATTTTATTTCGAAAAACTAAAAAAGTAATCTAAAAAATGCTATTTGTTTACTGGTTTAAATTTTCAAGCAAAACAAAAAATCTATAAAACGAAAAAAATTGTGCCAATAATTGGTAACACTACGGTTTTTTTCTAATAAGTATTGTTAACCTATCAACTTATAATCACTTATATCGATACATTCAACAGAGATTGAACTAACCATATCCTACATTGACAACGTAGATATGGGTGTTTAATTCGAAAGAACCTGCAGCATGATTTACATTATTATATAAATGCATTTTGAATCACAGATTTATTAAAATTTGTACCTGTTTGGCGCAGAATACTTTGAAGTTTGTTAGTTAGCAAAGTCATTTCTTCTTCTTCTAAATCTTATTATATAATACCATATACAACTTTGTATTCTTGTTACGGTTTCTCAAATTAATGTTTAAATCTATGTATATTGTAAAAATGTGTTATGATAATATTACTTTATGTCTTTAGCACATACAGGTGCTTGCACCTAGGTGCTTCAATTCAATTTAAGTTGACTTATATTTTAATTTAACATGTAAATGAATGAATTTATATTGATACTGATAAATAAATAAATAAATATAAACCTTGAACAACTTCATGACTTCTTTAGTGTAATTCCATAAACTTATTGATAATTGGGATCTGACATGGAGGCGGAGCTTAGTTCCGTCAAATCCAATATGGCGTCGTTCACCGTATGTATTTGAAAGTGGCGGATCGCGAAAATGTTGTTAACAATGGAGCAAATTTGCGTTTGGGCTGGTTCGAATCCAGCCCAAAGAAATTTTGTTGAAGGAGAGCGCACATTTTGAAGTGCGGGAAGAAGTCTAAATACGGGGCAAGTGACGAGTGTGAAATCGTGTGTTTTTGTCTGCAAACCTCCCAACTTACGACTGACTAAAAGTTCTGTGGCTGAAATATTTATCCTATCGAGAAAAGTTATAGATAATTAAAAAAATCTAAAACTTTTGTTTTGATCATTTTTCAACATAACCTCAAAATTATCGAGAAAACCGCTAAAAACAGTTTTTTCCGTTTTTAATTTTTATCCTCCGCAAAAATATTTTATTTTATGAAACTAGGTGAAAACGTTATTGTTTGTGTTTTAAATAAGCTGTAATTTTTTCAAAGCAAAATATTTATTTTTCGTTTTTTTACGAATTTAAATTAAATTATTTTTCATACAATTAAAGTCGAGGTTTCAACGAAGAAGATTATTTGAAGTACCAAGCCACTATGAACTATAGAAATGAATTTCAACAAAGAAAATGAGCATTGATAAAGGTAAAAAATTTGTAAACCAACTTTTTCGATTAAAAAAATAATTTTTCTGCTTTGAAAAAATTACAGCCTATTTAAAAAACACAAAAAATAACGTTTTCCCCAAGTTTCTTAAAAAAATTATTTTTGCGGGAGATAAAACCGCTTCTTCGTAATTGTTTTTTGATTAAACTGTGTTTACCTTTTTTGAAATGTCAAATATAACAACTTTTATTTAGCATTATCAATTATTATTATACTAAAATGTATTGCAAATCTATGTTAATATACAAATTTCAAAATTTATTTGTAAACTAACCTGTTTATTCGTTTATTCACACACACAACATCAGTTTTTGAATACCCAAATACTTAAAAATCCATAAATCTCTTTAAAACTGACAAATGTCAAAATCTATATCCGAATTAAGCCAAACGCAATCACGTATGCCTTGGTGGCCCTGTATTTAAAACTATAACAGCTCAATATTTTTTGATGTTTCAATTTAATTTGATAAAGAAAATAATGAACATTTGTGTGTAAAGTGTTTTTTGCATAAATCATCTCTGTTTTTAATACAAAATGATTCAAAAAATAACCTTCCAAATACCACACGTACTCTCAAATTTTATAGATTAAATTTTTGGTTTCCATACTCAAACGCCATTATTTCAGGCAAAACCGCTCAAACTGATTTGAGATAAAATCACTCGTCCTGCGGACTCGTGATTTTATCAGTTTGTTTTCGTGGTTTTTTCAAATAAAGCCGTTTTCGTGAAAACCAAAAATTTAATCGATAAAATTTGGAGGACTCATACCTTTGATAAAAATTAAAAAACGAAAAAACCGGTTTTAGCGTTCTTCTCGATAATTTTAAGGTTATGTTGAAAAATAATCAAACTTTTTTCGATAGGATACATATTTCAGCCACAATTCGTAAAAACCAATATCCAACCCTCAAATCGTATATTTAGTTACCCCCACTCCCTTTCCAGAACTTAGGCATCACACAGTGCATAACGCACTTCGACTTCTTGTGATTTTCATTAACATTGTTATCGCCCAATTTTGCGAATAAAATAAGTTTTTCACCGGGCTTGTAGGCACTGGCACTGGCTTTCACATGTCGAAACTAATTCACCTTTCTCTCGCCAGGCGGCGCGTTGACCCACATCAGATTCCAATTTAATTGGTTTTTTTTTGACAACAGCGTTGCCAAATCAGTTAATCTTTATTGATTATAAGATGCCATTCAATCTACACGGATATTTTTCATATTCTGTGTGATTGAATGAAAACTATTCGGATCTGACATCCAGCGATACGCCATCTGGCGCTTTGTTTTTGAACACAAAGTAGGGTGAAGATTCCATAAGAAATATATTATGTCAAACCGGAAAATCGATTTTTGAGATAAATAATGACTGAAAAAATCCAAAAATAAAGTGTACTGCGCACTACCAGGGTGTAATCATAACTCTAACAAATGTCTGGACGTTGTATTTCATTATTTTCCGGAGTAAATACCTGCAGGAATAAACAACACTCATCACTTGCAATTTTCCCATTAATTTGAAGGAGTTGACGTCGCAAATTCGACGTTAATAAACAGAAAGTCACTACTTCCACACAGTCACTGTCACTTTCATTAATTTTTTTCCCGCGTTAAATCAAGAGTCCAGCGTACAAAATGCTTGTTTAAATTTTAGATTTTTTATATTTAATAAGCGACCAGCACTCATGTCATATTTAAATATTCACCCTAATTGACGCCGTCTTGGATAGGCCACGCCCCCATATCATATCCCAATATAATTCTTTTCGTAAAAATCGATTAAACAAACGATTTTTTACGTGATCATATTAAAGAAAACAATTAAAAGTTAGCTTATAAAGATAATAATTGAAAATAATTTTTTTCACAATTTGTCTGGTATCTTAAACGTGTTTCCATCTTTAAAGAATACGAAATTATTAAGTTAGATAATATTTATCTAGAGGAATAGGTACATACTTGGTTTAAAGAATGTGTAATTTGTGATTGTGCTGTAACTTTAACTATTATTAATATTAACACAAATTATGCCATTTTTATAATAATTCTGCGCCAAGACAGGGGGTTTCCAGTTAACAAACGAAAAATGATAGGTCAACCTATAAGAAATCCTAATTCTAAATATTTAAAATCTGATCTGATCCTACCTAAACTTACAAAATGTTTATTCTAAACATCAACACGAAAAAATGTATCATTCAATTCAAAAAGCGAACGTTTTGTTTTATAAGCATGAGTATTAAAATTTGAAGAAACAAAATATTTTATATATAAAATACAACTTCATTTGTAATAAGAAAATAAGAACGCTATAATCTCACTACCCAAATGTCTAAATCTCGTTGTCATCATTTAATGAAGTTTACATTAAAATACCAACTTAAGGCCGAAACATACTCATCCGAATGCGAACAAAATGGCGACCAGACATGCCACAATAAAGTCACGGAACCACAGAATATCAGATATCAGACTAACCTAAAACTTCAGTTTTCATTTGCCTTGACATTTTAGTAATTATGGAGAATCTGTTGAATTTATACGAAGTTCTCTGTGTTGATGTCACCAATTACACAAAAATAACAGTACATAATTACTGAATGTATCTTTGTTAATTCTTTGTACTTGTGTTTTGACATATGACATCTGTAAGAAAATGAGGTTGGTAGTTGCGTTTTCCTTTCGAGAAGTAATATATAGAAATGTTGTAACGTGGTAGTTTTATTAATAAAATATTAACACTCTGGAGTATTCAACAATACATCTCTAGGCTCAATCTCAAGGACATCGATGTGACCTTCTGCAGGTGGATAAACTGCATGCTAAGAGGAAGAATAATTTACTCCTCTTAGTGGGAGCCAAGGTCACCAGGGGCAGTCCGCAAGGGGGAGTCATGTCCCTAGTGAGCTGGAACCTGATGGTGGAGAACCTGCTAATCACACTAGAAAGGGGTAGACACAAAACACTTGGGTACGCAGACGATATAGTCATTATGGTCCAAGGAAAATTCAATACCACGGTTAGGGAAAGAATGCAAATGGCCTTAAATCTGGTCGGTACATGGGTAGATAAAGAGAGTTTGAACATTAGCCCCTCCAAATCAACCATTGTATCTTTTACCCGAAGAAGTAAGTTAGAGAGCTTAGGACTTCTACCCCTTCAAGGGACCCACACAACTGTCGGGGGAAGTTAAATATCTCGGAGTGATTTTAGACTCTAAACTTACCTGGAACCAACAGCTGGCAAAAGCAAACAAGAAAGCCGTGGCTACATTAATGATAGTCAGACAGAAGTCCCGAAATGGTGTATTGGACATACAACATAGTGAAACCCATGATTACATACGCATTTTTGGTATGGATGGGGGTCAAAGATAACAAAGCAAGTTGAGCAAAGTACAAAGACTTGCCGGGGGCTATGAAAACATCAACATCAGCCATGGAGGTACTGCTGAACCTCCCCCCGATTGACATAATAATGATGGGAGAGGCAAGAATGGGACTTATAAGGCCAAAGAACGAGCAATAGATCGCATCACAATAAGATAAAGGAAATAGTGGGAGGTAACATTCTTCAATTGAAGGGAGTGGATAGAAAACAACATCAAGGACAAACCTGGAGAAAGGATCTGGTATACAGACGGATCTAAGACCAGGGAAGGAACTGGTGCTGGAATATATAGTGAGGGGAGAAACTCCCAAATAAGTTTCTCACTAGGAACATGAGGGAAGTGCATAATGCACGGATCAAAATATGCACAGACGTCAAGCATCACTGAAGGCTCTTATGGGAATGCCGTGAATTAATAATAAAAAGCTGATGAACTAGCCAGAGAGGGTTCATTAACTCCATATATTGGTTCATAACCCGCACTTGGATGCATACGGGACTGGATCAAACGAAAACAAAAAGAGTGAAGCCCCTCTCATGCACCACGGAAAAACATTTATCAAAGAACCGTCTAAATACAAAGCTGAAGAAGGACGCAGACCTTTCCTGCAGACAATGTCGTAAAGGGACAGAAACCATCTGAAAATATACTGTCAGAATGTGAGGTACTGGATTGCCTAGGCTAACTCCCGAAGAATGCAGCAGCCAACCGGTGAAGAACCTGTACAGAATGGTACAGGGGACAAGAGTTACGGAGTGGGTGCTGTGAAGCTAACCCGGAAGGCACAAAAAGCCTAAGAGGCTGAGATGCAGCTGGCGAAAGGACAACATCCGAGAAAGGGAAAAAAAACACTCTGGACTTTGCGAAACGCAAAGAAAAATAAAAGAACATGTAGTATGTAGTGTTCGTCAAATATTCCGTAATAGAATTCAAATGTCAAAATCGAAAAATGACACATGTCATCATTTATTTCATCGCAGAAAAATTGCGTTTATTCGGAAGAGTATGGACGAGCCTTTTTACCAATCAAAAAGATTAAATTTGGCCATAATTCACAACCGTTTACCGTGCCTATTAAATAGGCGTTCTTATTTTCTCACTTCGACCATTGATTTAAAACAAGAATTATTGCTGATAAACTTTATATATTAGAAGAATTTTTAGAAAGTTACACAATTATCACGTTAAGTTTCGAGCTCAAAATAGAATGCGAGTAAACAAATCATTTAATTTTTCAAAGTATTTGTTTAGATTACACGCAAAAAGCACCATACCTTTACATTTACAAGGTTAAAGAGTAGAAACCACTTGTGATTCTAACAAAAATTCTCACCGTGCATATAAACAAAAATTTGAATTTTGATTTTCGCAATTCAATCAGGAAATTTATTGATATCCGACAAGTGACAACTGTCATATTTACTGAAATGACATTGACACATGTCAACAGTCAAATTTAGTCAAAATTTAGAAATTATTTGAATAAAAAGCCAGATTGTGAATCTGGTGTTCTAGTGAAATTGAAACACATCTAAACAGTGAAAGACACGTTGATAAAACTGTATATTTTATTAACTTAGCACGCGGATTTGAAAAAAAATTATACTGTTTTGCACATTCTAAGGGAGAATGGGGCCAAATAACCTGGGGGCAGAGGAGAAGGAGCAGCTAATTGCAGCGGGTTTTGTCCCCGGGCCCCCCCTTTTGTCATACGTATTCTAGTGGAGTTCTCTTTCCTCTGCATCTCCTCTCCATGTACCTTTCTACGAGTTTCTTAATCTCAGAAAACACCCATACTGAAGATGTAAGGGCGGTCAGAAACGCCATATCTGAAAAAAGTAAATAGGTTTATGTCAAATAATAAACCAAAAAACAAACCGCAATTTGAGCTTCATTATTGAATAGTGTGTTTGTAAAATCGATTTATAAGGCAACTGAATTTAACCAATCAAGATCAAGTACACGTTTAAATTTAATCTGCGGCACGAGATTTAATTTAAACGTCAATGTCAAATAAATATCTTTTAAATTAATGCAAATAAAAGCTTATCAAATTTACTTGGGTACTACAAAAACATTTTTTATATATTATACTTACCCCATGCAGTCAATGCTTCAGTTTGAAATATGCTCTGTAGTGGTCGAACATATACCACAAGCAACTGACCAAGAACTGACAATCCCACAGCTAATAAGAACATTTTATTGGAGAAAAACCCGATTGTAAATACACTCTTTGTTTGAGACCGGCAAGAAAGGGCGTTCCACATATCGAAGAATACAAAACACGTAAAAGTCATGGTCGTGTCTCTGGCAGTTATTCCTTCAGAACTTAACTGAAAATTAAAATAACTTTAATAACCTCATCATTAGGCAAATAATTTGTTTGGTTTGAATGACTTTAACAGTACCTTTAAAATAAATATAAACAAGCTCTATAAAAAAATTAAACAGTATTTTTAATTTAAAAATAATATACCAACCTCTTTCTGGAATACCCACAAGGTTCCACCAATGATGAACGAAGCCGATAGTAAAACATTCAGTATAAGTTTTTTTGTGATCATAGGCTCTTTAGTGTCTCTGGCTTTTTGTTTAACTACATCCTCCTCTACTGGCTCTACACCTAAACTTTGTGCTGGAGGACCATCCATAATAATATTGATCCATAAAATCTACAAAAATAGTATATTACAAACCAAACAATCAGAATTACATAATCTAAAATTAATTCAAATTTAATCATGTACAAAAGATTTTAATATAGTAGTCGGTGCATTTGACATTTGTCCAAATTAAGTGAACCTCTAGCAAGCTATGAAAATGACATATTAGTGACTGATTGTGAATAAAAAAATTACGCTTCAGTTCTATAAAAATATGTAATTTGTCACATTAGCCTTGGAAGCGAATTGGCAAACGTTATTTTGACACATTAAAATTAACTCTCTGTCAGTGTAAATATACATTTATTTCGAATACAAATAACTAAAATGAGTTCATAGTATAGTGAAAATGAATTGGGTAACACCACCCAATATAATTCAGTTAGCTGCGGACGCTACTGACAACCTATTGCCAGAAAAATGTAAATGTAATGTAAAACAATGTAAAGACCGCCAAACAGGGATAAGGGTATAAATAATTGCCAACATTTTACAATTAATTACTATAAATAAAAGTTTACATACATTATTCCTGAATATTGTTATGTTATTTGGTATTTATGCTTTTTATTTGTACGAATGAAAGTGTTCGTAGAAAAAGTATAGTACACAACTAAGATTATTGCAACTCTCGTTATGTAATATGCTCTTGTAATTTATTAAATTATAGACGCTATATTGAGAATTATATATTCTTACCTGCATAGCATTTAGTGGATTGGGAATATCTAAAATTGTTGAAAGGGCAATAAGTGATAGTGCAGCTATTGAAGTTGATAACTGGAAAGTTACGAAATTTCTAATATTGTAAAAAATACTTTTTCCTTCTTCTATGGCAGCTCTAAAAACCAAAGTAACTTATCAGTTTTTTTTAAATATTTTAGATAATTAATAAAGCAAATAGTTATGTTATGAAAGAAAATCTGAAAAAGTCCTGCCTCATCTCTCATACCAAAGGTCAATGTTTCTTGAATTATATATTTTTTTTAAATTATTTTACCTATTATAAAAAATTAACATCGCTGCTATAGTTTGTCCATTTTCAATTGCAGACATATAAAAATAAAATTCCCAGATGTGCCGACAAGTTGCTTTTATCGGCATTGGTGTGCTATATTACTTTTAAAAATACGTTAAAAAATATAATGTAAAGGCAATCGGGTTATCATAAATTGGATTATTCATTAATAGACCAAGCGCAATTTTCGTTAAAATGACATAATGTGACGGCAAGTCACCCTTTTCATTTTTTTTTTGTGATTTCATAGATTCAAGATCTCTCTTTCACGTAATCACTATATGGACGCTAAGGGAGGTGTGGTAGGGGGGGATTAACATGTAAACATATGGTAAATATACCTGTTGAAATCGGTCTAGCGGTTCTCGAGATATTGCTGTCAGAATTACTGTGTTCAAATTTCAAGTCGCTAGGTGGATTAGGGAGGAAGGAGGAGGACCTTGCTAAAGGATGTATTAAGGAGATGATGATTTTCGCGAAAACTGACAAATGGCGACCGAATTTCGGATTTTGCAAGGGAGGGAGGGGGGAGAAAGCGTTTTGCCTTGTAGAAGGGCAAGGGATAGGGTTTTGGTGACATCGCGCCAGGCTCATTTTCAAGGACAATCAATTCTCTGTCAAGATTTTTTTACACCAAAGCTCTAACTGCATTAGAGCCTGCAGATGCGCGTGAAATATTTATAGAAGCGAGTGCGCTAGCTCAGCTGCCGTGAAATTAGATGTCGGAATAGTATTTGTGAGAGAAGAGAGATGAGAGGGAGCGCTAGGCTCCTCCCCCTTGTAAAATTAAATTTGACCTAAAGTATACCTGCAAGGGCATTCGGTTTAAACAGGGTAACTCTGTTTATCTTATACAAACCATAAACAGTTATACGTAAATACTCTTGCACTTGCGTACCCTTATCAATTTTTCTTTATACGTTTTTCGATTTTGTGAATGATCCACACCAACTCCTTTCGTGATTACTCGATAGATGGAAAATTTATTTATATTAGTTAATTCAGCAAATCTTCTAATGACTGCATTATCAGCTTGCTGGTTATTTTCCTTTTGAAGACAATCGAACTTATTCAAAATAACTTGTTGATTTTGTATTTGTAAGTCTTTATTATTAATTAATAATTTGATTTTTTGCATTCATCCATGGTCTCCAAAGCGCCATCGTTACAATGAAAACATGAAAACCACCAAAAGCTAATTTACTTACTGTGCTAACTGTGATCGTACTAAAGTAGGTATGGGGCTGGTTGGGAGGACCGCCTCCACTCCACTTTTAAGCCACACCCCTTCTGTCACTTGTCAACAATCTGTGTCCGTGCGTGCGCTACAATTTGTCAGATTGTTGGAAACCCTGTTGACAAGTGACAGAAAGGGTGATGCTTAAAAGTGGAGTGGAGGTGGTCCTCCCAACCGGCCCCGTATTTACTTACTAAAACCCTCTACCTTCTCTCGACCCGGCAATGTATTGTACCGAAGCGAGCGCTTATCCGCAGAGATAAAAAATGATTTGATGAGTCGAAATTTCTTAGTCAATCGAATGCCTCTCAACGCAATTGGTTAATTCTGCATACTGACGACACCTGTCAATCAAGTCTGCATGGACTGAATGAGGGAGCAAAGAATAAATTTCTAGAGGTAGATATCATTATATTTTTTTCCATAATTTCGCATTAGCTCTGTACTTTATTTATATACAGGGTGGCGCAAATTTAATTGAACACTATTGGGATTTCTTAAACCGTTATAGATACAAAGTTGGTTAAATGACAAATTGATTGATTTTTTCAAAAGTAAAAAATCAGGTCCGGTTTCTGAGATATTTGGGGAAAACTAAAGTTGACGATTTTCGTTTTATTTATTAATTAACACCTTAATTTTGAAAGATAGAAAAAAAGTTATAAAGCTTTTTTATTGAAGGACAAATACAACTTAACATAGCGTATCCAATTTTTTAAAACAACGTTTCGTCTTTGAACGGCTACCCTCATCTATTTTTTTTTAAATACGGACCTGTACGTTTTATTTCATTTTTGAAATTCCCATTTTTTTCTCTATCCAACCAACTTTTTAAAACAACGTTTCGTCTTTAACTATTTTTTTAAATGCGCCCCTGTACTTTTTATTTTATTTCATTATTGAGCATATTTGGGATGTAAATTTAATCAAAGGTAATACCACACGAGTCCTCCAAATTTTATCGATTAAATTTTTGGTTTTCACGAAAACGGCTTTATTTGGAAAAACCACGAAAACAAACTGATTGATAAAATCACGAGTCCGCAGGACGAGTGATTTTATCTTAAATCAGTTTGTTTGAGTGGTTTTGCCTAAAATAAAGGCGTTTGAGTATGAAGATCAAAAATTTAATCTATAAAATTTCAGAGGACGAGTCGTATTTGAAAGGATTATTTTTTGAATCATTTTGTATTAAAAACAGAGAACATAGTCATTTATGCAAAAGATACTTTACACACAAATATTGAAAATTTTCTTTACCAATTTAAATTGAAACCTGAGCTGTTATAGTTTTACATACAGGGCCACCAAGGCGATTTTTTGACTGGCTACCCCGCGAAACCGCGCCGTAAATAAAAGCGAAGAAGAAGAATGAAATGAAGTCTTTCTTAATTTAATTAATTTTAAGTTTAGTGTTAAAGTGAGGTATCTAAAAATGTTGAAGGAGTTTTGAAATAAACTAATAAAAACAGGTTAGTTTACAAATACATTTTGAAATTTGGTTATTAACATAGATTTGCAATACATTTTAGTATAATAATAATTGATAAATGTTTACATTTGACATCTCAAATAGGTAAACACAGTTTAATCAAAAAACAAAAACGACGAAGCGGTTTTATCAGTATAAAACACAATGATTGGTTAGGATCCTGAGTTGTTATTGGCTGAAACCACAAAATCTGACTGTTTTGACAGATGAAAAAAATAATCAAAGGTAATACCACGAGTCCTCCAAATTTTATCGATAAAATTTTTGGTTTTCACGAAAACGGCTTTATTTGGAAAAACCACGAAAACAAACTGATTGATAAAATCACGAGTCCGCAGGACGAGTGATTTTATCTTAAATCAGTTTGTTTGAGTGGTTTTGCCTAAAATAAAGGCGTTTGAGTATGAAGATCAAAAATTTAATCTATAAAATTTCAGAGGACGAGTCGTATTTGAAAGGATTATTTTTTGAATCATTTTGTATTAAAAACAGAGAACATAGTCATTTATGCAAAAGACACTTTACACACAAATATTGAAAATTTTCTTTACCAATTTAAATTGAAACCTGAGCTGTTATAGTTTTACATACAGGGCCACCAAGGCGATTTTTTGACTGGCTACCCCGCGAAACGGCGCCGTAAAAAAAAGCGAAGAAGAAGAATGAAATGAAGTCTTTCTTAATTTAATTAATTTTAAGTTTAGTATTAAAGTGAGGTATGTAAAAATGTTAAAGGCGTTTTGAAATAATAAAAACAGGTTAGTTTACAAATACATTTTGAAATTTGGTTATTAACATAGATTTGCAATACATTTTAGTATAATAATAATTGACAAATGTTTACATTTGACATCTCAAATAGGTAAACACAGTTTAATCAAAAAACAAAAACGACGAAGCGGTTTTATCAGTATAAAACACAATGATTGGTTAGGATCCTGAGTTGTTATTGGCTGAAACCACAAAATCTGACTGTTTTGACAGATGAAAAAAATAATCAAAGGTAATACCACGAGTCCTCCAAATTTTATCGATTAAATTTTTGGTTTTCACGAAAACGGCTTTATTTGGAAAAACCACGAAAACAAACTGATTGATAAAATCACGAGTCCGCAGGACGAGTGATTTTATCTCAAATCAGTTTGTTTGAGTGGTTTTGCCTAAAATAAAGGCGTTTGAGTATGAAGATCAAAAATTTAATCTATAAAATTTCAGAGGACGAGTCGTATTTGAAAGGATTATTTTTTGAATCATTTTGTATTAAAAACAGAGAAAGACACTTTACACTCAAAAGTTCGATATTTTCTTTTACATTTAAACGCCAAATATTACAAACGTAATATAAGTTGCCTATCTAGTAGTAGGCATTTAAGATTATTTATTAAGTGTAACGTTTAGACGTTTTGACATTTTATGTTAGTTTCAAACGAATTTATGGATGGAGCTGTGTTGTATTGACAATAAACGAATAAAAACAGGTTAGTTTACAAATATATTTTGAAATTTGGGTATTAACATAGATTTGCAATACATTTTAGTATAATAATAATTGATAAATGTTTACATTTGACGTCTCAAAAAAGGTAAACATAATTTAATCAAAAAACAAAAACGACGAAGCGGTTTTATCAGTATAAAACACAATGATTGGTTAGGATCCTGAGCTGTTATTGGCTGAAACCACAAAATCTGACTGTTTTGACAGATGAAAAAAATAATCAGTATGAAACTCAATGATTGGTTAGGATTGTGAGCTCTTATTGGCTGAAACCACAAAATCTGACTGTTTTGACAGATGAAAAAAATAATCACAAAAATGCATATCAGGATGGCTTTGAAACAAAAATTATCCTTTATTTTGACGTTTCTTAATTTTGTTGATGTTTGACAGTGCAATTTATTAGTTAATTAGTGTTATTTTAGTAATTATTAAAAGTATCTCAATTTTTAATTAATTTTATTCAAAAAGATTTATAAATATTTTCAGTGAAAATGGAACAGGACCGTACTTAGCAAAATTCCTAAAGTACAGTTCATTGTCAAAACCTAATAAAAATACTAAGTGTTCTATATGTGTTTTGGGCGATTCCAAATGTTACCAAATTTGGAGAACCAAACTTATTAGACTACACCCTATAGATGAGTCTGTCCCAACTTATTGTAGATTAAGTTGGCTGCGTAGATTGTGGACTGTCTCTGTGCTTTGTAATGAAATTATACACTGGTTACTTGAATTTTTATATTTAACGATAACTTTCGTAAAAAACAAAACACTTTTTAACAAACGTAGAATTTAACAATGATTTAAAACTGGGTTTTCAATTGCTCAAGAAATAGGTGAGTTTAAATAAGGATATGTATGTAATATCATTGCTGAATTTATTACGTATGAACTGTCCAACGATTACACCTGTTCACATGGAGTTAGAAGTTCTACTGACTTAAATTTATTACGCGTGGACAGTCCCAAGCTTACGACCTGATCCACGCGGAGTTTGATGTTATACTGATTTTATTTTTGATTTATTTGAAACGCTTGCCGTTGGGCGAAATCCCTTCGGCCAATTACCGCAATCCGTTTGCGGCTTTATTGATGTGTGTTTTTCCATTTCTGCCCGGCGACCCGCCGGCGCGTCAGCGAGTCGCTTGCGCTTGCCGCTTGCCGACAAGGGCGGCTTTCGCATTGAAGTTTGATATCCTTGTTCATCGGTGACTTACTTCCGCGTTAATTTGTATCTGCGCGATGGCCTTGATTCACGACACGTGTTATACTGTTGCTATGCTAGGCACCTAAGCGTGCGTTTTGGTTATTTTTATTTTCTTTTATCGCCATGGGCGTAGGTTAAAATGTTCGATTTCGAACACTATGGTTGGATACAGAAAAAAACGGGGATTTCAAAAATGAAATAAAAAGTACAGATCCGTATTTAAAAAAAATAGTTGAGGGTAGCCTTTCAAAGACAAAACGCTGTTTTAAAAAATTGGATATGCTATGTTAAGCGATATTTGGCCTTCAATAAAAAAACTTTATAAACTTTTTTCTATTTTAAAAGAATAGGATGTTAATTAAATTAAATAAAACGAAAATCGTCAATTTCGTTTTTACCCAAATATCTCAGAAACCGGACCTGATATTTTAATTTTGAAAAAACCAATAAATTCGTCTTGAAAATTCCCTTTTTTTTGTCCCAATTAATCAACTTTGTATCTATAATGGTTTACGAAATCCCAAAAGTGTTCAATTAAATTTGCGCCACCCTGTATATTCATAATTTTTTAAATAGTCCTTGTATCAAGCGGAATAAATTTTGTTCTGCAATTGAAAATGGTTAAACTATACTAGCCTGCTTCTTTAAACCAATCTATACACCCTTATTAGTTTTCCAGGTATTTTAAAACGATCAAGCCGAACCTTAGATTTTGTTAAATCAATTTACAAGGTAAAAAATGACCTCAGAGCGCTCAAACTTTCCTATTATAACCAATAAAGCATAAAAGGCACTTACATAATAGTATAAAAATCGTCATCGACAAGAATCATATCGGCTGCTTCTTTACATACGTCTGTCCCATTTTTGCCCATGGCTATACCAATATCTGCCTTCTTAAGGGCCACGCCATCATTAACTCCATCCCCGGTCATTCCAACAATGTGACCCGTTCTTTGTAACGATTTTACTATCGACAGTTTATTTTTCGGGGATACCCTGTAGAATACTGTCGCTCGAGGTACTGCTTCGTCTAACTCGTTTTCCGTAAAAGCGTCTAATTGTTCGCCGGAAAGTACTTGGGAGGGGAGGGTCTCTAAACCTATTGACTGTGCTAAACGAAGAATTAAATTAAAATTAATTGGGTCCGATATGATTGTAATAGATATAGACTAGCGGTTCTCAATCTTTTCAAATTCTGTACCACTTAAATATGAAACAAAAATATATGTACCACCAAAAAAGCATTTCTCCATTAAAAATCAATACATCTTAAATGGAGTTTTTTTAATCAAAGAATAAAAAACCCTTTAAAATTATATTACTTGAAAACTAAATGTGTTTCTTGGCGCAATTTTACATTCATTTAATTTTTTTTCTGTAAAATTTGTACCACTTAGAATATTGTAATGTATCACAGTTTGAGAACCGCTGATAGACCAATCAATTGGTATTTTAATTTATATAAATTGCTACTCGAAAATAAAAAATAGGCACAGGAAACCTAGGAATGTGTTCCGGGCAGTGGGCCACAATTCGCAGGCAGTCACCCACATTCTGGGTTTGCTGGTGATAACTTGCGAAAACGAGGCGTCCAAGGCATGGCTGAAACAGAAGGTGCCACTACTAAAGCCCTGGGAGGGGGCAACTCTTAGAGTCGATGACGCTAAGAAAGTTGTCAAAACTCACAGGGCCTTAGTATGGGTACCAACTGAATTCATGGATAAAAGAGAACCATGCTTCTGAAAACCCAGAATATGGGCCTCAACACAGAAGACAGAATTACCCTAGTGCTTGGACTGGATAAATGGCCCCGAAGGAATTGGAAAGAAGAGGTTTTAGAGCCTTCTTCGGACTAGCTACGATAACCTTCAGGGCTCAGAAGAAGCAAGAGCAAGATGCTGCGGGTCCTTCAGATAATCCTGCAACATAAGAAGGCTGCAACAGCTGCCCTCTGCAAATACCTTATCCAAAACAATATCGACATAGTCCTGATACAGGAGCCCTGTATCAACAGGGGACGAGTATCAGTACTGGGGGAAGTTAAGGGTAAGTTAATCTACGACCTAACAGCAGGAAACGTAAGAACCTCCTTTATAGTTAGGAATGACCTACATGATTTAAAAACCAAGCGGCAATAAGGCTGAAAACACATATGGTAGGACATTGGATGGAAATAATTGTAGTCTCAGTATATCTGCCATATGACTCTCCAAGTCCACCTCCTTCGACAGAAATGGAGCGACTTGTCGAACACTGTAGGGCCACAAACCTACAGGTACTGATGGGGATAGATGCTAACTCACACCATACAGCGTGGGGCAGCAGTGACATCAACAAAAGATGTGAGTACCTTTTAGATTACGGTATTGCACAAAATTATGAGCCAACGTTTATCACTAAAACTCGTAGCGAAAGAATTGACATTACTTTGGCGTCCTCTGAAGTAAGCTCCCAGATAACTCACTGGCACGTATCCAGAGAGCCATCACTCTCGGACCACAGATACATCCGAATGGAAATCTATGAAGCAGAGAATACACCAGGGATGTATCGTGACCCGAGAAGGACAAATTGGGAGAAATTTAAAGGGGACTTAATAACTAACCTTAATAATGTCAAGAGAAACATAAAAACCAGTACTGATGTAGAGCTAGCATCTAGACAGCTCCAAGATGCTATTATAAACTCATACCAGGAAAACTGCGCAGAGGTAAGACAAAACACCAGCAAAAACACTAGTTGTTGGAACAACGATCTTGTTAAACTCAGGAAAGAAACGCGCTTTCTTTTTAATAAAGCGAAAAGAACAGGTGAGTGGGAGAAATATACCACGTTACTGACCAAGTATAATATAGAGATCCGTAAGGCAAAGAGAAACTCGTGGAGAAAGTTCTGCGAAGAGGTGGAAAAAACCTCGGAAATACACAGAATCCTTGCCAAAGATCCTATTAATCCCATCGGGAATCTACTAAAACACAGAATCTGGCAGGGAAACTCTGGAGGCACTACTACAAACACATCTGCCAAACTCCAAAGTGATAAAAGAAAAACAAGCGATCCCGAACATGATAAACCCCAATCATAGGGCCACAAAAAGGGATTGGAAACTGGCAAACAGAGTCATAACCCAAAGCAAGATTAGCTGGGCAATAGACCTATTTGAACCATACAAATCACCTGGTCCGACCGGTATATTCCCTGTCTTTTTGCAACAGGGAAAGAAAATGCTGGTACCAGTGTGACATGTAAACTTTTAAGGGCAACTCTAGCTACTGGTTACATTCCAGCTAGCTGGAAGAAAGCTAGATTTGTCTTCATTCCAAAACCTGGGAAGGACTACTCTCAGGCTAAATCATTCAGACCCATTACTTTATCATCTTTTATGATAAAGTTAATGGAAAGCTTTCTAAAAGAAAGGCCACTTCATAAAAACGAGCAAGCTTATCAAACCGTAAAATCCTGTGAAACAGCACTCCATCAACCAAAGAGGCTGCACACAAAAATAGCTTTAGGAGCCTTTCTGCATTCGATAACACCTCTTTTAGAACCATGGGTGCAGCTGCAGCAAAGCGTGACGTAGACGACACCACATGCAGATGGATACAAACCATGCTATGCAATCGATCAGCTGAAGCAGCATTGTTGGGAGAGAACATGGAGGTGTCAATTTCCAAGGGATGCCCACAGGGAGGAGTCTTATCACCTCTACTGTAGGATTTGGTAATTGACGAGCTCCTGGTACAGCTCAGCAATGCAGGATATTATACCCAGGGGTATGCAGACGATGTACTCATACTTGTGGTGGTGTCTAAAGGAAAACCTTAAAGTTAATCCTAATAAAACAGCACTAATTGCCCTCACGAAAAAGAAGAAGTTCGACAATCTCAGACTACCCAAGCTCTTCAACACTCAACTGCAATTAACCCAGGAGGTGAAGTATCTAGGTATAATCCTTGACGCTAAACTAACCTGGAACAAGCATTTGGAAAAAACCATTAATAAGGGTAAAATGGCACTAATGGCCGCCAAAAGGGCCATAGGCGGCTTAAAACCACGTATGCTACACTGGTTGTATACTGCAGTGGTAAGACCCATGTTAACCTATGGCTCTTTAGTGTGGTGGCCTAAAGTAATACAAAGAAAGGCGATACTGGAGCTTACTAAACTCCAGCGTTTAGCCTGCATTTGCATTACAGGTGCCATGAGGAGCACTCCAACAGCAGCAATGGAAACCATACTAAACCTTCCGCCACTTGATATTTATATCAGAACGGAGGCGAGAATGGGGGCACTCAGGTTGGAATGCAATGGCTACTGGGATCCTTATGAACAAGGACACAGTAGACTCACAAAAATCATCACAAACTCGTTGATGGAGATGAGAAGTGATGAAATGGCACCAAAAAACAACTTCACAAAGCCCTTCAACGTTCAGCTGAGTTGGGAAGGTGAAGAAACGAAACAACTTTCGGGAAGGAACATTGGTTTGGTATACTGATGGTTCAAAACCCGCAAGTGGAACTGGAGCTGGAATATATCGTCCCTGTAATTGCAAAATGCCATATGTCAAAAAGGCCACTTTTCAGGAGAGCAAAAAAAAACTTAATATCTTTTTACTTTTTTGTTTAATTATTTCAGAAATCAGTTTATTGCTTATTTTTATGATGTAACATCATGTTATATGGCATTTAAGGCGTTAACTTAACGTGTTTGTGTTTTATACGCACATACGGAATTTTTGACATACGACATTTTGCAATTACAGGGACGATATGGTGAAACACCCAGAAGCAACCTAAACGCACTATTGGGGAATTACGCATCAACACTTCAAGCAGAAGTACATGTTGTAGAGCTTTGTTTGAGGGAGAATATTGACAGGGGGCATAGAGGGAAAACAATCCTCATTTACTCTGACAGTCAAGCTGCCCTACAGGCCTTATCATGTAACAAAATCAGATCAAAATTGGTCTGGAACTGCCTACAAACCCTGCTCGTTCTGGCCAACCAAAATAAGGTAACACTTAGATGGGTCCCAGGGATAAAAGGCAACGAGGAAGCAGTATCCCTGGCAAGGAAAGCCTCAGCGACCGTTTTTACTGGTCCTGGACCGGCGTTTGGCATTCCTAAATCCTCGGTACGACTCTCGCTGACTAGGTGGATGTTAAAAGAACACCGGTCACGCTGGGATCTCGTGACGGGCCAACAAAACAGTAAACGAGGTGTAGAGTAATTTGAATGCGACAGTGGCGTTTCGTCCCAAACTGCGGCGTGCGCGCCACTCGTTCGCCCTAACACTCGATTTTCGATTGTAAAAGTTAAATGTAAATGTAAAACAAAAGTTGAAAAAGTTATTTGAGAAAAACATAACTTAAAAAAATTTTTTTTTCAACTCCATTTTTAGGTACTTAAAATTTATAAAATCGTCACGAATTTTTTATAGCGTGAAAGTACAGTTCTTTACGAACAAAATGCGCCCCCGAACGTTTCTCTACGTTCACTCGACGAGCAAGAGTGAACGATTTTCGAAAACATCTTTGTTTCGAAAAATCGATATAACTCAAAAAACAAAAAATATTTTGCAATTTTTCAAAAATGTATGTTTTTGGGTTGTCAAAAGCTATATTTATTGTAAATATCAAGACATTATAAGAAAAATTGAAAAAGTTATAGCAAAATGACGATTTTAGACGGTTTTTTCGATATGTCTCGAAAAGTAATTCAACAATCGATACTTTCAAGACGGCCAATCGAAAGATCTTTTTATTATCTACAACTTGCTCATTTACTATATTTCGATTCAACGAGAAGTTTCTTTTTGATTAAGAAAAAACGGTTTTATTTAACTTTACGAATTTTTTAGGTTAGGTTCCTCACTGAAATCCGTGACTGTTTTGAAACCATCTTTCTTAGAATTTTTTTTCTACATCAGTGTTTTTTTTGTTTTCGGGTAGCAATTTATGTTTCCAATAAAAGACCACTCAAATGCGGATATTTTGATACCAACAGGTTCGTCTTGAAAAATACAACATTTCATATCATTGCGCCAAAGTGATAATTTAATTAATAAACCCAAAAATCAGTTCATTTATCAGAAATTTTCCATTCGATTTACAAAATCTTGCCATTTAATTCCAGCCACCCGCTGCGCTAAATTAGAGTCGAACTTGAGACATATTAATTAGCATTATGTATAAACAACAAACCTGACAGCTGATAATAGAACTAATAAGTTTTAACTATATTATACAAATTACCAATTTCGTCGGCTTAGTGCAATAAATCATTATCTGACAAAACGGTTATTTGGAAATAACATTTGAAATTACTTTTTAATTAGGTTAATAAAGTTTGTTGTAAATAATGATTTCTTGATAATTGTTTTTACACCTACTTAATGACTTGTGTATTAGATAGAGGGTATGATAACAATAAATAGTTTTTAAATGGATTTTGTCAGATAATGACTTCTTGCACTAAGCCGACGATTTGAAGAAAGTGTCGCTTCTGTACGTTACAAGTAAAGTATTTGAAAACTAAGAAAATGCAGTATTACGTTTGTGAACTTAGAGTTCGTCCTAGAGAATTTCGGCGTTGTGAGGAATTAATCGATCTTCCAGAGGGATTTCAAAATGCGGCCCAACATCGCAGACAGAATACTAATTGTTATAGGCAAATTATGACCGACATTGAAGGGGATAAAAGTGAGACCTACTGACAGTTTAATTGTCTACCGCAAAGACGCAATATGTGTTTTGTTTGCGATGGTTATAGAAATCTCCAGACAATTTCTTTTGAAGCCAGGATAGACATATATTTAAAAAAAGAAATATATGTTCCAAAAGGTTCTTTGTGCTGTATTAACTATTTTAATGATGAAGGATATTTGTTGTCAGATTTAATCGGAGCTCTGCGTGCTAATGCTCGCAACGTAGTCATATCTCCTAGAGAGATATCACAATGGTTTCGAGCATTAAGAAATGCCTCTGTTGATGCTGTAAAAGATCATTTTGACTCTGAAGACAATTTTGATGATGAGGACTTTAAACTTATGACAAACTTGAGTAAAAATAACTTTGAGGACATGTTTACATATTGCAGTGACATTGTTGTATATGGAAAAACTAGTCACTAGTAAAAGGGATCTTATTACATTGCTGCTGATCGAACTATACCTAATAATAACTCACAACATTGGCGCAATGTTATGAAATGCTCTATTTTTCAAGATGAATCTGTTGGTATCAAAATATCCGCATTTGAGTGGTCTTTTATTTTCCATAAGATGGAAACATAGTCCTTTCACATTGAATTATGGCAGATCGATTGGGGTAATAATTAATAAAATTAATATTAATTAATTTACTAACCGATGGCGACAGCCGTATCCATCGAATCTCCTGTAACCATTTTAACTTGTACTCCAGACTCTTTTAAAATAGAAATAGCTTCTCTTACAAGCGGTCTAGGCGGATCACAAATACCTATGATACCCATGTAAGTTAAATCTTGTAAAGTACTACCTTTAGCCAATGTAATAACTCGTAGACCTTTCTTAGCAATTTCGTGGGATTCCGCCATAAATTCGTCTTTTTTAATATCCGTCATTGATTGGCGATTACCTAAAAACAGTAACAATTTTAATGTCATATGTCACTCGAGTGCGAAACTGACACTCGACATGCGTCACCTTACGTCAATTGTTCACAAAAAAAGAATTAAGTATCGAAAAGTGCTAACCATTCCAATTGTAACTGGTACATTTCGGTAAAATCTTCTCTATAGCACCTTTGACGAAGAATATCTCTTCTTTGTTGTTGTCGTATTTTCCAACGCACTGGACAGCCATCATTTTTTGTTCGGAACTGAATGGGTATTCTTTGAGCCTTATATAACGGTTCGAAATATTGTCCATACCGTGTTTCATCGATGCCGCTAGTAGAGCTCCCTCTGTTGGTGTACCGAGTAAAGTATCGTCTTTTATTTGGGCATTGTTGCATACTGCTCCGACCTAGATACAAAATTGAAAGTTGAACCAATTAGTATTTTTAGCAAAATATATTAAACAAGGCAGTAGAGATAGCGCAGGTTGGGCGTGTGAAAATTTCCTATCTCAATAGCATTGCTGGCCCCGCCCCTTTTCCAAGATAGCCACGCGTCACACTAGTCCCCATTTTTTATGAGTGTCGGAACCTGTAATCTACGTAGAAATCTTTCATCTATGTAGGAATCTACACTGTAGTGTCGGTAAGTAGGAATCTGTAATTGCCAACTCAACATGGGGTAATCAGCGCCACCTGTCAATGGGTGTCGGAAGCATACTCAGGAATCTGTAATCTACGTAGGACTCAACAAGATTGCCAAACCGGGTTGTCAACTCAACATGGCGAGTGTAGGAAATCTGTAATTGTCAAATAGGTTTAAGGGTTAGACTTCCTAGCATTGTCTAATCTAACTATTGATTCTTTGATGTGACACACTAACCTAACTTTTCCGTCATAACCTAAGCTTTGTACAAGATCTAACCCAATAGACGTAAAATGCGCTGATTCCCACATGTTGAGTTGGCAAACCTGTATTGTTGACAACCCTGTTGAGTTGGCAATGACAGATTCCAACATTCATTGACAGTATAGATTCCTACGTATACTTCCGACACTCATTGACAGGTGGTGCTGATTCCAACATATTAAGTTGGCAACCATGCTGAGTTGGCATTTACAGATTCCTACGTATACTTCCGACACTCATTAACAGGTGGCGGCCATTTTCCCTATGTTGAGTTGGCAATTACAGATTCCGACACTCGGGTGGCGCTGATTCCCCATTTTGAATTGGCAATTACAAATTCCAACACTCATTGACAGTATAGATTCCTACGTAGATTACAGGTTCCGACACTCATTGACAGATGGCGCTGCAAGTTGGATAAAAATGGCGACCAGCGCGACGCGTGTCCATCTTGAAAAAAGGGCGTAGCCAGCAATGCTATTGAGATAGGAAATTTTCACGCCCAACCGACGCAATCCCTACTAAAGGTGCCATCTACGCATTGACCTTATGACATAGGGCAGATTAATCAATTTTATTATTAAAAAACTTTTATAAAATGCATTGTTAAGTGAAGTTATCTACGTGTTTGTCTAAAACTGAATTAGAATAATGTCTAGTTATTTTCACTTACTTCTAACAACTGCCGAATACTTTCTCTGGCCTTATCGGGAAAGTCGTATTTCGTATGTAACAAAATTTGTCCGTGATCGTTGTAACCAGCGCCAGTTATTTCGGCTATGTAACCGTCAGGCGTAACCAATACAGTGGCTGTCATTTCGTTACGAGTGATCGTACCAGTTTTGTCAGAACAAATTACGTTTACACAACCTAAAGTTTCTACTGTGGGCAGTTTTTTGACAATCGCTTTTCTTTTCGCCATCCTCATAACTCCTAATGCTAGTGTGACAGTTACGACGATTGGTAGTCCTGAAATAGACAAAGGAGTTAAATCTTTTTAATGCTTTTTGAATGGGTAAATAGTCTTCTTATTAAAAACTAGCAAGGGCGTACTAATGAAGAAAATGAGACCAAATCTTCCCTTTACAGTACGATCATACAATGAAATAAAATAACAAATAATTCAGACCATATTGTATTGCTCTGCTTTGTAAAGCAGTCAGTTTGGTGTGTCATTTCGATTTGATCAGTATTAACTGGTCAAACCAAACTGACAGGTCTGGTGTCCACACACGGTCAGTTAGTGTGTTACATCATCTTTTGATACAGCCTTCCATAAACATTCTTCTTGCCACCTACGCGAAACAAAGAAAGCAATACATTAGAAAAAGGCCCATTCAAAAGCTTGAATTTTGCACAGAAATTATTCTAGAATAAATCAGTAGTTCTTGTACCACTCCTGTGAGCAGGTTAGCTAGTCGGGGCATTTCGGCCCATTCAAATTTTAATCAGTAGTAATTGTGTAGCATCATCGTTCTCACCGCACTGGGTAGTAATTTTGCTGTCGGCTGACATGGCCAAGAATATATAAAACAAATTCACTGAGCTTTTGCACAAGTATAAAAACCAGTTTGTTAGTCTTTGTTGTTGAATATAAATTTAAAGTTAAGGTGATTTCTTTTATTTCAATTTTTCGTACAACCAGCACCAAACTAGCAACCAAGAAATACAGTCCACATTTTTCGCTGCCTCCTAATAGAGTCATAAGATAATATAATTTTAACTTTTGATAATTGATAACGGCGGAGCATGCGCAGAATTAATGGAGTAGATCTGGTTTTGAAAACGAAGTCGCTCTATTCGATTTTTTTTTGTGATTTCATAGATTCGAGGTCCC
This sequence comes from Crepidodera aurea, assembly GCA_949320105.2. NCBI lineage: Eukaryota > Metazoa > Arthropoda > Insecta > Coleoptera > Chrysomelidae > Crepidodera > Crepidodera aurea. Next base: position 5,462,969 of record OX439477.1, on the reverse strand, counting down.
TCTTTCACGTGATGAAAGCTAGGGAAGGTGAGGAGGGGTGGTAAATTAACATGTAAAGATATGGAAAATCGGTTTTTCGCACGTAGCTCTCTGAGGTTTCTTCTGATCGAAACGACTTCTAAATAAAGTGCTCACGAAAACGCTTAAACTGAATTTTAACCCGTCCAAATCGGTCTAGCGGTTCTTGAGATATTGCGATTTGAAAGTATATGGATTTTCGCCGCGTTCCTCTATAAACTTAGAGCTTTGTGGTAAAAAAATCTTGAAAGAGAACTGATTGCCCTTGAAAATGAGTCTAGCACGAAGTCACTAACCCTATCACTTGCCCTTCTACAGGGCAAAACGCGTTCACCCTCCTCCCTCCCTTCCTGATTATCGGATCGAGAAAAAAATTCTGCAACCGATGATGCATAAAAAATCCGAAATTCGGTCGCCATTTGTCCGTTTTCGCGAAAACCATCATCTCCTTAATATATCCTGTAGCAGTGTCCTCATGAAAGAGTTTGCCATTTTGATTAACCGGATTGGTCCAGAAATAAAAAAGTTACCTCGAGTCAAAAATTAATCAGTGTTTGCATGATGATAGGATATATTAATAACAACAATACAGCAACACGAATCTTAATCAATAGGAAGATCGACATTGACCGTTTTATATACACAATATTTAATAACATAAATTCTCTACGTGTTGGTTGTCGACCTTCCTATCTCACGTAATATAAATATATACAAATACCTGACACTAATACAAATAACTACATATTCTAATATACTGGGCGATGCGACTCTACACACTGAGTTCTATAAACTACTATTGCTGGTATTTTAAAAAATAGCAGGTATAATATAAAGTTCTACAACTTTCTTACTACTTTTCTCACGGAAAAACCGAAACAACAAATGCATTTTTTTCGGATATAGCACAAGAAACAATGTAAGAAATTGAACAACTAAAGATGAATCTGTCAATTCGGTCAATATTTTTGAAAATCTCCTTACTGTCTTCTGTCTTACTCAAGCACTGTAACATGTTTACATGTTATTTGCCTATTTTTATAATAAATTATAATATTAATTATATTTAAATTATTAACTACGTTAACGCCCTCTGTGTTCAAAAGGATCTATCATTTACAGAGTTCTCTAACGATATTTTGATGATTCGTGACGTTAACAAAGGCGTCTAGATGCTTCTCTCTCTAGCGTTCGAAATCGAAATGGATCTTTTTTAATGAATTTGTGTCGATAGTATCATGTGCACATAAAGTGTCCAATTGAATTATCTAAATATCTTTAGAAACAAAACTAAAAACTGTGTTGTATACTAGGTAAGTTCTTGTTTTTAAGACCTCTATAATATTAATAAATATCCTCAGATATAGTTTGTACAATATTCCCGTTTAAACTTAATTTTAATTTCATTATTGGCAAATATGGCTACCATTTTATATTTCATCAAAAAAACTATTGTGAATTTTATATTAATTTAATAATAACTGTAAAATATATATCATTTTGTCTTAAAAATTCGGTAAACACCATTGAATTTGTTTAAAAAAATACTACTTTAGCAAAAGTCACTAAATTGTTTAATATTAATACACGCAGGTGTTCAAAAACGAACTTTTTACCTGATAAGTGAAATACATCGCGGATGAAGATTCACCGAAATCCCAGATAAGTGTAGATAGTAAAATAATAACAAGGTTATAATTTGAATGCACACCATTTGTGTATATATCAGCGCTATTGATTAATTTAATTTGTTAATAAACTGTTTTTGATTGTGATTTGTGACATTTAAATTTAAATAATATGCTCTAGTTTTTTAACTAAAGATTTTTATTTTTACTAACTACAACTGGTTAAAATAAATTCTCTTTGGTTATGTCATTTCCTACAGTCAGTTTCTGAAAATTCTTCTGACTGTAAATTTATTTTTCAAGTTTAACATTCATTCTACTCAAAGAGAATTTACTGGCGCCCATATCCACTAATATAACCTAAAAATGTTTAATTCTTGAAGAACTGACCCACGATCCTGAAAAGTAAATCCCATGCTCAGATATCTAAAACTTAAAAAATAATTGTGAGTAATTACGTCACAGCACTCTTTTTTATATGGAGATTTTCAACAGAAATTTTTCACTTTTCCGTACAATTTTTCAAAATTTTCTTTCATACAAACCTTGTCCTGAGAATTACAAATAAAACAAAAAAAGAATTAACCAAATAGGTGCAGCCGTTCTCAAGTGATACGCTTACAAACATTCGGCAATTGAATTTTATTTATATAGATGTTCAATAACAACCCCCAATGCAAATTGGGAATTTATGCAATAACTAGATTAGTTAAAAGATAAAATAAGCAAATATGCTATTATCTATTAACGAAACTGAAAAATGAAGCAGAATAATTTAAGCAACTGAACAATGCATAAATTCTCAGTTTGCATTAGGGGCTGCAAAGTAGTTGGCTATTTCTGGTCAATGTCTTCATGTTACTTCGAGGGGAAACACACAAACTAGTTTCCTGTAAATGCAAATTGGGAATTTATGCATTGTTAAGTTGTCTAAATTCTTTTGAGATGTATTTAATTTTTTGTTTAGTTTTAAGAAAAAATCAAAGTAAAAAAGGCAAACTTAATCATTGTATACAACTATTTCTTTACCTTCGGGTATAGCAGCTACAGCTAAACTGACACCAATTTGGAACATCTCCATGATGAGTTTTCCTTGAATCCAACCAACTAACATGATGAAACCGATAATGGCGAAAGAATAAATAGACAATTGGGTGCCTAATTTGTCCATGGATTTTTGTAAGGGTGTTTTGGGTGCCTCTTCTTCCAGCATCATTTTGAAAACTGAACCAAATTCGCTGTTAGTTCCAGTGCTCACAACAATACCCTAAAAGATTATTATTATTATTTTTATTACACATTAAGTGCAGAGGAGCAGGCTCCTATTATGCCCAAAAATAGAAATTAAACAATTGTGGAAAAAAAAGAAATACCTAATAATAAACAGATTACTCTTATAATTCATAGAGATCACATCTCCGTTAAATCAACGTAAAAGCAAATTCATTTTCAAATCAGTGCTCCATAGTGCAGCAAAAATAATAAAATAGTGCAGCAAACAGATTCCTCTTACAACTCATAGAGAACATATCTCCGTTAAGTCAACGTAAAAGCAAATTCATTTTCAAATCAGTGCTCTGTGGTGCAGCAAAAATAATATTTCTAATTCAATTCATACAGTGCTCCGTAGTGCAACAAACATATTCCTCTTATAATTCATAGAGAACACATCTCCGTTCAGTCAACGTAAAAGCAATTTTCAATTTCTGTTCATAGGTTTTTTAACTAATTAACATGTATCAGATGCTTCGTTTACTTTCTGAGTGAATTACTTTGTTGTGTTATTAAAAGATACTGTTATAAATGTTTAATCAAGTTTGTTTTTAAATAAAAAGTGTTAAATTCATAACATGTGCATTATTTGGGAGAACTGGATCTACGAAAGAAGAACTATAAGTCAGTCCACTGGTACCAACTCCAACAGCGCTTAAAAGGCAGCATAAACTAAACCAAAAGAGGCTAGTTCCCGGTAAGCGGCTGCATAATAAGACACACAAGATTTGATTTGATTTACCTTTCCTGTACCATTCCTGACTAATGTCCCCATGAAGGCAATGTTAGTGTTCGATGAGTGGGCTCCATTTGGTCTGATGACAGAATCAGTGTTCTTCTTGGCGGGTTCAGTTTCTCCCGTGAACGAACTCTCGTCTAGAGTAAGATCGTGTGCTTCAAATAATCTTATGTCGGCAGGTACTCGATCTCCTACGTTTAAAATTACCACGTCTCCTGGTACCAGTTCTCGTGCCAAAAACGAATCTGCGGTACCTTCTCTCATACTGAAAAAAATATACATACGAAATACTTTTTTTTAATAAATTTTGTGTACAAAATTCCATATCGCAGATATAGAGAAAGAGGACAATCACAAAAGGGATGAAGTGACGTTATCAATAGGGATGGGTGGAACAGCCGTAATTGAATAACAGGTACAACCTGTTCCAGTTCTAAAATATACCTGTTCCAGTTCCAACGTATTGCAAGTTGTATATCCTTAACTCCTGACTTTTTAATAACCTAACATTTTCTTCTATTTTCGCCGATATCAAAGTAGCTATTTTTAAGAAATGTAAAAGGCACTCGCTGTGACAGTCAGAGACTGTTCCAACGTACCTGTTCCGTGTCTCTAATAATACCTGTTCCAAGAAATATTTGTAAAAACCTGTTCCAAAAGGAACAGGTACTGTTCCAGTTACACATCCCTAGTTATCAAGAGAAGTGTTGGATCGAAATGCAAATACATTGTTTAAAATGGATAACGTTAGAAAGAATCCACAAATTTAGCTTTTTTTAAATTTGAGTATACAAGGGTTAAATCTACTGCTTCTACCTTCTACCACTTTTTTATAACACTTATGGTATTGATATCGTCATAGCAGAAGCACTGTCTATTCCAGAGTTTCCCAAACTTTTGAAGCCCACGGCACGGTACCAAATGATATCCAATAGCCACGGCACATGCCTTACTACCACGGGGTCTGGGAGGGAGGTACGGAGCACCTCATAGCATATGGGGAGGTCCTGGGGGCCTCCCCAGGGAAATTTTGGAAAATATAACCCGTAAAAACGCGTTATTATGTATTCTGGAGGTAAAATCGTCTGGATTTCATTATTTAGTTATGATCTGTAGCAATAGGTAATTTGTGCCAAATACTCTTCATCAATCGTTAACCTAGTCAAATTACAAAAAAAAACAACTATAATTAAATAAACGATATCTTCCTTTCATAAAAATAATTCTGACAATTCCACTCGTATGTAAAAAATGTCATATGAAAATTCAAAAATCGTAGTTTGCTATCGGATATTTTAAGTTGAAACACTATCGTCGACCACTAACCAAAACACAAATTTTAACACACTCTACGCGCGTTTCGCCAACTATGTTGGCATCATCAGGAGTTGATGATAGACTAAACAATTAACTATTTCTAACAGCTATTTATACTAAATGACTAAACACCCCCTCCCCCCGGCGGTGCCGAGCACCGTCATCCCCGGTGACCAATCAGCCAAGGGTGACTAATCAGCCAAGGATGACTAAAATTTGTGTTTTGGTTAGTGGTCGACGATAGTGTTTCAACTTAGTTGATAAACCAAAGGTTCCATGTTCCCAATTTAATCGGATATTTTGACTATGAGGAAGGAAGAGAAAATATAACTGGATAAAAAATCGATAATACCACGTTGCCCGGTTAACGATGTGTGTTTGTTATTTATTTATTATGAGTCACGTCAGTTTAAATTCATGGAATCGTCTTACCAAATACCAGCTCGAGCTCAGATTTTGGGCAGGATATTTTTTGTAAGTTTGATTTTTCGTATTTACTTTCATATAGGCAATTTAACTCGATCTGTTTGATAAAATAACTCGAGCTGCGGTCTCGTTATTTTTTCACAGATCTCGTTAAATTTCCAATGTCAGTTTTTCTCGTAAAATAAAAAAGGGTCTTGTGTTTTTACCATTGACCATTTAATTCAAATAAAAATAAGGCAAACTTGTATATACCACGAAGTGCCAAAACTAAATGGAGTACAGAACCACCTTGGACTTTATAATCTTGGCAACACCGCGTAAAAACAAAAGAGACAGAAATATGCTTTCAGTATTTGTTTCACGCAAAAAGCTATCGCGTTTGTCACAAACAAATGTGCTGTCAATTGCACTAATATGCGTATGGGTTTGACATTAGGTTATAAATAACTCAAGCACTCCGGAAATTAGAGATTGGTGCGACACCACATTTTAAATAAGTATTCAGATTACAAAGCATTAATGATAAAATGTGGAAACATCATTAATAATTATTTTTATTAAAAACTTTAAATACGATAACGAGCAAATTTTAATTTACTAGAGCTTCATATGACAAAAAATACTTTTAAGTTAATATATTACTCGAATCATCAATTTTATATATCTTATCTTAATTTGTTATTTGTGAATAAACATTATTAGGGCTCTGGAACATCAGTCACGTAAAAACGCGACTACAGATGTGACACTAGAGATGGGAGAAAAATAACGGTATAGATATACGCGCGCGTCATAACCTCTTTGACGGCGTTGCTAGACCCAATCACTATAGTACATTTTTCCTAATTATTCTTATGACAGGCTCTGAAGCTCGATTTGTGAGTAACCAAAATGTTCGAAATGTTTATTCTTTCCGTTGATACGGCTTGCATCGAAATCTGAACGATACTGTTCTTTAAATAAAATAAAATCTGTGATTTCTCATAAGGATCAATGGTAAAGGCAATTTTTTTTTGTATTAATATAGTATTCATTTTACCTTCGAAGTGTAAACAAGTGCTCGGAAGCGCTTTCGATACGAAAACAAAAGTTAAAATCGGCTATCATGTTACGCGAGTGATACCCGGCGATCAATGACACGGCCGTAAATTATCGTGTTGCAATAAATAAAGTGTGACAATGCACCAACAATCGCATGTACCTATGTTTCTGGTATTGATGATGGATGTAGGTCAACTGAATAGTGCACTGTTTCAGGAAAATAGTGTAAGATCGCAAAATGAACAAGCACTATACTGTGCTTGGAAAAATCCTGAATATGAGAAAAGTTGTTTAGTAAACAAATTAAATACTATACAACAATTAAGAGAGAAGTTTTAATAGAGCTAAAATTAGAAATGTTCTACTTACCAATGACATGCCGGTGGCACCAATTTAGTCAATTCCTGCAAGGATTTTTCAGATCGATATTCCTGCACAAAGGCAACGGTAACTACTATAACTATGGCTACTGTAATACTGATCGCATCGTCGAATTGACTCATACCCGCCGATACTACTGCTGATGCCAACAGCAGTAATATTAGAGGGTTTTTGAATTGTTCTAAGTACTTTTTCCATGGCGGGTCGCCGTTTTTTACTGAGAATTCGTTATAACTAGGAAAAAAACATTATATTTAGTTTATTGTAATTATATAACTATAATTATTAGTAGTAGAGAACTGGGAGTTGTACGCGACTTACTCTCGATGGCATGTTTACCATTAATTATCGATGCCATGTATAAGAAAAAATATTTCAGCCCAAGAAGTGGGTACTAAGACCCTCTTGATGTTGCTTATGCTTCTTCATATTGCCTACGACATTACGAATAATTTGACACCCCACATGTCAAATTCGGAACAAGAACAAAGAAGTTAGATGCTAGAGCCTTATTGTCATCGACACTGCGCATGATTTTTCTATTGAAATAAATGTTATATGCCTTTTACAATACAATGCCGTTTGCCCCGCTCAAATCGGACCAATGACGACGAAGTTAGACGTTAAGGTCCTTTTGGCAACTATTCGCCGCATGACTTTTTGTTTACTATGAACTTAGACCCGAGCGGACCCCTCCCATTTTTACTCCCCTAACACCATACCTCTTGTACTTCTTGCAGAAGAGCTACTGCTACGAGAAAACCAGATTAGTTTATTAAATTCGCCCGGGATGACCCTCAGGTAAGACCGGGACGCTACTCGCCAATCTATCGGTCACTATTCGACCACATTTTCAGAAGATTAAAAAATTTGGGACACTACTCGATATATCCGATCCTGCTACTACCCCTTCTGGTTATTGACGACCACTTCTTGTGCTGAAATATCTTTTCTTGTACAAACTAAATGTTCTACTACTATTGGTAACAAATTTATCGTTACTTACCCTGATACTTTCCGCCTATCGGTGGCTTCCTGCCAATTTAAACCTTTCCTAATATCTACTTTTAATCTCTCTGAAACTTCTTCATAACCTAAACTACTTGCTTCACTAGCGGTCAACCATAGTCCTGCACTGTCTTTGTCCGTCTGAAATGAAAATTATAAGGTTAGGATATTTAGATAAAAAATATTTATTGCTAGATATTTTTTTACCAACCATGTAGAATACTTAATTTTTTATTAGGTTTTCAATGAACCGTACTTTAGGGAATTTTTCTAAGTACAGCACTGTTCAGCTTTTATCATGAATGTTTTTTAAACAACTTTGCTTTTGAGCATATTTTGGATGTAAATTTTCAACAAATGTGCACGTAGGAAAGAACACAATTTAATCACAAAAATGCATATCAAGATGGTTTTGAAACAAAATTCTTTTATTTTGACGTTTCTTAATTTGGTAATTGGTAATATAAACCGTGACTTACGTAAACATTATGATTAGTGTGTGATATTTAAATAAAAAAACTTATTTTCCCATAACTAATTTATTAATTAACCGCCTCACTTAAACAAGTGTATAAAAGTTCACTTTATCTATTTTTAATTACAGAACAAAATGATCCCGGATCCTACAAGCCGCCAATGTCGACAAATCAACTTGTCGACACATCTACAAGCCGCCAATCCCGATCAAAGAAACTTGTCGGCACATCTACAAGCCGCCAAAGTGTATAAAAGTACACTTTATCTATTTTTAATTACAGAACAAAATGATCCCGGATCCTACAAGCCGCCAATGTCGACAAAGCAACTTGTCGACACATCTACAAGCCGCCAATGCCGATCAAAGAAACTTGTCGGCACATCTACAAGCCGCCAATGCAGATCAAAGCAACTTGTAGGCACATTTACAAGCTGCCAATGCTGATCAAAGTAACTTGTCGGCACATCTACTAGCCTTCAATGCTGATCAAAACAACTTGTCGACACATCTACAAGCCAATGCCGATCAAAGCAACTTAGCACATCTACAAGTCGCTAATGCTGTTTAAAACAACTTGTCGGCACATCTACAAGCCAATTCCGATCAAAGCAACTTGTCGGCACATTTACAAGCTGCCAATGCTGATCAAAGCAACTTGTCGGCACATCTACAAGCCGCCAATGCTGATCAAAGCAACTTAGCACATCTACAAGTCGCTAATGCTGATCAAAACAACTTGTCGGCACATCTACAAGCCAATTCCGATCAAAGCAACTTGTCGGCATATTTACAAGCTGCCAATGCTGATCAAAGCAACTTGTTGGCACATCTACAAGCCAATGCCGATCAAAGCAACTTCTCGGCGCATCTACTAGCCGTTAGTACCGATCAAAGTAACTTGTCGGCACATCTACAAATCGCCAATGCTTATCAAAGCGATATGTCGGCCCGCTGAGAATTTTGTTTTTATATTTCTGCAATTGAAAATGGACAAACTATATCGAACCGCTAGCTTAATAGTAATTTAGTCAAAATGTAAACAGTGTTGACAAAAAAACTATGATGAAATCTAGCAGTTCTCATTTCTCATTAAAATAAAGTCAAATTTATTGCAAAATTTTACAAAAGCAGTGTTACAGGATGATAGAAGATGAATTTAACTGTACTCCTCCAGAAATACTTGAAAGGGCCTCCCAAATCACGCAAAATCTTTTACCATTAATTTCCAAAGAGAGGTATGAAAGTTCTGATGAAACATTCATAAAATGGAAAAATGAACGAAACCTAAACTCGTTATCAGAGAATGTTCTGCTTGTTTATTTTGAAGAATTAGCGCAAAAATATGAATCTTCAACATTGTGGTCGCACTATTCTATGTTGAAAAGCACTATAAACATCTGGTCGTTTTAAATAAGATTTGCTTTACCTAACAATAAATAGGTACCAATAAAAATACATATATGATAATAAAGTCGCAGCCGTAGGAAAAGTATAGTGTGTAACTCGTGTGAAAAAGCACTTTTCACACTTTGTGTGTGAAAAGTGCTATTTTCAAAACTTGTTGCACAAATATACTATTACCTAACAAGTGCGGAAAAGTCACTTTACGCACGTGTTAGGTACACTATTTTTTCTACTAGCGTGCGGAAAAAACCCAAAAGTTAACATAAAGAAATATTTATTATTAAATACATATCAACAAATTAATTATTCTTAATATTAATATAATATTAATTCTGCAAATTAATTGCAGAGGCTAAAATGTTTTCCAATGAAGTCAGATTACGGTTTTCCACTGCTTTGTCAGCACTAATTGTTGTAACCGTGGCGATGGGAACTTGGCTGGAAGAGGTCATTTTGGAAGGCTTTACTGGCGACAGCTGCTGACTAGTGGAAGGGCCAGCGACAGCGTCACTGAAGTTTAATATTTTATTCGATAGGCTCTTTTGGAAACTTGGTGAGCTTTCTACATAACCTTCTGCGACGCTAGAAGATTTCCAACCTCCGAGGCGTTTAATATTTGTTATTCCTTCTCCGGAATCTGCAAGCATTGTGGCGGCGGAACGTCGGAAACTGTGGCCCGTATATAATTCAGGATTTGGAAGCTTCAGATAACTTGCAATCTCTGATGGCATTTTTCCGAAGGTGTTTATTCCGATACATTGTACAGTGCAAGTTCCTTTCTTATATTTCACGAAAAATCGCTTATGTGGGGTTTCAGGCTTTCTTAAACTCACATACTTTCTAAACAAATTTAGCAATTTTCCATTTTCAGCTTCCTCAGAAATCGCAAAGCTTCTGAAAGAGTGGTTTTTTGTGTCTGGGATATTTATCAATAAAATATTTCATTAGTCATCAATATGATCTAAAGACATCTTTGTTAATTCTTCTCGCCTATATGCGCCCGCCAAACCAAAAATCGTAGCGACTTGAAGATAAATTTTGTCAGGCGCTTCATTTATAAACTTAAAAATTTCTTCTTTTGAGAACATTTTTGCCTTTTTAGGTTTAAATCCAATGTTTTGTTTTTTATATATGCCGTGACCTTGAAAAACTTGCTTAAATCGACATCTTTTTTGAGTTTAATTACACTTTTCAACATTGAGTACCTGGACCAAAGAGTGTTGGCTTGCATGTTTTGGAAATTTCAGCGAAATAAGCCAAAAAAACGTCTTCTTTAAAATTTTTAATTCCCTTATTCTGGCACCAGTTTTCAAACAAAATATATTCCTTTTCATACCTATAACGGTATTTTGATGGTAGTAGACCCAAGTTTGCAGTTCTAGCCGCTTCCAAAACTGACTCTGGCAAATCTTCGTCTGAAGAATCCATGAAAAATTATCTTCTAGAAAAAGATGCGACGGTAAAATTGGTTTTGACAAGGTAGTGTTTTGACTGACAGGTTTATTTTTTCTTTGTTGCTACGGTGATTCAAAGTGACAAATAAAAAATGTCAGATGTTTATTATTATTTGACATTCATTTGATGAGGCTTATACCAGGGCCATTAAAAAATTATTGTAACGTACGTTTCTTTTTATTAAAAATTATGGCAGAATTCTAATAAGTTTCTCAATTTTTCAGTCATTTTGTAAACTACAACCATACAAATATATATTTTAAATATTCAAATGTCAGTATACTCCCCAAAAACAAATTTACTAGTGCGGAAAATAGTTTTTTTCGTACTAGTGCGGAAAAGTTACTCTTTCAACTCTAAAATGAGTGCGGAAAAGTGGACTTTTCCGCACGCTATTAGAAAAAAATATTAGCAGACAATTTGTTGTCAATATATTGTTTATACGTTAGCTTTCCGTTTAAAAAAGGCAAAAAAAGAGCCCTAAAAATAATGTTGTCTCAAGAACCAGATGAGATGAATATTTTGGAACCAAAAAATATCATTGAAGTTTATACTATTATACTGGTAGGTAAATAAGGTTTTAATAATGACCTTTTGTTAGGGATTTGCCGCCGACGGAGGATTCTCCTATTTTTCATGTGAGAAGCGCATTTTTACAATGCGCAGTTTTCAAAACGTCATATATGTTAAAGCCAGATCTGCCAGAAATTCTAAAATTTGGTTACGAACGCAAAGACAACAATTGTATAGTTCCAAAATTAATGTCCAAAGTAGCAAAACTTACATTTTTAAAAGTTACTCCATTTTACAAATGTAAATTATTTAACTGTGGTAACAAGTGCAAATGCCTGAAAGCAAATGTAAGATGAAATATAAGTTTCCAGTGTGAGGGAAAATAATATTGTGTTTTATGCTTGCAAAAAAATTATTATTATTCCTATTTTTTCTCAATCTCATAAATCGCATTATATCCCCTATAGTGTCATATTAATATTGTAATGCGCGTCATCTTTGTTGCGTGTATGGAGAAGGCTATGTTGTTTACTCTCTTTGACACATTGATCGCTTTATTCGCACCCATAGTGATAAAGCCAAGAGATGCAACGCGCCGATTCAATTTCGTTCGGTTTTAAAACAGTACACAACCTAAACTAAACGTCATATGAAAAAAAAGTTAAAGTAAAAAAGTTTCCTTGCTGTATTGGCAACATTTTTCTCGCTTATAGTAGTTAACTATCTCTAAAGATAAAAAAGTTTTCTCGACTCACCATTTTACTCTGCAAAATGACGATATTTTGTGTCATCTAGTGAAAAAAAATGACGTAGCTTTTATTTGACGTTTTACATTTTTTATTGTTATGACACTATGTCAGGGAAGTACTGAAAAATATCATATCCAAAATTCATAACGATCGGACACCAATTAACAAAGTTAAGCACTAGTTGGCAATCAATATTATTTTAAGGAAAATTTTCAGTTTTCTCAAAAATGTAATGTTTTGACACATTTTACATAGGATTTCATGTTTTTTAGGTGGATGTTCGCGAGCTGTATAGAGGTGGTCGAATTCAGCACCTCAGATTCCCAACTATAAAAAGTTTGAATGAAAATTCTTCGTGCCACCCCATGTAAATATACTCAATCACAAACTTTTTAAAACTAATCCATTTACTAGTGAGAACGGTGATGTAAATAAAGCCACACATAAATATCGTCTGATTCAATTTAGTTGTTTTACGAATTGCAATAAAACTCAATTTATAAAAAAAACGAATTGAAAACAAATACTCCAAATAAATATTCCACTGTACTAGGTTCGAGATCAGTTAAAAGTAATAAATGCTTATTATAAATTCAAGTCATAGTCTGAAAAATGTTTACAAATAAAAAATTTACTGAATGCAAATTTCAAGAAAATTTCAATATATTATAGTGCAGCCTACGGACGAGTGATTTTATCAGTAGGCTTGTTTACGTTATATATTCAAAATAAAAAAGTTTTCGTAAAAAAAATTATCGATAAAATTTGAAGGACTCGTGGTATTACCTTTGAAAATTATTTAAATTATTACTGCATAGCGAGGACCACGAGAATAACGGGTCGGCCACGCGACCAAATGCATTTCACAGCTGTGACCCTATTCGCTATATAAATAGTATTTATTTATTTATATAAATCAATTTCCAAATTGTTAAAATTAGATTTTTTTTTATTTTTCGAAATATAACGCAAAATCTAAATTTTCGATGTTGCTCTCTAAATTTTGAAGTTAGTATACACTTTAGAGTTGAAAACTATCGTCGACCACTCAACCAAAATACAATTTTAACACACTCTACGCGCGTTTCGCCAACTATGTTGGCATCATCAGGAGTTGATGATAGACTAAACAATTAACTATTTCTAACAGCTATTTATACTAAATTACTAAACACCCCCACCCCCGGCGGTGCCGAGCACCGTCATCCCCGGTGACCAATCAGCCAAGGATGACTAGCCCGCCCGTACCTAATGGATCAAACTAAAAAGCGGACTAAGAGGAATTGGTCCTTTGTATCTGTTTAAACTAGTTTTACATTTACCTATTTCTATACTTTCAAATGCGTCCAACAATTTATTATTGGATACATTTTTAAGTAATTTTACATTGTCTATACTTATTCTATGATTTTGATTAAAAGCATGTTCGGCTATACTAGATTTTTGCGTACGCCCATATTTTAAGTGAGCCATGTGCTCTTTAAATCTGACCTGTACAGAGCGTCTAGTCTGCCCAACATACTTTCTATCGCAATCCCCACAACTAATTTCGTAAATACCACTTTTTTCCAAATTACTGTTTTTATCCTTGGGATTACCTAATAACTGTTTTAAAGTGTTGTTAGACTGAAAAACTAAACTTAAACCCGCTTTTTTGAACACGCTGGTAAGTCCTTTGGTGTAAGTGGGATTATACGGTATTAAAACGAATTTTTCAGTCTGTTTTTCGTGTTGGAAAAACGTGGTTTTTTTTTAAATTTATGTTTGTTGATTAGTTTGTCAACTAAGTCTTCATCATCAAATACTATTAAACGAGCAAGATTTGTATATATGTGTGTGTGAGTGTGTGTCCAGTGGATCTCGAAATCCAATCGTCAGAATTCAATGAAACTTTCAGGGTAGACTAATTCCTATCTAAATCGGCAAAAAATGTAGGTCTCATGTCTGTGAAAATTCGATCTTCCGAGATATTTACAAGAAAAGTTAAGATTTTAGTTTTATTTCCTAGCAACGGCACATAATAATAACTTGTTTCTATAGTAATATATACTATAAAGGATAGATGAGTACAGTAAAAGTGGGGATATAACGTCACATTCCATAGGCGTACTTTGCAAAAAGTTTCTATAATATAAATAAGGTCACAGCATATAAAATATATATACGCACTTCGTAGACTAAATTTTGAAGTTATATTATTTACAAAAAATAAAAATAAACTTTATGCATCTGACACTTTAACATTGAACGAACTAAATTTAACCAATAAATAACAAGGAGGATTATATGTTGGGATTACATTATCCATTGATATATCCACTTTCTTAAATGAATTTTACACATTTTTAACATGACCAATGCATTTTCCCCAATGTTCTCTATTTACATCTGAAACTGCCTTCAAAAACAAATTTCGTACATCAGGAAATTTAAATGTTTTATTGTTTTGAGAAACATAACCTTTTAATAATTGTGACCAGATCAGTTCAATGGAAGTTAACTCTGTGTGGTACGGAGGCAATCTGAGAATTTTAATTCCTTTTTCTCTGGCCATCTCATCTATAATATATTTTTTGAATTTGTTTTTATGTTGCCTTGCTATTACTAATAATTTTGCCTTCAAGGATTTAAGAGGACTGATAATATTTTTAGAATGAAGCCATTTTGAAATATATATTAATACAAAATTCTGAATCAATTAAAATACATACGATACGGCTATGAATAAATAAAGTCTGACTTATCTGTCAAAAGAACAGGTTTATCTAGACAAAAACTATATTAGGCCGATCAGATGTATTAAAATTTAAATTTTAACTATAAATAAGCATTGAAGGATGAGGTAAAAATAAAATTTCTACCTCTTGATTCTGTACTACGTTCTGCAAATTAAATACTGCACTCCTTTCTTCTGTATAGTATAGTAGTAAAAAGATTTGACTTTATTTAATTTCTGGCGTTTTAATCTGAAAGAATTCAATTTTAAATTTGCCGCTTTATATAAAAAAGGAAAGGTTCATTTGACGGACATAAATAATTTGCTTGTCAAATGACAGCCATCTCATAAATTCAAAGTTAAAAGTACAACGTTGCCAATTCAATTTCAGAAATCATGGGTTTAGGTAAATATTTATAGGAACGTTGAGTAACACTGTTAAAATGTGACACCTGTAAAAACGTGACAACTGTTAAAATGTGATACGTGTCAAAATGTACAAATGTCAAAATATGACACCTGTCAGAATGTAACAAATGTCACACGTATCGTACTTTTCTTTATTTATTACAAAGATCTAACCTAACCTAAAGCTAATCTTTTTTTTTTTTGCCGGGTGGAAATGCTTTATGCACATCGGGTAAAGGTTCTTCCCTTCCCCGATAGTGTGAGACTACCCCTTACGGCTACTATTTTATTATGCGGACAGTTTTAATATTTAAGTTTTCAATATCATAGAGAGAGAGAGAGAGAGAGAGAGAGAGAGAGAGAGAGAGAGAGAGAGAGAGAGAGAGAGAGAAAAAAAAAGAATGAATGCTTGTACACGTGTACTATTAACATAGATTTCAATTTTTTATTTTACAAGAAACTTTAAAGAGACATTTAAAATTCTCTATTTTCATAGTACATTTTAAGGTTGATTGTGACTTTGTATTTTCCAAGAGCAAATTGTAATGTAATGTACGAATGAACTATTTTTGTAACTGAAAATTTTTGAAAAAATATGATATCAATATCTGCCACACGTCGAGAGTCTGGTCACAGGTTTTTGTGGAGGTTTTTACCCAAGTATGAATATCAGACCTATAATTTTCCTTCACTGCAGATCAATAAATAATAAAATCAATTGAACATAGAGTTTTTCTTATATAGTGATAAATAAAGTGAGCTCAGCGATCTTCTGTTGACGGGACGTGTGCCCTACACGCTGCTGTTGCCCGTCCCGGAAACAGGGCCTGTCCACCGTGACAATTCGCGAAGATCAAGCGTCAGTAGATGTTGCCCTAAAAGGGTGAAATGAATTTAACTCACCTCTGTGACAAGCAGTTGATAAACGTCAACAACAGCTGCAGCCAATTGAAAATTAACACTGACAGCTTTTTTAATTTTCCCGCCTACTTTCAAGCCAATCGCCAATTAACTTTTTATTTATCTCCCTATCAGTAGTTCAAGTAGATGTCGCCCACTCCGTGATTTTCGCGAATTAATTAATAATTTGTCATGTTATAAATATACTTAAATTATATACTCATTGGGCTGCTTAAAAATGTAGATTTGAATATTAAAAGCGAAGCTCGGTGACCAGATATTACACTTTAGAGCATCAACGATTTTTTTTTATCGTGTTCCTATACCCTTTGAAGTACCTAAGAGCCTAGTTTCAGCGATATCACATTTTATGCGAGGTCAAAGTCTCTGACAACTGGGCTATTTAGCAAAGTATGAATTTTCAATTTATTTACAATTGAATAATTTTATAAGACTAAGCAAAAAAAAATCCTACTGTTTTTTGTAGAATTGTTTTAGTGTTGATTCTTATTTTTATTTTTTATTAGGTTTGCACAAAAAGTTAATGAAGGCAGATAAACTGGCTAGACAAGAAGATGAAATTGTTAGTTTTTTTAGAAATTAGACGCACAATAGCGTAATATATTTTAATGTTAATTAAGAAACGCAATTAACAACTAATCACAGATAATATTTAAATGTGTTGCACTTTTAAATACATATAATTATCGTAGTTAAATACAAAGTAAATTTTAAGATTTTTTTCCATTTCATTTACAGTTACTTTGCGTATTATTAACATAAATGTATTTTTAAAAACATCGATACAATAATTAAAAAGATTTTATTAATAAATCAATTAACGAAAAAAAAAATAATTTAAAAGTTCGTAATTCTTGGTATAATTATTTTTAATTATTGTATGTTAATTTTTGACCTTAAGTATTTTATTGTGGTAAAGCTCTTTTTTTACCGAAAATACTAAATTTTAATTGCCGACATTTCGATGATATTTTTGTTTTTAATTATATTACAACGTGATGTTCCGATTTTCTTCCAAATCCCTATATCTCGGGAGAAGTTTATTTTGATGAAAAGTTGTATTTAACATTCATTCATTAAAAAAGGATAATTTATCGATTGCGCGAGTTTTTTTCTTTTTTATCAAAGGTAATACCACGAGTCCTCCAAATTTTATCGATTAAATTTTTGGTTTTCACGAAAACGGCTTTATTTGGAAAAACCACGAAAACAAACTGATTTTATCTTAAATCAGAAAAAATTACTTGTCCTACGGACTCAGAGGCAGTTTTTTTCGTTAAATTGCCAGGCAACAAAATTCTTATTGATACATGTCAAGTATACTTCGACAAAAAAAAGCTCTCGTGTAATCATAAGAGACACAAAATTAATTTAAGATGCTGCAAATATAATTTAAAAGTGTATTTTTATTATATATTAAACCTTTTTAAACTTAACTCGTAAAAAATAAATACCTATTGACATCATTAACAAAGTGAACAAGAAATTTGTATGTTAATTAGTAAGTTTTTACCCTGTAATAAATTTAATTAAAAAATGTTGTACAACTTCCTTATTGTCGATGTAAAAGAAAAAGATGACCAAGAAACCAATAAAATTTAAAATGAAATTAACTTTCTTTAAGTAAAACAGTTTTGTGTGATGATTATAATCAAGGGGGGGGAGAATTACCCCCCGTAAATCCGCCCTTGTCATTTATTAATATTTATTAAGACAAGTAAATTATTTTTGCTTATATTTAGTATGCAACAAAATAGTTATTAACAGTTTTTTAGTTTGAGATCATAATTTTCTTTAAATGTCATTGTATTTAAAATAGACCATATATACGGTAGTACCAAAAATATTGTATGCAATTCGCGTGCCAGAGATCTTTTTTGACGAACGTGAATAAATAACTATTTTATAAAATGAAAAAGATAACTAGTACCTACCTGATCATTCCTATGACAAAGTTTCAAGAACAAATTCATATTTTCACAAAAAAAATCCAAACCAATGAACCGATCACGTCGAATTACACCATACCGATGTTTTTTTTTATTCGGAGGTAAGTGCACGCGTTGATGTATACTGTCAACTAAAGTATTATCGCTAAAATACATTCCAACATCATGGCGTTCGTAAAAAGGTATGCAAATTTTAATTTATAGTTCGAGTATTAGTAATCGTATTAGACGAATACGATTTTTTTTTATTAATGATTTCTCGGCAGGCCAAATATCTACAGGGTGAATTACAAAAAATTCATAACTTGATATTTCACTCATCTTCGAATTTTCACAAAATCTGACCAATCACAAACCAAAGACAGCTGGTATTATCGCGATAATACCAGCTGTCTTTCAATCCTGATTGGTCTATCAGCGTGGTATTTTCACGGCGTAACCATGGATACGAATTGCAAAACAAAATCTGACATTTTGAAAAAAATAATTACAGCTACAGACGTCAAAATGAGACCTTTTACTTTGTATAATTACAGCTACGGACGTCAAAATGAGACCTTTTACTTTGTTTGTGAAATAGCAAGGGCGGATTTACGGGGGGGGGTACAGGGGGTAGTTACCCCCCATGATTGTAATTTATAAAACATAATATACACAAAACTGTTTTACATCATAAAGAAAGTGGTGCTTCTTATAACGCGATAAAAAAAATGTATGCAGCTTCCTTATTTTACTAGACTTTTAATAGTAGCAGGTTAAAAGTGTTTTTTTTTTGTTTTAACCATTTCTAAGTACTTTCCTAGTCTCCTTGTGATTATAATTTAGTATTAATAAAGTTTTTTTTTAAACAGATCGACTTGAAATTTATTGCAAATTGTTAGGAAAGGTGTTTAGTTCAGAAGTAGAAAACTTTCGATAGTGGCGTTTTTTTCATCAAAAAGTGAGGGAAAAAAGGAAAATAAACTTGCGCAATCGATAAATTATCCTTTGTTAATGAATTAATGTTAAATACAATTTTTCATGAGAATAAACCCATGCCGAGGGCGTAAAAATTACGATTTTCACCATAAAAATCGTACATTTCTAGTTTTTTAAATATAACCGAAAATCTGATATTATTACGTAAAAATTTATATGAACTAATTTTATGGCCTTGAGCTAACAATTAAAATAATTTTTTTTATTTTTCTACGATTAATACGAAGGAAGATCTGGCAATTGAAAAATGGGTGTTTTAAGAAACTGGATCGTTCTAGCGCAGGGGTTCTCACGACGACTTTCCCAAAAACTTCGAACAATTTCGCGACACATTGATTTTTAACGACGAAATGCTTTTATGGTGGTACATATATTTTTGTTTCATATTTATGTGGTACAATATTTGAAAAGTTTGAGAACCGCTGTTCTAGCGTAAATATCTGAAAAAATATGACTTCCACAAAAAAATGTTTATAACATCTTAATGAGAGCACAACATTGGGAACATTTTAAGACCATCCAGAACCGTTTAACATAAGCAGAAAGAAAATTTGTTGAAGAAATAAATTTTTTTCAATTTTTTTACGCTATTTTTTTATCGCCATCTATACTGTATTTGAAAATCAAGAGAGAGTAAATTCCCAGAAATGTTTTGCAGTTATCAGTGTTAAAGGCAGTAAACCATAGACGTGCGTTTTCAAAATTAAATTAATATGGAAAAAGAAATATTTAATTTGTTTTAGTTATTTATACCTAGATTACCAATTTTAGATAGATAAACATAATTCGTAAGTAGTAATTTAATTTGGGTAAAATGAAGAAAAAGTCAATATTATTTTAGGCATTTTGTTTTAGGCATATGTTTATTTACAAAATATGTATATAATATGTACAGATAATTACAATTATTTATAAATTAATTGTTGTATTCTTCTGAGGTACTGTCTTCTCCAACATACAATTTCTTCAGAATCAATTAGCATTGAGTGTCTGCCCATTTTTTCAAATTTAAAGTTTAACTCATGTAACACTTTCCATAGTTTATCCCGGCTTATTGTGGGTAAATCAACATCATTCGTAATGGCTTGCAAAACTTTATCTAAAGTTGGTATTTGCTTGTTTATAAAAAATGAGTGAACAAGCTTACGAATAGCATTTTTAAAAAACTCGTCCACGTTGACTTTTAATAGTTTTGGTCTACCTGGTTTCGGCTTTGGTGAGGTTACTCCACCTGATTTTTCCTCCTTTAGAACTCTATATATTGTAGATTTTCCATATCCCATTGCCTTAGATGTTGTTTCAACTACACTGTCAATAGTGTTTGAGGGATTTTGATGTTTAAAATAGTGGTACACATTCACTACAGCACTCTTTTCATTGAGCGATAAATGGTCTAGTTTTAATTTTTTCACTGGCGTATACTCACAAACTGCTTCCATTTTTAGTCACTACTATTTGTCACGTTTATCGAAAATCAAATAACTGCATTTCTAGAAACTATTTAAGTCAAAATATCTGTCATTAGAAGCTGTTGCCATTCGGAGGTCGTTAAATAACAATTATCCCTTTCTATTCTGGTTACGCCTATGACGCACGTTAATCCTCTTAGGCCTACTGTAGTAACAATGAAAGATCATAAAATAATGTGATAGTCCAAGAAATTTAATAAATTTTGTATTGAAATTAACAAAAACAATTTAGAATGCATTACAAATATTGAAGTTTTACCGCACGTACTGTACTATAGTTTTGCATACCGAATTACTTTTTATTCTGGGAATTTACTCTCTCTTGATTTTCAAATACAGTATAGACTGTGGTATTTGACAAAAAAATCCTTTTGCAGAAAGTCGTAACATATGTTTTTACAATTTTTACAATTAGTAATTTTTAGCCCTATGGATAATTATTTTAAATGTTCTTCCGAATAATTACCATTTTTTTTATCTTTGCGTTTATAACCGTCAATGTCATTTTTTCGGGTCAAATATTGAAAAAACGGTCATTCCAATGAAAAAATTTGTCATAAAATGATATTTCGGCGATATCCTAAGCTTTAAAATGGATTATTCTACATTATTTAATATTATCAGCCAAAAAAAGTTACGGGCAAAAAATACATTTTTTTTTTTAGAAATGTACGAATATTGTGGTGAATATCGTATTTTTCTGCGCCCTATAACTCGGGAGGGAACTTTAATTCATTAAAAAAGGTAATTTATCAATTACGATTTTTTTTCTTTTTTTTTCACACCCCCACCTGCCACCACTCAAAAGTTTCTCCTCGATATTACAAAAAAAAATTACTAGCTTTCTTGGACTACTTGGTAAGTTTTAACCCCCCCCCCCCATAAAAAAAGCCAAATCCGCCCTTGTGAAATAGTCTAATAAAATTCCACTCGTGATTGAATTCATCTCATAAGTCTGTCTCTTATTTCATAACTCAACTGAGTTGCTTGAAGAAAACACGACTCGTCCTGCGGACTCGTGGTGTTTTTAAGCAACTCAGTTTCGTTATGAAATGAATCGACTGACTTATCGCGAAAATTCAATCACTTGTGGTATTACTATTGATAAGCCTAGGCAGATTATCTGCCGTTCTTCTGGTCCATGTTACTTATAATGGAAAAAAACTTTCCGTTCATTGTTAAGGCAAAACTCAAATTGACGTCCCCTAAGCTGGAAGAGCAGTGAGCAGCATTAAAAATCAATACATGGAAAATTAATCCCCCCGAATCCAATTTCGAAAACCGTTTCTGAATTGGACGCTCTCCTCAAAAGTTATTAACAATTTTAGATTAACAAATGAGCTGTAGTCCTGGATTCTACAAAAAAAAAATCAAAAAAATTAAAATTTGGTTTACGCAGAATGAATTTTGTATAAGAAACGATTGGCAATGTCAAAATTACCGAAAAAAAATGTTTGGGCCATTTTTGAGGAAAAAAAGTAAGTTTTTTAGGATATAAATGGACCTAGAATCTACAAAAAAATTCAAAAAAAATTAAAATTTTGAGAGGGGGTAGCAACTTAAGGGTTGGATATTGGTTTTTTACGATTTGTGGTTGAAATATAGATCCCGTCGAAAAAAGTTTAATGTAAAAGTTGTAGATAATTAAAAAATTTAAAACTTTTGTATTAATTATTTTTCAACATAACCTCAAAATTATCGAGAAAAACGATAAAAACAGTTTTTTTCGTTTTTAATTTTTATCTTCCGCAAAAATAATTTTTTATATGAAACTCGGTGAAAACGTTCTTCTTTGTGTTTTAAATAAGCTTTTTTTTTTAAAGCAAAATATTTATTTTTCGATTTTATACGAATTTGAATTAAAAAAAAGCCTAATTTTCACTTATAATTACACGAGAGCTTTTTTTTTGTCGAAGTAAACTTGACATGTATTAATAAGAATTTTGTTGCCTGGCAATTTAACGGACTCGTAATTTTTTCTGGCAGTTTTTTGAGTTGAATTACCTAATGGCAACAAAATTCGAATTATAAATGTCAAGTTTACTTCGACTTAAAAAAAAAGCTAGAGTGTAATTCGGTAAGACAATTTAATGAATATGTAAATCAATAAATTAAATTTTTTTTTTTTCTTTATTAAACACCCATAAAGGCATTTAGTATATTACAATCTGGTCAACAGTGACCAATGAGCAATTTAATTCTAACTTAATCTAATAGAGTTTGAAATTTAAAACTAAGGTATACTCATCAGCGTTCCTTAGGTTCTGTAGAAAGGATTGCACTAAACTTTAACGTGCACACATAAGCTCTGCTTTTGCACTAAAAACACTAAACTAACTCAAAGGGCCTGATCCTCTTAAGTCTTCTTTCTAACCCAGCATTGTCAAGGAGCTGGATAGCCTCGACATTGACATGATGATGAAGTCTTTCTTCATGACTCTTGGCTAATTTCTTGATGGTCTGGTCAACAGTGTCCATTTCCAGATCCCTGTGGAGGTCACTATTGCGAATGTACCAAGGGGCATTTACTATGTTCCTCAGTGCTTTGTTTTGAAATCTTTGGATGATTGCTAAGTTGCTTGCTTTGGTGCATCCCCATAGTTGGATACCATAGGTCCATACAGGCTTAAGTATCTGCTTATAAAGCATAAGCTTATTATGTAGAGACAGAGTGGAGTTTCTTCCAATTAGCCAGTACATTTTTCTATATTTCAGTCCAAGATCTTCTCTTTTCTTTTTAACATGCACTTTCCATCGGAGTTTGGCATCTAATGTAATACCTAAGTATTTTGCTGTGTTTGAATATGGAATCAGGTTATTGTTTATTCTGACTGGAATATGATCTATCCTTTTGTTTGTAAAGTTAATGTGGAGTGATTTAGTTTCATTAGGTTTAATTTTCCATCTCTTCGTCCAGTCATAGATAAGGTGGACGGCTGTTTGCAGCTTGTGGGTTGCTTCTTCATTGCTCTTTCCTACCGCTGGAATGGCAGTGTCGTCGGCGAAGGTGGCTATGGCATTGTTTTCTAACTCTGGAATATCACATGTGTACAGTAAGTATAGGACAGGTCCTAGGACACTTCCTTGTGGTACTCCAGCCTTAATTTCTTTAAGATCGGAATATGCTTCTTCTTGCCTAATTCTAAAGTATCTTTCCGATATATATGAATGGAGGATATCTGTATATTGTTTTGGAAGGAAAAGCTTGAGCTTATGTATTAAGCCTTCATGGCAAACCTTATCAAACGCTTGTGCTACATCAAGAAAGATAGTAGCACAAATGTTTTTCTCTTCTAATGATTTCTCTATAATGTTGGTTATTCTATGAACTTGGTCGATCGTAGAGTGCTTATTTCTAAATCCAAATTGGTGATCGGGGATAATTTCTCCTTCTTCGATAAGTGGTTTTAGTCTTTTGAATTTGAATTAATTTTCACTTATAATTACACGAGAGCTTTTTTTTTTGTCGAAGTAAACTTGACATGTATCAATAAGAATTTTGTTGCCTGGCAATTTAACGGACTCGTAATTTTTTCTGGCAGTTTTTTGAGTTGAATTACCTAATGGCAACAAAATTCGAATTATAAATGTCAAGTTTACTTCGACTCAAAAAAAAGCTACAGTGTAATTCGGTAAGACAATTTAATGAATATGTAAATCAATAAATTAAAAAATGAGATGTAAATTAGTTTATTTAATTTAACGGAAAAGTACAATTGTTAAAAACACAATTATTAAAAATAGCTTGATTTTCAGAACTTTCGTGTCTTTTGTTAATATTTTGCTGCATGCTAGTATTTTGAGCGGTGGTAGTAACTGTTTCCTGGATGGTAGTACGAATGGAACCAATGATTTCTCTATGATGTTCTTCATCTAACTGAAGGTACGGTTTTAATGACGATGGGTTGCTATGTCACGTAATTTTCACAAGTTTTTGTTCACCTATACCACTCCTGGACAATTCAGTTACGGCGGCAGCTCGATTAGAATGGTTCGTAATTTTCACCCGCTTGATATCAAGTCCAATATTTTTCGCCGAAGATTTGGTCCATTTAGATATTTCGTTTATTCCAATAGGAGAATTCTTATACCATTTCGAATTCGAATTTGTTTTTTGCCAGAAAGGATTTGGAGTTAAAAAAAACTTTTCACATGTGATATGGTTTCTCCGTCTTCCCATAATTTGTTTAAACAATCTTACTGGACAAATACAATCTTCTGCAATGTTTGCTACCAACCATTTACTGTCGGCCAACTTCTGATTTCCCCCTTGTGCTGTCTTCGAAAATATTCAACTCTTCCGGTCTCTCTTCCACGGTTGTCTGTCTGGATGTTCAAATAGAATAGCTTACAATTTGCTGCTTCTCCACCTCTTCAAGCCAATTCATACGCAGCAATGTGATAAAATTTTCTTTGGAGGCCTACAGGTTCTTCTTCACTCCAGGACAGTGCCATTTCAAAAATTTCTCGTTTTTTCCTTTTTTCTGAGATTGCTTGTAAAATTTTGCGTTTTGTGTCGCGTGCATTTCTCGCTTTCTTAAACTGTATGTCCGTGAACGGATTAAAAATTTGATGTTACGTTGAAAAATAATTAATACAAAAGTTTTACATTTTTTAATTATCTACAACTTTTGCATTAAACTTTTTTCGATAGGAAGTGTATTTCAGCCACAAATCGTAAAAAACCAATATACAACCCTCAAGTTGTATATTTAGCTACACCCACTCCACTTCCGGAACTTTTAATTTGTCTAATTTATTTTTTTTAGTTTACTTATAATTTACCCTAAATTTTCCGACCATCCACATACTGCTAAGATTTTTTTTTGTTACAAAAATGATTGTCCCTGGTCTAATACTTCATAATAGTATATAACGTTAATGCCATTTTTATTATTTTTTTAGCCTAATATCTAATAAAAAACTTTTCCCTATCTTCCCTGTGTTAATTTGTTTTTTGTACAGGGTGGCAAAAGACAAAATAATTAACAATCATTTAAAACAGACAACCGAATGAATATATGTTTAAAGCTTGATAATATACCCGATAATATACTTATTAAGTGGAGAAAAAAAAATAGAATTAAATTCCCACCATTAAAAAATTATTTATCAACGTGGAAATAATTTGTGCACATATTTTATTCAGCTTCGATAAAAATTACAATACGGGTAATGTTTTATTAATTTAATATATATTAAATAAAATTATATTTAATCACTTTAATCGATAGCACTTTGTAGTAACAATTTATTATTCATTGCAGAACACCTCCATTGATGATTTGCGTAATAGAATCATAGAGGAATGTATAGAAATTTAAGTCTTTGAAAATGTTCAGAACGCTTTCGAGAATAGACTGGATTATTGTTTAAATGTAAACATTTTAAACATTGTATTTAACCCTCCGGCGGGCGCGGTTTTTAGAATTACCCGAGACTCTGGTATAGTTCGTGTAATACATATAGTAGCCCCAATTTAACAGCTGTAAAGCGGCGCCTTTGTTGCTACCAAAAAAACTTCAGCCTCGGCATCCTTTGAGGCAGTCAACGTGGACTGTCGACGAGTCATTGGTTGAATATTGAAACGAAGCGCTGTGATTAGACAATGTGGCTTACTCAATCCGTGGGTAATAGCGAATAGGACGCAAAGACCAGTTAAACTATGATTTCGTCGGGTGGCCGAGCCCTTAGTCGCTTCGATTACATCTTAGCGAATGCATGTTTCTATTTTATCAACTCGAGAAATATTCTCTGGCTCCCGAGCTATATATTAAAGTAGAACACTCGATATCGACTTTAAAGCACTTATCAGATGGCCACACTAAAGCGATTACGAGGACTATACCGTCAGATATATCATTATTCATTTCAAATGCATAAAAATCTGACTTACATCGCCTTGGTAGGAGGGCACAGCTAATAGTAAGAGAGATGACAACCAATATTTTTGTCTCATAGCATCCCGGCTAAACCGCACGGAATCGATAGATTATATGACCCTGTACCCGGAAATGCGATTTCCAGACATTTTGCGCGTAGCAACCCGTCTGATTTCCGAAATATAGTTAGATAATAGCCGTAAGATACCGAGAACACAGTTTTCAGACACCGAGATTGTAGCGCGTACCAAGGAGACGATTTTCAAAAAAAAAACTTACAGCAGCCCATCTGAAAATAACTTCTGTAGGTAAAGTCGGTTCAGTTGATGCGGAAAAATTAATTTTCGGACAAAAAACCTGTCGCCTTACATTTTTATAGCATTTCGAACATGTCAACAAATCTAACGTAACTGACCCATAGCAATATGTCTGAAATTGGTCGTAAATGATTGCATACATTGCCCAGATGTAGTAAAAAATGATATCAGACAAATTGAATGTAGCATATAACTAATCAGACAACTTTTCGCTCATTTTCAACGTACCTATTAATGGCGTCAAAATAAAATCTCGAAAAATCAAATACTATTAAACGAGCAAGGTTTGTATGTATGTATGTGTGTCCAGAGGATCTCGAAATCCACTCGTCAGAATTCAATGAAACTTTAAGGGTAG
Organism: Crepidodera aurea; assembly: GCA_949320105.2. Classification (NCBI taxonomy): domain Eukaryota; kingdom Metazoa; phylum Arthropoda; class Insecta; order Coleoptera; family Chrysomelidae; genus Crepidodera; species Crepidodera aurea. The sequence goes on along the minus strand of OX439477.1, from coordinate 5,435,542 downwards.
ACTAATTCCTATCTAAGTCGGCAAAAAATGTAGGTCTCATGTCTGTAAAAATTCGATCTTCCGAGATATTTACAAGAAAAGTTAAGCTTTTAGTTTTATTTCCTAGCAACGGCAGATATAATAACTTGTTTCTATAGTAATATATACTATAAAGGATAGATGAGTACAGTAAAAGTGGGGATATAACGTCACATTCCATAGGCGTACTTTGCAAAATAAGTTTCTATAATATAAATAAGGCACAGCATATAAAATAGATATACGCACTTCGTAGATTAAATTTTGAAGTTATATTATTTACAAGGAGGATTATATGTTGGGATTAAACTTTTTTTAATCTCTTGGCATTAAAAGTAACGCTTCAGTACTTACCTAAACTCAAAGATTAAAAAAAACGTTAGTTCAAGAACTATCTTTAAAAGTCACTGTCTTCACTAAAACTACTGGTATCACTATAATTGTTTTTTCTGAGGTTTATTATTATCGGTTCTATTAAATTATCCATTGATATATCCACTTTCCTAAATGAATTTTCCACATTTTTAACATGACCAATGAATTTTCCCCAATGTTCTCTATTTACATCTGAAACTGCCTTCAAAAACAAATTTCGCACATCAGGAAATTTAAATGTTTTATTGTTTTGAGAAACATAACCTTTTAATAATTGTGACCAGATCAGTTCAATGGAATTTAACTCTGGGTGGTTCGGAGGCAATCTGAGAATTTTAATTCCTTTTTCTCTGGCCATCTCATCTATAATATATTTTTTGAATTTATTTTTATGTTGCCTTGCTATTACTAATAATTCTGCCGTCAAGGATTTAGGAGGACTGATAATATTTTTAGAATGAAGCCATTTTAAAATATATGTTAATACAAAATTCTGAATCAATTAAAATACATACGATACGGCTATGAATAAATAAAGTCTGACTTATTTGTCAAAAGAACAGGTTTATCTAGACAAAAACTATATTAGGCCGATCAGATGTATTAAAATTTAAATTTTAACTACAAATAAGCATTGAAGGATGAGGTAAAAATAAAATTTCTACCTCCTGAACCTGCACTACGTTCTGCAAATTAAATACTGCACTCCTTTCTTCTGTATAGTATAGTAGTAAAAAGGTTTGACTTTATTTAATTTCTGGCGTTTTAATCTGAAAGAATTCAATTTTAAATTTGCCGCTTTATATAAAAAAGGAAAGGTTCATTTGACGGACATAAATAATTTGCTTGTCACATGACAGCGATCTCATAAATTCAAAGTTGAAAATACAACGTTGCCAATTCAATTTCAGAAATCATGGGTTTAGGTAAATATTTATAGGAACGTTGAGTAACACTGTTAAAATGGACACTTGTCAAAATGTGACACCTGTAAAAACGTGACAACTGTTAAAATGTGATACGTGTCAGAATGTAACAACTGTCAAAATGAACAAATGTCAAAATATGACACCTCTCAGAATGTAACAAATGTCAAAATGTCACACGTATCGTACTTTTCTTTTATTTATTACAAAGATCTAACCTAACCTAAAGCTAATCTTTTTTTTTTTTGGCGGGTGGAAATGCTTTATGCACATCGGGTAAAGGTTCTTCCCTTCCCCGATAGTGTGAGACTACCCCTTACGGCTACTATTTTATTATACGGATAGTTTTAATATTTAAGTTTTCATTATCATAGAGAGTACGTGTACTATTAACATATTTTCATAGTACATTTTAAGGTTGATTGTGACTTTGTATTTTCCAAGAACAAATTGTAATGTAATGTACGAATGAACTATTTTTGTAACTGAAAATTTTTGAAAAAATATGATATCAATATCTGCCATACGTCGAGAGTCTGGTCACAGGTTTTTGTGGAGGTTTTTACCCAAGTATGAATATCAGACCTATAATTTTCCTTCACTGAAGATCAATAAATAATAAAATAAATTGAACATAGAGTTTTTCTTATATAGTGATAAATAGAGTGAGCTGAGCGATCTACACGCTGCTGTTGCCCGTCCCGGAAACGGGGCCTGTCCACCGTGACAATTCGCGAAGATCAAGCGTCAGTAGATGTTGCCCTAAAAGGGTGAAATCCCCAGAAACTAGGCAACTTTAATGCATTTAACTAACCTCTGTGACAAGCAGTTGATAAACGTCAACAACAGCTGCAGCCAATTGAAAATTAACACTGACAGCTTTTTTAATTTTCCCGCCTACTTTCAAGCCAATCGCCAATCAACTTTTTATTTATCTCCCTTTTAGTAGTTGAAGTAGATGTCGCCCACTCCCTGATTTTCGCGAATTAATTAATAATTTGTCATGTTATAAATATACTTAAATTATATACCTATTGGGCTGCTTAAAAATGTAGATTTGAATATTAAGAGCGAAGCTCGGTGACCAGATATTACGTTTTCTATGTGAAAAAATCTCAGCTTTTCGAATCCATTTTTTATTTTTTAATAACTTTGCTAAAACTCCCTCAAAATACGTTTTTTTTACGAAAAACAGCGATTTATCCATGTACTCATAATTTTATCAATCTTTTGAATTGTTATTCTGGAACTACTGAGGTGAAGCGAGAGACAGGAACGTAACAAGTAAATGACTGTTCTTGACACAGGGGCGTAACAAGAGCCGGGGTATTTGCCAGGCGACTTCGGCACATTTTTTCATTATAAGCGACACTCAAAATGTCTGAAAACAGTATTTTTGTAATATTGGCATCCATACGAATGATTTTAATCAAAAATGAACCGAGCTGCTACGTATCACTTAGGTCAGATTTGTTGACATTTTTGAAAATACACTAAGGTCAAACGCTACGCGCGAAATGTCTGAAAGCGCAAACTTTAGTGATGAAATGACAAAATCTATGAACATTTTCAATATCAGAAAGGATGTTATACGGCAGTCGACCAATTTTTTTTTACATATCAGAAATGCCCCTGCCGCGAAGATGCTACACTTCTGGAAGTTACTACTCACCACTCGGCTCTAGGGTCATCTAATCTATCGATTTTACACGGTTTTAGCAGGACTGCTATGAAACATGGTTTTGGTTGTCATCTCTCTTATAGTAGAACCCACTTGTTTATGAGAATGAAAAAACGTTATAAAAACACAAAGGATACCGCCAATAGAAGGAATGCTGATGAATCTGGACATTTTTGAGCAGTTTAATGTCGAAAATACCATACACTGTCCATATACATAAAAATAAAATAATATTTTGGCTATTAGGACCACTGTGTAAAGATTCAATAACCAACTTAGCTGGATATCATTATAGGGGAGAATGGCGTATAATTATTTAATATGAATTTACATTTTAATTTCTATAACGCATATTAGATTTGAATAGAGGTTGATATCTTCATTTTTTGATCTCTTGTGAGATTAACAAACGTTACTAATTAAAATTTTGTCTCAAATTTTAATTCTAAAATTAAAAACACAGGAAGATATCAACCTCTATTCAAATCTAATATGCGTTATAGAAATTAAAATGTAAATTCATATTAAATAATTATACGCCATTCTCCCCTATAACGATATCCAGCTAAGTTGGTTATTGAATCTTTGCACTGTGGTGCTAATAGCCAAAATATTATTTTATTTTTATGTATATGGACAGTGTACGGTGTTTTCGACATTAAACTGCTCCAAAAATGTCTAGATTCATCAGCATTCCTTCTATTGGCGGTATCCTTTGTGTTTTTATAACGTTTTTTCATTCTCATAAACAAGTGGGTTCTACTATACTATTCGATATTTTTAGCTTTAGATGACACAGCTCTACAACCCGTATTTTAACCACGTGAATTTAATAACAAAGCAACCATTCAAGCTTTCACACTTATTTTCGTTTAATCATCTGTAAAGACACCTGTAAAAACATCCACTTTCGTTGTCAGAAATATAAAATAATAATAATTTCTAAAATTCAAGCGTTTAAATCTAAATTACGTAAAGTCTAAATGAATTAATTCATGCAACTTTTTCTACGGTCATAATCTCATCCGGACAACTAACGTTACATCACACCGGTATTAAAAAAAAAATCAGGAAAAAAAAAACCTTACTGAATTCTCCTCTTCTTTTCTAAAAAACTTCAGGCACTTATCGAACACCTTCATAATTACATAATCGCAAAACCGTACAAATTTATTTTTTCGCTAAATTTGTTCGAAGAGCTAATCTCACATAACCATCATGCAGAATAAAAATATAATAGATAGCTATTATTTCTCTCAATAATTAGTTAGATGTAGAAGGGAAACGATGGTTTAAGCTTCGCTGATTCTCATTATTTTCTAAATAGGTAAATAAAAATTGTCAATAAGGTCGACTGAACTATAATTAATGAATTTTGTTTTTTTTAATCAACCTTAGTTTTGCGTTCAGTTAAGGTTGACAATTCCAGGGAAAAAAATACAATAAAAAATGGGAAATTATGTCTAGATAGCCCAGGCATTAGAAAGCTGTTAGGACCAAGTAATAGCCCTGTCAAATGAAAACAAACAATGTTTTTAGCATTGTATAAAGATTATATAGTAGTATCGCCGTACGGACTTTTATAAGTCGACTTATGTGTACGCACTGGAGATGGCAGCACTCCAAGTGGACACAAGTCATGTCTTTAGGTTATGTCGTTGCTTATAATTTGAAATCTTCTTTTTCATTTCTGCTTGTCTTTTGTTAATGTGTTATTTAGTTACAACGAAAGGGAATTGGAAGACGTATGAAATTGAAGGCCCAAAATATTTAATTATCTCCCGAGAAACCAGGGTTGCCAATTTGTGAGTATTTTACTAGTCTGTAAGTAATTTTGTGAGTAAAGGGCAATTGTGAATTGTAATTTCATAATGGTAATTATGAAAAATTCTAATCTGATAATTTATTAAACCCGTTTAACTTTTAAAACTAAAATTTGGAATAAAAAGCACTAAGACTTAAATTATATTTTTTGCAATAGTTTGGTGTCTTGTTTATAATATGATTGTTTTAGTTAATTTTAAAAGTATAAAATAAATTATTTTTTATTTATTAGCATTTTATTTTCTGGTAAAATTAATAAATTATTATATGTTGTTGTTTGATATTAAACAACTTTAATCTTTTTTTTCTGATGCTGGTTAGACAGATATTAGTTTATTATATTAAAAAAACTGTCTTGCTATTGATATTTTAAAGTTGTGAGTAATCCACTAAAGTTTGGAAAGTAAATAGGTAAAAGCTATTTGGCAACGGTGTCATCAAGAACCCTAGACGCACCAAGACAACCTGAGTTTCAGTGGAATTTTCCTGTTTATAGGGTTAATAAATAATTTTGAATAGATTTGCGTTGTTAATTGAAGGTCACCAGAATCTGATGCCCTGTCCAATAATAAAAACTAATCAATAATCAAGTTGTTTTCGTTGGATTTGAATGATTTGTAGACCAGGTCTAAATCGATTTTAAGTACCCGAATTCATAAAAAAAATCTTAGCAGTATGTGGATGGTCGGAAAATTTAGGGTAAATTATAAGTAAATTAAAAAAATAAATTGGACAAATTAAAAGTTCTGGAAGGGGGTGGTTAAAACCGGTTTTTTAGTTTTTAATTTTTATCTCCCGCAAAAATAATTTTTTTTATGAAACTTGGTTATTATTCTTTGTGTTTTAAATAAGCGGTAATTTTTTCAATGCAAAATATTTATTTTTCGATTTTATACGAATTTAAATTAAAAAAGCCTAATTTTCAATCGAAAAAGTTCACTAACAAATTTTCAATTTTTTAACTTTATCAGTGCTCACTTTTTTTCAAGTTATCCAAACTGCATATTTCATTATACTAGTAAAATTTTACTTAAGGGTTGCGAAGTGAGAATTTTAGAAATTATAACTTCCGGTCAAATTTTCTATGAGAAAAAAAAATTAAACTTCCTTAGACAACTTAGATTTTAGGCAAAGATACTTTAGTTTTTTCCGAATATTTCTGAATATTTGCATTTTTGTATTTTTAGAATAAGCTTTTTCTTATATTTAATAATTTTTTATAGTAATAAATTTGTTTTAAATAACTTATAATATAAATTTGAGTAAAATTTTCCGCTCTTTCACATGTGGTGCTATTGGTTTCTCGATTTTTTTTATTTTTCGAGATATTAGATAACGCAAAAACCAAATTTTCGATTTTGTTTTCGAAATTGTAAACTTAAGCATACACTTTAGAGCTGCAAAGATTTTTTTAACGTTTTCTACACCCAATAAAGTACTAAGAGCCTAGTTTCAGCGATATCACATTTTATGAGAGATTTTGGTCTATGGCTCTGGCAACTGGGCTATTATAAAATTGTATAAAGATGTTTATTAATTAAAATAAATATACAAATGTATAATATTGGAATAAAATGGTTTTCATGTTACATTGAGAGAAAATGTAAATTTCTTGGTTTAAAATAGCCCAAAAAGAAATTTCCAAGTACTTTATATTTAATAAAATTTCTGGGGGAGGCCCCTCGGTCACTACGCTGAGCAGGGGATATTCCATATATAACCTCAAGACCCACCCCCTCTTGAAAATCGTCTGGATCCGCCCATGTACATTATAAAGTTTATTTTTATCTTTATTTAAAAAAAAATAATTTCTAATTTATACAGGGTGTCCCACGACGATTAAGACAAGTAATATATCAGAATTGGGCAGTAGTAGAGAATTATAATTTTGGGGGTGTAAATTAGAGCAAATGTTGCATCTTTTCTTGTTATTGTGTTACCCAATGAAATATTTGTTTTTGGTCAAGTGACGTCGTATTCAAAATTATTAATGGGACAACCTTTATATTTGTGCCTTTCTGTCCCTTTCTGCCCGATAAAACAATTCCAACAAACTAGCACACTTGGGGTCTAAAGTGATTAATTCAAGAGCTACAGGTACTTAAAGGATTGTAAGTTAAAAAATTAATAATTGAATCCCCTGTAATTTTCGGCAATCTTACATTCGCACGTAATGATTAAGACAAACCAATATTATAATTTTTAATAAAAATTCAAATTAACTGTCACAAAAAAAAATTACAATCTTAAAGGAGATGTTCAAATTGATGCCCATCTTACAGGGGATTCAATTATTAATTTTTTAACTTACAATCCTTTAAGTACCTGTAGTTATTGAATTAATCACTTTAGACCCCAAGTGTGCTAGTTTGTTGGAATTGTTTTATCGGGAGGAACACAGAAAGGCACAAATAACAGGTTGTGCCATTAATAATTTTGAATGCGACGTCACGTGACCAAAAACAAATACCTCATTGGGTAACACAATAACAAGAAAAGATGCAACATTTGCTCTAATTTACACGCCCAAAATTATAATTCTCTACTACTGCCCAATTCTAATATATTACTTGTCTTAATCGTCGTGGGACACCCTGTATAAATAAATAATCATTATTTTTAAAATAAAAATGTATATTCTTCCATATGTCAATATGATGCTCAAAATTCTAAACAGAATTGATATAGCACATCATATCATAAATTTTAGCCTTATTAGTAAATAAAGATGACTAATCACACAATTTTGTAGAAAATCCTGATTGAATTTTGAAAATGTAATATCTGTTCAACAGATGCTTATTATTAAATACGTAAGTGCAATATTACAGACAACAACTTTAATAGCTGAAGGAACTACTTGGTAAAGACCATGTGTAAGAAGATATAGCGGGAGTATCTGTACAGCATTAGAAATTGAGACCTTCATATAGAACGTCAATAGATGCCGCGCGAGATTGCATCCAACACTTTTAACTATAGCGTGATACTACTAAACTCCTGGACAAAATTAACGCACCACTCATATTTTTCTCAATAATCTTTATTTATTGTTAACTTAGTGTACGACAAGTAGGCTATGGACCGTGTTTGACACTGACAGATGTTATTTAAACTAGCTAGTGTCACATAATACCTTGTTTTGACAATAATTCATATTAAACTTTGTTTTAGAGTAAATCTGTGTAAATTTTTTTTAAAAAAGTGTTGATTAAAACAAAATTTCTGTAAGAAGCAAGCGTTTGTTTGTAATTGTTTTTATCATATGCATGTTTGGAAGTTCATTTGCGAGTAAAACAAGTAAGAAAAATGAACCGCCAAAGAAATTTGTCAATAGAGGAGGCAGTGCGAGCATCGACTCTTCTGGATGAAGGATATTCAATGCGACATGTTGCTGGTTTATTAGGAAGACATCATTCCAGTATCAGTCGCGTAGTGAGACGTCATAATGAAACAGGCTCGTACCTTCGAAGAACAGGACAAGGGCGAAAACGTTGCACTAATCAAATTGATGATCGTTTTTTGAGACAACGTGCTCTCAGAGACAGGAGAGTTACCAGCAATCTGTTAAAAAATGAATTAGCGGATGTTCGCAACGTCGCTATATCATCTCGAACGGTTAGAAGACGTTTACATGAAGCAGAATTGAGCAATAGAAGACCAGCCAAAAAGCCCTTGCTTACCAGAGAACACAAAGTTCAGAGATTGAATTTTGCAAGACTACATCAGAATTGGACCATCAATGATTGGAAACGGGTTATGTTCTCCGATGAAACCAGAGTTAGCCTTAAAGCTCCAGATGGACGTGAGCGTGTCTGGCGAAGACGAGGAGAAAGGTTTGCTAGCTGTAATATCTCTCCTAAAGTACCTTTTGGTGGTGGCTCTAAAATGTTTTGGGGAGGAATTTGCTTCGATGCTCGTACGGAATTAGTCCCTATACGTACGAGGTCTATGAATGCCCAATATTACTTAGATAACATTATTGTCGAACATGTAATGCCTTTTGCTCCATTTGTTGGGCCTAATTTTTTATTCATGCAGGACAACGCTCGTCCCCACGTGGCAAGACAGGTTATTGGTTACCTAAATGATGTTAATATCCCTTTATTAGAGTGGCCACCTAACAGTCCGGACATAAATCCTATAGAGCATCTATGGGACTATCTCAAAAAGAAGATTCGAAGTCTTAGACCTCCTGTTGTTAATCACAACCAACTTATAGAGGCCGTTATTGAAGAATGGGAGATTATTCCGCAAGCGTTTGTTGAACATTTAATATCAAGCATGCCTCGACGCATGAATGCAGTAATAAGAAGTAGAGGAGGCCCTACACGGTATTAGGGTTCACCAAAATTAATTTATTGTGTTTCACATATTCTTTTTTCTTTTTTCAATTGGAAAGCATGATAGCTTAATTATGCATTTTCAGCAAAAACAAATTTTTAAAGAAAAAATAAGGCAAATTAAGGTCATGTTAAGGTCATATTCGACTAATTTTTAGGTATTCATTATTGTTTCAATTTAACTAAGTTTTATTTTGTGTTTATATTGTAAATATTTAGAATAATTAAAGTGGTGCGTTAATTTTGTCCAGGAGTTTATATAATCTTTATACAATGTTTTTAGTGCGGGTCTTTGTTTACAGTGTTGAGAATGTCGAATTTTCTGTTTTGCGGGTGGTTATAATTTTCTGCTTTAATTGGAAGCCCATCAAATGCAGTCGTTTGACATTTAGTGGAGTAGATCTGGTTTTGAAAACGAAGTTGTTCTTTTCGAAAAAAAATTTTTGTGGTTTCACAGATTCGAGGTCCCTCTTTAACGTGATATAAAAGCTAAGGGAGGTGTGGAGGAGGAGTAAATTAACATGTAAAAATATGAGAAAACGCATACACTGAATTTTAACCCGTCCAAATCGGTCTAGCGGTTCTCGAGATATTGCGATTTGAAAGTATACGGATTTTCGCCGCAGCGAGAACACACCTAGAGCCGTGTTCGTGTTTTTCGAAAAGAAGAAAGTGACTTTGAGACTTGATTTTTTTCCTCCGATAGATAGTCATGACCCAAGCATTGTGTCCAAATTTCAAGTCGCTACTTTTATTTGTGACGAATAAAAAAAAAATACAGGGTGTCTCAACTAAAATTTGCACCCAAATATTTCGAGTTTTGTTCAAATTTTGAAAAAATGCAGAAACAGGTCAATTTTAACCTAGAGGGGGCTCAATTTTTATCGTAGTTTCAAACTTCTTTTTTCATCCCTCTAGCGTCCAGAACCACTTGAAAAATCTTAAATGGTGTTAAGTGACACATCATTTTGAAGCTGCTTTCATTATCTAATTCAACCCCGTTCGTTTTTTTATTAATAGTTCTAAAAAAACAATTTAATTGTAACGAATGTATTGTTCAATTCAAGGTTTTTTAATTAAAATACCTTTGTATGAATTTTTTCCCATTTTTCCCAGGTTTCCTTAATTTGACCCTCAAATGACCTTGACCCTGACCCGATTATGTCAAGCGGACCTCGGATTCGGATTCAGCGACCCTGAAAACCTTTGTATGAATTTTTTCAGATTTTTAGAAGTTTTCCTCAATTTGACCTTCAAATGACCTTGACCCTGACCTGAAGAGGTCAAGCGGACCTCAGAGTCGGATTTAGCGACCCCAAAAACCCCTAGTTACAGTAGTGAAGTTCTTGGCGCAGACAAATTTTTTTTTGTGAGGCTGTGCAATCTAAGCAATTTTCTCAAAAAAAGAGACATTCAAAATAAAACAAAGAACGGGGTTGCATTAGATAATAAAAGCAGCTTTAAAATATTTTTCAAGCGGTGGTTCTGGGCGCTAGAGGGACGAAAAAAGAAGTTTGAAACTACAATAAAAATTGAGCCCCCTCTGGGTTAAAATTGACCTGTTTTGGCAATTTTTCAAAATTTTAACAAAACTTGAAATATTTGGGTGCAAATTTTAGTTGGGACACCCTGTAAAACGACTCACTAATACTATACTATGCAACGATCATTACATGAAAGTTGCATACGCTATATTTTCTATGACAAAATATAAAGTACTTTAACTGAAAACTTAATTTATTTGATACAGTTGACACAACAAGAATAATTTTGACATTAGTTTTCACAGAACTGTCAATATAATATCTAATATCTACCAACAACCTACTTGATTACAACGTAGAAATTTCTATTGGTGCAAAGTCAGTTTTAAAATAGAAAGCAGGGGTTTCTATTGGTCAAAATCAGTTTTATAATGAAAAGTGTGCCAGTCTATTGGTCAAAATCTGTGTTATAATGAAAAGTGTGTTATAATGAGGTTTAATATAAAACGGAGAGCGCACATTTAATAAGTAATTTACAGTACGGATGTAGAAAAAATATAGTAAATACAAACAATATAAATCTTACTTTAAAAGTTCCAAAACTTCGGATAAACTTTTGCACTAATTTTTCCCTCATATCTACAGCAACGAAATCAATAAGAAAATGTTTAAATAATAAATAACTTTGCAGCGCAATAATCGTTATTTTAAATATTAATTATTGTAGTAGCTAGATGTTTTGTCATTAATTAAAATAAAAATAACAAAGCCAACAAAACTTACGATAAACATATATATTAAACTGTTTTTTATTTTTCATATCCTTAATCAAATAAACTGAAAAAAATGTTTTAAGTCCTAATTTTATCTATTCCATGATGCGCAGTATACGCAGTGTTTGACATTTATGAATCGTATGACGTTGATTGATCGCTGTTACTCAATATAATGAAAAAAATACATTTTACAATGCACAGTTGAATTGCTAAAAAATCTACTACAGATTTAAGATATATTTAAATTTATTTACTTAAAGCACTTTGACAAAATTGTGTGTAAGTTTAAAATCTAGCAGACCTCCATATACAGGGTGGCGCAAACTTCTGACATCGGAGGATTACATCGTTGTGAGTTGATAAACCAAAAGTTCCAATTTCTCAATTACGTCGTTGTGGTAAGAGATAAAACAAATTTTGTCTGAGCTAGTACAGTTACTGAGTGCACATTTTGAAAATACTTTCGATTATACAAGGTGTTCCAAAAACTCGTGGCAGCAATAACTTACATTTTTTTAAATGAAACATACTATATTTTGTTCAAGAAAGAGAGCGTTAAAAAATAAAGCATTATAATAAGAATAATTATGTCCCTTTGGCTTAATTCTAAGTATTTGTAATTTGTGTTCAATTTGTACAGGTCTATCGTTACACAAAAAAATACGATATTTTCGACGAATAAAACTCATTTGCATTAGATTGCTATTTGTCATAAATCTATAAACATAATTAGTACGTCAAAGTCATTGTCGTGTCAACTTTATTTTTATTTATAAAATTGCAATTTTATAAACAGTTACAATTTTGCCAGATACGATTTACTGTAAGGCATAATACATTAAAGTATTAACTACAATACGCAGCAAACATAAATACAATAAGTCTTAAAGGAACAATTTATAAGATCTAAAAGTTTTTTCCACGAGGTGTTAAATCATTGTCGTGGTCTAGTAGAAAATAGTGAAAAACTCGTCGTCGGTAACATATAAGGAACCACGAATTCTATCACGCATTGACAAAAGAGCACTAGCTCCTGAGCGGGAACTAGCGATCGCCCATTCCAGTTAGTTATTGATAAAATCAGATGAAACGTTGTCCAACTGTAGTGCGTATTTTAGTAAAGGCTCATTGACGTGGCAGCAACATTAGACAACAGTAAGTATTGAAAAATAAGACAATAGACGTGTTATGTGCCTACTTATTGTACATGTAATTAGAATGTTCTTATGTTACGTATACATGTGTTTAGAATGTTTTAACCTCAAAACACCATTGTCGTGGATGTTGTTGAATGTCATTGTCGTGGACTTTCTCATCCTCGACAATGACCACCATGAAATGTTTCTGTTTAATTCCATATAATCCTGACGATGTCGCCTAAAAAAATGACGTGTGAGGAGAGAAAGAAGAGGAAAAGAGAGTGTGAACAGAGAAGAAGAGACAAAATTAAGAAAAACCCGATAATATAAGATATATATATATATATGGCAGTGAAATCGTGTCAATTTCGTCATTGTCGTGGATACAGATTTGTGAAAAATCCAAAATATGCGAATTTAAGCATGTCCTTATATAAAGTTCATTGGATAGCCTTTCAGTTGCACGTCATACGGCATATATTTCGCTTTATCGTATTAAGTTGAAAGAAATGCAAAAAACGGTACGTCCACAATAAATTTTCGTAAAGCAACAACATCATGAGAGATCTACACGTAGATATTAAATGACTACAATTGACACAATACAGGCATTTCATTGGCTGCCGTTTGCTATACGTCATGGCCTCATAGTCAAATTGAAATATTGAACACGCTCTTTAGCTATTTTTGAGAAACGTCAAAGTGTACGCCTGACAGGTTTTATCAGAACAGTACTTCCATTAGTTCCATTTGTAATTATTGTGGTTAATCACATTTTTTAGAAGTTGGAATATTATTTTTAATTTAGTTTATCGAATAAAACTTATGTGATTTTTTAAACATATCTAGTTTCTTATTGTAGGTTTCATCCGGCAAGTGATTCTTGTTGTCTTATAATAACTAATTTTAGGAATTTATTTACTAATGTTATATTATTTATGATAATAAATATCAATTAAAAATACATTTTGTTTTATTTTGTAATGTTTTGAGATCACAATTCTTATTAATTTCAAAGCCTTTTCCTATTTGGCTGAATACGATCCTGACAACTGTCAAAATTTTGTAGAGTCGCCATCAAATGTCATGTAGTAATCAAAGACATGCCGAAAACATGATATGAAAGGCTATGCAATAAGCTTTACCACTGTAATCTTAGTCATTCTAGCTCATATACATATTTTTTTCAGATCTGAACAAGCCTTTTTAATTTTTGAATTTTGCAATCATATATCTACTTCTTTTGATAGAATCACCCATATGGACAATTATGAGCAAAAATCACCCCTCTTTAACACTGCAAAACAGTAAACGAAAATAAATCAACAGGTCTTTGAATTCAAATGTTATTCTTGTATCATTGGCTGTGATCAATATTAATTACTTTTTTTATCTGTGGCTGCTTTAATACAGAGTGAAACAGAACTCAAATCAAGCAATATCTCAAAATTTATAAATCAATCAAAAGTAATACCACGAGTCCTTCAAATTTTATCGATTAAATTTTTGGTTTTCACGAAAACGGCTTTATTTGGAAAAACCACGAAAAAAACTGATTTTATCTCAAATCAGTTTGTTTGAGTGGTTTTGTCTCAAATAAAGGCGCTTGAGTATGGAGACCAAAAACAGAGAATATAGTCATTTATGCAAAAGACACTTTACACACAAATGTTCATTATTTTCTTTATCAAATTAAATTGAAACGTCAAAAAATATTGAGCTGTTATAGTTTTAAATACAGGGCCACCAAGGCATACGTGATTGCGTTTGGCTTAATTCGGATATAGAGTTTGACATTTGTCAGTTTCAAAGAGATTTATGGATTTTTAAGTATTTGGGTATTCAAAAACTGATGTTGTGTGTGTGAATAAATGAATACAGGTTAGTTTACAAAAAAATTTTGAAATTTGTATATTAACATAGATTTGCAATACATTTTAGTATAATAATAATTGATAATGCTAAATAAAAGTTGTTAAATGTTTACATTTGACATTTCAAAAAAGGTAGACATAGTTTAATCAAAAAACAAAAACGACGAAGCGGTTTTATCAAAGGTAATACCACGAGTCCTCCAAATTTAATCTATAAAATTTTAGAGGACGAGTCGTATTTGAAAGGATTATTTTTTGAATCATTTTGTATTAAAAACAGAGAACATAGTCATTTATGCAAAAGACACTTTACACACAAATATTGAAAATTTTCTTTACCAATTTAAATTGAAACCTGAGCTGTTATAGTTTTACAGGGTCACCAAGGCGATTTTTTTGACTGGCTACCCCGCGAAACGGCGCCGTAAATATAAGCGAAGAAGAAGAATGAAATGAAGTCTTTCTTAATTTAATTAATTTTAAGTTTAGTGTTGAAGTGAGGTATGTAAAAATGTTAAAGGCGTTTTGAAAAAAACTAATAAAAACAGGTTAGTTTACAAATACATTTTGAAATTTGGTTATTAACATAGATTCGCAATACATTTTAGTATAATAAAAATTGTTAAACGTTTACATTTGACATTTAAAGAAAGGTAAACATAGTTTAATCAAAAAACAAAAACGACGAAGCTGTTTTATCAAAGGTAATACCACGAGTCCTCCAAATTTTATTGATTAAATTTTTGGTTTTCACGAAAACGGCTTTATTTGGAAAATCCACGAAAACAAACTGATTGATAAAATCACGAGTCCGCAGGACGAGTGATTTTATCTCAAATCAGTTTGTTTGAGTGGTTTTGCCTGAAATAAAGGCGTTTGAGTATGGAAACCGAATATTTAATCTATAAAATTTGACAGGACGAGTAGTATTTGGAAAGATAATTTTTTGAATCATTTTGTGTTAAAAACAGAGAAAGACACTTTACACTCAAAAGTTCGATATTTTCTTTTACATTTAAACGCCAAATATTGATATAATTGCTTTAACGTAATATAAGTTGCCTATCTAGTAGTAGGCATTTAAGATTATTTATTAAGGGTAACGGTTAGACTTTGACATTACTTGACAGTTTTAAATGAATTTATGGATGGAGCGGTGTTGTGTCTTAAGATAAACGAATAAAAACAGGTTAGTTTACAAATATATTTTGAAATTTGGGTATTAACATAAATTTGCAATACATTTTAGTATAATAATTGATAATACTAAATAAAAGTTGTTAAATATTTATACTTGACATTTCAAAAAAGGTAAACAATAGTTTAATCAAAAAACAAAAACGAAGAGGCGGTTTTATCAAAGGTAATACCACGAGTCCTCCAAATTTTATCGATTAAATTTTTGGTTTTCACGAAAACGGCTTTATTTGGAAAAACCACGAAAACAAACTGATTTTATCTTAAATCAGTTTGTTTGAGTGGTTTTGCCTAAAATAAAGGCGTTTGAGTATGAAGATCAAAAATTTAATTTATAAAATTTCAGAGGACGAGTCGTATTTGAAAGGATTATTTTTTGAATCATTTTGTATTAAAAACAGAGAACATAGTCACTTATGCAAAAGACACTTTACACACAAATATTGAAAATTTTCTTTACCAATTTAAATTGAAACCTGAGCTGTTATAGTTTTACATACAGGGCCACCAAGGCGATTTTTTGACTGGCTACCCCGCGAAACGGCGCCTTAAATAAAAGCGAAGAAGAAGAATGAAATGATGTCTTTCTTAATTTAATTAATTTTAAGTTAATTGTTAAAGTGAGGTATCTAAAAATGTTAAATGAATGTTGAAATAAACTAATAAAAACAGGTTAGTTTACAAATACATTTTGAAATTTGGTTATTAACATAGATTTGCAATACATTTTAGTATAATAATAATTGACAAATGTTTACATTTGACATCTCAAATAGGTAAACACAGTTTAATCAAAAAACAAATACGACGAAGCGGTTTTATCAGTATAAAACACAATGATTGGTTAGAATCCTGAGTTGTTATTGGCTGAAACCACAAAATCTGACTGTTTTGACAGATGAAAAAAATAATCAGTATAAAACTCAATGATTGGTTAGGATTGTGAGCTCTTATTGGCTGAAACCACAAATTCTGACTGTTTTGACAGATGAAAAAAATAATCAGTATAAAACATAATGATTGGTTAGGATCCTGAGCTGTTATTGGCTGAAACCACAAAATCTGACTGTTTTGATAGATGAAAAAAATAATCCCCTACAAGCCTTTTTACAATTTGTTAGTACCTACAATAAATAAGCTTTCAAACGACATTGTACATTTAGTGTATAAGTTAATGACAAATCTGTAAATATTTTATGATAACGGAAAAATCAAGTATTTTACGTACACAACATTTAAAAAATGTAAGTTTTTGGAACACCCTGTATAATCGAAAGTATTTTCAAAATTTTAAAGTTTTATCTCTTACCACAACGACGTAATCCTCCTATGTCAGAAGTTTGCTTGTTTATGTTGGTATTTTTGCTTTAAAAAAATAACAATAACAAAAAAAAAACACTTTTGTGTAATGGATTAAACCAAAAACCTATTTAGTAATTTAAGTGACAAAGTAGCTACTGCAATAAAAAATCTCACACTATAAATTTTGGATTTCGCCGACACATTTATGGTCTTTTATCAATATAAAAAGTATTTATAAAAAAAGAAAAAATTTAATTAATGAATTGAGTAAGTTTGTTATGGTATGTTATCAATTTATAAAAATAAAATTATATCATTACTACGTATCATAATGCACACCTCTTGGCCTTCGAATCTTAAAAAGCTCAATTTTTGACCTGGTCTTACAAATAAACATAAAAAATGAATACAGATACGAGGGGAGTGTGTAGCTCAGCAGTAGGGCAGTGGACTCATAACCCAAGGGTTGTGGGGATTGGTTTGATACTTTTCGAGAATCTCAGAAGTAAGTGAAAATAAGGGTGTATTCTGAAAATGATAAAGTGACGTATGCAAACATTCTCTAGGTTTGTTAGTCAAAGCCAAAAAAGGAAGGCCTACTATAGCAAAGAAGGCTCTAATAATCCATATGTATGTTTAAATGTGCGTTTAAAAGTGCGATTGTATCATTTTATAGTGGGTAAGGTTAAAAGTTAAAATGTACCAAATCCAAAGTGCGTTTGTATCTTTTTATAGCGATTAAGCTTAAAGTGAAGATTTAACTAATGCAGAGTGCAAATCTGCAGTTTTATAGTTCGTAGGCACAAAGTCAGAAGAATTTGTCAAAAGTGCAATTATATATTCCCCTTTTATAATGAATTTGCAAATTTTGTCCTACTTTTACAATTAACATACCAGACAAAGATAAATATATCTTTAAATGCAAATTCATACAATTTAAAAATATTTAACATCTATTTAAATGTATTGAAGTTGTAATGACGTCAAAATGTTTATAAATATTGAGATAAAATTAATGACGGTAAATAGATAATTATAGATTTAATAGAAAATAAGATAAAAGTTTACTTGCTTTAAGAATAACAATTTAGGAATAAAGTCCAGTAAAGTAACCAATCAAAAATGTTAACTTCTAAATCATATTAAGTATGTGAAAATGAATGAATCATCGCCCCTTGGGCTGCCAAGTCATAACAACACGTTTTTGACGTTTCACAGAAATTTTCATTAAACGACAGTGTAAGCTGAAATCTACGCCAATGGAAAATGTGTCCAGTTCAACATAGAAAGAAATTTTCGCAGACAAGAGATCATCATCATGTCAGACTGCCAAGCAGCCATTAATGCTTTGGCCTCCCACGTAATCAACTCCAAGATGGTTTGGGAGTGCCTAGAGAATCTAAACGAACTAGGCAAGAACAACACTGTTACCCTCCTATGGGTTCCGGAACACACTGGAGTGGAGGGTAATGAAATAGCAGACGTACTCGCAAAAAAAGGGGCTGAAACACCATTTCTGGGACCTGAACCCTTCTGCGGAATAAGCACCAGTACAATACTTGATGAACTTGCAAAAGAAGTAAATAACAAAAGAATCCAATACTGGATAGGACTACAAGGAATGAGGCATCAGCAAAAGTAAAAACAAGCTCAGAATGCTAACGGATATCCTAACAGGGCACTGTCGGTTGAGAGGCCACCTAAAAAAACTCGGATTAGTAGAGGAAAAAGAATGCAAATTTAGCGAGGAAGAGAAGGAAACCTCTATCCACATTCTCTCAGAATGCATAACCCTGCAAAATCCAAGGGTAGGACACCTCGGAGAATATCAAATAAGAGAGGGAGATCTACCTACCCTGAAGCCTACCGGCATTCTGAACTTTTTGAAAGCAATATGACTGGATGAACTGCTCTGGGGGGCACAATAGATCTTATAGGACGCAGTGTACCGACACCCTATCAACAGATAGATAGAACAAACAGTGTAAATCAAAGTATGGAATCAAAAGAACAAAACTGTAAAATAATAACCCTGGAGCCGCGCCTGTATACAATTGGTTTTAGGTAGATGTATTTGCCCTAACAGAAATTTCTTCGATAGAAATTTACTCGAACGAAAAATTGCTTGAATAGAAATTAAGTAAGAGTAGGTTAATTATGGATGGATTTTGACGTTTGTTTAAATTGTTTCCTTGAATTAGTTAGATAGTTTTTGTAAATACGTTAATTATTTAAACTATACAAGGTACAACCATTGAATTTACAATAATAGTGGAGCATTTTAATTTTATCTAAACTTCAATTGATCCACAGTTTCATCAAGTAGATGTCTTCTTTCAATTTGACCATTTTCATATTTTTTTTACATGGTATAAGAAAATTGAGGCAACTAGTATGAGACATATTGGAGCAGGGCACATGCGCATTGATGATATGTCAAGCATAGGCGTCTCCTAAGGGTTAAGGGACATTTTTAATCTCATTGAAAATGATCTCTAAAATTGTTGGGACATTTTGTCAAACGTGGAATCTTGAAGTCCCAAAATATACTCGTTTTGAATAATTTATATGCCAATTTTGATGAATTTCATGGAAATATACTTGGAAACTGAAAACATTTAACAAAGTAAAAAGACTGGTAAAAATGGCTACCTGACGTAATGACATTGACATTATGGAGCAATGCACATGAGCACTTTTAATTTGCGACGTTCAATTTGCCTCACTTTTAGCATATAAAGAGACGGCTAGTGCTCATCCAGTTAGATTTAGAGGTCAGTGAATTTGACTCATGAAAATATGGATGAATCAGAGCAGAAATTATACACTGCCGTGGAAGTCCCTGGAAGTAAAAAGAATGATCGATATCGCATTTTTTTGGGATCAGCTGCAGAATATGAAGCATTTGCCAAGTTTTCAATGTTCTTTACAAAAACTGTCAAATTATAAATGAGACCAGAGATGGTTTTTCTTTAAAATTTAAATTTAAAAAAGCAGAAGTTGAAATGAACATTTCTAATTAAATTCTGTATGCATTTATAAAATTAAAGATTTTTGATATATTTTCCTTTTTTTTTTGGTAGTCGAAAAACAGTTGTGTGTCACACATGCAAAAGACGCATTAGAGACACAATATACTTAGTATAATTTTCGTATATTTCTAGTCAGAAATACTTAATTTCATCTTGGACAAGCTTTAAATGGAGAGGCCAGAAATGGAACATCAAATATTGCACTTATACCAATTGTGGCTACTTTTAGAACACTTATAATTCTATAATGACGGTGGAATTTTTTGAACCATAAAAATACCAAAAAAGGACCACGGGCGTAACAAAACTGTATGAGGTTGTGAAATAAATCACACTTGTTCCCAAGAACAAAGACATTAAATGTCCTGCACTGCACCAGCGTCTGGGCTTTAACAACTACTCCTTGGGCTATATGCCCCCTCCCCCCAGGTATTGAATTACGAAAGTCCAGACGTGGTTTGGCGCCCGACCAAGTCGGGGCTTTAAACCAAAAACTTCGATTTTATTATTAAAGGAGCTTGCCATTCTTAGACCGGTTTCGGAATTATTGTTCCTCATCAGTAAGAAGCAGGCTAGCTCGACATCCTATCGTTAAAGGCTGTCTGAAAATGAATTCGACTTGCTTCGTTCTTGTTAAAAGTGTTTGCGTTAGAATTGCGTTGGGATTCCACCGTCATTATAGTTTTCTATAGTTTTGCAAGCTTTGATATACGTGAACACTTTTATCAAGAACGAGGCGAGTCGAATACCTCTAAAGATACCTCTAAAGATAAAAGATATCGTGACATTTTGCCTTCTGTACTGATATCTACTAAGTGTGTTGGAAATTGCAGAGGGTAATACGCAAAAAAAGAAAATAGAGATATCAGATCTAGAGGTATTAGAAAATGTTGAAAATTAATCAATAAATGGAAGACATATTGGCGATGAACGAATTGAAGAAAAGTCATCTCATAAGAAAAATAATAGGAAAATATTTAAGAAATTACAAAACGAAGAAATTCGCCTATTTAAGTCTTGCTATTTTTGAGCATGTACCATCTTTGGCACCATGGACGTAACGAGGCGGGGGTTATTGGGGATGTACCCCCCCCCCCATTGCTTAGAAGAAATTAACAAAAAATTGTATTTAAAACAAAAAAAAATTGAAAGATTTTGCTTTTTCAAAGTTATTATTGTGGGATACACTAAAATGACAAACCAAAACGTAATGCAGTCAGTCAGTTCTTCTCGCTACACTTGTGCTGCCCTGTTCAAATCTTTTTCAAAGTTTGTGCGTTTCCACAGTCAAGTGAAGTGCGGTGTTTACTAGGCTACAGTTTAGAGAAGAAAGGAGTGCAGTAATTTAATTTGTAGAAGTAGTACAGGTTTAAGAGGTAGAAATTTTATTTTTATCTCATTCTTCAATGATTTGTAGTTAAAATGAAAATTTTAATACATTTGATCAGCCTAATAAAAGATTTCATTTGATTTAATCATGTTTCCATGGTTTTTACTGTAATAAATCTTCTTTTGACAGATAAGTCAGACTTTATTTATTCATAGCCGTATCGTATGTATTTTAATTGATTCAGAATTTTGAATTACCTAATATATATTTCAAAATGGCTTCATTCTAAAAATATTATCATTCTTCCTTGAAGGCAGAATTACTCGTAATAGCGAAGCAACATAAAAACAAATTCAAAAAATATATTATAGATGAGATGGCTCGAGAAAAAGGAATTGAAATTCTCAGATTGCCTCCTTGCCATGCAGAGTTAAATCCCATTGAACTGATCTGGTCACAATTAAAAGATTATGTTTCTCAAAACAATACAACATTTAAATAACCTGCTGTGCGAAATTTGTTTTTGAAGGCAGTTAAAAAATTTTTCGCGTGTATTTCGTTAAAGGACCCCGCACTAATCTTATGAAAAGCCGGTTTCGGTGAAACTCTCTGAGTTTGATATTTTGACGATTTTTCAAAAAATCCGGAATTTCATTTTCATCATATCGATTTGAATTTTTATAATGGAATAGTTCACAATATTTGCATCAAAAAGTTCAAATGACAAAAGTTTGTAGAATCAAAACTGGCGGGTATACAGAGGGTTAAACTTTGTTTTTGGTAATTTTTATCAAACTTTTTTCGAGAAAATATTCGTTTTCCTGCAGATCCATATGCAATTGATGTTACTTACAGTATATGAGAGGGCGATTATATTTTGCATTTGAACCAACCATCCAACTTTAAATATTTGGAAGATACTGGACGATCAAAAATATATTTTTAATTTCAGAAAAATGTATCCCTTTGTATAGTCAGCTTCCACCAACATATTTAGCAGATGTTTTGAAACTATGTAGCTAATATATAATATCTGGTCACCGAGCTTCGCTCTTAATATTCAAATCTACATTTTTAAGCAGCCCAATGAGTATATAATTTAAGTATATTTATAACATGACAAATTATTAATTAATTCGCGAAAATCACGGAGTGGGCGACATCTACTTGAACTACTGATAGGGAGATAAATAAAAAGTTGATTGGCGATTGGCTTGAAAGTAGGCGGGAAAATTAAAAAAGCTGTCAGTGTTAATTTTCAATTGGCTGCAGCTGTTGTTGACGTTTATTAACTGCTTGTCACAGAGGTTAGTTAAATGCATTAAAGTTGCCTAGTTTCTGGGGATTTCACCCTTTTAGGGCAACTTCTACTGACGCTTGATCTTCGCGAATTGTCACGGTGGACAGGCCCCGTTTTCGGGACGTGCAACAGCAGCGTGTAGGGCACACGTCCCGTCAACAGAAGATCGCTCAGCTCACTCTATTTATCACTATATAAGAAAAACTCTATGTTCAATTGATTTTATTATTTTTTGATCTGCAGTGAAGGAAAATTATAGGTCTGATATTCATACTTGGGTAAAAACCTCCACAAAAACCTGTGACCAGACTCTCGAGGTGTGGCAGATATTGATATCATATTTTTTCAAAAATTCTTTCTCTCTCTCTCTCTCTCTCTCTCTCTCTCTCTCTGATCATGAAAACTTAAATATTAAAACTGTCCGCATAATAAAATAGTAGCCGTAAGGGGTAGTCTCACACTATCGGGGAAGGGAAGACAGGTGTCCATTTTAACAGTGTTACTCAACGTTCCTATAAATATTTACATAAACCCATGATTTCTGAAATTGAATTGGCAACGTTGTATTTTCAACTTTGAATTAATAAGATGGCTGTCATTTGACAAGCAAATTATTTATGTCCGTCAAATGAACCTTTCCTTTTTTATATAAAGCGACAAATTTAAAATTGAATTCTTTCTGATTAAAACGCCAGAAATTAAATAAAGTCAAACCTTTTTACTACTATACTATACAGAAGAAAGGAGTGCAGTATTTAATTTGCAGAACGTAGTACAGGTTCAAGAGGTAGAAATTTTATTTTTACCTCATCCTTCAATGCTTATTTGTAGTTAAAATTTAAATTTTAATACATCTGATCGGCCTAATATAGTTTTTGTCTAGATTCTTGTTTCCATGGTTTTTACTGTAATAAATTTGTTCTTTTGACAGATAAGTCAGACTTTATTTATTCATAGCCGTATCGTATGTATTTTAATTGATTCAGAATTTTGAATTACCTAATATATATTTCAAAATGGCTTCATTCTAAAAATATTATCATTCTTCCTTGAAGGCAGAATTACTCGTAATAGCGAAGCAACATAAAAACAAATTCAAAAAATATATTATGGATGAGATGGCCAGAGAAAAAGGAATTAAAATTCTCAGATTTCCTCCGAACCACGCAGAGTTAAATTCCATTGAACTGATCTGGTCTCAATTATTAAAAGGTTATGTTTCTCAAAACAATAAAACATTTAAATTTCCTGATGTACGAAATTTGTTTTGAAGGCAGTTTCAGATGTAAATAGAGAACATTGGGGAAAATGCATTGATCATGTTTAAAAATGTGGAAAATTCATTTAGGAAAGTGGATATATCAATGGATAATTTAATAGAACCGATAATAATAAACATCAGAAAAGACAATTATAGTGATGCCAGTAGTTTTAGTGAAGACAGTGACTTTTAAAGATAGTTCTTGAACTAACTTTTTTTTAATCTTTGAGTTTAGGTAAGTACTGAAGCGTTACTTTTAATGCCAAGAGATTTAATTTAATCCCAACATATAATCCTCCTTGTTATTTATTGGTTAAATTTAATTCGTTCAATGTTAAAGTGTCGGATGCATAAAGTTTATTTTTATTTTTTGTAAATAATATAACTTCAAAATTTAATCTACGAAGTGCGTATATATATTTTATATGCTGTGACCTTATTTATATTATAGAAACTTATTTTGCAAAGTACGCCTATGGAATGTGACGTTATATCCCCACTTTGACTGTACTCATCTATCCTTTATAGTATATATTACTATAGAAACAAGTTATTATTATGTGCCGTTGCTAGGAAATAAAACTAAAAGCTTAACTTTTCTTGTAAATATCTCGGAAGATCGAATTTTCACAGACATGAGACCTACATTTTTCGCCGATTTAGATAGGAATTAGTCTACCCTGAAAGTTTCATTGAATTCTGACGAGTGGATTTCGAGATCCTCTGAGACAGACACACACACCACACAACACACATACACACACATACCACACAACACCACATACACACACATACACCCACAACCCACACCCACACCCATACCACACACATACACACACACACACACACCAACACCACACCACACACACACACACCCACACAACACACACATACACACACACACACACACAACCACACACCCCACACACACACACCCACACCCCCCAACACACACACCCCCACACACACACCCCACCCCCCCACCCCACCCACCCCCCCCCCCCCCCCACCCACCCCACACACACACCCCCCCACCCCCACACACACACACACCCACACACACACACACCCCCCCACACACACACACACCCCACACCACACCCCACACACACACACACACACACACACACACACCCACACACCACACACCACACACACACACACCACACACACACACACCCACACACACACACACACACACACCACACACACACACACACACACCCCACACACCCACCCACACACACACACACACACACACACACACACACACACACACACAACACACACCCACAACCCCACACACACACACACACACACACACCCCACACACACACACACACACACCACACACACCCACACCACACACACACACACACACACACACACACACCCACCCACACCACACACACCCCCAACCCACACACCCACACCCACCACCCCACACCCCCACCCCCCCACACACACACACCCACACACCACACACACCCCCACCCCACACACCCACACACCCCCACCCACACACACACCCACACACACACACACACACACACACACACACACACACACACACACAACACACACACACACACACACACACACACACACACACCCCACACACACACACACACACCCACACCCCCAACACACACACACACACACACACACACAACACCCACAACCCCCACACACCACCCCCACACACACCCACACCACACATACACACACACACACACACATACACACACATACCCACACACACCCAACACACACACACACCACACCCACCTACACACACAACACACACCACCAACACACACACCCACACACACCACACACACACACACACACACACACACACACACCACACACCCACACACACCCCCAACACCCACCCCCACACCACACACACCCACACACACACACACACCCAACACACCATACACACACATACACACACAACACACCCACACACCACACCCACCACACACACACCCACACACACACACACACACACACCCACACCACACCCACACACCCACACACCACATACACACACATACACACACATACCCCACACACCACCCACACACACATACACACACATACACACACATACCACACACACCACACACACACATACACACACCACCACACCCCACCCCACAACCCCCCACACACACACACCCACACACACACCCCACACACCCCCACACACACACACACACACACCACACACCACACAACACCCACACACCCACACCACACACACACACACCACACACACAC